>CM034150.1:795733257-797141125 GCA_019776745.2 Taxus chinensis
ATGCTTCTTTCCGGCCTTCTATATATCAAATCAAATCTTGTAGGCAAAATTATCCATCTGCTATCCTCCCTGATGGGTTAGGCTTATTGACAATATATGTCAGAAGCCTGATGATCCATTACAACTATAAATTCTGCCCTAGCAAGTAATTTCTAAACTTCTTTACAGCAACAATGATAGCCAGAGCCTCTTTTTCAGTTACAGTATAGTTTACCTCGGCACTGCTCATTTGTCTGCTCCCAAAGTAAATTGGATGTTCATTCCCATTTTCTTTCCTTTTGGCTCAAAGTACTACCTAGTGCTGCATCTGAGGCATCAGTGTACACAATGAATGGCTTGCCTCCATCTGGATTCTTCAAAACAGGTGAAGACATCAAGGCTTCCTTCAGTTGTCCAAAAGCGTCATGCGCCTTGTTTCCTGGTTCATAAGCAACATCCTTCTTCAAGAACTGGGTTAGGTGGCTGTGCAATCTTGAGAAATTCTTGATGAACCTTCTATATTAACCCACATGGCCTAAAAATGATCTCAACTTACTTCTATTCATAGGAAATGGTAAATCTTTGATTTTTGAAACTTTATCAGGATCAGTACCAATAACCATCTCTGGATACAACATGCCCTAACAAAACACCTTTAGAAACATCAAAAGACACACTTTGTAGTGTTTAGTGAGGCTTGTGCTTCATCTAACCTTTGAAATGCTGTCTCCATCTGGTGCAGGTGGTCCAACTTGCTCCCATAGATGTAAAAATCATCCAGAAATACTCTGATGAAGGTCCCAATGTAGGGTTCAAACACCCTATTCATCAAACGATGGAATGTTGCTGGAGCATTACACAACCCAAAAGCATAACTCTATAAGCAAACGTTCCCCAAGGAGTGGTGAACGTGGTCTTCACTGATCTTTCTCTGCTATACGAACTTGGTTGTAGCCGCTATATCCATCAGCAAAACTATAAGCCACTCCCTGGCCAGCTACTTCGTCCAAGATCTGATCTGAAAATGGAAGAGGGTAATGATCCTTCTTTGTTGCCTTATTGAGCTTCCTGTACTACACACAAATGCGTAGCTTCCCATTCTTTTTTATTGAGATCACAATGGGAGAAACCCATTCTAAATTCTCCACAGTAAATATGAATCCTGCATCAAGCAACTTATCTATTTCTTCTTTTATAGTCTTGGAAAAAATTAGGATTCATTCTATGGCATTGCTTATAGGCTTAGCACCATCTACCCAGCTCAATACAATGTTCTACCCAACTTACGTGATGGAGTTCCTTGTAATCAAAAGTGAATAGGTGTATGTACCTTCGAAAGAGCTGGAGGTAGGATTCCTTCTCACTCCCCATCACAGCATCACCACTCTTTATTTGTTGGAGACGATCATCAACTTCTTCTTCAGATAATTTTATGGGTCATGAGTTGGTGTGACTAGCAGGATATCCATGACTGAAACATCCACCTCACTTTCTCATCTTCAGTGTTCCACTTCACTGGTACTAGAGTAATCGAAGGATGTCCAATCATCAGTTTCATCACTTGAATCCACAGGTTCTACTTTATATGTCGAGGGATCACATTTATCTTCACCCTCTCTCTACCACATCCAAGTGTCATGAAACCTTCATTCCATTAGTTTTCTTGCAGTGAAATCTCCTTAGCCATGGGTCTTCCAGTAGCATTGGGTACGCAACAGTAGCCATTTTTTCATCACCTGAAGCCACACATACAACACCCATAACAGATATATTGCCACATTTGAAACTACACTTCTGGTTTAGTTTTTACCTTATTTAATGACCTTAACATAAGTGTTGAGGGCAATCAATTTTTAAACCAACATATTCATTACAGACGCGGTCATTACATTAACTGCAGCACCTCCATCAACTAAGACATCATTGAATTGAAATACCATTACATAATACCTCATCTTGTGGAGCATAGGGATCTGCCTCTGCCTCCAAAACAGGGACCTCAACCTCCTTCCTTCTTCGAGCATTGAGTCCACCTCGCAACTCCCCGCCCTCTTCTCAGAAGACATAGCCAAGAGTTGACCATATGTAATATTTGCAGGCCTTTTGGATAGATCTTCCAAGATGGAGTATGGTCCTTTCCCCTGTGAAATCAGAAAATCCTGTACACCCAACTTCTTCTCCTATGTTTCTTACTAGTTTCTTCTTTCATCTTCTTAGGATCATTTCCATCTTGATTATCTTTTTCTTTCTTTCTTTTGTTACAAACACATCTACTTCATTATTCTACTCTTATCTAATACATCAAAAGAATTCACAGTGCTTTTCCTTTATCATTATCTCCCTTACCAGATGTAGAAGCTCTATTTGGACAATTATACTTATAATGACCCTTTTATAACAACCATAACAAACAACTTCAGAAATATTTCTTTTTGGACCTCTATCTCCTCCCTGAGAACTAAATTCCTTTCCTTGAAGAAGATTAATAGTTAATTGACCCATCTTTTTGAGCAGATCTTCATACTCAGTAGATGTATTAGGAGAAATATTTGTGCTCACCGGGAGTGGTTGTGGATTCAGAACCAAAGGTGATGGTGTAGGCTCTACTTTAGCAACAATTTCTTTGGGCTCCTCTTCCATGCTTTCTTCTTGCCTTCTTGCAATCTCCTTTGCTTGTTCAATGGTAGTTGGGTGGTCATACTTCACTCGTTGTCTGATCTCTGGCTTCATCCCAAGAATGAAGTGCTTACAGAGGAGATTATCCACGCCATTCATCAACCCATCCGCTAGTCCTTCCTTCCGGAACTGGGCATCGAGCTTCCTCCTAGCTTCTAGAACACAGGGATGATAATCCCTTATCTTCTCCTTCTCTCCGTGGGATAGCTTTGTGATCTCGATCATGAGATCTGCATATTTCTGTTGTTCACCAAATTCTTCAAGAAAACTTTCGGTTAATAAATTCCATGAATTTTCACATTATCACCTAGTGTTTCAAACCACCTAAGTGCTGACCATCCAAAAAGGTAGGAAAAAATTCAATCCATTGTTCCCTCTTATAAGGCCATTACAAATACAAGATCATTTAAACTCTTGAATGAAAGAAGAAGCATCTTCATTAGATTGAGCTGAAAAAACAGGAATCTTTCCCATTTTCAAAAGTAACCACCGTGAAATACCAACCCACAAGTACAATTAACAAGACTTATGTGCACAAATAATTGGAATCACTACACTAGAAAGTGACTTTACACCTTTCTACAGTAAAATAGAAATGACCACGGTAAACTATGGTAAAACTTGACTTACTACGGTAAAAACTGACTTTACTGTGGTAAACACTATTCACGGTAAAAAGTGAAGTTATTGCGGTAAATACTATTCACGGTAAAAAGTGACTTTACTGCGGTAATAACTATTCCCAGCAAAAAGGACTTTACCAGGGTTAACTACTATTCATGGCAAAAATGACTTTAACATGGTAACTACTATTCACGGGTAAAAATGACTTTACCATGGTAACTACTATGCACAGTAAAAACAAGGTTACCCTCCAATTAATTTTTGCCTAAGTGGGAATATCTCTCCAGAAAATCCACCAATGAGGAATGGTCCCCGGCAACGGAACCAAAATGTCGTCACCAATCCGGCACTATGATAATTCTTCACCAGGAACTCCTCGTGCTATGATTATTTACTAATGCACAACCTTTAGTTTGGTGGACGTAATTTGGAAACAAAACAACAACCGAACACAAGAATACCATTGACTATGATAAAACAGAATGACGAAAAATCTGAAATATCAAAATAAATTATAATATTAACATGAAAACTGTTACAATCTCACCCATGAGATACTTCAACAAGACTATGGGAGAAACTTTACAATTACACCTCTTGATGGCTTCTTCAAACACACCTTTAACTGATGGCTTCCTTCGCACACTTCCTACAATATTTCTCACTACTTCTTTCTATGCTAAATGAGGGGGGTGGCCTCTCTATTTATAGAACTTCCAGGCTTATCCCATCCTATCTCTAAGATAGGATAAGAAATACACTCTGACGAATCATATTCCATACCTTAACTCTTATCTGTACATGTAAGGCTTATCTGTTAAGATAAGATAAACCTTATCATTTTACATGGGTTCCACATTTTTAGACTTTTTACAAATAAAATACACAAAATATTTATGACCCTCACTCCTTGTCCTTATTACCAATAATAATATTTCTAATTCCTTATCATGTAGACCCTACTTCTCTAATTACCCCAAACTTTGACATTTTAACATTACCCGGACCACTTACGACAAATATTTACTTTTTACAACATTCCCTATTGTACTTTGACTGTTACCGTACTCCACATTATTGGCTGGGCACCGTACTGACGGCGCCGTTTATCTTCTATCGGACGCTACTACTAATTACACTTAACAACATCCTATTCCTAATACATACATTAATGAAATAGAAATTTTGGAGGAAAATTTTAGGTGTCGAAAGTACCTCCTTGATTGATTGTACTGACTCTATCACATCTAAACAATGCAAAAAATTCCTGTCATAGCCATGATGATAAAGCATGCCCTCCTGGGAGGGTTGTAACAAGCTATTTGGTAGATAAAGGATTTGTTTTTTGGAACATGTAATATTGTGAGGAAAGGTTTTACTTTTGAGATATTTAAAAATATGGGCATAGCATGGGGAGTGGGGACCAACAACTTCACATTCTAGGCAATAATCTAACATGTTGTATACAGGTTGATGTAGATTTTCAACAACAAATGGCGCTATCATTGTTTTCTAGTGGAATCCATAGTACAGAACACATTGTTGTCATTGCATCTGCAGATCGGTTTTGTGCTCTTGGAATTTATTCAATGAAGATGCACACAAAATATTGTTTCAGAGTTTACTCCCAACTTTTTAATATGGGAATGCATTTTTCATCCTTGATGTTGTACTCATCATTGAATTTCTTGATAATCAGTTGTAGTTTCCAATGACCTTAAGGTGGTGGATATTCAACTTTTATATCCATCTTCATTCCAGTGATGAGTGCCTCATATTTTATTGTTTTATTTGTGCAAGGAAAGCCAAGATGAAAAGCTTGGCAGTATGGGGTCTCCTGAAGGAGTGATTAGCACTACACCTACCCCCCAAACCATGGAAAGTAAATGATCCATCAAAATGTACTTTCCATATGATATATTCTTTCAATATACATCAATGATGCATCGGGTAGATCAAAACTCATAGGCTCTATTCTTTACGATTTTTCGTCACACCCAAAATATCCAAATGGTGGTAGAGAGGGGATATCATCGTGTTAACCATTTGCTATGCCAAACACCAACACCACACGATGGAGCTATATATAACCATGTGAGCCCTTGGGCCCACCATGTATTCAAAAAATTAGGTCCAACAAGATTAGGAGGCAATGACACCCGGGACTTCCTAGGAGGGTCACCCATCCCCAGTACTACTCCAGGTCAGGCACACTTAAGTGCCTAGCTCTGATACCATGTTACAATTTTCTGTCACACCCAAAATCTTGAACTGGTGGTGGAGAGGGATCTCATCATGTTAACCAACTATTACGCCAACATGTTCCAGATAAGGGGTGTTTATACCAATTGGTCGATGAGCACCTGTCCCTTGACTTAATTTTTGTGTACGTACTCTATGTCAAATTCACTGATTAGGATGATCTAATTAACCATCCTACTAGTAAGGGAAGGTTTTGGCAATAGGTATTTGAGTGGATCAACCTTGGATATAATCCTGGTTTTGTTATTTAATAGGTAATGGGTGAATTTTTTGGAAGGTAAAAACTACAACCAAATAAGCTTTTTTGTTTTGGAGATAATTGTGCCTCATATGAAATTAGGGTACGACTGAGATAGTACACTGTTTTTTCCTTTTGGCTTAGGTTGTATTGAGAAAACAAAGTGCCAATAGAAAACTAGGTTACATATATGTATACGAAAAAGTGATTCACGTGGGGTTAGAGGCATGAGGAATTGACAAATTTTCCAAGTATTTTTTGAGTAAGGCAAAGGCCTGCTTCTGATCTAGTCCCAAAACAAAGTCAACATATTTTTTAAGCATATGGGTGAAGGAATGACATTTGTCGGCAAGTTGTGAGATAAAGCAGCGGATGGATTGTATTTTACCTTAAAGACTACAGCTATTTTTATTCTCTTTAGAGGAGGAATTTCAATAATAATAGTTACTTTGGCTGGGGTCTACATCAATTCCTCTTCTTGATACAATAAAACCCAATAGTTTTCTTGACAATACCTGAAAGACAACACTTCTTTTGGATTTAGTCTAACTATATATTCTCAGAGCCTCTCAAAGATGCACCTTAATAACTTAGGCATGGTCTTCTCTTGTCTTTGATTTTCCTAAGATATCATCCACATAGTCCTCCCTGATGTCATGAAACATATAATGGAGTATTACGATGATTTTCCTTTGATAAGTTACACTGGAATTTTTGAGGATGAAGGCCATTACCCTGATAACAGAATGCTCCCTAAGGGGTTGTAAAGGCCATCTTATGTTGATCTTCATTTGCTATATTAATTTGGTTATAGCTTGAAAAAATCCATCCATGAGGGAAAAACATTTCATAGTGTGTAATCGAATTGAAAATCATGTTGTTTTTAGGCAAGGGAAAATCATATTTTAGACATGCCTTGTTAATGTCTCAAAAGTCCATGAAAATTTTGATTCCAACAAGCTTCTTTTGTACCAAAACTATGTTTGATATCCACTTAGAGTAGTCAATGGGTCTAATGAATCCTGCTACTAACAGTCTCTCTAACTCCTCTTGAACTAGAAGGGCCATCCTCAGATGCATTTTCCTTAGCTTCTGTTTATATGATTTACATTTGTATGCATAACTATGTTTTACACCACCAAAGTTGGATCTAATCCTAGCATATATTTATAATACCCATGTAAATATATCCACAAATTCTCTAAGAATCAAGGGTGAATATCTTTTGCTCTTGTGCTGAAAGTGAATCTCTCGGCTTGACTATCTTTGTTTTCTCTTCTATTTCTGATATTAACATCAATAGTTTCTTCTATACCAACATTTTTGACATATCCTCCATACACATAGGATCAGGAGGAAGGTTGAGATCTTCTTCTAAGGGCATCTTTATGAGATTTTCACCCTTACCGTGGTCACTACTTTTGTCCATTGATTTTTTTTATCTATTGGTCAGCACCCAGTGTCTCAAAGAGGTTTTCACTATGTGACTTGGACTTAAATTTTTGCCGAGTCTTTTCTTTGTAACTTTTTCTCCCTCACTTGTTCTTAAATTTTTCTAACCATGAAGCTTTGTTTCCTCACTGAAGTATGCGTAGGTATCTAGGTCAATGAAGAAACCTTTCTTATGATCTCCAATAGGAATGGTATCACGTATGCCCATAAATTCCACAATAGCCTTGTCATTCTCAAAGAGGTCCAATGACACATGATGTTGTTGGTCCCAATTGATAAGGGTATGATATACAAGGTCAATTTTAGGATTAGCAAGGGTTATGGTAAGGAAAAACGATATCCATGAAAAGGATCATGGAGGTAAGATCCTTGTGTTGGATAGAATGGGAATTTGTGTCGCTATCTGAATAAACAGAGCTATCCTTGTGTTTAGAGTAGGTAGTATCTTGATCCCATGGGGTACGATCCATATTTTCAGAATATCTATACCATATATTTTAGTTTTGAAATGTGGAAGTGGGACTGGCTCCTTTTCTCCTTGTTCGAAAATTTCAACATCTAAGGCATTTGTATCACATGGAATACATCATTCTACTAGAATTTGTGTATTATGGAATTTCATAGCATGTAGGATTAGTGTCTTTGGGGACCCAAGTTGTAGGTGGGTCTAAAAATTTCTCTTCTAAAATTAGTCCACCAGGTAAGAATGTCCTAATATTCTGTTCATACTCTAGGATATTTGAAGCGATAATTGGGTCTGCCTCTTATTTTCAATGACAAAGATAGATCTAAAACTAAGAGAGCCTATTGAAAATTGTATTCTCCACAACCATACTCAAGGATTTTCATCTCCCATGAATCAAAGGGAGAGGTAGATGTAGAAGCCTCATGAGCACAAAGAACTTAGGGAATCCAAATCTACCTATGATTCAAGAGCTTCTGACTGAAGGGGAACAACAATATCAGTAGACGGGAAATGTATATGTACCCCTATGTGTAAAGATGTTGAGAGCTTTGTAGTGAGTGAAGGGTTTTGGATCACCTTGAATGGAAACAATATGTCCCTCATGTTTCAATTTGATACATTTATAAAATGTTGATGGTATGTCCTTCATGACATGGATCCATGGGGCGGACCAAGAAGCATATTGTATAGAAGTTCCAAATCTAATATATAAAACTTTGTGTTGTGGGCAAGTAGTCCTTGCTTCCATTGGTACTGTTATTGTTCCAGCTGATTCCCTCTTTACGTTATCATATGTAGTTTATGGTGATAATGTGGGACTGCTAGATCTTCCTCTGTGGTATCCCAACTGTTTGATTAGTCTCAATGTGGCATATGTTCAATCTCTAACCCCGTTGCCCACAAGCACCCCTCTTCTATCTTTTGGAAAGTAACAAATATTTCTATATAAAGAGGAAGGTTATGTGTATGATCTTCATTAGGGATTGCCTTATGGTTAAAAGCAATGTGTTTACTAGGTGCAATGTTTGCCACCCACATCTTGTAGGTGTGAAGGATTTGATTATGTTGACACTCCTAACCCCCTGGAGGGTTTTTTTATAATATTTCTTTATGTATGTTTGATATCTTGATAAGATCTAAGATTGAAATATTAGCAAACATCTTCTCAAGTTGCTCTAGGGATATTGTACTGACCATCTTGAGGGGGTAGAGAGAGGAAGTTCTCAGATTGTGAGATGAGCGCACCTTGTTACTGCCAGAGAAATATTTTCCCTTGATCATAATGTTATTCTACATGTTCATTAGAAGAGAAAAACCCATCCAATGAGTGAGTCAAAATGATCATTATCACTTTTGGTATATAGATAGTTTGTGGTTTTGTAGATTTGGGATGATTATCCCTGATCCAAATTTTTCTCACTTAGATTACCATGCTTTGGGAATGGTTCCTTGAATATTCCCATATTTTTTATTGGTTTGTTTTATTTAATTATGGTGAATCTACTTCCATATCCCCACTATCAATAATATCTTAGATATAGTGGCAAAGTCTTAGGGAATTTACTTGTCTTATGTCCCTTGACACGATGGAAGTTGTAATAGTCGTGCTCTTTGTACCATGAAGGTTTAGGAGCATTTTTGCCAAAGGGTTGCGTTGTAGGATATGTCACCATGTGAACTGCATCTAATTGTTTCAAGATTGCAGACAAAGAGTCCGTAAGAGGAGTGAATGTTCTACATTTGACCGTTGGTTGGATTGTTCCTTTGGCTAATTTAAAAGGTTGACTAACTTGGACCACATGTATATGTTTGGAATCCATGATTCCATCTCCTACCACTATTATTGTTTTTGTTGACAATCTTTGGCTTTTCTATAGGCTTATTTGGTTGATTATCTTTGGATGATTATTTTATTGTCTCTTTTGCAATGAGGGCCTTCTCTATTTGTATGCCCTTCTCAATGACCTCTGTCAAAGCTTCAAACACAATGAATTTGTAAATGAAAAGCGATGTCCAGGTTTAGATTTGGTACAAAGATGCTAACAAGTTTTTTCCGTAGGAAATTAGCAAGGGAAGCGAATAGCTAGCCCCCACCATCTCTGTAGGAAACTTGTAAAGGTTTCATTTAGACGTTGTCTAGTGTTATATAAGTCTTCCATGGTTATGCGACTTTCCATATTGTATGAGAAATTTCACACTAATATCTCTGCTAGTTTAGACCATCGTGAAGATAGACCCATGAGGTAAGTGATTAAACTATTCCAAGGCTTGTCATCCCTAGACATTTTGGAAAGAGTAGTATGAGGTAATTGTCATTATATGCCAATTCTTGGCATGCCACGTAAAAAAATTTCACATGATCCCATGGATAACCTTTCCCTCTCTACTTATCAAATTTTGGCATATCAAATTTCTTAGGAAAGGGTTGAAGCAACATAGTCTTATCAAATGGATGAGGGGCATAACTCTTCATATTGATGCCTTTTTCTATGTCCCCCCATTACGTTCTTGAAGGATTTTAAGGGTTACTTTCATAGATTATAGTTCTTGTGAAAAAAGTTGTTATTTCATGGGGGTAGGTGACATATTCATGTGATTATTTTTCAATGTTTCGCCTTCTTAATTTCTATGTGAAGTTCGACTATTTTTAATCTTAGGTTTCTTTTGATGTACATTTTTGTTTGTTTCCTTTTGTACATGAGATGTTAGTAAAGCTAGTTTTCGATTAAGGTTCTGAACTTGTTGTGGTATAGTTACTTCTTCCGCATGATGTTCTTTTTCATCTTCATTGAATGGGGGTTGTTCCATGTTATCATGTTCTATTCTTACTCTATGTGGTATCTTGATAAACTACATTTTATAACCCCCCGTGTTGTCATTTCCTACATTTGATTCAGAATCATGTCCATGTGCTAAGATGCCATTCATGTTGATGAGAAGTGGCTTCTCCTCATTAGCCTCATTTGTGGGTGGAATAGTTTCATGTTATGTTGGCATTCTATCACCTAATTCCACCACTCTCGCAAGTACTCTATCTTTGTTTATGAAAAGGAATTCATCTAATAAGGTGGGGTCAAGGTCAAAATCCATGCAGAGTGATCCTACCTCATCACCACTATGATCTTTCAATTATTCCATTTCCTTTTCTGCAGAAAATATGGGCCCCTCAATCATGACCAATAAAGGGATTTTTGATCGTTGTTTGTTTGATGTTTTCCATGCTTGTTTTTCAATTGCTTGTCTTTTAGCTCCCAGTCTTGTTTTTGGGGCCATGATGAATAAGAATTTAACTAAGGTGTTTTGAATTTTCTCAAAAAAGGTATTGGTCAAACCTAAGTGAAAAATAATGAATGTCAAAGAATGTCAAACCTATAATTTAGCTCTAGCAATTTAAATACTTAAAATACGCTAATTATACCCCTTCCCACAAATTGAAGACATATCATCAATATCACACATTTTCTCTTCTATAATCATTAATTAATTACATTACGCTAGTTAATTAACTCTTCTATATGAAAAATGACACCGATTAACGACCTTCCATTGATCAACTCCCTTTTCTATCTAGATTAATCAATTATTCTTAATTAATTAAGATTCCTCTTATACTAGATCAATAAATCATCATTTATTTGATTAAACCCATTTCACCCCACAAATCATGCTAATTTTCTTCTAAAAATATTCTATAAACTTGCACACCTTTTAATTAATCACTTTGATTAATTAATAAACCCCCTCAAAGTCACTAGAGGACAAATTAAACTCTCTTAAAGTAAACTCAACCCCTCCTAAACCATACTTATCCATAACTAACCTAGGTTTGCTATTATCCCACATACAATGGGATGTAGGACTCCTTCAATCCAATGGGTTATATAAAGAACCCTCCTCCTACCTTTCTACTTACACCTTACATGCGTATAGCTAAACTATAGGCATTTTCATCTTATAGCATCTTTCATTTGAGTTAATAGCCTCATTCTTGCATTTCATCCATCCAAGATTTTGGGTCATATAGGGAGAATAAAAATGGTCTTGTAGCCATACTTTGATGAGCCTCTATTCCCAAACCCTTGAAGATCAAAAAATCAACTTTGATTTCCATGAATCTATCTAGGTTCATTCATTTGTTTTTGGTAATCTAAAGAGTAGAGATTCAAGTGCTTAGCATGTTAGTTTGATTTCCATTTCAAGTTCTAATGCATAATGTTGGTAGTTAGTCTCTTTAAGCTCTTAACATGATGATATTTGTTTAGTTACTTAGTTTTGGAACTATTAAGGTGCTAGTTTTAATTCTCTTAGCTTAGTTAACTAATGCATTGATACATATGGCACGACTGGTGCAACATTGATCCCTAGTCCCTTTGATTTTAATGAATTTTGCTTGTTTTCTCATTTTCTTAACCCATATCATGAAAATTGTTAGAGTAGGTATTTACCTTAGCTCATGTTCACCTAGGTACATTATTTACCTTTATTGTGTTTATCCTCACCCACTTATGTGTGTGGATATTTATTTTTATTTATTTAGATATTAGGAGATATTATCTAGTTGTTAGGTATTAACTAGTTCTTTCCTATATCTAAGGTATTGACTAGATCCTTGATGTCTAGTTCTCTCATAAATATATGGAATTGACTAGTTCTTTTATTACTAGTTCTTTCCATGATTTATGGATTGATCTATGACCTTGACTGCTTCTTAGATTGTTATTCCTTGCCTATATAAGCAAGGCCCATTCTCATTGTATTTCATTGAGTTCCATAATAATATATGATATTGCTGCTCATTTGTTTGCAAAGGTTTTATGTAAAGTTATTCTGGTGAATTGATTTCATCTTATTGATCATGGTGTTTGATTAGCATCTATGTTCTTGGCTTGGTACAATCTGGTTATCATTCCTTTTATGGTATCAGAGCAGGAGATTGCTATTGACATCCATCTGTAAGTTTTATTTTACAAATAATTTTTTTATATATTCATATATTTTGGGATTTTCTTGTATTTTGTTGCTGCATTTATTTTTATGCAAAACAGAGGCTTCCATTGGATCTAGAAGGTGGTAAAACCCTAGGAGTGATTGTAAACCCGGCCATTTCAGGAGGCAGTTGATTTTTTTGGTTTTTTTTTTCTTGTGCAAAGAACCGTGTTGGCTTGCCAACAAATTGTTTTTATGGGTTTTTCACATTTTTTGAGTTCGGATCTGGGTTTTAATCTAGCCCCCTTTCATTTTATTTGTGTGGTGAAGGAAAGAGCATTTTTCTTTTTAATGGCAACTAAAATAAATAGTAGAGCATAATATTGAAAAACTTGTATCTTTTGATCGGTAACTCGGTTTTGAGTGCCATTTTTTGCAAAAGTGCGTAGTTTTTTATGCTCTTTCCATTGAAAATATTTATTTTGAGAATTTAACTATAATTATAAAGTGCCATATTGTAACACACACTCATTATAAAGTGCCAAAATCTGGGGGGCTCTTGTTGCATTGTTTAGAGGTCTTGTTACATTGCTTGGTTCTTACATTTCTTTTGGTGATTTTTTGAGGATGGCATCTTTATCTACTTCTGCATTAGATCATGTTGAACCATTAACAACACATAATTACCACACATGGAAACCAAGAATGGAAACAATAATTAAGCGGAAAGGATTATGGGCTTTAACTTCTTTAGAACAACTAGTGTTCACTAGAGAATATGAGAAATTTCAGTACCAGTGCAAATTTGATGAGTGTATGGGTTTGATAGGAACTTATGTAAGTGACAGTATTTTATTTCATTTGGAAAAGTGTGACTCTCATTTCAAAATATGGGAGAAATTGGTGGATTTATTTGGTAAGGTGGATCATATGAGAGCCATGCAACTTGAAATTGAAATCACCTCTCTTAATCCTGAAGATTTTCCAATAATTATAGACTATCTTACCAAGTTCAAGCATTTGTTGACACAATTAAAGGGGAGTGGAAGAGATAAGAAAGATGAAGAGTGTGTTTACTTGATTCTATCCAAGTTGAGAGGACCATTCCAAATTTTTTCTTCTACCTTTTTCTCTAGCATGGATGCCTTAGGTGACACCTTCAAAATGTCTAACTTAGAAACATTTTGTGAAAGACTTACTAGGGAAGAATCCAAATTGTCTCACCTTGAGTCTTCCACCTCTCAAAAGGAATTACTTGCATCTAATCCTAAGGGAAAGGGAAAACAAAACAGTAAAACCAAATCCACACCTTCTCCATCTCAAAATGCTCCTAAACCCAAAGAAAACAACTCAAAACCCAAGGAGTCTTCTAAATCCAAGAATAAGTCTAGCCGTTCATGCTCTTTTTGTGGGGGTAGTAATCATGAAGAACATAGGTGTTATAAGTGAATGCAAGCCTTAGAGGATGCAGTCAAGAAATAAAAAGTTTCTATCTCCACTCCACCGCCTTCTAATCAGCATGGAAAAACACTTAATGTTGTTGGATGATCTCAGTCACCACTTGTAGACAATTGGGTTATAGATTCTGCGTGCTTCTCATCACATGACTTCTTCCAAGGAGTCTTTTGTTTCTCTAGGTTTGAGTTCTACTTCCAAAATTGAGGTTGGAGATTCTTCCTTTCTTTCTGTTGAGGGAAAAGGTGATATACAACTTGATGGTGGCAATATCCAAGATGCACTATATGTTCCTAACATCACTACAAATTTACTTTCTGTATATCAAATTTGTCATTCTGGTCAAGGGAAAATAATGACTTTTACACCACATGGGGCAGAAGTAAGAACTTTGTTGGAGCCTTATTCACTTGTTGCTCAAGGTATTGTTGATCATAGTTCTAGACTATATCACTTTGAGGGTTTTGATGACACATCTTCTATAGGGACAAGATTGGTTTCTCATTCAGATTCAGAGAGTAAGCTTTGGCATGAAAGATTTGGACATCTCAATTATAGATATTTGAAGGAGTTGAGCACTCATGGTATGGTAGATGGTCTTCCTAGAGTTTCTTGTCTTGAGGGAGTTTGTCATGGTTGTGCATTAGGGAAATAACACCAAGGTCCTTTTCCTAAGAATTTTTCTAAGAGAGCTTCTTCACCACTTGAGCTTGTGCATAGTGACTTGATGGTTTTTCCTACCCCATCTTTCAATGGAGCTAAGTATGCACTTACATTTATTGATAATTTCTCGAGGCGTACTTGGGTTTATTTTCTCAAGTACAAAAGTGATGTTTTTTCACACTTCAAAGTCTTCAAGGCTTTGGTCGAGAAACAATCTTCTAGTAGCATAAAGAACCTTCACACTGATAATGGGGGGGAGTATTTCAACAATGAGTTTTCTAAATTTTTGGCAACTCAAGGCATTATTCACCAGCATTCTATTCCTCATACTCCACAACAGAATAGATTAGCAGAAAGGAAGAATAAAAATTTAAAGGAAATGGCTAACTGTATGATGCATTCTAGAGATTTACCTCCTATCTACTAAGTAGAAGCAATTAATTGTGCTAACTACATTCAAAATCACACACCACACAGAGCACTTGAGAATTTGACTCCAGAGGAAGCTTGGTCCAACACTAAGCCAGATGTCTCATTTTTTGAGTCTTTGGGAGCCATGCTTGGGCCTTTGTGCCAAAGAAGAAAAGGAAAGCTTTGGATAAGAAGATTAAACCCTTGATATTTGTAGGGTATTGTGAGGACATGAGAGCTTATCATCTTTTAGATCCTGATACACACGATGTTCTTTTTGAACACATGTTTAGTTTGATGAGCACTTCACTCCTCATGATTCTTCATCTTCTTCCATGCCTCCTTATTCTTCATCTCATCTTGAGGATCCTTTCTTTGAGGATATTGATGAGGAGGTTATAGATGCCATTGAGGATCCTATTCCCACTGATGTTGTCACTATGCCTAAGTGGGCTTGTACTACATTTTCTGAGGCAACACCTTTCATAGAGGATCTTCAACCCACTAGGCATCATCACACACATTCTACCTAGGTTCTGGACTTTTGTGTTAGGTATTTTTTGAGGATCCAAAGTCTTTTTCAAAGGCTCATGGGATACAAGAGTGGGATGATGTGATGATAGCTGAGTATTCTTCTTTGATGAAGAATCATACTTGGGATTTGGTATCTCTTCCTAAAGGAAGAAATATGGTTAGGTGTAAGCGGGTATATCAAACCAAATACATAGCTGATGGGTCCATTGACAAGTATAAGGCTCGTCTTGTTGCAAAGGATTTTTCACAAGTCCAAGGTATTGATTACTCTAAGAATTTTACACCCATTGCCAAGATGGATTCTATATGCCTTGTACTTGCTATTTATGCATCACAGGGGTGGCCCGTATACTAGATGGACGTGAAGAGTTCCTTCTTACATGGAGATCTACAAGAGGAAATATATATGGAGCAACTAACTGGATTTGTTCAGGATTCTTCTCTTGTTTGTCAGGCTCTGAAGGTCTCTCTACGGTCTCAAACAAGCCCCTTGGGCTTGGTATGAGAAGATGGATTCTTTTCTTCTATCTACTTGGTTTTGTTCATTGCCACTCCAATCATACAGTGTATCTCCAACATGTTGGTGAGGATATTGTGATACTTGTCTTGTATGTTGATGATCTGTTACTTACTGGCAGCTCTTCTTCCCACATTCAGAGTATTCAGAGGGCTCTTTCTACATAGTTTGACATGACATATCTTGGGCTATTGCATTATTTCCTTGGTTTGTATATTTCTCAGATAGATTTAGGGATTCATTTGAGTTAGCAAAAGTACACCCATGATCTTCTTTGGCACTTTGATATGGCTGATTGTAAGCCAAGTCCATCTCCTTTTCAGTCTGGGGTTACTCTTACTTCCACATGTACCACACCACTTTGTGATCCTACATTGTATAGGCAGTTGGTTGGGAGTCTCATGTACTTGACCCATACTAACCCTAATATTTCATTTACAGTAGGGCTTGTATCTCGGTTTGCACATTCTCCTCATACTAGTCATTGGCAGGCTGCTAAAAGGATTTTGCGCTATTTACAGGGCACTTCCCACTTTGGCCTACACTACACTAGGGGTTCTACTCATTTGGTTGGGTATACAGATTCAGATTGGGAAGTTTCTATTGATGACAGACATTCCACTTCTAGCTATCTTTTCTGTCTTGGTTCTTCTCCAGTTGCTTGGGCATGTAAAAAGCAACAGGCTATTGCACTTTCATCTTTAGAGGCAGAGTATAGGGCTGTAGTTACAGTGAGTCAGTAGATTATTTGGCTTCACTAGTTATTGAAAGAGTTTGGATTCCCATAGGATTCACTGACTGTACTTTGGTGTGACAACCAAAGTGTAATTCACATTTCTCGCAACCCAGTTGAGCACCAGCGGACCAAGCATATTGAGATACACATCCACTTCATTTGGTAGCACATTCAGGATGGATTTCTTTGCTTGGAGTACCTTTTGAATCAGCAGTAGGTTGCAGACATCTTTACGAAGCCTTTTGCATCACCTCACTACCTTGAGTTACGTGAAATGCTTGGGGTTTCAAAAGTTGTTCTTGGGGGTGTTCGTGAGAACATATTCCTTCTTCTTCTTCTTCTTTCTCTTTCCTTATAGCAAGATTCTTTCCTTCTTTTGGTTTGATATTTCTTCATGGATATATTGTACATGAGTACCTCATCAGGCCTAGTTGCCAGGACTCATACTGTGGACATGCCACTTCTATTTTGGCCCCTAGCTTCACTTGAGGGGGGTGTTAGAGTAGGTATTTACCTTAGCTCATGTTCACCTAGGTACTTTATTTACCTTTATTGTATTTATCCTCACCCACTTATGTGTGTGGATATTTCTTTTTATTTATTTAGATATTAGGGAGATATTATCTAGTTGTTAGGTATAGTTCTTTCCTTGATCTATGGTATTGACTAGATCCTTGATGTCTAGTTCTCTCATAAATCTATGGAGCTAGTTCTTTGATGACTAGTTCTTTCCATGATTTATGGCTTGATCTACGACCTTGACTGGTTCTTAGATTGTTATTCCTTGCCTATATAAGCAAGGCCCATTCTCATTATATTTCATTGAGTTCCATAATAATATATGATATTACTACTCATTTGTTTGCAAAGGTTTTATGTAAAGTTATTCTGGTGAATTACTTTTATCTTATTGATCGTGGTGTTTGATTAGCATCTGTGTTCTTGGCGTGGTACGATCTAGTTATCGTTCCTTTTACAAATATGAAATAAATTGAGATTATTAGTTTATTTCATCATCTTTATATGCATTAGATCTCATTTATGTGAGTTATTGTAATGGGTTACTATTTGATTTGAGCTAATTTGAGCAAAATTTGAGCTTTTTGAAGTTTCCTACGTCATTTTCCATGTTCCTTGACGTCATCTCTAGGTACAAGTGTAAACAATTTTTTTTTTTTGGTAAGGGGTGCGTAGATGTCAAAACTTGAGCATACACGTCAAAATACTAGCATACGCAACATAAGTCGAGCATATACATTCTACTGTTAATATTCTCCTATCAACTTTTTGATTAGGCTAGCGTATGCGTTTAAAGTTCCGGGTATGCATAATTATATTAGTGTACATGCTATTCTATCCTCTATATTTTTCTATCTTTTTGTCTGCTAGCGTATGCATCTAAACCCATGCATAGGTAGTCATACTTGAGTGCACACGTCTAATAGTCTAATTGCTTTGACCCTGTTGACTCTGTAAGTGTATGCGTCAAATGTTAGGTGCACACAACTCTCTGGCCACATACCCATTTAACCCATTGTATACTTTCATAGAGGCACATACACATCCTAAAATGTGTGTATATAGCCAAAGTTGAGTGCAAGCATCATAGTACAAAGATGAGATTTGCTTTAAAATTTGTAAAATCATGTTTTTTGGATATACTAACTCCTTGCATGTATAAATTGAATGTTAACTTTTGTTTTGTAGGGAATATTTGCATGATTTTTAATAACTTGGTTTTTTAAAGGGTTAATGAATGTTGCATGCTTAGTTAGGAGATTAGAGTCACGTATGCTCTTCCCTTGCACCTTTTAAGTGATTTTGGGAATTAGAAACAATTTCTGTATCTTTTATTGCTTTGAAACATGCTTTTTGCTAAAGGAAAGAATGTCAAATTTGGTTAAAGTGAACGAATTTTGTGATTACATTGAGTATTTTCTATTTTTAATTGCATAGTTGGATTCTATGTCGCATATACTCTTCTCTTGCATCTTAGGATGATCTTGAGAATTATAAACGATGTTTTATCCTCTTTTATTTTTGTGGAAAACTACTAAATCCATTTTTTAGGACCTAAAACCTTGTCAAAGAAAGGTGGTTTGAAACATAAAACTACTAAAAAAGCTTATGTACAAGTTGCCCAAAGGTGTAAAAGAAAACCACATTAAGTATAAAAGATTAAAAAAACGCCACAATTAAAAGAAAGTATTTGTAGTTTCAGATAAGGGTATGCCCCTTCCACTTAACTAGGACATAACCCCTTTGACATAAACCTTAAGCTACAACAATGGGGGTGGTCCTAGGAACCCTAAAGTAGTCCACATAAGAGGGAACCTTGTGGATGAAATGGGAACTGCTCTGCACACCTACTTGACTAGTATGCACGTGAGATTTAGCGTCAAAGTTATCTATATCGTGACCCTAGTGAGAACACACGATGAACACATTTATTGCTCACTGTGTTTGAAGGGGGTAAAGTAAAGCTAGGATAATCCTTGGGAAACTTTGGCAAATTGAGCTCACATTATATAACTTGTGATACCTAGTTGAGTGAGCCACCTAGGAAGCTATCTTGTCTAAGAGCCAACTTTGACCATATCAAAGCCAATTTGAGTTGAGAACCATCACAAATGGAGAAATTTCTCAAAATTTTGAATAATGAGAAGATCCATTAAATTTCAAATAGAGTTTCATTCATCATGAAGATTGTGAAGCATTCCTTTTTTTAGTTTTTCACTTGCCCTCAGGCGAGACGAAACTCTACCAAAGTGAGGAAAAACTCTCTTTAACTCCAATTGATCTACTTTCTTCACTTTCTTTTGACATTTTGTTGATCAATAAAAGAGTGACTACCCATGTGTTGCTAATTGATTGTATTCACCATGTTTGTGTCCGTTTACGCTCATCCATGTTTGCAGTTGAGTTGTTAAATGTCTAAAGTGTGTGGATATGTTTTCATATCATTGGTAGCCTTTTTGATTTTGATATCCAAGTCAAGATCATCATCGTAGTTAGGATTATTTCTTCATTAGACTCTCCTTTGAACTATTACGTTGTTTGCATCGTATCACCACAATTTTGATACTTACGTCTTGTTTCTTGCAAAATTGGCCTAAGTGTCTAGATTGTAATGTTACGCTACAAACACCCTAAAAATTCCTTGGTATACTCTAACATTAGTTTTATTTCAAACATTAACTTGATTTCAAAAGGTGTTGTTATTACCTTTGTGTGCATCGTATCAATATTATTTTGATATTAATATCTTACTTTTCTATAAAGTTTGGTTAACATATCTTAGTGGTATTGTTGTCTTGTTCATACTCATAACTTCCACTTTTTGAGGTGTAGGTCTTGATTGAATTCAAGCTCACTTTTAGTATAATTTGTTTGGGGATAATATCAACCTTTTGTTATTACTTACGCCTTTTTCATTTCTTTGAACTTGTCATAAGTGGTGAATTTTTTTGATCATATTAAATGTCAACTATCACTTAGAAACAAACATAGGAAGTACCTCATTTGATTGATTGGTTTTGAACAAACATTGTGTGATTGTGTCTTGTTTGCCATTTTTGGATTATTCATTTAGGGAAATCACTTTGAACTATTGACATTCTTTGACATTCATAAATTTTCACTATGATGCCCTTTAAAACAACCCACTTGAGACCCAAGAAACAACCTAGGATTAGTCAGGAAAATTATGGAATAATTTTTTTATTAGAAGTGTCCACAACTAGGTTGCAAGACAACAGTTAACACTAACAGGTTCCAAGACAAGTTTAAAATACTATAACATACTTTTATTTTATTACAATTATCATAGGTCATAAGGTTCAAATTTTAAGGTTAGAAGTTTCAGTTAGGTTCAGGGGGTAAATTAACACCATACCCACTCTCTAATAGGCTTAGAGTTTTAAATTTATTTTTATCACACTTAACGCATTCAAAATATTCCTAAATCATTCCCATTGGATAGGAAATTTTCTCACATTTCCAATGATATAAAGAAGTCCTCCTAACTCCTTGTAAAACTCTAGTTATGGATTGATGGACCTTAGGGGTCAAATTTTCCCAAAAGGGACACGTGTCGAGTGGGGAAGAAGCCCATTTTCTGAGGTGGCGGGTCGTGGGATGGTGTTGAAGTTTTATTCTTGCACGTGAGGAAAGTATAATTTTGTGCCATGTGCTCACAGGTTTGCTAGGGACACGTGGTGCCCAAGAATCACAGTGGGGAAGAAAGAGAGAGGGAGAGGGTGGGGTGGCAAAATATTTCACCGAAGGGGACATAAGGGGAAAAAGGCACGCGTGGGTCTGCGCATCTACAGAGGGGATAACATTGAGGCGAGGGAAAGAGTGTAGGGGCCATGGGGATTTCAAACAAAATTTTTAAAACAAAAAGATCGTGAGGGTTCTGCCCCCTTCGCCAACATCCCATCCTACCATGTGACAGTACTTGATGGATGTGGGATTGCGGGCCGACGGGGAAAGAGGTAAAAATTTTCAAAATTTTTTAGAAAGGCCCCAAGGACTCAAAGGGTGCCACACCTCTGCCATTGCCCCATGAGGACACGTGGTAAAATCTGATTGGATGCAGGTTGGCAGAGGAAATTTCCAAAATGTTCCCCAAAAATTTTTCAAAAAATCTTTCTAAGGATTTTTAAAGGGAATTTTTTGGGCCGTGGGCCCGCTAGGGAAAATTTTCCCAAATTTTCCTGCCAAGGCATGAAAACTTTAAAGGGCCATAATTTTTGCTAGAAATATCATTTTTTGGAAAATGAGGACTTTCTGGAAAGCTCTCAATGCCCTCTTTGTACAACAATCAGAAATTTTACATTTTGATAAAGTTTAAGGGGTCAATTTAATGAAAACGGCTTGAAGGCTTTTAAACAGCCAACTGGTAATTTTTTAACTTATAAAATTTATTCAATTTGGAATCCTCCTTCACTCAACATGCCAAAAAGACATGGAGGATTGTTCTAGGAAGGATTTAGGATGATTTAGGGAGGTAATTTTACTTGTTTGATTTCTAATTTGTATTTTTCCAGCAATTGACAGAAAATGACAGTGAAAAGGTTTGGGCTCGATTTTGTAATGTTTTAAATTGTTTTCTTAAGTGTTTTTGTCAACTTGAGTTCATTAATGTCATAGCATGCTAAATTTTAAAATTTCCAAGTTTATTATTAAGTGCAGGCCCGAACTGTGCATTTTAATTAAATTTATTTGCAAGTTTTAAATTTACAACAAAGATCCATTTCTAGAAAATATGTCTATCAATTTCATCATTCAAGTGTGGCATTTCATTTCTAATCTAATCTAATACATTCAACTATTTTAAAAAAACCATTCTAAATCAAAATAAAATACTGAATCCCATTTTACACCTTTCCAAAGATACAAAATACTGCATTATTTCCACGTGCATTTCTTCTTTTCAAAGAAAGACCTATCTCTTTTTCCATACAATGAAACATTTAATTCAATCCATGGAAGACTTAAGTGTTTTTCCTTCTTCAAGAAATCATTAAAAAAATAATCCAGTTTCTATCTTTCCCCAAAATCATATATTTGAAACAAGGCAAGATAATGTAATTACATCTCACGTGTTTCCACTTTTTTTTTTTTCATTTTCCAAAACAGGGATTCTAATCACAATTTGATATTCCAATTCAACATAATAATGTAAATGAGGGAAATTATTACAATTATTTAATTATTTCTAACAATACAAATTTACATCTTTCCATGTTGGAATATAAATAACATATTTTTATTTCTTTCTTTCCAATAAACAAAACGGAGTATAAATATCCTTCACATTTCAAATATACAACTTTCACAATCAGTTACATACATATTTTCTTCACAAAATACATTACAATTTCATCCACTTCAAAGTGGGAATGGTTACAAATAAATTTGTTTCACAAGGGGCTGGCAAGACTGTATTCTTCTTCTGCTCTAGAACAACAACATGCAAGTTTTCTTTTTCTTCTAATTTGATCACAATAAAAGTAGGGGAAAGGCAACACTCTCCACCCAATCAAGACATCCAATGAAAGGAGAAGCCATATTTCATCATTGGCCCTCAAGCCCCAACCATAATACAATAAGAGGTGTGATTCAACCCATGGCAACAACTGTCTTCCACTAAACACACAACATTCTTTCCACATGCATAACTCAATATAAAACACAGTCCAAACAAAAACAACAGTTTACAACTTCATTTGAAAACATTCAAACAGAACTCAGGCTTGATCATGCAAGCCAAAGGAGCGAGGACTATGGGGGAAGCTACTTATGCCTCCTAATGGGAATTGGGCATCCACCTATAACAATCCGCTAATAAAATTCACCAAACATATCCTTATACCCCCCACAATCCCTCCTTATGCCCCCCATAAAGTAGGAAATGTAAGCTATTTCGTTTCCATGGTGGATCCCAAACCCAAACTCCCTCCACAAATATGATGCCACTGGCATTCCCTTATGCCCCCCCACATTGATTCCCCATAGCCTTCTCCTACACCATCCCTATGGCAGTCTACCCAACCAGCCAATAATTACACAAGGCACATACATCATTCATACAAACACTAAAGAAATAATAGCAAAGGAAGAGATAGACTCCTACCTCTCCATGGTAGCTTTGGTTTCCAAACAATGAACTCTCAATGCCAAGAACACAGTCCCAAAAAACAACAATACCAAGTATGAAATTATCTCCAATCTCCTCCACAATCCACAATAGCTCCAAACAACAAAAATGCGCCCCAAGGAAGTATGCCAAATGATTCAACAACCACAAAACAAGAAAAGAGTTTGAATTTTATAGAAGAAGGAAGAGAAGAGAATTATGTGGATCCATGTAGGATGCCACATAACACATCCTCAACTCCAAACAAAAAAGACAAAATTTCATTCTCCCAATTACAATAAAGAGGTGGGTGAAAATATGACAATTTACTTGCACACTCCAAAAAGCCCACACCCCCCAAAGGACTACAAATTAAATAAAATGTAAGAGAGTGCAATCAAAACTTGCAACATGATTAATAAAATGTATTAAAAAGGGCTAAAATCAACCCTCCAATCATAGGTATGGTTGGTAAATATCTTTAAGAGGCATGGGACAAGTCCCACAAGCCTCCAAAAACAATCCCCAAGGACAAATTCAAATTTTCAAGGAGGTGGAGTATTTCATACTCCAAAATATGACTTACACAACTCTTACACAAAATTACACATCCCTTACATATTTAATACAAAGAGCCAATAACTTCCATTATTACTTTCCCATATCCCAATTTGATTTATTTAAATTTTAACCATATGATTTCTCAAATTAATCCACCACAATTTTAATTAAATAAAATAAAGGGACACATTAATAATAAAATACATACAAACAAAAATAAAAGTACCCACATTAATAAAATACACAAAACCCATGGTCACATATAAAGGTGATCCGCCCCATGGGAATCCCTAACAACAAAAAACACAACACAATAAAACAAGTTGCCATGGTGACCTTGTCGAATTCACCTAGAATTCCATTGTGGTTGGTCTCCAATCCTCCGATGTTTGTTGTGATATTTTAATCTATAAAACACAAATACCTCCTTCAGCCCTGTAGCCATATCAGAACATTCAAAATGAATATAAATATAATTCCAAAATCATCTATATAAGTGAATCACAACAACATCGAAGTAACAACTATATCATCATCATATGATGTCCATTTTCTAAGTCTACTCACAATATCCAAAATCACATGTCCAAAAAACATTCAAAATATATCCATGTCAAATAGTATATCATCATCCACATAGAAGGTGTCTCTAATAATCATCATGCATCATAACCAAAACAAAATCAACAATAATCCATGATCAAATGTCTAACATCATACTAAGTCAAAGCATAATAATTTCCATAACGTAAAAAAAAATATCAAAATAAGCATCAAAAGGTGTTAAAGGGAAGTGGGAACTACATTCACTTAGGTTTGACCAATACCTTTTTGAGAAAATTCAAAACACCTTAGTGAAATTATTATTTGTCATGGTCCCCAAAACAAGACTGGGAGCTAAAAGACAAGCAATCAAAAAACAAGCATGGGAAACAACAAACAAATAAGGGCCAAATCCCTTTATTTTTCATGATTTAGGGTCCATATTTTTGACAGAAAAAAGAAACAGAAGAAATGGTAGATCATAGTGGTGATGAGGTAGGATCACCACATGTGGAGATTGAATTTGACCTCAACTGATTAGATGAATTCCTTTTCATAAACAAAGATAGGGTACTTGTGAGAGTGGTGGAATTAGGTGCTAGAATGCCAACAGAACATGAAACTATTCCACCCACAAATGAGGATAAGGAGGAGGAGCCACTTGTCATCAAAATGGAAAACATCTTAACACATGGACATGCTTCCACATCAAACGTAGGAAATGAAAACACGGGGGGTTATAAAATTCCACTTATCAAGATACCACGTAGAGTAAGAATAGAACATAAAAAACCCCCATTAAATGAATATGAAGAAGAACATCATGAGGAAAAAGAAACAAAAGAAATGGTAGATCATAGTGGTGATGAGGTAGGATCACCACATGTGGAGATTGAATTTGACCTCAACTGATTAGATGAATTCCTTTTCATAAACAAAGATAGGGTACTTGTGAGAGTGGTGGAATTAGGTGCTAGAATGCCAACAGAACATGAAACTATTCCACCCACAAATGAGGATAAGGAGGAGGAGCCACTTGTCATCAAAATGGAAAACATCTTAACACATGGACATGCTTCCACATCAAACGTAGGAAATGAAAACACGGGGGGTTATAAAATTCCACTTATCAAGATACCACGTAGAGTAAGAATAGAACATAAAAAACCCCCATTAAATGAATATGAAGAAGAACATCATGAGGAAGAATTAAGTATACCATAACAAATTCAGAACCTTAGTTAACAACTAGCTTTACTAACATCTCATGTACAAAAGGAAACACAAAAAATGTACATCGGGAGAAACCTAAGGTAAAAAATAGTGAACTTCACATAGAAAAACCAAGAAGGCAAAACATTGAAAAATAGTCTCATGAATATGTCGACTTCCCCAACGAAATACAAAATTCTTTCACAAGAACTACAACCTATGAAAGAAACCTTCACAAGCATTTGAGAAAGTAATGTGGGACATAAACAAATGTATCAATACGAAGAGCTATGCCCTCATCCATTTGATAAGACTATGTCACTTCAAACCCTTTCCTAAGAAATGTGATATGCCAAAATTTGATAAGTTTAGAGGACAAGGTGATCCATGGGATCATGTGAAATATTTTTACATGACATGATAAGAAGTGGCATACAGCGAAAATAACCTCATACGAATCTTTCCAAAAAGTCTATGAGGAAAAGCCTTGGAATGGTTTACTCACTTACCTCATGGGTCTATCTTCACATGGCCTGAGCTAGCAGAGAGATTCATGTGACATTTCTCATTCAATATGGAAAGTGAAATAATAAAACAAGCCTACAGAAAAGCCAAAGATCCTCAACAAAAAAAAATAATGTGGTAGGAGATGGAATCATGGATTCCAAACATATACAAGTGGTCCAAGTTGGTCAACCTTTTAAATTGATCAAAGGAAAAATCCAACCATCGGTCAAATGCAGAACATTCAATCCTCTTACAAACTATTTTTTCCACAATATTGAAGCAATTAGATGCAATTCATATGGTGACATATCCTAAAATGTAACCCTTTGATGACAATGCTCCCGAACCTTCATGGTATAAAGAACATGAATATTGCAACTTCCATCATCTCAAGGGACATAAGATAGATAAATGCTTAAGAATTCACCACTATATCCAAGATATTATTGATAAGTGGAGATATAGAAGTAGATTCATTAGAATCAAATCAAATAACCAATAAAAATATGGGAATATTCAGGGAACCATTCCCGAAGCATGGTAAACCAAGTGAGAAAAATCTGGATTAGGAGTCATCCCAAAGCTACAAAGTTGCAAACTATCTATATACCAAAAGTGATAATAATCATTATGACTCACTGATTGGATGTGTTTTCTCTTATGATGAGCATGTGGATACCATTAGGATCAAGGGAAAACATTGGATTACGATAACAAGGTGCGATCGTCTCACGATAGTAGAACCTCCTCTGTATACCCCTCAAGATGGTTAGTACAATATCCTATAGCAACTTGAGAAGACATCTGCTAAGATGTTGATCTTAAATATTATCAAGATATAAAATGTACATAAATACATCTTATACAAAACCCTCCAAGGGTTAGGAGTGTCAACGAAAGTAGTTCCTTCACACCTACAGAATGTGGTGGAAAACATTGCACCTAGTGAACACATTGCTTTTAATAATAAGGAAAGTGCTAACGAAGATCATATAAATAACCTTCCTCTTCATATATAAGTATTTATTACTCTCCGAAAGATAAAGAGGGTGCTTGTGGATGACGGGTCAGGATTGAACATATGCACATTGAAACTAATCAAATAGTTGGGGACACATGGAGGAATATCTAGAGTCACCACATTATCACCATAACCGAATGTGACAACACAGAGTGGGAATCAACTGGAAAAATAACACTACTGATGGACGTAGGGCCTACTTGTCATAACACGAAGTTTCTTGTCTTATATTTGGAACTTCCATAAAATATGTTTCTTGGATGCACATGGATCCATGCCATGTAGGTTATACCATCAATGTTTCATCATTGTATTAAATTGAAACATGAGGGACATATTGTTACCATTTAAGGTGTTCCAGAACCCTTCACTCACTATATAGCTCTCAATTTTTTTTTGCGTAGGGGTACATGTACATGTCCCTCCACTAATATTGTTATTCCCCTTCAGTTAAAAGCTCTTGAATAATGGGTAGATTCGGAATCCCTAAGTTCTTGTGCTTATGAGGCTTCTACGTCTAACTCTGCATTTGATTCATGGGAGATGAAAACACTTGAGTATGGTTGTAGAGAATAAAATGTTCAATAGGATATCCTGGTTTTAGATCTATCTTTGTCACCAAAAACAAGAGGAAAACCTAATTATTGCTTCAAACCAGCTAGAGATGAATAGACTATTGGGACATTCTTGCATGGTGGACTACTTGTAGAAGAGAAATTGCTGGACCCAACTACAACTTGGGTCCCTGAAGACACTAAGCCTACATGCTATGAATTTCTAGAATACACAAAGTCTAGTAGAATGATGTATTCCATGGGCTCCAAAGGCCTTAGATGTGGAAAATTTGAACAAGGAGCAAGGGCGCCAGTCCCACTTCCACATTTCAAAACTGAAATATATGGTATAGGTATTTGGCCATATGGGTCACACCCCATGGATCAAGATGTTACCTACTCTAAACATGATGATAGCTCTATTTATTCAGATAGCGACACAGATTCCCATTCTAGCCAATGCGAGAATCTTACCTCCATGAACCTTTTCATGGATATCGATATCCTTAGCATAAACCC
This sequence comes from Taxus chinensis, assembly GCA_019776745.2. Classification (NCBI taxonomy): domain Eukaryota; kingdom Viridiplantae; phylum Streptophyta; class Pinopsida; order Cupressales; family Taxaceae; genus Taxus; species Taxus chinensis. Next base: position 795,761,757 of record CM034150.1, read on the forward strand.
CTCCGATCCTAAAATTGACCTTTTATACCCTACCCTTGTCGATTGGGACCAAAAATTTCATGTGCCATTGGATCTTTTTCTAAATGAGAAGGATATTGTGGAATTTATGGGCATACATGATACCATTCTCTATTGGAGATTAAAAGAAAGGTTTATTCATTGACCTAGATACTGACCCATACTTCTGTGAGGAAGCAGAGATTTGTGGTCAATTTTTTTATAGAAAAAGTGAGGGAAAAAGTTACAAAGAAAATCCTCGACAAAAATGTAAGTCCAAGTCACACAGTGAAAACCTCTTTGAGGCACTAGCTGGATAACAAAAAAAATAAATGGACAAAAGAAGTGACCACACTGAGGGTGAAAATCTCATAGAGATGCCCTTAGAAGAAGATCTCAACCCTCCTCCTGATCCTATGCATATGGAGGATATGTCAAAAATGCTGTTAGAAGAAACTATTGATGTAAATATCAGAACAAAAGAGAAACCAAAGATAGTCAAGCTGGGAGCTTTGCTTTCAACACAAGAGAAAAAGATAGTCACCTTGTTTCTTAGAGAATTTGTGGATATATTTGCATGGTCTTATAAAGATATTCTAGGATTAGATCCAACTTTGGTGGTGCAAAAATTAGTTGTGCATGCAGACGTAAAGTTTATTAAATAGAAGATAAGTAAAATACATCCACGGGAAACCCTTCTAGTTAAAGAGGAGTTAGAGAGACTGTTAGTAGTAGGATTCATAAGACCCATTGAATACTTTGAGTGGATATCAGACATAGGTCCATTACAGAAGAAGCTCGTTGGAATCATAATTTACATAGACTTTCGAGACATCAACAAGGAATCTCCAAAAGATGATTTTCCCTTTCCTAACATCGACATGATTTTCAAATCAATTGCAGGCTATGAAATGTTATCCCTTATGGATGGATTTTTGGGCAACAACCAATTTAAGATAGCAGAGGAAGATAAATATAATATGGTGTTAGGAAATAAGAGATAAATATGTGGAATAATCCCTTACAGAATTGCAACAGTAGAAACTAATATGCAGAAAATATTATAGATCTCAAATAAAAGTGCAGAATAAATAACACAACACAGAGAGACAAGATTTAATGTGGTTCACCCCAATTTGGGCTACGTCCACCAAGAATAACTTTCTCAAATTTTATTACAAGCCTCCACTCTCTCAATACAATACCCAGATCCATTCGGAGCTATGCTCAATAAACTCTACAGAATTCACACCCAAATTCAAAGCACATCTGCAATACATTTGCTTCTCTATCTATCATATGCATAAGACCATATAAATATACAATTGCTTAAGTAGTTTGATACAAAACCATGGGTATCAAAACAATGGGTACCGAAAAACCATGGGCCCAAAAATAGCCCCATAACGGTTACCCATTACCCATGGGTTAATAAACCACCCATGAAAATTTGCTTCAAGGGCTTCGCCCCCGAGCCCCCATCAATTGGGGGGGCTTCACCACCCTGAACCCCCTTGACCCACTCACCGGCGAGTGGGACCACTGTAAAAATACCTGAGTGTAACACACAGAAGGTGTACCACACTCTAACATGAAAATAGGCTCCACAAACATAACATATGGCCTTTACAACCCCTTGGGGAACATTATGTTATCAAGTAATACCCTTTGGTAGAAAAAATACTGGTGTAACTTATCAAAGGGAAATGATCCTAATATTCCATGATATGCTTCATGACATCATGGAGGACTATGTGGTTGATATCTTAGGAAAATAAAAGACAAGAGAAGACTATCTTGAAGTATTGAGGCACATATTTGAGTGGCTCTGAGAATATAAGGTCAGACTAAATCCAAAGAAGTGTGTATTTGGGGTATTGTCAGGAAAAATATTAGGTTTTATTATATCAATAAAATGGATTGAGGTAGACCTAACCAAAGTAACTGCTATTACTAAAATGTCTCCTCCCAAGAACATCAAACAAATGCACAGTCTGTAAGGAAAAATGTAATCCATCTACCACTTTTATCTCACAACTTGTTAATAAATGTTGTTCCTTCACCCATCTAATTAAGAAATATGTTGACTTTGTTTGGGAACTAGAGTAGTAACATGCCTTTTCATTACTTAAAAAATACTTGGAAAACCCTCTAGTCCTCATGCTTCTAACCCCCGGTGAACCTAATTTACTATACATATCTACAACCCAGTTTGCTATTGGTGCTTTGCTTACTCAATATGACCTAAGCCAAAAGGAAAAAGTAGTGTACTATCTCATTTGTACCCTAATTTCATATGAGCGAAACTATCCCCCAAATCAAAAAATATTGTTTGGCTGTAGTTTTTACCTACCAAAAACTTCTCCATTACCTATTAAATAAAAAAAACCAAGCTTATATCCAAGGTTGGTCCACTCAAATACCTATTGCCAAAACTTTCCCTTACTGGTAGGATGGATAATTGGATCATCCTACTCAGTGAATTTGACATAGCGTACATACACCAAAAGTTAATCAAGGGACAGGTACTCGCTAACCAATTGGTAGAAGCACCCTTACCTAGAATAGAGCCTATGAGTTTACATCTACCGGATACCTCATTGATGTATATTAAAGAATCTGTTATATGGAAAGAACATTTTGATGGATCATTTACTTTCCATGGTTTGTGGGTAGGTGTAGTGCTAATCACTCCTTCAAGAGACCCCATACCAAAAGCTTTCCATCTTGGATTTCCTTCCACAAATAGCATTGCAGAATATGAGGTGCTCATTGCTGGAAGGAAGCTGTCTATAAAGTGGAATATCCATCACCTTAAGGTCGTTGGCGACTCACAACTGATTATCAAGAAAGTCAACGATGAGTATAAGGTCAAGGATGAAAAAATAACCCCATATAAAAATTTGGTGGAAAATCTGAAAGAATATTTTGTGCACATCACCTTTGAAAAAAAATCAAGACCACAAAAATTGATCTGTAGATGTAACGGTAATAGTGGGTTCTATGCTATGAATTATGCTAGAAAATAATGATAGGCCATTTTTTTGTTGAAAATCTACGTCATCTTGCATACGACATGCCAGATTATTTCCTGGCATGTGAATTTTTTGGTTCCCACTCCCCATGGTATGCCCATATTCTTAACTACCTCCAAAGTAGTACCTTTGCTCACAATATTACTCATTCCAAAAAACAAAGCCTTATTTACCAAATATCCCATACACCCTCCTAAGAGGCACACTCTATCATCATGGCTATGATGGGAATATGTTGCATTGTTTAGATGTGATAGAGTCAGCACAAGTAATCAAGAAGGTACAGAAAGGGGTGTGCAGAGTCCATACAAATGGAATGATATTAGCCAAAAATTTGTTAAGAGTAGGTTATTACTAGCCTACTATAGAAATGGATTGCTGAAACTATGTATGAAAGTTTGTCTTATGTCAGAAGTATGGAAATTTCATTCATGCACCATCGCAGCCTTTACAACCAATCACAACACCATGGCCATTCTCTAAATGGGGAGTAGACTTATTAGGGAAGCTCATGGCTACATCATCTGATGGTCATACCCACATCATTACGACAATATAATAATTCACCAAGTGGGTGGAGGTCGTTCCATTGACATATGTTATAGGTGCTCAGATATCAAAGTTCATCATGAATCACCTTATTTTCCTATATGACATTCCTACTGCCATTGCTACTGATACCAAAAAAATCCTTTAAGAACAAAATGGTAAAAGATATTTGTCATCACTTTTAGATAAGACTAAAGTGGTACATGCCATATTACCCTCAAGGCAATGGGTAGGAAAAATTCACTAATAAAACACTTGTTTGAATCATGGAAAATATGGTGAGTAAAACAAGTCACAATTTTCATTTGTAAATTCACCCAGCCCTCTGGGCTTATAGGACCTTTATTTGCACCCCTACTGGTGCGAACCCCTACTCCATAGTATTTGGAACTGAATCCATCATCCCACTGTAAATTGATCTTCCTTCCTTGAGAATATCTCTTAGGGATTATCTAGATAAAAATGAGGATTACAGAGTGGCTAGATTGGAAGAATTAGAGATCCAAGATGAAAGGTGAATCCGTACACTAAATCATCTCAAGGTGTATAAAAAATAGAGTATCACAAAAATTAAAAAAAAAGGATAATACCTCATTAGTTTTAGGTTGGATATTTGGTAATTAAAGAGAACCAATTCAACACAAGGGAAAAAAGAGAGACGAAAGGAAAGTTCGAACCTCATTAGTTAGGACCTTATGTCATTATGGCCAAATATGGGTCATGAGCATACAAGCTTGCCCATATTGATGGTGAAGAGCTCCTTGAACCCATGAATGCTATGCATCTCAAATGGTTCTATGCTTGAACATGGCACAACAATAATAAATTAGCCAAAAAAGTAGAAAATTATTAAAAATACAAAAAAAATAAAAAAGGAGAAAAATAAAAAGAGAAAACAGGTCATCCAAATATGAAAACCACACAATTTTGGAACTTTGGATAGTTCCCTTAGTGAAAACCGGTTCCCGATGCCTTGGGAAGATTCATTGTTTACAAGCATATTGCATCTAGGGAGTACTTTTACTTAGCCTAGGGCTAGTTCTACACCTACATTTGAATTTCTTTGCAAACCTATCCTGTCAAGCCTTGATCTGGCTATTTCTCCTTCTGTAAATCAGTGAAGGGATTGCCTTTGTATATTACCCATTTAATGCTGGGGGGCACATTCACATATTCACCTTCTTGTATATAAAATGTGGCATCCACCCTTGTCTATTCCCATCTAATGCGGGGGGCATCCACGTTTCTCGGTTTCTTGTACATAGCTTTGGAAAACATTTGAAAAAAAAAAAACATTCAAATATATAGAAAAACACCAAAAAAATTCACATAAATCTTCAAAAAACCCAAAATAATAGAAAATTAAAAAAATACAAAACACATTAAAAAACTATATCTCAAAAACATAGTTTTAATTTACTTGCTTTGTTTCTTGCTTTACTTGTTTGGTTATGGGTTCTTTTCTTGTATAGTTTTTTTTTACTTACTTGTAAATTTGTACAATGTGTTGCTTAAACATACCATTTTAGATTGTTTAGATTTAATCTTCTGTGTACTTATGGAGTATGTTCCTATATGATTGTAAATAGTTGTACGTAGTGGTTTTGTTTAGGTTGTTTTAATGTGTATATTTGGTAGATTTGTTAACATTTGTTTGTGCTTATTTATTTCTTGTACATTATTTTGTTATCATATCATCATATCTCCATATATATCATCACATCTAACATCATCTATACATACTAATAAATGAAAATTCTAAAGTCTACGTCATACATGTATGCTAAATCTAGTCATCATATATCATATCATCAAAGGGAGAAAGAGGGGTCGAAAATATCAAAATCTATCCCACCCGCACCAGTATCATCATATCATCCCATACACTAATCTAGAAAATCACATGTATAAAAAAATGGACATCATAAACGGATCTATCATAAAAATCAAACACATGTGATACATCATCAATATCCATCATGATACATACATAAGAAGTATAATCAAACAACATCATGATAAATCATCATCCATAACCATAATGATTGTCAAGTATAATAAAAATGTCCATATACATGTATATAATGTCTATCACAAGAGAGTACACATCATTGATACAAAATATTCCATCAAGGGCATCGATCAAAATAAGCCTTCATAAGAGGTGTACATCCAAAATATATACATCAGTACACTTATGTAAAATGAGTCAAATATGACTCGACCCCTCGTGAGTATTGGGAGACCTATGATCTTGAGGATGGGACATCACCTATGTGCTCGACTCTCCTATGTGTCAGCATGTCTGGGGATTTGGTGGTTGTTCCACAGATCTCACCATTACATCAGGCCTCAGTGATCTACCCATTGACTACTTGCTAAATTTGGGTATCCTCTTACCCTCTGGAACAACCTCGTAGTATAGGGACTTGTAGTAGGAGGCCTTGCCATTTTTTGTAGCCAAGTCCATGAATACACATGGCACCATTGTGGCCCCATATGTTTTCTAGAATGAGGCCACCTCAGCTTGTACCCTCACCAACTTGGCGTAGATCGCTGATCTCTCGGCTATCAATCGGTCCATCTCTAATATGACCCGATCTCTCTCTACAATCACAACCTGTATCTGTGCCTGGGAATGGTAAAAATCCCATAATATATGCACTTTGTGAAGCTAGGTACTGAATCTTTTGGAACCAGGTGGCTTGATCTCCGCCACCTCCTTGGTTGGCTTACGCTATTGCCTAATCTTGCTCTATAGTGAGAACATGTATTAGAGCCTGAACCTGGTCTCTCTTGGCTACCACCAAAAGCTAGACAGCTATAGCCTACTGTAAATATTGTTGTAATGCAATTACCTGTCCCTGATATCCATCCCCTCCACCTCTCGGTGGACTATGTGGTGGGGTAGGCATGGGCCCCTAGTATAAATCTGGCCATAAGGGAGAACCATGTGGGGCTCTGTGTGCTGCAACCTGTTGTAAAGGAAAATGGATACCAACTGGTATGCCCACTCGGGGCATCTGTACCTGTCTAAAATTGGGTACCTAACTCTTTCTCTATCAAGGTAATGGTGAAGGAACCTATCCACCACCACCATCAAGCTCATCATCATCATTTTCATCCTCATCATCATCACCCTCTTGTAAAGGGTCATGCTCATCATCATAAGGTCCCCTAACTGCGACATCCCATATAGCTTGTGGAAAACTAAGACAGTGTGCTACAACTGTCAGGTACCAAGCTCCATACTTAGTCATGATCCTAAGATCTTTGATCTATCTCATGGGTGCCTGTACAAGTGACACTGTGTAATCAAACATTCCTCGGGCCCTATTGGGCTGAATGGTTAGCCCTGTGTCGAATCTCTCGGCTGCCCTATGTGAATACCACATATCGGGATCAGGTACATCTTGTGAAATGCCAAACTATCTCTGACACCTATAAAACCTATAGAACTCCATGATGTAACCATGACTACAGATCAATAAATGCTTAACCATTGCTATGCTGAGCTCTAGACCATCCTCTGCCCACTGATAAAGATGGTAAGGCTGTCATACTATGTCACGCTGCTAGATGTCAAATAATTTGTGATAAAAATATGTGTCACCCTGGTGACAATGGATATCATCACCTATGGAAACCCATCCCATCACTGATGGCTCCTCTGGATCCTGCACTCAAAGAATACCTATGGGGTAAAAAACAAAATTATGATCCCACACCTAAATCTGCAATAACGTCATAAGTGTGAATATCCCAGTACAAATGTGCTAGAGTGCACTTTCCCCAACAATAATGCCCACCACATAATATGCCCTGTATCACACTGATCAAACCAAGAGGAAATGTGGCTCCTTTCTTGTCCGTAAGAAAGAATCCACTCACAAGAGCCATCATCTAAAATTCCATGCAATGGAAACTAGGATCAGATATGTAACAGTTCAGATGAATCGTCATACCTTGACGAGGTATATCAATGTGACTAAAAACCTTAATCAGGATATCCATAATTCCCTCCTCTCTTCTAATGTACTCAATGAGATGTCCCTGTATTGGCACACAAAGAATGTGCCACATGTCCTTGAGAGTCAGAGTCATCTCCCTTGTTTGGAGTTGAAAGAATTGGCTCTCGCTGTGCCACCTCTCCACCAAAGCTATCAAGAGGCTATGATCTAAGGAAACAAAAGGCATCCTAGCAACATGGGATAACCCAGTAACCTCTAAAAGAACATCCATCATCTACCTATGTCATGTCAGGAAGGTCGCCTCTATAGCCGTAAGCCGTAAGTTGAACATGGTGCTCTCTCCTCTATAAAATGAGAAGTTGTCTCTGCAAAAATAACACATAATGTGCCAGAACTAACCTTTCTTCTATCTTCTTCTATTTTCTTCTAAATAAGTCCTTAGTCAAATAATTTCATCATTTTCCTCAAAAAACTCCTACATTTTTCTTCTAGGAAGTACGCCATGTCTCTTCTTCAGCACTTACGCACCCTTTTGGGCATGTACGCACCTATTTTCTTGTGTACATGCTCATGTGGTGTACATATTCTCATTCTTCTATGTTCTATCCTCTAACATGCGTGTATGTGACATTTTTACCGCATACGCATGTGTTTGAGTGTATACGCTAAGGCGTATGCATGTTTTGACCTATGCCTGTGTACGCTAAGGTTTTGTTGCCTAGGCATGCATGTACACATCTATGATGTGTACGCAAGAGCGTACACATGATTTGGACATGTATGCTTCCACATACACATCTTTTATATGTGTACATGCCCCTATGACCACATATACATCCCCAGGTGTGTGTAAAAATTTTTGACGCCTAAATTAACCCTAAATAATGCTAATTAATGCTATAAAATGTGAAATTTAATGAGAATACTTTAGGCATCCACAAATGATGGCTTGGCCTCCTACCGGAAGTACTCCCAAACAATGTCAGCTTTCCTCCATCATCTTTGGACCCGTAGCATCTCGCTCACTCACCACTCGCTCTCGAGTCACTCATGGTAAAAACATGGCAGTACTCTAGTAGCAAATGAATTTGTCATGATGGTTTACCCCCTGAGAGGGGTATATCTATATATTTTAACCCACCATAATGCCCTAGGGGTATATTTTGAAAACCGTGGTAATTCTAACACTTCCTCTCTTCGTCGTGATGTTTATTTTTCTTAAATAATCATTTTAACGAATACTCCATGCAGAATAGAATATGGACGACTGGCTTGAGTAATCTTCCTCTTAGTCTTTGCATTGGCACCATCAGGAAACTTGAATTCATTCAGATAATTCCAAATATCTATGTATTCACTAGGGATTGTGTCAAGGGATAACAATGTTGCATCTGGGCATCATCATCATCATGAAATCATCATCATCACAAGATGAACCCATCATAGGCTCGAGAGAGTGCATCTGCATTGACATGCTTCTTTCCTGGCCTATCTATAATATCAAATTCAAATTCTTGTAGCAAAATTATCCATCTTGCTATCCTCCCTGATGGGTTAGGCTTATTTACAATATATTTTAGAGCCTGATGATCTGTTACAACTATAAATTTCTGCCCTAGCAAGTAATTTCTAAACTTCTTTTACAGCAACAATGATAGCCAGAGCCTCTTTTTCAGTTACAGTATAGTTTACCTCGGCACTGCTCATTTGTCTGCTCCCAAAGTAAATTGGATGTTCATTCCCATTTTCTTCCTTTTGGCTCAAAGTACTACCTAGTGCTGCATCTGAGGCATCAGTGTACACAATGAATGGCTTGCTCCAATCTGGATTCTTCAAAACAGGTGAAGACATCAAGGCTTCCTTCAGTTGTCCAAAAGCTTCATGCGCCTTGTTTCCTGGTTCATAAGCAACATCCTTCTTCAAGAACTGGGTTAGTGGCTGTGCAATCTTTGAGAAATTCTTGATGAACCTTCTATAGTAACCCACATGGCCTAAAAATGATCTCAACTTACTTCTATTCATAGGAAATGGTAAATCTTTGATTTTTGAAACTTTATCAGGATCAGTACCAATACCATCTCTGGATACAACATGCCCTAACAAAACACCTTTAGAACATCAAAAGACACACTTTGTAGTGTTTAGTGAGGCTTGTGCTTCATCTAACCTTTGAAATGCTGTCTCCATCTGGTGCAGGTGGTCCAACTTGCTCCCATAGATGTAAAAATCATCCAGAAATACTCTGATGAAGGTCCCAATGTAGGGTTCAAACACCCTATTCATCAAACGATGGAATGTTGCTGGAGCATTACACAACCCAAAAGGCATAACTCTATAAGCAAACGTTCCCCAAGGAGTGGTGAACGTGGTCTTCAGCTGATCTTTCTCTGCTATACGAACTTGGTTGTAGCCGCTATATCCATCAGCAAAACTATAGCACTCCTGGCCAGCTACTTCGTCCAAGATCTGATCTGAAAATGGAAGAGGGTAATGATCCTTCTTTGTTGCCTTATTGAGCTTCCTGTAATCAACACAAATGCGTAGCTTCCCATTCTTTTTTATTGAGATCACAATGGGAGAAACCCATTCTAAATTCTCCACAGTAAATATGAATCCTGCATCAAGCAACTTATCTATTTCTTCTTTTATAGTCTTGGAAAAATTAGGATTCATTCTATATGGCATTTGCTTTATAGGCTTAGCACCATCTACCAGCTCAATACAATGTTCTACCCAACTTACTTGATGGAGTTCCTTGTAATCAAAAGTGAATAGGTGTATGTACCTTCGAAAGAGCTGGAGGTAGGATTCCTTCTCACTCCCCATCACAGCATCACCAATCTTTATTTGTTGGAGACGATCATCAACTTCTTCTTCAGATAATTTTATGGGGTCATGAGTTGGTGTGACTAGCAGGATATCCATGACTGAAACATCCACCTCACTTTCTTCATCTTCAGTGTCCACTTCACTGGTACTAGAGTAATCAGAGGATGTCCAATCATCAGTTTCATCACTTGAATCCACAGGTTCTACTTTATGATGTCGAGGGATCACATTTATCTTCACCCTCTCTCTACCACATCCAAGTGTCATGAAACCTTCATTCCAGTAGTTTCTTGCATGAAATCTCCTTAGCCATGGTCTTCCCAGTAGCATTGGGTACGCAACAGTACCATTTTTCATCACCTGAAGCCACACATACAACACCCATAACAGATATTGCCACATTTGAAACTACACCTTCTGGTTTAGTTTTTACCTTATTTAATGACCTTAACATAAGTGTTGAAGGGCAATCAATTTTTAAACCCAACATATTCATTACAGACTCGGTCATTACATTAACTGCAGCACCTCCATCAACTAAGACATCATGAATTGAAATACCATTACATAATACCTCATCTTGTGGAGCATAGGGATCTGCCTCTGCCTCCAAAACAGGGACCTCAACCTCCTTCCTTCTTCGAGCATTGAGTCCACCTCGCAACTCCCGCCTCTTCTCAGAAGACATAGCCAAGAGTTGACCATATGTAATATTTGCAGGCCTTTTGGATAGATCTTCCAAGATGGAGTATGGTCCTTTCCCCTGTGAAATCAGAAAATCCTGTACACCCAACTTTCTTCTCCTATGTTTCTTACTAGTTTCTTCTTTCATCTTCTTAGGATCATTTCCATCTTGATTATCTTTTTCTTTCTTTCTTTTGTTACAAACACATCTACTTCATTATTTCTACTCTTATCTAATACATCAAAAGAATTCACAGGTGCTTTTCCTTTATCATTATCTCCCTTACCAGATGTAGAAGCTCTATTTGGACAATTATACTTATAATGACCCTTTTTATAACAACCATAACAAACAACTTCAGAAATATTTCTTTTTGGACCTCTATCTCCTCCCTGAGAACTAAATTCCTTTCCTTGAAGAAGATTATAGTTAATTGACCCATCTTTTTGAGCAGATCTTCATACTCAGTAGATGTATTAGGAGAAATATTTGTGCTCACCGGGAGTGGTTGTGGATTCAGAACCAAAGGTGATGGTGTAGGCTCTACTTTAGCAACAATTTCTTTGGGCTCCTCTTCCATGCTTTCTTCTTGCCTTCTTGCAATCTCCTTTGCTTGTTCAATGGTAGTTGGGTGGTCATACTTCACTCGTTGTCTGATCTCTGGCTTCATCCCAAGAATGAAGTGCTTACAGAGGAGATTATCCACGCCATTCATCAACCCATCCGCTAGTCCTTCCTTCCGGAACTGGGCATCGAGCTTCCTCCTTAGCTCTAGAACACGAGGATGATAATCCCTTATCTTCTCCTTCTCTCCGTGGGATAGCTTTGTGATCTCGATCATGAGATCTGCATATTTCTGTTGTTCACCAAATTCTTCAAGAAAACTTTCGGTTAATAAATTCCATGAATTTTTCACATTATCACCTAGTGTTTCAAACCACCTAAGTGCTGAACCATCCAAAAAGGTAGGAAAAAATTCAATCCATTGTTCCCTTCTTATAAGGCCATTACAAATACAAGATCATTTAAACTCTTGAATGAAAGAAGAAGCATCTTCATTAGATTGAGCTGAAAAAACAGGAATCTTTCCCATTTTCAAAAGTAACCACCGTGAAATACCAACCCACAAGTACAATTAACAAGACTTATGTGCACAAATAATTGGGATCACTATACTAGAAAGTGACTTTACACCTTTCTACAGTAAAATAGAAATGACCATGGTAACTATGGTAAAACTTGGCTTACTATGGTAAAACTGACTTACTGTGGTAAACACTATTCACGGTAAAAAGTGAAGTTACTGCGGTAAATACTATTCACGGTAAAAAGTGACTTTACTGCGATAATTACTATTCCCAGCAAAAATGACTTACCAGGGTAACTACTATTCATGCAAAAATGACTTTAACATGGTAACTACTATTCACAGTAAAAATGACTTTACCATGGTAACTACTATGCACAATAAAAACAAGGTACCCTCCAATTAATTTTTGCCTAAGTGGGAATATCTCTCCAGAAAATCCACCAACGAGGAATGGTCCCGGCAATGGAACCAAATGTCATCACCAATCCGGCATTATGATAATTCTTCACCAGGAACTCCTCGTGCTATGATATTTACTAATGCACAACCTTTAGTTGGTGGACGTAATGTGGAAACAAAACAACAACCGAACACAAGCATACCATTGACTATGATAAAACAGAATGACGACACATCTGAAATATCAAAATAAATTATAATATTAACATGAAACTGTTACAATCTCACCCATGAGATACTTCAACAAGACTATGGGAGAAACTTTACAATTACACCTCTTGATGGCTTCTTCAACACACCTTTAACTGATGGCTTCCTTCGCACACTTCCTACAATATTTCTCACTACTTCTTTCTATGCTAAATGAGGGGGGTGGCCTCTCTATTTATAGAACTTCCAGGCTTATCCATCCTATATCTAAGATAGGATAAGAAATACACTCTGACGAATTCATATTCCATACCTTAACTCTTATATGTACATGTAAGCTTATCTGTTAAGATAAGATAAACCTTATCATTTTACATGGGTTCCACATTTTTAGACTTTTTACAAATAAAATACACAAAATATTTATGACCTCACTCCTTGTTCTTATTACCAATATAATAATTCTAATTCCTAATCATGTAGACCCTACTTCTCTAATTACCCAAACTTTGACATTTTAACATTACCGGACCACTTACGACAAATATTTACTTTTTACAACATTCCTATTGTACTTTGACTGTTACCGTACTCCACATTATTGGCGGCAATGTACTGACGGCGCCGTATCTTCTATCGGACGCTACTACTAATTACACTTAACAACATCCTATTCCTAATACATACATTAATGAAATAGAAATTTTGGAGGAAAATTTTAGTGTCGAAAGTACCTCCTTGATTGATTGTACTGACTTTATCACATCTAAACAATGCAAAAAATTCCTGTCATAGCCATGATGATAAAGCATGCCTCCCAGGAGGGTGTATCAAGCTATTTGGTAGATAAGGATTTGCTTTTTGGAACATGTAATATTGTGAGGAAAGGTTTTACTTTTGAGATATTTAAAAATATGGGCATACCATGGGGAGTGGGGACCAACAACTTCACATTCTAGGCAATAATCTAACATGTTGTATACAGGCTGATGTAGATTTTCAACAACAAATGGCCTATCATTGTTTTCTAGTGGAATCCATAGTACAGAACACATTGTTGTCATTGCATCTGCAGATCGGTTTTTTGCTCTTGGAATTTATTCAATGAAGATGCACACAAAATATTGTTTCAGAGTTTACTCCAACTTTTTATATGGGATGCATTTTTCATCCTTGATGTTGTACTCATCATTGAATTTCTTGATAATCAGTTGTAGTTTCCAATGACCTTAAGGTGGTGGATATTCAACTTTATATCCATCTTCATTCCAGTGATGAGTGCCTCATATTTTATTATTTTATTTGTGCAAGGAAAGCCAAGATGAAAAGCTTGCAGTATGGGGTCTCCTGAAGGAGTGATTAGCACTACACCTACCCCCAAACCATGGAAAGTAAATGATCCATCAAAATGTACTTTCCATATGATATATTCTTCAATATACATCAATGATGCATCGGGTAGATCAAAACTCATAGGCTCTATTCTTTACGATTTGTAGTCACACCAAAATATCCAAATGGTGGTAGAGAGGGATATCATCATGTTAACCATCTGCTATGCCACACAACACCACACGATGGAGAGCTATATATACCATGTGAGCCCTGGGCCCACCATGTATTCAAAAAATTAGGTCCAACAAGATTAGGAGGCAATGACACCGGGACTTCCCTGGGAGGTCACCCATCCCAGTACTACTCCAGGTCAGGCACACTTAAGTGCCTAGCTCTGATACCATGTTACAATTTTCTTGTCACACCCAAATCTTGAACTGGTGGTTGGAGAGGGATCTCATCATGCTAACCAACTGTTACGCCAACATGTTCCAGGTAAGGGTGTTTATACCAATTGGTCGATGAGCACCTGTCCCTTGACTTAATTTTGTGTACGTACTCTATGTCAAATTCACTGATTAGGATGATCTAATTAACCATCCTACTAGTAAGGGGAAGGTTTTGGCAATAGGTGTTGTTAATGGGATAAATAGACATGGACTTGAAAATGAATCAGTAAATCAATCTCAGCACTGTAAATTATTTCCTAGGAATTCAAAATAGGTCCCCGACAATGGTGCCATTAGGTGTGTTGGTACCCAAATTTGTTCTTCTTTTTAGTTTGAGCAGCATCAAAAATATGGCATGAAGCTTGAAGGCAGATAGATCTTGATATATTTCATTTTGTAGCTGGGGATGTGATCTAATTGGCACTCAAATTTGATGCCTAATACGCAAATGGGGGAAGACTTGGTCAAAAGGATGAAGAAGAAAAATGTCTACCAATATATTTCATTAGCAAAACTTGACCCCTACAGATAAAAATTACACCGCAACCATGAAAGATTTTTTGGTTGTTGTTTACTCTGTTAACAAATTTAGGCACTATGTTACTACTATAAATATTTGTATACAAAGACCATTCAACAATAAGGTATTTGATGAATAAGATAGTAGTGTGGGTAGGATTATCAGATGGTTACTTCTTTTTCAAGAATTTGATCTAATAATAATTGATAAACTAGGGAAATTTAATGTTTTTTTTATTTTAATTCAAGATTGAATGTTTCATGTGAAGAAGAACCTCTTGAAGACTACTTTCCAGATGAACTTCTATTTACAATTTCAGCACACTCACCATGGTTTGTTGATATTATCAACTATCTAACCCAAGGGAATTTTCCTCTTCATTTTACAAGTAATGAAAGGAAAATATTAGTTAGAAATAATGATACTTATACATGGTGTAATGGAATACTATTTAAGTGTGGTCCTGATATGGTTATCTAAAAGTTTGCTAGGGAAGATGAAGTGTATGAAATCATCATCATATGACATCTTCTTGAGATCTGCATTTGGTTAATCTGTAATCATACAAGAGTGCTATGAGAAATATCAATCCTTAGAGATCTCTCATTCCAACTGTCAAAGAAAACTTCATAAAAGCCCCATGAACAATGTACTAGGCACCATAAAACCTTCATACGATCAAAGTCTCATAGAATCTCAATATATCAATGTAGATAAGGGTAAACTATATACGTAAACCTTCCCATAAAGGACCGTGTTATAAAACCAAATAAATTATCTAATAACCCACCTTTGCTTGAAACGTCCCAAAACCCACCAATGGCAGAGTTTACTCCTACAATCAAGCCTCCACTTGTGGTGTCGCAAGAAGCACCAAGTAAGGATCCTATCCCACATTATTTCGATACGTCTTCCATTATGACACTACCACGGTATTGTTGTGGAAATCATTCCAAGCATATTTGGAACTTCTTAGATGAGATAAATTCCCTTACATACAAAATATATTTTATAGAACTCATGTGTACCTCATATTCACATCGAAGGTTCCTCCTCCAACAATTACAAATATTTTAGGATCCTTCTTGTGTAGCTCCCAATATTCCTACCACATCTCGAAATCCAGAGATCCATCACATAGAGACTATAAGATCATCCTTACATCACACACATTTGGGATGCATACATTTTTAGTTTGTGGAGGATGACATGATTATTGACGAGATCATATTTCATGTGGATGACACACCCTTACTCATTAGCATTATAATTCACTATTCATAGGTGTGTATGGTCCTCATGGATGAAGGCTCAAGAATTAACTTAGCGTCTTTATCCTTCGTCAAAAACCTCAGTTATTTTTATCAAGAATCTCAAGCCTACGTGCTTGACTTGTCATGGATTTGGAAAAAATATTAAAAAACCATAGGATGTATTTGGATATTAATCATAGTTGGACCCAAAATGGTCAGTACTAAGCTCATGGTTCTATATCATCCTCTCCTTTATAACATCTTATTAGGACGACCATGGACACATTATATGTGCATAATCACATAGTCTTAGTACCCGTGTATCAAGTTCATCCATAGAAACCAGTGCTTTAGACACGACGTTGGTCCTAATCCTTGGGATATCTTAATACCATTCCCTAGTGAACCTTTCCTAATGTAAACTTCTCCTAATATCCAAAGAATTCCCTACTTGAAATTCTTTGATATTGGGTCTGAAATAAAAATAACATTAGCAGAATCAGATGAAAATGAGCCTAATGACCTTCAAAATACAGTCAACAAGAACATGTTACCCGATGATATTGTGAATTGGTTACTTTGGTTCTTCTACCTTGAGAACGATTTCCACCTCAAACTGACACATAGGAGCCAACGAGTGATTCCTCGACCTCTAATCACTTAGGATGAAATGAAATAGGAATTATGCAACTCTTTTCTTATCACCCTCCCCTTTCACCCATATATTTTAGCAAGAGTGATGTTTTGGCTAAGGAGGAGGTATCTGATCCTAAAGGAAAAGGGGTTACCTTCAATGAAGATTACATCATCTTGCACACTGAGTCTAGGAAATTGGAGGTGTTGCACTACCAACTTTCCTTGGCTCAAATATAGTCCTCTCTACTTGAATAAAACACCATCGATACATCTTATGAACCCCCTATCTATGATACTAGCGAGAATGAGGATGAGGAAGAAATGCTTCCTTATGTTCCTCCTACTAATATGCCATTCCTTGATACCCCTTAGGTCATGGAGAAAATTTATAATGACACTTAACATCAAGCTCCTGCAATAACTTTGATACCCGTAACAACTTCTGATCTAGACTCTACACTTAACACTGGTCTTGAAACTTCTAGAATTGCCACTATTGATCATGCACCTAAAGAGTTCACCTAAGATGCTAGCGTATTAGATGTATGAAAGACCAGATCTCATAAATATAGAGATGGTAAGCAATATATAGGCCTCAAAATTGATGTATAATATCATTGGCCTCTCCATACCTTAGATAATTATGAAGCCTTTCTAGAAATCCTTTACACTCAAGAAGATAAAATACCTTGACATCATAAAAAATTAGGAAAATTATCTAAGAAACTTATGTGATTTGACAATTATGTCATTTCTATTGATCCTAGCCAAGACATGGTAGCCAAATTACCTGAGGCCCTACATCATTTCTAAGATGTTAATGCTATGTTGGTTGAATCAACCATTAGTGTAAAAATTAATGATGATCCCACACATGTATTCATGTTTGGTGATTATTTTCCTCATCTACGTCAGCATCACATATAAATATTAACAAAAACATAAGGAGTTATTTTCAGAGGGATATGCTGATATTCTTGGAATTGATCTTGAAATTGTCTCTCATAACATCATCACTTATCTTGACGCCGCACTTGTTCAGAAAAAGATATGAAAATTCCCCTTAAGATCAACAATCTATGTAATGAAGAAATCATCAAGCTCTTGGACGTGAAATTCATTCGTACGGTGGAATACTATGAATGGGCATCCAATATTTTCTTAGTTCAGAAGAAGATTACCTTAGCCATCTATATTTGCATTTAATTTATAAATCTCAACGTTTCTTGTCATAAAAATAATTCTATCCTACCCTTCATCGACGCCATCATCGATGCATTAGTAGGGTCTGAGATGTTATCTCTTATGCACATGATCTCGGGGGTATAATCAAATCCACATTACTCCCAAAGATCAACATAAAACTATCTTCATTATGGAATGAGGTACTTATTATTAAGTAAATATGCCCTTTGGACTCTAAAATGTGAATGCAACATAGCAACACACCATGAAACACATATTTCATGAACTTATACACAAAGTTGTTGAAGTCTATGTTGATGATATACTTGTCTAACATCAATGAATTAATGATCACACCCATGACTTGAAAATTGCTTTAGGATGCCTTTGCAAATACAAGGTTTACCTCAATCCCAAAAAATTCATATTCAGGGTGACACAAGGAAAGCTCCTGGAATTCTTAGTGTCTAAGCATAATATCAATGTTGACCTAGCAAAGATCAAAACTATCCTTGACATGCCATGACCATCTTCCATAACAAACATAGATAATTTTCTTGGGAAACTACATGAAATATGATGATTTGTCCCTGATTTTAACTATCAAACCCATATGATTGATAGTATCCTTTGAAAAAATACCAAGCTAGAGTGGACCAAAGATTGTCAACATGAATTTGACAACATGAAACATTCTTTTTCCTCATTACCCTACAACCCGCTTCTCCAGATCGACCTATACTACTATATACCTCTTCCACTAAATTTTCCATTGGGAAATGGTAACAAAGGAAGATGAAAAATGGAAATAAACATGCCATTTACTATATTAGTTGAGATTTACTATATATTGAAACACGATACACTTCCATTGAAAAAGCTTGTCTTGCCATATATTATACTACTACAAAATTGTGTCACTACCTGATATATAAAACCACATACATCATCATCCATATGGATCCTCTGTGGCACTTCTTCTCACATGCTGTCCTCCCCATGGATTACATCAGGAAGTGGATGTCCCTTCTTATGGAGTTTGAATTTCATATCATCACACGATAGGTTGTACAAGGCCAAGTCATAGTAGGCTAGTTTCTCACCCCCAGCTCTGCTCCTCAACCTATTCATAGCACACTACTTGATGGGAACATCATCCTCATCTAGGGAATATACAATGTTGTTTCTATAAAATAATAATACTATAGCTTCACAGTTGGTCTTGAGGTGCATTCCTCTGACACTAAAATTTAAGCGTTTCCTTCACCAAAAACTAAACCAATGGCCATAATCATTGAGGAGGAGGTCATCATTTATCTCCATGAAGATACATGGACACTATAGTTAGAAGAGGAAAAGTGCCTCCAAGGAGTTGGGCAAGATTGTGTTCTTACCGATCCCTCTAGCCATACATTCCCTCTTGCCTATTGAGTCAAATTTGAGATCACCAACAACATGACAGAATATGAGGCTCTTATAATAGGTATACAAGCTGCCTTAGCTAAGGTTATATCCTATTTTCATGCCATGGGAGATTCTCATCTAGTGTGTCAATTGGTTAGTGGTGCATACAAATGTTGCAACAAAAACCTGAAATCCTATTATGACTTAGTTTAAGAATTAACTCTATGCTTTACTTCATTTACCATTGAATCCATCCCTAAAAAAAATAGCTTGGATGATTCTTTGGCCACATCTACCACCCAGTTTTAGTCATATTATTATTCTCATGAGGATTCTCTTATACAAATACATAAAACCCCACCTACTTCACCTCCCACAAACATCCAATATATATGTCATATTGAGCCACACGATCCTACGTAGGACCCTCAGTATGCTGACAATTTATATAGTACCAAACTTACCCAAATGATATTGATTCCTGAAATCAGATACGAATATGTAAAAAGGATCTTAAATACTTGATTAAAGATGACATCTTATATCATCGCAACTTCAAAGGTACCCTACTTTAATGCATTAACACAGATGGTGTTCCCCTTATTTTAAAGGAAATGCATAGGGGCACTTACAGTGAACATTTTAGCGGTCATGCTATTACATGCATGTGCCTACACATGGGTTATTACTGACCTACATAAAAATCTTACACTCATATCTTTACCAAAAATTGATGACCTTACCAATTTCATGATAATTTTATTCATTCCTCTTTGGATGAGCTATAATCCTTCGTAGCTCTTTGTCCATTCAGTATATGGCGATTGGATTATATTAGGAAACTACCTCAATCCCAAGATGGTCATGTCTTCATCATCATAGCCACCAAATACTTCACTAAGTGGGTTGAAGTCATGCATCTCACCAACATGTCTGGTCTTACTACATCCAAATTCATCCTCAATCAAATCATTTTTCTTCTTTAGAATTCCCCATACCATCATCTATGACAATGGTGGGAGTTTCAAATGTAAATAAGTGAAGTATCTCTATGCTAAGTTCAAAATTATAAATCAATCATCAAAACCATATCATCCACAATGTAATGGACAAGCTGAATCCACAAATAAAATCCTCAACAAGATCTTATAGAAGATGGTCCATGAATCATGCACATATTAGCTTACAAAGCTATATCCTACATTATGGGCATACCACACCAAGGTTTGTATGACTAATGGGGCAACACCATTTTCATTTACTAATGGAATTGAGGCGGTTCTTCCACTCGAGGTGGAACTCTCTTCACTCTGCATTTACCTTCATAGTATCATTACAGACAAGGAACTTTGTGAGGTGTGCCTCCATGATCTCGACCTATTAGAAGAATGATGTGAAAAATATTACACTTGTAATTAGAAGAACAAACAATGCCTTGTCAAACAACATAAAAAACTTGTTCCTCCACTTGCTTTAGACGTGGGTGACGTCGTCCAAACTTTAATTATACACATGAAAAAGAAGGAAAATATGCTAAAAATGGTGGGTTAATTACCTCATCAAGGATATAATAGGTCCTAATACATATCGTCTTCAAACCAATAAAGGTCACATCTTCAAACAACAGAAAAATTCTCAATTTCTCAAAAGTTTCACATATGAGGGAACTCAGGAGTTTCGGTACTAAAATACCATCTCTCATCTTTTCCTTCTCAAATTCACTACTACATCAACCTTTATTATAAAACATTATCAACATTTATACTTTGTATGCCCCAACCTTTCTGATGGGATCACCGTTGTATTATGCACATCCTCACTTAGGTCCATGGCCTTGCTTGGATTTATCTTTTTATTTGAAAATCTTCTTATTATAACACCTACCTCCTGGTTTTTTTTTTCACTTTTCAAAATTTCTATCCACATTTTAGGATAATCATCAATCCTTTCTTTATGTACACCTCTAGGTTTATGACAATTTCTATTTGCAGCTTCTACCATATGTTTTTTGTGATTTTTCAGCGTTACTACCTGCCACTTGGCTATGACATTATGCTGTTTATGACACCATATTATCATAGCATACTAACATCAAGATATCATGACATCCATCCCATGGGCCCCTAGCTAGATGATACAATAAATGCTATAGAGTTTCTCAATAAAACTGTTTAAATTTATACACGGAATAATGATATTATATTATATTCATTCCGGATCAATTACAAAGAATGTACTTACAAATATATAAGCACATAGTTTCCTATAAATTAGGAAAATACTCTACTAAAAAATACTAATCTTGTGAGTTGTTTGTAACAACCAAACAACTCAACACACATTTGTTATTAGTTGTTTTATATAACAACTAAATAACAAATTACTAATATAATAATAATTACCAAATGTAATTATTATCTACACAATGTAAATACTAATTCCTAACATTCCCCCCCTTAGTGTTTACATGGTTCAATATATCTCGTTCTTTGATTGTAGCGTGCCACCTCTGTGTGCTCATGATCAACTCCGCAAATGTGCAGCATCGGGCTTACAAAAAACTCGAACATGTGCCAACGCACATTTCTTCCACTGATGGTTTTCTCTGGCTTCTACCAACAACCTTACCAAAATGGTTTTGTAGGTGTACCAATAAAATTTCACAATTGGTTCTGTAGGTTTACCAAAAACCTTTCACAACTAGTTTTGCAGGTTCACCAAAAACCTTACATAATTGGTTTTGCATGTTCACCAAAAAACCTTACACATCATGATTGCTACAATAATTTTTGATCAAGATTATACAATGTCTCTACAAAATGGAATCATGTAGGAAATACTACTTTCAAAACAGAACAATAAAACATAATGGAAATGGAACAATGAGACCATGTTTCCCCCCTCAATGTGAACATTTCACTTATTCAAACCAGAAACTCTGAAATCATACTACACACAAAAAACTACAATTTTGAAATGAAAGAAAGCTCACACACACATTGTCACCACAGCTTCATGTGGCCCCATCGTTGGCAACTGATGAGAGGTCGCTGATCAACCTCATGCCTCCTGTACCTCCGCCCTCCATATGAAAATCATCTAATAGAGAAAATATTCATCACTTTGATGTGTGGTATTTTCTTCCTCTTCATTTTCTCCTTCTTTGTCAAAAATCATGGCATTATCTTGTAGTTTCCCATCGAGTAAGTCTTGTGCTCTTTTTCTGCAATTGTTAGATATATGACCAGGTTGTTTACAATAGTAGCATGTAAATTGTTTCTTCGTTCCTTTAGAGGTTGAACCATATTTGGGTTTTTTCTTACCAAACGCTTTCTTGTTTCTGCCAAACATTGCAGTCTCCTCTGGTTCAACAACCATAATTCTTTTTTCTTCATCTATCAAAGAAGAAATAAGTTCTTCTAGACTTGGATTTATTTTGCTTAATGTAAAGACCATATTAGAATAACATGATGGCATGCTATTAAGTAATACTACTTTAGCATCATCATCAGGTACATATACTTTTATACCAGCAAGTTGATTACAGATAGAATGAAACTTACTGATATGCTCCACCATGTTCTCACCTTCTTCCATCTTGAGGCTGAACAATCTTTGCTTCAAAGATATCACTGCGCTTCCCATTTATGATCTAAACAACTTGTTCAATGTCACCCATAATGTATGTGAGGACTTTTTAAAGTCTATATGATGTAGATAAGCATCTGATATACCCAATATGATAATCACTATAGCCTTTTGATCTCTGCTGTCCCATTTTACTGCTTCATCGGAATTTATTAGTTTCTTCTCTTTTCCATCAACAATATTCCACAAATCTTTGTTGATCAGGAACAACTGGGTTCGTACTTGCCAAGTATGAAAATATTTACCTTCAAATTTTTGAATGTGACTCAGCTTATCCATTATGACTCTTCACAAAACTAAAACAAAAAAATAGGTGTCGGCTAAAACCGAAAATGCACCTTTTTTTTCTTTTACAAACAAATATACACTAATGATTATGATACTTATTCTCAACAAGAAATCAGTAAAATATTGAAAAAGTAATCATTTTTATTACTTTTTAAAATAATGCTAGACTTATAGACTATACCAATGGAAAATTTTAACGTGACTACTTATCTCTTTTGACTTCGTCTGTACCGACAAAATACTATTGAATGTATGGACTAAATTATTTTATATAGACTGTTATGTTATGTAGATGAGACGGGGTTTCCAAAAATCAATGAAACTCTGAAATAACAATTTACATGGAGCATAGATCTTGACAGCTGTGACAATACCAGGGCTCCTCCAAGGTGGAACAATAATCCTATGTCATCGTCAAATGCAATGAATTCTAAATGAATTTATGCTGCACATTTTCATCAAAACAATGTGATTCTGATTTCACTCTTCTTTCCTCACAGATTTCTAGATTCCATAAATAATGGAAAATTGTGGCAGACTTGTAAAACAATATTGGCACAAATTTTAGCAGCAAATATGAGAATGTGGATCTATACGCAGTAATGCAATGAATACTTATCTGAACTTCAAATCAGACTGTTAACACACATGTTGAACATATGATAACAATATTGATCAATGATCCACCACCAGTTAAAAATGCCCCTGAACAAACAAACCACCAATAATAAATTTGACACAACCTCATCTACTTTCTGCTTTAGCATTGTATTAACCTATGGCTGAGCTTATGGAGACGAGTGAATGTGAAGAAACAGGGATGGGTTGTGTCTCTTCATCACGTGATGCACATTCGGTTCTATGCAGATCAAATGTCCCAAGAAAAATAAAATAACGGTAGACCCATTTGACTAAATATGATTTTGGCGTCAATATGTTTATTAGATCTTCTGATAACCGCAAATCCCTTAAAAATTATGCATTCATTGCAATCAGGTACATGAGCATCTCACTCTGATACCAAATATAATAAATGCCATAGATTTGCTCAATAAAACTGTTTAAATTTATACATGGAATAATGATATTATATTATATTCATTCCAGATCAATTACATAGGATGCACTTACAAATATATAGGCACATAGTTTCCTATAAATTAGGAAACTACTATACTAACAAATACTAATCTTGTGAGTTGTTTGTAACAACCAAAAAACTCAACACACATTCGTTATTAGTTATTTTATATAACAACTAAATAACAAATTACTAATATAATAATAATTACCAAATGTAATTATTATCTACACAATGTAAATACTAATTCCTAACAGGTGATTTACGTATTATTTTACTGATGATACTCTATTGTTTCCTTTCATTTTTGCTTCCTTAAGGATCTTACAACATGGATTGCACCCACATGTGGCAGGATGAGTGATACTATCAAGTACACATTAGTGGGTAGATTTCATTTTAGCTAGTCATTTCAGCATTCCTTCATGTACTTACTTTCGGTATCGATGTTACATAATTTATTTTTCCGTTGACCACCCCATGTTTCGCTATTGTGACATGTGGTGATCAATGACTGGGGCATATGTAAAAACCTAAGTTTTTATTTCTCATCATTCATACTTGTTACAAAAAATTTCCTTGTGCAAATAAGAGTCAATAATCTATCTATTTCCTGAGAGGGTGCCTTAAGGGACCCGCCGAGAATGGGGAATGATTATTCATTTAACCATAATGAGTTAGATACAATACACAAAGAGAGTGTCACTATTTGGTCCCATCCTTAGTTTTCCTTGCATTAGTTATCATTGTCCTCTTAGGTCTCATGCATATCATATTCATGACTATTTGCTTGCATTCCACCTTTTTACACCTTTTCCCATAGATTTTTTTAGTGGTGAATATTCCATTTTTGGAAAATTTGAAAAGGCAATTTTTTCGGAGTAGGTCAGTGTACTGTTTGCCTAAAAGTTCCAGTATAAAATTTTCTAGGGGTCAGCTTCACCTACCGTTGAAAACTACTCCTATATAAACCTATGTAATTTTCATAGTAGTATAATAGTAACTTACTGAGGTACCATCCAAATTACTTACAAATTGCAAGCAGACAAAGTGTGGATCAAAGTCTCAGACTGGTTGTATCAGACTTGCAACAGGAAAATGCCACTGACGCATGATAAGGAAGCTTTTAATTTCTAGATGGTTGACAATATAATGTTGTTGATGTGCGAAAAGAGAAGGTTTTGACACGTGACAAGAGGGTTGTTGACGCGTGACAAGGGAGGGTCTAGGTGAAAAATGAGTGTTGTTAACGAATGATAAGCGGGTTGCAGACGGTAAAAAAAAGAAGAAATTTTTTTCTGTCGTGCGATAACAAACCTTCTTGTCACCCGACACCAATTTTTTTTTGATTGCCCCCCTTAAGAAAATGACAGGAAAAAAATTGACTCTAAAGTCCCAAAAAAATTGCCTCTCTAATGAAAGTGGTTCGAGGTATATTCGTCAGGGATTTTCCACCTCCAATTTACCAGAGGCTTCTTAAAATGAACCGTGCCTTTTCCATACTCATCCATGACCCATGACACATTAATTTTACCTTTCATGACACATTACTTTATTTTTACATCCATGGCCGAAATAATAACCTGTGTGTTAAATTTTCCCATGACAGAAACCATCACCCACGGGCGATGGCGTCCTATATATATCCTCACTTCATTTAACATTCATAAAAAATAGGTTGCTAAGAAATATAGACTTCCCCTTTCTCTACTCATTTGCGCCATCTTTGCATATGCTCGCTTTACTTTTAGTTCATCTTGCATCTTTCTTAGATTAGATTAGAAAATCTTCTTCTTAGATGATTTCTTACACTATTGGGTAATCATGTAGTGATTTTAGGACATGAATGGTCTTCCCCTACTCCACCTAATAGTGATTCTCTCTCTACATTCTACTCTCAAGGGAGATAGATGTATCAAAAAACACCCTACAGGTACATGTGAGTTCTCTAACCCTTATTTGTCACTTTTCATAGTTTAGTTCACTTCCTATTCTTAATTTTGTTATGTTAGCTCAGTGTTATATATTTTTGATGCTAGATATCATAGTACTCTTATCAAATATCAGCTCCTTAGTTACTTTCATTTCATTTATTTCATGCTTCTTTCATTTATTGTTGATCAATACCTCTCTATACCCAACACCCGATATCTCAATAGGGTTCCTTCCTTTATCTCTATCGCGGACCTTGGAAACCCTAGGTTGACATAGTGCAATGGTTACTTCCCTCTAGATATGTGACCCTAATGCTCATTATATCCTCTTTCAGTATATCCCCTTGTATGTTGGTACATGTGTGTTTACTACTTATTGCCTCCAATACCCTAGCCAAACGTATGAGTAATAGTTCATGCTGTTGAGACACATTTTGGTCTGCATACAAAGTGAACCAGGTAGAATTATAGCTCTCCTTATAAGGGATGCTAGGGTCAAAAAATATGAGCTTGTACCTCATATATAACCAGGACTCCTACTCTCCTACACACCAACACATGACAAAATGACCAACCTTATCTTCTGAGTATTCCACCATATTAAAATCACCAAAAATAATCTAAAAAGAATCAAGAAAAGAGTGAATGTCATCACCAATCTGGCACTATGATAATTCTTCACTGGGAACTCCTCATGCTATGATTATTTACTAATGCAAAACCTTTAGTTTGGTGGATGTAATCTGGAAACAAAACAACAACCGAACACAAGAATACCATCGACTATGATAAGACGGAATGATGACAAATCTGAAATATCAAAGTAAATTATAATATTAACATGAAATTGTTACAATCTCACCCATGAGGTACTCCAACAAGACTATGGGAGAAACTTTACAATTACACCTCTTGATGGCTTCTTCAACACACCTTTAACTGATGGCTTCCTTTGCACACTTCCTACAATATTTCTCACTACTTCTTTCTATCCTAAATGAGGGGGGTGGCCTCTCTATTTATAGAACTTCTAGGCTTATCCATTTTATCTCTAAGATAGGATAAGAAATCCACTCTGACGAATCATATTCCATACCTTAACTCTTATATGTACATGTAAGCTTATCTCTTAAGATAAGATAAACCTTATCATTTTACATGGGTTCCACATTTTTAGACTTTTTACAAATAAAATACACAAAATATTTATGACCTCACTCCTTGTCCTTATTACCAATATAATATTTCTAATTCCTAATCATGTAGACCCTACTTCTCTAATTACCCAAACTTTGACATTTTAACATTACCGGACCACTTACGACAAATATTTACTTTTTACAACATTCTTATTGTACTTTGACTGTTACCGTACTCCACATTATTGGTGACACCGTACTGACGGCACCGTTATCTTCTATCAGACGCTACTACTAATTATACTTAACAACATCCTATTCCTAATACATACATTAATGAAATAGAAATTATGGAGGAAAATTTTAGTGTCGACATCTTCCCCCTTCCTAGCTTCTACTCCGTCCTCGGAGTAGACTATTCTGGTGCTTGGAAAATCTTCAACTTGTCATGGTTGACCCATTTCGTAATGGGAGTGCCATCCAATTCCTCCAGTCGGTACGTACCATTTTCATGCACAGCTGCTATTTTGTAGGGCCCCATCCATTTTGGAAGAAATTTTCTCTGTCTTCTTTTTTTGTATCTGGAATCATATACTAGAACCAAGTCATTCACATGAAATGGAGACCACCGGATATTTTGATCAAAGTACTCCTTCTGCTTCATTTTCTTCTTATAGCTTGTATCCTTTGCTATTTCTCTCATTTCCTCCAGCAAATGAAGATGTACCAACCTTTCTTTTACTAAATCACTTTCATCCATCCTTTCATTTTTCATAACTCTCACAGTGGGAATATCAAACTCAATAGGAAGAACTTGATCAATGCCATAGGCCAACTGAAATGGGGAGTATACTGTTGCAGACTTTGATGTTGCCCTATATGCCCACAATGCTGCATGAATCTTTTTATCCCATTTATGTACCTGCAAGGCTGCATCTTTTGCTAGAATTTGACACAACACAAAATTTGTTCGTTCTACCTGTCCATTTGTGCTTGGCTTGTATGTTGTTGCCTTTCTGTGCTTAATATAAAACTTATTGACTAGGGCTTCTACCACCTTATTAATGAAGTGGCTTCCTTGATCTGTTACAATTTCTAATGGGCAACCAAATCTGGTGACAATGCGTTCATACATGAACCTTGCCACTTCATCCATGGAAGCTATTTTTAATGGCCTAGCTTCAACCCACTTGGTTAAGTAATCTATGGCAACTACAATATACTTATTTTGGCGTGATGTAGTTGGAAGTGGACCTACAATGTCTATTCCCCACTTTTCATCCTTTTGGCTCAAAGTACTTCCTAGTGCTGCATCTGAGGCATCAGTGTACACAATGAATGGCTTGCTCCAATCTGGATTCTTCAAAACAGGTGAAGACACCAGGGCTTCCTTCAATTGTCCAAAAGCTTCATGCGCCTTATTTCCTAGTTCATAAGTAACATCCTTCTTCAAGAACTGGGTTAGTGGCTGTGTAATCTTTGAGAAATTCTTGATGAACCTTCTATAGTAATCCACATGGCCTAAAAATGATCTCAACTTACTTCTATTAAGAGGAAATGGTAAATCTTTGATTTTTGAAACTTTATCAGGATCAGTACCAATACCATCTCTGGATACAACATGCCCTAACAAAACACCTTTAGAACATCCAAAGACACACTTTGTAGGGTTTAGTGAGGCTTATGCTTCATCTAACCTTTGAAATGCTGTCTCCATTTGGTGCAGGTGGTCTAACTTGCTCCCATAGATGTAAAAATCATCCAAAAATACTCTGATGAGGGTCCCAATGTAGGGTTTGAACACCCTATTCATCAAATGCTGGAATGTTGCTGGAGCATTACACAACCCAAAAGGCATAACTCTATAAGCAAACGTTCCCCAAGGAGTGGTGAATGTGGTCTTCAGCTGATCTTTCTCTACTATACGAACTTGGTTGTAGCCGCTATATCCATCATCAAAACTATAGCACTCCTGGCCAGCTACTTCGTCCAAGATCTGATCTGAAAATGGAAGAGGGTAATAATCCTTTTTTGTTGCCTTATTGAGCTTCCTGTAATCAACAAAAATGCGTAGCTTCCCATTCTTTTTTATTTAGATCACAATGGGAGAAACCCATTCTGAATTCTCCACAGCAAATATGAATCCTGCATCAAGCAACTTATCTATTTTTTCTTTTACAGTCTTGGAAAAATTAGGATTCATTCTATATGGCATTTGCTTTATGGGCTTAGCACCATCTACCAGCTCAATACAATGTTCTACCCAACTTACTTGACAGATTTCCTTGTAATCAAAAGTGAATAGGTGTATGTACCTTCGAAAGAGCTGGAGGTAGGATTCCTTCTCACGCTCCATCACAGCATCACCAATCTTTATTTGTTGGAGACGATCATCAACTTCTTCTTCAGTTAATTTTATGGGGTTATGAGTTGGTGTGACTGGAAGGATATCCATGACTGAAACATCAACCTCACTTTCTTCATCTTCAGTGTCCACTTCACTAGTACTAGAGTAATCAGAGGATGTCCAATCATCAGTTTCATCACTTGAATCCACAAGTTCTGCCTTATGATGTCGAGGGATCACATTTATCTTCACCCTCTCTCTACCATGTCCATGTGTCATGAAACCTTCATTCCAGTAGTTTCTTGCATGAACTCTCCTTAGCCATGGTCTTCCCAGCAACATTGGGTACGTAACAGTACCATTTTTCATCACCTGAAAGTCTACCACACATACCACACCCATAACAGATATTGCCACATTTGAAACTACACCTTCTGGTTTAGTTTTTCCTTTATTTAATGACCTTAACATAAGTGTTGAAGGGCAATCAATTTTTAAACCCAACATATTCATTACAGAATCAGTCATTACATTAACTGCAGCACCTCCATCAACTAAGACATCATGAATTGAAATGCCATTACATAATACCTCAGCTTGTGGAGCATAGGGATCTGCCTCTGCCTCCAAAACAGGGACCTCAACCTCCTTCCTTCTTCGAGCATTGAGTCCACCTCACAACTCCCACCTCTTCTCAGAAGACATAGCCAAGAGTTGACCATATGTAATATTTGCAGGCCTTTTGGATAGATCTTCCAAGATGGAGTATGGTCCTTGCCCCTGTGAAATCAGAAAATCATGCACACCCAACTTTCTTCTCCTATGTTTCTTACTAGTTTCTTCTTTCATCTTCTTAGGATCATTTCCATCTTGATTATATTTTTCTTTCTTTCTTTTTGTTACAAACACATCTACTTCATTATTTCTGCTCTTATCTACTACATCAAAAGAATTCACAGGTGCTTTTCCCTTATCATTATCTCCTTTACCAGATGTAGAAGCTCTATCTGGACAATTATACTTATAATGACCCTTTTTATAACAACCATAACAAACAACTTCAGAAATATTTCTTTTTGGACCTCTATCTCCTCCCTGAGAACTAAATTCCTTTCCTTGAAGAAGATTAATAGTTAACTGACCCATCTTTTTGAGCAGATCTTCATACTTAGTAGATCTACTAGGAGAAATATTTGTGCTCACTGGGAGTGGTTGTGGATTCTGGACCAAAGGTGCTGGTGTAGGCTCTACTTTAGCAACAATTTCTTTGGTCTCCTCTTCCATGCTTTCTTCTTACCTTCTTGCAATCTCCTTTGCTTGTTCAATGGTAGCTGGGCGGTCATACTTCACTCGTTGTCTAATCTCTGGCTTCATCCCAAGAATGAAGTGCTTACATAGGAGATTATCCACGCCATTCATCAACCCATCCGCTAGTCCTTCCTTCCGGATCTGGGCATCGAGCTTCCTCCTTAGCTCTAGAACATGAGCATGATAATCCCTTATCTTCTCCTTCTCTCCTTGGGTTAGCTTTGTGATATTGATCATGAGATCTGCATATTTCTATTGTTCACCAAATTCTTCAAGAAAACTTTCAGTTAATAAATCCCATGAATTTTTCACATTATCACCTAGTGTTTCAAACCACCTAAGTGTTGAACCATCCAAAAAGGTAGGAAAAATTTCAATCCATTGTTCCCTTCTTATAAGGCCATTACAAATACAAGATCACTTAAACTCTTGAATGAAAGAAGAAGCATCTTCATTAGATTGAGCTGAAAAAATAGGAATCTTTCCCATTTTCAAAAGTAACCACCGTGAAATACCAACTCACAAGTACAACCAACAAGACTTATGTGTACAAATAATTAGAATCACTATACTAGAAAGTGACTTTACACCTTTCTACAGTAAAATAGAAATGACCATGGTAAACTATGGTAAAACTTGACTTACTGCGGTAAAAACTGACTTTACTGTGGTAAACACTATTCACGATAAAAAGTGAAGTTACTGCGGTAAATACTATTCACGGTAAAAAGTGAAGTTACTGCGGTAAATACTATTCACGGTAAAAAGTGACTTTACTATGGTAAATACTATTCCTAGCAAAAATGACTTTACCATGGTAAACTACTATTCATGGCAAAAATGACTTTACCATGGTAACTACTATGCACAGTAAACACAAGGTTACCCTCTAATTGATTTTTGACTAAGTGGGAATATCTCTCCAGAAAATCCACCAACGAGGAATGGTCCTGGCAACGGAACCAAAATGTCATCACCAATCCGGCACTATGATAATTCTTCACTGGGAAATCCTCGTGCTATGATTATTTACTAATGCACAGCCTTTAGTTTTGGTGGGATTAATCTGGAAACAAAACAACAACCCGGACACAGAATACCATCGACTAATGATAGACGGAATGATGACAAATCTGAAATATCAAGTAAATTATAATATTAACATGAAATTGTTACAATCGCGCAATCTCTCTCCAATCAGTCCTCTACCACCAAAATCTCCCTCACCCGCCCAATCTCAGCCTCCTCGGCCCTCGCCTCCGACTCTCCACAGCGTCTCAACTCGCTCTCGACTCCCTCCCCCCACCGCCTCTCAGATCCCCGCAGCCTCTCCCCCCTCTCAGCGCGGGGCTCGGACGCCTCATCACCCTGTCCAGACTCGGCACCTCAACCTCCACGGCCCAGGACCCACACTCTCACTCTCTCGTTGCTGGGCGGCTCGTCCTCTCTCAACGGAGCTCCGGCATAAGAAACGAACTCTCACCGAGGCCATGAGAGAGCTCTCAAGCCTCTTCGGCACCGCTCTGGCAACTCTCCACCGGTCAGGGCCACCCGGGACTCTCAGCCGAAGCAGAGCCAAAGCTCCAGGACTCTCCTCAAGAGAACACTCCGCCACCAATTCGGACTCACACCCGCCCTCATCGTCGTCACGCAAAACAGGGGGACCTCAGCCAAACCGGCATCAGTAAGTGACAAGACTAAAGGTAATGGGAGTGCTCCCCCCCCCTTCGAGGCTTCGCACGGAAGGAAAACAGTGTCAAAAACATAACCGCCACCCTCTCCCTGACCTTCACATAAAAAACCAATACTCTCATCCCCTCATCCTCGTGGAGAGCTCGAACATCCCACTCACAAAAGAGCTCCTTACACACAAGGCCCTCTCCGGCCGTGTCGAAAGCAGGCTCCCATCTAGGGCATAAAGCCGCCTCGTTCGCAATCCCCTCTCCCCTTGTACACGAAAGTCGCATGCAAAAATAGGGGAAACGCGACTCAACCCCCACACGGAGCGTATCACCCTTAAAGATGTACAAACCCACCAAACAACACAAGAAAAAAAAAAGAAGAAAAAAAGAGGAAAAAAGGACCGCGGCAAAGCAAATCGGACCGGCTCTCCTCCTCTCCCTCGTCCCGCTCGAGGTAGCATCCTCCGGGTCTATCGTACAGCGGATATGTTACTCAAAGAAAAGAGAGGGCTAAGCCAGAGACGTACCCCAAAAAAAAGGGGGCGCTCTCAGCCGCTCTCCTAGCTCTCTCGCCAGAAAGGGCACTCTCCAAGAAAGAGCGCAGGAAAGAACGGGTAACCAGACCCCTCTCGAGGACTCAGTCCAACTGCTCGAACTCGACTCATCCCTCCGGCCTTCATCGACTGGGAGGAAAGACAATACGCGACCTCGCGGAGACTCCCTCAAGTCAACTTCCCCCCCGTGGCGCAAAGAGAAGACAAAAGAAAAAGCCGATCCACGGTCCATTCCAACCACACAGCCATCAGTCGGAAAGAGGGGGAAAGGGAAACAATCTCCGGGAGTCCCCCTGAAACACTCGAGAGCATGCCCGGGGGCGCCTTCTCCCCTTTGCTCCTAAAGCCTGCTCCTCTACTAGCACCACTAAACCGGTTAGATCGGACCGCTCGCTACCTCTGTCCACCTCTCCCGCCCCCCTCTGAGAAACTCTCAGAACAAACGGACCCCCTCACCACATGTCCCGCCCGAAGGCCCTCGACCCCATCTCTCGAAAGCGCTCGCCGGGACGGCGAATGCCCAATCTCCGACTCCCCTGTCCTGCTGGTAGGGGCATAGCAGGATAAAGAAAAAAAATCGCTCGCTCGTCTCCCCTCTCCTCTCCACAGGGGAAGAGGCGCAAGGTGAGCAATAAACCGGCGCTCACACTCCACCACATCACCAACTCCACCACCCAGCGACATCGGATGATTCGTCGATCTGACTCGAACTTCCCGAGCCGGGTGCTGACACTCCTTAAAGACAATGGGTAACGCGGGCTCAAAAATTCCCGGCCTCGCTCCGGCTCCTCTTCCGCCGCGCCCCAGCCTGACTAGTCTCGTCCTGCCTCTCTCAGGTCGGCACGAATGCCAAGGGGAACGCTACAAAAAAAAACAGAAAAGAAGCTCGGCTCGGGGGGGGACAAGACATGGAGTCGAAAAGACCGCTCATCCCTCAAGCAGCATCGCGAAACACTTTAGCAGGCACCTCGTCTCCCCCATAGGTACTCCACAAGACTAATGGGGAAACTTTACATTACACCTCTTGATGGTGACACCGTACTGACGGCGCCGTTATCTTTCTATCAGATGCTACTACTATTATACTTACAACATCCTATTCCTAATACATACATTAATGAAATAGAAATTATGGAGGAAAAATTTTAGTGTCGACATCAACAAGCCATCACTAGAATATATCTCTTTCAACCACATCATTAGAAACATAAATATTGGCTAATCCCAAGATACGTCTGACAAAATCGAAGAGAGTCCAAAACACTTGATGAGTGGGGTTAGAGCCCCATGAGAGCACATGTTGGGAAATATTAGGGGAAATCAAGGACATGATCCCTCCACACCTAGGGTCATGATTGGACTCGTGGAAAATAACATTGGGCCAAATATTGTGAGAAACAAAATGAAGTAAAAGGCCTACGAGTTTAACTTCTTGTAGACATAGAACACACACATGCTTAAAATGTAAACAATTTCCCATGACCAAATATCTCTAGGTGGGTTTAGTAAGGCCGCATATATTCCAAGAGTACACAATCATTGGATTTAATTGAGGCACATAGATCCCTCATCTTGCAAAAATTCATCATCTTTCGCTAGAGTAGGGCTACGAGGACAACTAAGACAATATTTATGGGTGAAATAGAGATAATTTTCTTCCATGAATGAAGCTTCTAGAAAATTGAGAGGTAAAGAGATCGATGGAGCTGAATATTTCTAAGGGAAAACCATAGAGGGAGAAAATAAGGAGCATGAGAGAGACAAAGTGGTTGTGGAAGGTGGATGCCCGTCTTCTTTGACAAGAGTAGTAGAGGAGCTGGCTCCATTAGTAACTATTGGTCGATAGGAAGAAGATGAGGGTTTTACAAGAACATGAGTGACACCCTTTTTATTGGTTACAATGGTCCACCCATCTAAATAGGAAGGAGCTTTGGACTCCATTTGTGCCTTTTCTTGTGTCACAGGGTGGGATTTGACCATTAGTGGACATTCCTGAATGATGTAGTCAGAAGATTAACAAAAAAAAACAAGTATTAGATAAGTTAATATAAAGGAATTGTTTTGAAAAATGGGTATCTCCAACCTTCATATTAATGGATTCTTTAAGGTATTTAGATAAATCCACCTCAATGCAAACATGTCTTTGAGGGAGAGTGTTGAAAAACTTGGGCTATTCCAGATAGATAAGTCAACCTAAGGGTTTGATTAAGTGTTCGAAAAATACCCACAATGGTAGAGGAAGCCCTGGAAATTCCACCTATATTGGGATTTTAAGTTTGGCTTGTTTAGAGTCTTGGAAATCCCTGGTCTAGTGAGAAAACACCACGAGTGTGTTTTGAATGAACTAAGGGCTATGGTTTATAATGGCTTTGCAATGTTCAACGTTATTGAAGAAAATAAAAAAAACCATTGGTGAGGTTTTAAACTCCCTCAAGCTTGACACCATGGTGTTGTCAATGGTTGTGAACCCATTGCTTCAACATGATTTCAGGGGGGAATCGGCCAAAAAAATACCCAACAAGGGTGTATGATTCAAGCCAGTTACAAGCCTGATCAAATTAACAAAAAATAAGCACAACATCAGGCAAAGGAGTCTTAGAATCAGAATGGCTACCTTGTCGAAGACCTTTGGGATGAATTTCCTTACATTCTTTGGAGCCATGGGAGCCAAACATTTTGTCAATCAAACCTGCATCAATATATGGAGGCGGCGAAAGGGAAGACATTAATATAGATGTGACGCCAAGGAAAGGGTGGGGTAAATAGCCCACTCAACGAAATAACTTTGCATGTAAAGTAAAAATCCTACCAAAATCCCAAGGAAATGACAGTGTGACAACAAACCAGTACGAGAAACAATAAGCATGACTAGAGGACCTAAGACCTAAACCCTAGAAGAGCCGTTAGACATATAAATTTTTTAAAAGTGTTTTTATAAAGGAATTACATTTAACAAAATAAACAATCACATATCCTCCTCATATTTTATAAGCTCATAGATAATTTCTAGTATTTATCCCAACTATATGAAGAGGATTCATAGGAGCAATCTTATTACCAGTGTTCACCACAAACATTTTATTTTAAATTTATATTTATTTAGGAGTTATATTTTTTTTTTGGAAAGTTAATTAAAAAGTTATAAATTATATTTGTAATAAGGCAAAGTTAGATTTTAGAGTTGTTTTTATGTTATACCATTTATTACTTATAAATAAAAAAATTATGGAAAAATAATGAAATATATATAATTATAATATACTAACAATTTAAAATAAAAACAATCATATTAATATCTTGATATATTTTTCACATAAATATATTTAATATCTATATTAATTTTTTATGAATAATTATATTTAAAAGGAGACGAAATATATGAAAAATATTAATACTTATAATATACTAAAAATTTAAAATAAAGATCTTCAAATTAGTATCTTGAAACATTTTTATGTATTTAATATATCCCCATTAATTTGTAATGAATAATTACATTTAAAAGGAAATGAAACATATGAAAATAATAATGAAAATATAAATAATTATAATATACTAAAAAATTAAAATAAACATCTTCAAATTAATATCTTGATTCATTTTCCACATCACTGTATTTAATATAGCCCCATTAATTTTTAATGAATAAATGTATTTAAAAAGAGATGAAACATATGAAATAATAATGAATTATAATATACTGAAAATTTAAAATAAACACCTTCAAATTGATATCTGAAAACATTTTTCATATTAATATATGTAACATATCTCCATTAATTTTTTAATGAATAATTCCATAAAAAAAGGAGATGAAACATAGTTTATAGTTCCTTTATAGAAATACAAACAAATTAAAAAAATCGTAATTTATTCACATAAAAAAATCATAATTTCCTCACATAAATACAAACTAGCAATCACATGTGCACAATGCAATGTGAATGCTGAATGGTATATGTTATTTGATTTAGAAGGTTAGTAATTACTTTTATAGTTGATGTTGATAAGGGGTGTCGATTAGAGGACCGTTTGTTACTGCAAAGCAAGGCCAACTGGAAGATTTTTCTTACAATCCCAAGATCCATGTAGGTTGTTGCAACTTCGCGGTGGATGGATGGTTGCTGCTTATGTCTCTGACTGGATAATGGACACCTACCAAACAATGGATCTTGGTAGACTTTGTATGGGAGTAAAGCAATGCATGAGTGTAATTACATGTTAACCTCTTTGATAGAGATGCAATATGCGTTTATAATTAGTTTTATAAAAATAAGCACAAGCATAAATTGAAGTTCTACCCTCTATCTCTATCCAATTTTCGTAACATTATCTTCTTAAAGCATGCAGATCCTAAACTTAATAGATTATATACTTCACCATGTTTTTTGTACCACTGACATTAATAGAACTCAAACTAGATAGATCAAGGAGTGTGGCCAATTCCACTAGATTTCCTAGGGATATTGATGTTTTTCTTAATCACTTTGCGAAGAAAATACATGCAATTGGGTGATTTTTAGAGCATAACAAATAAATCAGGCATCCAAATCATTAGAGGCATCCAAATCATTAGAACACGTGCCAACCTCTACAATTTTGAGCTAAGAACCTTTTGCTAGATAATTCCACACACACACACACACACACACACACAGACACACACACAAGCAAGACCACCTCAAATAATAAAAACTCCTAAAAACACTAAAAAAGAAGAAGGTATTTAGCATATGATCCAGGGAATATCATCCTTAAATCAATCAAATAAGACTGAACCATTTAGATGAAAGACATTCGATACAACCGAGTAGGAAACAAGCTTATATATTCTATTTTCATAATTCAATTCCCATAAGGATTTCATGTATGAATGTAAATCTTCATGCTAAATAAAAAATATTCACAAAGTCCAAACATCTCATGACACAAAATAAGAAATACCTAACTAATCCAAGCATGGCATTAAGAAAATCAAACACTACCTAGAAAGTAAAGGTGATGCGCTAGACAAAAGCAATCTTCTTTTCTTATTCCAACCCAAACTACCAAGCCATAAATTAAAACTATGATAAAAATAAAATGAACATGAAAAATATGCCCTTAAAACAATCTATACAACATGTTTTATGATTGATAGAAACCCTTAACCCATTTTAATCAATCTTCATTCTAGAGCAAAAAATAATTCTATTCCCATGACATACCCTGGACATGAAGAGTAAACCCAGATCAAGTACAAATTAACATATCCTCCATACCCATAAAACAAATCTAAGAGAATTTAAAACATTCAATCAATGAAAAAACCCTAAAATGTTTACTCCAAATACTTAAACTCACCTATGCAACAGGAGGAATCTAATGACATCGAAGGGTAGAATTCAACACTTTCTCCCCCTCATTCCAAAGCACATTCAGTAGAATAATACTCTGCAAATTAAACCATGGAGACAAAAACTAACCAAATAACTCTAAAACATTAACATTGAATCAAACTGATCTCTTGTCTGGTGTCTTTCTTTATCCTTTAGAAGTGTTTTTAATCTCTGCACCAATCTCAATCCAGATTGCAGGTTTTCTACAACTGATTTCCAACCCAAAAGAAAATATTGAATCCTCAACCATCAAAAGCACATGATAATGAATGCCAAGACCACTCCATAATCAATCAACATTAATTAGGAAAATCAAAAACTTCCAGACGCAATAAAATTTGCAGAAACCTTCAAATTGGGCAGCAAAAACATGCAACTTCGCTAATTTTACCAAACACTAATTTTACCTAAAACGGTTGTCCAAAAAATGCAACTACCATTGAAAAATAGATAAAATGTCTTTGTGCCTGTTAATACACCCATCAAAAGTAACCTAATTTCATAAACAACCGAAAATGACTTTCCTATAGGGGGAACACCTTCAGGGTGAAGGTCCTCTTGAATACTTTGCATGTTGTCCACTTAATTTGCAATTATCACCAATAAATAAGAAATAAACATATGATTCCTTATAAATGTGCACATCATCTTTTGAAACTTAGATAATACAAAAAAAAACATCAATTCTTTGATAATGTTATATTTTCACGGCCGTAAATGTTTAAAAATTATGTAAGGATGAATTTCAAATAATCATGCTTATCAAATCAAAATTTGTTGACAACCCATTCTCATCCTTACCTATAAAATAAAATGATATAAGAATAATAGTTATCCAAACTATATTTTAAACTTAAAATATTCCAATGATAGATTAATAGTTATCCAAACAATAGGTAACAATATATCTTATAAATATATATTGAATAAAAGGTTATTTTCAAAATTTTACAAATTTTTAATTAACGTCAACAAGTGTAAAATGAGAAAAGTAGGCTACAGTCAATTTCCAAGCCAATAACTGATTAGGATTTGTAGGTAACTACCTATTACTCTCTTTCTGATTAGAGTATATATTTTAAGAAGCTACGCATTCAAACTTACTTGTTTGAGAAGCTACTTGGTCAAATTATAAATAAGATTTTCTGGCCAAGAGCTGATTACAATTTGAAACATAACCATTATAATCTATCTGATTGAGGTGATATATTTTAAGAACTAACTATGCATTCAAAAGTAGCTCATGTCTTGTGTGAGAAGCTACTTAGTCAATTATAAATAAGATTTTAAGATTTTAGGTATATATCAATTCATTTTCAGATGAATACAACTTCATGTAATATTTTCACATCTTCATGAGGAAAAAGGTGTTCTTTCCCTCATTTGGCTTATCTCATGTAATTCTATAATTCCCTTGAGAATAGAAATTTTTCTACCACCTTTAAGATTTGCAGGTAGAATCTTGTGTTTCAGGTGTGCAAATGTTGTTATTGATTGTATTATTTTTATGTATATGTCCCCTATGTGTGCAAGTATGCTATAGTCGATTCTAGGACTGTGTTGAGTAGGGTTTAGCAGGGAAACAATCAAAGCGTTGTATCCATTACTATCAGATAAATTAAAGACTTTAAGATGGGCAAAAAACTAAGTATTATATCATTTGGTATGAAGGAAAAGGCAAGGCAATAATAGATTTTGGCCTAAGATGTGAGGCATAAGAAATCTACACACAAAGAACATACAAAGTTAGGAAGTATCAAAATTTGAGACAGTGTCTTACATGTACAATAACATTACAAGGGAGTTCAAATCCGAAGTAATAAGAAAGAAGATATCAATCTCAAGGTTCTTATCTTGGATTTAATGCATATCACATTGATTAATAATTTTTTTACATTCTCTTTATATTTCTCAAAAAAGTCACCAGACTCTACCATATGATAAAGATATTACTATTTTTTTATTGGCTTCTTAAAGCTGGGAAAATTGTTTTTACGTGACAGTTAAATGGACATCAAATTTAATGCAAAGAATTAAAATTATACGGTCCCACTTACAGACCCCACCCTTTGCTGCCATTGTAGAATGTCTATCAGCATAAATATTTGATTTGTGCCTATATACTAATTGATTATATGATCATTCATGAGCACAAACTCACTAATGTTGTCGTAGTTGGGTAGTAGATCATTATCAACTCTTGGCCTATGAGTTATTATGAGAGCATCATCCCAGAGTACACCATGTATGGAATTTATCCCGTGGTTGGCATGGCTCACGAGATTTTGTATTTGCACAACCTTTTGTAATGCAATAGCCATTATCTTTTGTGCATTATATGTATTATGTAATCTCTCTGAATGATATCAATTAATACATGCTTGATCTTAATTTCACCATTATAATTCTGTTGATACTTCTTGATTGCATAATAGAGCATCAAGTTTACATGTGCTTCAAGGATAAGTGATGATTCCAAAGAGGATACAAGTAAAGATATCATTGAGCTTGCATCGTAAAGAAGCAAACTCCCCAAGTTACATAGTAGGCTTAGACGATGTTGAAGGAAAAGGGTTGTGTATAACTCATAATATTTTTTATCATACAGGGCTGGAATAGATAGCAGGGCTTGCATATACATTAATTGATAAGCATAAATGTCTGCCATAAGTTCCAGGACTTAGATAGAGATCCAAGAGTTTTTCAAGGACTGTAGCATACAATATGGCGTGGTTACATCTGTGTATATGTACATGCATATATATATACATATACATACATATATACATATATATATATATACATACATACATACATATACATACATACATACATACATACATACATACATACATAAATACATATATACATACATACATACATACATACATACATACATACATACATACATACATATTATATATATATATATATATTCAGATATTCAAGTATAATCTAAGATTTAATTAGCAACAACACATTGATCTCCTTGTAGATGATCACCATTATTCTCTATACTGATAAGCATAAATGTCTGCCATAAGTTCCAGGACTTAGATAGAAATCCAAGAGTTTCAAAGGACTGTAGATACAATATGGCATGGTTACATCTGTGTAGATGTACCTGCATATATTAGATACTGTACATATGGATACACCACACACACACACACACACACACACACACACACACATACATATATATACATATATATATATATATATATATATATATATATATATATACATACATACATACATATATATATATATATATGTATATATGTATGTTATATATGTATGTATATATGTATGTATGTATGTATATAGTATACATAGTAAATATATATAATATCTATATATGTATGTATATATATACATATACATATATATATCTATCTATATATACTATATCTATATATCTACTATACCTATCTATCTCTTCATCTATTATTATATACTTCAATATCTCTATCTCTCTGTCTTCTCTCTCGTACATGTTCTCTCTCTCCATCTCTCTATCTACTATATGTATTATCTATGATCTCCTCTCTGTCCCTCGCTGCTCTGTGTGTCCTCTCTGTGTCTGCTCTCTCTATCTCTCTCTCTCCCCTCTCCTGTCTCTGTGCTCTCCCTGTCCTGTCCTCTCCCTCTCTCTCTCTCTCTTGTCTCTCTCTCTCTCTCTCTCTCTCCCTCTCTGTCTCTGTCTCTCCCTGTCTTCTCTACCTCTCCCTCTCCCTCCCTCTCCTCTCTCTCTCTCTCTCTCTCTCCATCTCTCTTCTTCTCTCTCCTCTCCTCTCTCCTCTCCCTCGTCTGTCTCGTTCTCCTTCTCTCCTCTCTGTCTCTCTCTCCCTCTCTCTCTCATCTCTCCCTGTCTTCTCTCTCTCCGCTCTCGCTCTCTCCTTCTCTCTCTCTCTGTCTCTCTCTCCCCTCTCCCCCTCGCTCCTCTCTCTCCCCTACTCATGTCAGCTCTCTCCCTTCTCTCTCTTCTCTCTCTCTCTCCCTCTCGCTCCCCCCCCTTCTCTCTCTGCTATCTCTCTCTCTCTCTGTCTTTAATGTATGTAGTATGTATGTATATATGTATATATATAGATATACATATATACAGATACATATACACATATACACATATACACATATACACATATACACACACACACAGATATATATATATACACACACATACACAGACACACACACCACACACACACACACACACACACACACACACACACACACACACACACACACACACACACACATATTCAGAGTATAATCTAAGATCTAATAAGCAACAACACATTGATCTCCTTGTAGATGATCACCATTATTCTCTATACTGAAGCTCTACATCATTGATATACTCATACCATCCATGGATGCTAGAATATGAATTAGATGGACCTCCATCGCTTAGGTTACACTCTGATGCTACATGAAATGTGTATTTCATGTTCACTTTTCTGAGAAGGATCTTGTTCCTAATAGATATAAATATTTTAATCACTAGTCTCTAATAAAAAAATGAGCCCCTCCACATTTGTTCTACCGATTCTTCAACCACGATCAAAATGTCAATGGATTTTCATTAACAATGCCCCTGCAGCTTTTGCAGGCATAGATGGTCTTACACATTCTTATGAATTCATGCTATAAAGATAATAATTGCTATGAGGTATTTAGAGCCTCATAAGTTACCACGTGGTTGTATTTGGCCAATCTCATTTCTTCAAATTCAGCTTCCATGAGAAGGAAAAGTCTTTTTTAAAATGTCTATTTAAAATTGTAATCTTGTAATAAAGGCTGATTGAAGATAGATTTTTTTTTAATTATAATGATGAAATCAGAGGCTGATCAAAAGAAAAACAAACATCATGGCATTGAACATTTTTGAAGTCCAAAAACATTGGAGAAGGATGCAGGAAAAAATGATTTGACC
The DNA here is from genome assembly GCA_019776745.2 of Taxus chinensis. NCBI lineage: Eukaryota > Viridiplantae > Streptophyta > Pinopsida > Cupressales > Taxaceae > Taxus > Taxus chinensis. The sequence continues at coordinate 795,805,602 of CM034150.1, forward strand.
AGTAAAGTCATACATTAGACAAAAACCATAAGCAAGAATAAAATAAAAGAAAACTTCTATAAACAACTCTCTATTTTAGTAAACAAGTAGAGCATATGCACACATTCTTCAACATCAATCATTGTAGAATCATAAGGACCTAACTTTGTACTTGCTTCTTCCAAAGAAGCACAAAGGGCGAGATATGTACCAAAATGCATCACTGCCAAACCTCTGTTTTATATGTTGAATCAGGTTGTCAATAGAATCAATATTGCATACAACAAATGTGTGAAAATCAATATTTTGGCCTTATGCTTGATGATTTTTAGTTGATAACAAGCCATGATTTTACTTTCTAGGAGTCAAGATCACTGCACAATTTAGGGCTTTTTTGTTTTTACCTCTTTTATCAAGCATGAAATATAGCCATATTGTGTACGGCCAAGATATGACCTTATACTAAATGTGATCATGTCTATCCAGACATGTCTAGATATCACAAGTTTTTTGTATATCAAGTACATGTCCCTGAAATATCTCTACCAGGATTAGTACCGGATACAAAGGACATGAATACAACAGGGATCCTGTGGAATATCCTGTAACTTTGTTCTCCCTCAGGTTAGAAAAGAAATTAAGAATATTTTGAAAGTCTTGCAATGTAAAAACATGCATGATAATCCCATGGTGAATTACTAGAAAAAAAACCAAGGAAGACACCATGTGTTTGTAGAAACTAGTTTTGCTACCAATCGTGTACTTTAGCAAGGTAATGCCAAAATCATGATTTTATCCATTTTTTGGTATTCTTCTACCTCTCAAATTGAAGTGACCTCCAAAAGAAGATAATTTAGAAAGTCCATACAAATATACTACTGAATTATTCAAAGATCCCAAGAACAAGTAGACCCAAATATATCAAATTTGATCCCCACAAAAAGAAAAACTTTGTAACACAAAACGTACTAAATACTAAAGCCAAAAGTCATGAATGGTGAAATGCTGGTTGGATTAATCACAAATCTTAAACATTTTTCTTTCATGTAACAATCACCAACTTGGGAAGAATTTCCACCTTTCAGAAAAAATAGCAATGAAAAGAGTTGCATACCATCTAGGGTTTGTTATGTCTATATACTCAGTTAGTTCAACAGGAATCTGACGCCATTTTGTGCACTTATCACAATGAACCCATGCACTCGGGGGCTTTTCAAGCTCAGTGCTAAGACGCTTGGAGTCTTTGTTTCCTCCAGCTTCTGTAAGCACGCTTGTCAGACTACTCTTACCGATAATTATCCCATCAATTATAGGGATTTCAGTAGCATTAATGTTATCATGAGTCAAAATTTCTTGTTTTTGATCATCAAGACCATCTGCAACTTTCCAAACCTCTGTCAGAGCAACATCCTCTCCCAAAGGCCTACTGTTGCCTGCATGACCAAAAGTTTTCCTCTCTTGCGAATTGAAGTAGAATTCACTGATCTTTGACTCATTTGATGTAACACCCATTCCTTTCAATTCTATCCTGTGCTTTGGCAAGAAACCATTCTCCTTGACAACTTTGGGTGTGGTTTTTCTTACTTCAGGTTCTTCTACAAAAATAGTTGTTGTCAGAGCCCTCGCTCTAGTTTTCTTTGTTGCTTCCTTTCCAGAATGGCCCCTCCACGATACCTCCACCTCTGATGTTCTTGATGATGTCAAATGCTCTTTGTTGACAGGATTAGCTAACTTCATAGTTGTAGAGACATCTCCATTTGTGAGGCGAAACAATCACCTTTTTTTTCTTACCGAAATCCGAAGCCTCCGCAGCGAATTCTTGAACCTGCTCTATAATTTTTTTTTCAACGGTATGGCCTAAATATGCTAGCTCATGTATAGAGGGAATAATTCTACTTAAGCCTACGGTCACAGAATTTACAGAAAAATGATAACATAGCACGCATGGAACCCACAAGAAAGAACGCACCTGTTAACTATGGAGGTCTTGAAGCAGAAAATCAGAGCATGCCATCTCTGCTCGAAGTATGTGCACAAAATCAGAGCATACCATCTCTGCTTGAAGCATGCACACAAAGTAGTGCACACGGAGATGAGCATGCAAGGATCCAAAAATTGTTTAAAATACCCTGAAAAACGTGAAAACGTCTGGATGGCTGTCAAACCATCAAATTTAACACAGTCGCAGAAACGTCCACAAGGGCCTTTCCCATAGAGGGAACGCAAATTGTTAAAAATACCATGAAAAATGTGAATGTGTATAGACGGCCGTCAAACCGTCAAATTTAACACAGTCGTAGAAACGTCTACCAGGGCCTTTCCCATAGGCGGAACGCCTTTGGCGTAATAAATATATTATATTTTCAAAAATTTCATATATGAATTTTTAAAAATATAAAATTTTGCTAATGTTTCAACCTGTAATTGTTTATGGGCCTGTTGGTCCGAAAATCTTTCGGGTGGGCAGATCTATGGACAAACGAGCCAACAGTGTGCAAGGCATAGCCCCTCTTTGAGTCAGCAAAGCGAAACTAGTTTATTGCTATTCTACCAGCAGAAATCTATGCAAGTCTCACAATATTCTGCCTTCAGGGGTTGGGATCTCATCCCAGTAGAGGTATTTCCAACTGTAAAAGAAGGGAAAGGCAACGAGGTGGGGAGATGGAAAATATCTAAAGGGAGAAAAGAAATGAATTCCAAAGTAGAAAGGTCAGAAGGTCTATGATTTGGGTTGGTAGTAAACAGAGCCGAACCTACTTGCATAGACGAATAAAACAATATTAATGTATAAATGACAACAAAGTAGAAGTAGATTCAACAGAACAAACATACAGATCTAATATAAGAAAGGTCTGATGTAAAACACAGGTATTCAACACAAAGTCTAAATATTGTATTAATATTTGTTTCTGTTACAAAAAGTTCAAAGTCTTTTCTTCTTACTTCTATTTTTCATCTGAAAAGTATCCACACTTGAATACAACAAGTATTCAAGTATTTATAGAAGAAGAGAGGAAAAGAAGGCAAAAACAAACCAACCACTTAATTACAAAATATCTTACAAAATATCTAAAAGTCATTTGTTGACTTTTGGTAACTTTATGGACGGCATCATCCCATGGTGCAACATGGATGATGTCATCATTTGTGTCAACATTCTTTTAGATATTTACAAAAAGAAGATAGAGAGGAATGAGACTATTCATCGTCGTCCCATAGCTGAAAGGGGGTATCTTGCTTTTGTTGCTGCTCAGGAGACGAGATGTGGAATTAGGCCCGGTATTCCATGAACTTGTTGATCATGGGCTGAAGTTGATCATGAGAATGAGCCTTGTGACGATCATTGATAGCCTCGCAAGTCTCCCACTCGTCTGTGATATTTTATGGGAGCTTGGAATATTCATTTTCTGCCTCTATCAGGTACCTTATGAAGTCACGATAGGCCAGCAGGTTGTTGATGGACTCAGCGTCGAAAGTGACTTCTGGCCCCAACCCCTGCGAAATGATCTCCTTGAAGATTCTGAATAGTTTCATCTTCCTTTCTCAAGGCGAAAGAAGGAGTGAGCAAGCCCGGAGACATTCTCAGGACAATTTGCTCCGTTTGATGCATTGCATCTAGGGCTTCCTCCTTGACTTTTTTAATCTTTCCCAGGATAAACTCCAACTGATCAACCTAGTAGTCCAGAGTAGAAAGGATTTTGTTGAGGGCTATGGGGTGACCGAAGACGCTGAACTTAATTAGATCTTTGACTGAGACAGTCGAGCATTTTTTGGAAGGTCTCATGTTGCATCCTAGCATGGTCCAACTCTTTAGAGATAGGTCCTACAATCGCCTGGAGCTCTTTGTTTGGCCCGACTGATATTTTGATATAATTTGGTGAACTTGATGATTACTCCCTCACTTTCTTTGAGGATTTGGCTTCTCCAGGAGAAAACTGCCATACCCCTGCTCGCCGGATTTTGGCGTATTCATTTATCTTATCCTGGCGTAGAGGCTCAGGAGTTTCGGTGGCAGCTGTAGGAGGTGCACTGCCCATTTTCTGTAAGGCGGGGAGGAGATGTTTATTTTTACTCCTTTAATAGCCTCTTTTCTTCCTTTGCTTCCTAGAGCTTCTTGCAAAGGGCGTTAACTGCAGATAGGGCCTCTCTCTAAAGGCTTTCTGAAGACATCCCCATTATGACTTGGGTCACTGTATAATCTATTGAAGACAGATCCTTTTTATCCTTTAAAGGATTGGGATACGTTATCTCAATTACTCTCTCTCTTGACGCACTCTGAGAGAAGCGGGTTATAGGTTTTTGCTTCTTGGCCCCCTTTGATGGGATGACGGAGAAGTCCATCGGTGCAATCGGAAATTTCCTCTTTTGTTGGCTCAGGTGCTGAGAGATCCATGCTAGACTTATGGGAGAGGGACCAGAAGTAGAAAAGGGAGTAACTGTAGTAGTAGAGGGAAAGTGCATTAAGACGCTTGGAGGCGACATTGAGAGGGAGGCCGAGAAAGTGCTCACAGGAGGAAGAGATACTGTAGGGGAGGTAGACATGGGAATGGAATGGAGCTGAGAGATGAGGGAAGAAATGGTGGGGGATATCTCCGCGAGAGAAGAGAAGATGGATGACGAGGAAGGGGGAACAATAGAAGATGGGGGAGAGGATACGACCAAAGGAATGGTCACTTGGGTCACGTGAGGAGGGGAAGGAGGAGAGGGAGAAGGGATAGAAGGGACCTTGACAGTTGTAGTAGCGGCGACATCCTGAGTTGATGTGCCGATCGGAACATCTTCGGCCGCTTCTTTCTCTAGGGAAGCTAGAGTTACAACTTGTTCTCGTGCGGTGGAAGGGGGACTCTCAGGAGCCTCTTCTTGGGCAGAGCTTGACTCACCCTCTTTGTCTTTGTCCCTGCCCTTTGGTAGATGTTTTGGCCTGGAAGGTGCATTGCCCAATGGAGATGTGGTGAAATCTACCCCAAGGTAGATGAGGCCATTCATCCTGCACCAGTGCTCTGTTCTCTGCATAGTTTATCTTTTGACCCTTTCTTCAATGGTCTGGGGCGCTTTAGTTCTGTCGATTACAGCAAATGGCCAGTCGTCCCCATCCGTGTCAAGATATACCTGATCAACTTCTTGATCAGTAGTTTGATAACCTTTTGGGACAATGGCTACAACCGTACTGAATGATTTCGGCCAAAGCCAAGCGGGAGTGATCCTTTCTTCTGAGCTCGACCTCGTGATACAGGTCGATATAAATGTCCTCGATCTGCGGAATGTGGATTGGATCGAGTTTGGCCCTGGGAAGGCAATTCCTTGGATCGAAAGTGGGCCTTGCCAGGAAGTTGTGCTTCAAATTGAGCAGTTCTAGCTCTGCAAACATCTCCCAGGCTTTGTGGTGGGAAAGACAAGTGTACCTGCCCACTGTGAGGGGGAAAGGAGTTCCACCCTTCTTTCTCTTCAAACACTTTTCGTGGTAGGTTATGAGCTGTCTGGATAGCTCCAAAAGGATCAACTTAGGGCTGGCATATCTTGGCAATTTGGTGGGTTCCCCCATGAAGTTGGCTGCCCTTAGATAGGTGAAGGTGGGAAATTGCATGAATAAGGCCCCCCACTTCTCCGTTGCTGCAACAATGCTCTTGGTCATTCGACCGTGAGTCATGTTTGGCCTCAAAAGGCAGGCGATGCCGTAGAAGAAAGCGTCGTTAATCTTTGTAAACTGTGAAATACTGTTTTCTAGCTTCAGCTTTGGGTAGTATTCATATATTTTTACTTGGGGCCAAACCCCACATCAGCTCAATGCTGGATAATCCCTCTCTGAGGCTGCAGCATAAACTACGTAGGAGTTCATGTAGAACCTCCCTGTTGTGGTGAGTTGTTGGAGCTGCTCGGATATAGTGCTGCTTATGATCTCTGCCCACTCGAAGCGTTGATCTGGCACGTTCTTGTTCATTGTCTCCAGGTACCTGAGCATCCATTTATGGAAGTAATGGGCGTCAGAAAGCCAAAATACTCTGCTTAGGAACGTGATGGTATCACTTAGTTCCTTGGAGAAATCACTTCGGTGAATACCCTGTGGCCATCTGGTCACCACCTTCTTGTTCTTCAGGTACACCTCATTCATCAATTGCATGCACTGGTCTTCATTGTCCTCCCAAGCCTTGGTGCAGTCTTCTTGTCTTATGGCCACAAAGTGCCGGTGGTGAGGAATGCCAAGCATAATTTCGAAGTGCCGGGCAGTGAGGTTGATCACGACCTCGCCCTTCTCATTTTGGACACACCTCGTGTCTTTGTTGTAGCAGCGGGCCACTACCATCATGAATTCGTTGTTTACTGCACTGACTGGGATCCCCCCAGCAAAATGTAGGCCACTGCCTACCAGTTTGTCCATCCAGGGACTTCCTGTGACCCTCCTGGTTCTGGCCCAGAAATCCTCCATATCGATGTGACCTGAGCTCAGAGTCTCTTATATCCAGGTCACATTCTACCTGGGATTCGGGCATCCTGACCCTCTGATATTTGTACTTCATCTCTTCCTCTGTAAGCTTGGCTTTACCCTTAGACTTGGTTGGCCTCTTGCTTGATGTAGACATATGTAGTTTTGAATTCAGTTGCTGATCTACAAGAAGAAGAAGTGAAACCCAACGTCAGAAGAGCCATGTTAGCTGTTAGATCTCCCATTAAAGCATTGACAGAAGGAAGAGTTAGCAATTTTAAGGCCTCAGGGCACAGGGCACATGAACATTGCAGGCTGCAAGGTTAAATAGTATGGCGCACAGAAGAAGGGTGTTACAAGGGACAAATCAGCGCCAAAGGGTGCAAGGTGCATGGATACTACACATGACATTTTTGTTGTTGTAAGCAGAAGTGAGCCTGCGCCATTTATATGCGTTTTATACCGGGCGCAGATAATTTTCATGTTGCACGGGGACAGGATGCGCCAATGGGAACAGGTTTAGTGTGTGTAACATCATCTTTACGTGCGCAAAAGGGGAACTTGGCGCGGCGCAGGGAAGGTTTGCATGACATCGTGTTGCTGTAATAGGGGATGCGCCTGCGCCGTTTAACGTAGTTTTATACTTGGCGCAAGTAAGGCTGGTGTTGCATGGGTGCAGGGTGCGCCAATGGCGTAGGTTTTTGCAATGTAACATAGGAGCTCGGTGCGCCAAGAGGGCACAGGGTTATTGGGTGTTGCAAGCAAGGAAAGTGTGCCTTCTGGGCGCAACTGTATTTTATGCAGCAAGCATGGCGAATGCGCCAAGAGGAAAATGTAGTCTAACACGAACTTTTAAGTCTCCTTTCTTTCTCTGGAGGGGTTTGCATGTGTTTTAAGCCTCTTCTGCAGGGTTTTTTGGATGGTGAAGAGGGCACACTAAGGAGATCCAAGTGATTTTTTTCTGAGGCAGAGCCCACCTTACCAGCAGATCTGGAAAGAGGAGGAAGAGCATGGGGGAGAAGGACAACAAGAACAACAAAAGAGGGGTTTACAAATCCATGCCTTCTACTACACAAACAAACAACCAACAGCAAAAACACAAGAGGAATAAGGACCACCTACCTGGAATATATATAACGTGAGAGACGAGGCGGGGTCCATGAACGCGATACGAGGACAACAGGCGTGCTGACAGGTGCAGAGGAATAAAATCTATCACGTGTTTTTTTAATTGTGAAAGTGACAGGGCGGATGCGCCTATATATAGGCAAATGTGCAATAAATGCGCCAACCACTTTGTAAGGGGCACATCAAAACACCTGTCGACACTTCAAACTTTGTGCCCTTTGGCGCACCAAAATGCGGCGCAACAATCATGTTGTTGACACAAAGGCACATATGCGCCTTGGCGCATGCAAGAAAGGCGCATCACGGGGAGGCGCACCAAAACATGTGTCGACACCTCAAAGGGTGCGCCAAAGGAAATGAAGGGGGCGCATACTTATTCTGTGTTGCATAGACAAAAGGTGCGCCCAACCAAAAAAGACCAAAAAATGGCTAAGTTCGGAAAACTAGATTTCCCGGAAAGGAATTTTGCAACGTTCCGAATGCAAAGGGTCCCTGACGAGGGACCGGGGCAAAATTTCCACGGGTTATCCGTGAAATTGCCCTTGTCAATTGCCAAAACTTTTTACAGGTCATATACGGTCCAAAAAAGCTTCCATGAATGACTGATAATAAGCAACAAAAGAATTGAGATTTCAAGTGATTGCACTTTCTCTCTGTATCTCCCTACGTTGACAGAGTATAACTAACGTAACGTAAGTGTTTAATTGACTATTTGTGAGCTTACTGTTTATGACGGATGATGATGTTACCGTTAGCATCTCTGTCAACAAAGAAGCTTCCTTCGTATTCCTTTGTGCCATATACTTCTCCTGCAGAACAAGATTAACAGTAAGAGGACGGTCTGGTGAAGGATTTTAATGTCAAAGCTTGTAGTTGGTCTACTAAAACTACACATTAGCTAACTAATAGAACTTGATTAAAACACTTTCCAAACTGGAAATGAGCGAAAGCAATGGGAATACGCTTCTTATTTATGATTACTGTGAAGTATGTATGGTACGTAATTGTTGAGTATGACCTTATGAAGTAGGCAATGATGAAAGAAATAAGAAACAAAGTAACTTATGTGTCTCATTTTTGTCAGAAGTAAAATCTTAGTAGAGGGATAAATGCATTGACATAAATAAGGAAATTAGCAAAAAAAATGGTTAGATCTGTTTTTCCTTTCAGTAATGAAAATGCCTTCACTTGGGTCTGGAAATAGGTATGATATGGCCTGATGTTCAAGTTCTGGAAGGTTGTGCACATTTATGTTAAGAGAAGCTTCTTGGCATTTTTGGAACGGGATGATATTTTAATCATAATGTCTGCATACGCGAATCTTAGTCCAATCCATGACATGAATGGCATGTCTGTCACACACCCTGATCATGTTGCCAAGGTTTTCCCTACATGACACAACTAGACAAGAAACGAAACAAGTGTCTTGTTTTGTCTGGAAAAATCTTTGTTGAGCATATGAGGCTTTCAAAATAACCACAGGGAGAAATTGATATATATATATATATATAGATATATATATATATATATATATAATTTATTTTGTTTAGTTTTAAATATGTTTTGTTGTTTTTATTTGTGGTTAACTTGTATTAATATGATTTTTTATCTTTGTGTTTTAAGAATTATATAAGGAAAAAAAATCTTTCTAAATAAACTAACATTTTTTTTTATGTTTATGTGTTAAGAATGATACATTGATGAAAACTCTATGTAAATATAAGTTGTTTTAATGTCATATTCAAAATAAAAAATGTACGTACTTAAATTAATTGAAAGAGGTTATTATGACTCTTCAAATCCTATTTCAAGTTACAATTTTTAACTTTTTATTAATTTTTAAATTTAGAGAGGATTATATATTCTTTATATTGTCAAATTTATGACATAATGTTTAATATCCTCCTATCAAACATTTTTTCAGAAAGAAGTTTTCATATATTTTTTAAAAAGTTAATATTATATTTGTGTATTAGTATAATTTATATATGAATCTATATTAAAATGATGTTCAAATTTTTAACAAAACTGAGTTTAACAAAATTCAAGGCTAAAAAACAACAAATATATATAAACTCTAGTCAAATTCAAACCCTAATTCCATGAATCGTTATGATAGTAATCTTCAAATGACTTGAATACATGAGTAAAATCACATAAAAAACTTCAAGATAATTAAAATGCTTTCGAAATATTTCGTCTATGTAATTGGCTAGTAGGCCGTTGTAAGTTGATTTTATTATTTGGTAGGCCTTTTCTCGAAAACATTATTTCAGAGAGTAAACAATGAGATCCAACACCTATGGTATGGCCAAGACATTATGATTTATTGGTGGATTTCTCCATGAAAAAAGAAAAAGCTATTAAATGATGGTCAAATGGACACAAAATTTAAGGTTGAATTCTCCTTGTGAAATACACAAATAAATATCAATTTCAAGGCTTTTATGTTAAATATTTCACATACCACATTGATTAGCAACATCAATAAAAAATTCTGTAATGTTTCCTATTGATTTACATGACAAATGACATTAGTTTAGTTGCACCATTGTTTTGGTATTGAAACAATATATTTGGGAAAAATAGGGCCATACATAAAAAAAAATAACATCAATTATAAATGTTTAAAAAAATTGCAAAAGAAAAAAAATATACGTATAAATTTCTATTTCAAAACTAGAAATTAAGTGTTCCTTGTCTATTGAATTTCATATTAAAGCTTATGGTCAAAGTGCCTATCTGCGTTTCATAAGTACATGTGGATGATGTTGCTAGTTTTTAAGAAGCTTTTAAAAGATTATGCATGTGATTGGTTTTATGTATTTTTATGTAGATTCCTACATGTTTCTATCATATTAATTATAAGTTTTTTTGCTTATAATTTTTATTCAATATTATATGAAGAAGTTTTTACAAAAATTACTAGTTTTCATAGGAGGCACTTGTGTAGGGATGGTTTTTGTTCCCTATTAATGGTTGTTTCATCACCCCACATCTTAGTAGGAGCATTGGTGCCCACCACCACCTTTGGAGCAATCTAATATTATTCCTTTACATTAGCTTTCTTTAGTGCAAGGAGGTACTACCATTGTTAAATCTCCACCACGCGGTTGAGGAATCATGGTACCTTTCGCTATGCAGACTCTAGATGAGTGGCTTGTCATGGATCTTGTAGTAGAAGACCCTATTGATTTGGGGGATCTCCCACCCAACAATGATCCTCCATCTCGGCCTCGTACTATTGTTGTTTGTGCTAACTCTTTTATTTTTGTCTCTTTAATATAATCCCGACCTTTTTGGTGTCACTTGTGGCATTTCGATTGGTGTTTCAAACCATGTGTTATTCCCAACACAGATATTGGGCCTTGATTTTGTCTTACCAATTATTTATTGTAAATATTTTGTATTAATTTTTTTGTTACAATTCAATAAATTTTCATTAAAAGTACTTATTTTATCTTTACTATAAGACAAAGTTTAGAGTTTATCTGTCACTAATTAATCAATGAAAGCTTTACACAAAAAATAATAAAAATATTATTAATTATAATATGTTGAAAATCCAAAATAATGTAGAAATTAATATATCACATATTTTAAGACGTGTTTAATAGATCTATATTAGTTTTGTAATGAACAATTACATTTAAAAACAAGCGAAAACAGGGAGAAGACAAAGGTATAAACATTACATCAATATGCAAGAAACAAGAGAATTGAAACGTTGACGGTGCAGGTAACATACGTGAATAAATGACTGTTTGTGAGCTTACGCTTCATGAAGGATAATGAAGTTACTGTGAACCAAGAAGCTTCCTTTATATACCATAAACTTCTCCTGTAGAACAAGCTTAGCAAGAATATTAAAATGGCTCTTTGGTGAAGCATTTTAATGTCAAAGGTTGTAGTTCGTCTGCTAAAACTACACACCAACTAACTAATATATCTTGATATGAGCGAAAGGCATCGAAATATACCTCTCATTTGTGATTACAAAAAGTTTGTAAGTTTTGAATATGACCTGATGAAGCAGGCAACAACGGTAATAACAAAGTAACTTATTTATAAAATTATATCGCATATTTGGCACAAAAGCACCTATAGAAAACCTATAAAGGTTACACAAAACTACAAACTCTTCATGCATCGTTTTTTTAACTCTAAGTGATGCAATGGCAATATTACACAATGTCACGTAAACCTACAGATGCACAATATTTTATTATTATAAAATTTAACTCTTTTTGGTAGTGTGACATTGCAAGTGAATGTAAATGCTCTTGCATCAGTTGTCTTTGTGTTGTAATCATGATCATAATGTATGAGTTCATTGTTTGTGTTTAGTCCATGCATTGAATTGTCATAGTAAAGATTATCCTCACGATCGACTATATTTAATAGCATGTTCATATTTAAAAAATGATTTTTTTAAAAATAATTATTCAACTAATTATAATTAAATTTATGTAAAAATTTCTTATTTCAATTAAAAATTAAATAATTACCAAGAAAATTCAAGGTAATGCTAGAAAAAATCTAGCCCTTAAGTGGTTAATGTTTTCTTCAAAAAAGTTCGAGCCTGAACATAGAGAAACTTATAAAGACATTAGGAAAAGTATTTTATAATACTGTAAGAAGATGAATTGTAACATTTTGAATCTAGTACACACACACACACACACACACACACAATGACAATAATTTTTGCAAGTCATAAAAGTTAGAAAAATGAAAATGATAATATATACGAACAATACATTTTGATGTTACCTTCATCATTTCAATTATTTAAAAACATCTTATTGAAAAAGGTCATTAACCTTTATAAAGTTTAAAAATTTATTCATAATGTTATATGCATGAACTATAATGAGGTATGCTATAGAGAAATTAAGTAATAATTATTTAAATAAAAAATAATATACTTGAAATATACTTTTTTCCCTCTGCAATTACACATATTTTTTTTATTAAATAAATAAAGCTATAAAATTGAATATGTATAAAAGACAATTAAATCCAATAAATTTAAAAAAAATTATGTTGTTTGGTCTAGTGAAGGTATGCCACTTAATCTTGAATAATCCAAGCTAGAAAATATGGTTTCTTTGAAGAGAGAAGAATCAAACATAAATTGAAGTACAAAATAGAAGGGAACATGCCTTTTATAGTGCATAGGGCATACACCCTTTGCAGTTTTTTTAAAACAAAAAAATGGATTTTAAAAGAAAGAAAAAAAATGGCCCAACTCCTTTACAAAGGGCATACAACCTATATGAAATGCAAAGGGCGTGCACCCTTTTGTAGTGCATAGGGTGTGTGCCTTTGTTCAATATAAAGGTTGCAAACACATTTGTTATGCTTAAATAATTCTTTTTGCATGTTAATGTATTTATCATAAATAATTAAAGTATGAAATTTTAGATTTACTTAAATAAATATTACATTTAATAAGAATTTAAATGTAATCTATTATATATGAGAAATTAGGCACACTACTATTTTGAAATTGGTTAAAAAAGTTAGAAGTGTTATTTTTTAGGATTTTTTTTTTCAAAATTCAATATGGTTAACACTTAGTTACTTTTAGGATTTTAGGATCGAAACAATGGTTTTAAAAATATAAGGTTTTCATGTCAAGGATCTAAAAAATTGTTATTAAATATTAGTATAATGTAACTTCATAATATGCATATGCACTTTACTCATGGTTCCTGCACAAAAGAACCTATAGAAAAACTATAAAGGTTGTACAAAACTACAAAATCTTCATGCATCATTTTTTAAATTCTAAGTGATACAATGACAATATTATAAGGTTTTCATGTCAAGGATCTAAAAAATTGTTATTAAATATTAGTATAATGTAACTTCATAATATGCATATGCAATTTACTCATGGTTCCTGCACAAAAGCACCTATAGAAAAACTATAAAGGTTGCACAAAACTACAAAATCTTCATGCATCATTTTTTAAATTCTAAGTGATGCGATGGCAAAAAGTATTAGGAAAAAGAAATTAGGAAAAAATCTAGGCCTTAAGTGGTTAATGTTTTCTTCAAAGAAGTTCAATCCTGAACATAGAGAAACTTATAAAGACATTAGGAAAAAGTATTTTATAATAATGTAAGAAGATGAATTGTAACATTTTGAATCTAGTTCTCTCTCTCTCTCTCTCTCTCTCTCTCTCTCTCTCTCTCTCTCTCTCACACACACACACACACACACACACACACACACACACACACACACACACACACACACACACACTCTCACACACACACACACACAGACACACAGACACACATACACACACATCTCGGATAAGAATATGTAAAATTTGATATATTTATAACAATGACATAATAATTTTTGTAAAAATAACAAAGTTCACTAATTTTTATATAGAAAAAAGATAATTTTCCATATGAAATTGAATAGCCAATTAGAGAAAATGTTGAGAATATTTAAACTAATTTTTCAATTAATATATTCTTGAATTAATTTTTGCAAGTCATAAAAGCTAGAAAAAAGAAAATTATAATATATCCAGACAATACATTTTGATGTTAACTTCATAATTTTAATTATTTAAAAAAATATAGTCAATGATGTATGCAATGTTGATATATAAATCTTATTGAAAAAGTTCATTAACCTTTAAAAAGTTTAAAAATTTATTCATAATGTTATATGCATGAACTATAATGAGGTATGTTATAGAGAAATTAAGTAATAATTAAAAATAATTATTTAAATTAAAAATAATATATTGGAAATATACTTTTTTCCCTCTGCAAATACACATATTTTATTTATTAAATAAATAAAGCTATAAAATTGAATATGTATAAAAGACAATTAAATCCTATAAATTTAGAAAAATTTATGTTGTTTGGTCTAGTCAAGGTATGCCACTTAATCTTGAATAATCCAAGCTAAAAATATGGAATCTATGAAGAGATAAGAATCAAACATAAGTTGAAGTAAAAAATAGAAGGGAACATGCCTTTTATAGTGCATAGGGCATACACCCTTTGTAGTGTTTTTTACAGAGAAAAACAGATTTTAAAAGAAAGAAAAAAAATGGCCCGTACCCTTTATAAAGGGCATACAACCTAAATGAAATGCAAATGGTGTGCACCCTTTTGTAGTGCATAGGGTGTGTGCCTTGTTCAATATAAAGGTTACACACACATTTGTTATGCTTAAATAATTCTTTTTGCATGTTAATGTATTTATCATAAATAATTAAAGTATGAAATTTTGGAGTTACTTAAATAAATATTACATTTAAAATTCTTATGTTTTAAATGTAATCTACTATATATATGAGAAATTAGGCACACTCTACATATTTTGAAATTGGTTAAAAAGTTAAAAGTGTTATATTTTTTTTCAAAATTCATTGTGGTCAACACTTAGTTATTTTTAAGATTTTAGGATCGAAACAATGGTTTTAAAAATATAAGGTTTTCATGTCAAGGATCTAAAAATTTGTTATTAAATATAACCTATACTACCCTTACACCTTTCGAGTTGGGTCTATTTCATTTCAATAAAGAATGTGGGGGGCTTGATCACTTCATTCCTTTTAGGATCTACATGACTCAATTTTTTTTTAAAGATAAGATGTGTGGCATGGGAGTTCTTCCCCTTTCTTTACATTAAACATTACATATTCAAGAACCATAATTACATCACACATGATGCACTAAAATTAGTAGGAACTTGAAAAGGTCATAACTTCTGCTCTGGGTGTCCAATTGGGTACATTTTTTTAAACCACCTGTTTTGACGAGATGAATGCACAAGTTAGCCAACCTTGTTGGTTGGAGCACGTTTCGACACATTTTTGGGCCCAAATTCCACCATCCAAGAGCAAAAAATTAGGATTTACTTTGTAATTTGGGTTTTTCCTATTTTAGGGCATTAGTTAATTTTAGTATTTTAGATGCATTGTGAGTTGGAAATTTGGAAATTCCTATAATTGAGGCATGTAGAATACACGTGGCAATTTCTATGTCTATTGGCTAGATTTTCTACATAGCTCAAAACCTAGGTAGTTATGAGATAAATCTCCCTCATTTACCAGTGAGGCTCCCGTGTATGATTTTGTTAATTATATTTTCTAGTATCTATATGTTGGTATTACTTTAACTATGTAGCTCATGAACCATAACTAGACAGTTTTGCAGCAAGTAAGCAGCTGTAAGAGAAAGGAAATATCTACAGAAGAGGAAAATAATAGGAAATGGGAAGAAAGGAGAGAAGATGTGAAACCCAATCAATATTTTACATAGTTGATCGCATGCACATAGATTAAAACAAATAGATCATGAAATACATAATTCAAAGAAAAGGAAAGTTTTAGATCTAGATCTACAATAACACAAAGTTTATGTATAGATTTAGAAAGAAATAAGAAACAAAATGCACTGTTAACACAAAATTCTCTAGAAATCTGCCTCCTCTCTATTCATCAGCTTTCAGAAAGCTATCAAGGGTCTTAGCTCAAAGTATGGAACACAAGAATGCTAATCACAATTTCTGATCATTTAACCCGTAGGTTCTTCCTCTATTTATAGTGTATAAAGGGAAATTACAAATAGGAAGCTTTAAATGAATTCTCACATGCGTAAGCTATGAAAAGGGAAACAACTCACAATATTCCTCTTGGAATTCCTCTTTGCATGATTTATAACTGAAAAATAGAACCTTCTATTTTTCTTGTCTGCCACCTATTTCCAAGTAATTGAATTCTTCAAGTAACGAATTTTAAACCAATCACTTAAGTTTTATAATTTAATTGATTGCTCAATTACTTTGTGGGAAAAAATAAAAGAAAGAGGAAAATAAGTAAGAAGAAAGTTGCAACGCTCTCAGTCTTGTTATTCTTACATATATTCTGCATGTGGTTAACTCTTTTGCCTTTGATTCTCACCAAACTAGATCTAGAAGCAGGTGACTGTGATTTGCTTGCAGGTATTGTCTTCGCCTTGTCTTCCCTCTTATCCTTGAATATTTTGTGATTCTTTTTCAATACATGCAAAGTAAACTCAATTAAGGCTTCAACTAGAAGATTGGGAGCACATGAACAAGATCTAGGAAGGAATTTTCCATGCATTGACTTCTAGATAGGCTGCATTAGAAGCAAGAGCATGAATTTTTGCCGGAAGCCATTGCAATTATGAGATTTGGATCTGTCATTTAAATCAGTGATATGTTTAGGGCCTATGTCTGTATCATTGACTTCAGCATATCTAGAAGCTATGCATGATTTTGCTGATCTTTGTCTTTCATCATGCTTCAACATGGCTGGAACAATCTTGGGTCTAAGCTCTTTTTCTTTAATTCTTCCGGAATCCCTTGTAATTGGATCCATTTGTATAGATCTGGAAAATTCTTTAGATTCAGAAAATATATTTAATGTATCTGACATTGATTTGAGTACCTGTAATTTTATTCAGACAAATATGGAGTCCATGTGTAGACACCAAATTTGTGTCTTACGAAACCATGTGCCCCGCATCTCATATTCGCAACCTAACCTCACCACCTAAACTTTACACAATTATTTATTAATTACCTTATAATTAATAAATCCACATCTCCAAACCTACCACCTCATTTCGCCACCTCATCATGACCTAGCCCTAACCCTAAACTAACCTAATTAAGACCTATAACTTAGTCTACATCCACACCCATGACTAATTACTCCTCACCCGCACCAAAACCAACCTAATAATGACTTGACCAAGCCCACAACTAATCCCTCGGGAGAAAAGGAGGGAAAGTTGGCTATTTTACTAAAAGTAGCCCACTTTGACTTAACCGACATTGGTTCCTACTCGACTGCCGTCGGTTACATAACCGCCATTGGTTCCCTATAAATGACCTTCCCCAACCAAAAACAAGGAATTGGAATTCATTTAAAAGATCCGGAATTCACTTTGCAGGACAGAGACAAGTGAAGGAAAGAGAAGAGTTTGCAAAGAAGGACATCGAGCCCAAGACTGTAACTGAGTAACCAGAGCACAACGACACTCATCCAAGCATTGGGAGAGAAGATAAGCTCACTTTTGATTGTCAGATCATCCCACCTGAGCCTTGTCTTCGTCATCACAGTCCTTGGAGCTGTACCTTCATCAGGAACTAGTAAGTAGTGTCTTGTACGTTTTTAAATACCATTTCTTGAACTTTTGATTCATAGTAATTATAAGCTCACTCCTAGATCTACTACCCGATAGCACCCTACATCTAACTTTCATTCCTCTACCCTTGCATTGCCCCAAGAATAGCTCCCACACTCTCTGAGTCTTCTCCATCACCCTATTGCCTACCCCTGATCATTTACCAACCTTATAAACACCATAACCACCTTACAACCAACCTTCATTGAAAGCCCCTAAATCACCGCCCCTACTGATATCGGTTATCAGCAACCGGTACCGGTGTTATAACCGCAGTTGGTTATACAGTGACCGGCATCGGTCACTGTGACTCAAACCAAAACCAGCCTTTCCTCTATTGCTTTTCAACGAGGTAACTAAATCGTAATTTCGCAATAACTTCTTTGTTATCATTTGTGTTAATTCATATTAAAAGGGGAACTGACCACCTTCAAAAGGAAGTCTAATATTTCCTGGGCCCAAGGCAGTTCCCTCATTTATTGTCTAACTATAATCTGGGGGTCTTGCATTCTTATTCACAGGTAGTCCTTCCCAGACAAAAAGGAGTTCTTTGTAATCGATCTAATCTCTCTCTACGGTACTGTGCACATTCTCCCAACACTCAACAGGTATTCCTCCTAGCCCTAACCTTTATCTGTTTCTCAAGAGAATGAAAGGATAGAAGCAACTCTATTCTAAGAATGGAAACATTATGTGCAAAACATTTTGGCATGCCCGGTGGGACCCTTTCTCGGGTTTCTTTCATTCTTGCTTGCTTTCATATAAGGAGCATACTTGCTATTTTCTTCTTCTAAATATTCACAAGATAGTTTGTCATTTTGGTAAAAGAATTTGTCTTTCTTCCTCATCTTTGCATTAGTGAAAGTCATCTTCTTTGCTTCATCGAATATCATTTTCAATTTGGGTTCAAAACACGTGCATCACATTCTTGCTTGCTGTTTTTAATTCTAGTGAACGTAGATTAAGTAACAGGTCGTACACGTGGGGGTGATATCCATGGTATTGACAAAAATTAATCTTAATTTCACTGCACAACACATACCAAATCACATCATAATCAACACAACAGCTCAAACATCCCCCCTTTTTCTGCGGTATTCCTCCGCCCGATTGAGGTAACCTTATAAGCCAAAACAAACTTGACATCTCCCTTAGGTCTTTTGTTTATGATTGACATCATCTTGCGTCTAAGGCATAAGCCCACAATAATTAAAACTAATCCTAGGGTTAGTCTCTTAATTTGCTTGTGCATCTTGCTTGTTTTTTTTAGTTCTGTTTCTCTGTCATACCCTATATCAGTGATCACTTCAGAACAGTTTGGTGGGTATACTAAGCATTGTTAACCCCAAATCAGCAGCTTCTTACATCTTCTCTTTGCTTTCATAGTGACCAACACCAGTCCTATTCTACCGACATCGGTTAACTGACTGACGCTGGCTATAGTCTGACCGACATCGGTTATTAGACCGATATCAGTTACTGTCTTTCATAGTTCCCGAAAAACTAGTAACCTACCAATTCCAACATTTTGTTGCTGTTTTTGTTCCTGATAGATTGAATCCCTGCTGTGTACTCTTGTCCATGGTTGTTATCACTCGGAAACAAGCCGCAGCCATGGTTTCACATGCCTGTTCCATGCCTTTACCTGAATCACCCCCTTCACATCCTATGGGGAATCCGACGGACACTAGCGATGTTCCCAAGATCCCTATAGGAGATAAGGAAATTTGCTAAATTTTTAGATGCTAATCCTAGTGTTGTACAGTATTATTTGTCTCATACCCCTGACCATTACACCTGACGGTCAGCTTCTCATTGGTATGTCCCATTAGTATAAGATGCTCACTTAGCTCCTTTCCCACCTAATAACTCCACCTTACCTTCTTCATCCTTAGCTCCGTCTCCCAACTCAGTGGCTTCGGGGGTTCATACGGAATAGATTGGCTTTCCTTTGGTTAATCTGGGGCCCCACATATCATTACCGCCGACTGCTCCTACCTCGTCTCTCTCACAGACTACCCCTTTCATAACTTTCTCTCTACCACCTATCCACACGAGCTTTCCTTCTCAAGCTTCGCCCACCTTTTCATTTCCACAAACTTATCTGGTGGCTTCAACATCTTATATAGGACATCCCTATTCAGTCGCCTCAACATATTCGTCATCAATACGTTATCAACATTTAACCCCACCATTTTCTAGTAGTGGCTCTTGGTCTAATCCTCCACCGTTTACAACAACCGCACCATCATCTTACCCGACCACTGATTTAATCAAACAAATGATGGACAAGATGCAAAATTTGGAGGCTTTTGTTTTAGGAAGCCGTAGCACCCTGACATACGAGCAAGTTTGTCAAGAGCCTATTCATCCTTCTGTCCCCCTTCATTCATATCCTCCTCAATGGGAATTACCAAAATTTACTCGTTTTAATAGTAAGGAGGATACTCAACAACACTTGCGATCATTTAGACATGCCTGCTATCTGATTTCTCATGACGATGCCTTACTACTCCGCACCTTTCCCATGTCCTTATTAGGACCCGCCTTGGAGTGGTATAGTGCTTTAACCCAACACTCAATCTTCTCTTTTAACCAATTAGCGCAATCTTTCTTGGATCATTTCCCCATTAATATTGCCAAGAAAGTATCCATCACCGACCTCTATGCCATCCGAAAATTTGAAGATGAATCTATCGCAGATTTTGTTGGACGATGGCGGGGCCTCATCAACCAACTCACTTATGCCTTACCTCAGGCCGAACTCATCAAACTCTTTATGTGGGCCTGCCCTAAGCACATTTTTTCCACCCTCCAAATTCTAACTTTCCGCACCTTTGATGAGGCCTTTACTATGGCTCAGAAACTAGAGATTCGAGCCTTAGAGGAGGAAAAATTGAGGTTGCGCAACAAAAACCCTAATTTTTGAACCCAAAACTCCATCAACAAACCCAACACCACCAATTCTCATGCATCGACTACTTCGAAATCAAAAGGAGCTATACACGTGGTGATGGTCAAATCCCAAGCATCGTCTAGTACCCCGCCAAAAACCACCTATAAGTATAAAGTCGAGCCCATCAATTACACTCCCTTGGGAGAAACTTATGGTGTGATCTTGGAAAAATTTCTCAAAGAAGGAGCTATCACCTTACCTCCTATTAAACCTCGCTCTGGGTTTGATTCCACCCGTGCTATACCTTCTTGGTACAAAGAAAATGACTTTTGTAACTTCCACCTCATGAAGGGACATAGTCACGAAAACTGCAAGATGTTGAAAAACGTAGTGCAGGAAATGGTTGATGCAGGGGATATAACCCTCGATAATCCTAATGCCCCTGCTAACCAAAATTTGAAAATCTTCAACAAACCATTCCCAAACCACTCATCTAATAGTAACATAAACCAAGATATCTTAGCCAACGAGAGTGTTCATGAAATCCATGCAGTTTTCAACTCCCAACCAAAAGCTTCTATCGAGGAAATTCTGAATCAAGTCTCATCACTAACATAGGGATCCGCACCCGCTTCACCACCATTAAGACAAGATGATAACCTTGCCATTCATTACCCATAAAGGAATTAACCGCCCAGAGTTCTCTTCTCATGAATGAGTCTTCTTACACCACATCCTTGCAAGATTGTGAGCGGATGTTATCTAACTTATCTATTTCCCAAACATCTCCTTCCGTCACTCTTGTTGTAAAAGAAGAAGGCTTGCCACTATTTCTGTCATCCTTAGAAGAGAAACCTCTTGAACCGACATCACCAAACTCCTTAATCATGACGGATCCCCTCAAACATGCTCTCCTACCTATTAGTTCTTCATCGCCTAAATCTTTTCAGCGACTGATTGACCTCTTAACACCCATTGATACAGTGCCTCATTTACCTCCTGTATCACACCCACAGTGGACCGGAATCACAACCCACCTCTCTTCCATACAAAATTTCTTCTTCACATGTGAAGATTTTCATCCCTCAAAAGATAGGAAAGTCCTATGGGAGCGTTTGAGTACACCATGCTCTACTCAAATGCAGATGACCGATCCAGACACTTCTACCATATACCCGAGGTGTTTACAAACTCTCAAAATGCCTATGTCCTCATCTTCACCCCTCTCATCTCTACCGAATACCTCATCCACCTTTATTAACCTAACCAAACCTTCCCCTATGCTTGGGACTTCACCAATACCTAGCCTAACACACCCACCTAAACGGTTAGATTTATCCAAAAATAAAGCCGTCCATCCACCTAGGAGACAAACCCAATCCCCTCAAGTCCAATCTATGCCTCTGTCACAACTAAAACCCTCGCCGTCACACCTACCTTCTATATTGGGACCTCACCCCTCCACCTTGCCTCAATACATCATACCTCCTGCATTTTCTTTAAAATGACCTGCACCTTCTGCACCCATACAAAGATCTATGGGTGTATCAACACCGTCACCCCAAGTATCCTATCCACCTATCAACCCTAAACAAATTCCATCATCAAAGGATTTGTTTGTTGTCACTCCTCTTTCTCCGTGGTTATTTCCTACCACCACATCATCTGTGGCCTCATCATCTAACCAGCTAAACATAACTTTTGCGCTGAAGAAGCCACGTTTAGTTGAATCCAATTATCAAAACCCCTTGTCTAAACCACCACCCGTATGAACCAACCATACCCAACCATTACCAAAACCCACCCAATCAATAGCCTCATCTTCCTCTGACTTTGACCCACTCAAAGGATCTTACACCAAGATCCTCGATATGTTGGTGGAGAATGCGACCATTTACCTACCCCCACTTAGACCCTATGATCCATCTAAACCTCGACCTATAGGTTATGATGAGTCTAAAATCTGTGCTTACCACCGCACACCAGGACATGATGTAGATGGATGCAAAGCTTTGAAAGCCATCCTTCGTCAGTCACCTCTCTCGAATAGAAAGGTTAAGAAAGACAAATTACGAAGGGAGAAACCTTTAGCTTCAATCCCATCTCCTATACCACCTGTCCCCACTTCACCAAGATCTATCATTATTGTAACCCCACCTCTCGAAGACAATGACTTATGCCTACCATCTTCCTCCTCTCGTGTTCACGAGATCAACATGATTAGCATTGCTACTCAAGGTCAGAAAAATAAGGGGACAACCAAAGAAAGCACACCTACGGCATCCCTTTCTCCGTCCGCCATCTTAATCGCACCACCACCTAAAGTGGTTATTTGTGGACCTGCCTACCCCATCTCTGATGGAGTTTTCCATCGTACCATGATCAAACAGCTTCACCAATCACCTGTAAAAATGACAATGTATGATCTCATTCAAACCTCTAAATTTCATCGACAAGCTCTCATTGAGATCCTTCAAGGGATAGAGGTCCTACCTACAAAAATTTACCCGTTGCCTCCATTTTAACACCTAATCACGTTGCTTCTCTCACTAAACAACCTACCTCCCCAACCACTTATGTCCCTGTACATCAAGCCGCTGCTATCAGTTTCTCTGAAGATGAAATTGTCGACTTTGGTACAGAAGATCCTAACCCCGCTCTTTTCATCTCGGCTTACGTCCAGGACATCCGAGTACGTCGTGTTATGATTGACGGGGGTGCTAGCCTAAACATCATCTCTTCCAAAGCCTTCCAACAAATGAATATCCCTTCTAGCTGCATGTGTGCCAACCACACCATGTTACGTTCATTTAATGATGCTATTACTTCTACTTTAGGCACCATGATCCTTAACATTTGTGTAGGGCCACGTACCTTACCTGAACTCTTCTATGTCCTTGAGGGAGAATTCCAATACAACATGTTGTTAGGCCGCCCTTGGATCCATGCTATGGGATGCGTTCCCTCCACCTTACATAGATGAATAAAATTTGAGTATGAGGGGAAGTCCTACACCGTAAAAGCTGACGCTACCCCCTTCAAAACCTGCAATATGTTATATCACCCTAATGATGTACTTGTACCAGTCAAGACACCCATTCATCCAACCCAACCATCTACTTCAACCACACCTCAACCATCCACCTCGATCGCACCTACACATTCAACCAATGAAACCGTTGCTGTAAATACCACTTCCTTCCCAGCAGATAACATCCCAACCTCAGATCCCTTGGTAGATGTTTTTCAACGCCTTACGCTGGGGGAGTATCACGTATATAATGTTAACACTTTCCATACCCCACAGGAGTACGAACAGTTACATGCGCATCCTACCTACGACCGTTGTGTGGGGGAAGTAATCTCCTATGGACCACCTAATTGCCGCACCAACCTAACGTATGGGGGTGTCGACGCATCCTATGTCACCCCTAAACCTCCCCTTGGTGTGGTTCCCTTCCAATATGATTTTCAATATCTAACTAATCGTCATTTCGCCCTCACCTTCCTGACGCGCTGTGCTTGGAAGGGCTTCAGTTTTTGTCTTTATGAACAAGGTCGACATATGATCATTCCTGTGACTACAAGCAAACACATACATCCTCATGGTCTTGGATTCCTTGAACCACCTACACCGAAGAAACCACATATCCGTCGTATCCAAAGAAGACGACGAAGTCACCCTTTCTGAACCATCATCACCCATTCTGCCATCGTCATCCACAGAGTCGATAGACCCGGAATCTATCCCTCCTAACTTTTTTTTTTCGTAAATGCTATCTTCCTGGGTCCTCTCACTTATCAACGTGATAATGAAGACCCATATTATTTTCCCCCTTATATATCCAGACATGATTGAAGAAGACTCGCCTTCAATTAATGTTGTTGAGTGCCAGGATGACGACTCCATCCTCACTTATCTTGGTGCGAACGACTCTTATATTCAACGCGCCTTACCATCTGAAACTCAAACCATGTTAAATGAGTCAACTATAGAAATCAACATCCACACAGAGGATGATCCTCACATTATGAAGATCGGACAATCTCTTAACACATCAGCACAAAGTACCTTCACTACCTTCCTCCATTCCCGCAACCAAGCTTTCACTTGGTCCTACGCTGACATGCCAGGAATTGATCCTGACATCGTTATCCATAACATTACTCTGAAACCTGACTCCAAACCAGTTAAACAGAAACTAAAAAAAATGCATCCACGCATTGTTGTCTTAGTCAGAGAAGAGCTTCAACGACTCCTTTCTATTTCCTTCATCTTACCTATTGACTATCCTCAATGGTTTTCTAACATTGTACCTATCACTAAAGCAACGGGGGGGACTTCGAATATGTACAGATTTCTGAGGACCTTAACCTCGCTTACCAAAAGGATGACTTCCCCCTACCTAGTATTGATCAACTTGTTGATCTCACTGTGGGCCATGAGATGATTTCTCTCATGGATGGCTTCTCAGGACACAATCAAATTTTGGTAGCCCCAGTCAATCAACATAAAACCGCCTTCATAACTCCTTGGGGAACCTTCTGCTATTGTGTCATGCCATTTGGCCTTAATAATGCTGGTGCAACCTGTCAGCGGGCTATGACTTACATTTTTTATGACATTATGCACACTATCTTTGAGGATTATGTCGATGATCTTCTTAACAAATCTAAACATCGCAGTGAACATCTCGATGTTTTAACCATTATTTTCGATCGCCTATTACAATACTGTGTTCGTTTTCAACCAAAGAAATGTGTCTTTGGTGTACGTTTCGGGAAAACTCCTTGGTTTTATCGTCTTTTTACATGGCATCTAGGGTCGATCCAGCTAAATTCAAAGCTATCCTAAAAATGCCTCCACCCACTAACCTCAAAAAATTGCGTAGTTTGTAGGGAAAACTCCAATCTATCCGGCATTTCATTTCACAACTCTCGAATCGATGTCAACCTTTTCATCGTCTCCTTAAAAATGACATTGTCTTTCAATGGAGCGAAGAGTGACACCAAGCCTTTGAGGCTCTTAAAGCCTATCTCTTGCAGCCACCCATGCTTATCCCACCTCAGGACGATCACCCTTTCTACCTTTACCTTTCTACCACCGACCATGTTGTAGGAGCCATGCTCACACATCGTGACTCTGAGCATCGAGAACAAGCCATTTATTACATAAGTCGTAATCTTGTGGATTACAAGACTAAGTATACACATGTAGAAAAGTTGTGCCTAGCCCTATCATTCGTGGCAACCAAACTCCACCATTACCTCCTGAATCACAAAACTTTTGTCATCACCAACACGAACCCCATCCATTATATGTACACCAAACCTCATCTAAACCAACGCATCGCCCAATGGCTTATGCTCCTCGCCGACCTCGAACTTGAGTTTGTACACCAGAAATTAGTCAAAGGACAAACTATCGCAGACCAACTCGCGGAAGCCCCCTTACCTGGGGAACAATTTACCAATTTTACTTTCCCTGACGAACTAATCGCCACTCTTTCACTTAGTGAGGATTCGTATCCAATGACCCTCTTCTTTGATGGATCCAAATGCCAGCGTGGTGGAGGGGCCGGCGTTGTTCTCATTCCTCTTGACGCTGAACCTATGCCTCTTTCATTCCAGCTCGATTTTCCATGCACTAATAATACAGCGGAATACGAGGCCCTTGTTTTTGGTCTCCAGGTTGTGTTACACTTAGGTGTAAAGTCTATTAACATTTTCGGTGACTCTCAACTGGTAGTAAATCAAGTTATGGGCATCTACCAATGTAAAAATGAGGAACTTCAAAAGTACAAACATTACGTGGACTCACTTTTGACCTTATTTACTCATTATTCTATCCAAACCATTCCCTGCTCAACTAATAAATTTCCGGATACTATGGCTTGCTTGGCCTCGCAAATTCCTGCCTCACCAACTGACTCTGACATATTTGTCTTGGTCCAACAACTCTTTGCCCCATCTTACTCAGTCCCAGATGTTTGTATGGTAAATAATGTATCTGCTAATTCGCAGGATATTTGGTATCACCAATTTCATGACTACCTTACAACCTCTGTTCTCCCACCTGACCTTACTAGTAACGGAAAAAGTGCTTTTCTTAAAAGTTTTTCTCGTTATGTCGTCATGGGGGGACTCCTCTATAAACATGGCTTTGATGGCATCCTCCTTCGATGTCTAACCGGCGCAGAGGTCACCTATACCATCTAACAAGTCCATGACAGAATTTGTGGTGGACATTTTAGTGGCCTTGCCGTGGCCAAATGGATCCTTTGCCTAGGCTATTATTGGCCTACTCTTAATAACGACTGCTACAAATATGTTAAGTGTTGTGTTATGTGTCAACAACATGCCAACCTTCAACATACTCCTAGCCATCCGCTACAGGTCGCACGAGATCTTTAGCCTTTCTCACAATGGGGTTTAGACCTTATTGGTGAGATTCACTTGCCCTCTTTGCAACGTCATCATTAGATAATCACAGCAACTGGATATTACACTAAATGGGTGGAGGCCATTCCACTCATTTCAACCAAAAAAGAAAAAATCGTAGAGTTCATTAACCATCACATTATCTGTCGTTTTGGTGTTCCTCATCGCCTGATAACAGATAATGGAAATTTTTTCAAAAATAAGTTGTTACAAAACCTTTGTGACAACTTTGGTATCAAACTTAGCTTCTCATCACCTTACTATCCACAAGAAAATGGTCAAGCCGAATCTTCTAACAAAACTTTAAAAAAAATTCTCATGAAAGTCGTTAACGATTCTGAGAAAAATTGCCCTGATCACATCCCCTTTTCCCTTTGGGCTTATCGGACCAGCATTCGTACCTCCACTCATGCCACCCCATTTTCGTTGGTATATGGTATCGAGGCTATCTTGCCTCTCGAAATACAAATACCCTCCCTAAGAATATCTCTCCAGGATATTCTCACCAATGATGATTTCCGCCAAGAGCGGTTAGCCCAATTGGAGCTTCTTGATGAGTGTCGTCTTATAGCTCTTGACCACCTTCAAATCTATCAAAAGTGCATCAAGCATGCTTATGATAAGCGAATTCATGAGTGTACCTTTAAAATTGGTGATCTCGTCCTCAAAGAGAATCAACATGTAACCAAACTAGAAAAGAGCAAGCGTGGAAAATTTGCTCCAAATTGGATTCGGCCTTACATTATCACTCACATTTACGGATTAGGCACTTACCGTTTAGCTTTGCTCTATGGTAAACCTGAGCCTAAACCCCTTAATTCCTTGCATCTTCGACCATTCTACTGTTGAATTTAGTATTATATCACTTCTTATCTACCTTGCGCTCGTCCCTTGAGCTCATTTACCACCTCATACACCTTGTTTCATACATCTCAAAATAGAATCACACTCACATGGTTTGGTCATCATCTCCTCTTAAAGATGCCTTCCCCTTTTTAGTCTGGTCCATGACTTAAAAGTATCAAAATAACATGTTCTCAATTATACAATTATGGGATATTCTTGAGTCAAACTTCCTACAAAACTAAATGCTTCATGCCAAACGGACATCTAGACCTCAAAGTTATACATAGACTGCTCCCTCGAAGGACAACTATGTGTAAAGCCACATCTACTACTATAAATAGACTACTCCCTTGAAGGACAGCTATACAAAGTCAGCCTCTATTAGAAGCTTCTCGCATTGATCAGCTTCGTGAAGAGCCCAAGAACAACAAAATGCATATCCCATATAGACTTCCCGCATCGATCAGTCTATATTCAGAAAAAAATAAAAGCAGTATTCAAAAGCACTTTTGAGTCATGGACTTGTCTATTCAGGTTTGGTTCTCTTTCGTCAGCATAATCACCTTGTAACAAGTTCTCTGCACCCCAGCTATACCATCCACCTCATCTCACCATTCTTCAAAACAAAAAAACTCAAGGGACGTGACGTATATCTGATATGTTGTGATTATACAAATCTTTTCACCTATCGACTTCTCACCTATGCAAGGTACCTAGGGATTCAAGATCATCCTACGATAATACGTGGTTTGTTTAGCTCTTTCCAACTATGGGACACTTTTTCCTCTTTTACCCAAATCTAGGATTATGTGTTGACCTTAATCAGGACATGGTTTCCTATGCTTGGGTAAGCTAACCTTCGCTTCACCTATACCTACACCAATACCGCCAATACCTTACCAACACCAACAACATTACCCTACCAATATCAATATTTTTACCAACCAACGAATTGCCTAACCACAACCAAATTGCCTGAATTCACCTCTCCCTGGTCCTAAGGGAGAACTACATCGGTTTGAGGCCCCTCCTTGCTTTGTGTAATGGGATATGTAGGCAGCACTTAGGAGACATGGGGTCTCCAAAGGTTAGCTCGACCATCCCCTACCATAACCTATCATGTGTTGTTAAAATATAAATGATTTCGCATATTTATATTGATAACACTCACCTTGGTCCTTTATCAATTCAAAACATTCAAAACACAAACATTCTTATTATTATCATAACTCAAATCAACATACATATTCAGTTTTATTTAGATGTTAAACAAATACATCTTCTCTATCATCGATGCGTAGGTCGGCATCCTTATTTATTCTTCTACCCCTATGAAATTCACTTAGACCCTTGCGCCTCATCCCGAACCAGGTGATGATCATGATCGTCGACACCGCTCGCCTAGCCTCTCCATCCTCAAAGGTGCCACTTCTATTGGTTCCTCGCACTGATCCACCAATCTCTCCTATAACATATGAATACGCCCTCTCGCATGGAGGAATCTTGCCTCTAGTCTCTCCACTCGTGACTGCGCAACCGCTAACAATCCTGTTGTCTCATTCACCTATGTTTGAAGCTGGTGAACTAAACCCTGCAGGTGATCTCTCTCCACTGTAATCATAGTTATGTCAGGATGATCGACCCTCTCACGTGAACCTCGCAGCTCTACTACCCACCATAATTTATAAGCCTCTGTCGCTCCTGCATCCATTACCCTGTGATTGGCTACTGTCTCTTCTGGTCTTTCTGGAGGTGTCGGCCGGGGAGGTGAGAATGATGCCTCGGCATCAATCCTCATGTATGGTCTATAAGCCATGGGTATATCTTGAACAAATCCAAATTGTCGCCGCACATGATCTAGAGGAATCCTCTTGTACTCACCTGGCTTGTGTTCCGCGATCCACCTTAATCGCTTTACACCCCTCAAATCCTCAACTATGTTCTCTGTCACCATATAGTTCCCGTAAGGCCTCCAACAGATATCCGCAATCGTCACCATCTCCCACATCTGCCTATAATACTTGACATCATATGTCACGGCCTCGAATCTCGCCTCTTGCTCTTTCTGGACCCATCGCCTGAATCCAAACCTCTATACTCCTGTCTCTCCTGACTGGATGGGTCGGCCTATTGGTCGCACATAAACAATGTGCTCATAGGCCCAACAATGTAATAAGTACGCACAATCCAGTGTAGTCCTGTGATTTCACCTGTAGGCCCATAAACCCCTGTATAGTTCCACTAGATATGCAGGTTCCCATGCAAAAGTCACGCTCCTTTCTATCATTTCCCAAATGATACACATCAATGCTTTTGGAAATCTTCCCCCATCCACCCTCGGTAATGCATAATACCCCACCGCTATCATTAATACCACTGCCAACATTGTTGCCTCAGGGTGTGCTACAAACATTTTACCATAAGTGAATGTCAAACATCGTTGTGTCAATTCTCATGTAGCTGGACCAAATACTATTGTTATCACTCCCCGTGCCACGTTAGGCCCCTCCCTGATACACTGGTCTTCCTGCCTCAAAATTCAAAACACATCTTCCAACGTCACTGTCATCTCCCCTGTTGGCAGATAGAAGGTATTCTTTTCTAGATTCCATCTTTCAATCAATGCCTTGCAACATAGCATGATTGCGTGTGATTCGTGAATAATAGCGGATTCCACTTAACCCCACATGGTTTATCAATGCCCACTCAGTTGGTGTTACATCCGCTCAGACTCGTGACAACAAAGCTGGCACCCTATCATTCATCCTTAACCCTGCCTCGGCCTGCATACATCAAATCAACAAACAACAATTCAATAAATCAAATCCCCAAGTGTTTTTTATCACATTCTGGAATTACATACAGTAACTGATATCGGTTATAGATAATTGATACCGGTTATCTAACCGATACCGGTTATCTCTAAACGATATCGGTCACTGTCAATTCTATACAGCCTGCTTAAAAACAGCACCTACGATAATTATTTGCTCATTTACCCCTCTCTATACCTACAAACATACCCGAAACCCCTGCTTATCTACCCCATAACACTCACCCCATCCCAAACCCTTGCCTATCACCTTTTCTTTTTCATCTCTACCCACTTACCTTCTCTCATCCTATTCATAAAACATGCAAGAGTTGAATTCCAAACCAAAAATTTTACCTCTTAGGATTGCAGCAGCTTGAGGTGGAACCTGTCTTCCCTCTCATCTCTGCACTGCTGGATACTTCTCCTTGTTCAGCCATGTTCACCACCCTCTTCAATATAACTTTCCTTTCTACCTTCTTAATCTCAGCCCATAATCACTTTACTTGTCTCTTTCCTCCTTATCACTCAATTCTCCCATGCAATTACCTATATAAGATCGTCAACAGCATCGCATTCTTGTATTTAACTTGTTGCATGACTCTAAAAATATGAACTTAAGTTGCCTCCCAAGCTTTTCTATCTTTAGAAAAACTCATTTTGGCATAACCAATATCGGTTACCTAACCGGTATCGGTCATATAGCTACCGACATCGGTTAGCTAACCGATATCGGTCACATGTCTCCTTTTGCTTAAACCTAGGCCTTTTCTTTGTTTTTTGCAAATTTTTGGTGGCGCCCGCCTCTTTTCTCTACATAACGACATCGTTATCAATATTTATCATCAGAATACCATCAACACATATACATATCATCAAAATTTCATCAACATCATCTATATACATTAAATTTCAATACCATCAACAAAACACATGAGAAATTCTAATATATGCATCAAATAAAAAAAAAATTTACACACCATATGGATCAAACTCATCTATATATATCATCATCAACTCAATGTCAAAATATACAAACTACCTTGTATGGGTCCTCTGTGATCTAAAAATACAAAGCCGGCACGCAGATCCGCTGTCTCTGTCAAAATCTCGACTCGGCTCGCAGGCCGGTCTCTCATGTCAAAAATATACTCGGCTCGCAGGCCGGTATCAACTATACAAAATGTACTTAGCTCGTAGGCCGGTATATACAACAAAAATGAATAAATAAATCCTATGTGGGCACGCAGGCCTCTATATATATACTCGGTTCGCAGACCGGTGTCTATATCCAATAACAAAAACCCATATCCGCTCCTAGGATGTATCAGCTCTCTCCACCACCCTCTGCCTGTCCCCTTGCTGGACCCTATGCCTACTCTCACCTCCTACCCATCACAGAGCCACTGGTTGTGGTTGCGGCCCCCTGTGACCTATGACTCCAGGACGTCTCAGCTCGGTGCGCTGCATATGGCTGATAGTCAGCCTCGGTACCATCTAGCACATCCTAATAATACCGGTCCTCCGCTCTCGCCTCCATATAGCGGGCCCGTGCCACCATGGGTGGTGGGGCTGGTCCCCCGGCTCCTAATAGAAGTGGCCCCTGACCTACCGGTACACCCTGTGCCTATACCTGCACCTATGCCTGAGGCAGTGCCTGTGCCTGTGCCGGTGCCTATGGCTATGCCAGTGCCTGTACATGTGCCTGTGCCTGTACCTATGCCTGGGCTAACTGCCCCTATAGCACCCCAATCTGTGCCTGTGTAGCAGCAAGCTGCCCCTATAATAGCTGCACCTAGCCCAAGAGATGGTCCCCTCTCCTCTATCAAAGCCGCCAAATCAGGTTGTGCGGGCTGTGCTCTCATGGTTGCCCTCTGCCCTACCCACCACACCAAAAATGCACTTGTCACTCCAACATCATCCACTATATCATCAGCTGGTCTCTCTGCTACCCAAACTGGGTCAAATGGCTACGGTGCAAGCAATGGTGCCTCTACATCCTCCCTCCAATACTGTGAGAAGGGAGGTGGCTCATCCTGCCATAAGCCCATATGTCGTCACACCCTCTCCAAGGGAATCTGCTCATACTCCTCGGGTCTCCATCCCGTTATCCAAAAGATGTACTAGATCCAGCGTAGCTGCACCCGAGCTCCTCCTCGGGGCTGATGGCCTCTGTAGGGCCTCCATATAATATCGAGTGCGGTTAGGTCCTCTACTATATGCCAGTAGTATGCCACATCTCACCTTGCAATCACCGCTCGTGGCTGGCCCACGACCCCCAACCACCTCTGAAATCCATATTTGTAAACTACCTGTGGCCCTGGCTACTGGGGAAACCCTACTGGTCATATACAAACGATATACTTGTAGGCCCAGTAGTGTAACAAAAATGTCAAACATATACCAAATCACCTCATACTGTGATAACCCCAGAGCTCTCTGTAAAATTACACCAGATACACTGGTGCCCAAGAATAGCAAGTATGCTCCTCCACCATCTCATGCAATACTGCCATCAAAGCCCGTGGGAAGCCTCCTCCCTTTGAGTCCGGGAGGTCGAAGCAGGTGATACCAATCATCATCAACACGGCAAGCCGTGTCTCCTGTCGGTGTGCGTGATACATATCACCGTAGCCAATGCTCGTGCTGTGATATGTAATCAATGGGGCTGCATCCCTGAATACCTGCAGGATGCTATCCATCACTGTCTCTGCATCCACTTGGAACACTTCCTCATGTATGATTGGCAGTCTTAGGATGCGATACACATCCTCTAATGTGATAGTCATCTCTCCAGTAGGGAGATGGAAGACATTGGTTGTCGGATCCCATCTCTCGATGAGGGAAACCATCCAGATATGGTCCCTATCCACAGCCCTATACCTCTGGACTCCGCCAAACCCAACCTCTCGCATGACGGCCCACTGCACTATAGTCACATGTGGCCACATCCGATCCCGCATCATCAACTGCTGGCATGCCTACAAAAACAACCCACTTCATCAAGCCTACCCTTTACAAAAACAACTACCTTAACCATCTATACCCACTTACCCACCCAACCACAACCCGACTCTATACACACATCTGCACCCACTTATCTTACCCTATACATCTACGATATACCCTTTAATTATCTCACACCCTACCAACCACCCCGGTCTACTCTAGCCATTTAACCATACCCCTACCAATTTAACACCTCCCACTTCATACACAACACATAATCTATCCTACCTGACCCGGCCCCCAACAACCCAATTCCCCCCCACCCCAATCACCTTTCCTATCAACTCTACCTCCTACCCCTTCACCCCCAAAAAACTCTATCCTACCGCCTACAACAAACAAACACCACAAATTTCACAACCCTGACTCCTACCCATGATGATCAGTACCGGTCACCGTCGACCGCCATCAGTACCCAAATCACATTGTATGTACCAACACCAGTCGACATATGACTAACACCGGTCTATAGACATAGCAATTAGACTATTCTGTGACGATGCCGGTCACCTAGTGACCGACATCGGTCACTGTCAAATTCCGGAGCCGAACAAAAAACAGCCCCCCAAAACCCTTTTTACCTATTTCTACCCATTTACCCACAAGAAAGACCTAAAAACTTACCCAGCCTGCCGTTTTGGCCTACCTAACATTCCTACCCACTCCATTTTACAATTTACCTTCATTTATTCATTATTTTATTAAATTTTGGATTCCTACCCCAAAACCCACATCCTAGTTAAATTCCTTAACTTCACATAAGTTGGGGTTCAGAGCCTACCGGTACGACTACACGTCATCGTGGTGGGATAGGTGGCGGTGGTCCAGCTCCTCCAGCACCTCCTGCTCCTCCGGGCTATGCCATGGCTCCAAATCTCCTCAGCAAGGTCCTCAACCAATCAAACTCTGCCTCCTGATCACTGGGGCCTACTAATAACTCACTCTTCCACTCCACTAGTGCCACCTCAGCCCACAAACTCAACACAATCAATTAACACCTCAAACAAGACAAAAATAAGCACTCAACTTCACAAAGTGACAATGACATGTCGTATTTTTCTTTTTATAGGTTTTGACCTATAACCAATACCGGTTATTTCGTGCCCTAGAATACCGGTATCGGTCTTGTAACCGATATCGGTCACACATAACCGATATCAGTTACCTACTTCCTTAACCTAACTCCCGCCCTAATCCACCAATCTCCACTTTTTCCCACATCAGCTACCCCCGGCTTTGCTGACTAGCCTTATTTTGACTTCAATCGGCCTGACCCAAGGCCGCAACCAACCAATCGGCACGACCGAAGGCCGCAACCAACCAATCGGCCTGACCCAAAGCCGCAACCAACCAATCGGCTCGACCCAAGGCCGCAACCAACCAATCAGGCCCGACCCATGGCCGCAACCAACCAATCAAGCCTGACCCATGATCGCAACCAACCAATCAGGGCCGACCCAAGGCCGCAATCAACGAACCAGGCCTGACCCAAGGCCGCACCCAACCAATTAGGCTGGACCCACGGCCACAACTAATCAATCGGCCTGACCCAAGGCCACACCCAACTAATCAGGTCTGACCCAAGGCCCTCACCAATCAGTCAGCCTGACCCAAGGCCACACCAATTAAGTACCTCGACCAAGACCCATAAATTACGATTTTATCCACCCATCATGTAGCTTTTTGTTCAATCGCGCTCACCTGTTCGTGTTTTTAGCATGATTAGGATACTTAAATTGATCAGCCGACCAACTTTGCCTAGACCGAGACCGTGACGTTTATCTCAACCAAACCAACCATTTGGTACTGCCGAACATGCCTAAACGTTCCTGTACCTTACCTATTATATCCCCTAGAGCTACTTCCTATGCCTTGGATACCAGGATTATATCACCCTTGTTTGGATAAACTATCTACCTTTGCCTATGAATTGCTTGTTTTCTCTTCAAATCATGTACCCTGGTCACATTACTGCATTTCAATGTGCGTCTGCTTCCTTGAACTTACCCCACCATCTTACCATCATCTCAACACCATTCACCCTTTATCAACCCTATCCCTGATTTCACGTCGCCTCAATCTGTGATAGATTTGAGGGGGATTACCTATACCCTTAACGGGAGTAACCACTTCTTATTATTGTTAGTGCAACTTTACAAGACAAGCTACAAACAACAAGGGGCTAATGTAGACACCAAATTTGTGTCTTACGACACCCTGTGCCCCGCATCTCATATTTGCAACCTAACCTCACCACCTAAACTTTACACAATTATTTATTAATTACCTTATAATTAATAAATCTACATCGCCAAACTTGCCACCTCATTTCGCCACCTCATCATGACCTAGCCCTAACCCTAAAATAACCTAATTAAGACCAATAACTTGGTCTACATCCACACCCATGACTAGTTACTCCTCACCCACACCAAAACCAACCTAATAATGACTTGACCAAGCCCACAACTAATCCCTCGGGAGAAAATGAGGGAAAGTTGGCTATTTTACTAAAAATAGCCCACTTTGACTTAACCGACATCGGTTCCTACTCGACCGCCGTCGGTTACGTAACCGCCATTGGTTCCCTATAAATGGCCTTCCCCAACCAAAAACAAGGAATCGGAATTCATTTGAAAGATCCAGAATTCACTTTGCAGGAAAGAGACAAGTGAAGGAAAGAGAAGAGTTTGCAGAGAAGGACATAGAGCCCAAGACTGTAACTGAGTAACCAGAGCACAACGACACTCATCCAAGCATTGGGAGAGAAGATAAGCTCACTTTTGATTGTTGGATCATCCCACCTGAGCCTTGTCTTCATCATCACAGTCCTTGGAGTTGTACCTTCATCAGGAACTAGTAAGTAGTGTCTTGTATGTTTTTAAATACCATTTCTTGAACTTTTGATTCATAGTAATTATAAGCTCACTCCTAGATCTACTACCCGATAGCACCCTACATCTAACTTTCATTCCTCTATCCTTGCATTGCCCCAAGAACAGCTCTCACACTCTCTGAGTCTTCTCCATCACCCTATTGCCTACCCCTGATCATTTACCAACCTTATAAACACCATAACCGCCTTACAACCAACCTTCATTGAAAGCCCCTATATCACTGCCCCTACCAATATCAGTTATCAGCAACCGGTACTGGTGTTATAATCGTAGTCAGTTATACAGTGACTGGCATCGGTCACTATGACTCAAACCAAAACCAACCTTTCCTCTATTGCTTTTTAATGAGGTAACTAAATCGTAATTTTGCAATAACTTCTTTTTTATCATTTGTGTTAATTCGTATTGAAAGGGGAACTGACCACCTTTGAAAGGAAGTCTAATATTTCCTGGGCCCAAGGCAGTTCCCTCATTTATTGTCTAACTATAATCTGGTGGTCTTGCATTCTTATTCACAGGTAGTCCTTCCCAGAAAAAAAGGAGTTCTTTGTAATCGATCTGATCTCTCTCTACGGTATGCGCACACCGTCCCAACACTCAACAGGTATTCCTCCTAGCCCTAACCTTTATCTATTTCTCAAGAGAATGAAAGGATAGAAACAGCTCTATTCTAAGAACGGAAACATTCTGTGCGAAACACCATGACACGAATACTTGATTTTTATCACCAAAATCTAAATATAAAGTTTTCTGCCCTAAAATTTGAGGTTTTGCTTTCATGCAAAGAAAAAAAAATATTATTTAATTTACCAGAGCACTTATACCAACATGTAAATAATTATCATAGCAAGAATCAAGTCATTCCAACCCTAGGCACCAAACCTTGAAGCTCCCTTGCAATGAAAAACACTCTATAATCTAAAACCCTCATTCCTTTGGTGCCAAAACCTGTCTGGTCTGCATTCCTTTGCAAAAATAATTTATTTCTTCTTTATTATGGTAGCCCTTTCTTATATAAGCCTTAACATTCTATTTTTAATAATTTCCCTTCCTATTTCTGGCAATTTAACAATCACGTTTATTCACCCAAATTGAGCGCCCAATTATGCATGTTGTTGGTTGCTTTTAAATAAATTTATTTTATTTATTTTTAGCATGCATCCTTGACTTCTCCTTAGCTTTTCCACTTGCATTGACTTTCCTTCTATTTATGGCACCAAAATTGGGTGAATAAACCATTAATAAATATTATTAAATGCATTGTCATTCACTCAAGGTGGGTCACACTTATTGGCAAGAGGAATTGCTAAAAATAAGAAGTGAAATTAATAGGAATTTCCACCCTGCATTGTAGCTCCAAAAATCCCCTCTTCCATTTAAGTGATTTGACTTTCATAATGAGAATTTTTACTCTGCAAGGCAAGTATGAAATTCCCGCCAGTGCTTTAAGTGATTTTTATTTCATAATGAGAATTTTTACCCTGCAAGGCAGGTAAGAAATTCCGGCCTTCCTACCGCCTCTAATTTTCCCATCGCAACTTAAATGACTTTGAATTCATGGGAAAAATTACCTTGCAAGGAAGGTAAGAAATTCCTACCTACCTGCCACTACTAAAAATCCCATCGCAACTTACACTTATTAATTCCAGAAAATGTGACTTGCCTGGGAGAGGCTTTTTATGCATGACTTCATATTTTTGGTCAGAAGCTTGCATTTTGAGGCCGATTCCTTCTGCTGTTGTGTTGGTAGATGATCTCTAGATGCTTCAAGAAATTAAATAGAATATACTAGCTAAGGAATTGACCTAGGGGAATTTCATAGAGAAACTACAAAGAAAACTAGAGAAAAATACAAAAGAAATAAATAAAAGCGAAAAGTGTTTCCAGAAGTCACAAAAAAGCTCTAAATTCATTCCTGGTGAAAAACCTATTGAGATGTGTGACTAATGTCATGCAAAGCTTCAACAGGATTAAACTGGAGCACAATTTACTTCAAACGAGGCTTTATTTATTTGATAAATAATTAAATAAAAAATTCCTACAGACAAAACTTGGTGGAGGGATAAAATGAGTTTCAGCATCTGGGTATTTGTCAAAATTAGCTCATATGATTCAATGGGAATATATTAACATAATATAGACATCTTATAGAAATAAAAACATAAAAAGACATGTTATTCTAAAAACAACATTTTTTTTCAAATGGGTAGTCCTAGATTTCAGGGTGAAATTTGGGGACACCAGTTAGCTCCATCTATGGACATCTTTACCTATATCAAAATGAAAAGATTAAAGATGAGATTCTAGCTTCTCTGGTTTCATATCTTGTCCATTTTGTTTGGGGTTAGGTCACAAAAACAAAAGAAAAGAAAAGAAAAAGAAAACAACAAAAGTTTTATTTATATACATACAGCTTTTACCCTGCCTTTTTTTTTAAATTCTGGAAAGGCTTCAAGTGCTGCCCGTTGAAAGGCAGTGGTAACTCAATTCCATATTGGTAGGAAAGGAAGAAAGTATCCATTCCAGCATCTCTCTTGATCATGAAGGACCCTTTCAAGAGTGAATAAGATTTTCCATATATGCCCTTTGGTTCATCTCTCTTGTCCCACCAGAGTACCCAGTCTCTGATCTCAAATTTTCTTTCCCTAGCCTTCTTGTCGAATACCTTGGGCAAGTCCTTATCAACTTCATTTGGTGGTGGTTCATCCTTTCTTCTCTATGTGGTGGATAAGTCTACATCAACTTCCTTCATTCCTAGATTTACCTGTTACATTTTTGAGGAAGAACTATCGCCATATTCTATGTTCTTTTTCAAGTACTAATTATACTTGTCGGAAGTAAACACTAAGGAAACTAAACCCTTGGGGATTTTGTTACCTTTTGGTTGGATTATTCCACTACTATCATCATAACCTCGATCATTTTTGCATGTGACTATTTGTCATGGTGGTGATTTACTACATTCAACACACAACATGTCAAAGTTGTCTTGTTCCAGACATGTAGATGTTTGTTTGTCATCATTGAAAGTATGCTACTATTCAACATGATCAGGGACTTTGGGGTGGTATACCATCTCTAATTTATAGTTTCCTTGTCTAAATATGGATGGTGGTCTATCTGGATTTAGTAGTGTAGTTGTTACTGCCAAAGAGTCTGCCTTGGAATTTTGATTGGTTAGAATGACGTCGATAGAGAAGGCTGTAAAATCTAGTGTGGTAGAAAGAATTTTATCTCTAAAATGCTCCAGATCATCTATTTTGACTTAATTTTTCCCTCAAACTTTCTTTATTAGAGGTTCAACATCTCCTTGGGATTTGAGGAGTCTTACACCTTTCTTTCTAGCTTATTCCATTCCTAACAACAAGGCTTCATACTCTGTTGTATTGTTGGTGCTCTCGAACATTAGCTTGTGGGAGTATGGGAATATCTCATGATCTGGAGATATTAGTAGAATGTGGGATCTTGATCCAAAAGAACAACATGTGCCTTTAAACTCCACCATCCAAAGTGTTTCTTCTTCTTGTGCTGGATCTAGTTGAAGTGTTGGCTCTAGAATGTATTTATCCATTTCTAAGAAGTATACACCATGGTCAGAGCTCTGAAAAAGAATCTGAGATCTAGGATCTTAAGTTTTTTTCACCATGTACTTGGACTTCTTTTCTAGAT
The DNA here is from genome assembly GCA_019776745.2 of Taxus chinensis. Lineage (NCBI taxonomy): Eukaryota > Viridiplantae > Streptophyta > Pinopsida > Cupressales > Taxaceae > Taxus > Taxus chinensis. The sequence goes on from CM034150.1 coordinate 795,845,900, forward strand.
CTAGCTTCTAATTTATTCCTTTGATAGGAATATGAGCACAAGACCAATCCATCTTTACTTCTCCTCCCAGCTCTTTACAGAAGTTTCTGCTCAACAACATCCCATAGGAAACAAGAATATCTACAACTAAGATTGTCATCTTTAATATTTTGTTAGGAAAAGTTTCCAGAACAACTTGTGCTTCTTTGATTTGTCTGATTAAAGGGACTTGTCTCTCCATGGAATAACACCTTCTTATGCTCTTCTTCAAGGTAAGACAAAGAGAATCTGCAACTTTAGCTAGCATGACATTGTCAGAAGCACCTAAATCTAAAATGTAGTTGCTTAACTTGAAACCATTAAGCAATAGGGAAACATAGAATGGTTCCACTCTTTTTAAAGATGGTGAGGATTAAAAAACTACAATGTTGTTCTAGGAAGGAGTATATTTGGGTTTAGGTAAAAGGCCTTTTGATGTATTGGATTGTCTTGGTGATTGTAAATATTTGACTAGCCTATTTAACTTCTCAGGAAAGGCTCTCAAGTATTCAACTTCTGACATTTGAAATCTAGTTTTCTTGACACGATCAATAATGTCAAAAGAAGGAATAGATTCAGATACTTGAGCTACTTTCTATGGTTGAGACAATGAACTCACATTCTTATTTCTGGGAGCTAAAAAATAAGGTCTACCCCTTCTTTGTTTGTCAGCTAATGCCTCAGCTTGGTGAGTTTGTGGTTTTGTAAATATTGCATATGTATGACCATGATCATCTTCATGAAGCTTCTTATCGTCATGTTTAGATTTGTAGTTTAGTTAATTAGTGTTGGATTCGCTAGCAGGACTTACAAAATCATCATTCTCGAGTTGATCAGTGTCAACTTCCTAGTCTTCTTCATTCATCTCCACATTGTTTCTAGGAGCAACTTCAATTACTAATATTTGGGAACTAGCAATGTGGTTCTAGTTGTTGTTGTTGAAATTCCGAGCAGGGGGGGTCATTTGAGCCATTTATTTCTTCATCTAAAACATCTCACTTTTTTTAATTTTGTAATAGTGAATCGGATGTAGTAGCAGAAGATGAAATTTCATCTCTAGAAGTGTTGCTCTTTATTTTTCTAGCCATGATGACGTTATCTTTAATTTCAACTACCATGTTCTGGGCTGCTAACAAGTCAACAGGAAGTGCTCTTTGGAGTTGATAGCTTACTTTAGGAAGTAAAGCATTGATGAAGAAAACTTTTTGATTCTTATCATTTAGAGAAGCAGAAGCCAAAATTTTATATAGTAATCTTTGGAATTTTGCAATAAAATCCCGCATGTGCTCATGTGGCTCCTTCTTCAACTAAGTGAGCTGAGTTATCAAGGTACTAGAATCTTTAGCTGGTTTGAATCATTTTCAGGAATGCATCTCTCATAGTGGCCCAGTTGGTTATGGTGCCAGGAGCTAGCTAGTAGAACCATTATCTAGTCAAGTCATGCAGAGTCTCTATGAAAAGTTGGACAGACACATCTTCATGTTCTACGGTGAGCACTCCATAGGATATACAGAAAGCAACCAAGTAATCATCTAGATTCTTCTTTCCATCTCCAAATAATTTTGGAAAATTATTTCTCATCCCTTTAGGTAGATCATGCATAGGAGGAGTCAGATTCAGAGGTCCAAAGGCTGCAACCCATGGAATAGGTGCTACAGCAGCAAGTGGTTGATTCTACATCATGATGAATGGAGCACGTCTTCTTTGAGAATAGACTTGGTGAATATTTCCAGCTACTAGTTTATGCTAAAGATGATCTAGATCTAGATGATTGTAAACTCTTCTTCCTTGTGAAATACTGGATCTGCAGCTTCTAACTTGAGAAAGATTTGGTCTGCTAATTTGTGTTGTTCCTCAGCGAAGTCACAAAAAATTGTTGACTATATTTTTTACACAGCTGAACACCTAGAAAGTCATTAGATAAATCTCCCTCATTTACTGGTGAGGCTCCCATGTAAGATTTTGTCAATTATATTTTCTAGTATCTATTTGTTGGTATTACTTTAACTATGTAGCTCATGAACCATAGCTAGACATTTTTGCAGCAAGTAAGCAGCTGTAAGAGAAAGGAAATATCTGTAGAAGAGGAAAATAATAGGAAATGGAAATAAAGTAGAGAATATGTGTAACCAAATCAATAGTTTACAGAGTTAATCACATGCACATAGATTAAAACAAATAGATCGTGAAATACATAATTCAAAGCAAAAGAAAGTTTTAGAGCTAGATCTACAATAACACAAAGTTTATGTATAGATTTAGAAAGAAATAAGAAACAAAATGCATCATTGACACAAAGTTCTCTGGAAATTTACCTCCTCTCTATTACTCAGCTTTCAGAAAGCTGTCAAGGGTTTCAACTCAAAGTTTAGAACACAAGAATGCTGATCACAAATTCTAATCATTTAACCCTTAGGTTCTTCCTCTATTTATAGTGTATAATGGGTAATTACAAATAGGAAGCTTTAAATGAATTCTCACATGCGGAAGCAATGTAAAGGGAAACAACTGGAAATATTCCTCATGGAATTCCTCTTTCCATGACATGCAGGATTTATAGATGAAAAATAGAACCTTCTATTTTGCATGTCTGCCACCTATTTCCATGTAATTAACTTCTTTAAGTAACGAATTTTAAACCAATCACTTAAGTTTTATAATTTAATTGATTTCTTAATTAATTTATGGGAGAAAATAAAAGAAAGAGGAATAAACCTACAACCCTCTTAGTCTTGTTCTTCTTCCATATTCTACATGCGGTTAACTCTTTTGCCTTTGATTCTCACCAAACTAGATCTCGAAGCAAGTGAATGTGATTTGCTTGCGGGTATTATCTTTGCCTTGTATTCCCTCTCATTGTTGAAGATTTTGCAATTCTTATTCATTACATGCAAATTAATCTCAATGAAGGCTTCAACTGGAAGATTGGGAGAACATGCAAAATATCCTGAGGAAATTTCCATGCATTGAATTCTACACGGGCTACGTTAGAAACAATAGGATGAATTTTTGTTGGAAGCCTTTGCAATAATGAGATCTAAATCTGTCAATTAAATCGGTGATATGTTCAGGGCCTATGTCTGTATCATTAAATTTAGAAAATATAGAAGCTACACATGATTCTGCTGATCTTTCTCTTTAATCATGCTTCAACATGGCTATAACAATCTTTATCTGAGTTCTTTTTCTTTAATTCTGCCAGAATCCCTTGCAATTGGATCCATTTGTGCAGACATGACAAATTCTTCAAATTCAGAAGATATATTTAATGTATCTGACATTAATTTGAGTACCTATGATGAATACCTGTAATTTTATTCAAACAAAGATGGAGTCCATGGCACGAATACTTGATTTTTATCATCAAAATCTGCATATAAAGTCGGCCGCCCTATAATTTGAGGTTTTGCTTACATGCAAAGAAAGAAAGAATATTATTTAATTCACCAGAGCACTTATACCAACATGTAGATAATTATCATAGCAAGAATCAAGCCATTCCAACCCTAGGCGCCAAACCTTGAAGCTCCCTTGCAATGAAAAACACTCTTTAATGCAAAAACCTCCTTCCATTGGCGCCAAAACCTATTTGGGCTGCAATCCTTTACAAAAATAATTAATTGATTCTTTATTATGGCAGCCCCTTCTTATATTACCTTTAGCATTCTATTTCTAATAATTTCCCTTCCTATTTTTGGCAATTTAATTAATAAACAATCTTGTTTATTCACCTAAATTGGGCACCCAATTATTCATGTTGTTGGTTGCTTTTAAATAAATTTATTTTATTTATTTTTAGCAAGCATCCTTGAATTCTCCTTAGCTCTTCCACTTGAATTGACTTTCCTTCTATTTATGGCACCAAAATTGGGTGAATAAACCATTAATAAATATTATTAAATGCATTGTCATTCACCCAAGGTGGGTCGCAATTTTTGGCAAGAGGAATTACTAAAAATAAGAAGTCAACTTGATGGGAATTTCTACCCTGCACTGCAGCTCCAAAAATCTCCTCTTCCACTGAAGTGATTTGACTTTCATAATGGGAGTTTTTACCTTACAAGGCAAGTAAAAAATTCCCACCGGTGCTTTAAGTGATTTTTATTTTATAATGGGATTTTTTACCTTGCAAGGCAGGTAAGAAATTCTCGCCTTCCTTCTGCCTCTAATTTTCCCATCACAGCTTAAGTGAGTTTGAATTCATGGGAAAAATAACCTTGCAAGGCAGGTAAGGAATTCCCGCCTACCTACCACTATTAAAATTCCCATCACAGCTAACACTCATTAATTCCAGAAAATGTGACTTTCCTGGGAGAGGCTTTTTGTGCATGACTTCATCTTTTTTGGTCAAAAGCTTGCATTTTGAGGCTGATTCCTTTTGGTGTCTTTTCGGTAGATGATCTCCATATGCTTTAGGAAATTAAAAAAAGTAGACTAGCAAAGGATTTGACCTAGGGGAATTTCACAGAGAAATTGCAGAGAAAATCAGAGAAAAATGCAAAAGAAATAAAAAATTTGAAAAACGTTGCCAGAAGTCACAGACAAAGCTCTGAATTCATTCTTGGTGAAAACCCTATTGAGATGTGTGAATACTGGCATGCAAAACTTCAACAAGATTCAACTGGAGCACAATTTACTTCAAACAGGGCTTTATTTATTTAATAAATAATTAAATAAAAATTTTCCACAGACAAAACTTGGTGGACGGATAAAATGAGTTTCAGCATCTGGGTATTTGTTGAAATTGGCTCATATGATTCACTGGGAATATCTTAACGTAATAAAGACATCTTCTAGCAATAAAAACACCAAAAGATCCGTTATTTTAAAAAAGAATGATTTTTTTTCAAATGGGTAGTCTTAGATTTCAGGGTGAAATCTGGGGACACCAATGCCCATATGAATAAGCATGTTAACTTACTAAGAATAATAGGTTCTAGTAAACTACTAATAATAGTAATTTCTACCACCTAGAGTAGATTTAGTCAAATTTAGTTAGAGTTTTCTTGGAAACTTGAGTTGGGTGTTTTTTTTGTATTTAGGAAACATTGTTATTCATGATTCAATAACGAAGAAGGAGATATATTTTCTTTTGGAGTTCAAATTATTTGCAGTATGTTGAGTGTGTTCATTTTTTGGCTACATTATCTGGTATCAAAGTAAGTTCGAATCTTGAAAAAAAAAGGTAGGAAGAGGAAGAGGTAGAGGAAGAGGAAGAGGAGGTGATATTTCCCAGATGAATAGAAACATGCAAGATGTACAGAGGTAAGTTACTACACTTGTTGCAATGATATCCCAGAGAGGAAATCAAGGTGGAGATGAAACTGATGAAGAAGAAGTTTGTGAAGAGGAGGAGACACATAACCACCCTTAGCTTTTGAAGAAAGTATGCTTTGAGTATTAAAAGGAAAGAATGATGGGATAAGAGTTGATGTTTTAGAGTATGGAGGTAGTCTATAACTAGAGGAGTTGATAGAATGGTTTACTAGCATGGGAATGTTTTTCAAGTGGAAGGCTATGTTAGAAGAAAATAACGTAAAATTTGCATGTATGAAATTTAAAGGTAATGTTATGTTATAGTGGGATCACCTACAAATAGGGTAGTCAAGAAAGGGGAAAGAAAGGATTAGGACATGGGGTAAGATGGAGAATAATCTAAAAGACAAGTTTCTCCCTGTGGTTTATGCACAAACCCTTTTTAGGAGGTTTCAAAATCTTAGATAGCACTTGTAAACCGTGCAAGAGTAAACAAATGATTTCTACAAGTTTTCCATTCGTGTAGAACATGAAGAAACTGAGGAAAAATTGGCTGTAAGGTATGTAAATGGATTAAAATTTCCTATTCAAGCTGAAATAAGCATGTATAGGATTAAGAGCATGGAGGATGCCTATCAGCTAGCCTTAAAGGCCAAAGAAAAACAAAGCCATCAAATTTTTAGTAGATCACCTGAGATGAATAAGGGAGAATCAAACTCCTTTAGGGGATGAGATGGTTTTAGTCAATGTAGGGAAGAACCACCTCGTGGAGTGGAAAAGAAAGAAGATATAAGATAAGATTCCTCAAATCAACAAATAGGTAGAGGATTTCCTAGGGGCAGAGGATATGCTGACGGTAGAGGATGGGAGGTTCCATGAAGACCATTTTTTTGTTATATATGTGGTGAAGAGGGGCATAGGGATTTTGAATGCCTGCATTATTATACACATGATAAGAGACAACTAGACTCTCTAAGGGTAAATATTGTTGAAGTTGAATAAGAAGAAGATCAAAAATACCTAGAAATTCCACCAGATGTGGGAGAAAATATGATGATCAAAAGGATGATGATTGATCCAAGAAAGGATATCAAGGGGGATGGATGGATACGTACAAATATCTTCAAAATAAGATGTACTTTAGGAGTAAAGGTATGTAATGTTATTATTTATGGTGGTACTTGTGAGAACATGGTTTCAAATGAGATGGTTAAGAAACTAGGTCTGCATTGTGAGAAAAATCATAACCCTTATTGTATTGCATGGTTTAAGAAGGGTAATGAAGTTATTTTTGATAAGAGATGTTTAATAAGTTTTTATATTAAGAAAATTTACAAGGATGATATTTGGTGTGATGTTATTCCTATGGATGCATGTCATATATTGCTAGGAAGACCATGACAATTTGATAGGAAAGTTATTCATGATGGCGGAAAGAATACTTATAATTTCTTGAAGGATGACACAAAAATAGTTTTGCTACCTCTTAAGGAAGAGGGGAAATATGAAAATACACTTTCTGCAAAATAATTTGTGAAGGAGGCAAAGGCAATTGGGTTTTGTTATGCATTGGTCATAAATAAAGATGAACTTGCAAGTTCACGAATACCAGTAGAAGAAGCAAAAGTAATAGAAGAATTTTCTGATGTTATTCCTGATGAGCTGTTAGATGGATCACCACCCAAAAGAGATATTCAACACCATATTTATTTGATTCCATAGTCTTCACTCCCAAATGAAGCAGCTTATAGGATGAGTCTGATGTTCCATTTAGAATTGAATAAGCAAGTAGTAGAGCTAGTGAGAAAGGGGGTAGTAAGGGAGAGCATGAGTCCATGTGAAACCCCAAATTTATCAAATCTAAAGAAGTATGGAACATGGAGATTTTTCATGGATAGTAGATTAATTAATAAAATTACAATCAAGTATAGGTTCCCAATACCTCACCTTGATGATATGATGGATGTGCTTGCTAGATCTAGGTATTTCACAAAGATTGATCTTCGAAGTGGTTACCATCAGATTCAGATTAGAGAAGGAGATAATTGGAAAACAAAATTCAAGATAGGGAATGGATTATATGAGTGGATGGTGATGCCATTTGAGTTATCTAATGCACCTAGCACTTTTATGAGGTTAATGAGCACTATAATGCGGGAGTACAATGGTGAGTTTGTTGCTATTTATTTTAACAATATCTTGATTTTTAGTAAAACTAAAGAAGAGAATTTGAGGCATCTGAGGGTGATATTTGAAGTGTTAAGGAAATAGAAGCTCTATGAAAATATGAAGAAGTGCACGTTTATGCAAGATATTTTGGTATTTTTGGGTTTTATTATTTCAGCATATAGGGTGTAGATGGACTCTGAGAAGATAAAAGCAATTATTGAATGGCCTACTCCATAGAGTATAACAAAGGTAACACAATTTCATGTTTTGGAAACATTTTATAGAAAGTTTATTAAAAATTTCAGTAGTATTGTAGCACCTATAAAAAATTACACAAAAGGAAGAGATTTTTTGTGTACAAAGATAACTGAGGATAGCTTTCAGTTCTTGAAGAAAGAGGTGATAGAGGCATCTATTTTGGCACTTATAGCTTTTGATAAAGTGTTTGAGGTTCATTGTGATGCCTCACATGTGGGTATTGGTATTGTCCTAAGTCAAGGTGGAAAGCCAATAGCTTTCTTTAATGAGAAACTGAATGAGGTAAGAAACAACTACTCTACTTATGATGTAGAATTTTATGCATGTTATCACTTCCCCAAGAGTGGTGAATTTTCTTCTTCAATTTTAAAAATTTTCTGGGTAAGGTGACTATCAAAATTTCCTTATAAAAGTCCCCTAAGAAAGAGCTAATTTCAAACAGTTAGTCATTTTTCTAAGTTTTGAGTTTTTGAGGATTTTTCTTTGTTATGCGGGTATTTCAGGTTTTTCTCTCCCTCGTGTCCCAACTTCCTCTGGGCCTCATGTTCCCTAATTTCCCACTTTTCCCACATAGTCATTATTTTTCCACATTTTCTGTCATTTCATATTTTCAAAGAAATCGTGTTCTGATGTCCCAAGGACTGCCTGTGCCATTTTTTTCTGACTTACTTGATCCTAGTGTTTTGTGGACATTTCGGATTGCCATGTTCCTCATGTCTTAAGTGCTCACTAACCTCTATTTCCCCAAAAGTATATTTTTTGCATTCAATGTGATTGTTTTGGCTACACACATCCTAGGTTTCCCACTATCCCATGGGTCAATTGTGCACATTTTCTCCACATTTATTGCTTTTCATTGTCTTAGGTCGGCATAGATTATTTATTACCTCATTTATTTCACCTCGCCGACTTAATTGAATCAATATGTGCATAAATATTTAGGGTAATTGTTTGTTTTACCATCTCACTTGTATTTTCTAAAGTTCTTTCAGTTTCTCCTTCTCCACTATTTGTAGTTGAGGTTGATTCCTAGTCCATTATTTGCAAATTTGTAGGTACAAGGGAAGTTGTGAATCGTTAAAGTATAGCTTAGATAACTAAGGGAATTTTATCACAAAGACCTTTTACTCCTACCATAAAATGAAGATCAATTACAAGGGACACGAGCACCTATCCTCTTTGGAGACGACTATACCAGAGATAGGTGATCGCGAGGCTCAACACCTTGATTTCGATGATTTCTAGGCATGCATTGATTGTCAAAACCCTTCTCCCATTTCTCAGCTAATTAAGGAGAGTGAAATTTCAGAGGTGGGGGGGGGGTTTCCAATTTCTATCCAATGTTTAGATACAATGTTAGCCCATCCATCATGCTTAAATCTAGAGAAAAAGGAAATTTTTGACCCTTAAGGACAAGTTATGGCTCGACTTGATAAAAATTGTATTAGCAATACTTTCAAAATCCCCATGATTGAAGGCTCGAACATTCTTACCAAATATCGGGAACAAATTCTTTTGGATCAAGATAGTAAATGGTATAAAATGGTATAAAAGTAGAATGACTAAATCTTGGTTTAAAAATCCAAATAAAGGAGCCTTGAGGTTGCTCAAAACAATGTATAGGGTTGATTTCAATGAAGAATTTTAATATGTTATCACTCTCCTTGCCAGGATAATGGGAATGCTCTCTACCAATGAATTTCATTATTGGATATTCCCTTATATCGATAATATATGTGAAGGCAAACAAATCTTGAATTGGGCAGGTATAATTTGTGACATCCTAACGGAACAGCTTGTAGATGTTCAAAGGACTCATAATTTTTACATGACCTCTTATTTGATATACACCATTTCCACTTACAGAGAATGGTTAGGTTTCTCCCCTGTTAAAGACAAGAAAGATGATCTTATCTATGTGTACCATCCAAAGTTAACCATGAAGATCAGAAACAATCATTTCATGAGGATAAATGATGCATTCACTATATTGATTGTCATATTTTTGGAAGGAGATATCACTAGAAGATTCTTAGATGAAGAAAAAAAACTGATCACTATCTATGGTAGCTTTCTGACTTAATTCAGGAAATTATCATATATATAGTTGGCTGGATTTAAGGGACAACCTCTAAAACTTCCTATGTACTATAGTGATAGGTATTCAGTTCCCCATCATGTTGGGTAACTACACTTGCAAGATTGTTTTAGATTCTTAGAACATTGATAGAACAATTACTTCTCTTAGCCTTCATTATTATAAACCTAGAACTTGCTTTTATATTAAGGAGTTCATTTCCACCAATTTCAGAATGGGTTTTCAACACCTTATAGATATTGAGGACTACTGGGCCGATTGTTCTAATGATTATGAAGCTCGGAGAAGATACTATGGAAGGTTATATCTACAACAAATAAACTATTTTGGTGTATATAATATTCCTGAAGGACTTGAGGATGATGATGAAGAACTGCAGTCCCTTGAATATGAGAGGTCAATCAAACACACTCCTATCAAAACTGTTTCACATGATTCTCGATCGCTTCTTCGAATGTTGATGAAACAGATAAGGGTAAAGGGCTAGGAGGAATACTTGTCAAAATGTTGGTTGTAGGTTGTTGATCCACAGTTGATCGTGAGAGCTTCCTTTTTTCTTGGAGGAACTACCTAAAATGGAAAACAAAACCACAAAATGAAAGTTAGACAGTATGTGCAGTGGACTGCCTAACGTATGCTAGATCCGGGAAGTTGATACTCCCTAGATGGCTATTAATCCATTGTTTAAAACAACTTAATGCTTTAGGTATCTCATTGTTTAAGAAATACTATTGTAGTTAAATTGATTTAGGTATCTCATTCATCTATAATAAGAAAATTCATTCACAATAGGCTAAACTATGACTGAATCTGAGGGTCAAGGTATTTTTCAGGGTACTGGTATTGGTCAGGGTCAAGATCTAGGTTGTTTTGGGTATTGGGTTGAATTTTTAAGCTCTGTTCTTGGTCTGAGGGTAAAAACATAGAGACCGACATTGGTCTGATAGGACTGATGTCAGTTTAAGTTAACCAACAACGGTTGAGAGTAACTGGCATTGGTGTGATCGGGGTACATGAAACTCAATAAAAGTTTGAGATGAGGGAAGATCCAAGGCTAAATGGAAATGGAGAGTGATATGACAGGGTCTGTGTAGGTCTTAGGTATACTTAGGGGTGATTAAAATCCAAGTATGCATAGTTTAAGGGTGTGGGTGAAGGAATGGTCAAGTTTGCATGAAGGAAAATGGTGGGGGAATGGAAATGGGAGCAGAAATTAATAACAAAAGTAAAATAATCTACTAAAAATGGTAATGGACAAGTGTCAGTTAAGGTTAATAAAACACTTATTGTTGTACGAGCTTGATGTCTTATTGGTAATGGTGGGTGATCAAATGAAAGGAACTTGGTGTGGTGCAGGTGCTTCCTCAGATGCTCCCGTGAAGGCAAATGGCTCTATGGTTACTTTAGGTGTTGGCTGTGGACGCTCTGATGCGTGTACAAATGCTAGTTCTACTTGCATATAGCTTTGGTTTTGTCTCTCGCTCTCAGAAGATGTACCAACCTCTAGAAAATGTCCCAACCTCAAAATAAGGTTGTTTTAGGGATTAAATGGTAACTTATGGTGGTTCCTGGTTGACCGATGGTGGTTTAGGGTAATCAACATCAGTTAGGGCAGGATTTCCTAGGTTTACTAAACTGGGTAGATCCCCTTGATTTTCTTGGATCTTGTTTGTTGTCTTCTGCGGATTAGAATGGAAGCTTCCTTCCTAACGTGTGGGAATGTGGTTAGAGGGAATATAGGCTTTGATTTTTAGGGTTTGGGTAGGTTATTAGTTAGTTATGACAATATACTAATAATAGGTCTTAGGGTGAGGTGGCTAGATGAGGTGGATATGTGGGCATTATCCAATTAGGATATTTAAATAATAAATATTGTGAGGATAATGAATTAATTAAATTAAATTAATTAAATTAATATTAGAGTGGGATAAAAGGGACCATGGTTAGGTGAATGTGTTCAAGGTGTTTATTTGACAAGGGACCAAGGGGAGTGTGACCCAATTTTGGTGTCTATAGAAACCATTGATTGGTTTTTTAAGGAGAGAGATGATTTAAAGGAGCTCATCAACCATGTCTTGGTAAGAACTAGGATTTGGTTTGATAGATAAATGAAGATGATTAGAGAAATAAAATCTAGGTCTTCTTCTCAAGATACCTTCATCAATTCCTAAAGCACATGAACAATTTGTTCCTTCTTCATTAGAATCTTCAACTGTGGTGTACATAAAGAAGGGAAAGGATAAAAAGAATGATAAGGTGAAGGAAGTTATTCAGGAGAATGAGAGGGTACCCACTTCTAAGAAAATTGAAATAATACCTAATGAGGGAGAAATTGTGGACCTTAGTGATGATGACAGTTTATAAAAAGAGTGGGGAAAACCAGAGGAAAATAACCCTGAGGAAAATAATGTGAAAAAGGATTAATTAAAGAAGCAAGTTTCAGAATATGTAGAAACATCTACCAAGGAAGGTCCCACCACCCAAACTAAGACCTCTATGTTAGAAGTGGCTATTGTACAAAATCTAAGTGTGGTGAGTTCAACTACACTTGGGACCATTTATCCCTCCACTTCTAGTTCTTCCTTTTCCTAGGTACAACCATTGTTGGAAAGAAAGAAAAGGAAGACCACTTCAAGTATTTTTGCCCCTAAGTTTGATGCAGTGGAAACCCTTCTAGGTACCACTCCTCCCCCTTTAACTAAAAAGGATAAGGTCACATCTATATTGGTTTTAGAATCTCAAGGCATTCATGAAGATTGCAAGGCCCAAGCTTGATAAGGATGAAAAGGACCTATAGATAGGTGATTTGGAATTGACAATAATTTATCTTGGTGAATCAACACCTAAAAGTGAGGTACATAACTTGAGGAAGACAATGTCTAGAGTGATTGAAAGGGTTGAAAAAGGGAAGTAGACATAGGAGTAGTTGGAGGATAAGAATGAAATCTTGCTAAGTTTCATCAGATCCTTATTAGCAGAGGATAAGGTACTTGATCCAACCCCCTCAATTCCATCCCACCACCTACCATTCTATCTAATGATGAAGTTCCAGCCATCAAAGATATTCATTAGCATGCCACTGGGAAGGCAATGAAATCCATGGTTGATGACATGTTAATCACAAGTTTAAATTTCATTGAAGAATCATGTAAATATTATGACAAAATTACTAAAATTCAGTTAAAGTTTACCATAAAGCTCAGTGGTCTGGATAGGGAATTGAAATTGTGGAGTGAATGTATCCAACATCTTTGATTAACAAGTGAAACATATGTACAAATCCTCTTGGAAAGCAAAGTATTTGATGATATAAAATTGAATCTATCTAAGTAACGGGTTTTCAGCATTGATTAGAAGATAAAGGTTATTGAAGAAGCTATTGGATAACTTAGGAACATGTTGCAAAAAGAGAAGCTTTTAAATCCCTTGGAATGTCCGCCTTCCGAGATATTCACTACCAATTTTTTAAGGATAATTCAACTGATAAATTCACTATCCAAGAAATCAAGTCTTAGTTCAAGAAATTTGTTAAATAATATTTTTTCAAGAAGGACACCATATCCAAGGAGAAGATGAAAGAAATTTTCACTCTACAGACGACTATCATGGATGCTAATAAAGAGTTCTTAGAAAACACAAAGTTTGGAAACGAAATGGAGAAGTGTCTGGGTAGTTGGACTCATGCAACTGCCAATACAACAATTCTTCAAGGCATGGACATAGCAAAGTAATTGAAGATATTTAGAAATCAAGTGCTCAAGACAAAAGGGACTATAAACACTTCTTCCTACATCTCAGCATCCTAGTTCATAATTTCCTTTCTTATTTTAATATTTAGTTAGATACTAGCTTTTGGGATTAAAAGAAAGGAAACTGAAAAGGTTGTTTTGTAACCATTTTTGGGTTATTTAAAGAGATTTTCTTGTCATTGTAAAGGATCAAATTTTGATATCTTAGATTTAAAATAACATTGAACTACTGATAAATATAGAATAAGTTTCATCCTCTCTCGTGATTTATCCCTTTCTATTCCTTTTCTGATTCATATGAAGCTATGCGTATTGAAGCAAGAAATTTATGTCTAATACATGATGTCCTGTGTTTTTATATGCGTAGTTTAAATCTTGTTATTTTATCAAGCACCAGTAAGATATCATTATGTAATCTATGTGTCTAAAAGTACCCCTCTCTCTTCAGTTTTTGAATACCAATTCTTCTATTCTCCTTTCTTCTATATTGAAAATATTTGAATGAAGGCATTTAAATTATCAAAATATTTACTGAAACATTGAAAAAATGTTTATATTGTAAATAATTGGTTTTCATTTTTTCTTTTTTGTGTTTAATAAGGGAACCTCTCCCAAAAGGAGGAGGGATTATTGTCCCCTGAAACATCATAACTTGCAAAATATTCTTCAGAATGACTTGAAATTTTTCTCACTCCTCTAGGAAACCCCTATTCACTATATGCAATCATTTGGCTAGATAAAATATGTCTACATCCTCATATCCCATCTCATTTTACTCACTAGTCCTTAGGGTTTTGTATGGTTTAGGCTAGGTCATCATAGAAGAACCTCATATCTCATCATGAAACCTATCCAAAATGATGTAACACCATTGATACATCATGTCTCACTCACCTACATTCCTCCATGATATCACATGTCTCTACAAATCATCCTCATGCTTCCAAGCCCTAGACTTGGTCTAGATGAGCACATGAAATTGGGTCTTCCTCCTATACTTGCACTTTGAAAATCATGTTAGTTCCTAAATACTATCTAAATTTTTTATTCATTATACTGACATTCTCATCAAGTCACTAATAAAATCCAACCATCATGCACCATCATCTAGGCAAGCTAGGTCACCTAACTAGGCTTGCTAGACCAAGCCAATCTCACTGAATCACCTTATACCATCATAAAACCATCTGAATATCCATGTAATTAACCTACCTAGTATGCTATGACATATATCCATCATAATATTTTTCATTAATTATATTCCACATCAATGAAAACACTTAGAACTCAACATGACAACAATCTCCCCCTTTGTAATTGATGGAAAATCACCTAGTCTTATCCCCCTTTTTGCATTAACAAAAAAGTAAATACCTTAACATCATATTATTAATCTTCCTCAAATTATTTGAATATTTCTTGCATGAAAACATGACCATAGCCATCATATAAACATGAAAAAATTGGCATTTCTCACTAAAACTTTATTTTTTGACCTCCTTCATGGCTTAAAGCTACTATAACAGGCCTTGATCACATGCGTTACAAGTCACAAACATGAAAAAATGATGAAATTTAGTGTAGAACACCATGATTACCTCTTTCTTGGTCCATTTCTACTTGATAAGGCTCAAATTTTTTCTTGACACATCAATTTCTTGACTTCACATAACTCTTAAGACTAAAATCTCTAAACACCTTTAGTGAAATTTAAGAAAACTTCTTCATTCCATAGAGTCTTAATAAAAACATGAACCAACACCTTATGGATCCCCCCTATACTTATACCATCCTACTCTAGTAGAAAGTACAAAAAATTTAGCTCCTTACCTTGCTCACTTTCCATGAAGATGACTCAACCAATTCATTACTACCCCGAAGAGACAGTTCAATGTTTTTGGTCTTCTTTACCTGTTATTGCAACCTCCTAGTGAAAATCACACATTTCCTCTTAAATTACACATGTACACACCATCATTCCACCATAAAATAATTCTATATCTGTTGTATACATGAGTGAGATTAATAATGAATTACCTTTGTCTTGGATTCTTTCACTCATCTTTAGCATTCCATTGTACTCTAAAAGATGCTACTATACCCACTTAAATGCTTGACAAACTCACCTTTAAAGACATCCTGCAACCTTCAACAATTTTTCCTTCCTATATCCTTAACATTAAAACAATTGTTTAAGAGGCATCTCCAACTCCCCCTGCCTTAATATACTTCTGCAACCTATAGGATTCTATCAAAGTCTTTTATATCACCTGACAAAGAAATCATCTAACCATAGTGCTAAAACCAATAATAAAAGTCCTACAATTAGTCTCTTTTATTTTTAAGAAATTCACAATATATTCAAGCTTCTTGACATCTAAATCTCCTGGAGTAGAAGACACGATTATTTCCCTATCTAGTTATCCTTTATAGACCTGTAGCTTGTGACTCTACACCTATTTGAGATCAACATTAAATTCCTTGCCTATATGATCAATCATAGACATCTTCCAATTTTCCTAAGAAATATTTGATAATTCTTAACCTTACCTCATCCTCACATCCTAATTTTATCTTTTCAACAATGTATTTTAATCCCTACATAAGGTTTTCAGAGATTTTCCCTAAAGTTATAGACAGTTGTCATACTGTAGCATGACTTACACATTTCTTTGGTCCCTTAAGATAGGCTTGATACAATAAAATTCTTATAAATGACAATTTTTTTCTTCGAACAGTGACACCATTCCAACAATGGTGATATAACCCATGATCTTCACTTGCTTTTGGTCCACTAGACCCTTGAATCAAAAAAGAAGATCCGTAAGACATACCTTTCAAGCTCATCTCCCTTGGAGTAAAGAATACACACTTGATTGAGGTCAAGAAACTTTAAGGACACCCTAAAAGTCAACCACAAAGCTTCCTCTGCCTTGAGACACTCTTCTCAAACCTGTAACATGTCCTTTTACAACTTTTAATCTAGGAGAACACACTTGAGTTGCATTTTCCTTTTGTCATAAATAATATTTTGAAATGAATGACTTATTCTTAATAGATCTTTCTCCCTTATGTACAAATAAAAACAGCAAGCTTATCTCTAACCTTTTTAGTAACTTTCAAGAGCCTACATATTCACAATTAGATCTTCTTGATTCTTTTTTATACCTATAGCATATTGTTCCTCTCACACAATCAACTATATCACCAAAAACCTTGGTATTCTAAAAAACATGTCCATTATAGACATTCTTCATGCTTCTTGAATTAAGACAACATTCATACTTCAAGTAGTTGTACACAGTCTTGGAACATATCACAATCAACTTAAGAGGATCATCTCTGATATCATTTCACTTCTAATCTGGGACACAACAACTTTTTAATAGACCCTGTAACTTCATGCAAACTTCATGATATATAATAAACATTTGACACCTCAAGACATGACAAAAGGTAAACTAATACAACTTCTAAATCAAAAGGTCATGTATCAGACCGTTAACCCTATGTCTAATGTAATAAATGAGATTAGAAATCCTTGAATCACCTCTGTATAATCTTGAGAGTTATATTCAAGGTGCAAAACTTCTATATTGGTCATGAATAACATAGATTAACCTTCAATCCTATCTGGGAAAACATCATTTTGATCTTCACAGTACCGTCTTTATGGCTTCAACAATGTATTTTATCCTCTTTAGCCTTCAAAGTATTAACAAATCTTAGATCAATCTACATATACCTAGAGACCTTTATATTAGTGCACCTATAAGTCAATAAAACTCTGTCAAGATGATAAAAGAAACCATATCTTCCTTCTATCAAAGACTCATTTTAATCCCAAAGTTCCATGCACAAACCTTTGAATTAACTTATAAGCTATCACAAGATTAATTCTCCCATTTATGCATAAGTGGCTTAATAAGACTTTCTCACCATCCTTCATACTTGTTTCGCAATAAACATTTTTAGCAAGGAATCAGAGTCAATCTACATTAATTTTTCAATCCTTGGGAAAAACCTAACCTTCAATATTTTAAATTGACTATTAAATACCTTATTTACCTATGATGACCTTACAATTACTATCAATATCTTACGTTCTTAATGGATTAATCGAAAGACACAATTATGATTGTGTGCACATGATCGACATTTTTACTCATGCTTACTTATACCTTAGAACATCAATGTGCATACTTTCATAATCCTTCAAGACACACTTATATATGTCTCTTTATACCTTGAGATAACGATTCATGACATATACAAGAACCCTTTGAAACTTGAATGAGATACACACACACGAGTAGAGCTAATATTGACATTAAGGATTGTGAAAATACATTTTTATCCTCTACAACCTCATTTATAACACAAAATCAACACATTACTCAGCGCCTAGGACTATTAAATTACAGATAATACACCAACATGACATACTCTGCTTCTAAAAACTTAGAAAAAATGTAGCCCAACGTTAACACATACTCAATACACGAAAATATATCTTGAAATCAAAGAAAAAATAACTATTATGATTTAGTTATTGAATCCTGAATACAATGCTTCATAAATAGGAAAAAAAACCAACTTGATTTTCCAGGGAAGATCTATAACTAAACTTGACTAAATCCTACCTAGGTGGAGAGGAATTTACTAGTTTAGTAGTTTACTAGAAACTACTATTCTAATAAGTTCACATTTTGTATGTCATAGGGAAAAAGAAATTTTCAGGCATCTTTTACATCCGAAATTAGAGGAAATTTTTAAAATTTTTACGTAAGATGCATTAATAGACTAAAACTTACAATGCCCTCTAACCCTAAAATAGGGAAAAAAAAAATGAATACAACTAGATCATAATTTTCCACCTTTGATGGAGGATTTTGAGCCCGAAAGAAAATGTGCCAAAATGTGCTCCAACTACCATGACAGGTACATTGGGTGCATTCATCTCATTGAAATAGGTGGTGTAAAAAAATAGAATCAAATAACACCCAAGCACAAGTTATGACCTTTTCCAGTCCTACTAAAAGTAGTACATTCAAAAGCATTATACCTAAAGTATTCTAAACAAGGATAACATACACTTTTGAAGGACACAACCCTACAGATCACGAAAATTTTTACCATGAGATAAAATTCCATTACATGAACCACAAACCATACTTTGACATGAGACAACATACCTTGATAGCTCAATGAATTACTTTGACCTCATGATAGAAGGGAAGAAAAGATATACATTAGCAACAACTCCCCTCCCTCTCAATGCGTCATATGGACCCACTTACCTAATAAGAAGCCTAGAGTATATTGAATTATATCATCATAAACTCATCATAAGAGAGACCTACAAAAAAAATAAACGTCTTCTAGGAATCTTGTATACCTAGTTCATAATTTCCTTTCTATTTTTTTAATATTTAGTAGATACTAGCTTTGGATAAGAAGAAAGGCAACTGCAAAGGTTTTTTTGTACCCATTTTTTTGGGTTATTTTAAAGAAGCTTTTCTTTTCTTGTCATTGTAAAAGATCAGATGTTGATATCGGAATTAAAAGAACATTGAACTACTGATCAATATAGAATAAGTTTCATTCCTCTCTCGTGATTTATTCCTTTCTATTCCTTTTCTGATTCATATGAAGCTATGCGTATTGAAGCCAAGAAATTTGTGTCTAATACATGATGTCCTATGTTTTATATACGTAGTTTAAATCTGTTATTTTATCAAGCATCAGTAAGAGATCATTATGTAATCTATGTGTCTAAAGTAACCCTCTCTCTTCAGTTTTTTGATCAATTTCTTCTTTCTATTCTCCTTTTTTTCTATATGGCAAATATTTGAATGAAGGCATTTAAATTACAAAAGATTACTGAAACTATGAAAAAATTATATTGTATAATTGGTTTTCATTTTTTTTCTTTGTTGTGTTTAATAATGGACCCTGCCTCCCAAAAGTAGAGGATTATTGTCCCCCTGAAACATCATAACTTGCAAAATATTCTTCAGATGACTTGAGAAAAATTTTTCTCACTTCCTCTAGGAAACCCCTATTCACTATATGAATCCTTTTTGGTTTAGATAAAATATTCTACCATACTCATTCCCATCTCATTTTAACTTCACTAGTCCTTGGGGTTTTTTTGGTATGGTTTTTAAGCTAGGTATCATAGAGAACTCAGATCTCATCATGAAACCTTCCAAAATGAGGTAACCATTGATTACATCAGTCTCACTCACCTACATTCCTCCATGATATCACCTGTCTCTACACATATCCTCTATGCTTTCCAAGGCCCCTAGACTTGGTCTAGATGAGCACATGAAACTGGGTCTCTCCTGTACTTGCAATTTGAAAAATCATGTTAGTGCCTAAACACTATCTAAAATTTTTATTCATTATAATAACATTCTCATCAAGTCACTAATATAAAATCCAACCATCTATGCACCACCATAATCTAGCAGCTAGGTCACCTAACTAGGCTTGCTCGATAGACCAAGCCAACTCTCAATGAATCACCTTATACCCTCATAAAACCATTTGAATATCCATGTAATAACCACCTACGTATGTTATGACAGATATCCATCATAATATTTTCATAATTATATCCACATCAATGAAAACACCTAGAACTCAACATGTCAATAATCTCCCCTTTGTCATTGATGGAAAACTACCTAATCTTCTCCCCCTTTTTATATTAATGAAAAAGCATACATATGCTTGCATGATATTCATCTTTCTCAGCTTTATAAGGTCACCTCTTTGTTGGAAACATCAACCAAAGTCTTCAAATTAGCTTACAAACCTATTTATCTTTGCTTAAACTCTTATTTTGACCTCTTTTTTAAGCTAGAAACTAGTGAAATCCCCTTGAGCATAAGCACACATTGATTCATAAATTCCAATAATGTTGATATAAGGATAAAAATATCTTCTTACCTTCTTATTGAGTGAAAACATCAGACACATTCACTATTTGGGCTCACAGACCTATTTTTCTTCACTAAACTCAGTTTTATCTTCTTCATGGCTTGAAATACACTGTAACGGTCCTATTGATGAACACTACTAATGTACATTTCAAAAATTCATGATCCTAAGATATAGAAATATTATTACTTATTTTCTTGGTTCATCTTAGTTGATAGGGCACACAAACTCACTTACTTCTACCCCACAAGACTTGCAAGCCATCTTTAGGGCTAAGGTCCCTAAACAACTCTTTTAGTGTAATTTTGACTAACAAATCCATGCCCTAGAAACTCAATCAATATGTTAAATATCTCCTTATCACTCCCCTGGACTCATACCATCCTAATCTAGTAAAAAGTACACAAATAAGAACTCATACCTACCTTTCATTCCTTGGAAAGTGATCAAATACTTCAACACTCCCCTAAATATATTCCTCAGTATTACAGAGTCTCTCTACATATTGTTACAACCTTTCTTGGATGAAGTAATTACTCTTCAAGACATTACACTTGTACTCATGAATTATTTTTCCTTCTAATAATTTATAGCATCTTGCACATCTGGGACAAGACACATACAAACTCTCATTCCTTTGAGAACCTTCACAGCCTATGACCCACTGATATAGTGTTAATAGGCCCTTTCAAATATTGTTTCCTTGTCCAATAGATGAAACTCAGGCTTATGTCTTAGATTTAAACTTCCACACAAACCTTATGGTCTTGTAACATGATGCACATCCTCATTATACTTGCAAAGTATCAAATACACACATGTCTCTGTTAGAGACACCATTACAAGCGCTAAATAACCACATACATGTCGAGTAACATGAAATTTTTATCTCTTGCACAGTCTCATAACCCTTAAGCATACTTACTTATTCTTGGTCCTCAATATGAGCGTCTTATACTACCCCAAATTAATGATCACACTAAATGATTCTTCAATCATAATTCAAAGGATAATACCCAACATTTCAATACTTGACAATCCATGACATATCTGGAGAATGTTGTTACACCTTCAAATGGTTAGGATGACTTATCTTTTCTTTCTGAAACATGTTAATCCTTATTTTATCTTCAAAGACAAGCATATATATATGATCATTCATTTTTCCCACTCTTACTTACTTCAATCATGTAAGAATACCTAATTTTCATGCCTGAGACACTTGTTATAGACTCCAAGATCCATTCTCAGTATGTTCTTCCTTATCAAAATATTTTGTCACTGTCACATACTTTGCACAAGTTTTTATGCTTCATCACACTTCAACACTGCACTTTTAGTTCTGAGAAACCTTTATGAACTCTGTGCGCACTTTATCCTTCAACCACTCTTAGACTTAGATGAATCCATACTGTCAATGTGGCCTAACTGAGAGTTTTGACCTTGCATCTCACAAGCCTTGTAAACCTTCACACTTCTTTGAGAACTGTTCTTTCACCATCATAGCTCTTCATACTTGTACACTACCTTATTTATGCATGTATGATCTTACAAACCATTTCAAACTTAGATACTTCTTACCATTGTACACTTAGACATTATTGATCCTTTTTCATACCTGTAGCATATTTTTTCCTCTCACACATATCATCTATATCAAACCAAAACCTCAGTATTCTCAAAAACATGGCATTAGATACTTTCTTCATGCTTCTTGAATCAAGATACCATTCCATTCTTAAAGCAGTTGTACACAGTCTCAGCACATATTACATCAACTTGAGAGGATCATCTCTAATTATCACTTCAATATAGAACTCAATAGACCCCATAACTTCATGCAACCTTCATGATATATAATCAACATTTGACACCTCAAGACATGACTCAAGGTAAAATACTACAACTTCTAAATCAAAAGGTTCATTCTCAGACCTTTAACCATGTGTCTAATACAAGAAATGAGTTTAGAAAGCTTTGACTCACCTATGTACAAGATTGAAAGTTATATTCAAGATGCAACACTTCTATCTTAGTTATGAATAACATAAATAACCTTTAATCATGCATGGGAAACATCATTTTGATCTTCTCATTACCTCTTTATGCTTCAACACTATATTTTAGTCATCTTTACCCTTTAAAATCTTAATAATTCTTAGACCATCTTCATACACGTGGAGACCTTTATATCAGTGCATTGTAGTCAACTGAACCATGTCAAGATGATAGAATCAGCCATATCTTCCTTCAGTCAAAGACTCGTTCTTAAGCCCAAATTCCCTATGCACAGACCTATCTTGTAAGCTATCACAAGATAAAATTCTCCCATTTAGGCATAAGTGGCTTAATAAGACTTTCTTGGCATTCTTCATACTTATTTGGAATCAAAATTTTGAGCAAGGCTTAAAGTAAATCTAAATTACTTTTTCGGTCTTTGGGACAAAACCTAACCTTCAATACTTTGAAAATGACTATTAAAGATCTTCTTTACCTATGACGACCTTACATTACTGTCAAGACCATACTTTTCTTAATTTATCAATCCCAAAGACAAAATTATGATTATGCGCACATACTTGACAATTTGATTCATGCTTGCTTGTACCTCATAAATTCATTTCCATACATTCATAATCCTTCAAGACACACTACAAACTTTTCTTTGACCTTGAGATAATGATTCATGGCATAGACACCCTTTGAAACTTTGACTGAAATTACAGACACATAGTAGACTAATAATATTACATTAAGGATTGTGAAGACACGGGTTCATCCTCTATGGACCTCATTTTGAAAATCCATCAACACATACTTACCCTTAGGACACTTAAGTTACATGATCCATACACGATACAGGTCATAACCATGATTCTAAAAACTCGTGAACTTGGCCTAAAGGACTTTAACAATGATAACATACACTTTTAAAGACACAACTATACACACTCAAGAAGTTTTGATTATGACTATGTTGAACTACATGCATTGATGAATTTGAGAATCAAGACAATGAAATGGACACTCTTGTCACAATATTACATGATCAACATTTCCTTCTTCTTATCTAACAAACTCTCACATATTAAGCGATGATTATAAGTTCAGGAACTCACATAACCATTAGGACAACAACATTATTGATGACACTCCTCAATAATCTATGAAGGATCATGATAGACAAGACTTCAATAATTGACAATCCTACTCACTCCCCCTGGGATATTAAATTCTTTTGATATACTTGAAACTTTCACCATGTGATGTCACCTTATACCCTAATAACCACTTTCTTAAAGGACTAAAGTAGTCTGGTGCGTCACACTTCAATAAATTCAAAAGGAACAACTCAGAACATACTTTTCACACAAGCCTTCTCTATACAAAATTCAATCTCATAAGCTTTAATTCTCATTAGTCAAGTTATGAATAACTTTCAAGAAGATGAGGGAAACTAATACTTGACTTACCTTGTCATGAACCAACAAACTTGACTCACATCAAGAACTTACTTCAACCAATGACACTTATCTCATCTTGAAATTATGGCATGACATACCTTATAGACAATGAAGACTCATAACCATTGAAAGCCCACTGACACAGGATTTATCATTACTCAATAAGTCATCAGAGACCTTTGACAACTTCATACTCAAACTGAAAACCTTGAACAACATAGACTTACTCATATGTAAATCATAACATGTACCTTAGAGATTAAGAAAATTCCTAATAGACACCAACAATAGCAGCATATACTTGAAGATGTGACTCTTTTGATGATACTTCCTAACACATCTGACTTTGACTAGAAGGATATATAAAAGACATACCTTTACATGCATCATCTCTCATAGAATGATGACTCCATGAAGCCTAATGGAGACATCCATGAAATCCAAATAAACCTAATGAGGTAGAATATCCATGCCCACATGGGACATGATACCAATATCCTTCAGCAACTCTCTTAACTTATTTACCATTTCTTCTCTATTACTCTTCTTGAGGTCTTCATGAGAAGATAAAAACAACTCTTAAGGTTCTATAGCAGTAATAGACCTTTATGATAAATATGTTCATCATAACTGGAAGTAAAAACTTTAGGACCTTCTTTTGCCTTCTTGACTGGAGTATACATGAGCTATTCCTTTATTTTTCCAACATGATCAATATTAACTTCATCCTTCCTCTTGTATGTGTTCACCTTCACCCTACAATACCTTACAATGTGACCAACCTTCTTACATTTGAAACAAGCAGAAGAACTCTTACCTCTAGAATCCATCACTTTGTTTAGAACCATTTTTATGACAAAATCTAACTGCATGTCCAATTTGATTGCAAATATAACACACTACTCCATACTTACTTTCATTCCGCCAAATCTAATTAGGGTAATCTTGATAAAAAAAACTTGGAAATATGAGCCTTTTATGGAAATTGTAGCATGTAATATCTCCTGACTAATATGAATTATCATTCCAACCATTGCTCCATGGAAATGTAATCTTAACAGATCTCCTATAGTCCCTAGCTCTATGAAAAAACATATTGTAAGAGTAGCAAACACCATTAAAATTACTTGTATACTTCATTGCATTGGGCTTCTTGATTACCTTCTTAAGATATTTAAAATCCTTCATAAGCTTTAACAACATCAATAGGTCCAACTTTTTCCACTTCATGCTTCTCTTAATTCTCTTCTTTGTAGCTGAAACCATATTTTTCATTTGTTGCCTTTTGGTTATCCAATATATCATTTATAGCTTTTGAATTTTTCTCCAACCTCTCATAGGTTTTCAACCTACTGTGTACCTATTCTAACTATGATTTTAAGAATCTCAACTCATCTTCATACTTTTTGCAATCTTCTTCTTTTTTCTCTAGAGTTTTAGACACCCTCTCCACTTATGACTCCAAAACCTGAATGGCTTTGACCATGATCATCTACCATGCAACTCATTTATTCTTTAAAATTTTTAATAATTTATTTTGCAACATCATAATTCTTTCCGAGGGATTCTTCAACATCTGATAGTTTACACATTGTTTTTTGCTTCAAGAGGGTCTCCTTCAAGTTGTTAAACTTCTCCAAAAGGACCTGCTCTGATACCAATTTTTGGAAGCACAGTGGACTGAGAGGAGGTGAATCGGTCCTTTAAAAATTTAAACAATTTCAAATTTACTTTCTTAAATCAAAAACAATTCAACCATTATTGTGTGCACAACATCATATAACATACATTGAAATAACCATAACCATGAGAGAGAACACCATAACACAAGATATAAGTGGGAAACCCTAAAGGGGAAGATAACCCAATTAAAAAAACATTATTATAGTTATGTTTCAAATTTATTTGAGCACCAACTCAAAAAGGATCACCAACCCTTGATTTAGTGAGGCATCAACCCTATAAGTAGCACCAACCCCCTAGTTTAGTAGAGCACCAACCCCTATTTTAGTGAAGGGACAACTCCAAAAAGAGGATTAAACCCCTAAGATGATCAAGAACCCAACTCAATTGTATAAATATGAAGATCTCTAAGTTTTTTCTCTGCCACAACTGATGGATATCACTAATTCATCTCACACTTCTTCAAATTCTCTTCAAACCCTCATTCACATAGCTCTCTCTTTCTTCTCTTTCATGACCTAATTTTTCTTCAAATATTTACACACATTCTAATTAACTCTTAAGATTTTAAAACTAATCCTCAGCTCTAAATTCATGCCCTTGAAAAACTCTCACACTTTCATCTAGGTCTTATTTTCTCCTCCTTGATCAACTTGTTCAAATTTGAATTCAAACATGCACTTTGTACCCTTCTCTCCTTTCATGCATAAAACAAGTCAATATCCCTCCTTTAGTTTGACCAATACAACTTAAAATCTCAAAACATTCATAATGGACCCATATACCTCATCCATGCCCAAATGTAGTGAACAAGCTCAAAAACAACTCAAAACCCCATCACATAGATGGATAAAAACCAAAAACTCCATAAACATGATTATTAAAAATCAGTAATTTATCACACATATCATATATGACATAAAAATATCATTCATGGTCATTTACTATCTTGCACTAATAAAATTTTTCATAACTCACTCAAGAAGGCTCACATCCTTCTAAAAATAGCTATTTCTAGGAACTAGTCTTCACCTTTGGGCCTCAAGACCACCCAAGAACACATCAACTATGGTATGTGGCCACTAATTGGAATCCTCATGACATATAGATCAAATCCATGCTTTCTAGAGATCATGAAACATTGATACATGCAAACCACACCAACTTTCCTCTTCTCCAAACTGAGCTTCCCAAAAATAATTTTTAGAAACTAAATTGGTTTCCACCATTAATTCCACTTGCAATATATCTAAAGGCCTTCACTAAGAACAAAATCAATCCCTATTAACTCTCCAACTGATAGGAATCATTAAATTATCCATATCATTCCTCTACTACCTCCATCTTCTAGCCAGACCAATTCTATCCTAAAAAAACATCCTTCGTCTCTATAAATTGAGTTAGTTGTGTAAGCAAGAACAAATCACAATAATGAAAGATTAAATTTTTTTTCAAACCTCCCTAAAACCTTCCAATGAAAACCTCAGTAGGAGAGATTTTGAAGTTGTATAAACTTGGAAAATGATTGATTTGTGGGTGTTACTT
The DNA here is from genome assembly GCA_019776745.2 of Taxus chinensis. NCBI lineage: Eukaryota > Viridiplantae > Streptophyta > Pinopsida > Cupressales > Taxaceae > Taxus > Taxus chinensis. Next base: position 795,873,091 of record CM034150.1, read on the forward strand.
AATGACCTCCAGAATGGGTTAACTAATGCTACGAGCAGAGATTTTTGGCTTGGATTATTGCTTCCAAAATAGCAGAAGTTGGAATGCAATTTGATAGAGTAAGTGTGCTATGAATCTAATAGGATTTGACAGAGAGTAGGATTTATTTTTATAGAAGTAGAAGTAGTTGTAAATTTGTTAAAATGGGTTGAATACATATGTAAAAATAACATTGAAGGAGGTTGTAGCAGTTCTAGGGCATTTAGGGGTAGTAAATGAATTAATTGTAGAAGTTACATCTGGAAAGGTGGTTGTATGTGTAATTGAATTGTAACCTTCTAGGATTCTAGAAGTGTTGTTAATTAGGCTTGGTATGTGGAGTTGACTGAGAAGAGGATGTGGAGTCCAAGTGGTTTTTGAATGTGCACACTTAATTAATTAATAATTTAATTAATAAATGGTAATTAACTTAGCACAATGAGGTACTAAGGGTACTAGGAATTAATTTAATGAACCCAAAAGGTGTAATGTGTATGAATTAATTGATTTAATCAAGTAATCACAAATGGGTGAATAAAAAGGTGTATTAGAATGCAAATTGCCAACAAGTGAGTAATTTTGGGGTGTCTATAGTTTTCCCCTATTTAAATGGATATTGTAGAGTAATAGTTCTTTAAAGATAGTAGACACATGTAGAGAAGCGAGCAAAAAGATGTGAAGCATTAGGATGCCCCAACGAGTAGGAAGTGGTGAAGCATTTGGATACCCCAACAAGTAGGATAGTGGTGAAGCATGTGGATTCCCTAACAAGTAGGATAATAGAGGAATTCCCCCTCAAGTTGGTGGGTGATGCAGGAAAGTGGTGAACAACTGCTTTATAGGAAGGAAAACAATGGATTGGAACAAGGATGGGAAAGGACTGTGCTTGTATCATGAACGTCATTTGGAGAATAATTTTAGAGAAACCTTATTTTTGGTTATTACACAATAGATTTGTCACCATGATTATGAAAGAATCAAGATGGTTAACCTAGATGCATGTAAACAAACACATATAACAAAGAAAAGATAAAAAAGGAAAACAAAACCAATATACAGAGTAGGTGCAAACATCATGGTTATAAAGGAACGAATATGTAATCACACTACTTGCAAGTGGTACAAAAAGAAAATATTAATAATGCAACACAAAGTGGAAAAGGAAGACAATAAAATATACCCCTAATGCATGCCACAATATGTGTAAGTAGATGCAAATTCTCCTAAAGAGAGGTTAAGATCAGACTGAAAGAGTGGAGAAAAGTGATTCCTTATGAAACTCTTGTCGTATCCATTGTGCAAATAATCAAAGTTGAAATTGACCCAGGAAAAGTTATATCGTGTAGGAAAAACAATTTTGTGAGTTTCCTCAAGAAGATTTAGCATATCATGTAAAGGGAAGAAAGTGATAGTTATAATATTGGCATGATCAGTAGGGTAATAGATAAAGGTGTGGTGTTTACTAAAATGGTGTTGAGATGTTGAAAGATTCACTTCAACGGTTTTCCAATTGTAATATTTCTATGATAAGTGAATGTTGGTTCGAAATTTTGTAATTTTTTTTTTTTTTGAAATATTTGATTTTTGTGAGTTTTGGAAAGATTTGAAATAAAAATGCAAAAAAACATGAAGACACAACAAAAATGAAAAAATTCCATGGCTTAAAGGAACCAAGAGGAAAACACAACACATGTAAGTGACAAAAAGACAAAAAAAGGAAATGGAAACAAACCTAATATGAATAGGAAGGAACCACACCAAATTTATATGTGAACTGAGATACGAATAAAGTTCCTGTAATTAGTCTACAATAAAGGAAAACAAAGTACAAAAAAAATAACAAATTGAGAGAAGTAAAAGCATCGTCACAATATTAAAAAATTGCAACAATACAACACAACATGTAAAAAGTACGTCTAATGACACTCTGAATGTGCTCCATATTGAAGAACTAGACATATTTGAATTCCCCCAAGTGATAGCTTAGAATGCAAGAGGATTGAATTGGGTAGAAGAGTGGAGTGATACTTAGATACTCTAAAAGAAACTCTTGTCGGATCCCATTGTAGTTTGATCTGTAATGGATTAAAATGTAAAATCCAAATGTTCCCCAAGAAAATTTATATTGCGAAAAGGGAAATGATTTCCTCAACAATATATATACACCAATTGCAATAAAGATGATCTGGAATGATCATGAGGAGCACTGTTAAAAGGTGAAATTGTTGAATTGTTTTATCCACTTGCTGAAATTTGGTCAAACATTATCTGAATGTTTAGATTGTGGAAGTTTTAAACTATTTTTTAAGATTTTGGAACAATTTTATATTGTTTTTTGTATTTTTGAATAATTTTATATATTTTTTGAAGTTTTGTGAAACATTTTTGAAATTTTTTGTTATTTTACAACTCGGTAAAAGAGGTACACTACTTGAAATCAGGTGCAAATAATTCAAAGAATTCCATTCCATTAACAAAAACATAGATGATTGAATGATTGGGTGTTTCACTCCACTCGTGGCTCCATGCAACAAGGAAGATGTGAGGGATCATCACCAAGAGCTAAGAAGGACGTGAAAACAAGATGAATAATGATATGAAAGGTGAAGATAAAGGATGTGATGACACAAGGTGTAATAATGATCCATATGAGAATAAAAAATGTAACTCATCTCTAGTCAAGATTATCTGACCGATTTGAAGATGATTCCACTTTATAGGTTTTGACAAGACTTAGATTGTAGATGGCCTACTGATTGGAAAAATCTAGGTGAAGGAATTTGTCTCTCTTTATTATGAGCAACTACTTTACTTCTATGGATTTTTTATTTGATTAAGCACTTTGATTAAGATTTCATAAAGGATTTATTGATTAATTATTTTTGTGAAGGACACCCTACATGTTGCCCCATGCCATTAGTAAAAGGCAAGGGCTCAACATCGAAGAAAAAATATAGGTGAGCAAGGAATTTCTCCATTCCTAGTCTCATGTTGCTAGTAAGAAGTATGGGCTTATCACCAAAGAGTGTGAAGGATGAAAGGTGTAGTGATTTTATAATTTTTTTGTATTTTTTAAATTGATTTAATTTTCCTTGTATGTTTGATAGTGTGATTCTTGGGAAGGAACATTCTACCCCTAAGTCTTAGCCTCATGTGACTAGTAAGACACAAGGGTTCAACACCATAGATTGATATGGGTGGTCAAAAAGGACCAGGTACAAATTTTTGGTGCTTTATGTTAAAGAGAGAGATTATTTGAAAGGATTTTCCATCAGTAATATTCGATACAAAACCATAGGTAAAAAGATATGAAATGGTAAAAACCATAACAAAGATGAGACACACAATGCCCAAGAGGAACAAGCTTAACATGTGTCATAATAGGTGAAGAAGGAAAATATATGATAAATGTATGATTAATATATTTTCTAATAGATGGAATGTTTAGCATTATTTTTACGTACTTTTCCGTTTATGATTGGAAAATAGTGCTTTAATATGAAGTTATATTCTATTTTTATGTTTTTAAGTTTTCTAAATGTTAGAGGATGAAGATTCGACATGAAAACATCAATAAAGAAGACCATGTTTATTGAAGTTGAATGGTCCTAAGATACAATATTTGTGCGGAGGAAATTCAAGTCAAGAGAGGGAATCAAAAGATTTGATAAGTTTTGAAATACGAGAATTGGGAGGACAAATTCCAAGGCAAAGGAGGAAATCCAAATATTTGATATGTCCTGCAATATGAGACTTGGGAGGACATGATCCAAGTCAAAGGAGTGAATCAAAAGTTTATATGGGTCCTGAGGTACTAGACTTGGGAAGACAAGATCCAAGTCATGTGATTAGATAAGTCTTCGAAGACATCGAGACACATATGTGATGTTAGAAGATGATTTTCGATATGGGGAATATGTTGCAATTCATATTCACCTGTGAGTGAAAGATTGTGAGGAAAGAAGGATGCATCTCTAGATGTATTCCCAAGGTTTGTTGTAAGCCATAGAGAGGAGATATTCAATGTTGCTCCGTCTAGGTTGTGAATTAATTGATTTGACGCAAGATTTGAAATTAAAGCATGAAAAGATTGTACAAGGATATTCTTGGGTGTACGTACGTAAAAGAAAAAAATCATGTATATGTCTTGATAGGTAGGAATCATCATTGATGAGATTCCTATAATATGGATCATGTGAGGTATAATGGACATAGAAGGTTGTATTGTCACAAATGTCCAAGCTTGTTGTGGTTGTGGTTCGACAACAAGACTAGAGATGGTAGGTATAAGAGCCAGAATGGAAACAATAGAATCATACTCAATGGTGCTTCATGATGGACCCTCTTTTGCAATTTTGAGGGTTGAAAGAGAGTCTTGAAGAAAATTCAAGCTCTCGTTAGGTGTTAGAATATTTTTTTTATTATTGGCAAATAGTTTTATTCAAGCTCTCGTTAGGTGTTAGGTGTTAGAATATTGTTTGAAATAGGTTCAATGTTTATTTGGACTAAAGGAAAAAAATTTGTACAAGGAATAGATTGTTTTGAAGGGAGAGATACTCGAATTTTTTCATGTTCTCACAAAATTTTAGCATAATAGAAGTGGAGAAAAAATTTAATTATTCATTGGAATTGGATACTGATGTGTCATTGATCACGAGAGATTCTTTATCGAGCTCGATAGAGATGGTTTCGAAGTCAATTAATTATTGGACATAATGACGAAGAGGTGTACAATTATCAGTAGAATGGCCATACATGTGATGAAATTAAAAATAGTTTGATGCTTTGTATGATGTAAGATTGGGTTCCCCATCAGAAATGGGTCTTGTAGGTGGATATTCAACAATCGTAGCCTTTCCTAGTTGTTGAAAGGAACTAGATAGACTCTCTCTCAGAGGTGTAAATTGACGTTCAACGGTGCATGACGTACTGTCGTCACTATAGGATATGATGGATTTATAATCAACGATGTTTGAGGATTCACCATGTTCGTGAGATTTTCCCTTTGTCTCATTATTAGGTGGTAGGTCTCCAGTCACTATGTCTCCATTGTCAATAAGGTCTTGGATGTAGTTGCAAAGTTGTTTACATTTGTCTGTTTTATGACCATTTATGTGATGAGAATAAAAATATGTGTTAGGTATATATCATCTTGGCTTAGGTTCACCTTTAAGGAAGGGTTGTGTGATAAGATAAGTGACCATATTAGCACTTACCAACTATATTAAGATGTTTGAAAGATATTCCCCCAAATATGTATATCGTATTTGATTGCAATCAAAAGGAGGAGGAAAGGTTTCTCTCTTTGAGATGGTGAAAAATGGTTTAGAATTAATATTTTTTAATTGGTTGTTCCATAAGGTTTGCACGTTGTGATTATTCGTGACACCATCATTGAAAATAATATCGTTGTGATTGATGTACCTAGATTTTTCATGATAAGTGCTAGGGTTGTTGATATTGTGACGATTATGATTGTGCCCATTGTTTTTGTAATGAGACTTAATCAATCCTTTAGAAATGAAGGTTTTTTCAATTTGAGTTCCCTTTTTTTATAACTTCCTCAAAGTAGTTGAGGTAGTGCATTTGCATGTGAAAAGAAAATTCGTTGTTAAGGATAGGGATGAATGTGCTAACCAATTTTTTCTCAGGGAGTAAACATGGGAATTGACTTGTTATTCCTCGCCAATGTTGTAATAATTATGCAAAACTCTTATTTTTTTTTTGTTTGGAATTTTACAAATCCATCATGGTTATTTCAGATTCAAGGTTGAAAGAGAAGTGTTTGAGGAACTTCTTAGAGAGGTATGAAAAGCTAGAGATAGATCCCTTTAGAAGGTGAAAGAACTAGTCCAAATATTTTTCACCTAGAATTTTAGGAAAGAGGCGCAAGAAAAAGATATCTTTATAAGCCACCTCTTGGCATGTCATGAAAAATTCTTTGACATGCTCTCTAGGATCAATTTTTCCGTTGTATTTTTCAAATTTTTTCATCTCAAAAGAGAGTGGGAAGGGTATGCGTAATATGTCCATGTCGAAAGGGTATGGACACAATTCATTGAAATTTAATTATTTGCATTGTTTTTCCATACTTGAAATACTGTCCTTCATCATTTTCCAATCTTGAGAAAATGGTGAATTTTTTTGTGGGATGAATGGTGATTTATCATTCGTATGATTTTTGTTCTCATCACAAGTCTTCAAATTATTTTTGAAGATTTCATCACTTTTCTTAGTATGTTTGGTACCTTTGGTATTTTTGTTAGTGACTGTGGAGGATATGTGAGCCAATTGTTTCTCCATTGTATTTATTTGATCAAGTAAGGCTTGGTTGGGATTAGAGGATGAAGAATTACATTTTCCTTTATTATAGTCGTTTCTTTTACATGGTCCTTTGTCATCATTTTTGTTTGAATTGAATGGTGGTCCCTTAGAAGATTTATTTCTTCCCTTTGAGGATTTCAATTCATCCTCATCAAATTCTGAGGGAAATATTTCTCCCATTGTGAGGATATGAAGAAGGAATTGGTATTTATTTTATTGCAAAGTAGCATCTATAAAAGGATTTTGAAGTTAGTCTTTGTCCTCTTCATCTAAACTGATATGGAAAGGATTTTGTTCTTCCCATCGAAAAGGACTATAATCATGATGTCATGTTCCCACCATTGTTGAAAAAGGGGAGGAACAAGAAGATGAATGATAGAAAACTCAACCCTTAGAAAATTTAATGCTAAGATGGAAGAGGAAAGAAGATGAAAAATCTCGATCCTTAACAAAATGAGTGATAAGAGGGAAGAAGCAAAAATGATTAGTTGAGTGCCTGAATCCTAAGTAAAAAGAGATTTAGGTAGAAAGGGAATAAATGAGGTGAAAGTGGTCAATTCTTAATCAAAATCAATGATAAGAGTGAAAAAGTGATATGAAAAGGTTAACTCCTAGAATGATGAGTGTTAAGAGAAAGGAAAAAAGGGGGGAATTCACAACAATTAATAAAATGAATGATGCTAAGGTGGAAGATGGAGTGAAATATTAGTTTAGATTGATTCTTAACAAAATGAGTGTAAAGAAAGATGAAGGAGGAATGAATGGATTCGAGACCCTTTACAAAGTGAATATAAAGAGGGACGAAATGAAAGGAGGTTAATTTGTTCAATGTAGTCATTTTTACACCCATCACAAAGGAAAGAAATTGCATGTGCATCGACCTATCACCCAGTGGGCGTTGGGCACTCACACGAGGCATGCATGGGTTCCGAGTCTCTCTTTTATGTGAGTTTAGTGGGAAACATCATCTATGATCTGAGTTTAAGAGATTTGAGAGGAAATAAGACATACAAGCACCATAGAGCTCAGAATGGCTTCTAGATCCTTGCAGTCATTCCAGAAAAAAAAAGAGCTTAACAGATTTTAGAACTTACACCAAAACAGAAAGGAAATTGTACAAGCATTCACACTTAGTTCATAAAAATAAATGAAAAAGAGCTATGAAGAAGGATGTATGCATCAGAACCATTAATGCTCATATTCACATAAATTGGTAACCTCATTACATTAATTAGGCCCATTGCAAAATGTGACAGAAAGGCAGACTGTAGTCATACATAATAACTGGACTCATATAACTAGGCCCTCAAAATAAAATTTATAACTCCCCAACCCTTGATACATCCTTTCCTATACTTTTTTACCCAAGATAATAGAGTCCTTGTAGTATTTCTACAAAGCTCCACCCTCTATCTATTTTTCATCTCTCTTTGCTTCTACAGGTACTTGTACATATAGCCTTCCTGAACTACCAACTCATTCTTCTGCTGCCTCAGGCCTATCGCCAAGTGTCTAAATGTGGTCCTCCATAAGCGCATGCTCCTCTAGGCTTGAGCTCACCACTCCTTTCCATGATGCCCTTCTAGAAGCTTCTATCATAGGACATATTCCTTCCAGGCCACCCTGTCACTAGGCTAGCACCTTATCCACCCGAGTCATGTTTTTCTTGCATTCTTCTCGAAAGGTTGAAAATGGATAAGTCACGGATTTTTCTTCACAGACACGTAACCTGGGTTCTACCAAAATCCTACTTGAACACTTCCCTTCATGCCTTATCTTATGTGCTTTGTTCAATTGTGTGCACCTATGCGCCCTTTTTGGACTTAGTTGATATTTCAAGGGCCTAACATCACCCCACACTTTACCTATTCTCCACCCTCAGAAACTTCCTTAAAGAATATAGAAATACATAATAAAGGGGACAAAGAATGGGAAAATAAGTAAGAATGGGGAATGATGCTACTTAAAGTAATAATAAAGGAAAGTTCTTCTGCAAGTTAACCTCCAGATTGTTCGAGGCATCGACCTCATTCTGTGCCCTCTGGCAAAGATCACCTACTAAGGTGCTCACCTGATCAAAACCTATCCCATCCCCTTGGGTGCTCATGGTGTCAAAATTTTTCTCTAACTCCTTGCGTATATCCTCCAATGCATCCATCCTTCATGTAATTTGTGGGTATAGTTCCTTTAGCTAGTTTTTAATTGAGCCCTATAAAGCCTCAATAGCTTCTGAGTTTATTTTCTACCTTAGCTAGGATATTTTTTTGCTCCGCTCTATTCCCCTTGTTCTTGTCTTGGAACTCTTTAAGTTTTGCTTCATCATTGGTGACCAACATGCTTGCCACTTTGTCTCTATCCACACAGTTTTTGTACGTGGCCTCAGCAGTCCGGGAAGCAATATTTACATTAGTAAGGACCTTGCTATATTCATCTATGAGCGCCATGACCTTCAATTTATCCTCCTTTTCTAAATGTGTGGCCACTTCTTCTATAGATTCCAAGGCTAGTGGCTACCTCTCCATGGTGAGGATTCTTATTAGATCCTCTAGGAATTCTAGGGCATATGCATACTTCTGTGCGGGAGGCGCTAGCTCCAGATGCTTTAACACTATTTCATTTGTAATGGACTCCACCTTTTTGTATACTTCACGTACTCTTTCCTTCTCGTCCCTTAACTCACGTTGTAATTGGGTGCTGATTCAATTTTTTTGACTCATCTCGTTTGTCCCCGCATCTAGCTCTTCCTCTTTCTTCTCTAGTTCATCCTCCAGATCCTTGATTCTATCATTCTACCCAAAGAGCCTAGGTTTAACCTCAACGGAGACCTTATTGAGTGAGTTGCACAGTTGTTCATCTGAGAGCTACTGAGCATTCACCTAGGTTATCTCCTTTTGATTCCAAAAATGTTATTATTTCCCTGTGGCTTACTTCGAATTCTAGCTCATCAAGATGGGACTCAAATGCCCATGAGAGCATCTTCCTTGTCCATGGGTATGCAACCTCATTATCAAAAGATGAAATTTCCAGGAGCCCCTCTGCTGGAACTATGCTTTGGAACCGTGCACGCAACACTTTTTTGGGGTCATCAATATAACCCAATGATGGCCTCTCCTCCTCCATGTGCTTTCCTCCCATGCATGCGCCCTTAGGAATATTTATAGTTAAAGTTAGGCCTCCTATGCTATCATGGTACTTTCCCCCGCTCTCCTCCTTATCCTCATTCATTACCAATTCAGCGTTTCCTTTTAACCCCTCTTCCACCAAGGTCTGAATGACCTTCTCAGCCTCTCTTTCTACCTCCTTATTTACCTCTTCACTCCTTTCCTTTTCCTGGGTGCCTTTCCCCTCTTAGCTACCCTCTCTCTGCGCGAAGGTGTACTCATTCTTCTCTCCCTCCTCTGAGTCATGTACACTGAACACAGGTTATTGGTTTTCCACAAGATTATCTTCCTCATCATCATTCCTTTCACCCTGGTAGGCCCCTAAGCTCTCAGTGTACTCAGAATCTAACTCCTTTTTCATCTTCTGCTTCGTTCCAACCGGGGATTCCGTCACAGGTGACTTTGTCTCTTCTTCTTCTGATGACTCTTTATCTAATGACTCCTCTAGCTCTGGAGTCTTCTCTTTAACTAAGGACTTTTTCTTGCATGAATACATACTTGTTCTGGCAGTTGTCTTAGGGGTACTTATTACCTGTGCAGTCACTACACTTAGTACTTTCTCCTTTGGTTCTTTTTCCTTCTGCCTAGGTATGGGTCTCTTCCTTCCAGTTGGGTCATCAAGTATGGATATCTCATTCTCCAGATACATGCCCTTCTCAAATTTGGGTCTTATGTGGAGGTATACTCATGCTGCGATCCCTCCTACAATGTAAAAATTCATAGGTTTCATCATTTGGACCTCATGCAACACTTACTTCTCCATGTACACATGCTTGTTGGGGTAGACCAACCCTTTGCACACTTCTCTGTGATCCCTATCTAGATTACCAAGGTCCATCTTCAAGTTCTTTGATTATTTGAACCTGTTCCCTCTTGCTTGGAAGTGTTGAGTTGTGAACACAATAGGGATCTTGCACCATGAGCTCCATGTCTCATCTATCCATTTAAATCTATCGAGATAGAAATTTTGGTACACAACAAACTCAGCTTCTCCCTTGGTGGTCACTAGAAATTGTTTAGGGATACTCCATTCTACCTCAAATGCATTCCTTAGGCTTGTGTACCACATATCTAGGTGTACCTTATGCATGGCTGTCATACTATCACATGTCTACTTCTCAAACCTCTTTGCGGGAAAAGTGTCTTCAGCAAGGTACTCGCACACAAACTTGTCCACTACATCTGACACCCCAATCTTTAAGAATAAAATGGTTAATAGGACATTACCAAAAAGGATTCTATCACCTTCATTCGTGCTGCTAACAATATCATCCACGGTGAATGCACATAAGTTGTAGATGGTGCCCTCTGAAATCCTCCTGCAAACATTTAACCAGGCCTTGTTTACTTAGGTCCATCTCTCCTGGCCATTTAAATTTTTCACAAGGTGCGCAACCATATTCATCACCGAGTCCTTAGTGTCCATGATATCAAAGTATCTAGACCCCTTTTTTGTACACATAAGCAGCAATGGTTTCCTTAGTTTCCTTCTTGTCACTTAGGTCAACCTCTAAACTCTCTCCATAATAGATGAGGCCTATGAAATTTGAAACAAGCTGAGGGGTTATGGGCATCTTGCACCCTGCAAAGTGAAAGTAATCTTCGTGCATGCATGAAATCAACCATTAATATAAGCACTCAAGCTTCCTAAAGTAGGGAAACTCAAAGAGTTGCAATAATCCTGACTTCTTTATATTTACTTTTACATCATCATTATAGATGGGAAAACCCTCTGGTGTCCTTTTATTCATCGGGCACAATAACTCCAGTGCCATTTCCTTCTCGATTTTCCTCAAATGATGATTGTAATAATTTATTGACATATTTGTTAAATGGGACTCCCACTCACACCCAAGCAATACTCTGTTTGGGTATTGCATTTCTGTGTACCACTCTTCATTTGTATCCACAAAAGTGTCTTGTTGCTTGCTCTTTCCCTTTCCCTTCTTAGGTGTGCCAACTGGTTTCGTGGGTGCCATTGTTTATGTTAACACTTCAAATTCTTTCACTTGCTTTGTTTTACTACCCCTTTCCAAGTTTAGATCTCAAACTGGCAAAGAAACTATTTTTTGACCCATGCCTTAGATGCCAAACCCTAACTGAAATATCTTTTCACTAGATGACGCTTCTCCACAACTCTTCCCATGCTCGTGAATCACTTCCTTTCCGATTTGTAAAGCCAAACTGGTCACTCGTTCAAATTCTTGCAACTTTTCTTAGTATGGATCAACTCTAGGAACCTAGTTCACAAAATCTCCTCTTCGTATATGCAAAGTGAAAAAAAATGAAATGCTTGAACGTTTTTTTATAGTTTTTCCCATTTTTTAAGCATTAAATGCTACTTCACCTACCATCATACTTTTGACGTTTGATGTGGATTTTTCAAACAAAGCCTAACTTTTGAACCCTACCTCATGTGCCCAACCCTATGTGCACAATCTTCCAACCTTCTGGCGCGCAACCAATCCATCTTGACAGGAGACTCTTGTGTGCGAGCAACCAGTGCCGAAGGCACTTCTTATTTCATGATTTTTTCTCCCACCTACCTTGTGTTGTTTATGCACCTCTTCCTCTATACGTGGGGACTGAAAGTAGCCTTATCTTACACTAACCATTCTTTTCTACCTTTTCTTTCATGCACCTTTTTCAACAAGGCCATTCAATTGGATTTTCAACATAATCCTCCTTGACACTTTACCCACACTTTCTTTCACATCACTCCACCCCAAACTCAAAATGATGCGCGGTCCTCTCCGTATTCAAAAACCTCAAAAAGTAACAATTTTACTAGTGCCCAAGGTGTAAAACAAAACAAAAATGTGAAAGGGAAACACAAGAAAAGAAAATGCATACAAGAAATTCTAAACTATCTGGCAAAACTGTGTTATTTACAAACACCAAGAATCCTTATTTATACTAGGGCTTCAACCTATTCCCATTGAAGTGTCTAGGAAATTTCATTCCATCCCACTTGTAACTAGCACACACCTAAATCAAGGATGTACAAGATTATATAGGGACCTAACCAATGGACCTTTGACTTCCCATGTTGGAGAAGAAACTTAGAATCATACAACAAGACCATCTGCCCAACCTCAAACTTCTTATTCCTAATGTGGCGATCATGTCATGCTTTTTGATTTAATTTTTCTACTGTTTGGCTCCACCTGGTGAGTGATCATCTTTTATCCATCTTCATCAATTTATCAATTCTCTCTTCCAGTGCTTTCTCATCAGCCATCTTTCTTACGTGCACTATTCGTAGAGAAGGTAACATGAACTCAATTGGAAGAATAGCTTCCACGCCAAACACCAATTAAAATGGTGTGGCTTTGTTCAACCTTTTATAAGTTGTCCTATAAGCCCATAATACGGATGATACCTTGTCATCCCAATCTTGTCTTCTTACATCACAAATTTTTGTCAGGGTATGACTCAGTATTTTGTTAAATGCTTCCGCGGTTCCATTTGCTTGTGGGTGATAAGGTATAGTCTTGTGATGAGCCACCATGAACTCTACTAACAGGATCCTTAGGGTCTCATTCAAGAGATATGTACCCTTATCACTAGTTAAACTTAAAGGGCATCTATACCTTGTGATAATGTTCTCCCACAAAAATTTTACTGTTGTAGCTACTGTGTAATCTTTACTTAGGGCAGCCTCTGCCCACCTTGTCAAATAGTCCATGCAAGTTATTACGTAGCGTGATCTAGTCCTACATATTACTGGAGCAATAGGGCCTACAAATTCTATTTCCCATTTCTTAAAAGGTTTAGTGCTAGGGATAGGGCGTAAAGGAATTTCATCTCTCCATCTTGGCTTGCCAACGCGTTGACAATGGTCACACACTTGACAATACTCCTTATAGTCCTTATACAGAGTTTCCCACCATAATCCTACCATTAATATTTTACATGTGGTGGTGTCTCCTACATAATGTCCACCTGTACTTCCCCCATGTGCTTCCTCTATGATGGCGAGGCGCTCATGCTCTAGTACACACCTATGTAAAACTTCATCACGCCCTAATTTATATAAGTCCCCACTAATCAATATGTAGGGTGTAGTGCGTATGACTAGTTTCTTTTTCTCTAATGTCTTTTGTTATCCAAAATGTTCCCCCTTGCACATTTTGTGGTTAACTCCCTTCATTCTTCCCTCTCTTGTGCCTTAGTCATAATTTTTTGCTTTTCAAGCACTCAAGACCTTCTGGAAATGGCACCATTAGATAGATATTTTTCTCATCTTTCTAGAAAGGTAAATTTTTCCTCCTAACTCCATGTATTTTATGTATTTTTGAAGTTATGGCTTGGCGGAGATTTTGTGGGAAATTTTCCCCTGAAAATCTTGAGCCAATAAGATGAGGCCACATGTCCTCTGGAAGGCGGAGGCATAGAGGTAAACTTGAAATTTTTACCTAGTGTTCGGAAAAATTTCAGAAATGAATTTTTCACCCCGACAGTCCCGCCGGCGAATAGGATTGCTACCACGTGTCCAAGGGAAAGAAGTTAGGAAAATTTCCAAAGGGTTTAGCCACAAACTGAAAATTGTTGGACGCCAAGACCCACGTCCAATCACATTATGCCACATGTCCTTTGGCCGAAGGGAGAGTGGCGGAGGGCGGGGATGAAATTTTTCAAAATTTTCCTGAAGGGTTTGGCACCAGGGTGGAAAGTCAATTTCTGCCCGTAAGGTCTGCATCTAATGGCCTGATAGCCATGTGTCCCAAGAGCAGTGGACCACGGCCAGGGACTTAAAGATTTTGGCGAAATGTTTTGGCGAGAGGAAAGGAGAAATATTGGCCCGTTAACCTGTTGACCCAGTCAAATCAGGCCATGTGTCCTGGGGGCGTCGGAGCGACAGAGCGGCAGTTAGAATTGGGAAATTTTCCCCAAGGATAGCTCAACAAATGACGTTTTCACCCCCATAGCCCGATACGAATGGAAACCCACTACGTGTCTTCAATTGGCAGGGGTGTGGGGGAAAGTTGGGAGATTTTTCCCAAAACAAAATCAAAAAAAAAAATTTCAAAGGAAAACCCACCCCCCAAAATGCGAGCCAATGGAATTATGCCACGTGTCCATGTCGCGGCAAAAAATTGCAAGACAAGGCTTGCAGGGAGAAAATGAGGAAGATAGGCCCGTGCCCAATAGGATCTCTGCACACATGTCCAGCTCAAGGAAGATGGTCAATAGCAGACGGAGAATTTGACAAAGCCAAAATCCCGTGGTGAATCACGTCATGCCACGTGTCCTTGGGTCATGTAGCTCGGTGGGGAATTTTTTGGAAAATTTTCCAAAGGCCGAAGCGGTGGAAAAAGAAGTAGGAAAGGCCCATGCAACTAATCAGAATGTGCCACGTGGCACCAAACCAGTGGTGGTGCAGATATTTTTGGGGAAAATTTCCTAAATGCAAAAGTGGGGAAAATTTTAAAATTTTCGTCTCTGCAAACCATGTTTCGGCCCTATTTTGCCCTAAATTTTTGAATGGGCATAGCTTTTGATCCAGAGCTCAGGTTTTCGGGAATTCATTATATCAATGGAAAGATGGTGAAATTCTTCTACATGATTCTGGGGTCAATTTTGTGTTTTGGTGGAGTTTGGAGAGAAAAAATTTGAAAAACACCTCTGGCACGTGGGATAATGAACAAAAATGACATTTCAACCACCATTTTTTATGTAGCATGGCTCGTATTCTCTCCCAGCATGGTAAAAAATGTCAGGGAACAAAATTTTAAGGATACCCATGCTGTTAATTATTGTAATTTGGTCGGTGGTTGAAAACTTTCTCATGTTTTCCTGCGTTTCCCTCTCTCTGAGCTCAGGGAATGGGCATTGTAAGAAGTCAGAATGGGCTCATTTCTCATAGAAGTTAGACACATTTTTCTATGCCATTGCAAGGCTCCCCCTTTTCTTCCCTTGAAAAGTAGATTTTGTGGAAATATTTTACCTTTTCATGCAAGACTACAACATCTCTTTTTGCCTCTTGGCCATGTTGTAATGCATTGTATTTTGGATATTGGAAATGATAATGTGTGCTCTGTGATTAAAATCTTCTCAATCCTCTTCATATGTTGTTTGCATTCATTTCTTGATCTCTTCATTACATTTCATGGAAAATTGTGCATGATGTTTGTGCTATGCATTTTCTTGTGGATCTGTGTCAATGTTTTGCAAGTAAGCAGATGTCTCATTACTTCTTTGGTGCATCACCTCATTTAGCACTAGGTTTCAGTTTTTGTATTTTCTCATCCCTGTCTCCTTTGGCAAAGTTTAGATTAAGATTATGAGTTTAAAACCCTTTGAGAACTGTGCACGTAATACACTTGAACAGAGAAGTTGTGGAACCAACCTCTAATCTGGAGATTTTTTTCCCACTTTTACAAGTCCCACACTTGGGGAAAAGATTCAATGTTGTGCCAATCACACTGGATGTCTAACATGTCAAACTAGAAATCTGATAAAAACATCCAGAGGGTGTTGCTGATTTGCGCCAACTAACTTCAGTCCCTTCCAGTGGCACACCTTCCGGTAGGGATACTATGAGGTCCTTCAAATCCAAGGGCACTTGCCATAACCTAAAATTGATGTGCATTTGTTGCATAGTTTCTTGCTTCAATTCTCTGCACGTCCTCCCCTAAATTGCACATTCTTGACGACTGTTTAGGTCCAGAGGAATCAACTGGTTTCCAGCAGTCAACACTACCATGAACTCAAACTCATGCGAAGAATAGCACCCACCCAGGTCATATGTTCCTTTGGAGAAGAAGAAGTATTGTTCACCAAGTACTTCAATGCAATGTGGTCTCCAGTGTAGAAGAATACCAAGGGAGTTGCCAGGAGATACTTCCTGAACTTGTGAAGCATCTCCACCGTTAACAATGCTTCACGCTCAGTTGTAGTCATAATCCTCCACTCTGGTGGTAGTCAACTTCTTTCATCCAATCAACAAAGGGTTCTAAGGCCAATCAGAATGGCACAACACAACCCATATGTCAGTACTCGCCCTACTGGTCAGCAGCCACTTGAATCTCATATGCACATGGAAAATCCAATCCCAGTTGTAGCACTGAAGAACATGTCCATACTAGGTACTGGAGAGAATCAGACCTACTCCTGGTGATCATGTCAAAGGACATCTGCTGTGCATTTGTGCAATGGAATTGAGAGTAGGATTTTGATTTTGCAACCTGTATAAACGTGTCAGAATTGCTAGCATCTTCATTCAAAGGAGTAAGGAACTTTGCAATGGTTAACCTAGGAGCCTTGCTTTAGGCATGTTAGGAAATCCCACACTTGGAGATAATATTCAATGTTGTGAATAATCCCTTACAGAATCGTCCAACATGTAGAAACTAGATATGTCAGATTAATATTACAGGGATGCTGCAAATAAAGCGTAGAATAAATAATGGCATGCACAGAGAGACCTTAGAGATCTTCAACGTGGTTGTACCCAATTGATGGGCATACGTTCACCAAGAATCACTTGCTTAAAAGAGCCCTTTATTACACAGCCTGGTGACTCTCAAGGAATACCATACCTAGACTACGTTTGGAGCTATGTTTAGACCTGACAAACTCATTAGAAGAATTCACACCCGAAGGTCAAGAGTTGGACACATCTGTAGGTACTATTTGCTTATACATCTAATCATATGCAATAAGAAGGAATATAAATGGAGGAGACTGCTTAAGCAGTCTTGATCTCCACAAAACCGAACTGGGTATCAAAACCAAGGGCAAAAACTGGTAGGCCTTTCATTCAATCAACAATGGGTTCAAAAGACCGAATTAAACCATGGGCCCAACACAAACAGCCCATAATGGTTACCCATTACCCATGGGTTAATAAACCACTTTCTCATGAAAATTTGCAAAAATCTCGAATCCCCCTTGTAGCATCGGGGGGGCAATTCATACTTTACCCGAGACCCCCCTGACCCGCTCACCGGTGATCATGTCTAGGATACCGCCGTAATATGTGTGCAATACCATGAGATGTAATGACATGGAAGTTGTTGTACCATACTGCTGTCATCTTCATTGAAAGGGATAGGCTTTGCCATGGTTTAGGAGTCATAACACAGGCTCTATCCAAAATTGGAACCAGTTATGTATAGCCCTCCATGAGCAGTTTGGAGAAAAGGGGGATAACTTATCCCTTTTGGAACAATTAAGAACTATCAAGAGAGCTCCCAATGAGCACCTGACTGACTTCAACTTCAGATTTCAAAGTGACTTGGGAGAGAATTCCAATGGCCGTAAGGCCAACAACAGAAGGTGCTTTTCTATATTACCTTAAAGCTTTAAATTTTTATATTTCTATGATAATTGCAATCCATGAGGAGGTACAACTATCCTTGCTACTTATAGCATTGCCATTAGAGCTGAAAATTGTTTGATCCAAGCTGGAAAGCTAGCTCCTAGGCCTCCCATGCCATTGTATCCAAAATTTAGAAAGTCCAAGCACTAATCCAAGCACCTATTTTTAGCTCCTATTCCCACTCCTAGAAATCAGAATTCAAATGAAGCTTCTACTTCATCTTCTAGTGCTCTCAAATGAAACTTTAAGAAGTCATGAAGCAATTGCAAAATGTAGGTAATGTGCTAGTTACACTCAAGAGGCAACAAGCCCAAAGTTTCAGACCTTTCTTATCAGCCTCAAGCTTAGCCTAACAAGTAGCCATACCAGCCTCAAAGACCACCAAATCTAGCTGCAAATCAAAATCAAGCAAGACCTCCTGCCAACAGACCATTTTAGCCTTATAATCCCAATGCTACATCTGCCTCTAAAGCACTAGTGCCAGTGTACAAAACAACATAGCTCAGGAGTATGATTGGTGTTTCCCATGCAATGAACCTCACAACCAGTCTATATGCTTCAATGGTGCCCTAAATCAAACATTAATGGTAACAACAACTAGTGTGGAGGGTGAAGGGAGTCAAGGAAATAACCAACAACAAGAAACATTCCTAGTAACAATAATCTCCAAATGATACCAAACTTGTAAACTGGCAAGAAGAAGATTTTTGTGGTATGAATCAAACAATCTCTCAAAGTGTTGCAGCCAACACAAGGTCAAAAAGGAGAAATTTGGGGGAAGGACAGCCATTGGCTCCAAGTAATCCACAACCTTCTACCACTCCACAAACTGTCGGCAAACAAAATGCAGTTCTAAACATGCAAGGGCCACCCAAACCAGCTCCTAAACCAACTCATATGCCAGTTGTTGCCTGCCCATGTGCAAGGAATGAATGTGTAGGCTAAGGGACAACAGAGAGATGCTTCATCTCCATTCAACATCATTGATCAGATGAATAAGACAAATGTAAACATATCAATGTGGGAATCACTATCCATCCCAGGTTAAAGAGATTTGTTATAATGCCCATGAAGAACTGGTCAACTTCAAATCAGTACAGGTCCAAAATGCAAGAGAAGGTACTCACAAATGCTGCCTAGCCTGAGGGGAATCGTGGAGGACAGCAAGGTAAAATGTTGAAGCCCCCTCCAGTCTATGTTTCATTGATAATCTTGGAAATCAATTAGTACACAAATGCATGATTGATTCCGGAGCAAGTAGTTCAATAATGCCCAAGCAAATAGCTGATCAGTTGGGGCTTCAATATGAAGTCATATCCAAAGGGGTAGTGTAATTGGATGGGACAGTAGTAACAACAGTAGGAGTGGTATTAAAAACTTAAGTCTCACCTTGCATGCATGCCCCAACGTTGTTGATTTGTAAGATGTCTCAGTGATAGATCTTCCACCACTCTTTGCCCTATGTTTGTCAAGGGATTTTCACAGCTAAGATCAGAGGTTACTTATTTACTAATTGGTCACACATGTTGTTTCAGAACAAGATATGGAACTAAAGCCACAGTCAGGATCTAGAGCCTATTGCCAACTTTCACATTGAGCCCTCGTACTCCAAGCCAAATCAATATCAATTGTTCAACGTTTGATCAAGAGGATTATCTAAGCACTGATGAAGTTGACACCAAGGTTGGAAGCATCCGAGATTTGACTCTTGATGAAATGGGCAAGCAAGGTGCATGCTTTTGATCCTTATCAAGAAATAGAAGATTCTGAGCTAGGAGTCTATTGCATACATGAAGAAGATCAGCATATTCCTAGCATCACCAAGTCAGACCACAAGGATGAAAATGAGGTATGGCAGTTGTTTCTTGATGGATCAAGGAGTAGACAAGGTGTGGGGGGAAGCTATGATTGTTTCACCTCAAGGAGGTTAATTATTATTAAGATTTTAGATTTTAGTTTGCATGCTCTAATAACACTACTAAATATGAATCTTTGATACAAGAGATTGCAGATTGGTCAATCAAGATGGGAATAAAAAATTTGCAAGTCTTTGGTGACAGTGAGTTGATTGTCAACTAAGTTAAGGGGCAACATGCTGCCCAAGAATGATCTGCTCAAGTGCTACAAAAATAGGGTATGGGACCTGTTAATGCAAAATCACAGCACCCCTGGACGCACATCAGGCTTCTAGGTTGATGTTCAGGCATCCAGTGTGATTGCACAACATGGAAACCCTCTCTCCAAGTGTGGGACTTGTGAAACCGAGAGAGGAATCTCCAGAGAAGGCTGGTTCCTGTTCCTAAACTACCTGCCACAAGCTATTCTAGTGCAGGCAAGCTAATCTAATCCTAATCTAACCATGCCAAGGAGACAGAGAGAGAGAGAGAAGGGAAAAACAGCAAAAGCCTACATTAAAAATGGTGATACACCAGAGAAGGAGAATGTTGAACATCTGTCAAAACTGCCATGGGGCAAAGAGAGGTGAGCAATGGGAAGGATGGACAGATGCATAACAGGCCCAAGGATAGATTTCACACAGAAAAGTGTCCCAAAACTCCATGAACACAGCTCCAGATCTGCAGTGAACGTTCTAAACATGCACAGATACCTGCAATGAAGAGAGGCAAGAAGAAAACAAGCAAAAACGAGAAAGGATGGACAGATACATCACAAAACACGTTTTGTTGCTTCAGAAGTTTGCACAGAACATCATTCCATTAGTAAAAGGCAAAAAACGTCATTACAGAGTAGGGAGGAGGTTCGAACTCCATTTTCAACCCTAGAGAAGAAAAGAAGGGAGGGCAGAGCAGAAAGAATGAACAACCTTTTTTTATTTTGCCACTCCTTACAATATATAGGAAGAATGAGAGAAGGAAGAAAGGAGGAAAGTTAGATTTGCTCAACCACCCCCAGGTCGTATTTTAAATCATCTCATTATGGTATAAGCGGCGGATCCTGGCAAAACGGCGGGCTGTCTGCTGCATTAAAGCTGGTTGTTGAAGCGTCACCGTTTCTTGATTTTCTCTCTCCAAACTGCACCAAAACTCGATATTAACCCCAGAATCATGTAGAGAATTTCATGAGCTTTCCGTTGATATAAAGAACGTGATCAAAAGATATGGCGATCTGAAGATTTAGGGCACGGAGCAGACCAAGACAGATTTTAAAATGTTTTCCCGCTCTTCACCGTCTGGACGACAGGGTTTTAGCATCAAATCCATTCCTAGAAAAGAGAACCAAGCTGCTGCCAGGCTTGCAGTAGTTGGAGCATTTTGGGCCCTTCGTGCCTTTGATGTTGTTTGAAAGCATCAAAAAGGACAAAGTACAGCCAAGCATTCATGTGATTGTAAGGCCTTCAGTGCTAGATAACAATGTGAGTTGGCAAGTGTTTGAAAGTGATCAAAAAATCATCCATTTCTTGAACCAAGAAGAGGTTGAGTTATCAGCTAAAAATTCAGGAAAATTTGGAGCAAGCAGTATGGTGACCAAGTGGTACAGTTGAGAACCAACAAACTACCAAAGGGACTTATTACTTTGGAGTCCATTTTCAATCCTAATGATCAGTTTAGGAAGGAGAAAGAAAACATCCAAGTCAAGGGATAAGATTCAGTGTCCATCTTGGTGGAAGAGGGAAAATCACTCCAAGTTGGTAAGATGAACACTGAATAAGAAAGGTATGAGTTCATACAGCTTTGTCAAGAATTCCCTGATGTGTTTTCTTGGAGCTATGAAGATTTGAAAGGTTTTAACCCTGAGTTAGCTCAACACACCATTGAATTGGATTCAATTACTAAACACATTAGGCAAAAAGAAAGTCCAGTCAATCCACACATGGAGCCTCTCATGAGAAAAGAATTGAATAAGTTGATACAGTCAAGAATCATATTCCCTATCAAGCATTCTAGTTGGGTGGCCAACTTGGCTCTAGTTAGAAATAAGAGTGGGGAAATTAGATTGTGTGTTGAATTCAGAGATCTAAATAGAGCATCTCTCAAGGATCATTATCCACTTCCTTCTATGGAACAAATTTTACAAGTTGTTGCCAGCTTTGAGAGGTTTTCATTACTTGATGGCTATTCAGGGTACAATTAGATTATGGTGAGAGAGGAGGATCAGTTCAAGATAGCCTTTACAACCAAATGGGTGACTTATGCATATAGGAAAATGCCATTTGGGTTGTCCAACTCTGGAGCTACTTTCCAAAGGGCAATGGACATGGGTTCAAGGATTTGATTGACAACATGGTGCTGATATATCTTGATGATATCACTATTTTTTCAAAAAATGCAGCAGACCATATCTTTCATTTGAGACAAGTGTTCCAAAGGTGCAGAAGATTTGGGGTATCCTTGAATCCTAAAAAGTGTATTTTTCTAGCCCATGAAGGAAAGCTCCTTGGCCACATTTTTTGAAAGAGTTGAAGCCATAAGAGCACTACCATTGCCAAGCCACAAGAAGGCCCTTCAAATTTTCTTGGGGAGGATAAATTTTGTCTGGAGGTTTGTCCCAAATTTTACAGCCCTAGTCAAGCCTATCACCAAGATGTTAAAGAAAAGAATAGCTTTTAAATGGACAACAGAACATGAAGAAAGTTATAGAGCAATCAAAGAAGCCATCTCTCAAGCCCCAACTCTCATTAACCCAAATTTCTCCAAGGATTTCATCCTCTATGCATTTGGGGGTGATGATACCATTTCTGCAATCTTGGTACAATAGAACAAAGACAATTATGAGCAATCAGTTGCTTTCTTTAGCTAAAGCCTGTAAGACTACGAGGTGAGGTATTCTTTCATTGAGAAGCATGTTCTTGCAGTAAGTAGGAGCTTGAAGAAATTCAAGCATCTAGTTTCAAACAACAAGGTTCAATTGCTGGTTTCTCATGTGGGAGTTAAGGACTTCCTCCTCAACAAATACTTGAATGAAAATAGAGTAGGTTGGATTACTCGTGTCATGGAGTATGACATTGAGATCAAAGTCACCAAGTTGGTCAGAAGAAAAGGATTGTGTGGGCAGCTGGTCTTGAATAAACACAAGGAAGCATGTAATGAGAAGGAGGTTGTTTTGGGGTTGCAAGATAGCCATGAGCAAGGAAGCACCCAAGAAGAAAATGATGATGTCCCCACTCCTTGCTGGACCCAAGACATAATGCACTTCTTAAGCACAGGTCTATGCCCTCTAGAGATGAACAAGACCAAAAGGAGACACTTCAAATTGCAGGCTGTCCCATATGCCCTTGTTGATGGTGTTTTGTTCAAAAGGGATGTGAATGGAGTGCTGTTGAGATGCATTGGTACAAATCAGATTCACAAGGTGTTAGAAGAGTTCCATGGTGGATCATCTGGTGGTAATTTTGAACCGAGAGTGACAACTCTAAAGATCATGAGGGTTGGCTATTATTGGCCCAAGATTTTCAGTGATTGTTATGCATGGATCAAGAGGTGCAAGAATTGTGCATTCTTCACGGGTAAGGAGAGGCTAGCCAATTTCATCCAATTTCATCCATTACATCCAATTTTAGTTGACCAGCCATTCATGTAATGGGATTTGGACTTCTTTGGAGTCATTAATCTAAATTCAAGCCAAGGGCACAAATGGATTCTAACAGTAACAGATTACTTCACCAAATGGATTGAAGTAATAGCACTCAAGGAAGCGAATGAATCTAGCATCCTAGATTTCTATGAGGGAATAACAACCAAATTTTGCATTCCTGCTACAATAATATCAGATAATGTATTGGCATTCATTGGGTCTAAGGTAACTGAATGGGCTGTCAAGAATGGGATCTACCTAAATACTTCATCAAACTATTACCCTCAGGGTAATGGCCAAACTGAATCTACAAACAAGAACTTGTTAAGGATCATTAGGAGGACTCTTGATGAAAATAAGAGGTCTTGGCATACCAAATTGAAATCAGCCATATGGGCTGATAGGGTAACTCCCAAGAGATCTATAGGTAATTCTCCATTCAAGCTCATTTATGGAAGAGAGGCAATTTTTCCCATGTCACTTGAGTTGCCAACATTAGAACTCATGAAACAGTTGGAGTTGTTGGAGTTGAAACCCATGGAGGTTAGATATGAAAAATTGATGGAGCTCCAAGAAATCAAAAATCAGGTGTCCTAAGCAATGGAGAAGGATCAAGCTTTGATAAAAAAGACCTTTGATAGAAAGGCCAAGGATAGATCTTTCCAAGTTGGAGATATAGTGTTAAAATGGGATGTAGACAGAGAAAAACCGGGGAGGCATTCAAAATTTGATGCCATTTGGAGTGGCCCATATAGGGTCACAAAGTGTAAGGACAACAATGCCTTCCAATTGTCCTCATTGAATGGTGAAGAATTGCAGATTCCAGTCAATGGAATCCATCTGAAGCATTGCTACTGAAGGAAATTCTCCACCTTGTACATATTAGCTTAGGTTTTCATTCCTCCAAGTGCTTTTGCACATTGTTTTGTTGTAGATTAGCTTTGCTTTCCCTAAGTGCTTTGGCACAAGCTTGTTGTCCTAGAAATGTGTTTTGTAGGCCTTGCTCCATCAGATGGTGTTCTACCTTCCATCTCCTCCTTGCAGTGTTCTAATCAGTTGGGGTACCAAGTAGAGAATTTAATGACTCCATGCCCAATGAATTGTTTCAAGAAACTAGTAACCTCATCCAGCAGGCAGATGGCCCCTCTGAGTCACCAAAATTGTTATCCAAAATGTTCCCCTTGCACATTTTTTTGGCCAACTCCCTTCATTCTTCCCTCTCTTGTGCCTCAGTCATAAGTTTTTTCTTTTCAAGAACTCAAGATCTTCTGGAAATGGCACCATTGGATAGAGATTTTTCTCAACTTTCCAGAAAGGTAAATTTTTCCTCCTAACTCCATGTATTTTTGAAGTTATGGCTCGGTGGAGATTTTGTGGGAAATTTCCCCCTGAAAAGCCCGAGCCAATAAGATGAGGCCACGTGTCCTCGGGAGGGGTGAAACGCGGAGGCAAACTTGGAATTTTTACCAAGTATTTGTCAAGTTTTCAAAAGGATTTTTTTGCCCTGAAGGCCCGCCGAGGAATTGGATGTTGCCACGTGTCCAAGGGGAAGAAATTAGGAAATTTTCCTAAGTGTTGTTGCAACCAAAAATTTTCAGCCCCAAGGTCCGCACCCAACCACATTGCGCCATGTGTCCTTAGGTTGAAGGAGTGGCAGAGGGTGGAGATGAAATTGAAAATTTGGTGAAGTGTTTTGGCGAGGGCGCAAAGTCAATTATTTCCCACAAAGGTCCGCATCCAATGGCCTCATGCCACGTGTCCCAAGATCAATGGACCGTGGAGGGAGAATTAAAATTTTGGCAAAATGTTTTGGTGAGAGGAAAGGAGAAATGTTGGCCCATCACCCCGCCAACCAGTCAGATCAGGCCACGTGTCCCAGGGGCGTCAGAGCGATAGAGCGGCAGGGAGAATTGGGAATTTTTTTCCAAAGGATAGTGCAAAGAGAAGGTTTTTCCCCCATAGCCTGCAACAAATAGAAACCTGCCACATGTCTTCAACTGGTGAAGCGTAGGAGAAATTGGGAGATTTTTCCCAAGCAAAATAAAAATAAAATTTCAAAGGAAAAGCTCTGCCCCAAAAACGCGAGCCAATGGGATCATGCCACGTGTCCAGTGGCGGAAAAAAATGCAGGGCAATCCTGCAGGGAAAAAATGAGCAAGAAGGCCCATGTCCAATGGGATCTCACCATGCATCCCATCAAGGAAAATGGTCTGGAGCAGGCAGAGAAATTGAAAGCAAAGGCCCGCAATGATATCATGTCATGCCACGTGTCCTCAGGTCATCGGCCCGGCAGAGAATTTTTGGAAAATTTTCCAATGGCCAAAATGATGGAAAATGAAGCACAAAAGGCTCGTGTCCAATCAGAATGTGCCATGTGGCACCAGAAGTAGTGGGGTGTAGAGATTTTTGGGAAATTTTCCCAAATGCAAAAAAGTGGGAAAATTTCAAATTTTCGGCCCGCCATCCCCATTTTGGCCCTATTTTGCCCTAAATTTTCAAACGGCCATAACTTTCGATCCAGAGCTCAGTTTTTCACGTTCTTTTATATCAATGGAAAGCTGGTGAAATTATCTACAAGATTTTGGGATAAATTTTGTATTTTTAATGGAGTTTAGAGAAAGAAAATTAAAAAACGCCTCTGGCATGTGATAACCAATAGAAATGACATTTCACCCACCATTTTTAATGAAGAATGGCTTGCATTCTCCCCCAGCATGGTGAAAAATGTCAGGGAATGGACCTGTAAGGATGCCCATACTATTTTATTACATTTGGTTGGTGGTTGGAGATCCTCTCATGTTTTCCCGTGTTTTTTCTCTCCTGGGCTCGGGTTTTGGCATTGTAAAAGCCAGATTTGGCTCATTTTTGAAGAAGTTGAACATTTTTTATGTATTACAGGCTCCCCTTTTCACCCTTGAAAAGTGATTTTGTGGAATATCAAACCTCTTCCAAGACTTATAACATGGTTTTCTACCTCTCAGATGTTGTAATGCATGTATTTTTGATATTGGAAATGACAATGCAAGCTTTGTGAATGAGTTTCAATCCTCTGCTTATGTTGTTTGCTTCATTTCTGACCCTTCATTACATTTCATCAATTTGCGCATGATGTTTTGTTGCATTTCTATGATCTGTGTCAATCTGGAGAAGTAAAAAATGCTCACCACTTCCTTTGGTGCATCACCTTATTAGCATTAGTTTTAGTTTTTGCATTCTCTATCTCTGTCCCCTTTGGAATTTAGAGTAGGATTTTGAGTTTAAAACCTGTATAACTTGCAAGTAATACACCTAATCAGAGGAGTTGAGGAACTAGCCTCTAACTTAGAGATTCTTTTCCCATTTTTGCAAGTCCCACACTTGGGGAAAAGATTCAATGTTGTGCAATCACACTGGATGTCCAAAATGTAAAGCTAGAAGTTTGATTAATATCCAGGGGTGCTACTGATTTGCACCAACAACTTCATCCCTTCTAGTGCCACACCTTCCTTTAGAAATACTACAATTTCCTCCAAATCCAAGGGCATGTGCCATAACCTAAACAGTTGTGTGTCTAGCATAGTCTCTTCAATTCTCTACATGTCCTCCCCTGAATTAATTCTTGACAAATGTTTAGGTCCACAATTACTCTTTCCAGGCTTCAAAACTACCATGAACTCAAACTCTTGAAATAATAGCACCCACCAACATATGTGCCCTTGTAGAATGGGCTTGTTCACCAAATACTTCAATGCCATGTGGTTAGTGTAGAAGATGAAGGGAGTTACCAGTAGATACTTCCTGAACTTGTGAAGCATGTACATCATTAACAATGCTTCACGCTCAGTTGTAGTATAATTTTGCTCTGCTGGTGTCAACTTATTGCTTACAAAACATAGGGGGTGATCAACAATTCCCTCACCAAGATGTGCAAGTACTACCCTAATGGCCGTTCCAGAGGAATCTACATGAACATGGAAGGGCTTATCCCAAGAGGGAAAATGTAATATAGGTATGGTGACAAGCCTATCCTTTAATGTGTCAAACACCCTCTACTGTGCCTTTCCCCAATGGAAGGCATTTTTATGTTTGAGCAATTCTTCTAAAGGTGCAGTTATCTTGACATACCCCTTGATGAACTTCAGATAGTATCCCATGTTTCCAAGAAATCTGTGGACTGTTCTTTGGCTAGTAGGCTCCCCCCAATCCCACAATAACTACAACCTTGGCAGGATCTACTAGCTAGCCCTCCTTATATATGATATACCCCCAATAACGTTCCAAAGGGGGTATCAAAGACACACTTCTTAAGGTTGAGGGATATCCTCAATTGTTGCAACCTCTCAAACATCAGCCTCAAATTATCACAATGGTATTTTACTAGCCCATACACCATCCAATCATCTAGATAAACCTGAAGAAACATATGGATGAAGTCCTAGAATGCCTGTACCACTATGTGTGAGAAAACAACTGGTGCATTCTTCAACCCAAAGGGCTTGACCGTGTATACAAAAATTCCCCATTCAGTGATGAAATTTGTGTTCTCCTGGTCTTCCTTTGCAAATTGGGACTTGGTGGTACCACCAAAAATCCATTCGTAAAGGAATAGACTTTATGCCTAGCGAATCCCTCCAAAATTTCTTCAATGAAGGGGGTTAGAAACAAATCAATGACAAAAAACTACATTCAGCTTCCTATAATCCACGTAGATCCTAATCTAACCATCCTTCTTTATGTTGATTACCATTGGAATTATTCATTCCAATTCTTCAAGAAATTTAATGATCCCAGATGCTATCATTTTTTCTAACTCTTCCTTTACCTTCACTCTTAAATTGGGATTCATCCAGTAGGGTCTCAAATTGACCAGGCGCACACTATCCTTCAGCTTTATGCTCATCTCCCCCCAGGAATGGTGGACACCTTTGAGTTCATGGTACCCGCATGGGAATAAATCCTCAAATTCATGCAAAAGATCAATGATCTTAGAGAATTCCTTCTCTGACCAGTAATATCCAATGATAGCTTCCTTAGGTTCTTCTCCCAAGCTGATGTTAACCTTTTTTATTTTTTAAAGGTTCATGGTAGGTGTGCATGAGTATCAACACTATCCATTACCTTGCGCATCCCTATAGAATGGTTAACATCCAAGCTTTCTTCTTCCTCCCCATCAATCACATATACAAGATTTCCTTTCTCCTTTTTCATGCACATGTGCTCAAGCTAAACCTCCTCTGTTTCCTCTTCTTCAAAGTGCACCTCCAAACCTGGTTCACCAAGCAAGTTTAGCAGCCGATCTTCTATCATGGCACTATCCCCCATGGTAAGGCACTTGACAACCTACAATGCCGTATCAACTGATGACTTGGTACTTTGATACTCAAATGTTTGAACTAGGTTAGCTGCTAGATCTTTCTAATTCCCTGTCTAGCGGCGTGTCTCAGAGTGTATGTACTATGCGCGTGTAACCTTGTAGTGTAGAATATAGTTTATGCACCTAGAGGGATGGTGGTAAAGCTTCCACACCTTCCCTCCAAGTTCTTTCATAGGCTTGGATGTGGAAAGAGGTGGGATCCTTACCATGGTAGTCCTTGATGGTGGTGGGCATATTTCTTTTAGAGAAATGAACATCGAAGGCAATTCTCACTTCGTGCGATTCCAAGAGATTATCCCGATGTGTTGCCCACCAGCGCATAATAGTTCCTAGTAGGACATAACTTAACATTCCCCTTCTTTCACTTTTCATCTTCCACTGAGCTTCCATTTCCTGTAAAAAATACCTTAGGTGAGGCTCCTCCTGAGTACTTAGGTAGCTCTTTTCCTACTAGGCACCGGACTGTGTGTGCCTTTGTCACCTTTGTCACCGATCCTCTTAAATGTCATCCGATTAATTCATAGGTCCCATGTGCCCAATTATCACACACTAGATTGGTGGTGTCACTTACCAACTGATCATCTTCAAATTGGATAACTCTGTTGGTAGGATGGATTATCTCTGGGTCCCTGATTGAGCGCACATATATTCTATCCAGGACCTCCTCTCCCAAAGGTTCAGTATAGGGTGTTAACTTCCCATCAGCTAGGGGTATGATGACTCGTTCCTCCTCATTTTTAAAGCTGATGTATCCCTTTTTGAACCAAAGATCCGCATTGTTCTTATAACACCATGGGTGCCCAAGTAGTGCTGGGAAATTGTTTTCCTCGCTGAGCGCCAAGACTTCGAAGTCCCCAATAAACTTATCTCCTTGAATGGTGATAGATGCATCTTTTAAGACACCGATGGGATTTTCCTTCATTTTTTTTTTCCATATATAGCACATTCCAAGATGGATGTAATGCAGGTATTCCCATCTGATGCCATGCATCCAAGGTCAAAACATTGATCCTCGCACCTGTGTCAATGAGGATATTTCTTAGGAGCCATCCATCCACTACTGCATTTAACGTGATCTCCCTATCATAGTCAAGGATTTGAGGGGGGAGATTTTCATGCAGGACCTTCCTCTCTTACTCTTCTTCAGTGCGTGGTACCTTTTATCTCAACCATGCCCCTAGCAAGGGAATAAAAATATCTTACCTTAGCATTTCACACACTTCCTTGACCTCATCCAGGTCATCCTTTAGCACCTTGACCTTCCTTCTTTTATCCTCCCTCCTGGACCACTCCTTTAGACACTAGATTTATCCTTGTAAACTCTGAATGATGTCCATGGTATCTTGCTATACCTCCTTCTAATGAGCAGGATCCAGGTACTTTCCATGTACCACTTCTTCTCTTAAACCTAGGGTCCTCTGCCTTGGTATTTCATTTACGTGCGTGGCCTCTACTCTTGTTGTTACCATGACAGATTCTAAACCTACATCACATGTCACCTGTGGCATCCATTGTGTGTCTGTATTCTTAATGCTTACCATTACAGTGCCCTTGTCTTTCCATTGCTGCTGATTTATGTGCTCAAACAACTCAAGGCACTACTCATACTTGTGTTTCTTCCTGCACCATGAGCACTGCAATAGGTGTAGGAAATATTATTTGTAATGCTTTGTAGATCCATAATTAAAATAGGTTTCACATGGGAACTCACTTATTCCTCCTCTGTGGTTACCACGACCACGGAATCCTCCGTGGAATACCCTTTTGCATGTGCCTCCATCTGTGTGCTCCTCATAACGGCGATCATCAACTTTAGAACTACTGGTAATGCTAGTCTGGTGCACCCCATGATCGATGGCCTCATGGATTTGGTCAATAAGCATATAATCCTTAGTATCATGGGTTGTAGAGGTGTATATCTTATAGTAACAAGAAACATTATTCTGAATTACTTGCTTTAGCAAGGGACATCTACTTGCATCATGGTCCCCATGAAAAATTTCACAGTTTGCCATCACGGCATGTACTATCCTCTGGGGGAAACTATCCTTGACATGCCCCTTGACTTCACAATCTGTACACTATATACCACTACGAGTCTCATGGGCTGAGTTCATAGACAACGTTTCTAATTGCTTATCCATAGCAATGATCCGAGCCTCAAAAAACTAGCTAATACCAATATCATCACTTCTAATAGCCTCACCATGCAGAGTAGATTCTAATGCCTTATGCGGGTCTATGAAAGTTTTATGAGATAAAGATCTCCAAAAAAGAGTGATCAACCCTCCAACAAACCACTGAGCATGCTGTGAAGGGTGAATATCATATGATAATTTAGACAAGAGAGTTTTAAAGTGTGCATCATATTTCAACACACTCTCTGCCATTCCCTGTTGAATCTCCTTCAAAGCATAGATGCTCTTCTGTTCAAACTCAGGAATGTGGAATTCTACCAATAAGGCATTATTTAAAGTAGTATTATCCACCACTATTTGATGAGGGTCATATTTCCTATACTGGCTATGTGCGCACCCCTGACGTTATTACAAACTGACTTGCCTTCCACTCCGAGGTTGTGATCCCCTTTGCACACCATAGCAGTTCACACTTGTGAACATGTTCTGCAACATCTTTAATACCTCTATAATCTAGAAAATGTAAAGACATTTCAAAGAATACTTGAGGGGCTAGCTGGGCCCTTATCCTCTTGAGCCAAAGCCTTAGTTCCCTATAGTGTTTCCTCCACTACCAGATCCACCAGATCCACCAGGTCTTATGCCTCCCCAGCCACCAGACCCACCAGATCCACCAGGTCCTGTGGTGGTTGTCCCAAGTGTCCCCAAGGTTCCACTGAACTACACCTCGATGGTTTGTGATAATGCCCCACTACCACTAGTGTACCCCGCGCCACTCCCAGGCGTGAGACCGAAGGCTTGTGTACTTTCTCCTTGTCCAAAAATTCCTCTAAATACTAGAATATGCATAGCCATAGAAGTGGGAAATGAAAAATTGTATGTCTTGGGCATAGATCTGTCACTTTGACTAATACCAATTGGGTCAACGATACTCCTTCCTTGATCTAGAAAACCAAACACCAGGGTTTGGTCACTAGGTGGGTTTAGATACATGCCAATGACTCTTCTCTCTCCACATGAAAAACTCTCATCAGAAGCTGAAGGGGTTTCTCTTACACGCTTTCCAAGATGGGGTAGAACAGACTACTCAAGTTCCACGTCCTCTGCGTGAACCTCTACTCCTTCCCATAATGTTTGCCTCCATAGATCCATCACACTTACAACCTCACGTTGTCTAGCCATCTCCCTTTCACATGCTTCACTATACTTGAGCCATCTCTCCTCCCTTTCTTTCTCCTTTGTAATATCTTCCATCTTCCTCCACCCTAGCTTCCTCGCCCAGTGCTCAGAACAGTTTAGCCAACCATTGGAAATGCCTCTAAACTCAAGGTAAAAATCAAGATCTTCATTGCCAGAGGGATAACACATAGAAATGATCCTTTAGGCTCCCACATAAATTCAAACTCTGCAACTTCCAGACAAGAATATGTAGAAATAGCATACTCCAGAGTGTAGATAGACAACACACCTTTCCACCAATGATCCATAGCACGAGTCCACGTCATATCTGCATCCTATAGCCTCTGGTATTCTTCTTCGGTCCACACGTGTGATCTATAATACTAGATTTATCTAGATGCATATGCTGAGAGCCATTCATGTAGTTCTATTGGGAACCAACAAAAAAAAATTTCATATAAATCATGGTAGAGGGTTTCTTCTACCCATCTACATGCATTAAACTTAGATCCAATGCCGAATCTCTGAGAAAATTCATCCTCTGTGCTCTTGAACCATGATTCAACTCTTTTCAAAGTTAAACACCTTGTCATTACTCATTACACAGATCATGATGTATGCCATTTCCCACTACAACTTTGAAAAGAGGTCTAAGCAACAGAACCAAGATGTAGTCACTTTTACACCCATCACAAAGGAAAGAAATCCCATGTGCGTCAGCCTATGACCCAGTGGGTGCTGGGAACTCACCCAAGGCACGCGTGGGTTTCAAGTGTTTATTTTATATGATTTTAGTGGGAAACATAATCTATGATCTGAGTTTAAGAGATTTGAGAGGGAATAAGACATACAAGCACCATAGATCTCAGAACGACTTCTAGATCCTTGTAGTCATTCCAGACAAAAAAGTGCTTAACAGATTATAGAACTTACACCAAAATAGAAATAAATTTGTATAAACATTCACAATTAGTTCATCAACATAAATGAAAAAGAGCTATGAAGAAGGATGTATGCATCAGAACCATTAATGCTCATATTCACATAAACTGGTAACCTCATTACATTCATTAGGCCCATTACAGAATGTGACAGAAAGGCAGACCATAGTCATGCATAATAATTGGATTCATATAACTAGGCCCTCAAAATAAAAATTATAACTCCCTAACCCTTGATACATCCTTTCCTATACTTGTTTACCCAGGATAACAGAGTCCTTGTAGTATTTCTGCAGAGCTCCGCCCTCTATCTATTTTTCATCTCTATTTGCTTCTGCAGGCACTTGTATATATAGCCTTCCTGAACTACCAACTCATTCTTCTGTGGCCTCAGGCCTTTTGCCAAGTGTCCAAATGTGGTCCTCCATGAGCGCATGCTCCTCTAGGCTTGAGCTCACCACTCCTTTCCATGATGCCCTTCTAGCAGCTTCTATCGCAATGCATATTCCTTCCAGGCCACCCTATCACTAGGCTGGCACCTTATCCACCCGAGTCATGTTTTTCTTGTGTTCTTTCCGAAAGGTCAAAAATGGCTAAGTCCTGGATTCTACTTCGCGGGTGCATAACCTAGGTTCTACCAAAACCCTACTTGAACCCTTCCCTGCGCACTTTATCTTGCACACTTTATTCAACTGTGTGCGCCTATGTACCCTTTTTGGACTTAGTTGATATTTTAGGGCCCCAACATTCAACTTGTGATAAGAGGAGACTTAAACCATAATGAACGATGCACAACTCTTAACAAAAATGTGTTAAGAGAAGAAACTTAGGAAAAATGATGATTTTTCTCGACTTTTAACAATATGGTAGGTAAAAGGGGAGAATTAATAATATGATGAATGATGTCAAATCTTAACAAAAAATGTGTTAAAAGATAAGACATGACAAGGAAGTGGGAGTACTAAAATAATGAAAAAGTAAAATTCGTCACAAGAAGTGAATAAATGATGATGAAAAGGTCATAATATCACAAAAATGAAGATAATAGAAAAGGGGGAAATGATGAATTAGGGATCTCAAATTAAAGCTAAGTGAATGCTTTTAATAGAGAAGTGATGAGGTGATGAGGATGTCGTAAATGTAATAAAGTGTGAAAACATAAGATGAATGAGATATATAGAGATTGTCGTCAATTCAACAAAGTGAATGTGTAATGCGACAACATAAGATGATGAGGGAAATATATGAAACAGGTCGTCAATTTAAAAAAAATGAATGTACAATGTGAAAACATAAGAATGATGAAAGTGAGATAGAATAATGTCATCAATAAAAAAAAGTGAATGTGTAATGTGACAACATAAGAATGATGGAAGCGAGATAGAAGAATGTTGTCAATTCAACAAAGTGCATGTGCAATGTGATGTTGAAAGATGATGGGAGAAAGAGAGTGAAAATGTCGACAAGTCCATAAAGTAAATGTGAAATGTGATTATCTTAGAGTGTGGAATGCTGTAAGTTTAATTAGATAATGTTAAAATTTAAGAATAGCTACAATAAAATATGAATGTGATCAATAGGGTGTTTGACCTTGATAAAATGCGTATCATGATGTCAATACTTAGATGAAAATGAATGAAAATGCTCAAGTGTGTATATGGATGTCTATAACCTGAGACTTAAACATGTTTACAAAGAGAAAATGTAGATGGGAGAGAAAAATGAACAAAGAAAGTGAAACAAAAGTGTGTAACATGTGAGAAAAATGAAAAATGGTGAAGCGAAAGTTTTGTCCTCTACCTTATATTGTCTTGGACAAGGCGTGGCTTTGTAGGTGGTTCTCTCAACTAGGTTTCTACAATATACCCAAGTGAGTGCAAAAATATTGCTAACTGAGGACTTTACTTAACCACCTTTAAAACCCCAAGCAAAGATCTTGCTCAGAATGAATCACACTGGGGTCGCCACTACTAAGTATCCTTGACTCTAACTCACAAGGCTTTACTAGTCAGTTGGGATAAAAGGTGCTCGTTTTTTCAGCCAATTCCCTCAATGTGCTAACTACTTTGGGGTTCCTATGGTAATCCTTAAAATAGTTTTATGGATTATTTTGAGGTACTTCCCACAGTTATGCAAGTGGGATTTTAACCTTATCCAAACCTGGAAATATAGTCTTTAGAAAAAGGTTCATTTTATCTTATTTAACTGTAATTTCCTACACACAAGAATTAGTAGTTTGAAATGCAAGAGGAAGGAAACATGTAGTTAGTAGTTTTCAATGTTTCAATAACCTTCATGATAGGGTCCTGCAAGCAAGGATTATAAATCTCACCAGAAGTAGGTAGAGGCCAAGGCGACAGAAACAAGTTTGTGTTTTTGATTTCCTATATTGCTTAGAAAGCGCAAGGAAAAAGCATACGTGTGAAAAAACTTTGATTAAGTGAAAATCATTAATTCCCCCCAAAAAAATGAGAAATGACCACATTTCTAATTTCCAAGATCACTTAAAAAACACGATGAAAGAGCATACATGTGATCATTTTATGTTTATTCTCACAACAAAAAAAAACAAAAAAGGAAAATCATGCAAAACACATTAGAGAGTGTTAGTCAATTTTGCAAGACAACTAAATGTGGACAAGAATGGACAAAGAATGAGAAAATTTGGTCTGAAATGTCCAATAACAATAAATTTACAACTATCACGAGTAGTCTGAAGGGAAAATTGTGGGCGAAAAAGGGTTGATGGAAAGTAAAAGTTGACCAAAAGGTCTTACAAGAAAAAAAATAAAGTGAATTTCAAACACCCAAAATCCTTGCAAAACCAAGTTTATCAATTAGTCCATGAGGCTAAAGAAAATGAAAAATAAAATAAAAAATATCATAAGTTAGTTTAAAATTCCTAAATTAAGAGTTAAATGAATCAACGAAAAATAAAAAGTTGAAAATAATTAATTCAAAGAGAAAGTAAATTTAATAAATTAATCCATTTAAACTAAACTAAAGTGAGAATTAAAATATTAAAGCACAAAATCTATGGTTTGGTAGAAATAAATAAATAAAGAAACAAAAAAGTGGTGAAGTTCAGGTAAAGTTTAAACTAGAGTTTAAACTATACATACGAAATAAATTGCTAAACCTAGAATGCAAAGCGACGACCAAAACATGCAAATTGAAACTTATAACCTAATTTTTAACCTAAGTCAGCATAATGCAAAGGGAGGGCATTAGGGATGGAGCTTGATGTGGATTATTTGTGGCATTAGGGACAGGAGGTTTGGGATGAGTCTGTGTGAGGTGGTTAAGCTCGATGGAGCTTGGGGTGGGGCAAGGTCCCATAGATCAGGGGTTGTGGTCGCTGGAGTGAAGAAGAGGGCATGAAGAGATCAGGCTCCCTGACGGCTCTATGAGTAGGTTGGGGAGAGTCGTGAGGGTGGGTATGTGGTTGTGGGATCGGGGGTAGTCGTAAGGCTCATGGGTGGCTGTTGGGTGGGGGAGGTGAATTAGATCTTAGGTCGTGACATTGGGGGAGAGTCGGGGTTGGGGTGTTAGGGGGTCTACAGAGTGTCATTCTGAGTCGATAGGGGGAAACAAGATGGGGTAGTCTACAATGGGGGAAGAGTGTTACGAAATGCAGATCGACTGAGTTGGTTGAGCTGAGTAGTTAGGGAGTAGGGTAGTCGGTAGGGGGAGGGGGTGGGTTAGCTTAAGGTTTAGATAATAAGCTTTTTTACTCTCTTTTTTCAATTTTTTTTTAAATTTCTGATTGATTTGTAATTAAAAATGAAAAAAGATCTATTTTTTTTAATAAAAATATAATCTTTGCTCATTATTTTGTGTGTGTAGGTATTACTTCAGAGACCTAATTTTTTTTTTGCAAACAAACAAATTTCTGCTAGCTAAAAAGAAAACACATGCAAACAAATTTTTGCACTAAGAAGACTTTAAATAAGCATAAAATGAGAAAATTAGTAAACAAAAATAAATATAATATTTTTATTTTCATCTTGCATACTACTGCTACTCCAAAATGCTCCTAGAAACCTACACAACAACACAACAATACAAAAACACCAAAAACACACCAATAACGAAATTAGATAGACAAAAATGAAAAAAAAAATGGAAGAGGGGTTCGTGTCCCACCGAGTGTGCCAAAATGTATGCAAGGAAAAATAAAATTAATGAAAGATAAACAAAAAAACTTGCAAACCTCCCTGAAACCTTCCAATGAAAACCTCATTAGGAGATATTTTGAAGTTGTATAACCTTGCAAAATGATTGATTTGTGGGTGCTTTTAAATGACCTCCAGAATGGGTTGACCAATTCTACGAGAAGAGATTTTTGGCTTGGATTATTGCTTCCAAAATAACAAAATTTTGAATGTAATTTGACAGAGTAAGTGTGTTATGAATCCAATAGGATTTGGTAGAGAGAAGACTTGTTTTTTATAGAAGCAGAAGTAGTTGGAAGTTGGTTGAAATGGGTTGAATGCACATGATAAAATTAATATTGGAGGATTTTGTAGTAGTTTTGGGGAATTTAGGGTTAGTAAATGAATTAATTTTAGAATTTTCATCTGGAAAGGTGGTTGTACATGTAATTGAATTGCCCCGACCTTTCTAGGATTCTATAAGTGTAGTTAACTAGGCTTGGTATGTGGAGTCCATGTGGTTTTTGAATGTGCACACTTAATTAATTAATCATTTAATTAATGCATGGTAATTAATTTAGAAAAAGGGGGTAATAAGGGTACTAGGGATTAATTTAATTAATCCAAAGGGTGTAATGTGTATGAATTAATCGATTCAATTGATTAATCACAAATAGGTGAATAATAAGGTGTATTAGGATGTGAGATGGGAACAAATGAGTAATTTTTGGTTATCTACAGGTTGATATATCAAACCTCATAATCATGAGACAAAACTTATACCATTGGAAATATTTATTAATCATATTTTTATAACACCTTAGAATTCCTTTCAACTCCAAGTGGAAGGCTTTTAACCATGTCCATCTCTGAAAAATTCTCAAAACTACCCGAAAACTACCTTAGGACCAGTATTCATAAATAGTCAAACATTTCAATTTATAAGCTCAAACTTGATCTTCAAATATCATGGAAATTACTTACAAATCCCATACTAAAAACAATGTCAATTTATTTCGCAAATCCTTTGGACAACTTTGTCCCAAATTGAACTTTTTAGAAACTATCCTATTTGAGAGGGGTTTTCTCATCACCACATGCTCTATCATAAATGTATGGAAATATGGAGGATTCATCTATAACATAAAATAATCATACTATCACAAGCTATTAATTTTATGCACCTAAAAATAAAATCTCTCCTACCGCTTTTGAGCTAGTATTTCAAAATCACATAAAGTTGTTTACCTTCTTAACATTCGTTCATAAAATTGTGACAATTAAACCAATCCATTATTTTTGTGGAATATTATTAATCAATTTAAAATCATCCTTTAAATCCACAAGCTCCCATGTAAAGCACACAATTCATGAGGAGCATTAAAAGTTGTAATTCGAGCTGAAAATCACCCTTTTTTGGACCCTGTTTCACATAAAATATCATGACTTGAAATTTTTATCACACCTCTAGAAAACCCCTTTTCATCATATTTAATCATTAGGTTCAATCCGATAGGTCTGTATCTTCATATCCAATCTTATTTACATGAATAGCCCTTGAGGTTTTGCATGGTTTAGTTTAGGTCATCATAGAAGAAATTCATATCTCATCTTGAAACCTCTCCAAAAGGCCCTAAAACCATTGATATATCATTTATAACTCATCTAAATTCATCCATGATATCACATTACTCTACAAATCATCCTCATGCTTCTAAGCACCTAGACCTAGTCTAGATGAGTTCCTGGAACAAGGTATTCCTTCAGTACATACACTTTGAAACCCATGTGAGTGACTAAAAAAATCTAAACATGTTCTTCATGCTAATACCATGCTCCTCAAGTCACCAAGAAACTCCAACCATCATGCACCATCACCTAGGCAAACTAGGTCAACTGTTTAGGATTGCTAGACCAAGCCAATCTCACTGAATCACCTAATGCCATTATGAAACCATCTGAATCTCCATGTCATCAACCTAGATAGCTTTCTCTAACACATCTCCATCATCATATTTTTCATTAAAGATCATTTATATCACTGAGAACACCTAGAACTCAACATGCCAACATCACTACATTCCGTCATTTGGGGGGCCAAAAGGGGGTCTTAAGTGGATGCTTTTTTATGAAAAATAAGAAACATCAACTTATATGAGTTATTTTAGATAGTTAAACTAGATATTTGAAGATGTTATAAGTTTATGAATTGTATCATTTTGAGTCTAGTTTCTAAACTACTACTTTTAAAAAAAAAAGTTAAGTGTAAGTGTGTTAACAAGATAAAATTTCATATTGGCTCCTATTTTGTAAAACTAATAATAAATAATCGGTCGAGCCCCCCCATTAGTTTTTTAGAACTATTTATTATTTTAAAAAATCCTTTGGTGGAAAGATAGATATGTTGACTTAGTTTGGGATAGAATTATTTTTAGATTTTTTAGTGAGTATTTATTTTTTATGATTTTACAAATAAAAATAATTTAAAAATTGAAAAATAATGGATAGTTGACAGTGCCCACTCCCAACTACCTCAAAAATATCGAAAATTATATTATTTTTGAATATGTATAGAATTAGTCCTAGGTTGGTACTATATAATATTTATTCAATTTGGAGGAGTGAAAAAAAAAGATACACGATGAAAGATAGACGTGTATAAATATAAAAATAAGATCTATAAATAGGCATAGTTAGAAAATTATTAGGATGGAAACCTTATACTAGTTAGAAAATTTGAAAAATCATATATTTTGAAAGAGGAAAGTCTCATTGACCTTATAGTCATGTTCTAGAGAAATTGATATTTTTTGTGGGATTTATTGTAGTGGAAGACACATTTGTGCATTTTTTTGTCAAAAACACATTATTTGTTGTGTTTGAGCAGGTCCATGTCTCAGGCTCAGGTTTCCAAATGAGTTCCAAGCCCTGATGACTTTCCATGGAATATTAATAAAAAGTAACATGTATGCGTTATAATGCATATGCATTATAATGTGTACATGTTATAATTTGCGTACACATTATATTGTTTTATATTCCTTGCCCCCTCCAATATCCTTTTCTACCCCCTTTACGAGAATTATGTCCCCACTCTTTTTGATTGATAATATTGTTTACATTCCTGCATGAAATGATACTCTTTGAAGTTTTCCCCACCCCCAATATATATATTTTACTAATCATGAGGGATAAAAAATGATGTAAGGAGATGAATAAGGTAAAGGATAAGACACTAGAGAAATGAGAAGTGATTATAATAAAAAAGTAAAGTGGATGCAAAAACTGCGTGGAGGGAAAGGTACATCTATTATCTCAAATGCACTTGACGTTGTAGACAATGATGATGAAATACATAATGAAAAGAAGGAGGATAATTATTTTTCAATGAGTATTGATAATGAATTTAATGATGATGTTGTTATGGATAAAGAATATGATATGAATAATAATATTGAACATTTACATGAGAATCCAAATGTTAACCCTGAAAAATTACATGGAAACACTGAATGAGGATAGTAAGATTGTTAATGTTCATATTTAACTCTAAGAACACCTCCTTCCATTTTTCATAGAAAACCCATTAACTTAATTTAAATTGATGAAAACATTATAAAACCAAAGCCTAACAAAATGTTTGATAGAAATGCATGAAGAAAATATATGGGAATTTGTGATAATTACTTTAAGAAAAAAAATTATACTCAAAGATGTCAATTATTTGTTACATTAATGAAATAAATTAATATGAGACCTATAATGAATACCCTAGGACTTTGAACATCTAATATTGATGGTCAAAATGCAGAAATTGTTGAAAATATGCATAAAGCATACCATATTGTAGGTGTCAACAAACGCACTGTTGGTACCAAAATTTATTCTCCTTTTGAAGTCGAACGACATCAACAAGTTGAGAAAAATTCTTAGAGAAAAAAAATTAGATTTCGAGTCATTTTGTAGCTGGAGAGGGATTTGACTAACTCTTTGTCACTCGAGCTTGGAGAAAATAGGTAACATCATGCAAAGGGTTTGACCTACCTTCACTAATTTTGGTTGTGCCTTTCAACCAGGGTGAGAGAACCCATTTTGTAATCTGTATTTGTAAGAGATGTAAATGGATTGGCTATATTGGACTTTCCTTCTATGATATTTGAAAGAAAACCTTAAGAAGACATGGTCAATGCAACATAATCTAACTCTCACAAGTGGTCACTTTAGAGAATGGAAATTTATTCTAAAAAAAGTTTAGGTTACTAAAGAAAACCATAAGACGTGATTGCTCCTGCATGTTTTGGGTAAAGGATGGGTAAATTTAACAAATATCCTTAACATTTATGGATAAACAATGCAAATAGGGGTAATTTCTGTAGGATTTTTTATTTGTAGATGAATTTCATTGTGGAATTAATCAGGATAAAGTTGATCGTACCAAATTATTAATAACTTTCAACAAAGGTTGGAAAATCTACCAAGCAAGATGATCAAAACAATTCAAATAGTCAACAATAAACCTTCATCCAGAAGATGCACACCCATGGAAGCCCAAAGATGCATGGTTTCACACATTATTAGAGAAATTGATACAAAGGATTTTTGTCAAAAACTCAACTAAAAATCAGAGATTCTTGGTTCATCACACTTAAAATGCACTCATAAGGTAACAAACAATCTGTATCGATAGAATGGAAGTAAAGTGAATTTAAATTGTTTATTGCACACTAAAATGAACTCTCTTCTCACAACACAATTACAAATGCCACAATACTATCAAAAGGAAAATATCTTATTTGATTCAGTGGAATTCCTAACATAATATTGTAATAGGAACATGAATAACTACTTGAAAACATCTCAAAATGAAATCATATAAAATGATGCTCATAATTAACACTATTAACTCAAGGTTTATCAAATTTATCAACAAGGGAAAGATATATTTACAATATCAAAGATTTTCAATAACTAGACACTTGCAACCATCTTGACATGATTAAATTTGAAAACACAAAGGAAATAACATGTTTCTTTGATAAGCTCTTGGAAAATAGTTTTTTACTAAGTCTCTCTTTTCTTTGAACAATTCTCAAAAAATATTAACCCCCCTTCTCTTCATGATTATCCTTCATGCCTTTAAACCATTCAACTCACTTAGTAACCTTCAAAGTCCCCCCCCGAAAAAAATATAAATATCCTAATGAATATTCCCCTCTAAAATATCTATTTTGAAACACGCCACTCTTTTGAAAAATTCTTCACTTCAAACTGACAGGTGTAAAAAATGCAAGTCTTTTCCATTGATTCCACTTGTGCTTGACTGGGATATTGGGTCATCACTTCTCACATATTATTTTAATCATTATTTCCTCATATTGATTGGATAATCACTTTTGATGACCTCTTAGCACTTCTAGATGATTTCTGATATGACATATACCCTCATCTGCCTCCCAAGAATCCATCTTGGGTGTTGTGCATTCTATTTTATGTCTTATTGGTTTAATTACCACACATGGATCTTGATAAATCATATTGATTAATAATTTCTCCTCATTTCTAATCCCTTCCAACTCTTAAATTTTATTTATGTGAGCTAAATTTTTTTTATTTCATTTCATGGGAAAGATGTCTCTTGATCAAATCAATATGTACCCCCTTCACTATTAAAATCAGTTCCTCCCTTTCCCCATTATGTTCTTATTTTCTTACTCTGAAGTTAAAGATTATTTTTCATATTTCTTATCAAAAAATGGCAAAGTTACTTGTAGTACAAATCTTGTAAGAAATTTCTTTAAAGGATTTGAATTAGATTTTAGACCTGAGTGGACCTGATGAGGCTTTTATTAGGGCCTTATTTGACATGGAGTGTGTAGGAGACACCATTAGACCCCTGACTTATCAGAAAGTTTAGTTAGTGCTTCTTACATGGCTGATTAGGATAAATCCTTTATTCACAGCGTTTCAAGTCATATATTTTCATCTTTTTTAGTGGGAACACTTGAAAAACCCCTGAAGTCCTAAAGAAATTTTGGATTGAAATGAGGCCCCAAGTGTCTCAGTAGAGCGATTTTCAATGTCCATTCCTTTCTGATGAAGAGTTTGAATTAAAGGAGATTCCCAAGGAATCATATGTAATATATGATATATCTTCCATTGACACCGTGCTTGCTATCTCTCACAAGGTAGATGAATTAGAGAGGAGGATCATATTTTTTGAGAAGGGGAAGACGAGACATGAGTCTTCACAACCAAGTACAACTCCATCACCAACTTCATGTAAGAGGAAT
Organism: Taxus chinensis; assembly: GCA_019776745.2. Taxonomy (NCBI): domain Eukaryota; kingdom Viridiplantae; phylum Streptophyta; class Pinopsida; order Cupressales; family Taxaceae; genus Taxus; species Taxus chinensis. Next base: position 795,916,507 of record CM034150.1, read on the forward strand.
GAAGAATAAATATATTAACCCCAAATCATTATCTCATATGGAGAAGAAGATCTATCCATATATGCTCATCATTAAAGAGCAACAATATAATCTTCTTAGGACAACAAGGGTGTATTTTCCATTCGATCATCCTCTCATTTAGTGCCTCATGCTCCTCAGTCAAAAAATGAATTTTTGGGCCCTGGGCTAGTTCCTTCTCCCATAGAGCATCCACCCCACACAAGGAGATGGGAATATGGGTCGAGCTCATGAACTCGTAACTTTCCCAGTCCATAAGGTGAAGTTCTTTCCCTTCCAATTACATCAGGAATTTTCTCTCAATCCACTCCTAACAACTCAATCTATCACAAGGTAAGGGGAAAAAAACCTTCTACACGGGTTGTTTGGATATTTTGGATTGGGTTTCCTCCCGTCAAAAAAAAATTGAGCTGGCGAAGATCATGGATAGTCCTAAAATGACTCTTGAGTCATTGATGTAGATGGGGATGTCTCAAGATCTAGTAGGGTCCATCATATTTTTGTATATGACACAAGGCTCAAGTTAATTCTTGCTGAGGAAGAATAAGTTGATGAACAAGATTCCTCCTCCATTAGACGAAAGTTTTGAAGAGGGAATAAAAGACGTCTAAACATTGTTTTTTCCTTATTGTCATTATTCTCAACATGTATACAATGCTATTTTTCCATGGTTAGGGGTCCCTATAGAACCCCATTTTGTTCTTTTCTCAACATACAATAAGGACAAACGTCATAATAATTTATATGCTTATTAAAATGTGCATTGAATTTTATCTAAGCCATATAAAACTAATGTATCATACTATTTTACAATTGATATGAGAAAATAATGAATTTCAGAGTAACAATTATCCTTAATGAAATAGAGATAACAATTAAAACATCAACTTCGAGAAGAAGTATGGGAAGAAAGTACAACTTTTAAAAGCCACAAGTATACACTTGTTCATCATTTCCAATATCTACATCCTTTCCTACTTCAGTTTCCATTTCTAAATCCTATTCTTCTGGAAATATTGCCACGTATGCATCATATCTCTAGAAAAGATCATTTATTTCACTTTCATCTACTCCAGTGTGGTGTTGGAAGATTAATTTCTGTGTAGTGATTGCATCCATACAATGACCCATCTTCTTCTTGTATTCCAGTGGCCTAGCTTTCAACTCTTTAATTCTATTCTCAAATTTTCTCAGTGTTTTAATGACTTCGTAAGAGAAATATTCCTTTTGCATATGCCCTTCAAAAGAGTTAATAAATAAATCAATATATAAATCACCATAACTCTTTTTGAATTTGTTACATACCATGTCTTCCAGTTTCAAGTCGATGGCATCAAGAGTATCATCAACCCAATTTCTTTTAACTTCGAGCTTTTATTTGATCCCATTCAAAGTTTCAACTCTGATTTTTGTTAATTCTTCCAAGGAATTTTGAATTCCTCTAAATTTAGTTGGCACAATATTTTCCTTTTCAATAAATTCATCACTGAGTTGGATAATACGGTCTAATTTTGGAAAAAAACCCTCAAAGTAAAAGATCTCATTGTTGCATTGCTTAGTTATCTCATCAATCTCATCAAACCTACTTTTGAGTTCTTTGTATTCTTCCCTGGCCTTCTCAATTGTTGCTTTTCCCTTCCTTTTTTTCTTTTCAATCCATGTTTCTACACCTTGAACATACTTGACAGCCTTATCAATCTTATCCAATCCTTCAGGGGTGTTTATAGAGGTATATGATTGAGTGTGGTTGGGTTTCCCAATTACTTGTTATATACTAGAACTCAAGGATTTTACCTGTTCTTTCAATTACTTCTTTTTTATCCTGTCTTCATCCAATTTTTGAAATAATCCATTTACCACCTCTGATACTCCCTATTTTAGTTGATCTCTTGAGGGTTTTCCTAAAGGAATGAGTTGGAAATTGTAGTCACTAGTTGTTACATTGTCTACAGTTTTACCTTCATAAGGGATTGATATTTCTAGAGTTTTGGACCCCAATGGATCAATATGTGTCTTGGTAATAACCCTAGCCCTTTTGGAGGATCTTACCTTCTTTGGAAAAGATAATGTAGTAAGATCAATAGCCTGAACAAGAATAATTTATTTCTCTTCACCTGAGATCAATTCACTAATTTACCCTTTTGTAAGACTTACTCCAACCTTTTCTTCTTGTAATTCTTGTTGGGGTTTCTCAGGGAAAACCACCAATTTATTAGATATTCCTTGTTAATCTTGGGCTAATGGATTTACCTAATTCTCACCATATATTTCAATAACCTTCTCCCTACCCTCATCTTGCATTGGCATTTCCTTCACTTGTCTCTCTCCTTGGTCTGGGTCTTGAGATTGATTAACCTCCTTTTGATTTATAGTAGTAGTTGGAAAATATTCTTTCCTTATCTCTCCAATCAATGCGACATTAGATTCAATTTATTCCCTAAGGTTTTCTTTAATCGATAGATAGATTGTAGATTCCTCCTTCCCATCACATAACTCTACCTTCTTTAAAGATTATTGGGTTGGCATCTTACTATCCTCTTGTTCTAATGAAACCTCATATCATGTCATAGTGGATTGCTCATCTGATGCTAACTCCCTATTCCCATCTAGAAATTGCATATCTATACCAGAAATAAATTCCTTTCTAGAACTTGCATTTTGTGTAACTTCTATTATCTTTTCAGAGATGAATATCTCCGCTTGACAATCCTCATCCTCATTAGTAATTTTAACACAATGGGAAGCATCTTCTTCCACTAATAACTTTGGTTCCTTTGATTTTGAAGTTACTTGACTTATAGGAGAAAATTCTACTTTTTGGATCTCAACTTCATCAGTTGGCACCTAAGTGACATCTTCCAATTCTTTATTTATGTGGAAATTATCTACTGATTTGGATATTTCATCATTAATAGATACATCGAGTGCATCTAATTCAGAAAAATCTTCACCGATGTCAACATCTATCTCATTTTCATGAGCCTTGGTAGAATCCTGCGATGTTTCAAATAAAGGCATACTCACATCTTCAGCAAGTAGGGTTTAAGTTGCTCTCATACCTAGATTTAGAATTTTTCTATCCATTGGATTAGATAAAACATTTCCTTGGATCATTTTTTAGTGAGTGTTTCCCAGTGTCACATAATCTAAAGGTAAAGATGAGGAGAAAGGTACAAATTATTCCATCCGAGGTACAAGTGTGATAGGTTGTGTCTGAGAAAAATCATTCCTCTCATGTTCAGGAGGATCAATCACCACATCTATGATCTTATGCTTCTTGGGTGGGTGGGCACCCTCTCTCATAATAATTCACTCATAAAAAAATTTGTGTCTCTTGTGTGCCCTTTAAAACTTCTTGAGGTTTGGTGCTTCCTTTTGTTCCTTTTTGTGTGGCCTAGATTGAGAATGGCCACTTGTTATAGCCCCACTCATTAATTTGTCAACACTATGAGGTTTTGTAAAAATACCTGAGGGAACAAGATGATATGCCAAATTTTTCCCTTTTGCTTGAAGTGGTGTTGCAAAAGTAATAGGAACATTTTCTATAGATTTCAAGAGAATTTGCTCAGTCTTTTGCCTCAAAGCGTATATAGAAGAACTATTCCCACTGGTGGTTGAAGTCCATTTATCTATTAGTTCAGAATTTGGTCTATTTAAAGGAAAATGAGGAGCTTTTCCTCCCAAAGGATCAATCTCTCAGCCCCTTCTCTCAAGGGAGGGATATCATCACTTAAGTTTCCTAGATCCCTAAATTTATTCAAGGTTCTTGTACTTTGGATTAATAGATCAATATTATTTTGAGCCAAACAATTTCCAGTTCTCTTCATCACATTAGTTACCCCAATATAAGAATCATTTGATTCTATTTCATTCCAATTCAGAGGGGCTATAGGTTTTTCTTCTATCTTTTGATCAAGATAGTACTTACTCACCATGTGTGGATCATCCACAATTCCCTCAGGGATAACTGATATCTTGAATTATATGATTTGTGAAAGGTTCATTCTAGAGAAATCTCTCAGTCTGACCTCTTTCTAATCCCTACAATTCATCCAATAGTCTTCAAAATGAGGCTCATGCTCAAAAGTGTTTACAATGTTATTAAGCACCCATTAGATATCATAATTGGCTCTCACTTCAAAATTTTCTAAATCAAACCTCTTCAATTCATCCTCAATTAATCTAGCTTTTAAAATTGAAGGGCATGAGTACCTTCCAATTTTTATGGGGAACTTAATAATGGTCTTGTGTTTCCTAGAAATAAATTTGTGAACTGGTGTTAATTACCTTACTCGTTCACACAAATCCATTTTATCATCCAAGTATTTGGGAAACTTATATGGCTTACTGTACGTCGGAAAAGTGACAGGTGAGCTTGAGAATCAACAAGTAACTCTTCTGCGTACCCAACCTCCCGAGGTCGTGCCGAGACAGCCGGTGTGGGTAGAATGCTCAGGAAAACTAGTTAGGAATTCTAATGTCTTCGACACGCACTAATGGTATTTGCGAATCTAAAGCAAAGAAGGCCCTTCTAACTTGGACTGGTGTGATAGATCGATCAGCGAGGATGAATGCTCGAAGGCTCCAATCAATATTGAGCTCTGGTGTGATTCGATCTATGGGTTGTGGGATGCGTGGAAAATGACCCGGGATGGTTTCGTGTATTTCTCCTGATAGGGTCATATGGTAGATACAATCAACTCTATGGACGATTCTCTGGCCTAGTCCAAAATTCTCTAGTTTTGTTGGTTATTGTGTCTAGTAGGGATAAATGTTGAATGATGAGAGGTGGAATCGGAGTAGACTGAAATACTAATTTACGTAGGCCAGTGTCTATGTCTAATTCTCTTATGGGCTTGTTAGGTTGTGGGATCTATGGATCACAACCATAGACTCTTGGTTGTTGCGGTCCCGTTATGGTCATACGGGAGATCAAGTTATGATTCCTAGTATCCAGTAGTCGTAAGCTTTTTCAGCTTCTATGTTTAGAACCAACAGTTGTGCGATCTTCTCAGAATACCTTACAGGTGTTATCGCAACTTGGATTCTTAAGCTGGTATCTATATCTACTAGGGTGTATCCAGCGTCTGGATGTGGAACTAAAGGATCACACCCAAATGTTTGTTCTCTTTCGAGCCCTTCTACAGTCATGTGGGTATTTTCTAGGGTAATCTATAGTTTGGTTGATTTGACCAAAACATGATATGCTTGGTCGTCTTCGATGTTTAACCCTCTCAACTGTGCCCTGATCTGTTGGAAGTCTGCTGTTGTTTGGAAGACTTGTATCCTAAGGTTTTGGTCGATATCAGTTATTGCCACCAAACGTTATTGGGCTGGGGCACAATTGGCTTGAAAATGTATTCCCTGGGCTCACTTGGTCCCGTAATTGTCATGCAAAAGTAGTAATGAAACAAACTATAATAAAGTAAAATCTAAGTGCACTTCTAGCATATATAATTTCTTCTTTTTTGTATTTTCTGGAAATTTATAGGAAATCAGCTATTTAAAATATTTAGAATCGACAACTAAACTAATAACATAAAACAAACAAAATAGCCGATTGTAGCTATTTGTCTATGCAATTTTGTATATCTATTCTAAACAACACGAAATAACTAATCTATCTGCAAGATTCTCGATCCTACCTCAGAAGTGAGGAATGAATCATAGTTTCTCAGAAACTATCAATCCCCATAACCTCCCCTGGCAATATCGAGAATAGAAATAACTGAAATAAAATGATTAACTACGTTATTTGATAAATTCTAACTAAAACTTTGAAAGATGGAACCTGGATTTCGCAGAACAGTGGCGAATCCGACGGTGCGTGTGTTCTTGTCCCCTCATTATGATCTCTTCTTTCTTTGTGCTCACGTGAATCCAGAAAAGCGTGGAATGCTTGCATCAACAGGAATAGATATTTGGATCAATAGACAACCTTCAGAATGCAGATAGAATAGAATGCGGATAGGAGAGGGATAGCACAAGAGTACAAAGCTTGGCCTATGCAATTCCTAACGGGGTCTACTATGAATCATGCAACAAAAGGCATCCAGAACCTGAGACTAATCTGTATGAAGAGCAAAACCTGAAACTTTAATGGCTGCCTAGACTATTTTACTCCAAAACAATAATACTGTTTGCACAAGTTGGATCTGTGGCTTACCAATAGCAACACAAAGCTAAAACAAACCTGCAACAAACTATACTACCAATCCTAAGCAAACTAAAGGGGACATAGCACTGAAAACATGAAAGTTGGAGTGAAAATGGTGGCCCAAATAATGTCTGCACTTGCACAAGTTGGATATGTGGCTTACCAGCTGCAACACAATACTAATGAAGTATGAAATGAGCTATGCTATCAAACTTAAGAAAACTAGAAGACTGAACTACTGAAAGTGATGAGTTTCTAAACAAGAATGAGGGGCCATTTGCATGTGCACAAACCATGCATTTATAGGAATTCAAAACACCCAAGAGATCAAATCCAAACTGAACTCTTAAACATTAAACAAAAGAAAAACACTATTCCAGGGGACCAAAAACATTAATGCATGCTCAAGTCAGCAAGAAAAGCTGGTGAGTCGTGATATTTCACGCGGGTCGTGTCAAAAGAGCATTCTGGAAAATGCGCACCAGGGACCGCCGCCCTACTCAGGGCGGCGGTTACAGGACCGCCGCCCTGTTTCAGGGTGGCGGTCACAAGACCGCCGCCCTTAAGGGCGGCGGTTTCATCACTGAAGACCAAAAAAGCCCAAGAAAAGAGGGAAAAAAAGGGAAAACAAAGCACACGGGGGATAAACGGGGTATGCGGGATGTTAACGCATATCTGTAAAGCTTTTCTGGATCCCGAACACCTTGCGAAGAGGCCTGTATCATCATTGGGGCATTTATTACATCGTTCCGCAGTACAGTACCTTACAATTTTGGGTACGTACATATTGCCCCCCTTGGAGAAGCATTTTAGCCATGAAGAGGCGTAAAACAGTCGTTCCGAGTATGGCCGTCCCGAAATGGGGAAGTTAGAAGTTATACCTTACACGTCCGTGTATTGAAATGTCGCCGTCCAAAATTCCCGCTACCTGCGAAATGAAAAGAGAACTCAAATGCAGATAGATACAATAATTTGGAAAATAAACGCTAAAATAATAGATAAAGAGGGACGTACCATTTGTGCGAGGATAGAAGCTTACCTCTGTTGGTGCTCCGAACCTGTGAAAAAGATATTTTAAAAACGAATCGGGGCGTTATATATAATGAAAGTGGGGCCCATTTTCCTATTCATTTGCGCGAGTCGATTTGGTTGATTTCGAGCTCTGGGACCCACGGTGACGGTTTCTCACACGAGTAGAGTCAAAACGTCCGCAGTGAGATAGAGATCATGCCTCCACGTGCGGAACGCCACCCTGCGAGATCACAGGTTGGTTTGTCTTCAATCTTGTGTTTTTTCCCCCTTCTGATTTGAAATATTAAATTCTTTGCAATGGGGGGGTTATTTTCAAAAAATGTTTGGTTTTTTAAAGGGTCCATCTAGGGGGGGGCGCCTACTGGGTAGGCCCCATTTTTGATAAAAAAGGCCATTTTTTTGCATTTTTTTGGGCTTTTTAAGCCTTAAAAACCCACGCGGGTTTTCGGACCGCGACCACCGCCCTGGACAGGGCGGCGGTTACACGACCGCCACCCTGGACAGGGCGGCGGTCACGAGACCGCCGCCTTTAAGGCGGCGGTTACGAAACCTCCCCCCTGCTTATCGGCGGCGGTTCTGAACAGAATGCAAAAGAACCTATTTTGAAAGCTTTGTACTTGCATTTTTAGCATTTGTACATGTTTTTTATGCTTCTCTTGATATTGTTTTAGATACTAACTTACTCTTCCTTGTGTGTTTTTGGGTGTATGTAGGCGAATGAGGAGTATATTAGATGGAGCCGGGAGAGAGAGTGTGACTGGCTGCCCGGGGTATTGGATGCCCTCTCAGCAGATGAGGAGGACACATTACAGAGGGCCGGCGTATTGCGTATATCGCGTGTGCCCCACGTTGCTCCGTCCAGTTACATTCTTTGTGACCTATTTTCGTATTGGGATGCAGATCGGAACACCTTCCGACTGCCAGGGGTCCGTGGTGAGTGGACCATCACTTTAGAGGATGTTTACCACATTTTGGGGGGTCCCGATCATCGGGCGGAGACTCACACTGGAGACAGCAGGTTCCAGGGCACAGATTGCACAGTGGGGCAGGGTATATGGGGGATGCAGCCATTTCTACGGGGGCCGAAGAAGGGAGTGCGAGTCAGATCCATTCCTTCTTTTCCCATCCCTATCTTTCGACAGGCTATTATGGGGATCCTTGCCTCGAGACTCATCAGGGACAAGGGAGGGGACACCTTATTATACTGTTGGGGCCCCATCATTGCACATATAGAGGGACATGGCCGGAAATACGCCTGGGGCGCAGATATTTTGGGGACCACCTACCATGACTTATACAGGGTGGTCCGATTGTAGGGACAGTCCTTGAGCCATCCCACTCTAGTCATGAGTTGGGTGTATGAGCGTTTCATCCCGTATGGTAGAGGCGTGGAGGTGGTAGATCCCGGGGCGGTGAGGGCAGCCCGATGGTCAGGTAATGTCAGTGCTCAGAGCACCTCACCAGCCAGTAGCCACCCCTTACCACGGCAGACATGGAGGCCACACCCGTACCAGCTTATGGCCGGTATATGGGGAGAGGAGACCACGACATTGGTCTCCTGCTCTATCACAGGGCAGCTTATCGATCGTGTGGGACGGGTAGAGGTACACCCCTTCAGCAGGGCTCCTCAGTAGTTTGGCCTTCCATACGTGGCTATGCTTCCTCCAGTAGCACCTGTTTATAGATCAGTCCAAGAGGCTAGAGGGGGGGCCTAGAGGCCGTGGTTGGACAGTGGTTACCCCTGGCATTCCTATTGCAGCCAGGGGGATAGTTCGGAGCTAGAGGGAGAGCTGGTGCACCTCAGGCACCATTACTTCAGATTGCTGCAGGTCCTGCTCATAGCAGTGACGAACCCCATAGATATTGACTCCAATTCTGAGGAGCACACAGAGGGAGGGTCAGAGGAGCAGACGGATGAGAGCGATCCTGAGTGGCATGATACTTAGGACATTCTGTGGGAAGAGAGGGAGGAGGAGAGTGCAGAGAGAGAGACCGTGGCATCTGAGGAGCCACTCTCCCGAGGCCATGGTGGAGATGATGAGTCCGTTGTGGGGCGCCATGTTGCCCCGACTACAGGAGCAGTTCCTCAGTCGGCAGCGGCATCTGCAGTGGGGTCCTAGCCCTGGCGACCCATCTTGGAGGCCTGGTGATCCGAGTAAGTTATCCTCTCCTCCTCTTCAATGCTTGTTTGTTTTAGGATTTGTCTTTGAATGTTAACTCTCCTTATATTTGTATTGTGTACACTTTAAACCTCTTGCCTAGTTCCTAATTCATTTTTCTTTCTTTGCTTTGTAGAGACTGTTGATGAGTGGCGGGATCTAATCCGTAGGGTTTGCGTCGATTCTCTGATGATCCCTATGGATAAGACCCGTGCGGAGTTATCCGTGGATGTTGGAGAGCCCTCAGTAGCCGGCAGGCACACTGACGTCTTTGCTCCCGTTTGGCATGTGGCCAAGATGGTGTCGACTCTCTGTACAGAGTTGGCAGGCTATAGAACAGGCCGAGCGTCTTATGAGGAGCTGCTCTCATGGCGAGACTATGACTGCCCCTAGGGACCCCCGAGCCTTCTGTTCATTCAGAGCGCCAGCGTAGCCGGAGTCCTAGGCGAGGGCGCGCACCTTCAGCGGGATCGCGCAGGGGTTGAGAGGCCACCTTGGCTTTCTGTATTTGTATTTAGATTATTTTGTGTATTACGGGCTCTTTGAACATTTTGACCATGCCTAGTGCATGATGGCATTGTATATAAACTTTGATTATTTATATATATGCGTCGGTTCTGGATCAAAACTTGTCATTTGTATTTTACTTTCTTTATTTCCAACTGCTTCGTGTATACTATGATGTATGTATTATATGCTTTCTAGAATGTATGCAATGGAAAACAGATAATGCAAATGTTTGCTTTCTTTTTTGTGTTTTCATGATGCTGATACGTGATATTGTAGATATATTATGATCTTAAATCTTAGTTTCTGTGAGAAATTTGGATACCTCATGATTTGTTTTGGCAAAGTGATGAAAATAATCAGTACGATGAACAGATTAACTTGCCCCACTCCTAACTCCACGCAACTAGTAGGATGCGAGGGCTCATCACCAAGAGCCAAGAAGGGCGCAAGTTATGGAATATGGTGAAGTGATAGTGACGAAAGACAGACGAAACTTTGGTGGAACCAAATGAAAACTACAAGCTTATTCTACCTGAATGACTTCATAGTTTTGGATGCAACTTGCTTTGCGGTTTATCCAGACTTAGACCCGTAGATGGCCACATAGTAGACAAAATCTGGGTTTTTAGGATTTTTAACTCTCTTGGAATTTTTGAACATCTGATTCATTCGTTATTGACTCAAAGTTTGAATTGATTTGTTTATGACCTTTTAACATTTACTTTGTTTAGAGGACCCCCCTACACTTTGCCCCATGCTACCTGTAAGAAGCATGGGTTTATCACCGTGGGCAAGGCATAGGCAAGTAAGGGCATTTCCATCCTTTCCCAACCCTACGTCACTAGTAAGAGACGCAAGCTCATCACCGAAGGTTGGTGGGGCAAGGAAATGTGTAAAAAATAAAATTTTCTATTTAATCACTTCTTGACTTGTCTATTTGAGTAAGATGTCAGTATATGCTTTTTTTCCAAAGAGATGTGTATATGGGATAGATGTGACACCATGAAGCTTCTAGAACAGACCATAGGCAAGACACCTATCCTAAGAATAAATTAAAGCGAGAACGAACTTGCAGATCTTGGTATGGTTACCGTTAGGACTTCGTCATGTCTGATTTTGTTTGATAAAAGATTCTGAGTTGATTGATGATATTGAAGATGGAGAAGTATGATTAAAGAACTTTATGCCAGAAATATCATGAGTTTGAAATAAGTTGCTTTGAGAATAGATTCCCTGATCACAATTTGTGTAAGAACAAGTGGAAAAAATGATCCTAATTTATATGAAAATGCGATGTAGATAGTTATATAGGCAGCGTTAGTTGCTTACCACGTAGAAACGTTTGAGGTGGAGAGAATTGACTGTTTCGCCAAAATCCTCACCTTCTAGCGTGCATAAGAGGTATGCACCATTTCCGTAGTCCTTCATGACTCGGTATGGGCCCAACCATTTGTGCCGGAATTTCCTTCCCTCGCCAGTCTTCTTGTCGATCCGGCTGTCTAACCTTAGAACTAGGTCACCTTTGTATATGTCATGTTCATAGACCTTCTTGTTGTACTGCCGGCACATCCCGGTCGGCATAGACTCTATGTCATTGTTCAACGTCTAACCTAGCTTCATCCAGGATTTCTAATTGAGAAAGACGTGCTTCTCTGTAAGCGTCTTCATCCAGAATCCCTTGTAGCGAAATGCAGAGACTGGGGATTTCGACTTCGAGTGGGAGAATTGCTTCTGACCCAAATACCAGCGAAAAAGGAGTTGCTCCTGTTGGAGTTCTTATTGAGGTTCGATGGGCCCCACAAGGCCCAGATATAACTTTAAATGCCAATCTCGCTTGTTTTCTTTCACTGTTTTAAGGAGAATGGCTTTCAATGTTTTGTTCGTTGCTTCAGCCTGCCCATTGGCTTGGGGATAGTACAAGGAAGCCGTATGATGGCTGATTTTAAATTTGTTGCATAGCTCACGAACTTCTTCATTCTTGAAAGAAGTTCCATTATCTGAGATAATGATTTGCGGGATACCGTACCTGTAAATGATTTGGTTCAAAATGAACTTAGCGATTACAGAACCAGGTACAGTTGTAAGAGGCATGGCCTCTACCCATTTAGTGAAATATTCTGTGGCCGTAATTATAAAATTGTGGCCGTCTGTGGATGAGGGAGAGAATTTCCCTATTAAGTCTAGGCCCCATGTAGAAAAGGGCCACGGAGTAGCGATCGGTTGCAAAGCTTGTGCCGGCATGTGGATCTCGTGAGAGAACTCCTGACATTTATGACACCTGCGTACAAACTCTATTGTGTCATGTTCTAGAGTGGGCCAGAAATAGCCCATTCGATGTATTTTTCGAGCAGTGGCATGGCCACCGAAGTGGCCTCCACATATACCGCTATGGGATTCATGGAGAATCCTCTTGGACTCTTCTGTGTCAACACACCTTAAGAGCATTCCATCGAATGCTTTACGATAGAGCACCTGCTCTATAATGACGTATTTAGCTACGATAATGCGTAACCGTCTTCTTTGTTGAGGTGTAGCTCCTTCTGGATACCTATGGTCCATGATATAGCTAATGATATCAGCGTACCAAGGGCACTCAGATATAGCAGGTCGGGTTTCGACGTAGTATACGCATTCATCTGGAAAGTCTAAGTCTACTAAGTCGCCTCCGTCTAGCGGGTTATCAGCTAACCAATCTGCGATGATTTGCCCTTTAACTGACTTTTGGTTTACAAAAGTTAATTCGAACTCTCCCATTAAGGTTATAAAACGTCCAGCTTTTTTGGACAAGGACCCTTGTGTGAGAAAAGTCTGTAAATGGTCCGTCTTTACTATGACCCTTGTCTCTTGATTTAGCATGTAGTGTCTTAGGCGTTTAGTAGCAAAGACTATGGCCAGACATTCTCGCTCTGCTTGTGTATAGCGCGTTTCGTAGTCGAGCAATGTTCGGCTAATGAAATAAATCGCACGCTCTCTTTTGTCATCGTCTTCTTGGGCTAGCATGCAAGCTAACGAAACATCGGTAGCTCGTGAGTACAAAATTAAAGGGCGATCTAGCTTTGGTGGCATTAGCGTAGGTGGTGATAGCAGGAAACGCTTGACTGCATCAAAAGCTTCATTGCAATCTTCAGTCCAATCAATGCTATAGTCCTTCTTGAGTAAATTGTTGATTGGATGAACGGCGAAGCTTAGATCCGGGATAAATCTCCGGATTGCACCCAACTTTCCGAGAAATGATCTGATTCCAGATTCATTCGAGGGTGGGACCATTTCGAGGACAGCCCGAATTTTGGCTGGATCAACATCGATCCCTCGTGACGATATGATGTAACCTAGGAGCTTTCCTCCTGTTACACCGAAGACGCATTTCTCTGGGTTTAGGGTAACTCCATATTCTATCAGGCGTGAAAGGATGATGCGGAGTACTTCAGGATGGTCACAACGCTTCTTGGCCTTAGCCAACAAGTCATCTACGTAGGATTCCACGATTTTATGGATTAAATCGTGAAATATGTATGTCATGGCCCGCTGGTATGTAGCACCGGCGTTCTTAAGACCAAATGGCATAACAGCGTAACAATAGGTTCCCCAAGGAGTTATGAACGTGGTTTTAGCTTGATCTTGCTCAGATATTTTGATTTGATTGTATCCCGAGAATCCATCCATGAGAGACAAGAGTTCAAAACCTGCTGTTGCATCAACAATAACGTCTATGGATGGTAAAGGGAAGTCGTCCTTAGGGCAAGCTTTGTTGATATCTCGAAAATCTATGCAGATGCGTATCTTTCCATTCTTCTTGAGAACGGGAACGATGTTAGATACCCATTGGGAGTAGTCAACTGGCTTGATGAATCCTACTTGGAGGAGTTTTATCACCTCCTCTTTTACCATGAGGGCTACTTTGGGCTTCATGGGTCTTGATTTTTGTTTAATTGGCTTTGCATCTGATCTAGTGACGAGGTTGTGTACCGCAATGTGGGGTGCGACTCCTGTCATCTCTTTGTAATTAAATGCAAATGCCTTTTGATGTTCTTTGAGAACCTGAGTATGTATTTCCACTTCCTCTGGGTTTAACGAAGAACCTAACTTTAAAATTCTTGGTTCATCTTCCGTTCCGATATTGACATCGATTGTTTCTTCAATTAAAGAGGCATTACCCTCTTCGAACTCAGGTGGTGCCGGAGGTAGATCTATATCATCCCCGTTTTCCACCACGTATATATTAGGCTCTTTTTGTGAGGGAAGATTAATTATAGGATTTCCGAAGTAGGAAGATGAATGCGAGATCAGAGATAAATCTAGCGTGTGATAGGAGAGATGTAGTGCTGCAAAGGCATTTAAGTAATCCAAAGTAGCCGCATCATTTCCAACATGGTCTAGGACGGTAGATTTACTTCCGTTTGAAAGAGGATCCATCATTGTTTTTATTAATGGTTCGTTACGAATGGATACCGTGAAATGAGTATCTTCTAGCTCATTGTTTGGAGTAAAACGTGATGCTGAGGTTGCTATTGAATCGGCGAGAAGATTTTTTTTCTCGCGGGATTGCTTCAATGGATATGAAGTTGAACGCCTTGCTTAAATCTAATACAGCGTTTTTGTAAAGTTGCAAGTGTTCGGCTTTAGTTTCATATACCTTTGAAACTTGGTTTGCCACTAACTGCGAGTCTCCTAAAACTCTGATATTATCAATACCAATTCTTTTGGCTAAGGTAAGGCCAAGGAGGAGGGCTTCGTACTCAGCGCTGTTGTTTGTGCATTCAAAGTTTAATTTAAAAGAGAATGGGAGGACCTTCTCTTCGGGCGAGGTAAGAATTATACCTGCCCCTGCTCCATAACGGCATTTAGCTCCATCGAAATGGAGAGTCCAATACTTAGCCGGGAGTATGGATGTAGGTGTATCAGCTGTGTTTGCACACTCTACTTCTACCATACAGAGATCTTCTGCTGGCAAGGAACCAACACCTAGGGAAAATCCGATACCTACTGAATCGAATGGTAAGAACATTGGTGAATCTTGTTCTATCAACTCAACGATCTTCGCAGTAGTCCCTAATGATACTATTTCTTTAGTTTTACCTTTAGGGGTTGGAATTGTTTTGGCTATGTTGGTAGTTTCAAGATCCGTCGTAGGTACCAACTTTTCCTCTGGCTTTGGGTCAGAGGGTTTGTTAAGTTGGTTTGTTGGAAGTTCGAATTCTGAGTGTATACCTGGTCTTTTCTTTAAATCAGCTAGGTGTACGTCAAACGGCTTTGGATCACCTTTGGCTACAAATACCTTTCCCAGATGTAAGAACCTTACTTCTTGAAATAGCGTGGAAGGGATTGCCTTCATTCGATGTATCCACGGCCGGCCGAGGATCATATTATAGTTAGTTTCCCGATCTATAATATAAAACTCAGTCAGGATTGTTTTAGGTCCTAAGGTGACCGGTAGTATTATAGTTCCTATCGATGTGGCTTTAAGGCTATCGTAGCCTCTTAAGGTATTTCGTGTAGTAGAACAGTTTGTTTCTCCATATCCCAATTTTTGGAGAAAAGAGAAAGGGACTATGTTAACTGCAGCCCCGTCATCAACCATTGCCCGTTTTACATAGTTATTATAAACTTGTACTTGCAAGTGTAGGGCTGGATCGCCTCGGCGTGCGATCTCAGCATCTGTAGGCATTTTACTTATTTCGAATATGAATTCAACATCCCTATCCGCCTGTCCCGGTGGATAAACATCAAAGTCTATATGATTTACTTGCGCTTCCGGTGGTGGAGTGATACTAACTAAATGACCCAAACCTAACGCCTCTAAAAGAGCAGCCCTGTGAGCAGGGGAATTCTTTAGTAAATCAAGGAATGAAATATGCGAGAAGGTTTTTGTTAGATCATTAATTAGATCGTAAGCACCCATAGGTTTTGCTACGATTTGCTGGATGTTATCTGTTTCCGGCAGGTGGCTTGGACTTGGTTGAGAGAAATACTCTCGTGTTCTCGTAATTGCTTCAACGGGTAATTCGGAGTCTAACTCTACTAATCCAACTACCTTAGGTCGTGGTTGACTTCCTAGTTGTGGCGCGACTAACGGATTTAGCGAGGTTGAGGCCTCGTGATCGTTGTTTCCTGTTATTGCACCTTTGTTTGTTCCAGCTGGTTTCAACCTATCGTTATCATGACTTGGGAGTGGATCATTAAAGATCTTGAGAGGGGCATTCTGAGGGGAAACTGCCCCTGCGAAGGTATTTGCCGTTGGTGACGTAGGATCTGTTAAGAACATATCCATAAAGAATTGTTTTTGCTCATTTGGCAAGCGTTGCATGAATTTGTTATAATCACGACACGTTCTAGTGTCATGCCCTTGAATTTTATGGAAACCACAATAAGAATTGGGGTTGTAATTCCCGTTTTGTTGGTTTGGTGTGTATTGTGGCCTAAAATTCCGATCAAACTGTTGCCTATTAGGACCAAAGTTTTGGAATTGTTGTTTCTGGTTTTGACTTTGGTTTTGATAACCAAAGGAGTTTTGGCTTGGTCCTTGTATGGGATTTCACCGTTGTTGTTGTTGTGGATTATTAAAATCCACCGTATTGATCGTCGGGGTAAAATTGTTGTTTCTTTGGTTGCTTGTTTGTGACGGAGCATTAACGACATTTACCCTCTTGGGCTGGTCAGTTACCCCATCTGTTGTTACCCCACGATTTTTGTTAAGGATTTTGGGTCCTTGATTGACGCTTGTGGTGGTTGTAGTATTTTGAGTAGAGGTGATTAACCTCCCGTTTGCTCCATACGTCTTACGGCCACTATCTATCGCTGCCTGATCAATTCGCAGAGCGCTCTCAAGTACCTCGTCATAAGTCCTTAGTGGGAACTTCTGGACTTCTTCCTTCACTTCTCTGCTAAGAGAATGAAGGAATAAATCGCATAGCTCCATCTGATCCATGTTTGGAGCGCTTGCCGAGGAATAAAGGACTGTGCACCACCTTTGGATGAAATGGGCGACAGACTCGTTATGTTCTTGCTTGATGTGCAAGAACTCCCTGATTCCTGTCCTTAGTAGTTTGTTCATGTCGAAGGCTTTGATGAACTCAGACACGAGTTGTTTGAATGAATGTATGGAAGCCTCGGGTATTCTGTAATACCAATCGAGGGCAATGCCTTCCAGCGTTTTGGGGAATATTTTAGCAACAACCCCATCCCATGGAAGTAATTCTCGAATGGCTGTAGCGTAAGCTTTGATATGCGCATTCGGATCTCCTTCTCCTTTGTATTTGGGCAAATCGGGAAGAGGCCTTGGAAGCATAACGCTTCGTATGGTGAAATCCAAGGGCTCCTTTAAATATTCTGAATAAGTCCCTATTGCATACGTCTCAACCATTGATGGTGCCTGTTGAGGAGGTGGTGGCGGAACGGGTTGTTGATATGGCATAACATACGCGTTGGCAGGGGCATAAGGAGGTCCCTGCGTTGGAGCAAACATGCCGGGGGATGAGTACATATCTCCTTGTGGTGATTTGGAGTACATGTTTAAGTACGAAGGTGTACTATCCAGGAATGGATTGCTTTGTACTGGACCAGGAGGAACAGTGCTAGCGATAGTGGGTCTAGTTGGCACTTGTTGCGAATATTGAGGAGTCATACCTAACGTGCCTACTCCTGTGAGGAGATCTACTTGGCTAGGATGGTGCGGAGGATTGGAACTCCCTGTTTGTATGATTCTCAAATTTTGACTTGCTTGGGAAAGTTCTAATCCTCTAACCTTTTCTATTAGAGTTGAAATGACTTCGTTCGGCGAAGCCACGATATTGTGCCTTGGTGGCGTTTGTTGTATATCCTGGTGTTGTATAGGCATGTGATAGCCTGTCATGAACTGATTGCTATCTTGCCAAGTTTCTCTGAGAGTATTTTCCATACGTGATGGCATAGGGGAATTTTCTTGAGGAGAGAACTCGGGCTGTATCTGCAAAGTTCCTACAGGTGGGTACATGCCTTGAGAGCGTTGTTCACTCCTAGGATAATGTATTGAGTACTCGTCATCTAGAACTGAGTATGGATCTGACTGTCTACTAATAGGCGGTCTGAGTAATACCTGAGGAGATGAAGTAGACTCTCCAGTTAATGTCATATTGTTCGAGCCTGAAGGTTCTGTTTGTGTTTGAGCAAGTTACTCCAACCCCTCTGTTTGGAAGGACGAGTTATATCTAGTCCTTGGTGTTTGTGTTAACAACTGATTAGTTGAATAGTTGTCGCCCCACATTGAGAGTGAGGGTGATGACTGCCTATTCTGTTGGGCATAGTATGCCTCAAGACCCAAGAGGGGTCTGCCGTATGCATCGAATCCCGACATATTCGGGGGGTATATGAATACCCGCAGAATAATGGGAAGGAGCGAAGGTGATTTGGAGAAGATGAAAACTTCTCAAAGAGAAGGTGAAAGAATTGTTTGTTTCACGTCGGGTTCACCAATTTTGTATGTCGGAAAAGTGACAGGTGAGCTTGAGAATCAACAAGTAACTCTTCTGCGTACCCGACCTCCTAAGGTCGTGCCGAGACAGCCGGTGTGGGTAGAATGCGCAGGCAAACTAGTTAGGCAGTCTAATGTCTTCGATACGCACTAATGGTATTTGCGAATCTAAAGCAAAGAAGGCCCTTCTAACTTGGACTGGTGTGATAGATCGATCAGCGAGGATGACTGCTCGAAGGTTCCAATCAATATCGAGCTCTGGCGTGATTCGATCTATGGGTTGTGGGATGCGTGGAAAATGACCCGGGATGGTTTCGTGTATTTCTCCTGATAGGGTCATATGGTGGATACAGTCAACTCTATGGATGATTCTCTGGCCTAGTCTAAAATTCTCTAGTTTTGTTGGTTATTGTGTCTAGTAGGGATAGTTGTTGAATGATGAGAGGTGGAATCGGAGTAGACTGAAATACTAATTTACGTAGGCTAGTGTCTATGTCTAATTCTCTTATGGGCTCGTTAGGCTGTGGGATCTGTGGATCACAACCATAGACTCTTGGTTGTTGCGGTCCCGTTATGGTCATATGGGAGATCAAGTTCTGATTCCTAGTATCCAGTAGTCGTAAGCTTTTTCAGCTTCTATGTTTAGAACCAATAGTTGTGCGATCTTCTCAGAATACCTTACAGGTGTTATCGCAACTTGGATTCTTAAGCTGGTATCTATATCTACTAGGGTGTCTCCAGTGTCTGGCTATGGAACTAAAGGATCACACCCGAATGTTTGTTCTCTTTCGAGCCCTTCTACAGTCATGTGGGTATTTTCTAGGGTAATCTGTAGTTTGGCTGATTTGACCAAAACAGATATGCTTGGTCGTCTTCGATGTTTAACCCTCTCAACTGTGCCCTGATCTGTTGGAAGTCTGTTGTTGTTTGGAAGACTTGTATGCTAAGGTTTTGGTCGATATCAGTTATTGCCACTACGTTATTGGGCTGGAGCACAATTGGCTCGAAAATGTATTCCCTGGGCTCCCTAGGTCCCGTAATTGTCATGCAAAAGGCAGTAATGAAACAAACTATAATAAAGTAAAATCTAAGTGCACTTCTAACATATATAATTTCTTTTTGTATTTTCTGGCAATTTATAGGAAAGTAGCTATTTAAAATATTTAGAATCGACAACTAAGCTAATAACGTAAAACAAACAAAATAGCCGATTGTAGCTATTTGTCTGTGCAATTTTGTATATCTATTCTAAACAACGAAATAACTAATCTATCCGCAAGATTCTCGATCCTACCTCAGAAGTGAGGAATGAATCATAGTTTCTCAAAAACTATCAATCCCCACAACCTCCCTGGCAATATCGAGACTAGAAATAACTGAAATAAAATGATTAACTACGTTATTTGATAAATTCTAACTAAAACTTTGAAAGATGGAACCTGGATTTCACAGAACAGTGGCGAATCTGACGGTGTGTGTGTTCTTGTCCCCTCAGTATGATCTCTTCGTTCTTTGTGCTCACGTGAATCCAGAAAATCGTGGAATGCTTGCATCAAAAGGAATAGATATTTGGATCAATGGACAGCCTTCAGAATGCAGACAGAATAGAATGCGGATATGAGAGGGATAGCGCAAGAGTACAGAGCTTGGCCTATGTAATTCCTAGCGGGGTCTACTGCAAATCATGCAACAAAAAGTGTCCAGAACCTGAGACTAGTCTGTATGAAGAGAAAAACCTGCAACTTTAATGGCTGCCTAGACTATTTTACTCCAAAACAATAATACTATTTGCACAAGTTGGATCTGTGGCTTACCAACAGCAACACAAAGCTAAAACAAACCTGCAACAAACTATACTACCAATCCTAAGCAAACTAAAGGGACATAGCATTGAAAACATGAAAGTTGGAGTGAAAATGGTGGCCCAAATAATGTCTGCACTTGCACAAGTTGGATATGTGGCTTACCAGCTGCAACACAATACTAATGGAGCATGAAATGAGCTATGCTATCAAACTTAAGCAAACTAGAAGACTAAACTACTGAAAGTGATGAGTTTCTAAACAAGAATGAGGGGCCTTTTGTATGTGCACAAACCATGCATTTATAGGAATTCAAACACCCAAAGATCAAATCCCAACTGAACTCTTAAACATTAAACAAAAGAAAAACACTATTCCAGGGGACCAAAAACATTAATGCATGCTCAAGTCGGCAAGAAAAGCTGGTGAGTCGTGATATTTCACGCGGGTCGCGTCAAAAGAGCATTCTAGAAAACGTGCATAGGACCGCCGCCCTGCTCAGGGCGGCAGTTACAGGACCGCCGCCCTTAAGGGCGGCGATTTCGTCACTGAAGACCAAAAAGCTAAGAAAGAGGGAAAAATAGGGAAAACAAAGCACGCGGGGGCTAATCGGGGTATGCGGGATGTTAACGCATATCTGTAAAGCTTTTCTGGATCCCGAACACCTTGCGAAGAGGCCTGTATCATCATTGGGGCACTTATTACATCGTTCCGCAGTACAGTACCTTACAATTTTGGGTACGTACACTTACCTTCAAAACCACTAAACCTTATATATGTGAACTTCCTATACTGAATAAAATAACATCCATATTCCATAATCACCTACCTAGCATGCTCAAAAATTCTATATTACCCGCATTCTATTTTGAACATAAATATAATTCATGTAAAGAAAATGTCATTCACCAATATCACATTCCCACTCTAATCAACCAGCTAAAGCTAGGGAAAGACATCATGCATTTGGAATTTCTTAAAATCAGCATGTGGCAAGAGGTCGGGGAAATGTCTATGTCATGCAATATTGTAAATTAGGTAGGTCATAATGTATAATTCTAGCTCTGAGGTATCACCCATTTCTATTTTTTCTGCCAAGGTAACCATGTGACCATGAAGTGCTTCTACAATAAAAATTTCCCAGTAGATGCTCCCTTTTCTTTCCAAAATTATCCATATGTAGGTACACACCCATTCCTTGAACTCATTTGTAGTCTCTAATCCATCCATTCGACTTAATAATATAATAACATCCTTAAATTCTTCAACAAATTGTGCCCTAACCAGTCTCTTAGGGATTCGGGTTGTTGCCTTTTTCTCTGCTAGGAGCCATTTTTTGTTTATGAGTCTAGCATACTCCTTTTTATTTTCCTCATAGTTTTACAAGGATAACTTGATACCCAAGGTTGTTAGATTAGTTATCACAGGTAACTTGAGCATTATCCTAATAGTCATAGGCGTTAATGTCAACACTGCATCACCACTTCTATCTAGAACTTCCCTTTTTTTGGGTCATAGTTCATAACATAATTCCATACCAATTATGGGAAATAAACAGATGGTGTAATAACACCAGCTAAGGTGATGTGGTGATCTTGAATTGCTCCCATAGAATCACTTTTATTAGGGCTACTCAATCTTTGAAGAAAATCCTTTAAGTCGGTATTCATTAAGTATGTGTCCATAATTTTATCTAAATCACTTGTAATTCAAGACGTAACCGAGAACAAGAATGACATGGTTGTAATATTTAAAAACCCTAGCTTTACTTCAAAATTCTTGTCCAATAAAAGAAAAAGCACATGAGATCTTTAGTTCTTACCGGCTTTCCTGTGACTGATTGAGCACTTCAATGCTAATTCAAAAGTTTTTCGAACTTTTGGTTCCCAATTTGAGCTCAATGATCAACATTATAATATTCCTCAATGAAAATCATTAACTATAGCAACCAAATCGTGAAAATTGATAATAAAAGGATCGAGGTGTTTGAAAAATTTAAAATCGTCCTTTATTTTTTCAAGATGCATTGATGGCAACAAAAATTAATGCATTGCAGTATGGCCACTCATTCCGCTTTTTCTAATTTTAAAATTTATCTGTCCATATGGAAAAAAATTACGTTGATGCAAGCTCGGGGAGATTCTTTGTATGTTTTCCATGTTTTAAAACATATAAAATTTTAGCCATTTGATGTAACTTCCTACTTTTTAATTTCAATCTAAGCTTGAAACGTGGTCTCACCTAACATATAGCGAAGCTATATGCCTTTTTTGAAACTTTTTTCCTTTTTCACATTAAACCAAAAGTATAAGTTTGCTCCAATGACCCACTTCCTTTCTCCCTACGTGAGAAAGAGACACATGTATTTTGTGGGCCTTGGGAACTTACTTGAACTTTTACACCTTATTACCTTGGTGCTCAAAAATATAACTATGCCTCAATCTCCCGCATCCATCCCACTTGTGAAAAGTGTACATCTTCAGAGGGTGGAATAAATTTATGTTTGTGGCCTTTCAGATTGTAAATATTTGGAGGAATATTTGTTGGGCCGTGGAGCAAAATTTGCATTTTTTGAAAGTAATAGAAAGTTATAATTTTGTAACTTACACCCGCCACACTGTATCCAACTGGGAAATGCCACATACCAAGGGGTGGTAGAATAAAACACAAAATTACTGATTTGAACAAGGAAAACCTCATACAAGAAAATTTTCTAATTTTTAAACCTTATTTGTGATCGGTTTTTGATTGCAGGGGTTTCCAACATAATTCAGACCCAAACACGATCCTCGACCAAAAAGAGGAAACAACAAACCAAAATATAGGAGACTCTAAAGAATTAAATGAATGACCATAACCTTTCGAACCAGCACCCCTCACTAGAAAATAGAGAACATAATAAATTTTGAAATAAAATCTCAAAAAAAGGGGAGAGATTAATTCAAGCACCAACATCGGCTCCGAATTGGGGATGGGAAGTCCCTATGAGTGCCACAAGAACCAAATATAGTAAAAATACTGCAGACCACATGCCAAAACCCATTGGGCCACAAAGTCAAAACTAATGAATCATGTCAAGTAACAGAAACCCATCTTCCAAAAACATACTGAGAAACAAAAACAACTGGACACCACAAAACAAGGAGAACAAAAACAAAAAAAAACTAAAAACACATGCAACAAACACAAAAAAAACATGACAACTGTACACTATTAATTGATGCATACCTTGATTTGAAAAATCAGTCAAGAAAATGTTTTAGGTGCCTACCATTAAAAGGAAATTCAAGTAATTCTCCATCTATATCTTTTAAAAAGAAAGTATTCTCACCAATTCTGATATCAACCAAATAAGGACCCATCCATAATGCATCAAATTTACCATGGTTTCCTTTTTCTTCATGTCTACTATCCCATAATAACACAAGATCTCCCACACTAAAAATTGTAGGAGTCACCTTTTTGTCAAATAACATTTTCAATTTTCCCTGAACTTCAAATTTCTTTGGTGGGATTCTCTTATTTCTTCATCCAATTCAACAATCCAATTTATTCTTGAATCATAAGGGCTAACTTCTTGATCCTCAAGTTGCTAGATAAATTAGTAAGAAGATAACTGCATATATGGGGGAAGGAGGGCCTGAGTTACAGAAACTAGTTCAAATGGGATTTTTCTAGTAACTCTTTTAGCATTGATCCTATCTACCCAAACAACAAACTTCAATTGCTCACTCCATCTTTGTTTATTTATCTCCAATGTCTTCTTGATTATCTTCAAAAAAATTTTTTTGCTTGATTCAACCTATCTATTACCCTGAGGGTTATAATTAGATGTATATGTTCAGTTTATCCCATACTCTTGACACATGGCCACTAACGGTTTAGCTCAAAAACTCATAGCATTGTCTACAACTATTTTAGCAGGCACTCTGAACCAACAAATTATATGATTCAATATAAAATCCATAACAATATCATGGGTTTATTTCCTAGTAGGGATTGCCTCAACCCATTTAGTGAAGTAATCAGTAGCCATCAATATCCATCTATGGCTTACACTTGAATGATCTAAAATATTTACAACAAATTCCATGCCCCGCTATTTAAAAGGAGCTTCAATTGATACTGGTTGCATATATGGGGGAAGGAGGGCCTGAGTTACAGAAACTAGTTCAAATGGGATTTTTCTAGTAACTCTTTTAGCATTGATCCTATCTGCCCAAACAACAAACTTCAATTGCTCACTCCATCTTTGTTTATTTATCTCCAATATCTTCCTGATTATCTTAAAAAAAAATTTGTTGCTTGATTCAACCTATCTATTACCCTGAGGGTTATAATTAGATGTATATGTTCAGTTTATCCCATACTCTTGACACATGGCCACTAACGGTTTAGCTCAAAAACTCATAGCATTGTCTACAACTATTTTAGCAGGCACTCCGAACCAGCAAATTATATGATTCAATATAAAATCCATAACAATATCGTGGGTTTATTTCCTAGTAGGGATTTCCTCAACCCATTTAGTGAAGCAATCAGTAGCCATCAATATCCATCTATGGCTTACACTTGAATGATCTGAAATATTTACAACAAATTCCATGCCCCGCTATTTAAAAGGAGCTTCAATTGATACTGGTTGTAAAGGGAGAGAACTTGAATCTTTCATTCTTCCTAAAAATATTTGACAACTTTCAAATTTTCTCACTAACAAACTTCTATCTTTAAAAAGTGTGGGCCACAAATAACCAACACTTAAGATCTTGTGGGTAGTTATTCTTCCAGCAAAATGCCCCCCAAACACTCCATGAAAATATGTAATTAATTTAGGATCTTCATCTTCAATAACACATCTTAGGAGGATCCCTTCAGGATTCTTGCATGCCAATCCATAGTCAATGATGATGTATTTTTGGGAAGCTATCCTGAGTGCTCTCTTTTGGTTTTTTCTTAAATGTCAAGGACAGTCCAAATCTTTAAGATAAAATATAATGTCATTGTACCATGTAGAATTGAATAATATTTTTTCTTATATGGATTTGCATGCATACAAATGACATGTAACAGTGTGGGAACAAATTCCCTCCTCAATGAATGTGTGGCTGCCTTTATTGAAAATAAAAACTGTATTTACACCTGTACATTCAAAATTGTATGTGGGGGGGGGGGGGTTGGAACATTAATGGAAAGAAAAGTGAATGATGGAGATGGAATGGAAAGGAATGAATGGAAGAAACATGCAAGAGTTACGTAAAAGTAGCACCTAATATTGCATGGAGAAGAACAAATGAGAATACATAAAAGGGAACACACATGAGCAAGTAAATAACAGAGCTTGATCACTGTGAACAAGAACAACATCTTAATAACATTGACAATAATATCAAAGACAATATTTGCATGCAAGATTCAAACATCTAACATCTAATGAACATAAGAACATAAATTATTACAAGAGACAATGAATGAGACACAAAGTTTGTATTTCATTAACTCTAAAAAGTTTTCACAAAATAACACAAAGTTTCTTTTTGAAATAAATCTTGCACAAAAAAGAATATTCTTCTCCTCTCTCAAATTCCCCCTTTACAAATGAGCCCCTCACGTCCTTTTATAACCCAAAATTTGGTTACAAAGTAGTTAGGGTTTTACATAAACATTAAATAAGGCACTTAAGTGACCTTTGACTTTTTCTAACCAACTTTATTAAAAACAACTAAAAATAGAAATCACTTAAGTCTTCCACGACTTCCCGAAAGCAAATAACAACATCCTTTTCTTAAACATCCACTTTTTAAAATATACAATGACAACTTGTGCCTTATCCATTGAAATGAGGTTTTCCTATCTCAAACATATGAGAAATGGACTCTCCCACTTTGTTAGATACCAAGAAAACTATCTCCCTGAACCATCGGTGAAATTAGGATCTGCCGCTTTTGCTAGTTGAAAGGATCTAAACCTTCCCAAAGTTTCAAACATTTTTTCTTCTTCTAGAGGTTAATTTGGTCAAAGAATAGCCTCACAAAATACCTACAGTTCAAGAATTCTACTTGGCATATCATTTAAATTAACCATCTTTGATTGAGCGTTCTCAAATAAGTTATTTAATTTGATGCACCGCTCTATTAAGACTGGCGAGAAATTATTGGTGGGAGTGTACATGTCCTTAAACAATTGTGAAAATTGTTCTTCCACCTATTCCGATGAACACCTTTGATTATGTTCATTTACGAGGTTGTAAGGGATCTCAACTATGAATTCTTGAATCAAGTCGAGTGAAGTGAAGGCTTCATTGCATATGCTCTCATAATGGCTCATAGAATCCTTGAGAAGTGTTTTCCTTGATTTGAGAGGTAGAAACAATAGAAAATGTGTCCCTCAATGTTCAAATTCAATAATTCCTTCAATGGCTAAAACTGAGGATTCCATACTTGTCATCTCCTGTAGACTGGGCAATATCTCCTCCAAATTTGATATATTAGAAAAAAAAAATTCCTTGAAAGAAATAATTGGATCAAGATACACAATGACATCTTCATGGAGCTTAACAGTTGTTTTGATCGTCCCTTGGAATAAAATGAGAATCTCTAAAAGCCAAGTTTGAGTGACATGGCCCAATGTGTTTACTTCTTTTAAAAATTGAGAGTTTCTTCATTAGGGGCAATCACTGCATCAGGTACTGGGAAAGTGGATGATATGGGATTTATCAAATGTTGAACATATTCCACTAATTGATTCTTTTTGGCCTTGAGATGAGAGTTCAAATGTTATAAGAGACAATGAATGAGTCAAAAAGTTCATATTTCATTAACTCCAAAATGTTTTCACAAAAGAACACAAAGTTTCTTCCTGAAAAAAAGCTTGCACACAAAACAATTTTCTTCTCCTCTCTCAAAGTCCCCGTTTACAAATGAGCCCCTCACTTCCTTTTATAACCCAAAAGTTTGTTACAAAGTAGTTAGGGTTTTACATGAACATTAAATAAGGAAATTAAGTGACCTTTGCCTTTTTCTAACCAACTTTATTAAAAACAACTAAAAAGAGAAATCACTTAAGTCTTCCATAGCTTCCTGAAAGCAAATAATAACATCCTTTTCTTAAAAATCTACTTTTTAAAATATACAATAATAACTAGTGCCTTATCCATTGAAATGGGTTCCACCTATCTCAAACATATGAGAAATGGACTCTCCCACTTCATTAGATACCAAGAAAACTATCCCCCTGAACTATCGGTGAAATTAGGATCTGTCACTTTTGCTAGTTGAAAGGATCTAAACCTTCCCAAAGTTTCAAAAATATTTTATTCTTATGGAGGTTCATTTGGTCGAAGAATAGCCTCACAAATACTTACAATTCAAGAATCCTACTTGGCATATCATTTAAATTAACATCTTTGATTGAGCATTCTCAAATAAGTTCTTTAATGTTATGCACCACTCTATTGAGGCTGATGAGAAATTATTGGTGGGAGTGTACATGTCCTTAAACAATTGTGAAAATTTCTCTTCTACCTATTCCAATGAACAAATTTGATTATGTTTATTTATGAGGTTGCAAGGGATCTCGGCTATGAATTATTGCATCAAGGCGATTGAAGTGAAGGCTTCATTGCATATGCTCTCATAATGGATCATAGAATCCTCAAGAAGTGTCTTCCTTGATTTGAGATGCAGACACTAAATAAACAGTGTCCCTCAATGTTCAAAGTCGAGAATTCCTTCAATGGCTAAAAATGAGGATTCCATACTCGTCATCTCTTATAGACTGGGCAATATCTCATCCAAATTTGATATATTAGAAACAAAATTTTCTTTGAAAGAAAGAATTGGATCAAGAAATGCACTAACATATTCATGGAGCTTAACCGCTGTTTTGATCGTCCCTTGGCCTAAAACGAGAATATCAAAAATCTAAGTTTTAGTGACATGGCCCAATGTGTTTACTTCTTTTGATAAATTGAGAATTTCTTCATCAGGGGCACCCACTACATTAGGTACTGGGAAAGTGGATGATATGGGATTTATCATATGTTCAACATATTCCACCAATTGATTCTTTTAGGCCTTGAGCTGAGAGTTCTGAGACATATATTTCTCAAGTCTCTTTAGCACAATATCAATTGAATCTCGAGCCATTGCTATATCACTTTCCAATGTTTACCTCCCTAGTCCAAGTCTGGAAACTTCATATTCAACATATGTCATGGAATCATGTTCCTTGTCAGCTTTTGGGATGGCAAGATCTACAAATCTATTTCCATCATTATCCACCATTATTTGAGAAAGTACCTTAGGCCTCTTGGGAATGATGTCATTAGAAAGTTTGAAAAGGGCATAAAAATCAATGTCAATTGCCTTGACAACCCTATTCCTTTTCTAAATCTCATAATCAACCCAGGAAGGAGTATCATTCACTATTTCTACATACAAAAACTTGGAGCTCAAAACAACGTTCTAATTATTCTCGTTCCATGACCTCGATTTTAGGAGAAATAACCTCGATATCCACCTCCTACTCATTTGGGTGATTTTGGGAAAAATTTTCATGAACTGCATGCTCCGAAGTGTTCGATATTTGGACTACTTGTACCTAAGTGGACAATTGTGCAAGGCATGGTTGAGGATCCTTTGTCACTAGCTTCTGAGAACTATTAACAATGTGAGTAGAAGAATCTCTAATTGAAGTAGAAAATCTTGATACATGCTCTCTTCCCTCACTGGGGCTAAGATCCTTAGGTTTTTCTCCTCGTGACACATTATTTGGTGAACGGGATTTTGGTAACCACTCCTTTCTTACTAATTACGTATAATTGAATGGCATGGAGGTCGATTGAGAAGGGGATTTGGTTGAATGAAGACCTCCTCGAGTTGGCAATTTTTTTGATCCTAAGTATGATCTTGAATTGATTGTAACTTGGCAAGTTCTCTTTTGTACCACAATATGCTTCTTTCAAGGATTGGTTGATTCTTGTTATCAAGATAAAATTCATCTCTCTTGGTCCAGTCAATTTGAGTCAATGGGGAAAAATCAACTGCATGATATGAAGGATCAATAACATCTTCATCATCATTTACAAATTAATCTGGAGGGTTCTTAATATTAAAAGCGTTGATCTGAGCAAGGGTTGGATGAGAAAACTCTCATCTTCTTACTTCATGCTTGTATGAATAGGCATCCCAAAAATCTTCCATGGTAGGATTATGTTGATATTCTGCTCCAAGAATCTTCTAGATATATCCATTGATATCAAACTGGGATCTCTTCAGATATGGATGAATTGTGATGAGGGAGAAATATTTTTCCATTAGTTGTACACTAAACAGATTTGGACATTGGTATTCCTCGATTTGGATTGGGAAATGAATTCCTGATCGATGCTTGTCATTGAAAACACAATGAACTTGGAATAGTTTCCATGCAAGATCCATTAATTCCCATTTGTCACTAACGTACTTAGGAAGTTTCCATGGGGTACCCGTAAATACGCTTATGTGAATGTAGGAAAAAGATGAAAATTGAATAAACCATGTTCCCCATTAGGAAATGACATTCATGGCTTCTTTGGAAAATCTTTCCTTTGTATTCCTATTAAGGTTCCAAATCACGCAGAAAGTAAATGCATTGTTGATGCTTCTAAAATGATGAGAGATATTTTTGAAACTTAGTTGCGGGTAATAATGAAAAACACTATTTGATGGCCCCATGACTCCTCTTGTTTCGAGTCTAGAAAATAAATTTCTTCTTGCCACTGCATAAGTCAGATATGATGTCATGTAGAAGCATCCAATCATCTTAACTTCGATTAATTGTTTGTGAAGGGTATCACTGATGATTTTGGCCCAATCCACAAACTCTTTCTTGACAAGGATGATACAAATAAACTGATACATCCATGGGTGGAAAATCTTGGCAGAGGGTAAACCAAAAACTCAACTTAGGAGAGTAATCATGTCCCCAATTTCTTTCATGAACTCAACGTGGTACAATGCTTTAGGAATCTAGTCAATTCGAGGCCTCTTGGTCACTAACCAATTGTTATTAAACATCTTGCTCCACTTGAGGCGTTCTTCATCCCAAAATTCTTGTGCTGACTGGTGAGTGATATCCGTATTATTAGGAAATTCAGGTATGCTGAGAAATTCCTTAATGTGCTCCGATGTGATTAAGAAGAAAGGCTCATGATTATCTTTAAAAATTCTTCACTTCTCAGGATCATAATGCTCTGCGCAAGCGAGAACTAGCTTTGGACACTGCACCGAGATAGGAAATGTTGTTGCTTGGGGTAGACCACTATGGTAAATCCTATATGAGAATATGGTTTTTCCTTCAGTTTTCACCCGATCACAGAATTGTTGCACATTGATGTGACCAAGATTCATTTAAGTGATATTGTCATATGCTAATTTAATGGAATTGGGAGGGATGATTCCTTGGAATTCATACTTGAGTGCGGATTTGTTTGATTTCTCCATTGGCTTCCTCGATCTTCCTTAATATTTATTAGATTTTTTGGCCATTATGAATTTTATAAAAAAAATGACTCAGGCACGTAAAATCATGCAAACGGGGCCGAGTCTCAGTCTCTGATAGTCCCGTAAATGTAAGAAAAATATGATACTTTATATTATTATTATTATTATTTTAATAATAATAATAATAATAATCAATGCCGGCTACAATTGTTTTTAAAAAAAATAAAAAATAAAAAATTGCCGGAGTAAATTCTCCCTCGTATGCATGACTATACTTTGCTAAATCCTCCTACAAATGCATTGATACTCCTAGAAAACGCGTTGAAAAGATTGGAGAGTGCGTGTGAACTATTTACTGAATGTTTTATTGTGACTGCTCTTGGAAAATGCATGGGGGAATTCTTTCTCTTACACCTGGTAATAGCTCTGCATGGAAATTGTTTTAAAAAACTGTTGCATTTAAATTACTCCTGCCCAATGTGTGGGCTCTTGTGCAAGATAAACAAATTCTCCTTCCTTGTCTTCTGCATGGAACCTTCCTTGTTGTTTTCCTCCCTACGTGTTTTTCTCCTTCTTTCCTTTAGATTTTGACTTTTTTTTCTCTTGGGATATTCATGGGATATTGGACTATTTTACATATTGATGTCCCAATCTTTATGTTGTCCCAATGCGTGGGAAAAAATGTTTTTCTTTTGCTTGATTTCAAGCTGGGCGTTGAAAAATTCCTTGGAATGTTTCTTTTCATTGAGTGAAGATTCTTTTTTTTAAACATTAACTTATTACTTTCCGTCCCTTCTAGCTGTGCGTGGAATCTTCTTAGGGTTGCATTGAAAAACTTGGATTGTTTTGTCTTATTCCTTAGTGAATGTGTGGAGCAGAGCTTTATTTATCTTTTTTTATTCATCTATTGTTTTCCTCTAACCTCCAGCACGTGGGCTCTTATTTTTTTCCTTTACTAGTATGTGGATGGGCTACTTCCTCTTCCCCTATGTGGGAATCAAACTCCAACTAATTTTCTTAAACATGCATTGAAAAGCTTGTTATTTGCATGAAATTTGTCTTATGCTTAGGTGTTGGAATTTGCTTATCTCATTTCCTTGCGTGGATTCTTTAGACTATTTCTTCTTGATTTTTAGGCATGAAAACTTCTTGTTTCTCTTATGCTACATGGAGAATTTGGTGGAATACGTAGAAATATTTTTTATTAGCTTTTCATTGATGCATTAATACAAAACTGGTCCTCCTACTTCTTCACACCCCTGCTGCGTTGAAAAGTGTGATTTTTTGTTGTTTTCTTTTGGTCTAATTTTTTACTTCTGTTCCTTTGCAAAATGCATATGGATTTAGTTTCCTTCTCTCAAAATTCTAACAACTCGTCCCTCCAAATTGGTCTGATGTTCCTCTTGTTGTGTAGTCATGCACATGAAAGAGGCTTGCGTTTAAACTTCCACCAATGCGTAGATTTTAACAACTCCTGGTGAATGTGTAGTAATTCATTGAGGGATGGTATAAACTATTACTCTGAGATGTTCCTCCAGAAGAAATAAGAAAAAAATTGGAAAGCTTCACACGACTCTTTCTAAAAATTTGATTGGAGGATTTTATGAGGATTAATTCGTCCTGTTAAAAAAACTTCCCACTTTCCCAGGTAGTGGCATTAATTGCTAGGGGGAAGTGGGGAAATAAATTGCCAATTGCCAGCAGAAATGGAAAGGTTAGCTGGCAATCCCCGTTTTATTTCCCCATGTGGGAAATCGGGAGATTTTTTCCCATTTTCCAATTCATTGATTTGGCAATTGGTGGAGAAAATCCCACAAGCGGGAAATTAAAATAAATTTTCTAGGAAAGGGGAAATCCGAGTTCAGGAAGCCAATTTGGAATTCTCGGCAATTTGAAGCACAAGCTTACTTCCCCGGCAATAAAATAAAAAATTTGTCGAATGACTTTTAATAATTATTATATTAATAGTTATTTAATTAAAAACCCCAAATTTAATAAAAAAATGATTTTATCAAATAAAGGATAATAAATTAATTAAACATTAATTAATTAATTAATTATTAATTCATTTGAAGACCTGGCGGGAGGAGTTC
Source organism: Taxus chinensis (assembly GCA_019776745.2). Taxonomy (NCBI): domain Eukaryota; kingdom Viridiplantae; phylum Streptophyta; class Pinopsida; order Cupressales; family Taxaceae; genus Taxus; species Taxus chinensis. Next base: position 795,949,205 of record CM034150.1, read on the forward strand.
TCGCTTGAAATGGATGAAATGAAGACCTGAACGATCACAAAAATGAGACGATCATGATGAGAGTGATAGATCACACAAAGTAACACTTTTTTAAAAAAAATCAAAATTTTCATTTTTATTGATTTTGTGAAGTCAAAAATGACTGATAACAGCTGGCTCTAATTGGGGACAAGGACTTCATGGATGCAACAACATATCTAGAAAAAAATATTGATGAACATGATCTCAAAATGACGGGGCACAAAAATGGGGATGATACAAGAGAGGAGACCGAAAGATGGGAAAAAGAAAAAAACCAAAAACCTAATTATCTATGTACATACAGGGAACAACGCGTTTTCAATTTTGGTATGGCTTGAGATATTTCCCACTGTAGGGAAAAGGAAAATGAGTTCCATTAGGATGTGCCAAGTAATAGGTGCTATCTCCACAGAAATGTCTGATCTTGAAAGGGCCTAGCCATAGCGAATCAAACTTCCCATGCTTTCCTTTCGTTCACATCTCTTGTCCCAGAGAAGAACCAAGTCATTGATTTGGAAATGCCTCTCTTTATTTTTCCTGTCAAACAACCTCTTCACTTTGGACTAATGTTCCTTGATCTTGTTTGCCACTTGACCTCTTTGTTCCTCAAGATTTTTTAGGAACATGATCCTTTTATCTAATGCATTGGTGAAGCATTCATCATCAATTGTTTGAGCTAATAGTAATGTTGGTAACTCCATTGTGATGGGGATTTGAGCATTGGTTTCATAAAAAAGTTGAAATGGAGACATCCTGATTGCTCTTTTGGGAGTTATGCGGCCAGCCCACAATGCATCATATAACTTTTTGTGCTAAGTTCTTTGATTTTCTTCGACTAACTTGCACATGATAGTAATGATGTTTTTGTTACTGGATTTTGCTTAATTGTTTCTCCAAGATTAGTAATCTAACGAATGAGATAAAGATATCCCATACCCATAACAAAAACCTATCATCTCTACAAAAGAAAAATTTGAGTAATTTTCCGTCACAATCTTGTGTGGAATTCCATAATGAACCAATATATTTTTTTAATGAAGTCACAGATTACCGTAGTAGATGTTTGTTTCACTGGTATAGCTTCTACCCACTTTGTAAAGTAGTCAGTTGTGGTGAGCACGTGAGTATGACCAACACTAGAATTAGGATTCAAAACCCCAATGAAATCTAAACCCCATTGTTGAAAGGGTTCTTCAATGACAATTGGCTTCAAAGGCAAAGCTGCCAATTTTGGTCTTCCAACAAATTGCTGACAAGCTTCACATTTTGTCACCCAATTATGAGCATCGGAAAACATAGTAGGCCAATAATAATGTTCTTGCAAAATTTTATGAGCCGTTACTGGGCCAGAGAAATTACCACCACATGCATGATTGTGAAAAGCTTCAAGCAACCTGGGTTGTTGTTCCTTATCAACACATCTGAGGAACATGTCGTCAACTCCTTTCTTCAACAACGTGTTGTCCCAAATGACATACCTGAAACTCTTAATTTGATAGCTCATTTTTCCTTAGCTGTCAGATTCTCTAGACACTCACCATATGTGAGAAAGTAGGCTATATCAGAATACCATTCATCTGTGGTACTGATGAAAACTACCAGTGGTAAACTTTCCTCAACTATTTCTTCTGTAGAGTCATCTCATGGTTCATTCTCTACGATGAGTTAGCAGAGTCCTCTTCCTTGAACCAAATTGGTATGCTTGATATACAAATCATATTCCTGGATCTTGGAGACCCAATTACCTCTTTTAGATCTTGGTTCCTGTTGTGTCAGCATCGATTTAACTACGGTGTCTGGAACTAAGACTTTGGTATGTGAATTCAACACATAGTACCTGAAGTGTTTCAAGGATCTCACCATCGCGTACACATGTCTCTCAAGGGGAGTGTAATTAATTTTGTGTTTCTTGAATCCAAAGCTCATGAATGCAATAGGAGATTCAACTCCTTCTTGATTGTGTTGAGTCAGGATGACAGAGATTGTGTGCGGTGAAGCATAACAATAGATTATGAAATCCTTTTTAAAATTAGGACACACCAATGTAGGGGTTTTTGCAATAGCACCTTTGATTTTTTCAAATTCCTCTCTATCTTCCTTTGACCATTTGAAGGATTATTTTCCTTTCATCATATCAGTGATTTCTTTAGTCAGCTCAGTGAAATATCTGGCACGAACCTTCTCAAAAAATTCACCTTCCTAAAGAATGACTGGACCCCAGGCTTACTCATAGGCAAGGAAAGATTCTTGATCACTTGAACATGCTTAGGATCAATTTTAGTTCCCTCCTTAGAAACAATATGACCTAGGAGTTTCCCTTCCATAACTCTGAACACTGACTTTTTTGGATTTAGAGAAATCTTATGAAGTTTGCACCTTTGCAATATTTTCTCTAAATCTCTTAGGTGATCTTCTCATTTCTTTGAGAACATTGTCAAGTCATCTAGGTATATCACGATGATCTTGTCTTTATAATCTGTGAATGCCATATCCATAGCCCTTTGAAAAGTAGCACCGACATTGATCAAACCAAAAGGCATTCTTCTATACGTGAACATACCCCAGGGGGTGGTGAACATGGTTTTATGTTGATCTTCTCTAGCCACTTCAATCTGATTATAGCCAGAGAAACCATCTAGCATAGATAGCATTTCTGATCTAGTTACTACGTGCAGAATATGGTCCATGACTGGAAGTGGATAATTATCTTTCAAGGAAGCTTGATTAAGATTGCGAAAATCCATGTTAATCCTATTTTCTCCATTTTTCTTGCGAACCGGTACAATATTAGCTATCCAAGTCGAATGTTGAATAGGAAACACTATCCATGCGTGTCTAACATCTTTTGAACTTCATGGAATATTTTCCCCGCTATCTTGGGATTATATTGTCTTTACTTCTGCCTGAATGGAATTACACCAGGCTTCAAAGGTATGGCATGCTCCATTTCCCTAGGTTGGAAAGACTTCAAGTCTTCATATGAGTAAGCCAAAACGTCAGAATATTTGGTAAGGAGGCTTATGAATTTCTTGCACTCCTTGGGTGAGAAACACTTACCGATGTTGACCAGGTAGAGGTTTATCCTTGGTACCGATGTTAACTTGCTCATAGTCAGCAAAATTCACAGGTCCTACCTGCTCTCGTTCTCTTTGATAAACCTGTCATGTTTATCAAAAAGTTCTTTAAGTGAAACCAATCCTTTTGGAATTTTATTTCCTTTGAGTTGAATGATGCCATCACTAGGATCTTTGTTCTCAACTTCTTCTTGAATGGGTGAGGTTGTCGATTCACAAAATGTAGAATCACTTCCTTCAAAGTACAATTGTTGAAAATTATCCCTTTTTTTCCAAGAAAGCAATAATTTTTTGATCATCATTGAATACTTGCCAATTTTCTGCATTGTCAGGAACACTTGGCCTAAAAACCATTTCAATGGTGTATTTGTCTTGATCAAACTCTGAATGAGGAATCATTAACGAAGCTGAGACTGCTAGAGCATCTTCTTTTTCATTCTTTTCACAAGGGAAAAATTTTATGGAAAAAAGCATCGAAGGCTTCTATTGTGTCCCACACTTTATTTCTGTAGTGTCTCAAACGATCATTCTTTACTTGGAACTGATTTCTTAACTTGTTTCATGATCAATTATACATCTCCAAAGACTTCCAAATTTTTCATCCCTTTCTCCTTCACAACTTGGAGGCCAAGGATTAATGCCTCATATTCTGCAATGTTGTTAGTATTTGAAAATTCAAGTTTGTAGGAAAAAGGAAATATTTTACCATTTGGAGATATGAGCACCACTCCTGCACTAGAACCCATCGAGCAACAAATTCCATCGAACTCAAGAGTCCAGATCTTATTGGAATCTTGGTAAGTGACCCTCAGGGGTATGAAATTCTGTAGTCATCATATAATTACCCATACTTGAGCCTTGGAAAAGGACCTGTGTGTGAGGATATTTGGTTTTAGTTACCATGAACTTTTCTTGAGTTTATGGCATTAGCTTCTTCATTTCTCCATTGATATGGATCATGTCGTGAGACCAGTCCATTTGAATCTCACCACCCAAATCTCTGAAAAATTTCTTGCTCAACAACATACCATATGAAGCAGGAATATTAGCAACTAGAATGGTTACCTTAACTCGTTTATGAGGAAATTGGGCTAAAACCATTTGAGCATATTTAATCTGCCCGATCAAAGGAACTTGTCTTGTCTCCATTGAGTAACATGATCTGAATGTTCTCGTACAAGTCAACCCAAGAGCATGTGCTACTTTTGTAGGCATCACATTATCTGAGGCTCCAAAATCTATAATGAAATTACTTAATTTGCATCTGTTAATCAGAAAGGACACAAAGAAAGGTTCAATCTTTTTATTTGAAGGTGTAGTGGCTGCCACAATGTTTTGAGTCTTCCCATCTTTGGGAGTTTTTAGAATTCCTTTGGAGGAATGATCAGTAGAGTCGCCTTTGATAAACTGGACCAATTTCTTGAGTTGATGCTTATTAGACTTCAAGTACTCTACGTGTGACATCAAAATATTTGTTTTATTGATATGATCAATGATATCAAATTTGGGTAAAGTAACCATACTTGACATCTCAGATACTAGTTCTTTCAAACTAGTATGATGGCTTTTGACCACTTTTGACCTTTGCTTTGGGCTTGGTTGATATGGATGTGGAAGAAGAAACTTTATTCGTAGCTAATTTATCAACTGATTGAATTGACAAAGGCCTTCCTTTCTTTGAGATAGTTTTGACCTTGGAAACCTCAGTCTCCTTAGACTCTTTAAGAGTCTCATTTGTCTTGGATTATTTGGAAGTTTCCTTAGTTTTAGATTCTTTGGGAAGTTCCTTGGAAACTTATTTATGTCCCACCTTAGTGGTATTCTTCTCCTTTTTCTTAGAGTGTGTGAAGACAACGAAGGATTGACTATTCATATCTTCTATAATTTCTTTCATATTCATCTTCTTCTTCTAAATGGAACTCGAAGAAATGATTATTACTTTCTCCCTCAGGATCTTCAACTTCAGGTTCAGATGTTCCAGAATCCACCTCCTCCTCATCAACCTTCATGACTTCAACTTCATCATCGCTTTCTTCAATGACATCACATTTTGAGCTAGTTATGGGAGTTGTTTCAATACAAAGCCTCATGTCAGAGCACTCAAAATCTTGGCTTTGTTGGGAACGTATAGAATTCTTCATGGTATTTCTTTGTAAGGAGCAGCTTTACTACTTTAAGAAACTTGCTTTTTCAAAGCTAGCACATCATTAGCCAACTTAGTGAGTGTAGCTTCTGAAGCATTGGGGGTTTCTTCACTATTTCCCTTAAGGGAAGTTTTCTTGAATTTTCTTGCCATGATTAAGTCATCCTCAATTTCTATGGCCAAGGATTGAGCAAGTTCCAAAGTAGCAACTCTAGCCCTTCACAAATGATAGCACACTTCTAGTTGTTGTGTATTAATATAGAAACATTTTTGTCCCATTAAGGTTTTAATGAATCCAAGTAGGAACTTTGTTTATGATTTTGTTGAACTTAGCCATGAAATTTCTCATGGGTTCTGTTGGCTCTTTCTTCACCTGAGATAGTTGGGAAAGAAGAGCATGCTCATCTTCTACCATCTTGAATCGATCTTCAAAATTAGTTTTCATATCATTCCAATTTGTAATGCATCCATTTGGCATATGATGAAACCAATCTGCACCAACATCATGAAATTTTCGAATGAAGAGGTGAATAGAAACATCTTCATATTCTATCGACAAAACAACACATGTAATGAAGAAGGTAGAAATATGGTCATCTGGTGATGTCTTCCCATCTCCTTCAAACTTGGGAAGAATCTTCCTCGATCCTCTTGGGAGGTCATGTCAAGATGGTAAGGCCAATGGGCCTATGAATTTCCCCATGGTACGTTGACAGTCCATTTTGGGAAAAGTGGTATGCGAAGGTAAAAAAATGTGAACAAGGACAAGTGCTTGACTGGTAGTGATTCCTTCCTTGCTTGCTCTTTAAGGACTTGATACAAGGCTTGCAGATCTATGAGGTGTGTTCTTCTTTGGAGGAGATAACTTGAAACCAAAATTTCCTTGAAATTCAAAAATGGGATCAGATCAACCTTTTAGCTTTTTCTCCTCATGTAAACCTCTTTGCTGCCAGTTTGAAATCTTTACTGTGAAGGGATCACTGACATGTTTTGATTGGCTCTATTCTTTTCTCTTTGCTTTCTTTCTTGATTTATTTGCGCTTGAATAATTCTAGCAACTCTCATGGCTTGATCTTCTTCATTATCTAGTACTGATGTGGTGAGATGAAAATGATAGTTGTTCATGCACTTTTCCCAAATAGCTTGCCTCAAATCTGATGATATATCTTCTTGAGTATCTAGAAAAAGAATATTTGGTGGCAAGATAGGTGAGTTACTTGTAATAGTCATACAGATTATTGTCCTTGGTGGAAGAGGACCACATCGGTGAACAATGATCAACACATGTCCAGGAGGTCTTCTGGCCACAAGTGCGGGTTCTCTTCTTCTAAGGTATTCGACGTATATTTCTCTATCAATGGCTCTATCAATAGCCACAAATTTTGCAATATTTCATGGTTTTCCCAAGCTATTGTTCAAAGGTTGGAAGCAATGTCTCCTTGAAAATATTTGTTGGGCACAAGGTTCAATTGAAGAACTGGAGCTTGTGAAGAGGGGATAGTCATAAAGATTTAACCAAGCATTGGTTAACGATTCTTGAATCCCCAGTGGAGTCACCAAAAAATGTTAGCATATGGATTTGCACGCATGCAAATGACATGCAACAGTGTGGGAATGAAAGTCCCTCCTCAATGAAGGTGAGTCTACCTTTATTGGAAAACCAAAAACTGTATTTACACCTGTACATTCAAAAATTGTATGTGGCGGGGTGTTTTGGAACATCAATAGAAAGAAAAGTGAATCATGGAGATGGAATGGAATGAAGGTAAGGAATGGAATGAATAGAAGGAACATGCAAGAGTTAGTTAAAACAGAGGCTAGTATTGCATGGCCAAGAACAAACAATAACTAACACAAATAAAAAATATTTTTCATTAACCTAAATGAGAATGAGTAAAAGGGAACACACATGAGCAAGTAAAAAAAAGAGCTTGATCCACTGTGAACAAGAAGAACAACTTAATAACGTTGGCAATAAGATCAAAGACAATATTTGCATACAAGATTCAAACATCTAACATGTAATGAACATAAGAACATCAAATGTTACAAGAGACAATGAATGAGACACAAAATTCATATTTCATTAACTCTAAAATGTTTTCACAAAAGAACACAAAGTTTCTTCTTGAAACAAAGCTTGCACACAAAATTATTTCCTTCTCCTCTCTCAAAGTCACCCTCATAAATGAGCCCCTCAATTCCGTTTATAACCCAAAATTTGGTTACAAAGTATTTAGGGTTTTACATGAACATTAAATAAGGAATTTAAGTGAAATTTGAATTTTTATAACTAAATTTATTAAAAAAAAACTAAAAATAGAAATCACTTAAGTTATCCACAGCTTCCCGAAAACAAATAACAACATCCTTTTCTTAAAAATCCACTTTTTAAAATATACAATAATAACCATTGCCTTATCCATTGAAATGGGGTCCACCTATCTCCAACGTATGAGAAATGGAATCTCCCACTTCATTAGATACCAAGAAAATTATCTACCTGAACGGTCACTGAAATTAGGATCGGTCGCTGTTGCTAGTTAGAAGGATCTAAACCTTCCCAAAGTTTGAAACATATTTTCTTCTTCTAGAGGTTCATTTGGTCAAAGAATATCCTCACAAAATACCTATAATTCAAGAAACCTACATGGCATATCATTTAAATTAACCATCTTTAATTGATCATTTTCAAATAAGTTCTTTAATTTGATTGCACCGCTCCATTGAGAATGACAAGAAACTATTGGTGGGAGTGTACATGTCCTTAAACAATTGTGAAAATTGTATCTTCCACCTATTCCTATGATCACCTTTGATTATATTCATTTACGAGGTTGCAAGGGATATCAAATATGAATTCTTGAATCGAGGTGAAAGTGAAGTGAATGATTCATTGTATATGCTCTCATAATGGATCATAGAATCCTCGAGAAGTGTCTTCCTTGATTTGAGATGCAGACACTAAAGAAAACGTGTCCCTCGATGTTCAAATTCAAGAATTCCCTCAATGGCTAAAATTAAGGATTCCATACTCATCATCTCTTGTAGAATGGGAAATATCTCATCCAAATTTGATATACGTTAGAAACAATAGTTTCCTTGAAAGAAAGAATTGGATAAAGATACACACTGACATCTTCATAGAGCTTAACCACTTGTTTTTGGTTGTCCCTTGGCCTAAAATGAGAATCTCTGAAAGCCAGGTTTTAGTGACATGGCCCAATGTGTTTATTTGTTTTGATAAATTGAGAGTTTCTTCATCAGGGGCAGCCACTGCATCAGGTACTAGGAAAGTGGATGATATGGGATTTATCAGATGTTGAACATATTCCACTAATTCATTCTTTTTAGCCTTGAGTTGAGAGTTTTGAGACTTATATTTCGCAAGTCTCTTTAGCATGATATAAATTGAATCTTGAGCCATTGCCATGTCACTTTCCTAATGTGGACCTCCCTAGTCCAAGTCTGGAAACTTCATAATCAGCAGATATCATGGCATCACACTCCTTGTCATCTTGTGGGATGGCGAGATCTGCAATTCTATTTCCATCATTATCCACCATTATTCGAGAAAGCACCTTAGGATTGTTGGGAATGACATCATTTTAAATTTTTAAAATGGCATCAAAATCAACGTCAATTTCCTTGACAACCATCTTCCTTTTCTTAACCTCAGAATCAACCCAGGAAGGAGTATCATTCACTATTTTTTCATACAAAAGCTTGGAGCTGAAAGCAACATTCTCGTTGGTCTTGACATCATGAGATTATTTAAGAACCCTTTCCACATGATGCTGATTTCAGGATAAATAACCTCAATATCCACCTCCTGTTCACTTGGGATATTTTAGAAGTTCTCTTCGTGAACTATATGCTCCGAAGTGTTTGATATTTGGACTACCTGTACTTGAGTGGACGTTTGTGCAAGGCATGGCTGAGAGATCCTTTGACACTAGGTTTTGAGAACTATTAAAAATGTTAGTAGAACGAATCTCTACTTGAATTAGAAAATCCTGAGACACTCTCTCTGCCATCACTAGGGCTAGGACCCTTAGGTTTTTCTCCTCATGACACATTATTTGGCGAATGGGATTTTTGACAACCACTCCTTTGTTGTCTGATTGTGTATGATTGAATGGCACAAAATTTGATTGAGAAGGGGCTTTGGTTGAATTAAATACCTCCTCCAGCTGGTAATTTTTTTCTATGATCCTAAACTATGATCTTGCATTGGACTGTAACTTGGCAAGTTATCTTTCCTACCACGATATGCTTCTTTCAAGGATTGGTTAATTCTTCCTATCAAGAGAAAATTCATCTCTCTTGGTCCAGTCAATTCGAGGCAACGGGGTAAAAGCAATTTCATTATATGAAGGATCAATAACATATTCATCATCATTTACAAATGAATCTAGAGGGTTCTTAATGTGAAAGGCCTTGATCTAAGCAAGGGTTATGCGAGAAAAATATCATCTTCTTACTTCATTCTCGTCTGAATAGGAACCCCAAAAATTTTCCATAGTAGGATTATGTTGATACTTTTCTCCAAGAATATTATGCATATATTTATTGATATCAAACTAGTCTCTCTTCACATATAGATGAATTGTGATGAGGGCGAACTCTTTATCCATGAGTTGTGCACTTGAAATGATTTGGACATTGGTATTCCCTGATTTGGATTAGGAAATGAATTCCTAAATGATGCTTGTCACTAAGAAGAAAATGAAGTTGGATTAGTTGTCCGCGCAAGCTCCATTAACGCCCATTTGTCACTGACGTACTTAGGAAGTCTCCATGAGGTACCTGCAAAGCCACTTACACAAACGTAGGAAAAAGATGAAAATTGAATAAACCATGTTCCCCGCATTGGGAAATGATAATTCATGGACATTATTTCGGAAAATCTTTCCTCTATATTCCTATTTAGGGTCCGAATCATGCAAAAAGTAAATGCATTATTGACCATTCTGAAATGATGAGAGCTATTTTTGAAACTTAGCTTGTGGGTAATAATGAAAAACACTATTTGATGGCTCCAATGACTGTGACTCTTGATTTGAGTCCAGAAAATTAATCTTCTTCTTGCTCACTACATAAGTCAGATACGATGTCAAGTAGAAGAATCCAGTCATCTTAACTTCGATCAATTGTTTATGAATGGTATCACTGATGATGGTGGTCCAATCCACAAAATCTTTCTTGGAAAGGATGATATAGATAAAATGATACATCCATGGGTGGAAAATCCTGGTAGAGGGTAAATGAAAAATCGACTTAGGAGAGTAATCATGTCCCCAATTTCTTCCATGAACTCAACATGGTACATTTCTTTAGGAATGCCAATCAATTCGAGGCCTCTTGGTCACTAACTAGTTGTTATTAACCATCTTGCTCCACTTGAAGGGGTTATTCATCCTAAAATTCTTGTGCTAACTGACGAGTGATATCCACATTCTCAAGAAATTCAGGTATGCCGAGTAATTCCTCAATGTGCTCTAGTGTGATTAAGAGGAAAGGCTCGCAATTATATTTTAAAATTCCTCACTTCTTAGGATCATAATGCTCCGTGCAAGTGATAACTTGCTCTGGAAATTGCTCCTAAGAATGGAAATGCTGCTGCTTGGGGTATACCACTATGGTAAAGCCTATCCATGAGAATATGGTTTTGCCTTCAGTTTTCACCCATTCACAGAATTATTGCACATTGATGTGACCCAGATTCGTATCAATGATATTGTCATATGCTGACTTAATGGAAGTGGGAGGGATGATTCCTTGGAATTCATACTTGAGCATGGATTTCTTTAATTTCTCCATTGGCTTCCTGGGATCTTCCTAAAGATTTATTAGAATTTTTGGCCATTATGAATTTTATAAACAAAATGATTCAGGCATGCAAAATCATGAAAACAGGGGTTGGGTCTTAATCTTTGATACACCTATAAATGCAAGAAAATATGATATGGTTTTATTATTATTATTATTTTATTTTAAAAATAATAATAATAATAATAATAATTAGTGCGGGCAAATTAAATAATATAAAAAAAATTTCCCAAGTAAATTCTCCCTGGTATGTGTGACTATACTTTAGTAAATCCTCCTGCAAATGCATTGATACTCCTGGAGAATGTATTTAAAAAGCTTGGAGAGTTTGCATGGGAACTTTTTTCTGAATTTTTTATTGTGATTGCTCTTTGGAAAATGCATGGGAAAATTCTTTCTCTTACACCTTAGCTCTGCGTTGGAAATTTTTTTAAAAAATGTTGCATTTAAATTACTCATGCCCAATGTGTGGGCTCTTGTGCAAGATAAAAAAATGCCCCTTTCTTGTCTTTTGAGTGGAACCTTCTTTGTTGTTTTCCTCCCTACATGGTATACTCCTTCTTTCCTTTGGATTTTGACTATGTTTTCTCTTGGGCTGTGCGTGGGATCTTGGAATTTTTTACATATTGATGTTGAAATCTTTATGTTGTCCTAATATGCGTGAAGGAAAAAATTTTTCTTTTTCCTGATTTCCAAGCTGTGCATTGAAATATTCCTTGGACTGTTTCTTTTCAATGCGTGAAGATTCTTTTTTTTTAAACATTAACTTATTACTTTCCCTCCCTTCTGGTTGTGCATGGAATCTTCTTGGGCCTGCGTTGAAAAGCTTGGACTGTTTTGTCTTATTCCTTAGTGAATGCATGGAGCAGAGCTTTATTTATCTTTTTTTATTCATCTATTGTTTTCCTCTAACCTCTAGCACATGGAATCTTGTTTGTTTCCTTTACTGTGTGTGGATGAGAAAACTGCTTCCTCTTCCCCTTGCATGGGAATCAAACTCCAACTAATTTCCTTAAACCTGTAATTGAAATGGTTGTTATTTGCATGAAATTTGTCTTATGCTTAAGCGTTTAAATCTGCTTTTCTCCTTTCCTTGCGTTGGATTCTTTAGACTATTTCTTCTTTCTTTTAGAATGTGAAAACTTGTTATTTCTCTTATATTGCATGGATACTTTGGTGGAATACGTGGAAAGCTTTGTTATTAGATTTTCATTGATGCATTAACACAAAAATTGACCCTCCTGCTTCTTCACACCCCTATTAAATTGAAAAGCGTGCTTTTTTTTGTTGTTTTCTTTTGGTCTAATTTTTAGACTCTTCTCCTTTGCAAAATGCATATGGTATTTAGTTTCCTTCTCTCAAACTTCTAAATAACTCCTCCCTTCAAATTGGTATGATGTTCCTCCTGTTGTGTAGTCATGCACATGAAAGAGACTTGTGTTTAAAATTCCACCAATGCGTAGATTTTAACAACTCCTGTTGAATGCATAGTAATTTGTTGAGGGATGTGATAAATATTACTCTGAGACGTATCCTCTAGAAGAAATAAGAATAAATTGGAAATCTTAGCATGACTCTTTCCAACGAGTTTGACAGGAGGATTTTATGAGGATTAATTCGTCCCGTTAAAAAACTTCCCCCTTTCCCAAGTAGTGGCATTAATTGCTAGGGGGAAGTGGGGAAATAAATTGCCAATTTCCAGCAGAAATGACAAGGCTGGCTAGGAAATCCCCATTTTATTTCCCCATGTGGGAAATTGGGAGATATTTTTACTCCCGTTTGCCAATTCATTGATTTGGCAATTGGTGGAGAAAATCCCACAAGCTGGGAAATTAAAATAAATTTTCCAGGAAAGGGGAAATCCGGGTTCGGTCCAAGCCAATTTGGTATTCCGAACAATTGGAAGCACAAGCTTACTTCCCCGGTAATAAAATAAAATGAAATTATCAAATGACTTTTAATAATTATTATATTAATATTTTATTTAATTAAAAACCCCAAATTTAATAAAAGAATGATTTTATCAAATAAAGGATAATAAATTAACTAAATATTAATTAATTAATTATTAATGCATTTTAAGACCTGGCAGGGATGAGTTCTCACCCGAAATGGATGAAACGAAGTCCGGAATGATCACAAAAATGAGACGATCATGATGAGAGTGATAGATCATGCAAAGTAACACTTTTTAAAAAATTCAAAAATTTTCATTTTTATTAATTTTGTGAAGTCAAAAATGGCTGATAACAAATAACACATCTTAGGAGGATCCCTTCAAGATTCTTCCATGCCAATCCATAGTCAGTGATGATGTATTTCTTGGAAGCTAGCCTAAGTTCTCTCTTTTGGTTTTTTCTTAAATGTCAAGGACATTCCAATTGTTTAAGATAAAATATAATGTCATTTTACTATTCAAAATTGACTAATATTTCATGAACATTATGTCTCCTTACTCAACTTGATTTATCTCTATCATTTGCAGATTGTTTTCTGCCATTAGATTTTCCAAGCACATACCTCAAACCAATTTAGGAGTTTGGATATCCATGTCATATTCTTGCAATTTGTTCACCCATCAACATATTTTACTTGATATCTCCATTTATGACAAGATGTCCTTAACCATGGTATGGGGAACATAAGCTGTGATTTTGGGACTCAAGATGTATGGTCTGAAAAATTTTGTTGCTCTAATCAAGGAAAAATCCTACTTTTCCATGATAGTGTATTTTAAATAAGCTCCATGTAATGCTTTACTAAACAAAACAATTGGCATTTCGTTTTCTTCCTTGTTTTTTTGCAATAATACAGATGTAATGGTGTTTTTAGAGGAAAAAGAAAACATTTGAAATGCCTTTTTGTAATCAAGATCTTCCAAAACAGGAGCATTCTTCAGTGATTCCTTAATTCTAATAAACGGTTGGATATCTTCATCCTCCCATTTGATAACCTGATCCTTTTTAGCATACTTGTGATAGGGATAGTTATTTCAGGAAAGTTTGAAATGAATCTCCCGATGAAATTTATTTATTCAAAGAAGGATTGAATTCCTTTCTTGGTTTTGGGAATAGGAACATTGCCAATAGTTTCTACTCTTTTAGGGTCAATCATAACCCCTTCCTTAGATATAATATATCCCAACAAATTTTCCTTTTGAGCCCAAAAGTGGCACTTCTTAGGATTCAATGAAATACCATATTCTCTGCATCTTAACAACATCTTCTCCAAATGATGCAGGTGATCATTTCTCTTTCTTGAAAACACTGTTACATCATCTTGATATATAACAATGAAATCATTTATGTATCCTGAGAATGTTACATGCATTTCTCTTTGAAAGGTATCTACAACATTCATCAGGCCAAATGGTATTCTCACATACACATAGGTACCCCATGGGGTAGTGAAAGTAGTTTTAATCCTTTCTTATTGCTTTACTACCACTTGGCTATATCCCGAGAATCCATCTAGGGTGGACAACTCATAGCCAGTAACCAAATGGAACATGTTATCCATATTGGGAAAGGGATAATTATCTTTGATTGATGCCTTATTCAAATTCCTAAAATCCACACACAATCTTATATCTCCATTTTTCTTTAGAACTGGTACTAGATTTTCCACCCATGAAGAATAGCTTGTGGGTTGTATGATTCCTCCACCCCTTAATTTATTTGATTATTCTTACATTTTGAGGGAAATAAATGGATTGATTGGAATTTTATTTTTCCTAAATGGTTTGGCATTAGCTTCTAATGGTATCTCATGGTGGAAAATATCTTCTTTATATGCCTTCAATTTTGACTATGACCACGCCAAGAAATCATGATACATTTTTAACAACTGAACATATGATTGATTTTCTTCTTTACTGAGCTTAATGACTAACCATATTTTTCTAGGTTTACCATCAGTCCCCAGGTTGTGTTCCTCTACATCTCTTGAAGCTAACATGTGTCTATTAACAATGCGGCCAACATTGTCAAAGTTCATCTCTAATGCAACCAAACCTTTTAGGATGATATTGGTTTTAAATTTAATAATATATTTGTAAAATAGAGTATTTTTACCTTCATGAACAAAGACCATCAGTTTTTTAGTCCATATTATGATTTGTAAATTCTCCTTCATTTTGTAAAAACCTCTGGACTTGGGCATCATCTTAAAAAACCTACCAATATTTGACATTTTTTGGGATAGATTGTCTTGTCAACACTTCTATATCATACTCACAGTAAGGAGACATTGCACATTTTTAAAATCTAGATCCCAATACCGCTAACCTATCCACAACAATATTTTTCTTTCTATCATGGTATATTATGTTGAAAGAATCAAACAATTTCAATAAAATCACAAACTGCATGCTTATAATGTTTCATTCTTTGGTTTTTTGTTGCATACAATTTCCTAACTTGCTTGACTATGAGTTTTGAATCTCCCTTAACAATAATATCACTAATACCATACCTCCAAGAAATCCTTAAACCCAAAATCAAGGCTTCATACTCTGTAATATTATTGGTAAACTCAAATTTGAGTTTAACAGAAAAATTGAATTCTTCTTGATTTGGAAATATTAAGGCAACACTTGCACCATTCCCAAATTTAGAAAAAGCTATGTAAAACATAAAAATCCAAGGGGAGCCAACTTGTTTAATAAATTTACATTTTTCAATATTATGTTCTTTAAAATCTGCATAGCCCACAAAATTATCAACATCTACATCTGCATATAATACTTCATAAGAAGCATTTTTAGGGTCTTCAATCAAACGTAACATCTTTTTCTCACCATACAATTTCACAATGCTTCCTTCTACTGGTATGGTTGCATATGAGATATCCATTTGTACACTTACTCCCACACTAGAAACCCACTTTCTTGACAATATCATTCCCCATTTAGTTGGGAAATCCACAATGACTACCTTCAGGAGACTAAACACTTTCTCGGTATAATGCTAGAAAAGTTGTGATCACCATGTAGAAATGGGGAACATGTCCAAGAAATCTCCTTAGTACTTAAACTTGACTCCAATAACAGTGAAAACACTCTACAAAATTGGCCGTAAAAATAGATTAAAAAAATATGTATAACTCATTCATTACCATAATATGTCATTATATTAAATGAGGCTCTTGAGTCAAATAATGTAATGGTATATAACAAAGTTTAGGTCTTTGCACCTTTATTCCTACTAGCTACACAATATGATCAACATCAAGATGATATTGGCAACTATGTAGAAGTAACCATTTATTATTTTTGGTATATTGAATGCACTACTTATTCCAGTGCTTGTGGTACCCTAGACATCTCAGAATACATCTTTAGGGTTAACATCCATACTATATCATATATATATATCCTATAGGTTATCACCTGCTCTTTAAATCCCAGAGCTATGAATCGAGGGATTGATGGGTTCCCTTTTTCTATGCTAAGAGATTCTGATACAATATCAGCGTGACAATAGGCAACAATAAATAGTGGTCTAAAGACCACAAAAAACATGACAGCAAATGATAACATCAGGCAATAGACTGTGAGATGAAGAGCTGATAAGCCTCAGAGACAACAAAAAAATATGGCTTATATACAAGCATGGAAAACCAAACTAATCATCAAAAATTTCAATAATATCCAGTTGTTGGGCCACCTAAGTTCCCTTGACCTGGAGTGCCACTGAGCTTTGCTCACTAGTATCCCAGCTTAGGAGGTTGCTTTGCAAGAAAATCAGTGATGAAGAGCCATTTACTGACTTAGCTCGATGATCCACAACCCGATTAGGAATAAATCCCATTTATGGCTCATCTATAATCAGCTTATCTTGAGAAACTATTGAAGTCATCAGAGAATGTGTCCTGTCTTCCTTTGGAGAGAATTACACCATCATATGTTCATGGACTCGGTGAACTTTAGCCAGGAGAAGATTCAAAGTCCTAATCCTAGGTTCTTCACAATGCCTTAGTATTGGCCCATATGAGAAGAGGCAGACAACCCCTTTCGAGAAGAAAGATCATAGCCAAACACACCTACTTGAATGCAATCTTCCATACCAAATTTCTGTGGTGAGGGAGACTTATGAAATCAGTTTGGCAAGTAGACACAACAACTTATTGTGTCTGGGTTAATGAGGCAATCCATCATTAGAGACGAAAACCCATGTAGATTCATCATGAATTAGATACTTCACCCTTCCTAGATCACAAGGGGAATGTAGATAGATAAACCCGATGATGTGCTCGATGGCATTCAATAACAGAGGAAGATTCCACATGAAACAACCTTATGCAAATTACACGACGGAAATAGAAGAGACTAGAAATCCATTTTCCCTACGTTGTGGCTATCCATTTCGTAGATCCCATGGGCCCTTTTCCTCTGGGAGGGATAATCCCTCTTGATCTCGCAAGAAGGATTTACAAATCTATCTTGAATAATGTGGTTGTATGTCAACTTCCCAGATAATTTGTGATATGCCCTCACGCTTCAAAAATATGTGCAACTCGTGTGAAGATAAATCTTCAATCTACTTCATGCCATAAGAATGGTGTTGAGAAATATCCAATAGGTCCACTGCCTTATGTAATTAAGGTGAATCAACATTCATCATTTTGTACACCCTGCCATGATTAGCAAGGGTGTCCCAACTGGCTTAGGTATCATTTTCATGATAAGCATGATGAATAGACCATCCATCAATCAAGGAGATGCCTAATGAAGAATTTGAGTAAGGTTCTTATCTGTCAGATAATCAGGCCTCTACTTTACCTTTTCAAAAGCTTCATGAATAATGAATTATGTAGGATTATCATTCAATAGGCCTCAAGATTATGGGAACAACTAATATCAACAACCAACTTGATGCCAATCTAGTATTGACAATCCTAGATTAGCCTCCGTGACGATTATTTTTGATATTCTCAAACTCAGATAAGACGAATCTCGAGCCAGTCTGTGATCGACCATAAATCCTTTACATCTCTAATAATGCATTCCCCGACCTCGGTATGTCCGGATGAGCCTATTAGAGTTACCCGTTAAAGTTAAGTTTGTACCAATAACCTAGCATCGTCTTAGGAAAACTTTGGATGGTATATACTTTTATTATACACATATTCATATTGAATTTCTGGATGTTGATCACTAGTGATGAAATTATCTCTAAGTGGGATATGGGGGTGGGTATTGGGTCCTTACATGTTTGTCGAACGATCCACATTTGGAGTGCCCCACTATGTTCCACTAAAGTCCATATGGTCCAGAATGTATTGACAAAAAAAGGACCTCAAGGTGTCCCCATGAGCCATGTTATTTTGGGAAGGTGATCTTATATGAGGACTCTAAAATGGTGAATAGAACTTGGGGTTGATGATTACACAACTACTATGTATATTCACCAATTAGCCCAAGATCCTTGAGTTCTAACTTTGGTGTTAAACGGTTTTAATACTACCAGAGCTATGGACTGGTAGTGGTAAAGGAACGAAATGAGGCACATTTTATCCCAGATACAATTCATGACCCCCTCACCATCAAGAGTCCTTAAATGTTATGCTGAGCGACTACCGCATTCAGAGCACCCCACTATGTTGAAAATGTTGGTCCATCCTGAACTATAGGTTCGACCCCTACCTCAACTAGTATGTACCCTCATGGCTTGACCTATTGAAAGCGTCTAATGAACTTTACAGCTGGGAATGGAACTTTGGATTTGATGGTTACAAACTGGCTCTGGATAACAATCACCAATAGCCCAAGATCCTTGAGTTCTGATAACTCAATATACCTTAATGCATATCTAGCTATTGCAACAATATTAATCATCAGGGTTTGGATTTGGATAAAAGGATAAGCCGTATATAGACATTTACACATCATTGCATGCATTTGACCATAGATTTTAACAAATAAACAGGAAAAAAGAGGTGTACCATCAAGGTATTAGGTCGTCACGATGAGCATAGGGCTTGACGAGCATGATGTAGTAACCAAAATTCTCCAGTGCTTATCAATACCTAGAGTAATATCTAAAAATATCAACACATATTATCATCCATTTCTCAATACTTATCACCAGCAATACACATTTGAGGGTGATTAAATTTCCCTTGAGTGCACTTCTGAAATTTTGAGCATCAATAAACCACTCCATCTTGGTCAATAATCAAGTACATAATTCAAGGTAATGGAATTTATGTTGTAACTCAATGTACACTTTCCCTCAAATCACTGTCCCATATATTTCCACTACTATTCAAGTCAGTTTGCATATTTACTTATATTTGAATTACGTTCTAATAGAGAGTGTTAGATTAGTGTTGGTACCCAAATTGATTCTAGCTTATTTAGGTCGATTTGCATTACATCAATAGGTTTATAAATAATGACTAATAGAATACAGATATATTAAAATTAGAGTCATCTCATGGAAACAGAGGGCTTTGGACTCACTCTTTGTCACTTAATCTAGGAGAAAATAGGTAACTCAATGTAAAGGATACTTTACCTACCCTCACTGCTATTAATTGTGCAATTATTATCCAGGGTGAGATATTAATTACCTAATATTTTTACACTGTAGTATTTATTAATTTTATGTAAACATACATTTAATATATTGGAAATTCCTTCTATGATATCTTGTTTATGATGACCATTCAAACAGACATGGTCGATAAAATTCCCAACACAACTCTCATCAGTTGTACAATGTAACGACAATAGAAATTTTATACATAAACTAGGGTTGATGGGTCCATTTTCCTTTAGAAATTCAAAATATCCAAAAGATTCTACATGTTTTGCGTACAAGTATGGGTAATTTTAGGCACAAAATGCCTTAATATGGATCCCACCAAAAAATACGCATATAAGAGGCAATTCCTATAGCCATCTTTGACCTCTACTGCCTAGATGAATTCCCATACCAAGATGCATGGGAGAGATTATAGCAGGAAAAAATGAAGGCATACAATGCACTCTTAATACATTTCAACAAAGGTTATAAAATATATCAAGGAAGTATGATCAGATCTACTTCAAATAGTCATTTAATAAACCTATCAACAAGTAGATGGGACACCCTTGGAAGGGCATGCAACCATGCATGGTATCACACATTCTTTCCACCCATATTGACATAAAGGCTTTATTTAAAAACTCATACTGAACATCAAAGATTCCTGGTTCAATATGCATTCTAGATGCACTCATAAGCTAACAAACAATTTGTCAAGAATAGAAACTTGTGAAGTACCTCTCAATCCACCACATTCTTTCATGTGTCTAGGGATGTACGAGAAGATGGGATGTTAAAGCTCTTCTGTTCGGCCCCTAAGATATTGGCTAAAGTACAAAAAAGGCACATAAGTGCATGCAAGGCCTAGGTTGAAAGAATGGGCGCGCAAGGATAAGGTGCGCATATGGCAAGGGTTCTAGAGAAGGCTTTAAGGAAGCCCGTGGCGCATGACAGAAGACAAGAGTCTCAGGATTTAGCTATATTTGGGTGTATTTGGCAAAACACGTGAAAAGCATGACCCGACTAGTGCATGCGGAGTGGATAAGGTGTCAGCCTGACAACAGTGGTGGCCCAAGAAAGGAGCATGCCTATGCGATAGAAGCTTATAGAAGACTCATCATGGTACAAAGAGTGGAAAGCTCAGGCCTGGATGGAGCATGCTCCTACGTGGAGGGCCGCATTCAGACACTTGGCATCTGGATCTGAGGCTACGTAGGAGGATGAGTTGGCAGTCCAGAAAGCCTATATATACAAGCGCTCATAGAAGACAAAGAGGAGTAGATCAGATATATGATAAACCAGAATAGTAGAGAGTGGAGCTCTGCAGAAATATTGTAAGAACTCTATGCTAGTTGGGCAGTGGCTGTATTAGGGAAGTAATGTATCGAGGGTATGGGGTTATAAATTTCTTATTGTGAGCCTAGTCATATGAAGTCCATGATATAATGCAGTGACCGCGATCTCCTTCGGTCTGATCAACATTGTGGTAGTCTAATGGCTCCATTGAATGTAATGAGGTTACCAGTTTACAATTTGAATATGAACATGTGATTGATTCAGTTAATGCAGACATCTTTCTCATAATTCTGTTCATGTATTTTATGTTTATAGATGTAAGTCCTGATGTATTTGTACAACTTATTTCTATTTTGGTATCTAGTCTATTCAATCTGTTAAGCATTGTCTGTCTAGAATGACTGCATTTGATCTAGAAGCCGTTCTGAACTCTATGATGCTTGTATGTCTCATTTACTCCTTTCATTAACCCTTGAAGTTATGGATCATAGATGATGGTTTCCCACTAAACTCACATAAAAGAGAGACTCGGCTCCCATGCACATGCCTCGAGTGAGCACCTAGCGCCATGCTGGGTGATAGGCTGGCGCGCATGGGGTTCCCTTGTCTCTTTGTAATGAGGTGTAAAAATGAATACATCTAGGTTCCGTTGCCCGGGACCTCTTTTCAAAGTTGTAGTGGGAAATGACATACATCATGATATGGGTAATGAGTAATGACAGAACGTTTAACTTTGGAAAGTGTTGAATCATGGTTCAAGAGCACGAAGAATGAATTTGCTCAAATATTCAGCACTAGACCTGAGTTTGGTGCACGTAGATGGGTAAAAGAGAACCTCTACCATGATTTATATGAAACAGTTTTCTGCTACTTCCCACTAGAATTGTATGAATGGCTCTTAGCGTATGCGTCTAGATTAAGTTGGTATTCTAGATCATGCATGTGGACCCAAGAAGATTACCAGAGGTTGCAGGATGCAGATCTGATGTGGACTCATGTTGTGGATAATTGGTGGGAACGTGTGTTGGCTAGCTACACTTTGGAGTACGCTATTTCCACATATTATTTCCCAAAAGTTACTGATTTTGAATTTCTACGGGAGCCCAGAGGATCATTTATACATGTTATTCCTCTAACAATGAAGATCTTGATTGTTAACTTGGGTTTAGAGGCATTTTTGGTGGCTGACTAAACCATTCTGAGCACTGGGTGATGAAGCTAGGGTAGAGGAAGATGGTAGATATTACAATGGAGAAAGAAAGGGAGGAGAGGTGACTCAAGTATAGTGAAGCGCATGAAAGAGATATTTCTAGATGATGTGAGGTTGTAAGTGTGATGGAACTATGGAGGTAGATGTTGCGGGAAGGAGTTGAGGTTCATGTGGAGGACGTGGAACCTGAACAGACTGTGCTACCCCTCTTGGTAAGTGTGTAAGAGAGACCCCTTCGGATTTTTATGAGATTTTGTCATGTGGAGAGAGAAGAGTCATTGGCATGCATATGAACCCACCTAGTGACTAAACCTTGGCACTTGGTTTTCCAGATCAAGAAAGGAGTATCGCTGATCTAGTTGGTATCAATAAAAGTGACAAATCTATGGATAGGAGATACAATTTCTCATTTCCCACTTCTATAACTACACATACTATTCTAGTATTCAGAGGAATTTTTGGACAAGGAGTAAGTACACAAGCCTTTGGTCTCGTGTCTGGGAGTGGCGTGGGGTACACTAGTGGTAGTGGGGCATTATCACAGACCATTGGTGTGCAGTTCAGTGGAAATTTGGGGACCCTTGGCACAACCACTATAGGACCTCATGGATCTGGTGGGTCAGGAGGAACAGAACTTGGTGGATCCAGTGGATTTGGTGGCTCAAGAGGCGCAGGACCTAGTTGATTTAGTGGATCCGGCAATGGGGGAAACACCGGAGGAAACCAAGGATCTGGCTTAGGAGGACAAGGGCCCCAGACACCTCCTCAAGTCTTCTTTGAGATGTCTTTACATTTTCTAGATTACAGGGGTATTGAAGACACTTTAGAACATGTTCACAAGTGTGAGATGCTATGGCGTGTGAAGGGGATAAAAACCCCAAAGCAAAAGGCCAGTCAGTTTGTAATGACATTGCAAGGGCATGCACATAGCTGGTATAGGAAATATGACCCTCATCAAATGGTGTTGGATTATACTGCTTTAAAGAACACCTTTTTGGTAAAATTCCACATCCTTGAGTTTGAACAGAAGAGCATCAACACCCTTAAGGAGATTCAATAGGAAATAACAGAGAGTGTGCAGGAGTATGATACATGGTTCAAAACCCTCCTATCAAAATTGTCATATGACATTCACCCTTCACAACATGCTCAATGGTTTTTTAAGGGGTTGATAACTCCATTTAGAAGAGATTTATCTCATAAAACTTTTACATACCAGCATGAGGTGTTAGAAGTTTCTATATGTGCCGAAGCTATTGGAGGTGTTGATACTAGTGTTAGCCCATTTCTGGAGGCTCAAATCACTGTTATGGCTAATCAGCTAGAGAATTTGTCTAAAAAGTCAGCCCATGAGACTCACAGTTGTATATGGTGTATAGATTGTGATGTAGGGGGGCATGTTAAGGATAATTGTCCCCGGAGGCTAGTACACATCATGACAGTAGACTGTGAAATTTTTCATGGGGACCATGATGTAAGTAGATGTCCAATTGTTACAGGGTGTAATCCGAAAGAATGTGTCTTACTAGTGTAAAATATGGACTTCTACAACCCATGATACTAAGGACTGTATAAGCTTCATTGATCAAGATATATGAGGCCATTGACCATGGGGTATGCACTAAACCAACATTACAATTAGTTCTAAGGAATGATGATCACTGTTATGAGGAGTGTGTATATGGTGGCATGCACGTAGAAGGGGATTTCTGCGGGGTATTCCTCGTGGTCATGGTAATTTGCGGGGGAGGAAGGAGTTAGTTCCCGCGTGGAATCATATGTTTTAACTGTGGGTCTATAAACAACTACAAGCGTGAGTACCCAGATCTATCGCAGTGCTTATGGTGCGGAAAGAAACAACAAGTATGAGGAATTCCTGGAGTTGTTTGAGAACATGAATCAGTAGTAACAGTACTGGAAAGAAAAGGAAACTGTAATAGTAAGAATCAAGAAGACAGATACACAATGGATGCCATGTAGGTGACACGTGATATAGGATTAGAACCTGTTTTAGTCACTACTCGAGCAGAGGCTACGCATGCTCAAGGGAGGTACCAAAGTAGAGAACCTTTGTTTCAAGAGAGGAAGTTGTGCATGGGAAGAACCCAGACCATACCCATTAGATGTAAGCATACCAGGATACCGTGGACATTATTAAGGAGCTTGGAGAGGAGAAATCCAGTGCCTTAAGGAGAAGTCTAAGCAGGGAGGAACATAGGAGTAAGTGCTGAGGTTCCACATAATATGACATGGATGAGGTTAAGGAAGTGTGAAAAATGCTAAGGCAAGAGAATGTTATTCCCTTGCTAGGATCATGGTTGAGAGAGAAGGTAATACGTGCCGGAGAAAAGTGCAAGAGACAAATCCTGTATGCAAACCTTCCCCCTCACATCCTTGACTATGACAAAGAGATCACGTTGGATGCAGTCGTAGATGGATGGCTCCTTAGTAATATCCTCAATTGACATAGGTGCGGAGGGTCAATGTTCTCACATTGGATGCTTGGAATTAGATGGGAAGGATTGTATTACAACCTTCTTCAAATGTGCTTTATATGGAAAACAAAATGAAGGTGATTCCCATCAGTGTCTTAAGGGATGCAGTTGTCACTATTCAGGGAGCTACAGTTTACTGGGGACTTCAAATTCTTGGTGCTCGCCGAGGCGGACAATTACCTAACACTACTTGGGCACCCATGGTGCTACGAAAACAATGCAGACCTTCAGTTCAACAAGGGGGTACATTAGATTTTGAGAATGAGGACAAAGTGGGCTATTATTACCCTTGGCAGATGAGAAGTCAACACACTATACACAAAACCTTTAGGGGAAGAAGTACTGGATCAGGATATACGTGTGCTCTAATCAAGGACCCAAAGAAAATCCATCCTACCAACAAATTTATCCAGTTTGAGGATGCTCATTTGGTAAGTGACACCACAAGCCTAGCCTGTGATAATTGGGTGCATGGGACTTATGAATTGGCTAGGACGATAACTTGAGAGGATCGGTAACTAGAGTAACCTAAGGCGCACTACGGTCTAGGATGCCTAGGAGGAAAAAAATTACTTAAATATTCTAGAGGGGCCTTACCCTGAGATCAACTTGTACAGGAGATGGAAGCTTAGTGGAAGAAACAAGAAGGAATGAAGAGGGATGTTAAGTTATATCCTGCTCAGCACAGTAGCACGGTGGTGGGATGACACATCACGAGAGCCTTATCAAAATGGCATGAGGTGAGAATTGCTCTTCTCTTTCAAGTTCTCTAGATGCAACACACCCATCACCATCAAGGACTACCATGGTAAGGAACCCACCTTTTTCCACATCCAATCTTGTGAGAAGAGTCTGGAGAGAAGGTGCACATAAGATTTTCCACTATCCCTCTATGTACACAAACTATATTCTACACTGCAGGGTTGCGCGGTGCACATGGTACATCCACTCTAAGACATGCTACAAAAAATGGGATTGGCAAGAACTAGCAGCTGATCTTGTCCAAGCATTTGAGTATCGAAGCACCAAGCCATCGGTGGATAAGGCATTACAAGAGGTCAAGCGCCTTACAATGGGGGATAGTGCAAAGGTAGAGGATAGGCTTGTAGAATTGCTAGGAGAGCCATGCTTAGAGGGAAAATTTGGTGAAGATGAGTTTGATGAGATGAAGTTTGAGCACGCATGCGTAGAAAAACAAAAAATCAAGATGGTCTATGTCATAGACGCTGAAGAGATGGAAAATTTAGAGGTTAACCATTCTCTAGGCTCGTGTTGAAGTGATGGATAGTGCTGATGAAAGAACGTGCACCTACCATGAATCTTTAAAGAAAAAGAAGGTTAACATTAGCTCAGAAGAAGAGCCTAAAGAGGCTATCATCGGTGAATATTGGTTAGAGAAGGAAGTCTCCAAGATCATTGATCTTTTGTGTGAGTTTGAGGATTTATTCCCACGCAGGTATCATGAGCTTAAAGGCATCCACTATTCCTTGGGGGAGATGAGAATAAAGCTTAAGGAAGGTGTGCACCCAGTCAGGAAGAGACCATACCAGATGAACCCCAATCTACACATGAAGGTGAAGGAGGAAATAGATAAGATGATAACATTAGGAATCATAGAGGCTATGGAGGAGTCAGAGTGGATGAGTCCAAATGTGATTAGTATCAAAAAGGATAGAAGGATAAGGATATGTGTTGATTATAGGGATCTGAATGTAATATGTGTCATTGATCCCTTCCCAACCACATTCACTAAAGAAATCTTGGAAGGAGTGGTAGGGTGCGAAGTCTACTCTTTCACGGATGGGTTCTCAGGCTATCACCAGGTGAGGATTGCAAAGGAAAACTAGAGAAATATAACCTTCACCACTGAGTGGGGAATTTTTCCATATATGGTCATTCCTTTTGGGTTGAAGAATGCGCCTGTTGTGTTCTCATGCATTGTAGTGCAGGCCTTCCAGGATTTCATCCATAAGTTTCTCCAGGTGTACCTTGATGATTGGACCATGTATAAACTGGTCAAGGACCATTGTGCCAATCTGAGATTGATGTTTGAAAGGTGTCGATAGTTGAGGATATCCCTTAACATCAAGAAGTGTGTATTTTCTACCCCGTTCAGGACCCTGTTGGGACACATAATATGTAAAGAAGGCTTACTGGTGGATCTTGCCAAAATTGCAGTGATTATGGGATTGGGGGAGCCAACTAGTCAAAGTGTATTACACGGGTTAGTTGGACACTCAGGGTACTATCATAAGTTCATCAAGGGGTATGCCGAGATAACCACACCTTTAGAAGAGTTTCTCAGACATAAAAGTTCCTTCCATTAGGGAGAGGCGCAACAGAAGGCATTTGACACATTGAAGGATAGACTTGTCACTGTGCCTATATTACATTTCTCTTCTTGCGATAAGCCCTTTCATGTTCATGTGGATGCCTCCACAATTACCATTGGGGTAGTACTTACACAAGCTAGTGAGGGAATTTTTTATCACCCCCTATGCTTTGAAAGTAGGAAGTTGACACCAGTAGAGCAGAATTATACTACAACCAAGTGTAAGGCATTTTATATGATCTACACGCTTCATAAGTTCAACTAGTATCTATCGGTAACTCCCTTTATATTTTACACTGACCATGTGGCATTAAAATATTTTATGAACAAGCCCATCCTACAAGGGCACATATGTCAGTGGATACTATTATTCCATGAGTTCAAGTTCACCGTAGTTGTCAAACTAGGACAAGATTAATTCTGGACCTAACCATTTGTCTAGTATTGATTTGGAGGAGGACGTGCAAAGCATTGAAGATACCATGCCAGATGCGTAGTTGTTTAGGTTGTCAGTGCATTCCCTCAATACTTGAAGGATATTGTTGTGTTCCTTATAACATGGGTATGGCATCGGAAGGGATGAAGACATTAGAGAAAAAGACAACTAGCCATATGCGCCATGTCCTATATGTTGATCAGTGGGGACTTATAAAAACTAGGGCATGATAAAATTTTATGTCACAAATGTGTACTAGAGCATGAGTGCTTTGCACTATCATAGAGGAAGCACATGGAGAAAGTGCAGGTGGACATTATTCAGGAGACACCACCGTACATAAAATATTAATTGGCAGGATTGTGGTGGGAAACTCTGTATAAGGATTGCAAGGAGTATTATAAAGCATGTGACCATTGTCAATGCACATTGGCAAGCGAGGACATGGAGAGATGAAATGCCTTTACGCACACTATCCCTAGTGCTGAACCTTTTGAGAAATAGGCAATATACTTTATAGGCCCTATTGCACAAGCAACATATAGGATTGGCTCACGCTATGTAATCACTTGCATGGACTATTTGACAAGGTCGGTAGAGGCAGCCCCAACTAAGGACTGTACAACCGCTACAGCAGTAAGAATTTTTGTGGGAGAACAATTATCACGAGGTATGAATGGCCTTTACGTTTAACCAGCGATAGGAGTACACATTTCTCGAATGAGACTGTGAGGATCCTGTTAGTAGAGTTAATAGTGGGTCATCACATAAACTACACCTTATCACCCATAAGAAAATGGAACTGCGGAAGCATTTAACAAAATACGGAGTCATACCCTCACAAATATTTGTGATGTTGGAAGACAAGATTGGGATGACAAGGTATCAACTGTATTATGGGATTATAGGACAACTTATAAAAGGCTAAACAAAGCCACACTATTTCAATTGGTGTGTCACACGGAGGCTTTCCTGTCTAGTTGAGTTCATGTTACATTCTCTATGAATAACATGCACGTAGGAGGGTTGGCTAATGAGACCAGTGCTGGAAGAAAGGATTGATAAATTAATGAAACTGGATGAAAGGTGATCATTGGCCAAATGGAGCCAAAGAACAGAAAAAGAAAAATAAAAGGCATGGCATGATCGTCACATTAAGAACAAGAAGTTTGAGGTTGAGCATATGGTCTTACTGTATGATTCTAAGTTTCTGTGCCATCCTGGGAAGTTAAAAGTCCATTGGTTGGGTCCCTACACCATCTCGTACATCCTTGATTCGAGGTGCGTGCCAGTTACAAGCACTGGATGGGACAATATTGCTATAGGACACTTCAATGGGAGTAGGCTGAAGCCCTACTATAAATAAGTCTTCTTGGTGTTTGTAAATAAGGTAGTATTGCTAGTTAGTTTAGGATTTCCCTTAATGAAATTTTATTTTCTTGTGTTTCCCTTTCTCATTGTTGTTTTGTGTTGCACCTTGGGTGCTTAGGTAATCTCATTACTTTTTGAAGGATTGTAACTACGTAGAGGACCACACATCATTTTAGTGTGGGGTAGAGTAAGGTGGAAGAACTTGAAGTGTGAAGCACCAGGAAGGATTGCATTGGAAATCCTGGTTGAATGGCCCTATGAAGGAAGTACATGCAAGGAAAGGTGAAAAAGGATGGTTGGTGTTAGGATAAGGCTACATTGGGGATCCACGTACAAGAGAGGAAAAAGTGCAAAACAACACGAGGTAGGTGAGAAAAAATCATGTAAAATATGGAAGAAGTGCCTTTGGTGTTATTTATGTGTGCACAAGAGTCTTCTGTCAGATAGGTTGGTTGCGTGCCATAAGGTTGTAGAATTGTCCGCAAAAGGTTAGGCACGTGAGTTAAAGGGCGCTAAAGTCCAGACTTTTTGGAAAAAACTGCACACTAAGTGTTGAAGTATGGTGGTAGGTGAAGGAAGTAATTTAATGTTAAAAAGAAGGAAAAACTATAAATAGAAGGTTGGGCACTTCATTATTTACTTTGCGAATATGAAGAGAGAAGCGATTTTGCATCATTGCAAAACTAGGGCTTCCGGAACTGATCCATGTGAAGAAAAATTTGAAGAGTTTGAGCATGAGTAACTAGTTTGGATTTACAAACTAGAAGGAAGGGATTTCACAGGCGTAAGAGTAGTTGTGAGAAGGCATCATCTTGTGAAAGAATTATCCCAGTTAGGGTTTGAAAAACTAGGGCACGAGTTTAAGAGGTTTTCTTCACAAGTTTGAGATCTAAGGTTGGAAGGAGTGGAAGAGCAGAGTAACAAGAAGATATTGAAGTGATAAGAGGACCTAGAAAATGGCACCCAAGAAACCAACCATGTCACCCAAGAATCCTAAGGGCAAGGGCAAGCACAGAGAGCTAGCAACAACTACCACAAGCATGAATGCAGAGTGGTATGTAGAAATGTAAGTACCCCAAATGGAGTTTTTCTTGGGAAGGAGTGGGAATCCCATTTGAGAAATATGGCATGGTGAGTGATTATAACCATCACACAAACACAACAAAGAAGGAAATGACATTGGAGTTAGTGCGTCTGAAGAAAAAAAGGACACCAGAGGGTTTTCCCATCTATAATGTAATAAGGTAAAAGTGAAGTTGGAGAAGGCAGGGTTATTGCAACTCTATGAGTTTCCCTACTTTGGAAAGCCTGAGCACCTCTATCAGTGGTTGATGTCACACATGCATGAGGACCACTTTTACTTCATGGGGTACAAGATGTGCATAACCCCTCAGCTGATTTTAAATTTTATAGGCCTCATATGCGAGGGAGAAAGTCATAGACGATGACCTGAGTGACAAGGATTGCCATCAAAGAAACCATCGCTACATATGATTACAAGAAGGGGTCAAGGTATTTTGATATTGCAGAAATCCCAGATCCCATCATGAGAATGGCCGTGCACCTCAGTCAAAAAGTTAAATGATCAAGAAAGGTGGACACAGGTGAATAAGGCCTAGTTGAATGTATGTAGAAAAATATCAGAGGGCACAATCTACAATTTATCAGCCTTCATTGCAGATGAGATAATCAATAAATGCACAGGAAGGAGACAAGATAATCTTTGGAAATATCCTCCTGACAATTGTATTTTCAGAGATAGGAGTGCCTGATGTAAAAGACAAGTTTGTTTGGGAGTATCCAGCTAAAGATCCCTCACCTGTGCAAAAATATTTACAAAGTTATACATGTGAAACAATGACAACCTCCCACAAGGCACACCTGGACAAGTGGTATAAGCACTTAAGGGATGCGTTTGAGGTAGAGTGGAGAATCCCAGAGTAACTACCAGCATGCTTACAGAGGGAGAAGCTGAGTTTTTTGTGTACCAGCACTTCTGCATAGGAAGATTCAAGTTGGTGGATGAAACCATGAGCCCATGGTGTAAACTCCCATTCTCCTTCACCACCCAGTACTTCCAAGCGGGAGTTAACAGGTTCAAAGAAGAAAAGAGACTAAGGTTTGACCTTAGTGAAGTTGATCAGGACCACAGGGATATGTGAAGGATGCTTCTCTACCCAAAAAGTGCACGCGTACGTGGAAAAGTACGTAGTGCATGAAGTCAGAATGATGAAAACCCTTGACTCTACCAATTGTAGGAAAGTATACGGCATGTGTATATCTCCGACATTAGGCCAAATTTTGAGAAAGGCGCATACCTAGAGAATGATGTCTCCATACCTGAAGATCCCATGGGTAGAAGAAAGCCCACACTCAAGAAAAGGGAGAGAGAAGAAGAAAAACACCAAGTGTGTAGACTTCCTAGCTAGTAAGCACATTAGTGGCAAGCACCAAACCTTGCACCTATGTGCACGTGCAGGAAGAAGTCCTTGGTAAAGGAGAAGACCCCAGAAGAAGAGGTGTCAGAGCAACCCCTCACCAAGGAGAAGTCACCAGAGGAAGTAGAGAAGGCTGAATCCCCTGTGGAAGAGTCACCTCTCATAAAGAAGTAGAGGATAATAGAGGAGGCCGACTCAGAAGAAACTGAGAGCATGGAGGCCTACATAGGTGAAAAGGATGATGACAATGAAGAAGATGATTCTGAAAGGAGATCAAGAACCACCTTTTTTTAGCATGCATGTATGGTTCAGAAGAAGAGGGAGGAGAAGAAGAAAATGAGTTCCTTTTCATGTAGTGCAAGGGTAGCTAGGAGGAGGAAGGTGCCCATCTCATGGGAAGAAGTGAGGATGTTGGCGTGTAAGAGTAGAAAAATCCAAGCCTTACGTAGGAGAAAGTAAATGAGGCGGTAGAAAGAGAAGCAATGAAAATAATCAAGGCCTTGGTAGAACAAGAATTGGAGCACAATCACTGACATAGTGATGGAAGAGGATAAGGAGGAAAGTGTTGAGAAAGAACAAGTCAGTGTGGGAGGAGGTCCCAGTCTAATGGTGAGTTTCCCTAAATCCACGTGCGCTCAGGAAGGAAGAGCCTTGATACAAAATGAGGATAGGTCATGGGCTATGTTGCTGACCCAAGGAAGGTGCTACACATGTGCTTCCAGAGCACTATACCCATAGAAAAACTTCTAGCTATGGCATCATTTGACGAGGAGGGAATGTACCCAAGGACAAAGGAAAATGCTCTCTTGGGCAGTTTGAGTCCCATATTGACGAGCCAAAGTTCGAAGTATACCAAGGGGAAATCATGACAAGTACTGAGATTCTAAGGGATCCAACCCCTTGGTAAATGCCCAACAACTCTCAGATGAGTAGTTATGAAATGCACTCAAGAAGGTTCATGGTCAAGGTTGAGATCTAGGATCTTTGGAAGAAATGACAAAGTAAAATTTCTAGAGGGAGAGCTAGAAAAGAAGTAAGAGGAGATGGCTAAGAAGACTAAGGGCTTGAAACAAGAAGAGTTGATCAGTGCATACAGATGAAGCCTGAACTAAGGGATGAGAAGGTGAAGGTGCAAAAAGTATACAAAAATATGGATTCTATCACAAGTGTTATCATGTTAAAGCATCCAAAGCTAACGTTCACCCACATAGAAGTATGGATCCACTCTTGAATGCTTAGAAGATCTGACACGCACATCCTCACCATGGAGAGACAACTAGTAGCCATGGATTTCGTAGAAGAAGTGGCATCACACTTGGTGAGGGAGGATAAATTGAAAGTGGTAGTAATCATTGCTGAGTATAACAAGGTACTTGCAGATTTCAATATTTCTACCCAATCTATCTAAGGTTGCATACGATAATTACGCAGAGAGGGATAGTGTGGTGAGCATTTTGGTTTCCACTCACGAAGTAGAGATGAAGGATTTTCAAGAGAAGAATAAGGGAAATATTATAGAAAGGGACATAATCCTTTCTGAGGTTGAAAAGAAATCCAAGGCCATTGAAACCTTAAGGGGTTCAATCGAAAAATTTGGTAGAAGGAAACTATACTCACAAATCACAAGAAGAATGGATGCTCTTGAATGACATGGGAAAACAATTGGAGAAGGTGTAGTTGAGACTATGAATACCTCAGGGAGATGGGTTAAGCTTTAAGGAAGTGAGCACCTTAGTCGGATGACCTCTACCAGAGAGTGTAAAATGAATTAGATGTCTAGGAACATATGTTGGAAGCCAACCTGCAAAAATGGATTTTCCCAGCTCCTTTTGCAGCAATAATTACATCCTTTCCCCATTATTTTATTCTTTCTCAAAATTGCTTCATCCCCTTATTCTTACTCTTCCCAAATTATTTCATTCTTCTGGAACATATTGTAATTATTTACTCATTGGAAAAGATGTTTCTCACAGGGTGGAGAATAAGTGCATAGTGTGGGGTGATGTTGGGCCACTAAAATATTGGATAAGTACACAAAGGTGCATGGGCGCACAAGGCCTAGGTTGAAGATGGGCACAAGAGGAGAAGGTGTGCAAGGCAAGGTTCTAGGAGGGTTTTAGAAAGGTCGTGTTGCGTGCCAGAAAGATAAGGTCTCAGGACTTAGCCATACTTGGTGTATCGGGGTAGGACACGAGAAAAGTGTGACCTGATAGTGAATGAGGAGTGGATAAGGTGTCAGCCTTACAACATGATGTGCACGAAAGCAATATGCTTAGCAATAGAGGATTCTAGAAGGCCATCATTACAAGGAGTGGAGAGCTTGGATTTTATGGAGCACGCTCCCATGGAGGACCACATTTAGACACTTAGAGCTAGATTTGATGCTGCAAAAGGATGACACTGGCACTCTGGGATGCCTATAAATATAAGCGCCTATAGAAGAAAAAGAGGAGCAGATCAGATATACGATAAAGGAGAATATTGAGAGCAGAGCTCTGTAGAAATACTGTGAGAAATCTATGGGATTGGGTAGAGGATATATAAGGGAGTAATGTATTAAGGGGCTGGGATATAAATTTTTCTTTGTATGGATGAAGGACATGATCCCTATTGTGATGTATGACTTCAGTTTGATCAAGCTGTGGTAGTCTAATGGATCCATTGAATGTAATTAAGTTACAAACATGAATGAGTATGAATGTAATTGATTTGGTTAATATCTATATATTTTCATTTATGTTCATGAATGTTATAGAATATATGTAAATCCTTATGTATTTTCCTTTCTGCTGTAGTTCTATTTGTTATATGTAAGTACCCTCTATTTGGAATGAATACATTTTTCTAGAGGCGGTTCTGAGCCCTATGATGATTGTATGTCTCATTTCCACCTTTATTCATTAAGTTCTTGACATAGATGATGATTTCCCACTTAACTCAACATAAAAGAGAGAATTAGCACCCGCACAATGCCTCAGGTGAGTGCCCAATTGCCCGCTAGGTGAAAGGCTGGCATGCATGGGATTCCCTTGTTCTTTGGTGGGTGTAAAAATGACTACATCTTCTCACAGCACAATTGCAAATGCTACAATACTACCGAAAGGACAAGATATTGTGTGATTCAGAGGAAATCCTAACATAATATTGCAATCGGAACATGAATAACTACTTGAAAACATCTCAAAATTAAAGAACATACAATTATGCTAACGATTAACACAATTATTTGAAGGTTTATCAAATTTATCAGAAAGGGAAAGATTTATTTACAATCTCAAATATTTTCAATGGATAGACACTTTCAACCATCTTGACATGATTAAATTTGAAAACAAAAAGGAAATAATAGGTTTCTCCGCTAAGTTCTTAGAAAATGGTTTTTTACTTAGTTCTCTCATTTCTTCAAACAATTCTCAGAAAATCTTAACCCCCTTCTCTTCATGATTATCCTTCATGCCTGTATACTATTCAACTCACTTACTGGCCTTCAAATCACCCCCCCCAAAATATGAATATCCTAATGAATATTCCCCTTTACAATATCTATTTTGAAACACGCCACTCTTTTGAAAAATGGTTCACTTCAGACTGCCAGGTGTACAAAATGAAAGTATTTTAAATTGATTCCACGTGTGCTTGAATGGGATACTAGGTCATCACTTTTGGCATCTTATTTTAATCATTCTTTCATCATATTGATTAGATAATCACTTTTGATGACCTCTTAGCACTTCTAGATGATTTCTAATATGACATATACCCTCATCTGCCTCTCAAGAATCCATCTAGGGTGCTACAAATTCCATTTTATGTCATATTGGATTAATTACCAAACATGGCTCTTGTCAAATCATATTGATTCATCAGTTTCTACTCATTTCTAATCCCTTCCAACTCTTAAATTTTCTTTGTGTGAGCTGAGTGAAATCTTCTTTCATTTCATGGGAAAGATTTCTCTTGATTAGATAAATATGCACCCCCTTCACTATAAAAATTGGTTCCTCCTTTCACAATTATGTGCTTATTTTCTTATTCTGAAGGTAAAAGATTATTTTTCATATTTATCATAAAAAAAATGGAAAAAATACTTACAGCACAAAGATTGAATTAAATTTCTTCAGAGGATTTGAATTAGATTTTTGACCTGAGTGGACCTGATGAGGCTTTTGTTAGGGACTTATTTTACATAGAGTGTGCAAGAGATACCAGAGGACCCCTGACTTATTGGAAAGTTTGGTTAGTGCTTCTAACAAGGATGATTAGGATCAATCATGTATTCGCAACCTTTCGGGTCATGTATTTTCATCTTGTTTGGTGGTAACACCTAAAAAACCCCTGAAGTCCTAAATAAAAATCTATATTGAAAGGAGGTCCCAATTGTTTGGGAAGACTAATTTTCAATGTCCATTCCTATGTGATGAAGATTTTGTATTGAAGGATATTCCTAAGGAATCATATGTAATATACGACAAATATTCCATTGACACTGTGCCTGATATCTCTCACAAGGTAGATGAATTAGAGTGGAGGATCAACTTTTTTTCAGAAGGGGTAGATAAGACATGAGTTTTCACAACCAATTTTAATGCCAATACCAGCTTTGGGAAAGAGGAAGGGAAAAATCTAGCTCTCAAAATGCCAATAATTATCTCATATGGAGAAGAATATTTTTTCCATATCTGCTCGTCGTTCAAGAGAAGCAATATCATCTGCTCGGGACAACAGGGGTAGATTTTCTATTTTGTCACCCTCTCATTTTAGTGCCTCAAGCTCCTTAGTCAAAGAATGAATTTCTGGGCCCTTGGCTAGTTCCTTCTCCTAGAGAGCATCCACCCCACACAAGGAGATGGGAAGTTGGGTCAAGCTTAAGACCTTGTAACTTACTTAGTCTGTAAGGTGCAGTTATTTTCCATTCCACTTATATCAGGTGTTTTCTCTCAATCCGATCCTAATAAGTCAATCTCTCACAAGGGGAAGGGGAAAAACACCTTCTTCACAGGTGTTTTGGATCTTTTGGATTGGGTGTCCTCCCATCAGAAAAGAATTGAGATGGAGAAGATTATGGATAGTCCTAGAATGACTCTTGAGTCATTGATGGAGATGGGGATGTATCAAGATCTAGCAAGGTCTGTCATATTTGTCAGGACAAACACACAACTCAAGTGAATTCCTAATGAGGAAAAATAAGATGTTGAACAAGCTTCCTCCATTAGAGGGAAGTTTTGAAGAGGGCATAAAAGATGTCTGAACATTTTTTTTTCCTTGTTGTAACTATTCTCAACATGTATAAAAACCCTATTTTTTCACGGGCAGGGGGCCCTATAGACCCCCCATTTTTTATTTTCTCAACATGCAAGAAGCATAAACATGAGAATAATTTATATTTTTATTCAAATGTGCATTGAATTTTATCTAATCCATATAAAACTAATGTATCGTACTATTTTATAATTGATATGAGAAAATAATGAATTTCAGAGTAATAATTATCCTTAATGAAACATAGATAACAGTTAAAAAATCAACTTAGAGAAGAAGTGTGGGAAGAAAGTAAAAGATTTAAAATCCACAAGCCTAAACTTGTTCATCATTTCTAATATCTACATGCTTTCATTCTTTAGTTTCCACTTCTACATCCTATTCTTCTAACAATCTTGCCACGTATGCATCATATCTCTAGAAAAGATCATTTTTTTCACTTTCATCTAGCCCAGTGTGGTGATGGAAGATTAATGTCTATCTAGTGATTGTATCCATACAATGACCCATCTTCTGCTTGTATTCAAGTGGCCTAGATTTCAACTTTGTAATTTTATCCTCAATTTTTCTCAGTGTTTTAATGACTTTGTAAGAGAAATCATCCTTTTGCATATTCCTTTCAAAAGAGTTGATCAAGAAATCAATCTTCAAATCACCATAAATCTTTTTGAATTTTTCAAATACCATGTGTTCTAGTTTCAAGTCAATGGCATCAAGAGTATCATCAACCCAATTTATTTTAACTTCGAGCTTTTATTTGATCCCATTCAAAGTTTCAACTATGATTTTTGCTAATTCTTCCAAGGCATACTGAATTCCTCTAAATTTTGTTGGCACAATATTTTCCTACTCAAGAAATTCATCAATGAGCTAGGTAATACAGTATAATTTGGGAAAACATTCCTCAAAGTAAAAGATCTCATTGTCACATTGCTCAGTTATCTCATCAATCTCATCAAACATGTTTTTGAGTTCTTCGTATTCTTCCTTGGCTTTCTAAATTGTTTATTTTCCCTTCCTTGTTTTCTTTTCAATCCACGTGTCTACACCTTGAACCTACTTGGCAGCCTTATCAATCTTATCCAATCCTTTAGGGGTGTTTACAGAGGTATCTGATTGAGTGTGCCTGGGTTTCCCCAATTATTTTTTGCATAATAGAACTCAAGGATTTTACCCTTTCTTTCAATTACTTATTTTTTTTTATCTTGTATTCATCCACCTTTTGAAATAATTCATTTACCACCTCTGATACTCCCTATTTTAGTTTATCTCTTAACGGTTTTCCTAATGGAATGAGCTAGAAATTATAGGCACTAGTTGTTACATTGTCTTCGGTTTTTACCTTCATACGGGATTGATATTTATAGAATTTTTGACCCCAATGGATTAGTATGTGTCTTGGTAATAACCCTAGCCCTTTTGGAGGCTCTTACCGCATTTGGAAAATATAATTCAGTAATATCAATTGCCCAAATAGGAAGAATTTATTTCTCTTCACCTAAGATCAATTCACTAATCTACCCTTTTAAAGGACTTGATCCAACCTTTTTTTCATGTAATTCTTGTTTGGGTTGATCACAGAAAAACACCAATTTTCTTATATATTCCTTATTCATCTTGGTCTAATGGATTTACCCGTTTCTCACCATCTATTTCAATAACCATCTCCCTACCCTCATCTTGCACTGGCATTTCCTTCACTTGTCTCTCTCTCCTTGGTATGGATCTTGATATTAATCATCCTCCTTTTGATTTATAGTAGTAGTTGGAAAATATTCTTTCCTTATCTCTCCAATCGATGCCAAATTAGATTCATTTTCTTCCCTGAGGTTTTCTTTAATCAATAGCTAACTTATAGATTCCTCCTTCCCATCACATATCTCTACCTTCTTTGAAGATTGATGGGTAGGAATCTTACCATCCACCTATTCTAATGACACCTCAAATTGTGCCATAGTGGATTTCTCATCTGATGCCAACTCCCTATTCCCATCTAGAGATTGCATATCTATACCAATAGTAAATTCCTTTCTAGAACTTGCATTCTGTGTAACTTCTATCATCTTTTCAGAGAATATCTCTTCTTGAAAATGCTCATCATCCTTAGTAATTTTAACACAATGGGAAGAATCTTCTTCCACTAATAGCTTTGGTTCCTTTGATTATGAAGTTACTTGACCTATGGGAGAAACTTATTTTTTTGAATCTCAACTTCATCAGTTGGCACCTGAGTGACCTCTTCCAATTATTATTTATATGGAGATTAGCTACTAATTTGGCTATTTGATCATTAATAGATACATCAAGTGCATATAATGCGGAAAAATCTTCACTGATGTCAACATATATCACATGTTCATGACCCTTGGTAGACTCCAACAATGTTTCAAACAAAGTTATACTAACATCCTCAATAGGCAGGGTTTCAGTTGCTCTCATACCTAGATTTATAATTTTTCTATCCATTGGATCAGATGAAACATTTCCTTAGATCATTTGTTCTCGAGTGATTGCTAGTGTCACTACACTAGCAAACATGATGTGTCTGAGAAACATCACTCCTCTCACATTAAGAATGATCAATCACCACATATCTGTGGTTATGCTTCCTAGGTGAGTGGGCACCCTCTCTCACTAGAATTGGCTCATAAAAAACCTTTTGTCTTTTGTGTGCCCTTTGAAAATTCTTAAGGTCTGGTGCTCGCCTTTTGTTCCTCTTTGCGTGGCGTAGATTGAGAATGGACACTTACACTAGCCCCACTCATTAATTTGGTAGCACAATAAGGTTTTTGAAAAATACCTGATGGAACTAGATGAGATGCCAAAATTTTCCCTTTTTCTTGAAGTGGTGTTGCAAAAGTAATCTGAGCATTTTTCATAGATTTCAAGAGCATTTCCTCATTCTTTTGCCTCAAAGTGGATATAGAAGTACCTGTACCACTATTGGTTGAAGTCCTTTCATCTATTAGTTTAGAAGTGGGTATATTTGAAGGAACCTGAGGATATTTTCCTCCCAAAGGATCAATTCTGTCAGCCCCTTCTCTTAGGGTAGGGATATCATCACTTAAGTTTCCCAGATCCTTGAATTTATTCAAGATTCTTGTACTTTGGACTGATAGATCAATATTATTTTGAGAAAATAAATTCATAGTTCTCCTCATCACATCAGTTACCTGAGTATAAGAATCATCTGATTCTATTCCATTCCAATTTAGAGGGGCTATAGGTTGTCCTTCTATCTTTTGATCAAGATAGTACTTACTCACCGTGTGTGGATCATTGACAATTTCCTCAGGGATAATTGCAATATTGAAGTCTATGATTTGGGCAAGGTTCATTCTAGAAAAATCTCTAAGTGTGACCTCTTCCTCATCGCTAAAATTCATCCAATAGTCTTCAAAATGAGGCTCATGCTCAAAAGTGTTTGCAATATTATTAAACACCCATTTAATATCATAATTGGATCTCGCTTCAAAAATTTCCAACTCAAACCTCTTCAATTCATCCTCAATTAATCTAGATTTTAAAACTGAAGGGCATGAGTACCTTCTAATTTTGATGGGGAACTTAATATTGGTCATATGTTTCCCAATAATTAATTTGTGAATTGGTGTTAATTGCCTTACTAGTTCACACAAATCCATTTTATCATCAAAGTATCTCAGAAACTTATATAGCTTACCTTCAAAACCAATAACCCTTATATATGTGAACTTCATGTAATGAATAAAATAACATCCATATTCCATAATCACCTAGCCTAGCCTGCTTATAAATTCTATATTGC
This sequence comes from Taxus chinensis, assembly GCA_019776745.2. Taxonomy (NCBI): domain Eukaryota; kingdom Viridiplantae; phylum Streptophyta; class Pinopsida; order Cupressales; family Taxaceae; genus Taxus; species Taxus chinensis. The sequence continues at coordinate 795,989,430 of CM034150.1, forward strand.
CTCCATTCTGGCTTGAACAAACATATAATTGGTGGAAATAAATCGTCATTGACCAATCTCACATTCTGACTCTAATTAACTAGCTGTAGTTGGGGTAAGATCTCATGCATTTGAAATTTCTTAAAATCAGCATGTGGTAAGAGGCTAGAGAAACATCTATGTTCTATAACATTGTAAATTAGGTAAGTCATCATGTAGAATTAGCTCAGGTATCACCCTCTGCCAAGGTAACCATGTAACCATGAAGTGCTTCTATAATAAAAGTATCCCAGTAGATGCTCCATTTTTCTTTCCAAAAGTATCCACATATAGGTACACATCCATTCGTTGAACTCATTTGTAGTCTCTAATCCAGCCATTCGAATTAATAATACAATAACATCCTCAGTTTCTTCAAAAAATTGTGCCCTAACCAGTCTCTTAGGGATTCAAGTTGTTGCATTTTTCTATGCTAGGAGCCATTTTGTGTTTATGAGTCTAGCATACTCCTTTTCCTTTTCCTCATAGTCTCGTGACACTTGCTTTATACCCAAGGTTATTGGATTAGTTATCACAGGTAACTTGAGCATTATCCTAATAACCGTAGGCACCAATGTCAACACTACATCACCACTTCCATCTAACACTTCCCTTTTTTTTTCATAGTTCATAGTGCAATGCCATACCAATTATGGGAAAATAAACTAATGGTAGAATAACACCAGCTAAGGTGATCTAGCTATATTGAATTTCTCCCATAGACTCACTCTTATTAGGGCTACTTAATCTCTGAAGAAAATCCTTTAAGTCAAAATTCATTAAGTCTATGTCCGTAATTTTATCTAAATCACTTGTAATTCCAGATGTAACTGAGAACGAGGATGGCATGGTTTTCATCTTTAAAAACCCTAGCTTTACTTCAAAATTCTTTTCCAATAAAATAAAAATTACAGGAGTTCTTTAGTTCTTATTGGCTTTCCTACGACTTACTGAGTACTTCAATGTTAATTTGAAAGTTTTTCAAACTTTTGGTTCCCAATTCAAGCTCCATAATCAAAATTACAATATTCCTTAATGAAAATCACTAAGGATGACAACTAGATCATGACAATTGATAATAAAATTATCAAGGTGCTTGAAAAACTTTAAAACCGTCATTGATTTGTGCAAGATGCATTGATGGAAGTAGAAATTAATGGATTGCATCATGGCCACTTATCCCACTTTTTCCAATTTTAAAATTTAGCTGTCCACGTGGAAAAAACTTGTGTCGATGCGGGCTCAGGGAGATTCTTTGTATTTTTGATGTGTTTTAAAACATATACACTTTTAGTCATTTGACCTAACTTCCCACTTTTGAATTTCAATATGTGCTTGACACGTGGTCACACTTAACAGATAGCGGACCTACATGCCTTTTCTGAATTGTTTTTTCCTTTTTCACATTAAACCAAAATTATAAGTTTTCTCCAATGACCCGCTTACCCACTCCCTGCATGAGAAAGAGCCACATGCCTTTTTATGGGCCTTGAGAAATTCCTTTCACTTTTACACCTTATTACCTTGGTGCTCAAAAATATAACTATGCCCCAATCCCCTACATCCATCCCGCTTGTGACAAGTGTACATCTTTGGAGGGTGGAATAAATTTCTATATGTCACCTTTCAAATTACAAATATTTAGAGGAATATTTTGTCAGGCCGCAGAGGCAACTTTGTAGTTTTTTTAAAGCAAGAGAAATTTATTAGTTTACAACTTAAACCCGCCATACCGCATCCAACTGGGAAATTCCACGTACCAATGAGCGGCAGAACAAAACATGAAATTACTGACATAAACAAGGAAAACCTCATACATTAAATTTTTTTATAATTTTAAACCCGATTTTTGATTGGTTTTCGATTTTAGGGGTTTCTAAAATAATTCATACCCCAAACACGATCCTTGACCAAAAAGAGGAAAAAAAAAAAACAACATACAAGAGACTCAAAATAATTAAATCAATGACTGTAACCTTTCAAACTAACACACCTCACTAGAAAACATAGAACATAACAAATGTCAAAAGCAAATCTCAAACAAAAAGGGGTGAGATTAATTCGAGCACCAAAGATAATAAGTTTACACAATGTAAACTTACTAATTATATAGTAAATGATAAAACAACAAACTAATTATTGATTAGAAAAGTAAGTAGAGATTTGAATGTAAATAAAAAACACTAATGACATCAATAGGGAGAATAAAAAGTCTTGAGTTAACCAATAACACTGACTAATGGGCATTTTCTAGTAGAATCCCATGGAAAGAAAATAATACGTCTGGTATTCTAAAATAATTAATTGTAAATTTTTGGAATGAGAACATAAAGGTTTCACCAAATAGAAAAGATATGATAAAAATAATAATATGTTCTTGTAATCATAAAGTGCAATAAAAACATTTCTTGGATATGACTAAAGCATAATTGTTCTCTAAGTCTAATAACAAAAATTGAGAAATTGAGATTAGCTAAAGATTTTTTGAAATGAAGAAACACTTTTATGTGAAAATCAATCACTCATGTACCACTTGTAGCTGTAGGAATAATGTTGAATTTTCAACGCATTTTTTTTGTCAAGTACGTTGTGTTTTGCATACTAACATCATATTGCAAGAGATTGGATTAAATTTCCCACCAAAATCTAAAAAGGAATTTTATTACTGCCAATTTTTGTGAAATATTAAATGGACAATGTTTTAATAAGAAAAAATGTTTGAATGAAATGTGGAAGGTATGTGGTGGCTTTCCAAAACTGAAAATCTGTATCCAGGAGGAGAGTACACATGAAATAGGAAAATAATTAGTTGGTATCAATAAATATAAATGTGTGGTATATAAAAATAAAAGATGGAAAAATAATGTAAGAGGTACAAGCTTGTTACATAACAATTACATGCATTAAAATATATGGTCAAATTGAGAGAGGAAATTGTTCATGAGAATGCAAACCACACATATAGAGCTCAATAGTTGGATGATAAATTCATCTTAAGTAATGACACATTCCCACTTGGTACTATTGTTTAAGTAGCATAATTTGTAACAAATTACTCATTGTAGCCACAAATGGAGGTTCAGTCACGATACTATAACTTATTACATATTTCTATTTTCGTGCATATAACATTCATGCATTATATGGAAAGCACTGAGAAAGATCTAAAAAATATTAAGAGAATATCATTTCTACATCAGTGATGATTGCACACATTCTACAGAATATGTGTGAGAGTGTTTCCAATTTTATACAAAGTTGGTTAAAAGGAACATTAATTTTTAATCAACATTACATTTTGTCGGATAACTACACATCATAATTTAAGAATGCATGGTTGTTTTATTTTCTAAGTAGGATACACATGAAAACAAGTTTACAACATATCTAAAGTTTTACTAAGGTAGAACATGGGAAAGGAGAGCATCGTGGTACAAGAGCATGTATGGAAATAAACCCTTATAAGAGAAGAATTAAAGTACAAAGATGGTGTTAAATTTATAGGTGCAGAAAACATTGTTGATTGGTGTAACAAGAAAATTGACCATGAATCTCAACAAAGATCAGCAATTTGTAGATATTTATAGTTTATATGGTGTTGGTGTGAGGTATTGTTTTTTCCTTTTATTTATTTAGGGTTTTTTCCACCTCACACATGGAGAGTCATCTCACTTAGTTGAGCCATAGGTTTTTTAGGGAGTTATATGACATATGAAAAATTCCATCATAGAATTTTTCATATTGTCATATGCTTCATTATCATATGGGAATTATATGTTATTCCTAGAATTATAACTCCTTGATCCATCATGGGAGTATGAATTTTCTAGGTATGAGAGTTACACAACACTCCTACTTGTACCTCTCTTTTTGATCTATAAGAATGAGTAGACATGTTTTGCTTATGCATGAATATTTGGATTATGGTTAATTCTTGATGATTACTTAGAGTAATTTCTTATTTTTATTAGAGTGCAATGATTTTGATGCTCATAGGCTCTTTTTCATCCTCACAGTTCAACATCACATGATATAGTAGGTTCTTTGTTTCACTAAATGTGTAGCCCTATTGGTTGTTACTAATTACTTCTGGTTTAAAATTCCTAGCTTCTTGTGCAAGGTTTCATTAATCATTTTTTGATTTATGTTAATCTAGATTAATATTAATTTTGGATTTTTTTATTTGTGTGTTTTGATTTGGTGTTTGTGTAGTTAGGATTTTTTAGTTGGATTTTGCTAGCTACAACTATTGATGCAGCCTATAATTTACCCATAACAGCCCAGGCGTGCTGACACGTCACTCAAACTAAAATGAGTGCTCACCAAAACTATGCAAAGGTACCAAGACCATCTTTAGGGTTTATGTTGTAGGATGTTAGCATAATGAAGACTTAAAGCATTCAGATCCATCAAGAGTATATCATTCTACAGTGCATGTTCAGATCTAGATCTAGATAATAATAGACTTAAATGATAACCATGATGAAATCAAGCATGCAAGAACCAATTATACTTAGAATTAACACTCTCATTTAGCCAATACACTCCATTATATTAAACATGATAAATACACAGAAGCTTCGTACAATACTAGAATCATGTGCTCATGCACGTAATAGATATGATAGTATAATCTCATAGTAATTCAGTCCTTACACATCTCTGTATATGTCATTTTACATAGACTAATACATATTTATAAGTGTGGGGAATTTCCCTTCACAGCTTATCAAATCCCAAAGTAGGTCACATGCTATTATTAGCCACATGTTGTTACAATAATAACCACACATGCAAGTGTGCTAACAATAGAATTATCCTAGTTAAATGTTAGTATTAAATCTATTCTCAACTTGTACCCATGCAAAGTGCTTCATATCTGATCCTCTAAAAATAGCATATTTGTGTCATGCAAGTCTTTAATTGGTTTGTGTGTTGCATACGCTATCTCCAAAAATAGCTCATCATCGTAAAAATGGATAAGTCCTGAATCTTCCTCTATCCTCAGCACGTGATTCCTTCTCAATCATACCACACTTTTGAATGTGTTCTACTATTCTACGTGAACCTTCTGTATGTTTTTCAATAAGTTCCATATCTTGACTAACCAACATTACCCCACACTAATTGTATTTCCGCCCCAACAATGGTTGTATCTAAAATGAATAAAAGAATATGAATAGAAGAATGGAAATAATTTTTATGAATAAAAAAATTACTTTACCCTGTAACATCTTCTTCTTCAACCAGAAGAGTCAATTCTGGATATTCTTCTTTTATTTTTGCCTCTAATGTCTGTCAATCATTGAACACACCCTCTGTCTTTTCTGGGATATCCACTGCAATTGAATCTAGCTCATCTTTTGCAATCTCTTCTTTCTCATTTTGTAAGACCAAAATAATTTTGGACATGTCAGTAATTCTTCCTTTTAATAAGTCCATCATGCAGTGAGTTTCCCAAGCACATCTAGCTTTTACTTGTGTGGTTCTTATGATGTTGTACAGGCTTTCGCTTCTGCTTGACAAGTGCTAATCATTCTACGTGGCCTAAGGTCTCATCCTTCATGGCTTTTGGGACTTCATGTTGTCCTCTATAATGGTCCTAGTTCTTATAACAGCTTCTAGGGATGTACAAATATTCAGTGCTTGATCTGATTTCTTCAGTTCCTCTTACAAGCTTTGGAGTAATCCCTCATATGATGCAATCTTCCTCATCACCAAAGCCTTTTCTCACTCTACTTCCTACTCATGATTCTTTGGTTTTAGCATGTGCAGAGGTCCATCTTCAAACCAAAAATATACCAAAGTTTTTATATAATGCATTGCTGAAGGAAACATTTTGGGTACCTTAGGCTCTAAGTGTGGCTTTTCTTTCATGATATTATCCCTAATTTCCTCTACCATGCTGATGAAAATAGTGTTCTTCTTCTATTCCAAGTATTTTTCTTGCTTTAGGTGCACTATTTCTACATCCTTGGCCTTGATATCTTCCCTTAGCGCCCTCATTGTTGCAACCTTGTCTACATTTCTCCATACCACCTCTGTCAAGACTTTCACCAAAGCATTGCTCTCTTGTTCATCTGACATAACAGTAGGATTTATTGTTATGTGTATGTCCTGAGGTGTCTTCTTTAACCTCCTTGATACACATGAATCCTCACATACATCAAAGTTTGATTCATCCATGTGTGTGTACATAAACCATGACACTTGCTTCTTTGTGTGCATGGTTACCATATCTTCATCCATCAACACCCATCCATACAACTCCTTTGGTGTCACTGTGCTTTGAAAACAAGTATAGAAAATTTGACATGTATCCTCAGCATAGCCCATGACTGATGCAACATATTATTCACTTGTTGTTGTCGATCTTGGCCCATGAGGAACTTGAGCTTCAAGATTTAGATTTTGTTCTGCTATGCCCTGAGGAGCCTCTTGCGTTGTCTCATCTACCTCCTTTTATTCTTCTTCTCCATCCTTTATTTCTTCATCCTTTGGCTCTTCCATGTTATTTGTAGGTGTAGTAGATTCAAGCACACTTTCCTCAGACTCTTGTGCCTCCATGTATAGCTTTAACTTTCTCCTTCTCCTCTCAAATGTCTCCTTTTGTGGAGAAATTTGAGGTGATCTGCGATTGATTGTGGAGTAGCACCTTAGGTTCTGGTTTTTCTGAATACCCTTTTGAAATGACACTCTCCTTGTACTATATCCAAGTCCTCATCATCTTCCTCTTGTGGCTGGGGTGGAGTAATCACGTGCTTAGCTTCTACCCTATCTATAGGCTTCCTCCTGCCTCTATGCACCTAACCACCACTATCTTCATGCTATTCTTATTCATCATCTACTTCTATTTTCTCTATGGGCTTAGGTGGTGGAACATTTTCCATTATATGCTTACCTTTTGGTGGCCCTAGGAGCACAAATTCATTCTCCACATACTTATGATTCTCCAGATTGGGCTTGAGTTGAAGGTACACAAGCACTGCTCTAACATCTCTAATGGAAAATATTACCAGCTTCATGCTTATTATATCTGAGATAAGCCTCTCAATGTAGGTAGTCCATCCTTAATATACATATGTCTTTCTCAATGTATGGTAGTTGCAATCTACCTTATCTGCGATCAAGCTTAGGCAGTGTGCATCCAAAAACTGGTGAACTAATGCCTAGAAATATCATGCTATGAAGGCATATGGTAATTTTTATCATGGGCTCCAAGCCCCATCTTTCATGGTGAACCGCATGATGAAAAAGTGCTAGTAGACTGAAAACTACACTGCCTTACCCACCACTAAAGGAAATTCCTTGGGTATGTGCCACTCCTCTTCAAATTTCACGTGGAGCCTATCATATCACATCGATTCCCTCTGTTTAAATGGCCCACCCATAGTCCCTTCGCATAAGTATTTATTAAATATTTCCACCAAATATTTTTGTTTTGTGGAGTACTCCCAAATCTTCTCCTTTGGCCCATCAGGCACTCCAATCTCCATAAATACCTAAAGACAATAAAATAGCAACAACAATAATTCTGTCACCTGTACGCACTTCTTCAATGATTGTCTTTGATATTTTCTCTATGATATTATAGAAAACTCCTTGAGACATTTTCCTTGCAATGTGTAGCCACATAGTAATCACTTGTGACCAGTTTTCTTGGTCATTCAACTTTGTTACAAGGTGTGCAGTGCCTGCACTACTGGGTATTTCTTCAATTTTTTGATGTCCATGCCAAGTAGACCCTTGGTATATCCCAGCTCCTTCATTGTCTCTAGGATCACTGCTTTATCTGTTAAGTCTCTCTCCAAATCCGCTCCTAAGACCCTTATTCCTGTCACTGTTGAAATCAAGGCAACTGTGATTCTAACCCTCCATCTAGCAAAGTAGAAGAATTCATCATTGACTCTTCTCATCAACCATCGATAAAATGGTTCATAATTTCCAAAGTATGGCAGCTCGTATAACTTGTTGACTCATATCTAATTTAGTAACTTCTCACCAGCCTCATCGTATACTGACATATCTTCTATTGTGTGCTTTTTCATTTTTGTGGTTAGCAACGCATCTAGTTCCTTCTTATTATCTAATGTGCAATGGTTGTAATCTCTGATCTTACATTGATGGATGTGAGAATCCCATTCTTGTCCCATAATCATACCATCTGGATATGAAATTTCTAAGAAATTACTCTCAAGAGTAATTTCTTCTTCCACTTCAACCTTCTTCTTCCCTTTTACTCCTTTTATGGGTGCTTTCTTCAGTGCCATTTGAAAAAAAAAATCTCTTTTTCTACCCTCTGTAATCAAGAAATTTGAAACCCTATTTTAAATCTCCATTCCCTAGTGAAATCGTGTGCCCTAGCTCTTTTGTAATGAGTCTGCTTTGGTCAAACCCTTCACCTATGGGAACACAATCTTAGCTTGCACACAAATCTTCTCTCCATGTTTGGTTTCACACTCTTCACACCTTGACACAATTGTTTGACTCATTTGCACTTATCTCTTTTCAAATTATCTCAATTGCAACACTAAAAATTAACTTGCATCCCATCGTTATATATATTTTCTAAAAGTTAGTGCATTTATTTCTCCTCCACCTGCTAATCATCCTCTCATTAATCAACCATTTTCATTCTTTCCATGTGGTATATCTTCGCGCCCAAGCTATAGCCTTCTAGCGCACCTTCCTACCTTCTAGCCATGGACTTCTCTTTAGTGTGCCTCCATGCACCCAAGTACCTCACCATTGTGCCTTCTAGTGGTAGTCTCCATGGCCTCTACTTACGTCACGTTTTACTTGTTTCTTCACTCATATCCACCTATGGTCCTCATTTCCAGAAGAATTTTTTTCCAATTCCCCAACTTGAATAGAACCCGTAGTAGTTTTTTTCCTTTCATGTGTACTTATTTTCATTAGTCCTGTACCTAGATATCAATAAGCACCCCAAACTAAGGATATGTGTAGTCCTCTATGCATATAAATTCTTCAAATGAGTAATTAACCTTTGGCACGTAAACCCACTTATTACACAAAAACACCAACTAAATTGACAAAACATAGCGAAAAAGAAGGAAATACATTAAGGAAAATGCATAATTGAAAACCTAATCTAAATGGAAACATTGACTTATTACAAACACTAAGAAGACTTATTTATAGTAGGGATTCAACCTACTCCTGTTAAAGTAACCAGGTAATCATGTGCCATCAAGTGCCTCTAATTAGAAAACACCTATTTCAAGTATGTGAGTGATAACATATGGCCCCAACCAATGTACTTTGATTTTTCCTAGATGGTGTAAAAAATTATAATCATAAAGGAGCACCATCTGTCCACTTCTAAAATTTGTTTCGTAATGTGCCTGTCATGCCATGCTTTTTGCCTGGCCTTTTCTTGTTTTTGACTCCAACGTGTTATTTCTCGTTGCTCATCCCAACTTAATTAAATTTTCAATCCATTCTTCTAATGCTTTCTCATCAACTAGATCTACAGTGCGTGCAATACGCAAATATGGTAACATGAATTTCATAGGAAGAACTGCTTCTGCACTAAACACTAACTTAAATTGTGTGTCTTTGTTCAACCTTTTATATGTTATTCGATATGCCATAAGTATTGTAGATACTTTATCATCCCAATACTTTCTTCCAACATCACAAATTTTTGTCAATGTCTGGCTCGACTTTTTTGAAAGCCTCAGAAGTCCCATTTTCATGAGGATGATATGGTGTAGTATTATGGTGTACAATCATGAATTAATCTAATAAAATTTGATTGTATCATTCAGAAAGTGTGTGCCCCTATCACTGTTCAAAACTTAAAGGAAATTCATACCATGTAATAATATTTTCCCATAGAAACCTGCTATTATAACCACTATACAATCCTTTGTAGGTGTTGTTTATTCCCACCTTGTCAGATAATCGATGCAAGTTATGATATAGTGTGATCCAAACCTGTGGGTGACTGGTGAAATAGGACCCACAAAATCTATAGCCCATTTCTCAAACTGTTCTACGCTAGTAATAGGTCTCAGAGTAATTTCATCTCATTAACCCAATTTCCTAAGACATTGACAGTGATCACAAGCCTTGCAATAATCCTTAGAATCTTTATATAGGGTCTCCCACCATAATCCAACGAGGTAAAATCTTGCGTGCAGTGGTGTCACTTGCATAGTGGCCACCTACAATATCTGTGTGCTCATGCTTTAGTACATAAGTGGCACAATACTTCATCTTGACCTAATTTGTATAGGTCATCACTAATCAACATATAGGGTTTCGCGTGTATGGCAAGTTATTTCTTCTCTAATGATTTCATTCCTTCTAGTGCCATGCCTTTTTGAAGAAAGAAAACAATGTCCTCTAATTCCGATGGCACTTATTGTAACCTATATAAATGTGCATCTGACATGGTATCTTCAATTTCTTGTGCTTCTTCTCCTATCTGTATTTTGGATAAATGGTTTGGTCCAAAATTACTTTTCCCTCATTTTACCACAATTGTGAAATCAAATTCTTGAAATAAGAGTACCCATCTACATATTCGCCCCTGTAAAACGAGCTTGTTTACCAAATACTTCAATGCCACGTAATCTGTGTAAAATACAAATGGTGTAGCTAGCAATTATTGTCTAAACTTATGTAGCACATAGATCATTGACAAAGCTTCGTGCTCTGTAGTTGTATAATTTTGTGATGCAGAGTCAACTTTTCTACTGGAAAAATAGATAGGATGATATATAATATCTTCTCTAGGCTGAGCCAATACTGCGCCAATGGCCATGCCAAAGTCATGCACATGTACATGAAATGGGTGGTCCCATAAAGGAAAACATAGAATAGGGTGTGGTAGTAGGTTTCTCCTTTAATGTCTCAAATGCACGCTACTGCCGGTTCTCCCTGGTAAAACATACCTTTTCCTTTCAGTAACTCCTCCAAAGGTGCTATAATGCTGGCATATCATTTAATAAACTTCCTGTAATATCTTGTATGACCCAAAAATTTGCGCACCTCACTTTGACTAGTAGGATGTTAGCATGATGAAGACTTAAAGCATTCAGATCCATGACTAGTATATCATTCTACAATGCATGTTCAGATCTATATCTAGAGAATAATAGACTTAAATGATAACCATGATGAAATCAAGCATGCAAGAACCAATTATACTCAGAATTAACACTCTGATTCAGCCAATACACTCCATTATATTAAACATGATACATACACATAAGCTTCTTATAATACTAGCATCATGTGCTCATAGCGCATAAAATATATGATAGTATAATCTCACAGTAATTCAGTCCTTACATATCTCTATATATGTCATTTTACACAGACCAATACATATTTATAAGGGTGGGGAATTTCCCTTCACCATTTATCCAATCCTAAAATAGGTCACATGCTATTATTAGCCACACGCCATTAAAATAATAGCCACACATGCAAGTGTGCTAACAATAGACTTCTCCTAGTTAATTGTCAGTAATAAATCAATTCTCAACCTGTACCCATGAAAATATCTTCGTAGCCGATCATCCAAAAATATCCAATGTGTGTCGTGTAATTCTTTAACTGGTTTGTGTGTTCCATATGCTATCTCCAAAAATAGTTCATCTTCACAAAAATGGCTAAGTACCGAATTTGTCTCTATCCTTAGCGCATGATTCCTTCCCGATCTTCCTGCACTTTTGAATGCACTCTGTTGTTCCACTTAAACCTTCTATGTGTTTTTCACTAAGTTACATATCTTTACTCACCAACAACTATCTTTAGTGGAAAGCTTACTTTGGAGGTATTTATGTTTCTAGTTTTGGTGCTTGGTTATTTACATTGAATTTTGTCTGAGATTTTCTATTTTACTCCAAAACTAGCTTCCTCCTCCCCACCACCCTGCCCTGCTCAAGTATTGAACCCTTGTTTTGATCCTCAAAATCTATAAAATCTCTTTCCAATTTGGTGAGGTCCTCCCTTATCTATTCAAGATCTCTTCTAGCTACAAAGATCTATTACAGCTTAGTGAGATCTTCTATAAAATACCTCCCTATCATATGGGCTTATTTTTTTGACTTGGTCGTGTTATTTGGTAGCTCCCCAAGTTGGGTTTTCTTTCCTTGTCTTTTACCGGTCCTGACCCTATTTCACCTTGCCAAGTTTTCATTATCTTCACCTAAGATCTGTCTTACCTTTTCTCAGTGTGTCGATGGAGTTTTTTTCTTATCTCAGCTTTGTTTTCTATGGTCACCCGAGTTGAACCCCATAAAAAATCCTCGTTGGCTCACCTCTTCCATGTATACTCATGAATATCACTTATCTCTTCTTCCCTTTTCTTGTTGACTTGTCCTCATGACCCTATTCAAACCCGAACATGTCTTAGACTCTTCCAAATATGTGTGTTTGTGTTTTCTTGCTTGTACCTTATTGGTTGTTCACCTCTATCTCACATATGGTAAAAACCCACCATCTTGCAGACTACAAGCTCACCCTCCCGAGCCTATAACTCTTGTAATGGCCCTGTGAGCTTGGTATTTTCCACCCTATATGCATTACCTACTCGACTTCATAATGCCCATGTTTGTACTGTCGACCAATGTTCATGGACCACTCACTGAGTTGAAGCTAGGTTTCTTTCTTGAGTCCGTCAATCCCACCACTTAGCATTAATGTGTGTTGTTTTGACCTTTTACCCTTTTAAATTGTTTTCCATCCTTAAATTTCAAACCCACCTTTTCTTTTTTATCTAATTTATGTGTTTTTAAAATTAGGCTATTAATTTTATAACATAGATTATTTAATTAATCTAAGGTAGGACCTTATTATTCAAAAGGTAGGAAATTATTTATAACTAAGTTATTACTATTAATTAGGTCTTTCAAATTAACCATTGAGGGTTAGCTAATTTTTTAATTAAAACTATTTAATTTATTTCTTTTGGTAATTAAATTAAATTAGAAAAATATTTGAAAATTAGTGTTATTGAATGTTTCTTAACGTGTGCTTGAAAAATGGTGTGTTGTTCCTTTTCTGGAGGACCTTTTACATTTTGGGAGGTCTTTTGGCTCTGTTTGGAGTCATTTTTATTGTAATCAAAATATTATTATTTCTTACAGGCTCATGAGAGTGTCTATTATAGCCTTGTGGAAAGGGAGTTCCAAGCGATGTGAGATGTTATTTCTCACCCAAAACTTAGTTTTTTTCTCTTCATTCTTGTTTTTGCATTGTTTTGTGATCATTACAGTGTCAATTTGTTATGATCACTCAAACCTTATTTTTCTCTGTACACTTGTGCATTTTTACGCCAATTGCAAGGTGATTTTCCAACTATTTCATGATGCACAATTACATCATATTCTAATCAATACACTAAAATAGAAAGTGCCACAAATAAGGGGTCAAAATATTGTTCTAGGTGTGTGTGTTTCCTTACTTTCTACATTATTTCTCTCTCTCTCTCTCTCTCTCTCTAAGGTGGATTATTTTTCTATTCCTTTTCTCACACCATTTAACTTCTTTGAATGGATATCTAAGATGATAATCAAAATAAGGGGTAAAGGATTTTTCCGTATCACTATGGGAGTTGAGACAAAACCAATAGATGAACTCAAGAAATATAGGTGATTTAACCTATGTGATGAAGCCTTAGGTATTCTTTGTGTGTTTTTCTCTCTGGACTTGCTCTTCCATATTGAGTCTTTCACAAAAATCAATGGATAATGAAAAAATATTGACGATATGTTTGGAAAACAAGATGAAGTGAGAGTTCATAAGCTGTAGAATTAACTCCTAGTAAATTTGATAACCTATATGCCTTATTCTTAAAGTTTGTGAACACTAGATTACTGTTGAAAGAATGTGGAGTTGAAAAAAATTTCCCAATTGATCTTGTCTTTTATATATAAGCTTGGCCTCGAATACTCTGTATTTTTTTATACCTTCCATGTCATGAAATAAGCTCTAGGAACTATTTGGAAGATGCCCACATTTGACATTTTTTTGTCTAAAATCATTCAAGAACAAGAAAAGTTGATTCAAATGGGAGTAATAAAGTATAAGTCACCTTCCCTTGTAGAAAGTACTTGTAAAGGGAAGGAAAAAAAATAGGAAAAAAAGAAATAGAAAAAGGACCAACCTAAGAAAGAATCCAAGACCACCAAAACCAAATCCAACACGAATGATTCCACTTTTGAGCCTGAATCAAAGAAGAAAAAGTTTATGTATTAATATTGCAAGAAGTTAGGACATAAAGAGAATCAATGCATGAGAAAAAATAGATCACCATAATCATTTACATGAGAATAATATTATAGGTGTTCCTGAGTCTATCAAGCTAAATTATACAAAAACCTAAGTCTTCATGTTAGCAATTTAATCTACCTTGAGAAAATGTCAAAAAATAGTCAGACATTTTTTTTGAGAAAATCCCTTGTACAGTGAATTCCTCCAAGTCTCGAGGTCTTAAATTTTTAGAATTTGATTTTGGAGATTTTTCTCTTTTAGAGTTTTAACTGCTCAGTCTTGGAAGTGCATTTCAAAAATTCTGAAGTTTGGAACTTCGAATTTCTAAATTTTTGGACTTTCGGGCTTACGGGGTGTGAAGTTTATATTTTAGTGAATTTGGTTTCAAAATCTCCAAAGTCTGAAAATCTGAAAGTCTGAATTTTTGGACTTTTAGGCTTTTGGGTTTCGAAAAAAATTGGTCACACTTTTGGTAAATTCTTTTTGGACTTTCGAAGTCTAAAAGTCTGAAAGTCTAAATTTTCAAACTTTCGTTCTTTCGGGTTCAGAACTTTTCCTCACCATTTCTCTTTTTGCCTCAAAATCTCCGAAGTCTGAAATCCTAAATTTTTGATTTTTTGGAATTTCAGGTTTATGGGTTTTAGGATTTCAAGGTTTTTTCAAGCAATTAATTCTTCACCAACCCCATATGGGACAGAATTTTCCCATTAATATCAGGATTTCTATTTAAACATGATTTTTTACTGTCATTTTCACCTAACAAGTTACTCTAACATTTTGTTTTCTCAGTTTTTGTGACATCATTTTCAAGGTATTTTGATTTCTTTATTTTTTTTTGGTTTAGGTCTTCATTTATTTTCTTTCTCATTTGGTTTTATTTTTGGTTTCTCTTTGTGTGTTTTTCAAATGATAACTCCCTTGATTCACCATGCCTTATATTTTCAGTCTTTTCACGTTTGCAGGTTTATTTTCAGGTTTCTCTGGAGTTTTCCATGCTTCTTTTCAATGATTGTCATTTTTTAGGAAGGTTATTTTCCTTGTTTCCATTGGAAAAATCAACTATTCATTTGTTCAGGAAAAGTATTTTGGAGAAAAATTTTGGGGAATTTTCTGTTTCGGAACTTCGGAGAAATTCATTTCGGGAAATTTTCCGTTTCGAAACTTTGGAGAAATTCATTTCAGGAAAATATTTTGGGGAACTTTCCATTTCAGAACTTAAGAGAAATTCATTTTGGGAAAATATTTCAAAGATGTCTAGTTCAGAATTTCAGAGAATTTGATTTCAGGGGTTTCTTTCTGAGCTTTGGTTTATAGGATTTGAGAGTTATTTGTTTTAGGTTTTTGGGGATTTTATTTTCAGAATTTCTCCAACATCGGCTTCCGAATTCAAGAACTTGATGTCTACTTCTAGTTTAAAGGGAAAATAAAAGATGAAGTATTCGTTTCTTGGAGTTTCCCCTCAAACATGTTTGTCTTCTGACATTGGCAATATAGGAGACACTGATTTAGGTCAAATTGCCTTTCTATATTTCTGGGACAGAGTCAAGGTGCCAAATAAGAAGCCTTGGATGCAAGCCATTTATGATAGCGAGCTTTTCCTTGCTGCATGTTTTCCTACTTTAATGCATTTTCCAAAATTGGTTCTAGCTACAGCTGCCCACTTTGATGCAGAGTCTATGACAGTCAGAGATGCCGATGACAACGTGGTGATTCGCCTAGACCCCAACTTCTTTGAATATATTCTCAAGCTACTCGACGATGAAGATTACGGTTCCATTTCACTAGAAATAGTAGTAGAATATTAGGACAAAGATGTTGAATCATGCACAAAATTTGTGATGAAGAGTTACTTGGATAAGAGCATGGTTAAGTTACCAATAACGTTGTATAGGGAAGACTTTATTGAGGAAGTTAATGATATCATTTTACTCTTAAGTCGTGTTTTGGGTCTTCCATCTATAAATGAATTCCAAGAGTGGATGTTCTTATACATTTCCACTATAAAAAAGAACAAAGATCTTATTAGATGGGGAGAGCATATCTGTAGATCTATCTGTTATCAGTTGAGAAGGGTGTCAACTACAAAAAATTTCTACATGACATCTTTTCTAGTCCACGTTACTACTACTATGGGAGATTTTACAAGACTAAATACCAAAGGCATTTGCAACACTTCTCATATTTATGACTTCTATCCCCAACTCACCCTGAATGAAGGAAGCAAACATTTTCGAAGGATAAGTGATGCCTTCTTCGCAGTCATCCTCTATTTTTTTGATAAGGAATTGTACAATCTGGGGATATCTGACAAATCTTTTAAAGAAGTGTAGGAGTGGGGGGGAATATATCTCTAGTTCCCTACATTTACCTATATTCGGGTTCCAAGTTTCATAGGTTCCATAAGAAAATTGCCAAGGTATCCTATAGATAAATAGGTTCTATTATAGCTGATTTGATAGCTATTGGATTATCATTGAATCAAAAACAAGTGTCATAAAGCGGGAATGCATTTGCCTATTTTGATTGGTAGGTACATCTTCTTGAATATTCATAAAGCCAAAAATGTTGATGCAGAGATGGCTGAAGTAACCCTCTGAACTTTTCATCCACGAACCAACTTCAACTACTGGGGCAAGTTCGGTGAAACATGGTGTTCCAATGCTCATATGCCACAATTAGAAGATATCTGGGTCCATTGTTGGGATGAATACATCATCTGATAGAGGGATTTTGAGAGGCTGACTCTGGATGAGATTCGGCAATACAGTATAGATGATGTGCCATAAGACATGCATGATAATGATGAGTTTTTGGATGAAGCATATAAGAGTGATGACATTTCCAACCAACTATTTTCATGGATTGATTGGTATATAGAAGAATGTAGTAATACGAAAGAAAGGGTGGGGCCCATTCTTTAGAGGACCTACAACTAGATGGATAATTTTAGAATCAAACCCAAAGGATTTGAGCAGACTATAAACATAGGAGCCCCACCAATCATAAGCCTAACAACACCTATAAAGGGAAAAAGGTCAATCCAAAAAAACCTTGTAGTTCCAAGAAAGATTTCATTCATTATTGGTGGCTCATCTCTTCCTAAAACTCATGTTTCTCAAACCATACCTCTAGTAAAAACTATGGTAGAAGTGGTCATAGTTAGTGGTTCTCCTAGTACTTCACAAGCCCCATCAGTTCCTTCTTCTCTCCCATTTTCCCTTCATGTATTAATTCCTCCCAATTCTACCATCAGTTCGCTCTTCCCATCTCCTTCTATGGCCCAAGTGTTCTCATCCCTTCTAGATCTCTTGGCTAGAGAAAATATTGCATCACCTTTTCTTTCTTCACTTCCTTTATCATTTCCACTTCCTTCTATTCCATCCTCTAATGTCATTATGTCAAATTCTGTTGTTGTATTTACATCCACTCCTTCCATTACAACCACTTTTATCCAAACACCAATCAGTGTTTCCATCACCCTTTCCTTGACTGATGTATTAGGTATTACATCTACTACTATGTCTTTAGCTATCCTAGAAAGGTTATTCAACTAAACTCCTAAGTAGATAAGAAATTTCCTCTAGAATATGTTATAGATCTCAGAATTTTGGAGGAAGTACCCAAGAGATAGATTAAGAGACCAAGGACCATGTCAAATTTGACAATAAATCCATCTGGAGAATGGGTGATAGAGGTTGCCACCCCTATTGAGGGAAATACCAAAGAAATAATCACGGCTGTGGACTATCAGATCTCCAAGTTTTCATTAGGAAAGGCTACTTATGAGGGAGCTAAGGAGGATGTACATACTGCACTTGGGACTCTAATGGAAAAATATTAAAAAGATACGGCCACAAAGGATGAACTCAAGGCTCGGGTCAATCAACTCACAACATCGCTACGAAAAGTAACAAAACCCACTCCATCTACCGAAACCTCATCTACTACGGCCATGACAGTTTCAACTACCATTCATGATTTTTCTTATCATTAGCTCAAAAATCTAGGCCAGAAAGGGAGATCAATAAATGGGTGGATGGAATGGATATTGCTGGAAGTGAATCCTTTAATCAAGGAGGCTGTCGAGATTTATAATGATCTACAAGATGGGAGGGTTACTATTTTGAAAATGGATGAAACTTTTTCTGAGGAAGATAATAATCTGAATTTGAACCTGGCAACATGGAGTGAGATCAGAGTAGTGGATTCCGATTTTCTCCTTCAAGAGGAAGTGATCGATGATGTCTCCAAATTATTTGAATATCAAAATCTTATGGAATTCTAGTGCCAATTATTGCAATATTTGATCAAAAATTTAGATGAGAAATGATTGGGAGTTACAGATGCCCTAAATGATATTTCAGAAGAGTTTGATATTGCTAATTGCAAGTTTTTCAATGAGAACATCGAAGATCTTCCTGTGGAACAGATTAAATAAAGTTTCAAAGACTTGGTGAAATGAGACGATGAAGTCACTAGAAATTTTGGTTCTGATTCTATTAACATGTTGGTTTTGTGCCATAATTTCATAGGAAGAATACAGAAAGTCATGAGCAAGATGAGAAAAGTCTCAGCTGGGATAACAAGGGAGATCGAGATGGCAGATGTGGTGAATCAATATGCATGTGGACATGAGGATGAAGAGGTACATGGAATAATTAAATGCTTCATTAAATACAAACATCGAATGACCATGTGGGAAGAAATCCAAAAGAAATCTATAAAGGAGGAAGATGTTGCAGAACCTAGCCGAGCTGAGAAGCCATGAGAGGATGGATTTAAGCTCTGGATTAGTTAAAATTGCAGGGTTGACTGAGTCAAACGCTTGCAACAATCTTTGTTATTTTCATGGGAGCTTGTTCCGTTAATTTAATAACATTTCTATTTTTATTTAAATGTTAGTTAAGGGCCCAGCTGTAATGACTCAGCAAAAAAGAACTTATAAATAGAGGAATGCATAGGAGTAAGGGATATATTTTTTAGAGATTGTTGGTGAAGTTTCTCTCCAAGATTGGGAGAGTACTTTCAAGATTTGTGAAACCTTCTAATTTTATTCAGAATTATATCTTGTCATTGAAATTTTGAATTATTGTGTGGAATAATTAGTCATTGCATGCTCTGTGAATGTGATTCATGTTAGGATAAAATTTATTATCCTAGTATTTAATTATGCATAGTTTAATAATTATTTAATTTCATTAATTAAATAATAAATGGTTATATTGTTACATGGTTAATTAACCATATTTGTCTGTATGCACATTGTTATATTGTTTTAAACAATATATTTGTTTTTATGTAATTGTTGCTTCCTGGGTGATTTGGAAGCTTGTTTATTCTGGTTTTTGGTTGCACCTGTGCAACTCATTTTCCCAGATGTATTTGGCTATGCAATATCTATAAATATTGCAGCCCATCCTCTGTACTTTTTTACTTGATTGAGATTAATAAAATCTACATAGGCTTCCGTCCCTGTTTCTCAATCTACATTTGGTACCAGAGCGAAATTCTGGCCCTGTGAAGGTGTGGAAGAGAGAGCAGCAGAGAGAGAGGAGATTGGAGATGTGTTTGCAGCATTTGAGAGCCTATGCAGCCTCGTGCAAACTCCCAGCCCCATCCCTGCCTCCCCCACATCCTCCTGTTCCTTCCAGGTGCTTGGAAGGAAATTTTTTTTTTGCACTGGTGCACTCAGCACCAGGAAAAATTAGCTACAGGTCTGTATATGTACCTGCAGTGATCAAGAATCAAACAGAGCAAAGAAAATAAAAAAAAAGGAGGCACCCAAGCTGGAAAATATACAGTGGAAGAAGAGAATAGGTGGCCAAAGAAGAGGAAAAGCGGCCAAACCAGACTGAGATAAGTCCTCCACGCGTTTTTCTTGACCCAGCGGCCTGCACAAGCAAGGAAACATTTATTTTTTAGCAAAAGAGGCACCATTCTCCCTTGCCCGCGCCATTCTCAGCCTCCAGCAACCTGTACAAGGAGAAAAAAAATGTTTTTTTGAGCATACGCGCCCTTTGCTCTCCCCCATGGCCTGTGCAAGCAAATAAACAACAAAAATACAGCGCCCAGGCAATCAAACACGCTCCCAGGCACTCAAAAATGCAGCCAGGCACTCAAAAACAACGTCCAAAGGAAAAAAACGCGGCCAGGCATTAAAACACGTGGCCAAGGAAAAAATATACAGCAAAAATATGGCCTGATCAGTGTGTGGGAAGGAAAAAATGCGGCCTGAGCAAGTAAATGCGGCCTGAGCAAGGAAATAAAGCTTCAGATCCGGTTTTTAGGCAAATACAACCCTAAAAATGCCTCTTCACCAGCATGCGCCACGTGGCATCCATTTTCCAAGAGGTAAGTCCATTTACTTGTCAATAAATACAAATTCCTTCCTTTCATAGTCCAGGCGCCCCAAGTGGGCAAGTTGGTTAGTGCATGTGCCTTGGGAGTGAGAGGTTTGAGGATCAAATCCCACAAAAAACACTCAAAGACTCTCCTTTTGCATCTGGCGGATTTTTTGGCAGAACTGCTAAATTTAGCAGGCTTTTTTGAATTTAGTTACAACTAACTAAATTTAGCGGAGAAATCCCTAACTTAGGGTAAATTTTTTTTATTTTTTATTTTCTCCTATCTGGTCTGTTTTCTCATTCCAGACATTTTTTTACAAAAGGAGAACCACCTAAAAATTACATTTTCATCTATTTTTTTGCAATTTTTAGCATTTTGGGTTCAGGAGGTCACCAAGACCCCGAAACTGAAATTTTTTGCCTATTATTCAAATTGTACTGCATATTGTACTAATTTGTAGGTTGCCATAGTCAACTGCAAAACTTTGTAACTGCTTAGAAACTGGCAGAATTGTAATAAAAAACAATAAAATTGGTTATGTAACACTCACGAGATCCTAGATCTCATTCGCAGCGTTCGGTATATATAGTGCCTCTGGGAAGCGCTTACGGGTAAAGCTGTCGCAACTACTACTGCACTTAACGCCTAATATAGCTACAACAATGTCATCTGGGCATCGTCCCTATAAATCGACGGGGAGTAATAAGGTCACAGTGTACACACTATGAACCATCCCATCCGTCTGTGAACGATTGCAAGACATAAATCCGGACTGAGAAATTATCCAAGTATATAGCGAAGTTACGCGCGCGTATGAGGATATTTCTTTGAGCCGGTGTCAATAATCACATAGACCCCATCAGTATTATCTTGGTACCACGTATCGAATTCTTTCACGTACATTAACGCCTCTTTCACGTACCGCCGGGTATATAGAAAGGGCGAGCTTCTTCCACGTACCGACGGGTATATCGGAAGGGCGCGTATATAGAAAGGTTCGGTATATCGGACTGACGGTATATAGATTGGGAGACCTAATACTTGGAGTGATAAGAGCCAAACCCTGTCAGTGATCTTTGCAAAATGGGCACCAATGCCCCCAAATTTTTTCGTCCGGATTCACAATTGCTCAGAGGAAGCAACTATGCTGCATGGAAGACAGAAATAAAAACACAACTTGAGTTTGAAGAAATCTAGCCTGTTGTGACTGGTACTCTAACCAGATCACCAACGGATGCAACACAACAACGAAAATTTGATAGAGCAGATCAGAAAGAAAAACTCATCATCTTGTTTGGAGTATCCGATGATGTGCAAGCCCACATTTGAGATGCCACATCAGCAAAAGAAGCTTGGGATAAGCTGAGCACAATATATGAGGCCAAGAACAAGAATGTCATACTCAATTTGCAGAGTCAATTACATACATTGAAATTCAAACAGAATGAGAAAATTGAAGCCTTCCTAAGAAGAGTTGCAGAGTTGAGGGCTTCACTTCTAGCCCTTGGAGAAGAGGTCAAAGATGAATCTCTTGTTCCCATTGTTCTGAGAGCTCTCTCCTCTTCTTACCGTAGTTTTGTCACAACTCTAAACTTGTCAGATACGACAATTAGTTTTGACAAGCTAGTAAACCTACTACAACAAGAGGAAGCAATGCACAACAAGGATGATGAAGAGGAGCACGCACTGTCTTCACATCAAAAATGGAAAGGAAAAGGTAAAGGAAAACCTAAATCCTATCAAAATTCCCCACATCAGAATCAGTATCATGGGGACAATCAACAGAAGAAGCGATGTCCAATTTGCAAAAGAGGACATGACTTGCAAGAATGTTGGTTTAACACATATAAGAAAGGTTCATCAAGAAATTCTGGACCACAACAACAACAAACTTACAAGGGACATTCAAACAACTATCACGGGCAGAAAAAGGGGAACTAGAAAAGAAGACCCCACCAGCAAGGTAATATTGCTGAGCAACAAGATCAGTCAGACAATGAAGACTTCTTGTTCACTGCTCGATCAAGTGAACCGTCCACGTCATCTAGTGACATCTGGTATGTTGATTCGGGAGCCACTCGACACATGACCGGCCATAGAGACTGGTTTATTTCAATGAGGGACACGCCATCGAAAAATCATGTTTCGTTGGGAGATGATTCTTCATATACAGTTCAGGGGATTGGAAACATTTCTCTACCCCTTGGTTCACACAAATGCAGACTATCAGATGTTCTATATGTCCCTGGGTTGACAAAGAACCTTCTTTCAGTCAGTCAACTCCTAGATCACAACCTGAAAATTGACTTTGATAGTCAATCCGGCAAGAAAATGTGTTTGATTCGAGATAAATCCAGAGGCTCGAAAATAATTACAAAAGCCTCAAATGTGGAATGAATGTTTCAATTTGATTTCATTCACAAAAATGATCAAGCACTTGTGGCTAAAAACTCCACCTCAGCTCAGTTGTGGCATCGGAGATTTGGTCATGTAAGTTTCAAATATCTCGAAACACTTCGCTGGTGTAATATGGTACATGGGCTACCATCTCTTCAGAAGGATACAGACAAGTGTCCTCACTGCTTAGCAAGAAAACAACACAGAGTTTCATTCCAAACGAGTACTTTTCAAGCTCATGGTAAACTTGACCTGGTTCATACCGATCTGTGCGGTCCAATGCAGCCAAGTCATTCAGGGTTCTAGTACTTCATGCTCTGTGTTGACGACTATTCACGGAAAATGTGGATTTTTTGTCTTCGCAAGAAAAGTGAAGCCTTTGAAACATTCAAAAAGTTCAAAGTGGTAGTTGAGAAAGAAACTGGTCGTCACATCAGAACTCTCCGCTCAGATCGAGGAGGGAAATTCACCAGTGATGAGTTCAGAGACTATCTACAAACTCATGGGATTCGTCGACAAATGCCTCCTCCACACACACCACAACAAAATGGTGTTGTTGAGAGAAGAAATCGTACTATCATGGAAATGGTGCAATGCATGATCGATGATTCCGGACTTGCAAAGACATTTTGGGAAGAAGCAGCAAAAACAACAGTGTATTTGTTAAACAGAACGCCCACAACTGCTCTTGATGGAATTACACCACAAGAAGCATGGTCAAAAAGGAAACCATCCATTGCACACCTCAGAGTATTCAGGTGCAAAGCCAGCATGCACATACCCAAACAGAACAGAAAGAAATTGGACATGAAGTCACAAAATCTCATCTTCATTGGATACAGTGAAGAGACTCTTGGATACAGACTGATGGATCCTAAGACCAGAAAAGTCTACACAAGCAGAGATGTTGAGTTTTTCGAGAAGGAAGCAGAGACTCCTCCTCCAGACTCGCAAGATGTAGATTTTTCACCAGTTGTAAAAACTGAAACTAATGTTCCCTCAGAAGATGAAAGTGATGATGGGGATGATGGTGTTGATCAAATAGAACCACAACCCATGGGAACAGCTCAATGTATGCCTAAATGGTGTACAAGCACATTACGAGATGCAAGACTGGATGCTCCATCAGATACATCCACCCCTGGACCACAGACTCGCAGTAAAGCAAGAGAAGAAGTTAACTTTGCTTTGATGAGTAGAGTCATTGAATCAGACGAGCCCTCTACAGTCCAGGAAGCCCTACAGTTAAAAGCTTGGAAAGATGCCATGGATTCTGAATATCAATCAGTGATGAAGAATAACACTTGGCAGCTTGTTGATCTTCCACCAGGGAAGAAACCCATTGGATGCAGATGGATATTCAAAACTAAGTACAAAGTAGATGGGACAGTGGACAAGTGCAAAGCAAGACTTGTAGCAAAGGGGTACGCATAGAAAGAAGGCATTGACTATGAGGAGACATTTTCTCCAACAACTAAGATCAAAATGATCAAGATGATCTTTGCTCTAGCTGCTCAGTTTGGATGGAAAGTTCACCAAATGGACGTAAAAAGTGCCTTCCTGAATGGAGATTTACAAGAAGTCTACATGACTCAACCTGAGGGATATGTTGTACCTGGTCAAGAAGAAAAAGTATGCAGACTTAGGAAATCTCTGTATGGCCTCAAACAGGCACCCCGGGCATGGTACATCAAGATTGATGAGCATTTCGTACAACATGGATTCGTCAGAAATCCATATGATCCCAATCTCTACCTCAAAAAGCAAGGGGGGGAGATGGTGATTGTTGTAGTTTATGTCGATGATCTAGTCATCACTGGCAGTTCAGTGAAGATGATTGATGAAACGAAGAAAGATCTTAAGCGATCATTTGACATGAAAGATCTCGGGCTTATGCACTACTGTCTTGGACTAGAAGTATGGCAGAAAGAGAATCACATCTTTGTTTCTCAGATGAAATATACCAAGACAACACTCGAGAAGTTTAGGATGATGGATTGCACACCAATTGCTACACCTATGGAGAATAGATTACAGTTATCTCGTTCAGATCCATCTCCTGAGGTAAGTGTCACTCTCTATCGGCAGCTGATTGGGAGTCTCATTTACCTAACCTACACTAGACCAGATATCAGCTTTGCAGTGAGCTATCTATCCAGGTTCATACAGGAACCCAAAATTTGTCATTGGAAAGATATCTCAAAGGATCAGTGGATCTTGGTCTAGAATACAAGAAGAATGAAAACTTCTTCTTGACTGGATATTCGGATTCAGATCATGCAGGTAACATTGATGATAGAAAATCCACTTCTGGATTTGTATTCTTTATGGGATCTGGACCAATATCATGGGGAAGTAAGAAACAACACTTTGTTTCTCACTCTTCCACAGAAGCCGAGTATCGTTCTGCAGGAGAAGCTGTCTGTGAAGTGATTTGGCTACGTCGCATACTGGAAGGACTTGGAATACCACAGGACAAACCAACTACCATGTATGTTGACAATGAAGGTGTTCTCAAACTTGTTCGCAATCCAGTTTTTCACGAGAGAACAAATCACATTGAAGTTCAGGTTCATTTCATACGCGAACATGTGTTGAAGCACAACATCCAGCTTCGATTTTGTCCAACGGCTGAACAACGAGCAGATATTTTCACAAATTCACTTGCACGTGACAAGTTCAAGTTGTTCAGAGCATTTCTCTCCTCATCTCTTCAGACAATGCACAATTAAGGGGGGGAATGTTAGGATAAAATTTATTAGCCTAGTATTTAATTATGCATAGTTTAATAATTATTTAATTTCATTAATTAAATAATAAATGGTTATATTGTTACATGGTTAATCAACCATATTTGTCTGTATGCACATTGTTATATTATTTTAAACAATATATTTGTTTTTATGTAATTGTTGCTTCCCGGGTGATTTGGAAGCTTGTTTATTTTGGTTTTTGGTTGCACCTGTGCAACTCATTTTCCCAGATGTATTTGGCTGTGCAATATCTATAAATATTGCAGCCCATCCTCTGTACTTTTTTACTTGATTGAGATTAATAAAATCTACATAGGCTTCCGTCCCTGTTTCTCAATCTACAATTCATTGGCATTATTGATTAGTTTGCCTTTATTTCAGATTATTTATTTCGTGTTGTGAAGAAATAGTGTAATAATCTTTCATCAGTTGTGAGATTATTTTTTCTTTGTGTTGATTAAAAGTTGCACTATTATTATCAAATGAAGTAGATGTTTATAGTGCATTTGAGTCTATCCTTTTGATAAAATTATCAATGTATCAAATTAAATTGTATCTTTCTCATATGCATGTTAAATTTTAACGAAGGAACGTGTGCTCCCAATTTGTGGTATTTTATACCCTTTCTAAGTTGCAATAGGTGAAGGTGGCCAATGATGCAAGCATCCTACCCACATTGAACCTTTTGGAAGTTGAACATTATTTTTCCTCAGTGCATCACCACTTCTAGCATATATTTTATTTCCTTGCATTTTCTCTCCCTAATCCAATGAAATGTTAGTATAGGGCTAGTCAGCTATTTTCATGCATCGGAAGTAGTGTTGTATTTTGGTTTAGGAAAAGGAAGCTAACCTTGACCAGAGGTTCACCTTGATCCCAAGTCCCATGGCTTGATAGGTGATCCCATGTTTCACAATCACACTGAATGTCGTAAGTTATTTTCAGGACATTCAGGGGGTGCAGTGATTTGGTGACAACAATTTTTGGCATGCCGGGTGGGACAAAGAGTTGGTACTTCTCTTCTCATTCCATTGACACAAGGTATCTGGCGAATCCATCTCTCTAGATTTCAAATTTTAGTACATCAACTTATGCGAATAATTCACACAAGAGCTTCTTCAAGGTAGGATAATTGTAATCATATAGAGCTTTCTTTGTCTCCCCCAAGAAGAAGGGGAAGAAACCTTTCAGTATCATCAACTTCTTCTTTACCTCATAGAGGGCATTCAAATCCTCCTGAAATACATTTTTCCCCATCAATACACAACCAGATTTTGAATGTCATGGCGGCCAATACTTGTCCACCATTCAATACCAGTAGTCCTTTGTTGTTAGCGCAAAGAGACACCATACTGGCAGCTACCTTGAAAATTTTACCATTTTACACTGGAGAGACTAATTTTTCACCTCAAGAGCACATACTGGATGTAGCCAACATCTGCGTAGTACACAATATCATAGAAGATAACATGGCAGTTTGACTCCTTACTACTTCATTCAAAGGTAGAGCACTTCGATGGTTTTGAAGTTTAGCTACTAGATCCTTTACCACTTGGAATGATTTAGCAACGAAGTTTTGTAAACAGTTTAAGGACAAAAGTGATAATCTCTTACTTTTAGAACAATTTCAAGACAAGCAATAGATGATACTAGATACTGATCAGACATCCACTTCTTAAGCCCCAACACAGATACTAGATTATAAAGGCATGAGAAAGAAATCATTAGAAGTATCTGTGGAACAGACTACAAAGAAAGATATAACGGAGAGTATCACAATACCCAATAAGCATTATCCAAAAGAAGACCCCAATTCCCAAAAAGGTATTTGCAAAGTGGGAGCGACTTCATTCAACATCGAGGAAAAAATGAAGAAGACCAATTTGAGCATCATAATGTGGGACGCACTTTCAATTCCTTCTCAAAGGAACTTGCTACGAGAGGCCTTGAATAACTTTGGCACTACTAGTAGACCATCAGGCCAGGAAGTAGTAGTGGCAACCAGATTATGCCAACCCGAGTCAAAAATACATGCTAAGACCAACAAGCCTCCACCATTTTATATCTCGCTGATTATTGGTGACCATTTGGTGCATAATTATATGATCGATTCTAGCACCAGTAGTTCTGTGATGCCTAAGCAAGTCGTGGATGTACTAGAAATTCCATATGCTCCAATTTTGAGAGGAGTTGTTCAACTAGATGGTACTGCAGTCCAAACTGTGTGGATCATTAAGGGACTTCAGATCACTATCCACGCATGTCCTAGTTTGACTTTCACACAGGATATATCTATCATTGATCTCCCTCCCCTCTTCACCGTCTACTTATCACAGGATTTCACCACAAAAATGGGAGGTTATTTGTCATCAGATTGGTTGTATATGATCTTGAGGACCTGATATGGGACTAAGGTAACTATAAGGGTAGAACAAATCTATCACAATCACGTGGAACCATACACATCCAAACCCATAAATGGTAATTATGCCATTTGTGATTATGAAGATGAGGATACAGATCATGAGCCAACTAATCTTGTCGAAGAAGTTCTAGACACAATTCTCGATGAAGTGAGCATAAACCATCAATATGACCCATATGCTAATTTATTGGCAAATGAAGAATCTAGTCTTTTGTTCTTGGAGGAGACTAGATTAGGTATGTATTACATTCATGAAGAAGATGTCATCATACCTCAGCTGGTTAAGGCATCAAGTGATACAAATGGATTTTTTTAGATGTTCTTTGATGGATCACGAAGTAAAAATGGATCTGGTGTAGGAGTCATGTAAATTTCTCTAGGAGGGGATAAATATTTATCATCTTTTTGGTTGTAGTTCAGTTGTACTTATAATTTCGCTGAGTATGAGGCTCTTATACAAGGGATGCAGCTGGCCCAACAAAGAGGAATCAAATCCCTGATCATTTTTGGTGCTAGCGAATTGGCGGTTCATTAAGTAATAGCCTGCAGTGCATCAAAAAATGATCTCTTAAGATCATATAAGAATCTAGTTTGGGACCTGATAGAGGAGTTTGAAGCTTTTGGAATTCATGTGGTTCCTAGAAATCAAAATCAAGATGCTAACAGGCTTGCTACTATCAGATCTCAATATGATATACCTATGTACATCATGAAGGAAGGTCAACAAATAGTTAAAATGGCTGTTTGTCCTGTAGTACCAGATAATGTAAGAAATTGGCAGGTTTTTGATAGTGATGAACAAATTGTTATTTTTCTACAACAAGAAGCAGAGTTCACTACTATACACCAAGGTAAATTACAAGAATACTATGGTGACCAGGTCATTTAGTTGAAAGGAAACAAATTGGAAAAAGGCCTGATCATGCTTAAATCTATCTTCAATTTGGATGACCAGGGTAAACGACAAAACACAAATATGGTGGTCAAAGAAGAAGATTTTGAGGAAGTTGAGGTGGCTAGCGAGAAATGTTTAAAGATTAGAAAGGTATAAACTGCTCAAGAAAAGGAAGCTTTCATTGAATTGTGTCAAGATTATCATAATATTTTCACATGGAGCTATAAATACATGCGTGGTTTTGACCTAGGCCTAGCTCAACACACGATTGAACTGGATCCAAACTCTAAGCCAATTCATTAAAAAAAAAGAATAATTAATCCCAAGGTTGAGCCACTAATGAGGAAAGAGATAACCAAGCTTATCAAAGCCTACATAATTTTTCTCATCAAGCATTCATCATGGGTAGTTAATCTAGTGCCTGTAATGAAAAATAATGGAGAGATTTGGCTTTGTGTAGATTTCAGGGATTTGAACCATGCCTCATTAAAGGATCATTACCCTCTTCCATCAATGGAAAAATCCTCCAAATAGTGGTAGAAGCTCAGAGGTTTTCTCTGTTGGATGGCTATTTAGGGTACAATTAGATTCTAGTCCAAGAATCTGATCAATTCAAAATGGCTTTCACTACTAAGTGGGGCATGTATACATACAATAAAATGTCATTCGGATTGTCCAATGCAGGGGCTAATTTTTAAAGAGCCATGGACATGGAATTTAAAGTACTCATAAATGATATGATCTTGGTTTACCTTGATGCTATAACTGTCTATTCCCAACATGCCGAAGATCATATTGCACATCTAAGGAAATTTTTTCAAAGGTGTATAGAGTTTGGGGTCTCACTAAACCCTAAGAAATGAATTTTTTCTATTCAGGAAGGAAATTTATTAGGGCATATTGTTTTAGTTGAAGGAATCTTAATCAACCTAGCTAGGATTCAGTTAATTTTGTCTCTATCCCTCCCAAGTCACAAGAAAGGTCTCCAAAGTTTCTTAGGAACTATAAATTTTTTTTGGAGATTCATTCCCCAATTTGCAACGTTAGCCAAGCCATTGATGGCCATGCTTAAAAATAAAATTCCTTTCTCATGGAAAAAATAAGGGAGATAAAGCTTTGAGGCTATCAAAAATTCTATTTCCCAAGCTCCTACATTGGTAAACCCCCGGTTTGACAAGGATTTTATTCTCTATGCTTTCGCAGGTCATGAGAGTATTTTAGGTATCCTCACTCAATAGAATGATGATCTGATGGAGAAATCAATTGCCCTCTTAGGTTAGCCTCTCAAGGAATATGAGCTCAAATATTATTTCACTGAAAAAAGGTCTTTGTGGTCATTCGAGCTCTGAAAAAGTTCAGGCACATGTTGTTCAAAAACAAGGTACATTTGATGGTTTTTCATCCTGGCGTTAAAGAGTTTTTGTTGAATAAGGAGATGAATGAGAAATGTGTTGGGTGGATCACAAAAGTAATAGAGTATGATGTACACATTAAATTCACTAAACTTGTCAGAGGCAAGGGGTTATGCAAGTAGTTGGCTACAGACATGGAAATTAAGGATGTTAAGGATGTTGCGCTCTTTAATATTGATGAAGGAAATGATCAGATTGATTAGTTAACTAAGATGGAAAATTTCCTCCTCTCGGGAGTATATCCTCCAAATATGGATAAGATTCAATGATGTACTTTCCGTCTCCAGTCTATTCCATATATTGTGGTAGATGGCATTATTTTCTGAAAGGGTTTGAATGGTGTTCTTTTATCCTGCATCAAACCAGAGCAATTGAACAAGCTATTGGAGGAGTTCCACAATGGGTTATCCAGAGGACATTACTCAACATGAACGACTACTGCCAAGATCATGCAATCTAGTTACTACTGGCCAAACTTGTTCAAAGATGCCCATTTTTGGGTAAGGAAATGTAAAGAGTGTGCTCTTTTTGTAGGAAAACATAAGTTGATAGCTCTCTTGTTGTATACCATTCATATGGATCGACCCTTTGATCAATGGGGGTTGGATTTTATTGGTATGATCAATCCTCCATCCAGTGAAGGACATAAATGGGTCCTTACTACAATAGATTATTTCACCCGCTGGACAAAAGTGGCGGCCTTAAAGGAGAGAATGAAAACATTGTCCTTGAATTCTTGGAGAGTATTATGACAAGGTTTGGTGTTCCATTTATTGTTATCTCTGAAAATGCAATGGCATTCCTCGAGATGAAAATAAGTGAATGGGCCATCAAGAACAGGGTCTATTTGAAGACTTCATCTAATTACTATCCACAGGGAAATGGGTTGGCTGAATCCAGTAATAAGAACTTGATAAGGATCATCAAGCACACAATGGAGGCCAACAAAAGAACCTAACATACATAGCTTAAGGTTTCTTTGTGGGTAGATCGAATAACACTTAAAAAGGCCATTGGAGTTTCACCTTTCATGCTGGTATATGGACGAGAAGAAAAACTCCCACTTTCCTTGGAAATACCTTCCTTGGACTTGGCTTATCAGCTTGAGGTTATGGAGGATGATGCTTTAATAGTGAGATTTTCTGAACTCATGGAGTTGGAGGAAATTTAGAACACAGCTATGCATACACTCACACAACATCAGACTCAGGTTAAAATATCCTTCAACAAGAAAGCTTCTGATAGATCATTTAAAGAAGGAGATTTGGTACTTAAATGGGATGAAGGCCGGGCTAAACCAGACATACATGTTAATTTTGACGCCCTCTGGAGTGGGCCCTATATTATTACAAGTTGTAAAGAGGTGAATTATTTTTGTCTATCTAGACTCAATGGAGAAGAATTTCCCATTCATGTGAATGGGATACATCTCAAGGATTTTTTTTGAGATCGTTCCACCTTGTACAATGTTTTAAATTTTCCTCCAAGTGCTTTGCAAATTCTTTCGATTTCTTTGTTTTTTATGTTTTTTTTTTTGTTTTCGTTGTGTTTTCTCTTTAGGAATATTTTCCCAATGTTTTGCTTAAGGCTACTGGTCTAAAAGCTTAGTAGGTAAGCATTCCTTAGAGGTCGCCAAAAATGTTAGCAATTTAATCTACCTTGAGAAAATGTCAAAAGATAGTCAAACATTTTTTTGAGAAAATCCCTCGTATAGTGAATTCCTCAGAAACCCGAGGTCTTAAATTTTTAGAATTTGATTTTGGAGATTTTTCTCTTTCGGAGTTTTAACTGATCGGTCTTGGAATTATGTTTCAAAAAATCCAAAGTTTGGAACTCCGAATTTCTAAATTTTCAAACTTTCGGCTTTTGGGGTGTGGATTTTTTTATTTTAGTGATTTTGGATCCAAAATCTCTGAAGTCTGAAAGTATGAATATTCAGAATTTCAGACTTTCGGGTTTCAGAAAAAATTGGTTGCACTTTTGGTAAATTCTTTTCGGACTTCCGAAGCCTGAAAGTCTGAATTTTCAGACTTTTGGGATTTCGAGTTTTGAAACTTTTCCTCACCATTTCTTTTTTTGCCTCCAAATCTCTAAAATCTGAAATCCTAAATTTCAGAATTTTGGGGTTTTTTGAGCAATTAATTCTTCACCAACCCCTTACGAAACAAAATTTTCCCATTAATATCAGGATTTCTATTTAAAATTGATTTTTTACTATCATTTTCACCTGACAAGTTAATCTAACATTCTATTTTCTCAGTTTTTATGACGTCATTTTCAAGGTATTTTGATTTCTTTATTTCTTGTTAGTTTAGGTATTCATTTGTTTTCTTTCTCGTTTGGTTTTATTTTTTGTTTCCCTCTGTGTGTTTTTCAAGTGACAACTCCCTTGATTCTCCATGCCTTATATTTTGAGTCTTTTTAGGTTTGCAGGTTTGTTTTCATGTTTATCTCAAGTTTTCCACACTTCTTTTCAATGATTTTCATTTTTCAGGAAGGTTCTTTTCCTTGTTTCCATTGGAAAAAGAAACTGTTCATCTGTTTGGGAAAAGTTTTTCAGAGAAATTTTTCGGGGAATTTTCCGTTTCGGAACTTCAAAGAAATTCATTTTGGGAAAAAAAAATTAAGATAATTTTCTGTTTTGGAAATTCAGACAAATTCATTTCAAGAAAATATTTTGGGGAACTTTCCATTTCGAAACTTTGGAGAAATTCATTTTGGGAAAAGATTTCAGAGATTTCCACTTTAGAATTTTAGAGAATTTTATTTCAGAGGTTTCTTTCAGAGCTTTCATCTATAGCATTTTGGAGTTCTCTGTTTCAAGTTTTTAGGGATTTTATTTTTAGAATTTATCCAACTTCAGCTTCCAAAACCCAGAACTTGATGTCTACTTCCAGTTCAAAGGGAAAAGAAAAGATGAAGTATTCATTTCTTGGAGTTTCCCCTCAAACATGCTTTTCTTTTGACCTTAGCAATATAGGAGACACTGACTTAGGTAAACTTGAATTTCTAGATTTCTAAGATAGAGTCAAGGCTCCAAACAAGAAGCCTTAGATGTAAGCCATTTATGATAGTGGGCTCGTCCTTGTTGCAGGTTTTCTTGCTTCAATGCATTTTCTAGAATTGGTTCTAGTTGTAGCTGCCCACTTTGATGCAGAGTCTATGATAGTCAGAGATGTTGATGACAAGGTGGTGATTCATCTAGACCTCGAATTCTTTCAAGATATGCTCAAGGTACCTAACATTGAAGATTACACTATCATTTCACTAGAAATAGCAGTAGAGCATTGGGACAAAAATATTGAATCATGCGCAAAAGTTGTGATGAAGAGTTACTTGGACAAGAGCATGGTTAAGTTACCAAAAATGTTGTATAGGGAAGACTTTATCTATGAAGTTAATGATATAATTTTACTCTTAAGTCGTGTTTCGGGTCTTCCGTCTTCAAAGGAATTCCAAGACTGGATGCTCTTATACATTGCCACCATAAAAAAGAACAAAGATCTTAACAGGTGGGGAGAGCATATCATTAGCTCTATTTGTTATCAGTTGAGTAGGGTGTCAACTACGAAGACTTTCTACATGAAATCTTTTCTAGTCTATGTTGCTTCCATGGGAGATTTTGCAGGACTGAATACCAAAGGCATTCTTAGCACTTCTCAGATTTATGACTTCTATCCCCAACTCACCCTAAACAAAGAAAGAATTTTTTTTCAAAGGATAAGTGATGCCTTCTTCTCAGTCATCCTCTACCGTTTTGACAAGGAACTATACAATCAGAGGATATCCGATGAAGCTTGTAAGGAAGTGCGGGAGTGGGGGGAAATATATCTCTAGTTCCCTACATTTACCTATATTCGGGTTCCAGGTTTCATAGGTGCCCCAAGAATATTATCAAGGTGTCCTACAGATAAATGGGTTCTATTGGAGTTGGTTCAATAGCTATTAGATTATCATTGAATCCAAAAAAAAGTCACAAATTGGAAATTCATTTCCCTATTGTGATTGGTAGGTACACCTTCCTGAATATTCACAAAGCCAAAAATGTTGATGTAGAGATGGCTGAATTAACCCTGCAAACTTTTCATCTGCTAACCAGCTTTGACTATTGGGGAAAGTTCAGCGAAACATGGCATTCCAATGCTCATATGCCCCAATTAGAAGATATCTGGGTCCATTTTTGGGATGAATACATCATCTGATAGAGGGATTTTGAGAGGCTAACTCTGGACGAGATTCGAAAATACGGTATAAACGATGTGCTAGAAGACATGCATGACAATGATGAGGTTTTGGATTAAGCATATTAGAGTGATGACATTGCCAATCAACTTCTGCCATGGATTGATTGGTATATAGAAGAATGCAGTAATACAAAAGAGAGGGCAGGGCCCATTCTTTAGAGGAGCTAGAACTAGATGGCTACTTTTAGAATCAAACCCAAA
The DNA here is from genome assembly GCA_019776745.2 of Taxus chinensis. NCBI lineage: Eukaryota > Viridiplantae > Streptophyta > Pinopsida > Cupressales > Taxaceae > Taxus > Taxus chinensis. The sequence goes on from CM034150.1 coordinate 796,024,370, forward strand.
GGAGTTGAGAAGACTATAAAAATAGGATCCCCACCAATCATAAGCCCAACAACACCTATAAAGGGAAAAAGGTCAATCCAAAAAAACCCTGCAGTTCCAAGAAAGATTTCATTTGTTGTTGGTGGCTCATCTCTTCCCAAAACTCTTGTTTCTCAAACTATACCTCTAGTAACAACTATGGTAGAAGTGGTCATAGTTAGTGGTTCTCTTGGCACTTCACAAGGCCCATCAATTCCTTCTTCTCTCCCATTGTCCCTTCATGTATCAGTTCCTCCCACTTCTACCATCAGTTGTCTCTTCCCATCTCCTTCTATGGCCCAAGTGTTCTCATCCCTTCTAGATCTCTTAGCTGGAGAAACTATTGGGCCACCATTTCTTTCTTCACTTCCTTTATCATGTCCACTTCCTTCCATTCCATCCTATAATGTCATTATGTCAACTCCTGTTGTTGTATTTACATCCACTCCTTCCATTATCACCATTTCTATCCAAACACCAATCAGTGTTTCCAACACCATTGCCTTGACTCATGTATTAGGTATTGCATCTACTACTCCGTCTTTAGCTATCCTAGAGTGGTTATTCATGAAGAATCTTGAGCAGAAAAAGAAAGTGCCTCTAGAAGATGTTATAGATCTCAACATTTTGGAGTAAATACCCAAGAGACAGATTAAGAGACCAAGGACCATGTGAAATTTAATAGTAAATCCATCTAGAGAATGGGTGATAGAGGTTGCCACACCTATTGAGGGAAAGACCAAAGAAACAATCATAGTTGCGGACTATCAGATCTCTAGGTTTTCATTCGGAAAGGCTACTCATGAGGGAGCTAAGGAGGATGTACATATTGTTCTTGGGGCTTTGATGGAAAAATATGACAAAGATAAGGCCACAAAGGATGAACTCAAGGCCAAGGTTGAGAAACTCACAAAATTGCTACGAAAAGTAACACATACCACTCCATCTATCGAAACCTCATCTACTACAGCCATGACAGTTTCAGCTACCATTGATGATTTTTTTTATCATGAGCTCAAAAAGATAGGATAGAAAGGGAGATCAATAAATGAGTTGATATAACAGATATTGCTTGAAGGTAATCCTTTAATCAAGGAGGCTGTCGAGATTTATAATGATCTGTAAGATGGGAGGGCTACTATTTTTAAAATGGATGAAAACTTTTATAAGGAAAACAATAATCTGAATTTGAACCTGGAAACATGGAGTGAGATCAGAGTAGTGGATTTAGATTTGCTCCTTCAAGAGGAAGTGATCGATGATGTCTCCAAATTATTTGAATATCAGGAGGCTATGGAATTTTGGTGTCAAGTATTGCAAGATTTTATCAAAAGGTTAGATGAAAAATGATTGGAAGTTACAGATGCCCTGAATGATATTTCAGAAGAGTTTGATATTGCTAATTGCAAGTTTTTCAACAATAACATTGAAGCTCTTCATGTGGAATAGATTAAAGAAAGTTTCAAAGATTTGGTGAAATGAGATGATGAAGTCACTATTACTTTAGGTTTTGATTCTATTGACAGGTTGGTTTTGTGCCATAATTTCATAGGAAGAATACAAAAAAACATGAGCAAGATGAGAAGAGTCCTGGCTAAGATAACAAGGGATATCGAGACGATAGATATGGTGAATCAATACGCATGTGGACCTAAGGATGAAGAGGTACAGGGAATAATCAAATTCTTGATTAAATACAAACATTGAATGACCATGTGGGAAGAAAGCCAAAAGAAATCTATGAAGGAGGAAGATGTTGCAGAACCTGGCTAGGCTGAGCAGCCATGAGAGGATGGATTCGAGCTTCGGATTAGTCAAAATTGTAGGGTTGATTGAGTCAAACCCTTGCAACAGTTTTTTCTATTTTCATGGGAGCTTGTTCCCTTAAATTAATAACATTTCTATTTTTAGTTAAATGCTAGTTAAGGGCCTAGCTGTAATGGCTCAGCGAAAAAGAACTTATAAATTGAGGAATGTATAGGAGTAAGGGATACAATTTTTAGATATTGTTGGTGAAGTTTCTCTTCAAGATTGGGAGAGTACTTTTGAGATTTGTGAAACCTTCTAATTTTATTCAGAATTATATCTTGCCATTGAAATTCTGAATTATTGTGTGGAATAATTAGTCATTGCATTCTTTGTGAATGTGATTCCTTGGCATTATTGATTAGTTTTTCTTTATTTCATATTATCAATTTCATGTTGTGAAGAAATAGTGTAATAATCTTTCATCAATTGTGAGAGTATCTTTTCTTTTTGTTGATTAAAAGTTGCACTATTATTATCAAATGAAGTATATGTTTATAGTGCGTTTGAGTCTATCATTCTGAAAAAATATCTGTGTATCAAATCAAATCATATCTTTCTCATATGTATGTTAAAGTTTAACAAAGGAACGTGTGCTCCCAGTTTGTGGTATTTTATACCCTTTCTAAGTTGCAATAGGTGAAGGTGGCCAATGATGTAAGCATCCTACCCATATTAACCCTTTCAGAAGTTGAACATTATTTTTCCTCGGTGCATCACCACTTCTAGCATAGATTTTATTTCCTTGCATTTTCTCTCCCTAATCCCATGAAATGTTAGTATAGGGCTAGTCAGCTAAAATCATGCATCAGAAGTAGTGTTGTATTTTGGTTTAGGAAAAGGATGTCTACCTTCTCCAGAGGTTCACCTTGATCCCAAGTCCCACAACTTGAGAGGTGATCCCATGTGTCACAATCACACCGAATTTCATAAGTTATTTTTAGGTCATTTGAGGGGTGCAATGATTTGGTGACAACACTTCGAAAGAAAATTAATCCAAATTTGTGAATAAGAAAGGAAAAGACCTTATAGCTAGAGTTTCTCCTTCATCGACGTGGGTCATAGATTCTAGTGCCTCATACCACATCATTCTTATCATGTTGAGTTTTTTGACATTGAAGCATGTGGTATTTCCTAAAAAGAGTTTGCAAGAATTGAATCAGAAATGAGGCACCACGAAGTAGTTGCAGTCCAATGGAATCACGAAAGCTCCAGCAATAGCAAGGAAAAAATTGATCAGTAATGGAAGAACTTGCTCAACATAAACAGATCTTGCATAGAGGAAAGACAACAGAGTGTCTTGGCATGCTCATTAATGAATAGAAAAGGGGTACATATAAGGTGTTGAGTAACCCTAGTGCATGACACATATGAAACCCTAAATCTAACCCTAAACTTAATCCATGTGAGATGACCCTCCAACATGAGAGGATGACACATAGGATAACTCACACTAACACTCCCCCTTCATCAAAGCTGGGGTAGTGGCTGTTATGAGTCAAAAAGAAGAGGAAGACACTCCTAAACAACTAAGAAAGATGTGTCAATGGGGCCTGGCAACTAAAGGCCTGATAAGGTGCCCATATACAAAAAAAATCTTCCTAGAAGAAGAAGAAGAAAAGAAGGACTACATAGCCCTAAGAAGATGGGCAGCTGTAGAAGACCTCACCCCAAGAAGAGACCGTAAGTGAAGAAACTTCATCTCAGTGAAAGGCTTGGTGAATAGGTCTACAATTTGATCAGCTATCTGAATGTACTGAATGTCAATGATACCATAATGAATAAGCTCCCATATGAAGTGCATATGGATCTCAATGTGATTCTTTTGTTGATGCTAAACTGGGATTTTGTAAATAGATATTTTTCTCATGTTATCATAGTAGATAATGGTAGGCTTCCAAAAGTGGATGCCAAACTCTGTCAGAATACCCTGTAGCCAAATAGATTTTTTGGCAGCGTTAACTGCTCCTCTATATTCTGCCTCTGTAGATGATATCGCAATTACATTTTGCTTCTTACTAGACCAACTAATATGACCTGAACCAAGAGAGAAACTATAGCCAGAAGTATATTTCTGATGATCTAAGTCACCAGTCTAATCAGAATCTGTGAATCCAATCAAGTCAATATCAACCCCTCCATGATAGTGTATGCCATCAACATAAGTTCCACAAACATAATGAAGGATCCATTTAGCTACTTTCCAATGCAGCTCATGTGGCTCCTGCATGAATCTGGACATGATCCCAATAGCGTATGATAAATATTGTCGAGTGTGAGTCAAGTAGATCAAGATCCCCACTAACTGTCGGTAAAGAGTACCATTAACCAAGGGAGTAGAGCAATCTGAAACCAACTTAACCCTAGAAAGAAAAGGAGTAGGAGAATACTTACAATCGGACATCTGAAACTGAGCTAGCAAATCAAGAGAATACTTAGGTTGTGAAATTTAGATCCCAAGGAAGTAATGAAGTAGACCTAAGTCAGTCATGGAAAACTTGTTGGCTAAGGTGATCTTCACAGAATCAATAATAGAGGAAGAGATGCATGTGATCAACAAGTCATCAACATATAGAACAAGAATGAGTATGGAGTCATATTACCATAGAATATAAACATTTGGATCAGAGTGATACCTAGTAAACCCTGATGTAAGTAAGAAGGAGTCCATCTTGGCATACCAAGCCTGAGGGGCTTGTTTACGGCCATAAAGAGACTTCTTTAACTTACAAATGAGGGAGGAATCTTGGACATAACCCAGAGGTTGTTCCATATAGATGTTTTCCTCTAGGTTACCATGAAGGAAGGCACTCTTAACGTCCATTTGATGGACTTTCCATCTATTTTCTGTGGCAATGGCTAGGGTCAGTCAAATAGAAGTCATCTTCGCAACCGGAGAAAAGGTTTATGTATAATCAACCCTAGCTATCTAGGAGAAACCCTTAGCTACTAATTGCGCTTTAAACTTTTTGACGTCTCCATCTAATCCATACTTTTTTTGGAACACCCACTTACACCAAACGATTTTTCTTCCTTTCGGAAGAGTGGTGAGATCCCAAGTATCATTCTTCATGAGAGAGGAATACTTCTCATCCATGGTAAAATCCCACTCAAGAATACTAGAAGCCTCTCAAAAATACTGTGGATTAGAAGCAAAGGTGAAGAAAGAGTGGGGTCCAACAAAATCTAAGTGAGTATGTCTCATATCTGAAGTATCTCCAACTAAATCTCCAGCACTTTGTAAAGTTTTCCTAGCCCAAAGAGGACCAGGAGGATCAAGCTCAGAGTCAGAAGATTCTTCACTTGAGTGAGAAGGGACATATTCCTCATCATCACTACTGTCAAAATCAGAAGACTCAAAAGTTTGATGGTCGGGAGGATCATGAAGAGGAGCCCGCTCAACAGTATCATCATCTGATGAGTCAGAATCCAAATCAGTGAGTTGAAGAGCCTCAATAGGTGGAGAAGTAGAAGTTGAAGAAGACTCATCAAACTTAACACTTCTCTCAATATACAGCTCATGAGAAGTAGGAGTTCATCAAACGATATCCCTTTATGCCATCAGGATACCCTATAAAGATAGAAGGTTTGGATTGTGGTTCTAAGGCCTTGTGTTTCTTCTTGGGAATCCAAGCCATAGCCTTGGATCCAAAGACTCAAAAGTTCTCAACATCAGGCTTATGTCCAAACTCAGGCTTCAAAGGGTGTCATCTCTCTTACTACCTTGTGTGGAACATGGTTCTGAATGTAATTTTCACAATTCACTGCTTCGTCCCAATACTGTGAAGGAAGAGAATTTGAGTGAATCATACAAGTGGCCATCTCCTTAAGAGTATTGGTTCTTTCTTTCTATGACTCCATTCTGCGAAGGACTATAAGACAACTGTATGTTACAAAGAGATCCCTTCAGAAGTATAAAAATCCATGAACCTATTGTTTACATATTCACCTCCATTGTCAGTTCGAAGAACCTTGATAAACCATTCCACTTGTTTCTCAGCAAGAGCCTTAAAGTCCTAGAAAATGTTCAAAGACTTCAGACTTAAACTTAAGAAAATATACCCAAGTATATTGCGAATAGTCATCAATGAAGGTTAGCACATAAAGAGCTCTAGTAAATGAAGGAGAAGGAAATGGACCAGAAACATTGTTGTGAACAAGATCCAAAGTTCGAGTGGCTCTCCAAGCTTTTCCTTTGTCAAAGTTTTTTTCAGGATGCTTTCCAAGGGTATAACCCTCACAAAGACCCTTAGAAAACTTGACGGGAGGAAACCCGTTGAGCATTTCGTTTTGGCTCAATTTTTTAAGGCAGTGATAACTTAGATGTCCAAAACACTCATGTCATAGCTTACTAACCTCATTTGCATGAGTGAGCAAGGCAGTGGGTGTAGAATCAGAAGTAAAGTTGGAGGTGTACAACCATGAACAGTGATCTACCTTTCCCTCAGCCACTATAGTGTCATTGTTAAGCTCGTGAATGATCACCAAGTTAGGACCAAATTCCACTCGCATTCTGTCACCAAGGTGAGTAATTTGGTAAACTGATAGGAGATTGGTAGAGAGATCAGGAACACTTAACACTTGGTTAAATGTTCCCCCATCCATCTCTACCGATCCACTACTGGAAACTGTCATTGTCATGTCATTACCCATTGTGATTTGGGATATTCCACAAGGTTTGATGTTGGAAAACTCAACATGTGAGGAATCCATGTGGTGCGAGGCATCAAAATATATTATCCACGTCGATGAAGGAGCAACTCTGGCTATAAGGGCCTTTCCTTTCTTCTTATCATTTTTAGCACCTTTTGCAGTAGAAGAATCGGCCTTCAGAACAATTTAGTTTATGGATTCATGAACACTTATTCTATTGTTCTCAAGTAAATGAGATAAGTGATCAATCTATTTCTTAAAACAGTGTTGCTCGTCGTGACCAATCTTCTTGTAATAGGAACACAAATACTTGCTTTTCTGTGCAAAAGTCGAAGTGTTTGTGTCATTTTTAGGTTTGATCTTGGTTTCTTTCTTAGGTTGATCCTTTCTTTCTTTCTTCTTTTCAGTCTTCTTTCCTTTACTAGTACTTGCTACAAGGGCATGTGACTTGGACTTGAGAGACCCCATTTGAATGAGTTTGTCCTGTTCTCGAATGAGTTAGGATGAAAAATAGTCAAAGGAGGGCATCGTCCAAGTATTGCGCAAAGTAGCTTTTGTAGCCTAGAAAGTTGACACGAAGACATAATATTCGGGACCTAGCTTAGAGAGAATCGACAAGATCAGTTGAGAATATTTCTTTCCTACTTGACATCCTTTTAACAATAATCTAATGTGGAAAAATTTCGAGAAGAAGGCTTGTAGGTTTTTGAAGTCACTAGGATTTAACCCTAGTAGTTCATTTTCCAACTCATGCGCTCTCATGTCATCTAGTTGTCCAAACATCGCATCCAACATTTTCCATGTAGATGTAGGTGTTCCAGATGCCTCAATGTGGAAGAGCAAGTCAGGAGAAACAGACATGCAAAGAAGACCTAAAGCTTCATCACTACAGTTTAACCACTTAGATTTTTCAGGTTTGTTGTCTGGTTCAATCTCAATTCCCATGGTGATGTGGAGTAACCCTTTACCCCTTATTTTCATTATTATTTTCGATCTCCATTTGAAAAATTTGAATGGCATAAGCAAAGGAATTGAAAGTGCATCCATAGTGAGAGAGAGAGAAAGAAATATAGAAAAGAAACACAACCACCCAGGAGAATAACAACCCCCCTACTTTCGGCACTTTATAGTTTAGTGTGTTGTTTACAACCAGATGCGACTGTGTTCCAAGAACTAGTTTTTCACTCACCTTGCAATTATTGTAATAATGTACAATGGTGGAGACAAAAATCAAGGTTCGTAGGGCGCAATAGATCGTCACAACAAGCAAAAAATAGAAAGGAGGAAAAAGCTAACCCTATTGGTGAGAAAAAATGTCTCACGTCGCACGAAAGAATCCCTTTGTAGTAAGACTGTGGCGGACATGCTCACAAGTCCACGAAAAAAAGGAAGAGAACAAAGCTCAAAAGAATGAGCTGAATTAAGCAATATAAAGACACCCCCCAGAATGTGGAACTTTATTAAATTAGTTCATTTATAAATATAATGATCCCATCATCTAGAGTGTGAAAAATCATGTAACTTTGACTAAAGAAGTGCTCAAAACTGAGCAACGAGTCAAAAGTTATAACAAAAACCAATTTCCGCAATTGATGAGAAAAAGCCAATAAGCCTGCAAAAGGATTAAAAAAGCACACTAAATGCATGGAAAAGGTGTCATATATATTCTTGTTGGAAATGGCATGGAATTTGAGATAGGGTTTGTTTGTATTGAGAGGGGGGATTAGCCACCTGCCAATCCCGGACCTCACCCTTCCTCTTCAGCACTCAATGGAAGGTTAAAAATACAACAAATAAAAAAGACCAAATTTTATAATGCCAAAGAAATATATTATTTAAATAATGTGAATGAAATAAAAGTAGATCTAATGTAATTAAATCTACTGAATTTTGAAAAAGGCTTTAATTAAACAAATCACTGAATAAAGCACTTTTTTGAAGATTTTTTAAAACTTACAAGTGTTAGAAAGAAGACGTTTAAAAAAAGAATTTTAGATGAAGATTTTTTAAAAATATTGAATGCTTATAATTAAAACAAATTTCTAAATTGGTTTTAGAAACTATAATATAAATTAAAAATCATGGTAAATTAGAATTTTTTTTAAAAAACTTACCAAAACAAAGGAGTAAGATTTGTTTAAAAAAAAAAAAAACAAACTCAACTGACCAAATATAACTACGGTTCATTTTTTTTTAGTAGAGGATTTTATTGAGTAAGATTTTAAAAAGGAAAGTTGAAAACTTACCAAAAACTTACCAATTTGAGTGTACAAGCCGCGCATATGAGTGTACAACCACGTTTTTCATTTCCAGCACCAAAAAAACAAGAGAACAGGCCGTGTCGAGAATGTACAGCCCTTTCAAGAAAAAAAAACGTGGTTGTGTTGTTGAAAATGCCCTTTCAAGAAAAACAACGTGGCTGTGTTGTTGAAAATGACCTTTCAAGTAAAAAACATGGCTGTGTTGTTGAAAATGCCCTTTCAAGCTAAAAAACGTGGCTGTGTTGTTGAAAACACCCTTTCAAGCAAAAAAAACAAGGCTGTGTTGTTGAAAACGTCCTTTCAAGCAAAAAAATGTGGTTGTGTTGTTGAAAACGCATGTGGTGTTTACAGATGCTTGTTGGCAGATACGTGGGTGCCAAAAAAGAGATTACAAGCCATGCACAATCAAAAGTTCCTCCACGAGCAACCATGTCAGAAGAACACAAATATCCTACAACCACAGACTATAATGCATAGAAAAATATCTTGCAAAAACCAGAGATCTTAAAAAATTTCACTTTTATTTGAATAAATTAACAAAAAATGAAAAGAATCTCTATTTTGGATTTAGTTACATCCAACTAAAAAGAGCAAAAAAATCTCTGATTTCTCAAGGTATTTTGAAAAAACCTGCACATGCACAAGAAAAAAAACACAAAAAAACTTTCCGAGAGAGCTTGTTAGAAATATTTGCAAGATAATTTCCAGAAAATAACGATCAAAGGACTTGCATGCAGAGTAAAATAACAAAATCAAGAAGGAGTAATAGCAACTAATTGACATGATGAGATCCCTCTCCACCATTAAAAGAGTGGTGGGCTCAGAGTTCACGTGGTTGCATCCGGCTCCATCGTGCAGGAGGGTATTGGCATAGCTCTGATACCATGAAAAGAGTTTGTGAAAATTGAATCGGAAATGAGGCACCACGAAGTAGTTGCACTCCAACGGAATCATGAAAGCTCCAGTGATAGCAAGGAAAAAATTGATCAGTAATGGAAGAACTTTCTCAACAGAAACAAAGTTTGCATAGAGGAAAGACAACGGAGTGTCTTGGCATGCTCATAAATGAATAGAAAAGGGGTACATATAGGGTGTTGAGTAACCCTAGTGCATGAAAAATATGAAACCCTAAACCTAACCCTAAACCTAACCCATGTGAGATGACCCTCCAACATGAGAGGAGGACATATAGGATAACTCACACTAACATGTCCCAAATCACTTTAGGTGATGACACTCCATGTCAATTGCTGGTTGTGAATTGAGAGAAGTATATGGTTAAACATTTAACAATGTTTTAAGTTTCCGTGATCTCTCTTCTATTTTCCTATCAAATAACCAAATCAATCATATTGGTGAAAACATGTGAGTGGAATTTAACCCTAACTTGTTGATTATTCATGTGTTTCATATTGAGTGTACAATGGATGAGGGAAAGGTTGATCATTATTCTCAGTTGTACACCTTCTCCCACTTTACTTATGATTCTTAGTGTGTTTCACAGTGAGTTTATAGTGGATGAGGGAAATTTGGATCATTATTCTTAGTTCTACACCTTCTCCCACTTTAAGTTTGATTCTTTGCCCACTTTCTTTCTCACTCATGTAGATGAGGTTGTTAATCTATTGCATGAGAATTTTGGTCATTTGAACTATTTTTACATTAAACAATTGAGCCAACATGATATGGTCAATGGGTTACCTCATGTCAAATTTTCTTCACATCTTTATTAGGGTTGTGCCCTCGGGAAGCACCCCAAAAAAAGTTTTGGAAAGGGAAAATCCTAGATATATTCTCATGATTTAGATCTTGTTGATAGTGAAATTTTAGGATCCTTCCCATATCTTTCACTCACTATAGATTTTTATATACTTACCTTCATTAATCAATTTTCACATTACACTTAGGTGTATTTAATCAAACAGATATCTAAATTTTTTGATCACTTTCTAGACATCAAATATCTTGCTAAGAAATAAGATGAAATTTATATCAAGGTTATTCAAACTAAACATGGAGGTAAATATTTGAGCAATAGGTTTGACAATTTCTATATTTGTGAAGGGATTTATTTACAATGTACAATCACTTACAACCCTTCATAAAATGGATTTACAGAAAGAAATATCCAAACTCTTAAGGATATGGACACTTGTATGGTTCATTCTAAATCCCTTCCTCCATAGTATTAGGCCAAAACCATGAATTTTTATTGCTACATTAATAACTACATTCCACACAAAGAATTAAAAGGGATTTTACCCTTTGAGCCTTGATATGGATGTAAAACAAATCTTGATAACTTTTGCATCTTCGAATCAACTGATATGGCTCAAATTCCCAAAAAGAGATGCTAGGCCTTTGAACCATAGTCTAAAACTTGTATATTTCTAGGGTATACTAATGTTTTGAAGGGATATATTTTATTTAACCCTACTACTCATCATATTTATATTGAGAGTAGTGTGAAGTTTGACGATCCATCTTATAATTCCACTTCTCCACCCAATGAGGCCATTCTACCCCTATCTGAAACTGATTTTCATTCTTATGATGATGATATTTTTGAGCCTCCTAATCCTAATAATTTATAATCTTCCAATTTTGACAATAGTTATGATTAGGAATATGTTTCTTCTCACTCATGTGAAGAATTTAAAAATTATGATCCAAAATCTCCACCTAGTCCTCATTGTGCCTAGTAGAACTTACAGAGTGTTGGAGACTGGACAAGGGATCCTTCAAATGAGATTCAAACTCATTAAGAGTTCACTAGAACCCACATAATATTCACATCTAATTTTGACCCTTAGTATTTCCAAGAGGCTTCTGGGATTCATGAGGTGGATTCTTCCATGGATGAGGAGTATTCCCCACTTATGAATAATAATACTTGGGAATTCATGCATATTTTGAAAGGAAGAAAAATCATTGAGTGTAAGTGGGTGTACCAAAAAAAGTAAGGTGTTGATGGGAACACTGAGAATTATAAAGTGTGACTCATAGGTAAGGGTTTATCCTATTATGAAGATGACTTCCATTCAATTGACCCACACCATCGTTGAAACTAATAGATTGGAATTCCATCAAATAGATGTTAAGAGTTCCTTCCTTCATGGGGACCTAGTTGAATAAATCTATATGGAACAACATCTCGGTTATGTCCATGATTTCTCCCTCATTTTCAAGTTCAATAAGTCTCTTTATGAAATTAAACAAGACCATGGGACTTGGTATACTAATATGAACTCATTTCTTCTTGCATCATGGTTCACTAGGTGTCACTCTGACCCAAATTTTTATATTCCGCGAAAAGATGAATCCATGCCCATCCTCATTATGTATATTGATGAATTTATTTAATATAGGTATCTCTTCCATGATCATTAATTTTATGAAGAATGCCTTAGCCAAAAAAATTTGCATGTCTGAATTAGGTTTTCTTCATTACTTTTTTGGGACAAAAATTACTGAATCTAACTAGAGAATTGTGATTTTTCAACCTAAGTATTCCCTTGATTTTCTAGATAGGTTTCACACATATTATTTTTACCCATCTCCCACTCCCTTCCTTTACGGGGTTAAGTTGGCATTTGATTGATCCAATCCCTTATTCAGTGGTATCCTTTATCACGAGTTGGTTGAGATCTTGATCTACCTGATTCACACTCACTTGGATATTTCATATGTTGTTGGCATTGTGTCTAAATTTAGGTAAAAGAATCATGAGATGTATTTGAGAGAAAGAAAGTGGATTCTTCACTATGTTTTTGACACTCATATCAATGGCATACACTACTTTAAAGGGACAAAGACTAATTTAGTTGTATTTACATATTTCTATTGGGCTAGTGATATTGATCATCAAAATTATGCTTCAAGTTATAATTTTTCTCTTTGTTTAGATCTTGTAAATTAGTTGAGAAATAAATATAATACGATTACGATATATTTTACAGAGTTAGAATACAGGGGATAAATCAACACTGTCATGGAAGTTGTTTAGTTACAGGGGATTCTATCAGAGTTTCTATTCACTTTTGGTGGCCTACCATCATCTACTATGACACCATGAGAACTATATTGGTTTACTGAAAACTAGTTCAAAATTCGTGGATGAAGCATATTAATATCAATATGTAGTTCATATAGGATTTTATTCATGGAGATATCATTGAATTGTAGTACTTTCATAATTCATATCAGGTTATAAACATCTTTACTAATCCCTTTAATGAATCCAAGTTCCTTCACTTGTGCTCTCTTATTGGGGTGAGGTCTTCTATTTACATTCATCTTCTTCGGGATTTTTAGTCTTTTTCTCCCCTTATTCTTCTTTTAGAAATATTGTAGTTTATACATGGGTACGTCATCAGGCGTTTTGTTTCTGGGACCCATATGGCACATATTTATTAGTTGTCTATTAGAGTCTTCTTCATTTTTCTAGCTTACCATGCCTCTACCTAAGCTTTAATGAAGATGGAGGTGTTGGTGTGAGATATAATTTTTTCCTTTCATTTATTTTTGGTGACTTTTTCCACCTCACATATGGTCATTAATCTCACTTAGGCGAGTTTGAGGTATTTTAGGGAGCTATATGACATATGATAGATTATGTCATAGAATCGGTCATATACATCATTGCCATATAGGAGTTACATACTATTCCTAGCATTGTAACTCCTCACTCCATCATGGGATTATGACTTGTCTATAAATGGGAGTCACACAACACTCATACTTGTACCTCTCTTTTTGGTATATGAGAATGAATAGACCTATTTTTCTTAGGCATGAATATTTATCTTATGGATAATTCTTGTGAATTACTTGGACTAATTTATCATTTTTGTTGAAGTGTAATTATCTTGATGCTCACGGAATCCATTAGATCCTCATAGTTAAATCTCATAGATGGAGGAAAATCACTTGGAAAGCTATGAAGATTGTGTGACAGTTACAGGATCAAGTGATTTACACCCATTCCATAGTTCAAATGAAAGTTTTTACACTATTCATACTAGGTACATGACAATTTTTTATTTAGAATTCATTTATTTTGTGTGGAATAAATGTGAGTCATAGGAGTGGGTATACAGATGGAATTATAAACCCCTAATTCCACTCAACACATATCAAATTCCATGAGCAATACAACTTGTGTCTTAAGATCGTATGACAACATCATATGGCTTTGACCAAGTATATGATCTAGTGCAAAAATGTTTATACATGTCTTGTTATAATTTTATAAAATTATAAATGATAATATCTTAATGTATTTTAATTTTACTTGAGTTTTACTTTATGACACAAGGCATGTTTTTGTAGTTATTACAACAAAATTTAACTAAGAGATAACATACTACTTCTTGTCTCATTATGTAGAGGGAAAATAAAAAATGAACCCCCTAATTATTCATGGTAAACAACTCGAGTATCTCACTAGGTCAATTGTAGTCATTATATCTTGGCTTCAAATATATCCTATCAAAAAATCAAAATATTGGTTGTTTTAAGACTATGAAATACATAGGAAGATACTTCACTATTAACCTTTGGTTCTTGAAACAAATTTTTAGTTGATAAAATATTAAGGCAGGCCATCAAACAAGAATCAGTGAAGGTTCATGAGTCAGATCATGAAGAAAATCTTGTTATTTTTAATAGTAGAGTTGATCCTTGTTGTTTATTGAATTGATTTCCAATTTATATTCACTTAAGATTAGATTTATACATCTACATAAATCAAATTTGAATAAAATTTAATGATTTTGTTTAAAGTTTGTAGGTTTTAAAATTATATTTAATTTATTAGTAACATGCTTATGTAGGTTAATGGTGCCAAAAAATCTTCCACTTTCATGTGGTTGGAAGAGTTAGTAGATAATTCCTTATTCTCAAACTTAAGAGAAGCTAAGGGAAATTAAAGGCCCAATTATATGTGGATGTTTCGATTGTGAAAACTTGGTTACACGAAAAATGGTGACAATTTCATGTGTGTGTAAATTTGTCTTAAAATCCAATGTCTAAGTTGCAACATAAATCTTGGAAATAAATAATCAGTAAAAATTCTCATTTCACCACCTATATTGTATGAAAAAAAATTATTAACATGTTTCCTGAGAACAAAAAAAAAAGTTACCGATCGAATTTATAGCCTAACTTTCTCTTAGGGATCTTAAGGGACTACACCTAATCGATGTATCTAGAAAGGACCAAGATCACGAGGCATCAAAAATAAGCCACATGTAGCATATACCTAGCCACCACAACATGTAGGTGTAGTCCATTTGGTGCCACGTGCTTCCATTTGCAACATATCACATTTGGTAGCCTAACAATGACTCAAATTGTAGTTATTGGCACCATTGCATTCATTGGGACAACAAGAAAACCAAATTGACCTGGGATAAACCATAATAGGATTTCATAGATGGTATCATTACTAAAGAGTAGGTCTAGATGAGACCTTCCAAGATGTAACGGAGAATGAGAAATTGCCTTTCAAAGGTATAACCTATTTTTATCTCAAGGCTCTTAAGGGACTACACCCAACCGATATAGTCAGGAAGGATTAGGACCATGGGGAATAAAAAAATCCTCATGTAGCATATACCAAGCCACCATGAGGTGTGGGTGTAATATTTTTGGATGCATGGGTTTGTGTTTGTAAATTATCACATTTAACATCCTTACATTCACTTAAAAAGATTTTTTTTACATCGGTTCATTCATCAGAACAACAAGAAAACCGAATTGACCTGGGAAAAGCCATGATAGAATTTTGTAGAGGTTATCAATTCCAAGTTATATGTCCAAATGATACCTTTCAAGGTGACACAAAGTCCAAGAAATCACCTGTCGAATTTATAACATACTTTGTTCTCATGGTTCTTAATGGACTACACCCAATAGATGTAGTAATGAAGTACCAAAATCATTATAAACTAAAATTTAATCCTCACGTAGCATATAATAGACCACCATGATGTGTGGGAATAGTCTATTTGGTGCCACATGCTTTCGTTTTAAAAATATCACATTTGATAGCCTAACACTAAAGTTTTTGGCATTGATGCATTTGTTGGGACAGTGAGAAAACC
Source organism: Taxus chinensis (assembly GCA_019776745.2). Lineage (NCBI taxonomy): Eukaryota > Viridiplantae > Streptophyta > Pinopsida > Cupressales > Taxaceae > Taxus > Taxus chinensis. Next base: position 796,040,214 of record CM034150.1, read on the forward strand.
AAATTGACATGGGAGAAAATGTGGTAGAATTTTGTAGAGGGTATCAAAACTAAAGTATAGGTCTAGTAGATATATTTCAAGGTGTCATGGAGACCAATAAATCACTTTTCAAAGTTATAACATGTTTTTCTCTTAAGGATCTTAAGGGAATATGGCTAACCAATATAGCTAAGAATGATTGGGATCCTCAGGAAACAATATGAAGCCTCACATAGTGTTTGCCAAGACACCCCTACATGTGGTCATAATTTGTTTAGTGCCATGGGATTTCGTTTGAAACATATTACATTTAGAAACCTTATACTAACCCAACAGAAGTTTTTGGCACCACCTTATTCATTGGGACAATGAGAAAACAAAATTTACTTTAGAAAACCTGTGATATAATGTTATAGAGGGTATTAATGGATGTTTAGGTCTAGATGATACCTTTCAAGGTGCCACAGAGATAGAAAAAACACTTATTAAATTTATATCCTATTTTACTCTTAGGGATCTTAAGGGACTAAGCCCGAATGATGTAGCTGGGAAAGACCAATATTGTTAGCCATTGACATGAAGCTTTATGTAAAATTTACCAAGCCACATTGATTTTTCAGCATATTCCGTTTAGTGCCATGGGTTTCTGTTTGTAGAATATCAAATTTTACATCCTTTAATTAACTCCAACTAAAGTTTTGGTCACCATCTTATTTTTTGGGACAAAATAACTGAATTAACTTGGGACAACCCACGATAGGATCTCATAGAGGGTCTCAAAACCAATGTGTAGCTCCAGAAATACCTTTCAAGGTGTTATGGAGACCATAAAATCACCCATTTAAGTCATAGCCTTTTTTCTCTCTCACGGCTATTAAGGGACTATGCTCGATCGATGTATCTCTCTCTCTCTCTCTCTCTCTCTCTCTCTCTCTCTCTCTCTCTCTTCATTCATGAGTAGGAGGGAGTGAATGGTGATGGAATATGAATGAAAATATTTTTAATGAATATTGATAATCTAGTAAACAAAGAACTTGTACATGAGTTATCCAAGCATACTGAGACTAGAAGTGGAAATATGATTGGATCAAGGAAAGAACGCTAGAATAAAGGTATAAATTTATACTATCCAAATAATGGTGATTTGGAGAGATGGTAAATTAGAAGAAATAACATGATGAAGAATATCATCTTCTAAAAAGATCAATAACTTGAAATGATTATCTTGGTGATAAATTTGTAATTTTGGTAAGAATTATCTTTATATTTTTTTATTGAAAGAGATAAAATCAATTAAATAATGAATATGAATACCTAGTCATTATTATATTATGAAACCACTATAATAAAATGAAAAATATTAAAATTCAATAATATATTATTCATTAAAACTTTAAACCTCCTCTATAAAATGTTCTCTAAACATATATTTTTCACCTCCATATTATGAGAGTTAAGCTTTTGAAACACATATGAACATGAATACACATGTACACATTGATATTAAATGAATAATTACTTGAGTAGTGAATTATTTATATGTTATATATAGATATTTCTTTAACCAATATGACTTAATTTCCAAAGCTCATGCATATTATGTATGTGTTACTATCACATGAAAGCTCCTAAGACAACGAAAATGCTATTATACAACACCAATAAATGTAAAATATCCACAATGTCATATATTTTCACATGCATATCATATTATTTTGGATATAATTATAATCTCAAAAATGTAATACCATAAAACATATCGAGTTCCAAATATTAATGCAATAAATACAAATATGTGAATAGGTCATATAATTTCTTGATTCAGTGACATATAGATGTACATACAATGTCAAACATGGATACATAGGCATAAAAAATAAATTTCATAATATATATATACACACACATTATGCATCAATATATATCCCTCTTTTACCTACTTGAAGAAGGCTCTCCCTTAGACGTAGATGGAGCTCCATGAGATGACTTAGGGTCCTCCACGGTTCGATTATGAGTCCTCTTACACTAAAACATTAAATGTAGTTGAACCTACATGCATACACATTTTTTGGTCAAAACTTTATGTAAATAAGTTTTAAACATGTATAGGACCATGGTAATAAAACTATTTACATATGCATGCACTTACCACAATCTCTCAGTCGTGCTCAATCCACATCTCACACTCAACATGGTCAATGAGAGACATTGGATCACAAATCGGGGTGTCAAAACAATGAGATTAAGGAGTTTGTGCCCTTGAATGGAAAATCAAAGGGGTTGAACAATACATACATATAAAAATACAAAATAGAACATCAAAATTAGCTTGTAGAACTATATTAACAAATAATTTTTTGAATGCATCTAAACATTTACACCAACTGAGTGCATAATGATAATATTTTAACTAAGTTTAAAATATTTATTACAGTGCCACGCCTATTAATCATATGTACATGGATGTTACTAGTCATGGGAAACTCCTTCATGCACAATGAATTCACATCAACTATCTACATGACGATACAATGAGGGAAATTATTTAAATAATTTGACAATATGAAATACACTCTAGAATGAAAATTTATAACTTATATACCTTAGTAAGCTGTTACGCAGATGAAATCACAATGAAAAAACCATTGTCTACTCTTTGTAGAGATGGTGGAGTGTCTTGTGTGGTCATCAATTTTATAAATAATATATCACGTCAAGCTAGTTGAGCATACATACATACATACATACATACATACATACATACATACATACATACATACATACATACATACATACATACATATATATATATATATATATATATAAAATAACGAGTGTAAAAATATATTTGAACTATATATAACATTATTAATATTTACATATGAATTTACAAATAACATTATAAATTACCTATGTGAATGTAAAAATTGCATGGTTCTGGAAAAAAGTGGTTGGGATGATGAATTTCCTCTTGTGTGCTGTAATATTAATGCATATGTGTGTGTAAAGTAATAAATTTGATCACATAGTTCAAATACAAATATTTTGATAATTTAACTTATATATGTATAGTTTGCTCATCATTTTGTAATATGTAATAAAAAATAAAAATATGTGTGAATGTCCCATTACTGTCTGCAGTCCAAATGTATCACTCAAAAAAATGGCATACATAGCCACATTATGTGTACCACCAGAAACTCCACCAACACCAGTCTTCATGAAATTTTCATCCTCATCGGGTCTAATACATATTCCACCACAAGATGTAAAAATATTTGGCATCATGCTAGTACTAGCTAGAGGATTCCTCTGTCTACCTCCACCAACATAAGTTTTAGAAACTCCTCTTGTACGTTGAACATGGGTATTAGTGAGTTCCTAAAGCGTAAGCAATGTGTCAATCTCTATTGTATCCTTAATTGTTGTAGGGACAATCTTAGGATGAGGGGGAATTTAGATGGGAAATATAACATGATGAATTGGAGCAAGATGTGCACCTGGTGTCTCTGTCCAAAGACTTTATTGTCCCTAAAACTGGGAGTAGTCAAAATAGTTGGAGATCTTGTAGAGAAAAAAATCACAATAGAATTTGCTCAAAAAGTATAATGGAACCTTATTGTTGTTACAAGGTGGTATATCAAATTCCATCCACCATAATTCGCACAAATTATATTTTATCAAACTGTTTTTGCACTAGTGGACTGGAAAGTGTTTGCATGAACATGGAGAGATGGTGTGGAATTATTGGACAAATGAGAGAAGATGGTTACAAATAATTCCTCCCCAAAATTATATAGGTCCTCAATATCCTTTTTAAATACTAAATAATGAACTAAAGTAAAGCTACATCTTGTTATCACCAAAAAAAAACACCCTCTAATTTTTCATGAATGTGTGGATAAGAAATCAATTTTTTTGGTAACATGGGATTGTCTCTCAAGTTGTGGGACTTACTACTTGAGACAAAATCCAGAGAAGGTTGGTTCCTCTACCTGATCCTTATTCTAAACTACTCCTAAGGAAGGAAATGTAGCTATCTAATCCTACTCTATAATTCCAAGGGACCAGGTAGAGAGAAAAGTGCATGAAAATGGGAAATCCTAAATAAAGGGAGGTGATAGCACCAAGAAGAGGGTGGAGAGACACTCTCAAATGAGGGGAAATGGAATAAAAAGTATGAAGGAGAGGGCATACATGAGTGCCATAGTCCACAACAACCATGAAACCACCATTTTCATGAAACATAACAAATTTGAGCCTTGCAAAGAGGATTATAGATGCAAGAAATACGTGCAAATCAAATAAAAGGAAATAAATTGTAATAGAAAAAAAACTAGGATAGATGAATAACCAAAAAAAAGTATTTCATTTCTTTAGAAAGATGCACAATCCATTAAAATAAATGTGTAAGGTAAGATTCACCATGTCAATTCTCAAATCTGAGGTCTGAAACCCATAAACAAATGAGCAACACTTGAAATAGAATGCACAAGAATTATAAGAATGTCCAACCACTCCAAATGAGTATCTTTTTTATAATATATAGAAGAATGTGAAAGATGGAGAGAAGAGATAAAATTGAAGTTTTGGTCCCACCCACAAACAAGGTGCATTAAATATCTAAACAAAATCATAGGAACCATGCCAAACCCATTCCCCCATGTCAATTTGTTTGTTGGATAAGCCAAGGCACCATATCTCACTATGTCTGGTGGTTGAGCTACCTAGGATTACATCCTTCAATTCTAGATATGTTTTCTTCTTTTTCACCAACCTACCCTTAGCTAAATTAAGAAATATAGTTTATATAGCCTAGAGGATGTCAAGAGCTTTCTGAAAAGACCAATTTTGTGAAAATTAAAGTTTCTAGGAGAAATTTATATCCCTTTTAAATTAAGTGGGTCGAGGGATTCTCCACGGGCTCCTATAGTCTGAATTTAACTATTTTCCCTACGTATTGCGAGTGGTTCAGGTGTGAGGAGAACTTAGGGAACCACATAACATATTCTTGTATTTGCTTTTGGATCCTCTTTCCCCACTTTGGTCTTGAGTTTAATTTGGGGTCAGATATTTAGATGTTGGGTGGAACTTTGGAACAGTTCGACCCACGCTTGGTTCTTCTGCAACACTCTAATCTCCATTTAACTCCTTACCTTTCCTTTCTTTGTATTATGGCCCAAACACAAATGTTGGGAACCATTTCCCTATTAGAACTAGTTTTGTTGTTCCTCCATTCTCTAGAATCTATGAAATACTCCGACTCGACCCCTGAACTCCTTTGTTGATGATCCAAATCCACTGTGGGGAACCTCCAAGTTTGTGGAACTTGTTCCTTTATTCCCTCATTCACTGAAATCTCCAAAAATGTTTTCTCCTTTATTTTAGCCGATTAGATATTACGGGGGAACTATTTACTCTACAAAACTAGTTCCATGCGTAACCTAGAAACCCGTATAACATTGTATCCTTTCAAATTATTTATAATGCAGACAATAAACCAATGTGGATAACCTTGAGCCCATCATAACTAGTTCCTAATTTCTTCCTATGATCTAAATTTATGAAATACACTGATTCCTTTGACTTGTGGGCAAAACCACTCAACGGGGAATTTTGGTTCCCATGTAACTAGTTTCATCCACACCTCGAAGACGTGCAATACACTATAGAGCCCATTTTCCTCAAAACAATTTGAAGTGTTTGGAATGAGTAAGGATTTTATGGGATAAGCTAAGGAGAGGGGAAACCTTAGTACACTCCAATTTTCATTTTTATCAATTTTTCCCTTTCCCCAAGTCTAAATAATCACTGTAAGTTATCAAAATACCTAAAAGGGGACATTTTGGATAACAATTTGGTGACTCACGGGTCAATATTCCTAGTAGATGAATAGATCAGTGGCCTTGAAGCATCTATTGGGCATAAAGTTAGCTTGGTAATCTATAATTTTTTTTGAAACTCTAATCTCTACCCTTCGAACCCACTTGAAGAACTGCCTGGACTTGGAGCTGAACTGTCATTCCTTGAATTGACCATTCTCATTGTAAGAATTTTTTGAATCAAATTTTATGAGAGTGGAAAATTGTCTTAAATATAATATTCTCACCCTATTTCCTCTACAAGCAATGATGAAACTTAGCAACAATGTTCCCAACCTCAAATGCATATCTAAATTTGATCTTGTAACTGATCTTTTGGAACAAATGAAAAATTAATTTAAAGTTGTCCCAAATATTATTTTAGTTGATCTGCATTTGATCTTATGAAAGATTGTAGTTGATATATGAAACCCTCAAATTATTCTCACCACATTCTACTTGAACATATCTTCTTCAGAGTCCTCCATGAAAACTTTGCAACAAAACCTTACCATCCAAAGTAATAAAACATTGTGCAAAGCACATAGGGAAACTAAAATTATACTAACAAGAATACAATGTGCCGCAAAAACTTAGAGGAATTGAAAAATAATATACTATGTATAAGAGAATATTCCTTTTAATGAAAATCCTTGAGGTAGATCCCATTGACCAAGATCTGTAATCCTTCTCCATCCAATCTTGATAATTGGAAAGCATTGTTTGAATTACAACCTAAAATCATGTAGGGGCCACTCCATATTACATCGAACTGTGTCTACCTGGTTTAGCCCTATCTAAATCCCACATTAGCAATAATTCCACTTCTTAGAATCTTCTAGATTTTTCCTTCTTGTCAAAACTCCTTGTGATTTGAGCTTGATCCCTTTCCATTGTCTACACAGATTTATTTCTCAGCTCTTCTATCTCCATAAGCTCTGCATATCTGATTTTCATAACTTTAAATTTAGATAATTCCAGCTACCTGATGAGCTCCAAGGTTGGTAATTCAAGATTTATTGGAATCCTCACTTATTTTCCATAAAATAGATTGTAGGAAGAGATACCAGTTGATCTTTTGGGTGTAATCCTATCAACCCACAAGGCTGATTTTAAATTTTTGTACTAAATCCTCTAATTTTAATCTAAGTGTTCCTTATGATCCTCAAAATATTTTTGTTCGTGGACTCAACCTGACCATTACCATTGAGGTAATAGTTTGAAGAGGTGCTCAAGTAGATATCATTTTTTCACATCCCGATCTGAGATCTTTATGCCAAGGAAAGCCAAAGTATTATAAAAAATGATCATGGAAGGAACACCAAACCTAGTCAAAACACCTTTGTAGTAGTCTAGAATGTTATACTCATTTGCCTCTTTTAGTGAAAATACCTCCGCCCACTTAGTGAAATAGTATGTGGATGTTAGAATCCACTTGTGGCCTAAGCTTGAATTTGGGTTGATCACTCTAATGAAGTCCAATCCCCATTGCATGAATTACTAATCTATTGAGATGGGGTGAAGTGGAAGAGTTGTAACCTTCCCTTGCTTTTGAAGAATGCATACTTCTTGCATTTATTGACCCATAAATAGAAATCATTAAAAAGGTTAGGAAAGTAATAACTCAACTTTCATGATTTTGAGAGTTGTTACCCTTGGAGAAAAATTACCTCCTGCTTCTCCATCATGGAACTCATGTAATAATTTCTCCATTTGATTTATTTTAATGCACCTCAAGTGAACACCATTCACATATTTCGTGAATAGAATGCTATAGAAAAAAAATTCATGGAATGGAATGAAGTCTGAAATATATTTGTTCAATCCTTGAGGACATTTTCCTATTTGGAGAAAGTTGACCACATCTTGAGTTCAACAAGGAGTGAGTGAAGCATCAACTAGATGTTCTTGGTCATCTTGAAGCACATGAGTTGGATTCTTCACCAGTATGTTGATTTAAGACTAGTTGTTCACATAGCCTTTTGCCTCTTACTATCTTGGTCACCTTGATTTTTATGTCATACTCCATTAATTTGGTTATCCAACCATCTATCTTCTCATTCAGATCCTTGTTCAAAAGAAAGTCTTTCCACACCAGCATGTCAAACTAGCATATGAAATTGATTGTTCGAGACTAAACGCTTTGAACTTCTTCAAAATCCTTATAACAAAAAGGACATGTTTTTTCAATAAATGAGTATCTCACCTCATAATCCTAAAGATATTGGCTAAATAATGCAATTAGGTTGTTCTAATCCTTCTTCGTTCACCTGTACTAGTATGCATGGTATTGTCTTTGTGCCACCAAAAATGTACAAGGTGAAGTCCTTTGTGAAATATGGATTAATAAGAGTTGGGGCCTACATAATTTATTTCTTTATATATTCAAAATTTTCCTTTCCTTTAGATTTCCATTTGAAATCCATGCTCTTCTTTAGCATTAATGTCAATGACTTGAAAATATTTTTAAAATTTGGGACAAATCATCTAACAAAGTTGATTCTTCTTAAGAAGATTTGGAATGCTTTCTTTTGACTAGGAAATGGAAATGAAAGAATGACAATAACTATTTATGGATCAATGCTTAATCATTATTTAGAAAAAATATTTCCAAGGAGTTTATCTTCATGAGCAAGGAAGATACATTTCTTAGGATTGAGAGAAACTAAAAACTCCCTACACCTCTCAAAGACTTGTCTCAGATGAAGTAGATGATTATCTACATTCTTTGAGAAAACTGTGATATCACTGAGATAAAATAGAATAACGTTGTTGAAGATCCCCTTAAATTCTATATCCATGTCTCTTTACAATGTCTCTCTTGTGTTAGCTAGACCAAAATGCATTTTCTTATAAGCATAGGTTCCCCATTTTGTAGTAAAATCTCTCTTGAGATGATATTCTTCCTTTACCATGATCGAATTATATCCTGAGTGTCCATATAATTGAGAAAACCTTTTGGAACCTATTACCATTTGTAATATTTTTTCCATTCAAGCTAGTGGGTAATGATCCTTCAAATATGCCTTGTCTAAATCTCTAAAATCAACACATAGTGTGATTTCTCCATTTCTTTTCCAAAATGGGACAAGATTAGAAACCCATGACTAGTGCTTAATGGGAAAGATGATACTTGCCTCAATTAATTTGATCAATTCCTTTTTCTTCAAAGGCTCAATATGTCGGTTGATAGGTCATTTCTATTTGATAGGCTTGGTATTTGAGTTCAACTAAATGGTGTGTTGAGCTAGACTAGGATCAAAATCTCTAAGGTCTTGATGCAAAAAAAAATTGAGATCATATATATGAATGATAGAAAAAGCATGCAAATAATAAACTCTTCAAAGTCTTTGAATTGAGGATCTTTCTACTAAGCCTATAAGGCTAAAACTTGTCAAAATTTCTCAATCCTGTACAATGGAACAAATAAATGAACCTTCACCAAGCTCTAACTATTTTATATCCTACATGTACACGTTATTCTACTGCTAACATAACCGTATAACTCACCTAATTCTATGCAACTCTTATTTTCTATTAGCATTTATCATCCCTGTCAAATTCTCTCTCGTTAGTTTCTTTTCTAAGCATGCAATATTTTTCTTTTAGCTTATTAACTCTTCTAAACCTTTCCTCCCTATGTACACTCTCACACCAATGTTAGAATCAATAAAGGGGATGATTTCAATCCCTTATAACACCACCTCAATTTCACCCTATAAGAATTTCCTATAGATCCTTAAGACAATGCTTCTTGTTACAACTATGCATTTACACTTCCCAAGGAACCAATATGGTTATGAAAGTGTTATTAGTTTGAATTTTCCTACCTTGACATGTGTGATGGGTCATTATAACTTCTAATCATTTAATCAACTTGTTCGAATGTTGATGTCATTATAAAACTAGGGTTGTGTTCAAGGTTATATGCAGAGAAGTGATATGCAACTAATTACTATGGTGGTTCTCTTTTTGGGGGGGTTTGTTTAGTATCGGTTTCTTGTTCTACACTACTCAACTATAGAAAGAAAACACAGTTTTAAGCTACTAAAACGGAAAAATATAGAAAGTGTGTTTAATCTACGAAAACAAAATTGTTGGAATGAAATTATTTCAAAAGAAAATTATTTATTAATTGATATATCTGCTTAAAGGAAATAACAATAAGGAAATATGCTAAACACAAGGAAATATAATATTGCATTCAGATACTCATTTAAAAAAAGATACTGAAACTGAAACTCAACAAATATAAATATCATGAATAAAATATCAATCCTCCAATCTATAAAATATCAATCCTCTAATCTTGTTAGTCAAGTGGGCCCTTTCTCTCCTTCAGGATTGAGGCTCTTAACACGAATGAATACTAAAAATAAAATGGATTATATTGATCTAAATAAGTTCATCACATACTTTAGAAACTGAAAATGACTATCAATTGATACAATACTATATAAAAAATCTTTTACTAGAAAATTAACAGTTTAAGGAGGTTTCTTATAGACATAACTGATTACAACATGTGTCATGAATTTAGGCAAAAAGTTAACTAACAACAACCTCCTAAATATTCCATGACACCCTATAATTATGTTAAAAATAGGGGTCCTCATTTGTAGATTGTTATGAGTAAATCCTCCAAAATGTAGTAGTGGAAAAGGACTAGGTCTCCTTGGCTGAAACTAATCAAAAGTGGTAAAAAATGCACCTTATCATTCTGCACCATGTCATCAAATCAATTAACAAGGAATTTAGTGGAAGTTCTAACAATCATTAGTTTACATGAGAAAAAATAAGGAGAAATGTATCACTTTTACTTTAGATAAAACTATTTAGAACATCCCCATGTATAAATTAACGTGTTTAGGAGAAAATTCTATAGTTATATGGGATGCTATAATAAGCCAATTCATGGACTCATCATCTCCATTACACTTTACCATTTATATGTCCTCGTGTAAAATTATCTTTGTCCCGATCTCTGACTAAGTTGTTACACCATATCATAATCCTCAAAGTGAGTCTACATATTGTTTTATTATACCCTTGCATCCTTGGGTTTGTTAGCATAACCTCATCCCATGCCCTTAAAAATATCATGTGATTATGGAGCACTATTCTTCCAAGCCAGTCATGGGGATTAGAACCAAAGGAGGCCTAACTTTCATACCAACACATTCCTTTGTATATTCATTTTTCACCATCTTTGCTAAATGCTGAGTAATGTCTACCAGTGCGATCCCCTTTTTGCATATTCCAATTGAGATTCTGTGGGGAAATAAATTCTGGTCTTTTTAATGACAAACTGAAAGTGTCCCAACCTCTTATCATAGGCTACCATAGCCTTACCAAATTTATGTTGGTAGTAAATTTTAAATTCCTAGACACATTGTGCCAATATTTTTGAAGTGTTTTTATCAATCCCAACTTGATAATATAAAGATCTAACATCTTTCTTCATGAAAAAATCATTATTGTGGGTAGGTATAATATAAAAATGGACAGTTCTAGCCTTTTGATTAAATTTTTTTTGTTTATTTTTCCCACAAAATTTGATTCCTCACTAATGATAGAAAATATTTCAATTGAAACTCTCCTATGGACAAGTTATAAATAAATCAGGAACATTTGAAACCAACATATTGTGGAGATAAAATTCACATAATAAATTTTGTCCTTCAGGAGTACAACATTGATAAATCTCCCAAAATGTTTTCCCATCTAAAGCCTCATGAGGTTCCCCATAACACATTATCTGTAACTTCCAGGAATAAAATTTTTCTTGAACAAATAATAAACTATAGACAAAAGATGGTTTTCTTATAAGCTAAAAATTTGCAGGCCAAGGGAAAAAAAGATTCAAAAATTGTTTCCAATTTCTTATTGGCATTAGAACATGGACTTGGCCTCATCTTTAATTTTCCTATTTTATTTGACCAAATCTTTATTCTTAAGATACAGTTAGGAACAATGAGAGGAAAAATCATTGCATTCATGCAAACCAATATTATTTTGCCTCTTTAAACTATCAAATTCTACTTTTAAAATATTTATTTCTTTAACTTTATCCACAATCTTTTGTATAAATTCATTTTGCAAGGACGTATGGATTTATTCCATACCTTTTGGTTTCTCCTGCAAAGTGTCAATTTCATTTTGGTATTTCCTCATGACCTCATCTCTTTATGAGTCTAAGCATTCAAATTCATGTGAAGTGGTTTCTATAGCTTCAGTTTGGATTTCCGAAGTTGTAGGAATATTTTCTGGAACCTTTATAGGAACCTACGATACATTAGTAGCATGAATTTTCTCTTCAGGAATGGTTAATGTGAACTTATAATCATTAAATTTCTCTCCAAGGGAAGAATAAGTACTAGTTTTGGAAAACTCTTCCAAAATTGGTGTTGAACCTTCATTAGACAATGTAGGCCAAGAAACTTCAATTTTTTATGAGGGACTAGACCTTCTTGGTCTCAATGAACTAGTAGCAGGGGTGGAAAGGGTAATATTTTCTTTATAAGATCAAGGCATAGAGGGTTTCTTGTCCTCAACTTATAGATTATTCTATAACCACATTGGGAGGCCAAGGAGTTGATTGAATCTTAGACTGAGAACTGGGAGGTGGTTATGAAGAAACTGGTGTAGGAACCCTTTTTATTTTGTTTTTTTTAGAACTCTCCCCTGTAGTTGTCTTCTCTACCTTTCTCTTAGGTCTACAAAAATCTTGATGTGTGTAAATTAGATGGATAAGCCCTAGCTACTTTATGGCCCAGCATTAGAACCTCTACTTTTGTATTTTTTGCCTACCTTGATGATAACATCTGCAAGGTACTAAAAAACATTCACCTTAAGCTAAGGGTTTATCTGTCCCTTCTTCAAATGAGTTAGAATATTCAATGTTTGACCCCTAATACTGACAGTTTTTCATAAAAAATAAAATGCATATTCACCCAAGTAGTAATTTCCTTCCAATGTCCTGGAAAACTCTCCCTCCTAATTCCATTTTAAATTCCATGAGGATTAATGATTATTTTGGGAAGAGATTCCCATTCCTTGTGAAGAAGAGATATTAAATCTTTAAGTGGGGAGTTATTTAAATCCTTAATCCCAAAATCTGGAACATTAGAGATTGTGGCAACAATGTGGATATCTATTTAAATTATTTTCCCTTATATATGAGAGAAAGTTGCCTCTAATTTCAATATAAATTTTCCAATTAAATCTTCATAAAATTCCTCAATTTTGTGAATAAAATCTAGCCAACTTGCATCATGGAAGACTTAGGAGAAGACAACGTTCTGTAGTAGTGGCTCCATAGATTCCGGTTCTGATTTCTTCTCTTGCCCCATAACACAGAGTGGTTTGGGGTGGAGTTGCAAAAAAATGGCATTGGTTGTATGAGAAAGATAGAGTACTTACATGAAATATCAGTAGAAAATTTTTGAACTACACTTTGAGTTTATAATGGAATTAAGTCGTCACAAAATGGTGGCAAAAATTACTGATGGTACTAATTGAGGTCAAAATATTTTAATTTCTTTTGCACATTTCCCATACTGTCATTGTGAATACTTGTACCATTTTTTCATTCCTAAAAAATGTGACACATGCCTTTACTCATCCATTATTACTCCTTATCCCTCCCACTTTACTCCATGAGATGTGATTTTATGTTTTAATAAATGCATTTAGAAGTTCTAAAAACAGTTAATATCCATAGCAAAAAATGAGTACACATCACCTTACCAGCTCAGTAGTCTTCTAACCATTGGCACTTGGCACTCCACCTACTACATTTTAAAAGTAACCATGATCAATGTACATTTTATTAATTGACATTTCCAACCTTTATTTGCATGTAAAAATAAAACATATTTTTGTATTTTTAAATATAGGGGGAAGAGGATCAAAACTATGATCTTATTCCTTTATTTGAATTTCCCTAACAAACTAATCATGGTGGGAAGAGTTGCAGTCTTCCACTAAATCAAATTCTTCACACAACAACATTTCCTTAGTGAAAGTTTCCTTATCCTGGGGATGTTGATATAGCCTCAGTCTATAGCCATTCACTAACAAAGTTCTTTTGTCACCATTAATTGGAAATACTCTCACAGATCCGTTATTATAAATATTTTCAATTTGATAGGGTGCCAACCATTTTGTTTGCAATTTCCCTTCTGATTTGCTAGTACTTTGAGTCAAACAGTAAGACCCAATATCCTTCGTTTAACCTCCTGGTCTTCACATGAGCATCATGCCAGAATTTCCTATATTTTTGAAGGATTTCACTTTGTTACCATGCCTCCATCTACATCTCATCAAGTTCATTTAACTACATCACTCTTTCACGTTGATATTCATAAAACTCAATTCCTATTTTTTGTGTTTTCCTCTAGGATTGTAATTCAAATTATAATGGGAGCAATGGCTTCTTCCCATAAACTAGTTCATATGGGGAGAAACCAATGGTGGTTTTCCAAGTTGTGTTGTATGTTGAGACTTCTTCAGGAAGTCTTGACACCCAATTCTTCTTGTGTGCATTGAAAAATTTAGTCAAGATGTTCTCCAAATCTTTGTTTATGACTTTCACCTACCCATTAGATTGGGGGTAGTATGGTGGATGATTAATTATGCTTGACCTGATAAATCTTCAAAAATACCTCAATCATGTTGGACACAAATTGAGCTCCTTGATCAGATAATATGGTTTTGGGAGCTCCAAACCTTAGCATGATCCTGTTGTACAAAAGGTTAGCTACAACATCCTCATTGGAAGATGCAAGTCCTTGAACCTCAACCCATTTTTTAACATAGTCGATGTACACAAAAAGGTACTATTTTCCATAGGATGGGGGGTCAAAAGGTCCAATGAAATCAATTCCCAATTTCTCAAATGGCCCTAAGACCCAGCTTAGGATTGAAGGGAATTTCAAAAGACAAAGTAAGCTTCCCATTCGTTTACATAAATCACGTTGCCAAACATATCTCTTGTAAACTTTGTGGAGAGAAGGCTAGTAGTACCCAAATCCAAGGACCTTGTGAATTATCCTCTTTACCAAGTAGTTTCCTCCTCCAAGCTCATCATGACATGCTCTTATTATGTAATACACTTCATACTCTTCACCACACTACCACGATGAATCATGTAAGGAAAACATTTAAAACAAAATTCCATTGCACCATTTGTATGTAACATTGTTTCTGATTAATCTTTTATGTTATTCACTAGTAAAGTAAGATGGAGAATTCCATGTAGTTATATAATTATAAAGATGAACAATCCATGGAGTGCGTACTGAGATTGCAAACAAGTTCTCATCTGGAAAGTGATCTTGAATTGCCTCCTCTTCTCCTAAAACATTCAATCTCGAAAGGAATTCAATAACAACATTATCCTTTCCAATGTTATTAATTATAGTCAAATTAAACTCTTGCAAAAGAAGTAACCACCTCATAGTTATGCCCCCTACTACTGGTTTATTCATTAAATATCTTATGGCAGAATAGTCCTATATACACAAATATTTTATATCCACTAATGTAGTGTCTAAAATTTGTTCAGAGAGCAAACAACAGCTAGAAATTCCTTTTCCGTAGTGGTTTAGTTTTTCTCTCTAGGGGTTAGGTTTTTTTTGATAAAATAGATGGCATAAATTTAGTTTTCCTCATCCTTTTATTTAAGAACAGCTCCCATTGTTGTATCGGAACCATCGGTGTGAATATAAAAAGGCTAACCCCAATTGGGTCCTCTCAAAACTGAGGCAGTGATCAATTTCTCCTTTATAACTTAAAAATCTTGTTGGACATTGAGGATACCATTCAAAAACATAGTATTTTTCTAGTAGAGATAAAATTGGTGTAGTAATCTTACTAAAATAGTTTATGAATTGTTTGTAATATCTTGCATGTCCAAGGAAATTTTTGATGTATTTTTGATTTGTTGGTGTGGGAAACTTATTAATGAATTCTATATTTTTAGGATAAAATTAGATACCCTTGGAATAAAATATGATGACCCAAGACAATTCTCTGATCAACCATGATCAAACATTGTTCATGACATAAGGAGAGTTGGTGTTGTTCACATCTGGTTAACACTTTTTCAAGATTACTCAAATATTCTTCAAAAGTAGACCCATAGATGATGAAATCATCCATATAAACTTCAACACAGTCATGGGAGAGATTTTAAAAAATATCTAAAAATGCTCTCTAAAATGTGGCAGGTGCATTACAAAGTCTGAATAGTAGAACTCAATATGAAAATGGACCCCAGGGATAGGTGAAGGTGGTCTTATCTTGATTAGTAGGTGCTATTACTAATTTGGTTATATCCATTGAACCCATACAATAAGGAGAAGTATTTCATACATGCCAAATTTTCCAAAAATTAATAAATAAAGGGCAGGAGAAAGTAATCTTTCTTGGTGGTTTTATTAAGCTCCATATAATCTATGTAAATTCTCCACTTACCATTTTTATTAGGAACTATAACGAGTGGTGATATCCAATGACTATCAAATATTAGATAGATGAATCCTTCCCTCAATATTTTCTCTATTTCATTTTTGAAAATGAATATAATTTTTAGATTAGTCCTTTGTTGTGGCTTTCTAACTGGTCTGCCATCCTCGGTATAAATAAGATGAGTGCAGATGCTTGGATGAATCCCTTTCATGTCAGTATAGTACCAAAAAAATATTTTGAATGATCCCTAAATATATATATGACCCTAGTTTCTTGGTTGTCTCCTAAATTCTTACCAATGGTTGGTTCCTTCTGTACATCAAAATCTACTTGTTTAGTGTCTTTAAAAATATCAAGTTTTGTCTCAAAAATCAAATAGTTCAAGGGACAAGTGTGAGGTTGTAGCATGTGAAAAATAGTCATGTTTTCAAGGGATACAATCTTGGCTAAAGGACAATGAAAATTAGTGGATGTGTGGCCTTCATGATAATCATAGGTCTCCTTCATAACCTTTTATATAAATATCACTTATCAAGGTGATGTTCTCTTCTGAGTACAAAAAAGTCATTTTCCATAGCCACAATTTCAATTTCTGTGGCCACAGTTCTAGTGTTTGTAGCCACAATATCCTCTTCATCAAACATTGGGTATGTCTCACCAATTTCTTCCATATGGTTTTTCACTACAAATGGTGGCCAGATAAGAAGAAATCATGTTGTTAGTATCCTGAAAAAATATACCCACACATGTTCAGAAACATCCACATATGGCTGGGTAGGAGGATAAAGGGAAATATTCTTTTCTTTATGCCCATTTGAAATAGTCATTTTCCTTGACCTACAGTCAATTTATGCAGCAAAAGTAGCTAACCAAGGTCTTCAGAAGATAACTGGGTATCCCAACTTTCGAGCTTTAGGCTATAAGACCATAAAATCTACCGGATACTTCCAGGATTCAGCTGTAACCATAACATCCTTGATTACTCCATCCTGGTACAACAATAGATTGATCTGCTAATTAGAGGACAATATTAGTTGGTTGTAATCCTATCTAGGATAACAAATTGAATGTATTTGTTGTTATGACATTGAAGTCAGCACCAAGATCCACCAAAACATTAGATATTGACTGACCATTTACAAAATAGTAATGACTAGACTCACAGGGTCCCCATATTTCGGTGAAATAAGTTTTCTAGATACAAGGTTAGCTAGATTACTATCTACTTTGATTTCTTTTGTGTATTTATTCTTCCTTCTTGGTGTCTTTATGCAATGATTTCTAATGGTCTGGTTTAATTTGGGAATGTCCCTTATTACTCTCAAAAGTGGAACCTCAATATTCATCTTTTTTCAACTCTTAAACTAGCGTTGTTTCTTCCTCATTATTTAATTCTTTTAATCACTTTAGGAAAGGAGTTGCATGCACATTCTTAACTTTCTCTTGATTATTCCTAGTGTCGCGTGTTTGTGGAATATGTATAATTTTATCACTTTCCTAATATACCCTCTTCCTTTCCTCTGGTATTTCAGTGATAACTATTGGAGGATTGTTCACTATTTTTCCAAATATTAGCTATAAGTTATTAATGGCATTAACTTGCATTGTCTCACCCTATCTTTCTTCATTAATTGATGTTGTTTGTTGATTTTTGGGGTTTGAGATAGGATGGGATGGAAGTTAAGTTTTTGTTTCTTTCCATTGTTGGTAATTTTTTTTGTGGTGGAGGAATTATGTCTTTTATTTTTTGTGTAAACCTCCTTGGTTGATTAGAGTTCTACTGGGATTCCCATTATTGGTTTGGCCATGGATTTGTATTGGTTGGTGGTGTCCAACCTTGCTTATTGTATGGAGGCATCCATGGTTGTGGGTGTGGGTAAACCATCTATTATGGTGGTGCCAAATTAGGTTGTCCCCAAGTTGGTGTAGGAGTCTGATTGGGACATGACATCACCCAGGGATTTTGAGTAGGTTTAGGGGCATAAGCAGACTCACTATTCAATATTTGAATGAAGTTTACCTCTACATTTTCTTAAGTCATGGAATTTCATATTTATTTGAGCTAAGGTAGGTGGGAGAGTATAATGGTTGGTGTGATTTTTAAGGATATCACATATCAAACATGTTTCTGTGATATATAAAGGACATTCTTTCAAAGCATGCCTTTTCCTTCATCTGGGACAATATATGTCTAAAGGATATTTTGTAGCATTGTTCTTAGCTTTCATCCCATCTATGGTTGAATTTAATTGTGTCAAGATTTCTATTTTCATATTGGCTATCTCCTCTAGAAATTATGAGGTACCAAAGGAATGTTTCGATGTTTTATTTCTCCTAATACCTCCCCTTGTTGTAGAGTAGCTCCTACATAACTCATAATTCAGTGTTGTGGTGTGTTTGTGTACATCACCTCCTCCCATGAGATGGAGGGTTTTTTTGGTTTCATTGTCAAGTACTTTAAGGAACATTTTCTTGGTTATTTCTGCATTCAACTCATAACCACTTCTCCTGTGGACAAAAAGAAATATGTCCAAGTAATCTTCAAGATTTTCATCTTCTTTTTTCTTCAGCTGAAAGAACTATTCCCTCATATCTCTTCCCCTGCAGTAGTCTTGGTATTTTTCCAAAAAAAAGTGTCTATTTGTTCCCTTGAATGAATAGAGTTAGAGGGAAATCCCACAAACCACCTCATGACAGATTCTTTGTGGGTGGAAGGACAAAGCTTTGGTTTTTGTTTATTTGTTTTCTAGTCATATGTTTGCAAGAGGAATTTGAATTAAAATAAGAATTGGTATGGGTCTTCTATGGACATTCCTTGAAATATAGGCATAATGGATGGGGAAATGTTGTTTACAGGTGCTTCCTCATCCTTGTTTAAGAACATGGGGTAAGTAAAGATTCTACCCAAGGGTATATCATCATCATTTCCATTATCTCCCATTTCTAAGAGATTCTCAGGTTCTAAATAATATGATGCAGACTATTCAATGTCACTCTTAGGCATGGTATTAGATTTAGTGTCATTCTAAGGAGTAATGTTATCAGTGTTTACTACACATGCTCTAGTAGGAGATATTCTTTGAATGTTGCGAGGTATAAATCTCCATTGAGTGTCCCGTGGCCTATGCATAAATATTTATTGTGTAAGAAAGGCTTAGGATTCTTACTGGTTGCACAACTCAAATTCAATAACACCCATAACATATAATATTAATAGAACAGTGTGTTTTTATTATGGTGTCCTCAGAAACGACGCCAAAAATGATGGGTTGTCAAAAATTCTAATCATTTAATCAAATTGTTCAAATGTTGATGTCATTATAAACTAGGGATGTGTTCAAGGCTTTATGCAGAGAAGTGATATGTAACTCAATACTATGGTGGTTATCTTTCTGGTTTGTTTTAGTATCAATTTCTTGTTCTACAATACTCAACTATGGAAAGTAATCACAGTTGTAAGCTACTGAAATGGAAAAAAAAATATAGAAAGTGAATTTAATCAATAAAAACAACATTTCTGGAATGAAATTATTTTGAAAGGAAATGCTTGATTATTTGAAATACTTTCTCAAAGGAAATAACAATAAGGAAATCCTCTAAAACAAGGAAATACGAGATTGCATTCAGATACTAATTCAAACCAAGATATTGAAGTTGAAACTCAACAAATATAAAAAACCTACATGAAATACCAATCCTCCAATCTCCTCAATAGAGTGGGACCTTTCTCTCCTTAGGGATTGAGGATCTTAACATAAATAGATACTAAAAATAACATATATTATATTGATCCAAATAACTTTATCACATACTTCAGAAACTAAAAATGACTGTCAACTGATATAAAATTGTATCAAAAATATTCTACAAGAAAAGTAATAGTTCAAGAAGTTTTCTTATAGAAACAAGTTATTACAAAACGTACATGAATGTAGGTAATAGATTAACTAATAAAAATGTCTAAAGATTCCATGACACCCTATAATTATGCTAAAAACAGGGATCCTCGTTTACATATTGTTATGAGTAAATCCTCCAAAATGCAGAAGTGGAAAAGGACTCGGTATACTTGGCTATAATGGATCAAAAGTGGTAGAAAATGTGCCTTATCAATATACACATGTCATCAAATAACTTAACAAGGAAATTAGTGGAAGTTTCAATGATCATTAGTTCACATGAGACAAAATATGGAGAAATGCATCACTTTTACTTTGGATACAACTATTTAGAACATCCCCATGCATCAATTAACATGTTTAGGAGAATATTGTATAGTTATATGGATTCTATAACAAGAAAATTCATGTACTATCAATGTGCCCAAAATTTCAACCTTCGACTCTTTACCCAACTCCCTATACTTCTCCTTTTTCAAATTCACACCTAAACCATCATGTAGGTCTTCTAAAACACATTGTTTAGATTATCTTGGTTTTTGTGCAGTTGTAAGGCAAGAGGAATAGTGTTCTAGACATGCATTAAGGCATTTTTCATTTATTATAAGTTTCATAATCTCACTCTAATGGAAAATTATAGATCCTTATTAAATCACCTACCTTCATTAGCCATAGACTATATTTGAACCCTTCCACTCCACATTATCATGAAAATCTCTAAAAATCAGCTTCCAATAGGAAAATTTATTTCAAAATATGTGAGGAGGACATTTTACCATGAAATGTTGAAAGTTTCAGGGTCAACTATGGTGCTTTCATGCTTGAATAATCAAACCCTAGCTCATTTACTTCTAAACTTGCACATTGGACCCAAAAAGGGAGTTTTTTACTATACTTCACCAAATCTTCGAATCGAGGCTTAAAATTTTAATTGGGGATATGTCTCAAAGTCATGCATATATGAATTTTACTAGTGGCTCATTATAGAAGATTTATATTCTTGTTTCATGAAGTGATGGCTTGCCAACACATTTGAAAAAATATGGTATGAGCTCCTTAAGAGAAACAATGAGGTTCATAGGGTTTGGTTTGAACAATGAACTATTTCTAAACCTACATTGAATGTCCTCACATGTGATTCAACTATCCACATATACTAGACTTTCCCAAATAGTATTCCTCATTATAATTCCTAACTCAGAGTTAGTTCACAATGTTCTATACAAGGCATGCAAGTTTGATTACTATTCACACCCACGTGCATATCAATATGCTATGAATTGTTGATCCCATTTCACACACTATGTCACTTGTAAAACAATGTCAAGACTCTATCAAAGATCACTCATAACTACGACCACCATTTTATCAACCAATATTTTAAATAGATATAGAAAACAAAGGATTTGATCCTCTCCAATACACACACAAAGATTCACTATCCATACATACAATTCAGGTTTCTATTATATACTAATGCATGTAATATAGCAGGTATAGATCAAAAACACAACTTACACACCAAAAAAAAGTTCTCTTCCTCATAAGATGTATCAATACACAAAATTTTCATATCACCTTCTTCCTCTCCACAAGGAATGAGTTACAAAACTCACTTACCTTCCTATATTTGAGCTCCTATCTCTATGCATGCATTAACCACTCCATTATAACTATCCTGACCACTCATAAATGAAATCTTTCACATTGTAACTACCCTTACAACTACATTATAAGGCTTGTAACTAGCTTTATTCATTATATCAAGCATCTTAATGATGCATACTTTCAAAAACATAACCTAGATTCATTACACTCATGCTAACATAACAATTAACACAACTAATATCTCTTGATTCACCCTTTACACCTCATTACACTCCTTATAAGTATTACATTCATTTGAATATTGAAATATCCCATTTTTAGAGAAAAAACACACAATTTGAATTTTCTACCACCTTACTCACTGGAAAGGCTTCAAATGACCTATTAATACCTCTACATATCTCTCATGGCTCAGACAGACTCTAAGAACTAGGAATTGTTTAATTGAAGGATTTTTCATGGACACTCTTACAATAGGTATTCGAACCTCCATGCAAAAATATTAGAAAATTCATGCAAAAGTTTTATAAAATCATGTTTTTCATTCTGAGTACCCACCTTACTAATTTGAAGCAATTTTCCATCACCAACTGAGATGGGTTTTGAGTCTCCACCCTTGATCGTGATATTTTCCTTTTCCTTTCTAAACTATTCATTGGGGTTGAAAATGGATTCCAAAGTCAAGATACCCTTGTGAAATTTATTTGATTTGAGTTGAACTATTTGGTCTCCATACTGATTCTCCAACTTGTTCTGATTTCTTGAAGAAAAATAAATCTCCTCTTGAATAAAAGTGAAAAATTTGCTGATCATTTTCAAACACTTGCCAATTTACATAATTTTTTAGTATAGAAATTCTCACTATTAGCTTGATATGAGGTTGAATTTTTTCTCTTTTAATATTCTCAACCACATCAAACCTTGCTCTAATTTCATGCATCCATTTTGTCAATAACTTCGTTTTCTTTTCTTGGGATAACATGGATGTTAAAAGCCTCAAAATATTCTAAAATATCCCATACTCTATGCTTGTAGGATTTGAGTAAGTCATTCTTGCATTCATTTGATCCTTTGATTTGGTTCATAATAAGCTCACTACCCCCAAAAGTATGTAATTTTTTGATATTCTTCTTTCTTTCCCATTGAAGACCATGAATGAGGGACTCAAACTCTTTTGTGTTGTTGGAGCAGCTGAACTGAAATATAAAAGAGGAGTAATACTTAATACCTTTAGGAGATAAAAGCAATACACCTCCTCCAGCTCCTTGTATGCTTCTTGATCTATTAAAGAACATTTTCCAAACGCCATTTTATTCTTCATGAGCTAGCTTGATAACACTAGGTAGGGGTGTGTTTTATTCATGCAAGAAGTAAATACCTAGGCCAACCTCTTTGATCTATTTATATGGATCAAATCCATATCGTGTATTTCCCCATTCAAGTAGTAAATTAAGAGTTCATTCAATCTTAGTATCTGTATCTTTAGTACTAGGGAATTCTTCTTGATCTAAGATAGTATAATTTACATTGATGGGGCTAGGTGCATGAGGTTCTATATGGTATGTAGTATTTTATTAAGGCTTGATAGTATCCTTAATGACATGTCTAGTCCCAAAAAATCATATGAGACCAATCAACTAATAAGTACCCTCCACTCTTGGAAGTGAAATCCCTAGATAGACATAGAGAAAAGAGTAGAGGTAGAGCAATTATGAAGACATCTTGAGAAATTGAGACATTCGGACATAAATGTAATGTGACATTTAAACCTGGGATAACTCCAACATCCCAATGATGTCCCATCAAACTGCACCACTCCTTTAGCAATGTATTCATACTTGAGACCTAGTTGATCTGTAATTTTCTTGGGAATAATGAAACTTCTCACTCCAGAATCAATCATGCAGTTGTGAACAAAATTATTCTCGATGATCAAGGATATATATAATGGTGGAGGTTTCATGTTTCTTCTTGGATGACCTTCCTTTTGTTTTATAACATTAGTAATAACCTTTTCCTATTCCTTGGAAGATTCACTTGGTATAGACAAGTTAGCCATAGCTTCATGCAAGAGATCCTTTTATCCCAAAATTTCTAATGATTCCCACATTTATATGCTCACATTTTTTTTTTCATATCCTCAAGGATGTCGAAAGGACTTGAGGTATCCTTTTTTGACATTTTACTTACCACTTTTTCCTGCACTTGAGTTGATATGGAAGGTCATTTGGGCCGATTTTACACATTTGGAGCCATTTTTAAAATGCAATCTCTTTGGAGTGTTATAGAAGGTTGATAAGGAACTAAATTCATTGAATGTTCCTCCTCTATATCCCTTTTCATATATCTAGTGTTTATAGCCACACCTTGAGGAAGAATCTGATTTACTCCAAAAAAGTCTTTCGATTGCCAATTTACAAGTCAAGTGTCACTTGAAATTGTCTCCTGAGTGACCATCTGTTGATGATTTTGCTCTATAGGTAGTTTTAGAGGGGAAAAGGAACTTTTCCTCATCAAATATTAGTTCAAGATGGAATTGGGGCATGTTTCTTGGGTTTTTGGAAGATGAAAAGGGAAACACCACTCATTATCTTGCACAAGATTGTTTAGAATAGGAACTAGGGTCTGAGATGAGCTAGCTACATTAGGATTGTACGATTGAAATGGCATAACATAGGGAAATTGATTTTTATTTTTAGGTCTAGGTTTGGATGAAGAATTGTTTGGCTAATAAGGTTCCTTATTTGGTTGGTATGAAGGTTGATAAGGTCCGAAGTTTTGAGTTTGTTTCCTCTTAATGGACACTAGCTCATTCCCAAAGTTTTGCAATTATTTCTTTACCTATTGCAACTCAGTTGGGGTACTTGAGGAATTCGATGCTTGACTAGAGCTCTAATTTCTCAATGTTGGAATAAGTACTAACTCAAAGTATTGATGAGAAGTAAGTGTCTCAATTTAGAGAAGTAAGTGTCTACAAGTAAGTTTCCCAGCTCGAATAAAACTAGTTTCGGCCCTAATAACAATTTCATAGGAAGCTACTAATGTTTCACCCCCATAAACTGAAATATCACTATTTAAAACCTTTAGGTAATAAATAAATGCATGTTGGGGTGTAGGCCTTACCACTTGAGGTATTTGATACCAAGTCCTTCGAAATATCATGTTAAAACCAGTCATCTGCTCATTAGGTTCTCTCTTCGTTGTTGTCATACGCTTTACCAAAGATAGAGTATTTGACTTATGCTTAAAATAATTACATAGGGTTGTACCAAGATCATTCCAATTGGTAATGGCTACATGTCTCAATCTTCTATACCATTGAAGTTATTTACCCTTGAGTGAAGACGTTAGTAGCCTAATTTCTACATCATCTTTTGTAACTAGATGAACATAACATACATTTGTAACATCTTGAATGTGCTCAGTAATGGTAACTTGAATCTCGCTAGTGTAGTATGGAATATTTTTTAGTGCAGCTACTGGTATGTCATGTTGTGCATTAATAATGTGAGGGATTCCACTAGTGAATTTGACAAATGGTAAATTCCTCTATGATGCTACCATAATTTGAATAGGTCTCAAAACTCTAGATGACTGCAAGAAAGGCCTACTAGGAGGAGTAGAAAGAGTTTTGTTAGGTGGAGATGGTGGTCTCTGAATTGATATGCCTCTTCTTCTTATCCTTGATGACATATGTAAGTATTCAAATGATCCTTCTTCCACTATTCTTGACCTTTTCTGAATCCTTCTCATGAACCTGAGCACTAACATTATTGAAACCAATTGATATAATGCTTTAAGTCACAAGATGTGTTGCTACACAACCTCCAAAGGATGGAATATCACTAAGATACACAAAAAAACAAGGAAAAATAAAAATATTAACTTCGAAGACTCCCACTGGGTGTGCCAGAATTGTTATCTCAAAAAAATAACACCCTCTGATTTGTCATGATTGCGTGGATGAAAAATATTTTTTTTGGGTAACATGAGATTGCCCCTCAAATTTTGGGAATTGCTACTTGAGACAAGCCTCCAGAGAAGGTTGATTCCTCTACCTAATCCTAATGTTAAACAACTCCTAAGGAAGGAAATGAAGCTATCTAATCCTACTCTATAATTCCAAGGGACCAGGGAGAAAGAAAAGTGCATGAAAATGGGAAATCCTAACTAAACGGGGGTGATAGAACTGAGAAGATGGTGGAAAGAAAATCTCAAATGAGGTAAAATGGAAGAAAAAAGATGAATGAGATGGTAGAATTGAGTTCCACATTCCACAACAACCTTGAAACCACCATTTCCATGAAACACAACAAATTTGAGCCCTGGAAGGAGGATAAAATATGCACAAAATAACTACAAATATAATGAAAGGAACTAAATTACAATTGAACACAAGCTAGGACATATTAATAGCCATAAAACAAGTATTCAATTTCTTTAGAAATATGTACAATCCATTATAATGAAGGTGTAAGAAAATATTCACCATGTAGATTCTCAAATATGAGGTCTACAACCCATAAAAACATGTGCACCACTTGAATAGAATGCACAAGAATTATAAGAATGTCTAACCACTCCAAATGAGTCTCTTTTTACAATATATAGAAGAATGTGAAAGATATAGAGAAGAGAGAAACTCAAAATTATTCTCCCACCCACCAATAAGGTGTATTAAATATCTTAAAACAATCATGATCACCCTACCAAACCCATTCCCCCATGTCAATATTCTTGCTGGAGAAGCCAAGACAACATATGTCACTATGTCTAGTAGTTGAGCTACCTAGGATTACATCCTTCAATTCTGGAGATGTTTTCTTCTTTTTCACCAACCTACCCTCACCTACATTAAGAAATCTAGTTTTTGTAGTGTAGAGAACGTCAAGACCTTTTCTAATACACCAATTTTGTTAAAATCAAGGTTTCTGGGAGAAATTTATGGCCCTTTTAAATTTAGTGGGTCAAGGGCTTCTCCGTGGGCTCCTACAGTCCACATTTAACTATTTTCCTTGTGTATTGTTGGTGCTTTAGGTGTGCAGAGAACTTAGGGAACTATGGAACTTGTTCCTCTCTTTCCTTCTGGATTTACTTTCCCCTCTTCGGTATTGATTTTAAGTTGGGGTCAGATATTCAGGAATTGGGTGGAACTACAGAACAATTCCACCCACATTTGGTTCTTCTACAACACTCTCTATCCGCAACACTCTAATCTCCATTTAAATCCTTACTTCTCTTTCCTTTATATTGCGTACCAGATACAAATGTGGGGAACTAGTTATTTGGAGGAAATAGTTCCATCGTTCCTCCATTCTTCTGAATCTCTGCAATACTCCAACGTGACCCTTGAAATCCTTTATTGCAGATCCGCAGCCATTGTAGGGAACCTCTAAGTTTGTGGAAATTGTTACTTTTTTCCCCCATTCACCTGTATCTCGGCAAAATGTTGTCTCCTTTTTTTTCGACTAATTTTCTATTGTGGGGGAACTAGTTACTCTACGGAACTAGTTCCATGCGCAATCCAAAAACTCTCATAACACTGTATCCTTCACAAAAATTTATATTTTGGATAATATAAAAATACGAAGAACCTTGAGCCTGTTAGAACTAGTTCTTGAGTTTCACCTTCGATATGCATTTTTTCAATACATTGATTCCTTTGACTTGCGGGTGGAACTGCTCTGCAAGGATCCTTGGTTCCTGGGGAACCAGTTCCATCTACACCTCCAAGACCCATAATACACTACAAAGCCCAGTTTTTTTCCAATTTCCTCCAAAATTCTCTTAGTGTGTGGACTAAGTAAGGAGTTGAGGGGATATGCGAAAGAGAGGGAAAACCTTATAATACTCTAATTTTAATTTTTATCATTTTTTCCCTTGCCCCAAGCCCAAATAATCACTATAAGTTATCAAAATACCTGAAAGGGGAAATTTTGGATAACACATCCCTCATAGAAAATTCCATGATGATTTGATTTGGTGAGGTATGGATTTTTGAAATTATGAGGTTAAGTTTGGATATCTTTTGAATTTTGAGAAAATTGAGGCCAATGGATACCGGAAGAAAATATGGAATAAAAACCTTATTCCAAAAATCAATTTCTTTTATTGGGAAGTGGTACAAAATGAAGATTTTTATGGTGGAAAAAATAAGGAAGAAAGGTATGATTATCATTAATAGATGTAGCCTGTGCAAAAAGAAGAAGAAACAACTAAACATCTTTTCCCAGAATTTATTTTTGCTTTCCAGGATTTTTTGTTGTTCTTGATTTTTTAAAGTATAGATGGTCCTTCCTAGAGATGTTTCCAATCTCTCAGAGAAGTGGTTTTTCTATTTCTATCATGAACTCATCAAAGAAATCTAGAAATGTGCTCTTCCTCACACTCTTTGGGGCATTTGGGTCAAAAGAAACAACTGGATATTTTGAAACCAATCCTCCAGTATTCAAAAGGTTGTTAGGAAAATCACTTAGACTATAAGAGAAAACACATAGATAATAAAAAGTAAATATACTAATCCTTTTCCAGCTTCTAAAATCTCCATTCTTAATACTCTGAATATCAATCCCAAAAAATAGGATAATGTAAAATATACAGGAGTAAATTAAAAAATGTTATGTGGGGATGTCCGCCTAAGGGTAGTATCAAACTAAATTTTGATGGATCAGCTATAAATTTGGAGGGGAGAGCTAGGGGAGGGGGACTAATTCGAGATCATTTGGGTGAGTTATTCCATGCCTATGTTGGACCCTCAGGTAATCATTCAAACAACTATGTCGAATCTGTGGTTATGTTATAGTGTATCGAGCTATGTGTTTGTATGAATATTAAGTCCCTGATAATAAAAGGTGACTCTCTATGTGTTGTCAATTCCCTAAAATAATAGGGGGAATCTAGTTGGAGACTTAAAAACATCATCATTGAGGCTAGGATCCTTCTTTCTTCATTTGAGAAGGTGGATATTAACCATGTTTATAGAGCCAAGAATAAACCTTTTGATGGATTATCTAAACTTAGGAATGACATGCCAAAAAAGGTGATTTGGTAGGGAGAATTTATATCATGGAATAATAAATTGTACTTGGTTAATGCTGACAAGACATCGCATGCTTTGGTATAATAGCCTCTTGGGATCAAGTGCATGGTTCATTGGAAGGTGAATTATTTTTTTGAAATGGGGTTTTAATCTTCCTAATTTGGGCTTAGTATTTTTATTTTGGGTTTGCAGTTTCATTCTTATTCACCTCAAGTTTGAGAAGAGAATTAAGTTAAGCATAAGGGGTGACAGAGTCCAAAAGAAGTTGTCTATCTACCTAATATCAAGAGGGATGCCACTTTGTGGAAGTTTATGTGAAGAGGTGGCCTCTCTAACTACATCAAGAGACTTAAAGGTGGTGATCCTCAATTTTCTAATGAATTTGGTAATTCTTGGAATGGGGGATGTGTAAAAATGAGGGGTTAGAGATTTTATTCACTGAAGAGTATGTTTCCGAGGCCACGAGTTTATCCTTGGATAATCTTAAAATTTTTAAGGATAAAACTAGGTAGAGGCATGAGATATATACATTCTTTGGTCTGGATTAGAGAATCCTCATGTTTGATGATGGTATTATGAGAATATTCCTCCATGAGAGATGGCCGGATGTGTGCTTATTTGTTATGAAGTAACTTATCTTGGAAGTAAAATTTAGACATATATTTTTCCTACTATTTTTCCATCCTCAAATACCTGGGTATGAATCAAGAAATGATTTCCCCCTTCTTTCTCCTTAGATCAATTACGTGATATATCAATGTTTATTAAAAAATTTAGAATGAAGAAACTTCATTGCATCCTGGGATGATTTTGTTAATGTATCAGAAAGGTAAACTGCTACTCCCATCCACAACCCCTATATATATGAAGGTGGATTTAGAAAATCAAACCCTTACCATCCATCTGACTTACATTACAAATGGTGGAATATAGGAAAATCAGGCTGGAATTGATGCGGATATCTTCTGTAATATGAAATAGGTCCATAAATCCCTTGGGGAAAGTGTTTCTAGTAAGGAAAGATAAAAAAAATGGTGTATTGCGAAGCTAGGATTCTTAGGATTGAATCAAAGGCTAATACGATCCTTTTGGCCAAAATATATCTTGTTCAAGAAATCAAAGAGTGCCATAGAAAAATTGAAGTGAAAAATAAAAGAATATGTTGGCTTAATATGGAAATGGTCATGCAGGAACAATGTGTATCCATCCTTTAGGATCAAATTGCTAATCCTGAAGCTATGGGAGGAAAGGATAAAATGTGTATGGAGTTGAGAATCTCAAATGATGATGAACTCATGGACATGGAAGGTAAGGATCATACTGAGAAGGTCCCTAAAAATGGTGCCATTTTGTAGAAAGATGATCTCAGCGGTGCTATGGACAGGGGTCCTAGTGTGAGAACTAGAAGCAGAGCATCCTCAAGCACAGTGAATTGATGGTGAACCCTACGCTATACTTTGGTACTGTATTGATGATAGTTTTTTCTACTATCATTTTCATGGCTTTTATTATGTATTTTTGTAAAAAAATATCCTATGTAGACCTGATGTGGGTCGTGCCTTATTACAGTGGGGATTTTTGGTCAAGTCTGTTTGAATTTGGACCCTTGGTTTCTTTTTAGTGGCTTTTTTGTTTCCTAAATTTTTTTATAAGGGTTTTTTTGTCCCTTCAAAACCAAACCTTTTTTAACTTATCTAAAGTTTTCATCACAAAAGAATTGGAAAATTGGTTCTAGGGTTGGAAAATAGTGCACAAATGAGGTCTTTTGTAAATTTTTAAGTTTAGGAGCTGATCATTTATTAGCTTAATATGCCATGCAAGACTGTCTATAGGATTTACACCGATCAATTTGAATCATTGTTGAGCCAACTTGAGCCAATAAAATCTAATTTGTTTGCAAAGGAGGCACAACGGTTTGTGGAATGGACATACCTCATTAATTTAATCAATTCCTCAATTTGTAGCTTATTTTTTAATCTATGTAAAATTAAATCCTCCTGACTACCTGGAGGATCTATAAAAATTGTAGGAATGCTGAGAGGGTTAAGAGGGACACAAGGATTTTCATGGTTTTTTTTTAGCTGTGGAGGAATTATAAGAATCATTAAAAATATGTATTTTATTAAAATCTACATTAAAAATACCAAATAATTACCAAAATTGATTGCAATTTAGAAAAAAATAATTTTCCCTACCTCTTATCTTCCATGACATTGTTATATCCACCTTGATGCAACCTTTAGTGTGATTTGTAAAATTGTTTTGGAGAAAAGGGGTTGAAGATGTAAGTGAATATAGGGTTTGTAGGAAAATACGCATTTGGGGATGGAATACATATGGAGAATGGAATATTGTTTAATTTAAAGTTTAAGAAACTTTTACATGCTATAATGTGTATGTGGTTTGGTTTGGTAGTTACCAAACCAAAACCAACCTCCTCCTAATTCACTTTTTTGTTTGTTCATGCCTTTTGGATGCTTTTCAGCCCTAAAACTCTGTGTAGTTACCCTAGGATAAATCCTTATATAGATCTATTAAGTTCCTATTCAAGTGTGATCTCATCCGACCCTTATGGGTTCCATTGTTTCTCTTAACAAAAAGACAAGGGGATAATTATAGAGTATAAAATGTAACCAATGTGGTAGTAGTGCGGTGTGTGGCTGGATTTAACTGCATGAATCAACCCTTTATAACTTGAAACCATTTGAAAATGGTTGAAGTGACTTTGATCTTGCTGATAAATGGATCTAAGAAATTTTCATTCTTGGAAATAGAGGAAGCTATAATATTTGACCTAGTTGAGACCTTTAAACCTATAGTAGAGGTTGTTCTTATTGATGTTCCACTAATTTAGGAATATTTTGGAGATCCTTGAGTCCTTTTGAAATAATATTTATAATAGGATCTTGTAAAGGTTTTTGGAGAGTTATAAATTGAAATTGAATTTATTATATATGATTTCTTAGGTGAAATATATTGATAAAGATGACCCTA
The DNA here is from genome assembly GCA_019776745.2 of Taxus chinensis. Lineage (NCBI taxonomy): Eukaryota > Viridiplantae > Streptophyta > Pinopsida > Cupressales > Taxaceae > Taxus > Taxus chinensis. Next base: position 796,072,067 of record CM034150.1, read on the forward strand.
TGAAGTTGAAATGACATAATAAATATATTAAAATTAAAAAATAGATTTGGAGGATGTCAAAGGTTAGGACTATACATGTCAACAAGGACCAAATCTCAAATCATACTAAAATTATTTGGTCTATGTTAGGAAAAGTGTGGTGTAAACCAGAAATTTGTAGCATGATTCATAGAGATAGTTTAATACTTTTCTTAATTAATATTTCTTGAGTTTATGATAGAGAAAAGTGTAAAGATGAAAAATTCAGGAAACAAATATGAATATGTATTTATTGGAATTAGAATGTGAGAATTTATCTTAGCCAAAAAACATAGTCAAACTTATCATTTTTGAAGGACAAGTTACCAAGTTGTATTGTCTACACTTCCCCCTCATTTGAGTGTGTAATTGAAAATTACATGATTAAAGGAAAAACATACCTCATCTTGAACACATACTTTATATTTTCTTGATAATTTTTCTCTAATGTGTTGGAGTTTTCATGCTCCATGATAAAACATGTAATACTATGTGTAGTCAATGTCTATGATAGAAATTGAATTGTAACACAAAATATATATAACAATTCTAAGTTTTGTATCTTTATACTTACATAAAGTAAAGTAAAGGAGATGAAAAACATGGAAGGAAGAAACATGTTTATTGTATAGAGAAATGAGATCCTATTCTTGTTATATTACAGATATTTGGAATAATTGCTATGATATTGAAGGATTGTGGTGATTAGTCCCTAATTATGTTGAAGGATAATATGGAGTGTCGAGTACATGCAACCTAACTCTGAAGGAGGAGAGAGAGGAGCCATAATACCCCACTAGGAGAGAATTCTAGTGTTTCACATTTTTGATAACATAATATCTTCCCCTTTTAAGCATGTTCAAGAAGAGGAAGGATAATTTACATAGAACTTTTCCACTTTGATATTTTGTGAAACCCTAAAGACTACACTGCTATAGTTATTATAACTACTAAGTAAGATAAAACCACACAGTCAAAATAAATGGATATACCATGCCCTCATCAAACATTGCAGTAATGGAAAAATGTGTATAGCTTCAGGAATAACATAGAGGAGAAGAAGAACCATGCCCCCAAACATTTTTCTTGCAACTAAAACACAATAGTGTAGAGGATAAGGAATGAATTATTCATGCCTCTTGTTTCATGTTCACAATTGTGTGACCTATGTCTAAAATTTTATAAGAAACTTGTGAAAAGATGATAAAATATAATATTTTTTGAACATTTAGAGAATATTCCCTTATCCAAGAAAATCAATTCTCATCAAGGTCATACCATTTTCTTGATTGAACTATACAATTTTGATCTATATTGAATTTTTTAACTTTTTATTATTTATGACTATTTTTTAGGATATAGACCATATATAAACCTATTTCTATGTCTTGTAATCTATATGTAGTTGTAGAATATATCCTGATCAATGAACCCTATTTTGAGGTGAGTGTAATAAATAATCTGAGGAAGCAACTCAAAACAAAATATGTGTACCCATTTTTGATAACTCTAATAATATACATGGAATCACATATAAGGATGGAATGGTAGCCATCATTGGGAACTTGTACCTATAAAGTAGGTTTCACATGACAGAAACTATGATACATAGAGAAAACAACCTATAACATGGAACAAGAAATAATAAATGTGTATAGAACTAGTAATATCTATGTAGAGAATCAATCATGTTACAATCTATAGTAGAAATAGTATAAAAATAGAGACATCATTGTACTAAGAGTCAACCAAATTATAAGCTATAATAGTAATGGTATATCAATAGAAAAATTAGTGTAGTAAGAGTTAATCATGTAATAAGCTACAATAGTAATAATATGGCAATAAAATCATTAATGTACAAACAAGTAAGACCATATAAAAACATAGTTACTATTTAGAACCTTGTTATATTATATCAAATATAACAATTAGTGAATTAAGTACACTAAAGGATGTAAGGGGAGTTATTAGATGTTATTGTAATTAATTAATTTCAAACATTACTTATATAATATTAGAGAAAAAATTAATTCTTACAAATAATATACAAATAAATATATGAACTTGGATATAAAAGAGGATGAGTGCACTTAGATATTTACATATGGATCTAAGAATTTTAGGGAGAAAAAAATGTTTAAACAAATATATTTGAATCTGATGATGTTTTTTTATGGGAAATTTGACTCTAATCTGACCTAAGGAAGGACAGTAAAACTCTTCTAGGATTGTTCGTATGGTATTAACACATATACAGGGACTTGGAATTGCTTGGATTCTAGCTTTGTAACTTCTTGAGACTGTCACCTACCTAAGAATGTCTACCACTATCAAAATATAGTTATCAATCATGTTGTAAAACCCTCTAAATATTATGAAAAATATATCAAACCCTAATTATTGATGAGAAACCCTAAAAAAATAGTTGGGTTATGGGAACCCATGTGCACTATCAATATTGGCACTACTTTAAAGAGGACTCAAACTACACATTGTTCTCCACCTAGCATGTGATATCTAAATGAATGCAACTATATTTGGAAACTTATTTGAAAATGTTTGGTTCGAGTTTGGATCTTATGAAAATAATTTAGAGAAGAGATGTTTGAGTTCTTGTCAATGAGAGAGATTGATTCTTTGACTAGGCAAGAAGATTTAGACCTATAGAGATTTCTTCCCTAGTAATTTTGGATGTTAGTTTTTGAGATTTAGGGAACCTTTTGTGATTTTTTCAAGTGTAGGAAATGAGTGTGTTAATGTAGTGCCATAGGATTTATAGGTTCACAAATGCAGTAGTTTTAGCTTACTTATATAGGGTTCCAAAGGTGAATAGTCAAAGAAAGGCCAACCCAGAGGGTGTAAATGACTCATCCAAAAATTTAAAACTGAAATAAAAGTTGGAGAATATGGCATACAAAACCATATACATAGGTCAGAGATGGATATAAATTCCTAACCAAATTGTACAACCCTAACCAGGGATAAAAAACATGAAAAATGAAGTTTACATCCTATTAGGTTGACTTAGTATATGGATTTTATGCATTATAATATAATAATATGTTGACATATCATTGTGCGAGGATAAACAAATAAGACAAGATAATTTAAAATGTACTAAGAACAAATAGAAAGGTTTTATTTATCTTTTAGCAGGAGTGCATTATCAAAAATAACAGTTTCAAAGAGTAAATTTACAAATTTGAGTGTTTATATTTTATCCCCCTTGAAGTATGAAATGAAAATTACATGTTTAAAGGAAAACTATAACTAAGTGTGTAGACACACACTATTTTCTCTTAGAGTTTTTTTATAGAGTCTTTTTGTTTTTGGCGTTGAAATGCTCCATGATGAACTTGCAACGCAAAGTGTAGTCAATTTCCATAGTAAATAAGTTTTTTTTAACTTAAATGTAAAATTCTAACATGAAATATATTCATTTACATAAAAATGAAATGAAAAGATGTAAATAATGAAATGATACACCTATTTGTTTTGTGAAGGGAGAAACACCTTATTTTTCTTGTACTTGAATATTTACATTGTTGAAATTTTTGAAGGATTGTGGGTGATCATTAGCCAAATTTGCTGAGGATAACTAGAGTGTTAGGTTCATGGAACCAAGCACAAAAAAGAGGAGATATATAAACATAGTGAATTAATGAAACACCCCATGAAGGAAAAAAACCATGTACCAAATTCATTTAACTCATATATCTTCCCATTTAAATATAAAATGAAAGAAAGGACTACCTACAAAGAAATTTTCCACTCTGATGTTGTTATCCAATTTTTCCCCTTAGGGTAAGATTAGACAACAAAGACCTGGTGGATCCTGGGACCAGAAAATTTGTTTATGATCATTCCGGACCATTTCAAGTAAATGACAGAAATTCAGAGGTTTTTGTGCCAAGTGTGAGAATGTTATGGGGTGATTTTGAACTCAAATGGCTCACCGAGCTGATTAATATACTCAAGAAAGTTTCCTAAGGTTGCTTGTATACCATCTCAAGAAAGCCATGTTACTAAATGATATTATTTAATCACTAAAGAGGTAATCCGAGCTCTATTGTAGCTTATACAACCCCATTTAAAAGTGTTGGGTTGAGTTGAAAAATGAACCAGATTGTACTGAGTTAAAATTACTGACAAGGGGTTAAAGGTTCCTCAAAAAATAAATAGCTCAGGAGATTTATTAACATACAATGAAAGACTCAGAAAAGGTATTATGATATCTATCTCCTAGGGATCTTAGTTGAGCCGAGATTATGATCTTCGGTGTTATAAGGAAAGTTTCGACTCAGTTGAAAATGAATTAGCATTGATATCAAGGATTTGGCTCAATCAGTGAGTGCCAAGGTGAACTGAGGACAAGGTTGCTCAATATTTTAGGTTGATGAGCTCAACAGAGGTGTAGGAGAGAAAACCGATATGTTAAGATACCTGAGTTAGTCAAAGCTAGAAGAATAACACAATTCCGTGAGACCTTGAGCCATATCCATAGGAAGCATAAAATGATGGCTCAAACATGGATCTCACCTCAAAGGATTGGAGTGACACCATTAGGTTGCAGATTATATAATGTAAAAGTGATCATCTATTAGCTGATCAGTTTATAGAGTGATAGGGTCTTGAAAATGAACTCAGATACCAAGTTGAGTGTGAGCTCATTAGGCTCGAAATCTGTAAGGAAATAGGTCAACCAAATGAAATAAACATAACACTTCATAGGATGATGTATAGAAGCTAAAATTTGAAGTAGGTAGTAGAGCTCATCGAGCTCATTTGCGCTAGATTGAAGTTCAAATTTGGGATTTTCATCAAACTCTGTAGAAATATGCATCAAATTATCCAAACATTCTAGCTGAGTTGGTCAGTATGAGCACAAATGTCAACTAAGCTATAATCAAGGTACTGATAGGAGGTCGAGTGGAGAACTCATGAATACCATGGGGAAGCACATCATATTGATGGCGTGGGAAAAAATTGAACTCTATGTCTGTGCTAAGATGAGAACAATGAAGGATAAAACAAGTAGCTCATGCCAGACATAGAAATCACCAAACCCGTAGGAGGATTGCAGAAAATAAAAATGAACATAAGGAGTAGATCAAATCAAAATACCCACCACAAAGTGACGTAAATGAGCTCAAGAAAATCAAGCCAGGTCGAAGGATGTCAAAGAATTTTGAGGATCAAATCGAGGCTAAGTCGTGTGGTGATTCTACAGTAGTGGAAAATCATGCATCAAAAACCATCCATGGGAAAATTGGTTTCTATATCCTAAGAGTTTCCTCATTACAAAGTTTTAGGTTTTTATGCCAATAGGCCATGTCACACCCAATGTGGGAGGTAAAATGTACGCTAGGATCCCAAGAAAAAGTGGCCATGGTAAAAATAACACCTTGACATGACAAGCCATTAATTCCGCATGGGAAAAAGTTCATCTTGATTGCAGAATGGGATGTTGGAATGGAAAACCAACACAAATTTTCTGCGAGGGTGGGTCTCCATGAGGATCATAACACATTTTAGAAATTAGAGGAGGCGTGCTCGTGAAGATAGCTAACTGAACCATATGGTGCATGTGGAGACGTCCCAGTTAAATAAAAATTTAATAGGTAAACCATTAAGTGGATGAACAAATCATCATTGTTGCAAGTCTATTGTATCAGGAAGTAGGCCAACGAATGGCTCAATGGTGAGACAATTATGAGCTAAGGAGTCACCAACTAAAATTAAGAAAGGGCTCGGGATCAAATGTATGAAAGGACATGCTCAGATTATAGTCAAAATCAACTATGCAGACTTGGAAAAATTGTTGAAGAAGACGATCTCACCTAAAAAATATTATAGGACAATGGAACGCAAGTGAACCGACTCATAGTAGTTTTACATCAATGATGATAGCCAAGGGATTCATGGCCATCAGTTAGAGAATAGTTTGGAATCATGGAGGCAAAACAAGTTTAGGTAGTCCCAGTGTCAAATTCATGATTTAAAATTAGATTCGGCATCATTTAAGAATTTGAGTTGATTCTCGTAGGCTCAAAAGGACATTAAACTCAGTTGAAATAGCTCAATGGTCGAGCTGGTGGTGAGACCAATGTGATCCCGTTACAGAAAGTGTTGAAGGGGGGCAGTTTTTTTGGATCTGTGTGGAGTTGAAGCTTAGAGCTTGAACATCAAAAGGGATCCAATTTGGTGATTAGGATTCCTGAGTTAGAAGTAACATATGTGCTTTCATGCGTGAGGCTCAAATGAAAAAATAACTCATAGACTTGACAAGGACATATCAAAGTCATGGGAATGGTCAGGCTCACATGAGTGAGTCGAGGTTACTACCAGAGGAGTGCCTATGGTTTTGATTGGAATCACCATGGAATGCCACCATAAAAATTTAAATGATCTTGGAAAAGATCCATTGCATGGCTCGAATGAGGAAACAATTGGCTTGGGTGATCTCGAGATCAAGATGATTTTCCTAGCCATAGTATGAGTGGATGTAAAAAAACGTAACCAGTTGAAATATGTGAAGGTTGACTCAATGTCGATGAGCTCAAAGCCATGCTTGAAGAATAATATTAACATTTCTTGGACATAGGAAATTCAAGATTGATCTCTCGAGCTCGCAGAAATGTTGAAGAGAATGCAAAGATAGAATAAAAGGTGAGTGAGCTCAAATAGGCACGACATGGACGTTGAGAGATGAGTAATCATTCATGGATGAAGATGGGCTGAGGGTCGGGCTTGGAATCAAGCTTGTGTGAATAAAACCCATTCTTGTGTGTGGAGATATCTCGGGATCTAGAAATAAGGTCCATTTGAGCTCTACGTAAGAAGATAGGGTTTATTGGTGGTTTTACATGGAGAAGTAATAAGAGTTAGCGCCGTTCACAAGCATGAAGCATGGTTCAACTACGAGGAACCTAGTAGAAGTTATTTATAAAGAAAACTCATTGCAGATGAATTAATGGTGGGTTTGGTGATCCAACCACCATGTTGAGCTCAATACAGGGGTGGTTCGGGTCATATTTCAGTGGGTTGCTAACCAAATTCTAAATGCAACAACAAATTGAACTCGGAGGTAGCTCGATTGTGTGCCATGGTAGGCTGGGCTGAACCAAGTTGGACTAAGGGCTCGCTTGAGCGAGCTAAGCTAGCTGTGAGCATGTCAAAGGGTAACCCAATTATTTAATTTAAGGATGAGCTAGAGGATGAAAGAGGCTTGTGCTAAGAGCTGAGGCAATGTTGTCCACTCAAAATTCCCTGCTCTGATGAAAGTAAAAAATTTCAAAATTTTGAGTTTAAGTGTTTTCTCTAATGTACCGAAGTCGTGAAATTGAGAAAAGTCTGCAGTTTTGGGTCATTTTGTATGTATTTCAGGCCTGTTGGACATTTTTGTCCCGCGTGTCCCAAGTTCCGAAGTGCGGTCTGTTCCCCGATCGGCCGAAATCCTCGAAGTTGTTCCATTTTCAGGCCCGTCAGAGCTTTTCGTCCCAACTATCCCAAGTTCAAAATTACACTCTGTTCCCCGATCGGCCGAAATCCCCGAACCGCATACTTCGCTCTTTCATGTTCCAAGTGTCCCAAACTTTTCGTGCGAGTTGTTCTATTTTCGCCCGAACCGCCCAAACTGCGTACTTCGGAACTTTTTGTCCCAAATTTCTCGAGTCAAAAAGTGCAAGTTGTTCCATTTTTGGCCGAAATCCCCGAACCGCGTACTTCACTCTTTTATGTCCCAAATGTCCCAAGTTCAAACGGGCCTTTTGTTCCATTTTCGGCCAAAACACCCGAACCTCGTACTTCGCGCGTTTTCATCCCAAATGTCCCAAAATGCATTTGTGCGTCTTCTCCTTATTTCTCCCGAATCGGCCGAGCCACGTGTTTCGCGCATTCGCGTCTCACATGTCCCAAGAGAACCAAATGCCATTCATACTTAGTTTTTCCCGCTCTACCCGAATATGCTGTTTTTTCAAACTGATAGATATGAATAGAATGCGCATTGATCCCCCTTCTCTCTCCTCAACGGCTATATAACGAGCAAGCCACCTTTGCAATTCTTACATTGTTTCCATGCTACCCTTGCTCGAACCCTTGCAACCTAATTCCCTGCGCATGTATCCCTTTTCTCTGTAATTCCTCCCCGAATTTAGGTTGCGGCTCTGATACTATCAATATGAAGATCGAAGTCCTGGAGGAGGCTTTGGGAGAACTAAAGAACAGTTGGCAGAAGGGCGAAGCTTTCAAGACACTGGTTGTCTCAGCTTTCAAGGATATTCACTGTCATCTTTAGGATGAAAATTCTGGTGTTTCCCTTTCCTTGCAAGAAATCAAAGCTCAATTCAGAGCTTATATCAAAGATAATCTATTCAAGGAAAGCTCAATCTCCAAAGAGAAAATGAAGGAAATCTGTTCTCTTCAATCTGCTATTGGAGAAGCAAACAAAGATTTTAATACTCATGTCGAGTTTGATGAGCTGGAGAAATGTCTTGGATTTTGGACACAGTCTACGGCCAACACATCAGTCCCTCGTGGCAGAGACATAGCTGAGGCATTAGAGAAATTCAGGCAGCGGATTCTGAAGTCGGTGGGTCCCTCTCAGTAACTGGCCACCTGTCTTCTTCTCCTTGTTCTTTTCTCTTCTTCCCTTTCTTTTTCCGTTTTCTTTGTAAGAAGTTAAGGTATTGCGATTGGCGGTCCTTAACTGTTCTTGGTTAAAGAAGCGGTTACGAAGAGTAACTGATTTGTAAGCTATATAATGGCCTTCTTTACGCCATTCTGAAAGGAGGAAGAACTTGGCTTATTTTCTGAAAAGTGTAAATAGATTATAAAGAAATCAATACAGAAGGACTTTCCCATTCTTTGTCTATCTGATCTCTGTTATTCCTAAGCTTTCATTTATTTTCTTTGTGAAGATCATTTGTCTCAAGTTCGTTAGTCTTACCGATTGCATACTCTTCAAATTTGCAAGCCTGGTGATCTTGTATAACCAAGAAGGAACTTTGTGTCCTTGATTAATGAATCTGTGTTATGTTAAGAAACTTTGTGTCTTAGCAGATGTTATTTACAGAACTTTGTGTCTTTGAATTCCATCTTATTTATCCAATACAAATGATCTTGTTTCAATTCACTGTGACTTTCGCATACATAAAGAATTACTCTGATATCTATAATTTTGCATGTTTCCTTTCTGCTCTTTCCCGTACTCTCATTTCCTCAGTCCTTTTGTAATTGATGATCTTCATAGAAGACACTTTCGTGATATCCAAGTTTAACCAACAAATCATGTCTTGTACATTTGTAAATAAGTTCGTTTCTGAATAAGGGAACCTCTCCCATTAAAGAGGAGGGACTTCTTGTCCCCTGACTGTTGCTCTTCGTAAAGTCCTATCTGACGACCAACAGGCAATAAGCTCATGTTGGTCATTACAAGTAATGAAGATAAAGTTTGTAATGAAGAGCTCATGTTGTGGGAGCTCATGGAGACAACATCGGTCAGCCAAGTCATGGTTAAGAAGTGTGATCAAAAAAGGAACTCAGTTACGGTGGAGAGCTCGTTTTGGGAAGTCATTGGTAGGAGCTCAGCTCGGTGCAGTGTAGAAGAACTCGACTCGAACTCGGTTATTTGGCTCGACAAGCCAATTACTGAGTTCATTTTTTTTCTTCGACCCATTCACATGGACCCCTCCCTCTTCATTGCAAACTAGTCAACGAGGGGTCCCACCATTTAATTTTAATTAATTTAATATTTTTATTTAAATATTTTAATAATAATATTTATTATTATTATTTAAATATTTTATTTAAATATTCTTTTAATTAATTAAGGAGAACTACGTCAACAAGCAATTAATGACACATGATGGAAGCTTCTAAAATGGTTCAACCAACTATAATAAATACATCGTGTGCTTTCCATTTAGGAAGTGAATTTATGACTCCTTCTATCCTCTCTCAAATATTCTTCTATAAATGTAAGTTGGCAGCTCATTCCAAAGAACTCCAATAGGTCAGATAGGTTGGAAAGCTAGACATCTTAGACAAGTGTGTATTATTCAAGAGTCATCTCTCTTCTACAAGTTGTCCTTGTATGTTGAGGGAATTGTCAAGCCTCCTTTTCAATACTGAAATGACAACCATTGCTTCTTCTGAATGTATGATGCATTGTGCACATTATTGAAGTTATAAAGTGTGTATTTTGTGACTAATCTCAGTCCTTTCATCCTTCTATACTTCTTTGTACCTTTTCTCATGCTTGTAGGTACACTATGAAATTTCACATTCCTATTGAAAGTTCTTAGATTTCTATGCTTATCAAGTGGTGGAGTGATGCATGCTGTTGAGTTGTGGTGCTTTTTCACCCTTCTCAAGTTCATCCTTCTTCACTGGGAGAATGATAACTTATTTGTCTAGTCAAATCTAACAAAGGGAACTTGTGCTTCCTAGTATGTGGTATTTTGTACCCTCTCTAAGTTACAGTAGGTTAAGTTGACTTGTGGTGCACACACCCTCTTCAAATTAACCATTCCTACGTATGCAAACATCCTTTATTTGGTGTATCACCATCCCTAGTATAGTTTCATTTCTAGAGATCTCTTTCCCTAAAACCCATGAAAATGTTACCCTAGGACTAGATAGCCAATTTATTACACTAGGAGTAGTACAAAACTTAGTTTAAGAAGAGGAAGATGGCCTTTTCCGGAGTTTCACCTCGAGCCCAAGTCCCACAACTTGAGAGGTGATCCCATGTGTCCCAATAATACCAAATTTCATGTTCACATTCTGACCATTCGGAGGGTGCAGTGATTTGGTGACAATAGTTTTTGGCACGCCCAGTGGGACAAAGAGTTGGTACTTCTCTTCTTGCTTGCAAAATTCAAAGTACCTGATGGCTCTATATCTTTGGAATTAAAATATTAGTGCATTATTTATGTGAATAATTCAGACAAGAGCCTCTTCAAAGAAAGGAAATCATCGGCATATCAAACTTTCCTTGTCTCCTTCAAGGAGAAGGAAAAGAGGCATATCAACATCACTCATTGCAACATTACTTAATTTCATTAAGTTGTTGTGCTCTTAGTGAAATTTCAGCCTTACGAGGCATACCCAAGCACAACTGGAAACTCCATTGGTCAAAGTGACCCACTCCTTGTGTTGCAGACTTTCAGTTTTATCCATTTCCATCTAGTTTTCTTTGAAATATTTCCATTCATGAAGCGGTGCCATCATGGCTTCATTTCCACAGTGGGATTCCCACTTGTAGCAGCAGTGGTTTTTTCCACCTCCAACTCCATTTTATGACAAATATCAATTTCAACATGCATGCCCACAGCTGTAAGATGAAGATCATTTTGGTCACCCACCAGACTTGGGGGATACTGAAGAACAATGACATGCAAATTTTGAAATCTATCCTAAACTTGAAGAAGACCCATTGTAGATGAAGTTTCAAGAGTTAGAGCATAACATGGTGCAAATAGGTATCAAATACATGACAAAGGCAACCAAGATCGGCTTTAGCATTCCATACCCCTACACTGACCCTATATCATATGAGCTTAATCCTTAACAAAAGCTTCAATTCATAATCAATATAATGACTCAAGTTGGATAATAAATCAAGAAGAGGGACGTTCATGAATATAATGTTAGTCATTCCTGTCAATGGGAGCTCCCTATATTACCACCTTACAACCCTCTTTCCATTTCTCCATCCATGTTGTTTCAACTTGAATCACATGATCCTAACCTTCTAGTAGCTACCCACGTGGTGGAATTCACTACTTCATCTTCTATTCCTCAATTCCATCATGAATCTTCCATGCCTCCTTCTAAAGTTCCTTCTTTTTTACGAAGGTTGTCAAGACAAGAAGTTGAACCTCTTACACTTCCTCAAATGGTGAGTAAATCAATTGAATCCCAATTCCTCCCTCGTCTTGTAGTCCCAAATCAATTTTGGGAGGAGAATATTCAAGAAATGAGTGAAAGGGAGGAATATATGGTCGAGGATACTAGTAAAGGAGAGCATGTAAATAATCTGAAGGAACAGGCTGCAAAACTTAACATCAAGCAAACTTCATTCCTGACTAAACCTTCTGCATGAATTAAGGCTCAAGAACAAGTGGAACAAAGTAGTTTTGTACCAAAAACAAATCCAGAGCAAATATAAGTCAATGATGACCAACAGTCTACTTGTTCAGAATGTAGTATCCATATTGGCTCCATATCATCAGAGGAATTTGGATCACCACAAGTGGAAAAGTTAGTGGTAGAAGAGCATGTGAAAGTTGAAGAAGAAAGACTCTCAAGTATACAAGCTGATTCTGATGAGTGCAATGATCCTAATTTCCATACATGTCAAGAACTTGCAACACTTCTGGAAGATGGTAGCATCTTTCCAAAGTCATCATTAGATGTTACAATCGGCCACAAAAAATTTCATAAGACCAAGGCATATTTAGAGATCGAGAACACATATGAGACCATGCAGTGGCTTCCAAATCCTTTTTCCTCTCTATCTTCTAAAAACTTTGATATCTTAGATGAGTTTAATCTTAAAAATTTCATGTTTTAAAATGAAGAATATCAAGGTGAAGGAGGTTCTAGTTCGGAGGATACTCATATTGCAAAGGACCTTTGATATAGTCGGAGGATGAAGAAGAAAATTATTTATCAAATTTGGAAGAATGTTTCGATGGACAAGAGCCTATGGAACTTGATAATCTTGTTATTCCATCACTTCTTTTCTAAAACAAAGTGTTGAGTTCTATAGAGGGACATGCTCAAGAACAACTCATTACTCATAATTTTCCTTTTGATATTTTCCACAACTAGTTGTACGGTTTGTTTAACTCGCCTATGCCACCAGTTAGCATAGAGTAGGAATAGGGTTGTTTTTAGTAGAATAAGTACATTGCACACCCTATATGTCTTAATTGAGGAATGTATGGTTTTCATTTTTTTGTGTGTTTTGTTTTCCATTTTCACTCTTGTGTTGTTTTGCACACTGTTTCATCATTGTAAGTTTTTCAAGGAGGAGAAAAGTTCAAAGTTTCAAAGAAATTTTAAAGATATCCCCAATTCCTTGGCTACTTCATTCAAAGTTCTGAAGTATGCTCTAGATGCCAAGTGTTCATTAGATTTAGTATACTTCATGCTTAGTATTCTAGGGAGGTCTAAGATCAGTAATGCTCAAAGGGATCTAGGGATCCATCAAAATGGATCAAATCAGTTTCAAGATTATAATATTGACTCCATGCTCAATGGATGATTTAAGGCTACTGAAATCACGCTAAGTAGGAAATCATCCCAGAGAGGTCGCCAAAAATGTTATCCAATTTTTCCACTTAGGGTAAGATTGGACAACAGAGGCCTAGTGGATCCTGAGACAAGAAAATTTATTCATGATCATTCTGAACCATTTCAAGTAAATGGTGGAAATTAAGAGGTTTTTGTGCCAAGTGTGAGAATGCTATGGGGTGATTTTGAACTCAAATGGCTCGTCGAGCTGATTAATATACTAGGAAAATTTTCCTAAGGTTGTTTGTATATCGGCTCGAGAAAGACATGTTACTAAATGATATTATTTAATCACTAAAGAGATAAGATGAGCTCTATTGTAGCTCATACAACCCCATTTAAAAGTGTAGGGTCGAGTTGACAAATGAACCATAATGTACTAAGTTAAAATCACTCACAAGGGGTTGAAGGTTCCTCGAAAAAGAAATAGCTCAGGAGAGTTATTAACATACATTGAAAGACTCAGAAAAGGTATTCTGATATCTATCTCGTAGGGATCTCGGTTGAGCCGAGATTATGATCTTTAGTGTTATAAGGCAAGGATCAACTCAGTTGAAAATGACTTAGCATTGATATCTAGGAGTTGGGTCAATCATTGAGTGCCCAAGTGAACTTAAGATGAGGTGGCTCAAGAGTCCAAGTTGATAAGCTCAAAAGAGGTGTAGGCAAGCCAACTGGTATGTCAAGAGACTTGAGTTGGTCAGAGCTAGACGAATAACTCAATTACATGAGACCTTGAGCCATATCGATAGGAAGCATAAAATGATGGCTCGGACATGAAGCTCACCTCGCAGGATTGGCTTGGCATCATCAGGTTGCAGATTGAATAATGTAAAAGTGGTCATTGATTAGCTCGGTGTATAGAGTGATAGGGTCTCGAAAATGGACTCATAGACCAAGTTGATTGTGAGGTCATTAGGCTCGAATTCTATAAGAAAATAGGTCGACAAAATGAAATAAACATAGCACTTCATAGGACTACTTATAGAATCTCGGCTTTGAGCCAGGTCATAAAGCTCGTCGAGCTCATTGGTGCCGGGTTGAAGTTTAAATTCAGGATTTTCATCAAACTCTATAGAATTATGCATCGAATTATCCAAACATTCTATCTCAATTGGTTAGTATGAGACGATAGTAGAAGGATCTGCGATTATTGTAGTGGAATGAGCACAGATGTCCACTAAGCTGCAAGCGATGTACTACTAGCAGGTTGAGTGGAGAAGTCGTGAATACTGTGGGGAAGCACATCACGATGGGATGGGAAAAAATTGAAATTTACATCTGTGCTGAGATGAGAACAACGAAGGATCAAACAAGTAGCTCAGGCCAGACATAGAAATCACCAAACTCGCAGGAGGATTACAGAAAATAGAAATGAACATAAGGAGTTGATCAAACCAAAATACCTATCACAGAGGGAAGTCAATGAGCTTAATAAGTTCAAGCCAGGTCGAAGGATGTCGCAATATTTTGAGGATCGACTCGATGCTACATCGTGTGGTGATTCTGCAATAGTGGAAAATCACACATCAAAAGCCATCTATGGGAAAATTGGTTTCTAGATCCCGAGAGTTTCCTCATTGCAGAGTTTCAGGGTTTTTATGCCAATGGACCATGTCACGCCCAACATGAGAGGGAAAATGTACGTCGGGATCCCAAGCACAAGGGGCCATGGTAGAAATAACGCCTTAACAAGACAAGCTAGTAATTCTGCGTGGGGAAAAGTTCATCCTGATTGCAGAGTGGGATGTTGGAATGGAAAACCAACAAAAGTTTTCCACGAGGGTGGGTTTCCAAGAGGATCAGAACACATTGTAGAAATTGGAGGAGCCATTCTCATGAAGATAGCCAACTGAACCATCCGATGCATGCGAAGACGTCCCAGTCAAAGGCTGAGTTAATAGGTAAATCATTAAGTGGATGAATAAATCATCATTGTTGCAAGTATCTTGTATCAGATACTGGGCCAGAAAATGGTTCAATAGCGAGACCATTACGAGCTCGAGAGTCACCAACTAAAATTAAGAAAGGGCTTAGGATCAAACATATGAAAGGACAAGCTCAGATTAGAGTCAAACTCAACTATGGAGACTTGTAAAAATCATTGAAGAAGACGAGCTCACGTAAAAACTTTTTCAGGATAATGGAATGCAAGTTAACTGACTCGTAGGAGCTTTACATCAATGCCAATAGCAAAGGGATTCATGGCCATCTGTTAGAGCTCAGTTTGAGATCATGGAGGAAAAACAAATTTAGGTGTTCCCAGCGTCAAATTCATGATTTAAAATTACATTCGACATCATCTAGGAATTTGAGTTGATTCTCGCAGGCTCAAAAGAATGTTAAACTCAGCTGCGATAGCTCGATGGTCGAGCTGGTGGTGAGACCAATGTGAGATCGTTACAGAAAGTGTTGAAGGGGGTCTATTTGTTGGATCTGTGTGGAGTTTAAGCTTAGAGCTTGAATGAAAAAATGGATCCAAATCGGTGACCTAGATGCCCGAGTTAGAAGTAACATATGTGCTTTTAGGCGTGATGCACAAATGAAAAAATAACTTGTAGGTTCGACAGGGACATATCGGAGTCCTGAGAATACTTAGGCTTATATGAGTGAGCCGAGGTTAATACCAGAGGAGTTCCTACCGTTTTGATTGGACTCACCATGGATTTTCTCTATGAAAATTTAAATGAGCTTGGAAAAGATCCATTGCATGGCTCGAACGAGGAAAAAACATGCTTGGGTGATCTCAAGATCGAGTTGATTACCTAGCCATACTATGAGTGGATGCATAACATGCAACCAGCTTAAAGATATGAAGCTTGAATCAATGTTGATGAGCTCAAAGCCACGCTTGAAGAAGACTATTAACGTTTCTTGGAAATAGGAAAGTTAAGATCGATCTCCCGAGCACGCAAAAATGTTGTATGTGAAAAATCTATTACAGTTACTGATTATTAACCTCCTATCTTGTAAGATTATTTGATCAACAAATATTGGAAAGTAACACAACTGTAACTTCACAAATACAAACACATAAGAAATACCCAACAAGGTGAACACAATATTTTTGGACAATTGTCCCTGGAAAAACCCCGTAGGGAAAACCAGTACTACATATGAGAAATATATTAAACTTCAGCAAATCAAGAGATACAAATACTACTTGCCTCTTACTGGCAGAGCTCCGACAATCTCCTAATCCTCCTGTTGATATTCCTCCATTGCTATCTCCAACGCTATCACTGCGCCCTTGCTAACACTGCAAGACTACTTGCTAACACTGCAAGTTTCTCTCAAAACTTCCTTGTTACAAATGACCCCAATGACCCCCTTATATACTACTCTCGTTGAAAATCAACAGCCGAGATTAATACAAATGAACAGACTGAGATTAAGACAACTCAATAACCATAACAACCTTAGTTATGAGGTGTCACCTAAAAGGAATCAATATTAGATAACAATTGTTCTTATCCTAACAATATTTGTTTGACAAAAACAACTATTTCTCTAAATTCTAGGCTGTCCAAACTACCCATAACAAATGGATGAGGACAAACCGCTATCCAAGCTATTGACTACTAAGATTACCACTCCCTCTTAGCGAGGAAGTTGTTCTGCATGACACCCAACATCTCTCTGAAGAAGATAAATTTTTCCTTCCCCAATGCCTTTGTCAGAATGTCTGCTACCTGCTGATCTGTAGGTACAAACTGTAGCTTAACAACCCCACGTGCTGTACACATTCTCTGATGAAGTGATACTTGATGTCTATATGTTTTGACCTATCATGAAACACCGGATTCTCAGTCAACTTGATACAACTCTGATTGTCGCAATGTATCACCGTAGTCTCAACCTTTTGACCAAACAAAGCTACTAGCAACTTCCGAAGCCATATAGCTTCACATGTTTCCATGCTAGCTGCTATGTACTCTGACTCTGCTGAACTCAAAGCCACATACTTCTGCTTCCTGCTGAACCAAGATACAACTCCTGATCCCAGACTGAAACAACACCCTGAAGTGCTCCTCTTGTCTGTTGTACTACCTGCCCAATCTGTGTTAGTATAGCCCATCAACCTGATTCCTTCACCTCGAGCATATCTAATTCCATACTCGATTGTACCTCGCAAATAACGCAGCACATGCTTTGCCGCGGTCCAATGCACTCTCTTTGGCTCAACCATGAACTGACTAAGAAAGTTAACTGGAAAAGCTATATCTGGCCTGGTATTGACCAAATACATGAGAGAATCAATCAACTGCCTATATAAGGTGGGGTCTACATCCTTCTCCCTAGATTTGTCTACCTTCCTCCAATTCATGATCATGGGTGTAGACATGGCTTTGCAATCTTCCATCCTGAACCTTTTCAAGATTTCCATGCAATATTTCCCTTGCCCAAGGAAAATCTCTCCATCTTTCTGCCATACCTCCATGCCTAGAAAGTAGTGCATAAGTCCCAAATCCTTCATCTCGAACTCCGCTGCAAGATCCCTCTTGCATTCTTCTATGAGCCCCAATGAACCTGTAAGAAACAAGTCATCTACATATAGATCAAGAATGAGAATCTCACCTCCAACTACCAAGTAGTAGAGATTAGCATCTGCCTCACTCTTCACAAAGCCCATTTCCTGCAAGTAACTATCAATGCGCTCATACCACGCTCTGGGAGCCTGCTTGAGTCAGTATAACGCTCTCTTCAATCTACACACATGGGTCTCTTTGTTGTGTGCTACAAAGCCTTCTGGTTGTTCTATGTATACCTCCTCTTTCAACTCACCATTAAGAAACGCTGCCTTGACATCCATTTGATGGATCTACCATCCCATCTGTGCTGAAATTGAGATTATAGCTCATATAGAAGTATACCTGGCAACTGGAGCAAATGTCTCCTCGTAGTATATTCCCTCTTTCTGAGAGAACCCCTTTGCCACAAACCTTGCCTTATATTTCTCGATGCTACCATCTGCACCGAGCTTGATCTTTTAGATCTAGCATGATCCAACCACTGCCCTATCTGTTGGTCTAGGCACTACCTCCCACACATCATTCTGCATAATTGAAGTATACTCCTCAACCATTTCTTCTTACCACACTTGATGTTGTGTAGCCTCCTTATAGCTAGAAGGTTCACTATCTACCAACTTACTAACTAATGCAACATAGTCATCATACATGGCTGGTGGTTTCCATTGTCTATCACTCCTCCTAGGAGTACCCACTAACTCCTGAGTATTCTTCTGTGTCTGTTGAACCTCACGGTTCTTGCTACCAACTATAGAGGATGAAATATCAACCTCCATGTCTTCTTGATGCATCTCTTCTTGCACCTGTTGCTCCATACTTTGAAAACTCTCTCCTCCTGAGTTTATGCTTGTACTAGTAACTGTACTCGAGCTTTGCTACCCTTGACTCGATTGAGTGATCCTTGGAGCTTTTGTTGGCTGCTTACTCTGATCATCTACTGGAAAATCTCTAGACCTTCTAAATGCCTTGTCCTCCATGAACTTGACATCACATTGAACAATAATCCTTCTGGTCCCCGGAATGAATATCCGATATGCCTTAGAGGTTTCACTGTACCCCACAAAGTACCCTCTCTCTGTAGTATGATCTAACTTGGTACGTGTATCCTTAGGAATGTGACAATATGCCAAACTCCCAAAGATCCTAAAGTGACTGACATCTGGCTTCTTCCCACTGAATGCTTCCTCTAGTGTCATCTTCCCTAGTACCTTATGTGGAACTCTATTATGTATGTATATTGTTGTATTGCATGCCTCTGCCCATAGATAACGGGGTAAATCTTGGTCATGCAACATAGCCCTTGATGCCTCTGTTATAGACCGATTCTTCCTCTCAACAACTCTATTCTGTTGTGGATTGTAAGGAACAGTCCACTCTCTCTTGATTCCTTCTTTGGTACAGAACTCCTGGAACTCATTGCTTTTGTACTCACCTCCATTGTCTAACCGAAGAACTTTTATCTTCCTTCCTGTCGAATTCTCCACAAGAGCTTTGAACTCTTGGAAGTGACTGAAAACCTCATCCTTGGTCTTCAAGAAGTATATCCATGTCTTCCTAGAGAAATCATCAATAAAAGTAACAAAGTACTCATACCCTCTGAGAGACTTCGTCGACATTGGTCCACATACATCTGAATGTACTAGATCAAGAACACCCTTGGATCTGGTGTCACTCCTTGGAAAAGATGCTTTAACAAACTTCCCAAACACGCATCCCTTACATACATCATTGTGCTCTGTGCTCACCTCAGGAACACCTTTCACTGTCTCATGAAGTAATTTAAGGGCTCCATGATGGATATGGCCCATCCTTCTATGCCAAAGCTCTCCCTAATCTCTAAGATTACAGTTGCTCATGAGTGCCTTAGGAATATCGAACTGCAGCCTATAAAGCCGACCACTCCTAACTCCAATAGCTATGGGTAATTTCCAATCCTTGTGCTTGATCAACACATGTGCCCCTCTAAAGAGTACATTTTACCCTTTGTCCTGAAGGACTAGATACAGAAATCAAATTCATCCCTAAGCCTGGAACATGCAACACATCATGAAAGGGAATCATCTTACCACTCTCCCTCTGAAACTGAACAGTCCCTTTCCCAACTGAGTTGAGTTTGGACATGTTCCCCATAGAGATCTGGATTCTGGTGCTCTCTTCCTTATAACTGGAGAAGTATTCTCTAACTCCTGTCATATGATATGACACCCCACTATCTATGTACCAAACACACTGTGAGGTTGAGCTAACCATACATACTATGAGTGTAAACTCATCTTCCATTCTACTAGAGAGCTCATCTGCACTTGTTGAAGCCGCAACTTGCTTCTTGCCTTTCTTTTCATTCTTCTTCCTTTCTGGGCAATCGCTGACATAGTGGCCAAACTCGTGACAGCCATAACACTTGATCTTCGAAGAATCTTTCTTCTTATTTTCACCTTGTGAATTTGATCCTTTACTAGACCCCTTCTTTGCTTTCCCTTTACTCGCTAGGGCAACATTTTCCTATTCCACCTCACTTTTCTGACTCTTATTGTTGGCTCCATTGAGAAGACTTAGTCTAAGCTCCTCCTGAGTGAAATCACTCCATAGTCGATCCCAACTCGGTAAGGTGTCTCGTCCATTGATGACTTGAACAAAGACATCCCACTGCTTAGTAAACCCATTTAGGGTTATTCTCACTAGCTCGTCATGACTTGGTTTGTCTCCAACAGCTGCCAATTCATCCTTGACAATTCTAAGTCTGGTGAGGTAACTTGTGACGTCTTCTCCCTTATTCATCCGGGTATTCCTCAACTTTTCTCTAAGAATCAGCTTCCGATTAGTGGTAGCATTCTATTACAGATTCATAATGGCATCCCACATCGTCTTCCCTGTATCTAACTCTGTAATATGCGGAATAATATGATCCTTGACACCATCAAGAATCAACCTCCTCGCCTTGGCATCTTCCTTCTTATATGCTAAGAGTTGTGTTGCATCTGTAGGTACAGGTACAACAGTGGTCACATATTCCTTGATACCATTCTCTTCCAGCAATAGAGAAATTCTGGCTTTCCAGACACCAAAATTTGAGGCTCCATCCAATCTGTCCTGATCTCTTAAACCTGTTGAGGCCATCTTAAAGGAAAGTAATAATAATAATTTTTAAGAGGTTAAACTGGGTTTTATAAACCCTTACTTTCTTTCACCTAGGGTAAATCTCTTCTACCCGAACTTAGCTCTGATACCATGTGAAAAATCTATTACAGTTACTGATTATTAACCTCCTATCTTGTAAGATTATTTGATCAACAAATACAGGAAAATAACACAACTATAACTTCACAAATACAAACACATAAGAAATACCCAACAAGGTGAACACAATATTTTCAGACAATTGTCTCTGGAAAAACCCCGTAGGGAAAACCAGTACTACAGATGAGAAATATATTAAACTTCAGCAAATCAAGAGATACAAATACTAATTGCCTCTTACTGGCAGAGCTCCGACAATCTTCTAGTCCTCCTGCTGATATTCCTTCACTGCTATCTCCAACGCTATCACTGCACCCTTGCTAACACTGCAAGACTACTTGCTAACACTGCAAGTTTCTCTCAAAACTTCCTTGTTACAAATGACCCCAATGACCCCCTTATATACTACTCTTGTTGAAAATCAACGGCCGAGATTAATACAAATGAACGGCTGAGATTAAGACAACTCAATAACCATAACAACCTTGGTTATGAGGTGTCACCTAAAAGGAGTCAATATTAGATAACAATTGTTCTTATCCTAACAATATTTGTTTGACAAAAACAACTATTTCTCTAAATTCTAGGCTGTCCAAACTACCCATAACAAATGGATGAGGACAAACAGCTATCCAAGCTATTAACTACTAAGATTAACATTGTAGATAATGCGAAGATAGAATAAAAGGTGAGCGAGCTCAAATAGGCTTGACATGGACGTTGAGAGATGAGTAGTCATTCGTGGACAAATATGGGCTGAGGGTTAGGCTTGGTATCAAGCTTGCGTGAAGAAAACACATTCTTATGTGTGGAGATAGCTTGGGATTTAGAAAAAAGGCCCATTTGAGCTCTACGTAAGAAAGATAGGGTGAATCAGCAATTTTACATGGAGAAGTAATAAGAGTTTGAGTTCACAGGCATGAAGCATGGTTCAACTAAGAGGAACCTAGTAGAAGGTATTTCAAAGGCAAGCTCATTGCAACCGAGTTAATGGTGGGTTCGGTGATTCAACCACCATGTTGATCTTGATACAGGGGTGGTTCGTGTCATATTTCAATGCGGTGCTCACCAAAGTATGAATGTAATAGAAAAATGAACTCAGTGGTATCTTAATTATGTGTAATGGTAGGTCCGGCTATACCAAGTTAGGCTAAGGGCTTTCTTGAGTGAGCTGAGCTAGCTGTGAGCATGTCAAAGGGTAACCCAGTTGGCCAAATTAAGGATGAGCTAGAGGATGAAAGAGGCTTGTGGTAAGATCCGAGGTAATACTCTCATGTCGGTCATTGCAGGAGCATTTCCACTAGTGTATGAAGAGTCTTTAGCAGCTCGACATTACAAAGAACAACGAGAAATTTTGTAATGAAGAGCTCATGTTGTGGGAGCTCATGGAGACAACATCACTTAGCCAAATCATGGCTAAGTAGTGTGATAAAAAAAGGAGCTTGGTTACGGTGGAGAGCTCATTTTGGGAGCTCAGCGGTAAGAGCTTAGCTCAATGCGGCGTAGAAGAACTCAACTCCAACTCGGTGAGTTAGCTTGACAAGCCAACTACCGAGTTCATTTTTTTTCGACCCATTCACATGGACCCCTCCCTCTTCGATGAAAATTGGTCAACTTGGGGCCCCACCATTTAATTTTAATTAATTTAATATTTTAATTTAAATATTTTAATAATAATATTATTATTATCATTTAAATATTTTATTTAAATATTCTTTTAATTAATTAAGGAGAACTAGGTCATGAGACAATTAATGGCACATGATGGAAGCTTCTAAAGTGGTTCAACCAACTGTAATAAATACATCATGTGCCTTTCATTTAGGAAGGGAATTTATGACTCCTCTCCTCTCTCACATATTCTTCTATAAATGTAAGTTGGTAGCTCATTCCAAAGGGTTCCAACATGTCAGATAGGTTGGAAAGTTAGACATCTTAGGCAAGTGTGTATTTTTCAAGAGTCCTCTCTCTTCTGCAAGTTGTCCTTGTATGTTGAGGGAATTTTCAAGTCTCCTTTTCAAGACTATAATGGAAACCATTTCCTATTCTGAATGTATGATGCATTGTGCACGTTATTGAAGTAATAAAAGTGTGTGTTTTGTGATTAATCTCGGTCCTTTTATCCTTCTATACTTCTTTGTGCCTTTTCTCATGCTTGCAGGTACATTATGCAAGTTCACATTTCTATTGCATGTTGTTGGATGTATATGCTTATCAAGTGGTGGAGCGTTGCATACAGTTGAGTTATGGTGCTTGTTCACCCTTCTCAAGTTCATCCTTCTTCACTAGAAGATTAATAACTTGTTTGTCTGATCAAATTTAACAAAGGTAAAGGGAATGTGTGCTTCATAGTCTGTGGTATTTTGAACCCTCTCTAATTTGCAGTAGGTGAAGTTAACATTTGGTGCACACACCCTCTTCAAATTAACCCTTCCTAAGTCTAGCAACATCCTTTATTTGGTGCATCACCATCCTTAGTATTGATTCATTTCTTCATATCTCTTTCCCTAAAAACCATGAAAATGTTAGCATAGGACTAGATAGCCATTTATTACACTAGGAGTAGTACAACACTTAGTTTAGGAAGAGGAATTCGACCTTCTCCCGAAGGTTCACCTCGAGACCAAGTCCCAAAATTTGAGAGGTGATCCCATGTGTCCCAATCACATCAGACATCTTGTTCACATTCTTTCCATTTAGTGGGTGCATTAATTTGGCGACAACAGATACCTTCCATAATCACATAGACCACAACATTGCAAATGGATGCCCTAGGCCTAATTTTGTACATTATGATACCCCATGTGTCCATCCGATATTCCACAAAATAGAATAGAAACTATAATGAACCTAAATGTAGATGAAGAAAGGAGACCCATGATCCAAATATTCCAAAAAATATAGTAGAATTTGAGTTCCGTAGTGAAGGAGTGATGTATTTCATACCCCCTATAACTAATCTAAACTAATCAAATGGGATGTAAAACTATACCAAAACCCTATACCTTTAAGTAAAAAATGTAAAAATCCTAATAAGGTTGATTGAAATTTTCCTCGGTAGAACCATGTGAAAGGGTCAAAACTCTCCATAGAGTCTTGACTAATTTTCTAGTAAAAATGTACAGTATTGAACCATGGCTAATTTTCTAGATTTCTATGCTTAATTTTTTTGTTGAGTACTTGTACCATGTTTGTACATGTATGTTACCCCATAATGTTTCCTATTTCTAGGTGTAGAGTATACTTGGATGAATGCCCGCTCTTTTGAGGTATGTGTGAAAGACCATGTTGATCATTTTGATAAAAAGAAAAGATGTGTAACCATGTACTAAATTGTCTAAGGATATGTAGAAGAGGGTACGATTTTGAAGAGGTAACCATCTTGAAGAACCTATACCTAGAAAAAGGAAGGTTTATTTCATGGTGCAAAACATGACATGTAATAATATCAACAAATAGAAATGGGTAGAGAGAATAATGATAATAGTAGTGAATTTACGTATAAGAAAAAAGGGAAATAACAATGAAGTTAGAGTTAATAATATTTAAATAGTGTCACAAAAAGGTGTATAGCTTACAAAGGTGGGACACCCATGGTGTCACATGACAATTATGGCACTCAAGTCATAATCAATGAAACAAGAAAGTAATAACATACACAAAAAGAGAGTATGTATGAAAACTAAGATTATCATGATGTGATGAAATGAGAAAATAACTAATATATAATGAAATATGTGAAACAAGATATGTGAATGTTGACTGTGTAGTGTATAATAGATGCCACAAGATGTATATGATTTCTATGTAAAGGCACCGAATAAAACTTGTCATCGTGTACCACTCTGTGTGTATCCTACATCAAGCTCAATATACCACACTAACATATGTGTGTGAAGAGTAGAGAGATATACCATCTATCAAAATTATAGTTAAAAACAACATGTGTAATGTAAAGTGTAAACAACTCAAGATAAGTGTATAGGTCATGATTTTATATTTTTGTAAATATATGAATGTTTTTGTCTTTTAATAATATGTTAATGTATTTATATTATTGGGGTGCTTATATTTGTACAATAAATAAGGGTAGCATGAAATCTATCTGATGAGAACCTTTTAATGAAGTAGAAAAACTATCATAAATTATGGAGGCTTGGGCCTTAATCATGACTCAAATGCAAGTGGTATGTTAATATTAATATTTCCCAAAGAAGGTTTGGGAGATGAAATAGATGCATGGTTAGTGTTTATAGTATCTTTACATTTCATAGATTATCCTTGGTAGAGGTGAACATAATATGGATTAGGTGGTATCACATGATTAAAATTGGGGATTTTGAAAGAATACTTGTCAATGTGAAGATTAAGAAGTGGATAATGACTAAGATTAGATGAGACCATCCCAGTCAATTGCATTTATATCAATAAGCTCTTGTATAACATTTCTAGGATTGACACATTGATAAGTGAGGTGACCAATGAAGTGATGATAATTATAGAAAAAATTAGCATCGAAACTTTTAAAATGATGCTTTCTCATGCCAACCTAAAATAGTGGAGGGAGAGATATAATATTGCATGTAATTATTTCTTC
Organism: Taxus chinensis; assembly: GCA_019776745.2. NCBI lineage: Eukaryota > Viridiplantae > Streptophyta > Pinopsida > Cupressales > Taxaceae > Taxus > Taxus chinensis. The sequence continues at coordinate 796,097,756 of CM034150.1, forward strand.
AAACATAATGTGTGGAGAACAAGGTAAACAAATAGATTTACTTTGTGTATATTGTGGATAAGTAAAGATTACAACTGAAGGATCACTTAGGCTATCAGATGTTGTTCATTTCCATCAATATAAAATTTAACTTCCATGACATGATTGAAATATAATGTGTGCAAGTATTCATATGACATATTAAAAAATTCATGAATATCATCATCCAAATAAAAAACTTTCTCATTGTGTTATAGAAAATTATATGTATATAATCCATTGTTATGATACCCCCTTATTAGGATTTTGTATGCTCTAAGTGAAATGAGGTCCAATATGCAATTGGACATTATAAATTGGTATCATTATCATCAATTAGACATAATACTAGGATGTAATTCTTTAATGGATAGTGGTTTTTTCAAAGGAGGTATTACACTCTTATTTATGTTCTGAGTAGATGACTTGTTCTATATGTCCAAAGTTTTATTTTATAGCACATTTTGTTCATCTGATATAGGTGGTATCAATTTTGGTACCCATTAATAGTGTGGAACTTGAGATGATTTCATAGTATAATGTATTGTATAAAAGGAAATAAATTTTTTATGCTCAAGTTGTTGGAGGCATCATTGTAGAGCGTAGAAATCATTTTCATGGTGTCTACTAATCTAATGATAATTGTAAAACGAATGACCTTTGATTTTTGTAAGACAATAGTGGGGGTAGTAATGAATATATAACAAAGTGATTAAGTAGTGATCAAGTAGCTCATATATAATATCATGTTATCTAACATTCTTTTCAAATTGAATAGGTGTTTTATGTGGTAGTGTCCTTGAAGTATGGGGTTGATCATGTGGAACATACACATTAGTGCCTCTATGAAGGAATTTTAATTCACTTGTATGAGAACATGTATCATGCATGATATGTGTACCACATTTATTATTAACATAATGATAACTAGGTTGATCATGATGTGTAGAGACATTATGGATATGGGCATTAGAAGAATCATTTATATGTGCTAGCTCATGTTTAAGATATGTGATCTCAATATACATAGCTTTAAAATAATGGTATAAATATTAAATAGAATCTAATATAACATTATGAAAGGTGTCATGATTACAATAGGAGAAGATATATGACTCAAAATTGAATCCATATGGAAAGGTTTTGAATCATAAGGGAGAATTGTTTATTGCACTAGTTTTGTGAGAGCTTATTTGCAGATATGATGATGTTGATGTAAATCATATAATGAGACTTGGGAATTTGTATCATGGGCCATGATGGAAGAAATATTATTTAAGAAAATCCAAATAGGTAGTAAATAATAAAAATTGACACATAAAGGGATGATAGTGACAAGATCATAGGAGATAAGACCCAAAAGTAATTTTGAGAAAAAAGATCGTCATCAAATTTTTAAAATGACCCTATATGAAAATAAAAAATAGAATTTTAAGATATTGAGAGATGTATTTTTGAATCTTATTATGTGGAATAAAAAACTCTAATAAATATTTCAAAAAGTGTATATATTTTTGTTTATGTCCTAATTACTAAAAGTAATAATTTTAAGTTTCCCAAAATTATGTAAAACATTAGGTTAAAGAAAAAAAGTTTTTTTTTTTTAATATTTAAAAATTTATAATATCATAAAATTAATTTAAACATAGATTTGTTATGTTCGGGATATGTAATGAAAGGTGATTCAACAATTAGAATCCCTGGAAAGAGACCCAAAGAGTAGGATCAACTATATGACCTAAGGGAAAGTTTTGCAAACTAAAGTTAATGAAGATGATGGATGAAAATTACATACATACATACATACATACATACATACATACATACATATATATATATATTATATATATATATATATATATATATAATTTTCATCCATCATCTTCATTAACTTTAGTTTGCAAAAATTAAGATGATGATGAAAATTAAAGTTAATGAAGATGATGGATGAAAATTTTATATATATATATATATATGAATATAAAATGAATATATGGAACCCTAAGGAAAATAGGGTTTGAAATATGGTGAAATATATAACATCAAGTTCACCAAAATGTTTACACCCTTATTAGATTATGGGAAATATAATAATTTGTTAATTATGTACACTAAAGGATGTAAGAAGAGAAACAAAAGGTTATTATGATTAATTAATTTTAAATGTTAATGATCCAATATTATAAAATTGTATTAATAATTGCAACTAATATACAAAAATAAGATATGAACTTGAGAACACAAGAGGATGAGTGCACTTAGTTGTTTACATATAGATCTAGGAACTTTATGGAGTGTAAAATACTATAATATGAAGATATGAATTTGATGATGCTTTGTTTCGGAAGATGCAATTAGAAACTGACATCAGGAAGGACCGTAAAACTCTTATAAGACCATCTATATAGTCTTAAATATTCTATATATATCCTTATACCTACTTGGATTCTCATTCTACAACTTCTTGGGAGTGTCACCTATTTGGAAATTTTTGTCACTATCAATACCTAGTTATTAGTCATGTTGTGAAGCATTTTGAACATTTTTTACAAAATCTCAAACCCTAACCATGCATGAAAATCCTCCAAAATAAACATATGTTTATTTATAGTTACCCTCTTGCACCAATGATGTTGGGACTACTCGCAAGAGGCCTCAAACCGAATTTCATTCTTCACCTATCATAACAATATTTGAATGAGTGTAACTAGATTTGGTAACTTGTTTAATAATTCTAGACTTAAGTTTATCTATTTCTAAAGAACTTTAGAGAAGGGATCATTGAGTGGTTTTGGGTGAGATAGATTGATGATTTGATGTGGTAAGAAGCTTTAGACATATAGATATTTCTTCTCTAATGAATTTGGATTTGCATTTTTGATATTTAGGGAGCCTTGGGTGCATTTTGCAAGTGTAAGAAGTGAGTGTAACAATATAGTGCCATAGGATTTCCATCTACATAAATGAGGTATTGTTAACTCCTTTATATAGGTCTCCGAAAGTGAGTTATCATAAAAAGGCCAACCTAGAGGGAGTAAAGGACCCATAAGAGAGTTTGGAACTAAAATCAAAGATGGAGGATATGCTCGTGTAAAACCATATAGATAGGTAAGGACCAGATATTCTTTCCTGACCAAATCGTATAGCCTTGACTAGGGATTAAAAACATGAGAAATAAAGTTTTCATCCTCTTAGGTTGAATTAGTATATGGATTTTGTGCATTTCAATCTCAGAATGTTTTAGAAAATTAGTGTGAAAGGATAAAAAATATAGACAAGAGACATAAAAATGTACTAAACACAAATAGAAAGATTGTGTTTATCTTAGTGCAAGAGTGATTTATGAAAACCAATAATGTCAAAGAGTAAATTTCCAAATTTGAGTGTATATAATTATATGGAGGCATAGATCCAAATCATGGGACACACACAATGTCACAAGATAATCATAATAAAATGCATTATAGGATGCATACATTAAAAACATGTATACACATAAGAGAGACATAGATCCATAAACATGGGACACATACTGTGTCATAAGATAATCATGGAACTCAAGCCATATAGATTAAGAAATCATAAAATTGTGATCAATTATAGTAATATTTGATCATAATAAAGGAATTAAACAATGTAATAATCAAGAAAGAAACTAATGCGCATTAGTAAGTGTATTCATTTTTATACCCACCAAGAACAAGGAAATCCCATGGGCGTCGACCTATCACCCAATGGGCACTGGGCACTCACTCGAGGCACGTGCGGGTGCTGAGTATCACTTTTATGTGAGTTAAGTGGGAAACATCATCTATGATAGGAGCTTAAAAAGAGCGAGTGGGAATGAGACACACACTTATCATAGAACTCAGAACGGATTCTAGAAAAATGCAATCATCCCAGGCCGAATGGTACTTAAAAAATTATATAGAGGAACCAAAATAGAAAATAAATGCATAAGGAGTTATATTCATTCCATAAACATTCATAAATCAGAAATGTAAGCTATAAACATGGATCAGAAACATTAATAACCATATTCATCAAGTTTGGTAACCTCATTATATTCATTAGATTCATTACAGACTATCACAGTTGTGTAGACTGAAGTCATACATCATAGCTAGATTTACACCCATAAGTTCTTAAGAGAAAATTGCAATCCTAACCCCTTATTACATACCTTTCCTATAGATCCCTACCCAAATTATGGAGCTCTCACAGTATTCCTACATGGCTTTACCTTATTCTACTTCTCTCTTCCCTCTCTCCCTCCTTTTCCTCTAGCGAGTGCTTGTATTTATATCCCTTATAAATATCATCAAGCCTTTGCAGGAGTTGTAGATCCGTTACCAAGTGTCTAAGGTGGTATTTCATGGGAGCGTGCTTCTTCAGGCCCAAGCTCTCCACTCTTTTCAATGATGGTCTTCTAGAAACTTCCATCATAGGGTATATTCCTTCTTAGGCCAATTTTTTGCCAGGATTGCACCTTTATCCATTTCACATGCGCAGTTAGGTCATGCTTTTCTCATGTTCTTCCTGATGTGTCAAATATGGATAAGTCTTGAAGCCTTTATTCTATCTTGCATGCATGTCACTTTCTCTAATAACCCTCCCAGAGCCTTGTCCTGTGCACTTTCTTCTTGTGTGCCCTTTTGTGACTAGGCCTTGCGTGCCCATGCACCTTCTTTCACTTTAGCCAATAAATTAGGGTCCCAACATTACCCCACACTATGCCTGTTTTCCGTCCATGGGAACACCTTCTCAATGAATAAAGAATGACTACCCTTTAAATAGTTTGGGGTAAGGGAATCAAGAACTTTAGGGAAGAAAGAAAGAATGGGGAACTATGACCACTTTTGTAAGAGAAGAGGGAAATTTTTTGTTAGGTCTCCCTCTAGCTTACTCTAGGTACCGACCTCGCTCCACGCCCACTGACAAATGTCACTGACTAGGGCACTCACCTCTTCAAATCTTAGCCCCTCTCCTTGGGTATTCATCATTTCCATGATCTCCTCCAATTTTTTTTCCCAAGTCTTCGAGTGCATCCATCCTTCGAGTGATCTGGGGATACAAATCCTTTAGACGGTTCTTGATTGAGGTCCACAAGGTCTTAATAGCCTCTAATTTCTTCTCAAATTCATCTAAGATCTTTTCATGCTCTGCTCTATTCCCCTTGTTCTTCTCTTGGAACTCCTTGATCTCCACTTCATGGGAGGTGACCAAAATTCTCAACACTCTATCTCTACCAGTGCATTTGTGATAAATGGCCTCAATGACTTGGGTGGATACTTTCACATCTATGAGGAATTTCTTGTACTTGGTAACAATTTCCACAACCTTTATCTTTTCCTGATATTCCTTGTGCACCGATGCCTCCTCTGCAGACTCTAAGGCCATTGGTCTCCTTTCCATTGTGAGGATGCAGGTCAAGTCCTCTAGAAACTCTAGGGTGGATCCATACTTATGTGTAGGTGGTGTTAGATCTAGATGATTCAAGAAAATAACATCTATGATCATTTCTGATTTCTTGCAAAGCTTGCACACCCTTGCCTTATCTTCTTTCAACTCACGCCTTAGTTGCACATTGATTAGTTCCCCCCACTTTAAGTCCTTAGTCATTTCTTCGAGATCTTCTTCCTTCTTCTCCAAGTACACCTCTAGGAATTTTACCCTATTGTTCCTCTTGAATAACCTCGCTTCTAGTTCAACCAAGACCTTGTTTAGCACATTGCAAAATTTCTCATTAGATAGCTATTGAGTGTTCCCCAAGGGATTTCTTCCTTTAGACTTAGGTAATTCCATCAAATCCCATTGGCTCACTTCAAACTCTAGCTCATCGATGTGGAACTCAAATTCCCATGAAATCATTTTCCTTGTCTGTGGGTATACACCTTCCACATCAAATGATATCATGGCCAGGATTTTCTTTGTTGGAATAATGTTTTGTAAACATGCACACAACACCTTGTTTGGATCATCAACGTAGTCCATTCTTGGTCTCTGTATCTTCGTGCGCCTTCCTCCTGTGCACATTCCCTTAGGAATACATACTGTCAAACTAGGGCCTCCTCTTATGCTACTGTGAAAATTTCCCACACTTTCTACCTTATCTTCATTCATTACTAAATCAACGTTGTGCTCTAACTCTTGTTCTACCAAGGTGTCAATAATGTTCTCTGCTTCTTTTTCTATCACCTCGTTTATCTGCTCCTGCGTGAGGCTTGGAGTCTGATTTTTCATACTTACTTATTTGCTTCCTCCCTTATCTTAGGTGCCTTCCTCCTCCTGACTACCCTTGCTTCGCACAAAGAGATAGTCATTTTTCTCTTCTTCTCCCTCTTCCTTTGAATCATGCACATCAAACACTAGTGGTTCCTGGGTTCCTTCAGGTTCATTTTCTTTATCACCATCCATCTCACGTTTGTAGGCCTCCAAGATCTCTGTGTCCTCCAAATCAACTTCCTTTGTCACCTTTCGTTTCTTCCTAACTAGGGATTCCAGTATAGGATATTCAAATATTTCTTCTTCCTTCTTTGGTGACTTCTCCTTTATGATAGGATTTTCTTATTCTAGTGCCTCCTCTCTGATTGGGGACTTCTTCATGTGTGTGTAAGTACTAGTTCTTTCACTTGTCCTTGGGGCTCATGTTTTCATCTGTCAATTTAAATATGCCAATGCAAAAATACTAGTACACCATAAATTTGGCTTCTTTGTCAATGAGCACTGACAGCTTCTCTGGGATCCTCCACTCTACCTCAAATGCATCCCTTAAGTGCTTATACCATTTTTCCAGGCATTCCTTGTGAGCATCCATCATGCTATTACAAGTGTACTTTGTGAATATTTTCACAGGTGAGGGGTCTTCCTCCAGATATTCCCAAACAAATTTATGTGCTACATCTGGCACTCCAATCTCTCAAAACACAATTGTCAAGAGGACATTGCGAAAGAGTATCGTATCTCCTTCCTTCGTGCTACTGATAATTTGATCTGTAATGAAGGCAGAAAAGTTGTAGATGGTGCCTTATGATATTTTCCAGTACACATTCAACCAGGCCTTATTTACCTATGTCCACCTTTCTTGTTCATTTAGCATTATCACCAACCATGCGGCCATTCTCATGATAGGGTCTTGGATCTCTGTGATATCAAATTACCATGACCCCTTCTTATAATCATATGTGGAAACGGTTGCTTTGGTGGCTTCCTTGTCGCTCAGGTCATCATCTATACTTTCTCCTTCACAGATGAGGCTTGTGAATTTTGAAATTAGCTGAGGAATTATGCGCATCTTACACCCTATGAAGGAAAAGTGGTCCTCATGCATGCGTGACATTAACCATTGATAGAGGCACTTAGGTTTTCCAAAATAAGGTAACTCATAGAGTTGCAATAATCCTATCTTCTCCAATTTTACTTTTACCTCATCACTATAGATAGGTAAACCCTCTGGTGTCCTCTTGTTTTTCAAGCGCACTAACTCCAACAACAATTCCTTTTCTATCACGTTTGTGTGATGGTTTTAATCACTCATCATCATGTTTCTTAAGTGGGACTCCCATTATTTCCTGAGAAAAACCCCATCTAGGTATTGCATTTAAGTGCACCATTCTTCATTCATGCTTACACGGGTTTCTAGTTGTTTTCCCTTGCTCTTGCCCTTGCCCTTCAACTTCTTAGGTGATATAGTTGGTTTCTTAGGTGCCATGGTTTGCGTTATCTTAGCAATTCAACTTCTCTTACTTGCTTTTATTTTCAACCTTCTCCAAGCTCAAATCTCAAATTTGTGAATAAACCCTTTCCAGCCCATGCCCTAGCTACCAAACCCTAACTAGAATAATCTTGTTCACAAAATGACGCTTCTTCACAAAAATTTATGCTTTTTAACTTCTTTCCTTCTTGTTTTGCAGATCAAATCTAGTCACTCATGCCTTAATTCCTCAAAATTTTCTTCACATAGATCAAATCTGGAAACCCTAGTCTACAAGAGCTTTCTTTTTTCATATTTGCAATGTCCATAATGAAATTCACAACCTTCTAATTATAAATTTCCATTATTTTTACAATTAAATGCTACTTCACCTACCACCGTACTTCAACATTTATTATGGATTTTTCCACTAAACCACACTCTAACACCCCCACTCATGTGCCCAACCTTGCGCAGACAATCCTACAACCTTCTGGCATGAAAACAATCTATCTGATAGAAGACTCTTACGCATGCATTACCAGTGCTGAAGGCACTTCTTCATCCCTTGCATGTGGAACCAAGATGTAGTCTTATCCTGAAACCAAACATCCTCGTTCACCATTTTTTGGTTTTTCACAGGGTCATCCACGTGCTTCCTTTCACATGGCCATTCAATCTAGGGTTTCAAATGTAATCCTTCCTGGTACTTCACACCTTACACTTTATTTCACATCATTCCACCCCACACGAACATGATGCGTGGTCCTCTATGCATCCACAACTGTTAAAAAATAATGAGGTTACCGGCACCCAAGGTGCAACACAAAACAAAAATACAAGAAAATAAAAATGCATTAAAGGAATTCCTAACTTATCTCACAATACTACCTTATTACAACCACCAAGAATACTTATTTATAGTAGGGATTTAGTCTACTCCCATTGAAGTGTCCTAGAAATCTCATCTCATCTAGCGCTTGTAACTAGCATGCACTTGAATCAAGGATGTACGAGATGATGTAGGGACCCAACCAATGGACTTTTAACTTCCGAGGATGGCGCAAAAACTTAGAATCATATAGTAGCACCATCTACCCAACCTCAAACTTTTTTTTCTTAATGTGACAATCATGCCATGCCTTTTTTTTTCTTTTTCAGTCTTCTGGCTCCACCTGGTGAGTGATCATTTTTCATCCAATTGCATTAACTTGTCAATTATTTCTTCTAGCACTTGTTCATCGGCCAATCCTCCTGCATGCACTATATGCAAAGAAAGTAATATGAATTCAATTGGTAAGACAGCCTCCACGTCAAACACTAATTGAAATGGTGTGGCCTTATTTAACCTCTTGTAGGTTTTCCTATATGCCCAAAGAATGGATGATACCTTGTCATCCCAATCTTGTCTACCAACATCACAATTTTTTGTTAAAGTATGACTTAGTATTTTGTTAAATGCCTCTATGGTTCCATTTGGTTGTGGATGGTATGGGGTAGTCTTGTGATGAGCCACCATGAATTCCGCTAATAGAATCCTTACTGTCTCATTTAAGAAATGTGTACCCCTATCACTAGTCAAACTCAAAGGGCACCCATACATTGTAATAATGTTTTCCCATAGAAACCTTACCACAATAGCTATTAGACAATCCTTGGTAGGTGTTGCTTTTTCCCACCTTGTCAAGTAATCTTTGCAAGTGATTATATAACGTGACCCATTCCCATGTGTGGTTGGTGTAATAGGGCATATGAAGTCTATAGCCCACTTTTAAAATGGGTTGGAAATGGGAATAGGGTGCAGAGGCATTTCATCTTTGTGCCCTGGTTTGCCAATACATTGACAATGGTCACATGACTTACAATTTTCCTTACAGTTTTGATATAGGGTCTCCTACCATAATTCAGCCATCAATATCTTGTGTCCAGTGGTGTCACTTACATAGTGTCTACTTGCACTACCTTTATGTGCCTCTTCTATTATGGCTAGGTGCTCATATTCTAGCACACACTGACACATAATATCATCACATCCTAATTTTTATAAATCCCCACTAATAAACATGTAGGGCATGGAGTGTATAGCTTACTACTTTTTATCCAATGTATTCATTCCTTCTGGTCCTACAACTGCCTTGAGAAATACTACAATATCTTCTAAGTCTAAGGGCACGCACCATAACCTAAAATAGTTGTGCATCTGGAATGGTATCCTCAATACTTTACACACCCTTTCCTGAATCGATTCTAGACAAATAATTAGGTCTAGAATTACTTTTTCCTAGTTTGACAACCACCATGAACTCGAATTCTTAGAACAATAGTACCCATTGACATATGCACCCTTGTAGAACGAGCTTATTCACCAAATATTTCAATGTCATATGGTCATTGTAAAATATAAAAGGGGTTGCAAAAATATATTATATGAACTTGTGAAGTGCGTAGATCATTGAAAATGCCTCACGCTCAATTGTAGTATAATTCGACTCCACTAGTTTCAATTTCCTACATGCAAAGCATAAAGGATGATCAACAATCCCTTCACTAGGTTGTGCAAGTACTGCTCCAATGGTGGTTCCTGAGGCATCAACATGAACATGGAAGGGCTTGTTCCAAGAGGGGAATCATAGTATGGGTGCACTGATAAGCCTATCCTTTAAAGTGTCAAATTCGTTCTATTGTGCCTCTCCCCAAAGGAAGGAATTCTTGTGTCTAAGTAACTCTTATAAAGGCACGACGATCTTGGCATATCCCTTAATGGACTTCCTTTAGTAACCCATGTGTCCAAGGAATCCACACACTGTGCTTTGACTAGTAGGCTCCCCTAATCCCATAATTACTGCAACCTTGGTAGGGTCTACTAACAAGCCTTCTTTACATATGATATGGCCCAACAAGGTTCCAAATGGGGTAGTAAAGAAACACTTCTTAATGTTGAGGGATATCCTCAAATTTTGACACCTTTCAAACATTAACCTTAAGTTGTCACAATGGTCCTTCACTAACCCATATACTATCCAATTATCTAGGTAAACTTGAAGAAATTTATGGATGAATTCCTGGAAAGCTTACACCATAATACACGAGAACATAACAGGTGCATTCTTCAACCTAGAAGGCATGACAGTGTAGCAAAAACTTCCCCACTTGGTGGTAAAATTCATCTTTCTTTGGCCCTCCTTTGCGATCCTTACCTGGTGATAGCCCAAGAATCCATCTATGAAAGAGTAGACATCATGTCCTACCAGTCCCTCTAAGATTTCTTCAGTAAATTGGGTTGGAAAAGGATCAATTACACATACTGCATTTAGGTCCCTGTAATAAAAACAGATCCTTATCCTACCATCCTTCTTGATACTAATTACCATTGGAATTATCCATTCTGAATCTTCCACAACCTCAATGATACCTGATGCTATCATTTTGTCTATCTCATCCTTGAACTTTACACGTAAATTGAGATTCATCCGATATGGCCTCTTCCTGATTGGGAACACACCTTCCTTCAACTTTATCCTCGTATCCCACATGGAATGCTAGATGCCTTTAAGCTCATGGTACCCCCATGGGAACAAATCTTGGAATTCACATAATAGATCAATGATTTTATAGACTTCTTTCTCCAACCAATAGTCTCAAGTGATAGCCTCCTTGGGTTTTGCTTATGAGTCGATGTTAAAAATTTTCATCTTTACAGGTTCATGGTAGGTGTGCATCCATTCATCAACACTATTTATGACCTCGCGCATCCCTATAGAATGGTTAACATCCAAGCTTGCTGCTTCTTCCCCATTAATAACACATACCATCTTCCCTTTTTCTTTTTCTATACTCATGCGTTCAAATTGTATCTCTTCTATTTCTTCTTCCTCAAAGTGCGCCTCTAGGCTAGGTTCACCTAAAAAATCTTATATTATGTCCTCCACCATAGCACTATCCCCTATTGTAAGGCACTTGACAACCTGCAATGCCTTATGTAATGATGGCTTTGTAATCTGATATTCAAATGTTTGAATGAGATCAGCCACCAATTCTTTCCAGTTACCAGTTTGATGACATGTCTCTGAGTGGATATACCATGCACGTGCACAACCTTATAGGGTGGATTATAACTTGTGAACCCATAATGAAGGTGGTAATGATTCTGCACTTCCCATCCAGGCTATCTCACATGCTTGGATATGGAAGGAAACATTCTCTTTACCATGGTATTCTTTTATATCCATGGGTGTGTTGCTCCTACAAAACCTTATGGAGAATGAAATTCTCACCTCATGCCATTCAAAGAGGTTCTCCTGATGTGTCACCCACCAGTGTGCAGTAGTTCCGAGTAGGCTGTAGTTAAATTTTTTCCTCCTTTCCTTCTCACCTCTCCAATGGGCCTTCATTTCTCGTAAATCTACCAGATTATCCCTTCATGAGTAAATTGGTAGTTTTCATCCTCCCAAGCATCAGACTATACGTGCCTTTGTCACCTTGGTCACCGATCCTCTTAAATGTCGACTGATTAACTCATAAGTCCTGTGTTCCCAATTTTCACATCTCATGCATGTGGTATCACTCACATACTAGGCATCCTCAAATTGGATAATTCCTTTTGTAGGGTGAATTATCTTAGGATCTCTAATGGAGAACACATATATTCTATCAAGGACTTCTTCTCCCAATGGCTCTGTGTAGGGCGTCAACTTCCCATCCATCAAAGGGATGATTACCCATTCTTCCTTGTTTTAAAAATTGATATATCCTTTGTTAAACCTTAAGTTAGCATTATTATTATAACACCATGAGCGCCTAAGAAATGCTAGAAAATTTTCTACCTCGGTGAGTGCCAAGAATTTGAAGTCTCTAGTAAACTTGGCCCACTGAATGCTTATTACTACATCCCTTAATACTCCAAAGGGCATTGCCTTAGTTTTTTTTTTCCATATACAACAAATTTGAAGAGGTCTGTAACGTTGGTCTTCCCATCTGATGCCAAACATCTGAGGTAAGAACATTCACTTCTTCTCCTATGTCGATGAGGATATCGCTCAGGAGCCGCCCATTAATAACTGCATTTAGAGTAATCTCTTTGTTATATTCAAGGTTGTGTGGAGAAAGGTTTACATGTAAAACATGTCTCTCATACTCTACTCTAGTGTGTGGTACTTTCTCCCTTAGCCATTCTCCCAGCAAGGGAATAATATTCTCGTGCCTTAACATTTTGCATACTTCTTTGACCTCATCTAGGTCACTTCTTGGAACCTTGTTATCCTTCCTCTACCCCACCTACCTCGATTACTCCTTGATACATTGTATCTCCCCTTGTAAAATCTGAATTATGTCCATAGTCTCCTGGTATACTTATTTCTGATGGGCAGGATCCAGGTACTTTCCATGTAGTACCTCCTCTCTAGAAACTAATGTCCTTAGTCTAGGCATCTCCTTGGCACGTGCAGCCTTTGCAAGTGTTATAACTAATACAGGTTCTAGCTCTGACTCACGCGCCACTCTTCACATCCATTGTTAATCGATCCTTTTTACGCTCATCATTACAGTGCCCTTATCCTTCTGGTGCTGCTGGTTTATATGCTCGTAGAGTTATGGAAACTCTTCATACTTGCGCTTCTTCCCGCACCATGAGCATTGTAATAGATCAGGACACTCTCATTTATAATGTTTTGTGGATCCATATTTATAACATGTTCCCCACAAGAAATCACTCCTTCCTCCTCTGCGGTTACCATGACCACGAAATCCCTAGAAAAAACTTCTTGTATGTGCACCTCCACCTGTGTGCTCCTCATAACGGTGGTCATCACACTTAGAACTACTAGAAAGGATGGTCTGGAGCACACCATGATCAATGGCTTCATGGATCTGGTTAATAAGCCTACAATCCTTAGTATCATGGGTTTTGGAGGTGCATATCTTATAGTAGTAAGATAAATTCTTTCGAATTGAATGTTGCAACAAAGGACATCTATTCACATCATGGTCCCCATGACAAATATTGTAATCTAGCACTATAGTGCGTACTGTCTTCCGAGGGCAACTATCCTTGGCATGCCTCTATACTTCACAATTCATACACCACATTCCACTATAGGTCTTATGAGCTGAGTTCGCATATGAATTTTCTAGCTACTTAGTCATAGCAGCGATTTGAGTTTACAAAAATGGGCTAACACCAGTATCAATGCTTCTAATAGCTTCAAAGTGCAGAGAAGCTTCTAGTGCCTCGTGTGCGGTTCTATGAAAGTATTATGAGATAATTATCTTCTAAATGGTGTTATCAATCCTCCAAAAAACCCTTGAGAAATCTTTGAAGGGTGAATGTCATATGATAATTTTGACAGGAGAGTATTAAACCGTGTGTCATACTCCCGCACACTCTCCACCATTCCCTACTGAATCTCCTTGAGGGCATTGATGCTCTACTGTTCAAACTCGGGAATGTGGAATTTTGCTAGGAAGGCATTTTTCAATGTGGTGTAATCTACCATTGTCTGATGGGGTTCATTCTTCCTATACCAACTATGTGTATGCCCTTGTAATGACATTGAAAATTAACTAGCCTTCTGTTCCAGGGTCATAATCCCCTTCACACACCATAACAACTCACACTTGTGAACATGTTTCACAACACCATCTATGCCCTAGTATTCTGGAAAGTGTAAAGACATTTCAAATATTACTTGAGGAGGTGGCTAAGGACCTTGTCCTCTTGGTGCAGATCCTTGGTTTCATCCAATGTTTCCTTCACCAGATCCACTGGATCCACCAGGTCTTGTGCCTCCCGATCCACCAGTTCCACCTCTAGACCCTCCTGTGGCCAATAATGGGCTTCAAGTGGTTGTGCCGAGTATCCCCAATTTCCTGCTGAACTGTGTGCCAATGGTCTATGAGATCATTCCACTGTGAGATTATTCCCCGCACCACTCCCCGACTCGTTTCCCAAGCCTTGCATATTTGCACCTTGTCTAAAAAACTCCTCCAAACACTGGAATAAAGTGTGCAGCCATAGAAGTTCCAAATGAAAAATTATACCTCCTGGGTATCGATCAGTTACTCCCACTAATACCAAATATGTTATCAAAACTCCTTTGATTTGGGAAACCAAGTGCCAAGGTTTTATCACTAGGTGGGTTTAGATGTGTGCCAATGAATCTTCTTTCTCCATGCGACAAACTTTCATCAGAAGATGAAGGGGTCTATATCCTATGCTTTTTAAGATGGGGGTAGCATAGAATGCTTAGGTTCCACATCTTCTTTGTGAACCTCAACGCATTCCCACAATGTCTTCCTCCATAGATCCATCACACTTGCAACTTCACGTTGTCTAGCAATCTCGCTTTCACATACTTTACTATACTTGAGTCATCTCTCCTCCCTTTCTTTCTTAGTCGCAATATCTATCATCTTCCTCCACCCTAAAATTCCTCACCCAGCACTCAAAGAATTTTAGTCGGCCATCGGAAGTGCCTCTAAACTCAAGGTAACGATCAAGATATTCATTGCTAAAGTAATAACACATAGGAAATATCCTCTAGGATCCCACAAAAATTTGAACTCAGTGACATCCATACAAGAATATGTAGAAATAGTATAATTTAGAATGTAGCTACCAATATTCCTCTCTCACAATCTAGACTATAGAATTAGCGTATTCTAGAATGTAGCAACATCTGGACTATACTTATGGAGCTCTCACAATATTCTTGCATGGCTTCACCTTCTTCTTCTTCTCTCTTCCCTCTCTCCCTCCTTTTCCTCTAGTGGATGCTTTTATTTATATCCCTTCTCAATATCATCAAGCCTCTATAGGAGTTGTAGATCCATTCCCAAGCGTCTAAGGTGGTCCTTCATGGGAACATGCTTCTTCAAGCCCGAGCTCTCCACTCTTTGCATTGATGGTCTTCTAGAAACTTCCATCACAGGGTATATTCCTTCTTAGGCCAACCTATCACCAGGATGGCACCTTATCCATTCCGCATGTGCAGTCAAGTCATGCTTTTCTCATTTTCATCCTAATGTGTCAAAAATGGCTAAGTCTTGAAGCCTTTGTTTTATCTTGCATGTACGCCACTTGCTCTGCTAACCCTCCCAGAGCCTTGTTCTACGTGCTTTCTTTTTGTGCACCCTTCCTTAACTAGGCCTTGCGCGCCCACGCAATTTCTTGTACTTTAGCCAATAAAATAGGTTCCCAACAATAAGTAGTTATAATAATTTATCAATCAAGTATAAAAAATAGTGATACTAAAAATAGAGATATCAAGATAGCTTAGTGTTAAACAAGATGCATGTGTTAGTCCTATTAACTTAGGGTATAACATAAAAAATATGTATATAACCAATAATTATGAGGAAGTTTAAAGTAAATAAAATCCTATGTATAGTGTACAAGATACTCCCAAAGAGTAGTTTCATTGGGAAGGAATCAAACAAACATATTTTATCTTGTATTAACCTATGTAGATCTTGTATCATAATCAGTATACCTTATGAACACATGTTTGTAAATAGTATATAGAAAATATATGATATCTATCAAACCAATGTGATAAAAAAATATGCATAAAGTGACAATCTAACCAATCAAACCATAAACATGTTTTCATTTTTTATTGTTTAAAAATATCTAGATGTATTTGTATTATGTGACTATACTAATGTTTTTAGGTTGTTATTGAAAATAGCTATGTACAAGAAAAACATTATAAAACAAAATATACTAAATAAAATCTTCATAAAGGAGCACATTGTAGTCATAGGGTAAAGGAGAATCAATTCCCATAAGTGTTAGGAAATATGAAGGATTCTCATGTATAATATGTGTAGAAACTAAGGCATGTACCATAGAAGGCATATGAGTGGAAAATATAGGATGAGAGGTATGTGTTTCAGAGGCCTAGTAGAAATACAAGGGGGTGAGGTAATAACCTCACAAAAATAAATGGCTTACCAGTATAAGCAAAAAATATGTACTTTTTAATGAAAGGCATATGAAACACATTAGTGTAAATATGTATCAATGTAAACAACATGAGCTAAATTACTATAATGTTAAAGATAAGAAAAAAGATATAGCCATAAGTAATGTGTAGAATACATAATATAATGAATTCCATCAGGAATGATCAAAATAATAGTAAGAGTCACCAAACGAACTATAAATATAATCGTGAATATATTTCAATCATAACAAACATGTGTGCAATTTCTTATCTAATCATAAATATGTAGTGGAAGAGTTATCAGTTTAGTATTAGTTTCCCATGAGGGTAGATATGGAGATATGGTAGGTATATTCATGCTAGAAATGGCTATAGGGACATATATGTGAGTAAAGGAGATATCCGTGTATAAATAGTAAATAACAATAGAAATATGGTGAGCATGTGTGAGAAAATAATGACAAAAAATAGAAGTAATAGAGAATGATCCTTGAGAAACTGTATCATATGAAGTATTAGAAGGTGGAAGATACATTAAACCTTTAGGAATATCATGAAAACAATAAATTGATCACAAAGAAAGAAGAGAGTAACCCACTAAAACTATTGCTACACTGGAATAACTAAGGGAAAATGGAATTGGAATAAGTGACTTGCTATAGTGAGAATATGAAACAAAAATGTTATTTTTTAGACACATGAAGGATAAGAGCAGTGAATTTAATAGTTTGGTGATGCTTTGGAGGAAGATTATGTTAAAATAAAATGACCCTGATAGTAACCACTTGTTTATTGTTAATAAAATTAACACATTACTATAAAATATAATTATATCTAGAAAAGTATGTAGGCAAGGGAATCCTAGACACATGTCACATGAAAGAATAAAATTGGTAACCAAAAATTGAGTAGAAATATTAGCAAAACCAATTGTGAGAAAGAGAACAATATGCCCCAATTTGATTTCAACATCAAAGGTGTTGATTAGAGAATACTTGTTAGAGAACACATAAGGAGTCCACGCATGAGAGAGAAGGCCAGGATCAAGGGTGCCGAAGGACAAGAAGGACCCACACATGGAAGGCAATTTTAGCTTTCAGGACTTACCCGATTTTGAGCATGAAGACCTATTTTTAGAAGATGGTGTGCGAAACACACCAATGATGTAGAGACATGCGTGCCATGCATTGTCTATCTTTAGAGAAGCAGATTGAAGCGTTTTACATGGAGACAAGCTAAGAATAGGATTGACACTTTAGTTAACTTCAATAGGTCTATATATAACACACTTGCATGTGTGGCTATGCCTGAAAACAGTGTGTGGCTATCAATAGCATGCGGCCTATTTCTGAAATAGATAAGTGGTGAAGGGAAAGTCCCCACCCTATATATATGATGTTAGGCACATAGTAGAAAAAGGTAACAAAGAATATTCAAAGTGTGTGTATGTATGTGCGATGGATGTATTGAGGTAAAGAGATATACGCATATGACTGAATTACTGTATCAGATCCATATGTGCATCGCTATAGATTGATAATACTATAAGGAGCTTCTATATTTCATTAATAGATGGAAGATATTGGCTGAATCTAAGTGTCATTCTCTGTGTAGTTGAGTAGTGCACATTATTAATTCAATCATGATTACTATTTAAGCTTGTTCTTTCATAGATCTTAGGGTAACATGCATTATAGAATGATGGATTAGTTATGAATCTATATGTTTCTTCCTTCATCACGTAACATCCTACTACAACAACCTTAAAGAGGGACCTGGTACCTTTGTGTGCTTTGGGTGAGCACTTAGTCAAGGATGAGTGATGTGTCAATGCGACTAGGGTGTTATCTGGTAAATTCTAGGCTACATCATTGGTTCTGTTGTCGGAACCTCTTTTTCAATTATTTTTCAGGATGGTTCATGATGAAGACGTATCAGTTAGCTCTAGCAAGTATTGAGGAATGGATACACGATCTGGAGGAAGAATATGCATGGTGTTTCAGCAATGGATTTGAGTTTAAATGCACGCACTTGGGTAGAATAGAATATGTATGATAGCTTATATGAGATATTTTTCACTATCTTTCCAGTAGAACTATATGAGTGGCTTACTGCTTATGCATCTCATTGGAACTGGAGGTATTGCGCAGTTGTCTGGACACAGGAATAATTTTAGGATCTTTATGATGCTGATCTGATCTAGACTTGCGCTCTGGATACGTGGTGTTCTAAATAGTTATATTCTAGAATATTAAATTTTTATTTACTCTTTCTTGGAGGTAGCTGAATTCAAATTTTTGTGGTATCCAAGAGGAACATATTTGCAAGGTATTCCACTGGTAATCAAGATCTTGATGGTAACTTTGAACCTAGAGAGTAAATTGATGGCTAACTAAACTTCACCACGTGCAAGGGAAGGAACAGGTTTGGTGAAAGATGGCAGACCTAGTGGTAGAGAGGAAGAGAGAGGAAATGTGGCTTAAGTTTAATGAGGTGTGCAAGAGGGAGATAGAGAAGCAGGGTTATGTTATAGAAAGTATGGCGTTGAGGAGAGAGATGGATCGTGAAGGATTTACAACTCATGTGGAAGATGTGGAGCCAAAGCATCATGAACTCCCCCATATTAGAAAACATGACATATATCCCCCCTTGGCCTCACACAGAAGTGCGCCAGCAGAGACTACCTAGACCACGAGTGCACATCTTAATCCACCTAGTGACCAATCCCTTGTGCTTGGTTTTCCAGTATCTAGTACGACAAGTAACCAAAAAGATAATTTGGGAAGTAGGAGAGCAGGAGTAAGTCAGGGATCAAGTACATCAATGGCAGGATAGATGACTTCAATGATATTTTGAGGAACATTGTTAGGCACATCATCTACACAGAATATGAGCATGCAGAATGTTGGATTCACCTCTTGAAGTAGAACTACCTCACAAAATGTAGGGGTTTAGTATAGTACTAATGTCGGAGCATAGGGGAGTACATCTACAAGTCCTATTCCAAATATAGGTGGAGAATCAAGAGGTATAGGTGGTTCTAGTTCTGGTGGATCTGATGGTTTTGGGGTTAGGGGGAACATAGGAGGTTCTGGATCAGGTGGTCAAGGTCCGCAATAACCATAGAATATCTATATGGAGATGTCTCTTTGTCTCCTGAAATATAGAGGGATAGAGGATGTTACCGAACATGTGCATATGTGTGAAATATTATGGTGCGCTAAAGGGATCATGACTGCTGAGTGCAAGGAAAGTTAGTTTTCTACTACATTATAGGGACGTGCACATAACTGGTATAGGAAGTTTGACCCTCATCAAACTTGCGTGGATTATGTAGCATTGATGGATGCTTTATTGAAAGAGTTCCATATACCTGAGTTTGAGAAGAAGAGTATTAGTGCGCTCAAGGATATCAGACAAGGCACTACTGAGAGTGTACGTGAGTATGATGCTCATTTTAAGACACTTATATCTAAGCTATCTTATGACATTCATGCTAGTTAGTATACACAATGGTTCGTTGGAGGATTGATTACACATTTTAGATGGGTGCTGTCACATAAGACATACACTGATCCACACAAAGCACTGGAGGAAGATTTACATGTTGAGGTAGTTGGTAGCATTGACACTGGCATTAGTCCATTCCTAGAGGCACAGATTACAGCTATGGCAAAGTAGTTAGAGAAGTTATCAGCAAATTCATCACATGAAATGTGCTCAGGAATTTGGTGTACAGATTGTGAAGTGGAAGGTCACACCAAGGATAGTTTCCCTCATAGATCTGTATGCTCATTACTGTTGGAATGTGATCTTTTCCATTTGAATCATGATGCTAGTCACTGTTCTTTTTTACAGCGTGTGATAAGGAAGAATGTATCTTGATTTTGCAAGATTTGTAGGTCCACGACCAATGATACTGAGGATTTTTGGTTGATTGGTCAGATCCAGGATGCTATAAACATTGGGGTATGAGAGACAAGTATAACAGATAATTCTGAGGGTAAGAATGAGCACCAGGATCAAGATCATAATCAAACACACTATGATAGGAATGAGGGGCGTTTTGAGGGAGGTCGTGGAAGGGGATGTGGATATCATGGTGGATATGGAGGATGAGGCCATGGTGGAGGAAGAGGTGAGTTCCCTCGTGGAACATGTTATATGTGTGGATCTCCTAACCATTATAGGTGCAAATGTCCTCAAAATATTTCATGTTCTTTCTATAGAAAAAACCATAGCTATGAAGAGTTCCCAAACTTATATGAGCATCTAAGTAAGCAACATAATCAAGAAACCAAAGGCGTCAAGATGGTTAGAATCTAGCATGCGGTAGAAGATCAGTGAAGGCGCAAGATAGCAGAAGGACCTAAGGCATTGACAATGAATATTACTACACACGCTGAAGAAGTGTGTGCAAGGGAGGCATTGCACCATAAGCCTACAATCACCAAGGATGAGGTTTTGCATGCAAGGTACCCAAATCTTGCTCATCAGAAGGAAGTTTACCAAGATACCATGGAAGTGCTAAGGAATCTTCAGGGTGAGATACAGTACTTAAAGGAGTAGAAGAAAGCATCAGAGATAGTCCAAATTGATATCGATGATCTACAAGAGGTGTGCAAAATGTTGTGCGAGGAGAACATTATCCCACTATTATGAAGTTGGTTAAAGGGGAACACTCCACACGCAAGTCTTGAGACCAGATGATAGATTCTGCATGTAAATCTCCCCCCTGATAACATTGACTATGACAAATAAATTCCTTTGAATGTTGTTGTGGATGGGTGACTGTTGAGCAACATATTGATTGATACAGGTGCAGAAGTAAATGTTCTTACATTAGATGCATGGGTACAAATGGGGAGGCCTTCATTGCAGCCATCATATAATGTGTTATCTATGGAAAACAAGACTAAGGCCACTCCCATAGGAGTTTTGAAAAATTCATCTATAACTATACAAGGGGCCAAGTTCATTGGGTATTTTGAGGTATTAGCACTTGTGGAAGTAGAAAATTTTCCATCCTTGCTTGGACGCCCTTGGTGTTATACGAATAATGTTGACTTGAGATTCAATAAGGGGTATATCATCTTTGAGAACACAGAGGAAAGAGTTTTGATACCTTTAACAGATGGGAAGTCTACACCATATGTTGAACCTCTAAGTGAGGAGGACTTAAACAGAGTTTATGTACACACTATTGAGGATCTAGAGGTCAATGCACCATCAAAAGAAGGCATCCTATAGTGGGAGGATTCTCATTCTATTAGTGGTAATACAAGTATTTCTTGCAACAATTGGGCTCATGGTACATATGAATTGGTAGGGAGTGAGGTAAAAAGCACGGTTGTGCATAGGAATGGATTTCATTCGGTTTGATGGATATGTAACATTGTACCTTGGTATACAGGGGCATAAGATCTTCCTACATTTTTGAAGGCCATGGAAACACATTGGAAAAATCAAATTAAGAGAAGAGCTATGTTAGTATATACCTTACATGGGACAACAGCGCGCTGGTGGGTAGTCCATAGAGATAATATTATAAACTGGGAAGAGATTGAGTCACTTTGTCTACTAGGTTTATAAGGAATAATGCACCTAGGAAAATCTACACTTATCATGGTGATCAACCTGTTCAACATCACATTCAGCAGTGTGCGAGACTCTAGACAATAGGTTTGGAAGCATTACCACCTTCACTCTGGGTGCATTGACTGTATTCTACACTACAAGGATGAACACACATCTAGTATGTATATGGAGAATTACATCGAGAGACTGGAAACTGGAAAAATTTGACTACAAGAATGATCCATAATTTTAACTACTTCTCGACTAAACCTCCTATCAAGCACTTAAAATTTGTCAAGCACTTAACTATGGGAGATTTTGTTATAACATTTTGGATGTTCTGATACGGCCATGAGGCCAAAGGAGGTATTTACATTTTGCAGGTTAAAAATTACAACAATGTCGGGGGACTGGAGACTAACCATATTAGAATTCTGGGTGAAATCAATAAGGTCACAAAGGCAACTATTTTGTGTGTGTGTGTATGTTTGTTAGGGATTCCCATGGAGGGAATTTCCATTATATGTGACCATGGGATATGTATTTTATTTTGTGTTCCTTTTAATTATTATTGAATGTATTTTATTAAGTAATGTGTTCCTTCTTGTAATTAATTTAAATGTGGTAGATTAATGTGAGAGATCATATAGTTAAACTTTAATTAAATTAAATTGGGGACATGGAATCTAATTAATGAAGTTGTTGATTTTTAAATATTAATGATTGGAAGAGTGTGTAAGAAATGTGGAAGAATGTGTAAGAGATGTCTAAGATCTTTGTAAGAAAGATTTTGAAAGGTCAAACACTTCATCTCCTTAAGATTTCGAATTTGTCCTTGAAGGCCAAATTTGGAGACTTGTGAGACAAGTTAAACTTGTCCCACACATCTTAAAATAATTCACCAACCAAACCTACAGTTTCAAGGTTAAATTTAGGCATTTTTATTGCATTGTGAAGTGACAATGTGTAAGTTTTAATTTCACTTCTCTTACATATTTTTAATTCAGTCCTTTTAAGTATGGGTCATTTTGGAGTGTGTAAGTTATTTTTTCATTCTTAATTATTGTGATTTGGTAAATGATGTTGAATTTCTCTTGGGGTTGAGGAAGAATGATGTGGCATCCCACATAGATCCACATCATCCACTTCTCTTTCCTCTCCTATAAAAGTGAAACTCTTTGCTTGTTTATGGTTGTTGAAACTTTGTTCATTCCTCTTAGGGGACACATTTTTGTTTACTATTTAGGGAGCTTTTGTGGAGGAAGTTTGGAGTGATTGCATGCTTGATTGCTGGTTTTGGACTGCACTTTGACAATTGGAAAGCTTATGGATCTTGGAACAAAATCCGTTATGGAGAGGTAGGATCTTGAGCTTGTTTTTAAACGTTTTCTTTCTCTTGCATGCATATTTTAATGGTGAATGTGTTTTGTGTTCTTGGTTGGTTGGGTAGACTGCTCAGGACATGGTGTAGGAGAAGGCTATAGGGGGGCATAAGGGATTGCCAATGGCACCAGTTTTATTGTGGAGGGAGTTTTGGATTGGGATCCACCTTGGAAAACAAACTGCTTTCATTTCTTACTCTTGGGGGGGCATAAGGGAGAAAATTTGGGGGGGGGGGGGGGAGATAAGGAGGGGTTGGGAGATATAAGGTTTATGGGATTTGATATGTTTATTAGGGGTATGATATAGGTGGATGACCAATTCCAAATATGGAGGCATAAGTAGTTCCCCATAGTTATTTCTCTTGTTGGCTTGCTTGATCAAGCCTAGGTTTTGTGTGAATGGTTTCAAATGTAGTTGTGAACTGTTGTCCTTGTTTGGAATGTGTATCTTATTGATATGTGAATGTGAAAATGTTTCTTGTATGTGTGTGGAAGCCTTGTTGCCATGAGTTGGTTCTCATTCTCTATTTCAATATGGTTGGGGCTTGTTGGCCAATGAGGAAGGATGGTTTCTCATTTCTCATTGGATGTCTTGGTTGGGTGGATAGAATTGTCTTTCCCCCTTCCTTGTAGTGATTAAATATGAAAATATGCAAAAACTAGCATGCTGCTGTTTGGAGCAAGAAGAATATAGTTTGACAGTACCATCATTTGAGCAAGTTTGTTATAACATTTCCCACTTCAAAGTGGATGAGTTGTATAGTAATTGCAATGTGAAGTTATTGTATTGTAGATAGAAGATGGAATTTGAATTGAGAAATGCAAAGGAGATTCATAATTGTCCTTTGTTTTGGAAAAGAAATGTAAATGAAGTTACATGCATTATATTATGTATCTTATAAACTGTATTTTTGAAACCAAATGAAAAAGGAAAGTTGTAAAATTGTATTTGACGATCAATGAAGGATTCCATTCCTTTCTTCAAAGTGTATTGTGTATTAGATTTGAATTATTATCGAAGTTGAAATTGTTGTTAAAGATTGGAATCTTCTGTTTGGAAAAGAAGCATGCATATGAAATAAAAGACAGTGTATTGTTCTCTTGGAATGAGTTGAATATAGAAATAAGACTTGCAAAATTGTTATTCGAATGGTTTATGGAATTCAATTAAATGTCTATTTGACTAAGTTTATGAAACATATGCACATTCAAATGACCAAAATTGATATTCTAATTCAAAGAAATAGCTTACTGTCATAAACTTCATTCTGGCAATTCATATTTTAATAAAATGAACAGTTCAGACCCGCACTTAGTAATCAACTTATAAATGTTATAAGTTATCATGCTAAGACATTATTGAACCCAACTTGACAAAGAAAACTTAAGAAATAATCTAACCATTGCTAAATTCGAACGCAATTTCCTCCTTGGGTCGTTTTTCTGTCTATTATCGGAGAAATAAAAATTGAAATAAATTGGACAAATTAATCTTCCTAAAACACTATAAATCAACCCTAGACTAATCCTACATGTTTGTTGGACATTTTGAGTGAAGGAGGAGTTATAATTTAAACAAATTGGGAAGTTGAAAACAGCCAGTTCACAAATTAAAAACCCTGCAGATTTCTTTCTCAAAATTGACCACAAAAAATTAATCAATTTCCAAAATTTATGATTTCTCTGCAAAGAGGGCATTCAGAGCTTTCTATAAAGTCCTTGTTTTCCAAACATTGAGATTTCTTGCTCAATTTATGGCCATTTGAAGTTTTACTTCAGTTTGGCATTCAAAAAATAAATAAGATTTAATCTAAGTATAGAAAAATTTCCCAAAAAGGTCCACGGCCCCCGTCTTTGCGCAAAAAATTAGGGCCTGCCACGTGGCACCCTTGGAGGGGCAGACCAATTTTTAAACTTATCCCTTTTGAAAATTTTCCTTGGGAAAATTTTCCCCTTTTTTGCCCGCCATCCCGCAGCCAATCACATGCTGCCATGTGGCACGGTGGAAGGGCGGACTCTTTTCAAAACTTAAACTTTCTTTTGAAAAATTTTAGTTGGGAAAAAAATTTCCTTTTCCCTCTGCCGAACCCATAGCCAATCAAAGGGTGCCATGTGTCCTCTTGTGGCTATGACAAGAGGCATGTTTTTCCCTTTAAGACTTAACCCTTTGAAAAAATTTTGGGAAAAAATCTCATTATGGCCCCGTCAGCCCACGGCCAACGAGAGCATGCCACGTGGCACTTTGGGGGTGAAGGTGGGAGGGCGGACCCTTCTTCTTTTAATTTTTTTTTGGCCCTGGAAAAATTCCCTAAATATCTCTTATAGCCCTCTTCTCCACTTCCCCTTTGAATTTGTCCTTCCGCAGGTGCGGGGACCCACGCGCCCTCTTCTTCCTTTTCTTCCTTGTTGGGTGCAACGTGCCAAAATACCCCACCACTCCGCCAAAGTCCTCACCCTATTTCTACCTTGCACCAGGCTGGACACATTTCCTCCAAGGACCGGCAGGGGTGTGGAATGTTTTGTGCCCTTGAAATTTACGATGGGAAAATTTCCCTATGCCACCCCGCGACCCGTCAAACCACCAAGGATGCATTCCCCCTCCTCTTGCCACGTGTCCCCTAAGGGAAAAGTTTCCCTAGAAACTCCACCCACTCATATCTTGAGTTCTATAAGTAGTTAGGGGGACTTCTTTATATCACCAGAAAGGTGGGAAATCTTCCTATCCATTGGGAATGGTTTAAGGAAATTTTGGAAGCACTAAGTAAGAGAAAAAATCTAGTTGAAACTCTGAGCTTGTTAGAGAGCAGGCATGGGGGTAAATTACTTCCTGAACCTGAATAAAATATGTAACCCTAAATTTTGAAACTTGTGAACTTGATATAAGTTAATAAAGGAAACTTGTGTTTTAGTAAATAGGAATTGTTCTGAAACCTGTTAGTGAAAAATGATGTTTGACAACTTGAATGTAGATACTTTTAATCAAAAAAATTATTCCATAATTTTCTAGCTAACCCTAGGTTTTTTATTAGGTCTCAAGTGGTTGTTTAAACTAGCACTATTGTTTGGTATCAGAGTAGTGGTTCATAGGCTTGGACCCTTGGGTACACTAGGAAAGCTTGAGACATGAAAACTTAAACCTAGCACACTTAAATCTAGGAAACAACTTAGCAAGAATTTGAATATTTTTAGTAAACATGGAAGTTATGTATAACTTATAAAATGAAATAACTCTCGCTTTGGTCTGTATAGGAGGCTCAGATGAAGTGGGAGGAACCTTCACAGAGACTCAGACCCACCACCACCACCACCGGATCAGGGTGTAGCATCCATTATACCTCAGATTCTACAGACCGTCGAGGATGTTAATGCCGCTCTACGCAGAGGATTAGGTAGAGGACAGGAAGCTAGTCATGATAGAGCTCCTTCTATCGAGGGTCAGGTATCTCCTTGACTCAGTGAGGAGCATAGAGGAGAGAAATCCCATGCAGAGTCATACAGAGTAGAGTCACCACCTAGGAGACAAGGTGATAGAGTTCCAGAGCATAGAGAGAGGTCTCAGAGCCCTAGGATTAGGGATGAGCATGATGAGAGACCTAGAGGCCGATAGACCACAACAATGGATCACATCATGGATATCCTGAAGCTTTGGCCCTTGCATTACTTAGGTGATACAGGTGGATTTCAGGTAGAGGCTTGGCTAGTGAGCTTGAGCGATTGCTTTAAGCTTTGTCCTTGTTTTAGCAACAAGAAAGCTCATGTTGTGATCCATCTATTGAGGGATGGAGCAGGAGTATGGTGGAGGACAGAGGAGTAGAAGCTCCATGTAGATTCAGAGATAGTGACCTAGGAGATTTTTGAGGAGAGATTTAGGAGCAAATATCTATCACGAAGGTTTATCCAAAAAAGGATTGACGATTTCCATGACCTCTGTCAGGTTTCTATATCAGTGGTAAAGTATGAGAGTAGATTTCTAGATCTACTTTAGTATGTAGAGTATATGTAGGATGAGCAGGTGTGGATTCACCGGTTCATCTAAGAGCCAAAATTTGGATATTGGAGGTGCAGTGCAGATTCACTATCCACAGACTTTAGTGGAGGCTGTTGAGAAGGCCTATATTATAGAGGAGACTCGGGGTAAAACCCAGCAGACTAGAGACCGAGTCAAGCAGCTGCATTCAACACATGTAGGACAATAGATCAATGGGGTCAGATCCTCCTCCTTATGGTGGTTAGCAATCCTCACAGTCATCCTTTTAGCTGTAACAACAATAGTCTCGTCCACCTTATAGACCTCCATAAAGAGATGATGCACAGAGAGGTTGGAGCATGGGCCTCCTCCTAGGGGTCCCATCAGGACACAAGGTGGACCTAGAGCTCAGTCAGTAGGAGCTCACCAATAGAGGCCACAACAGACCACAGTCGGATCATCAGGATCCACACCATAGGCTTCTAGGGAACCTACTAGAGGTGCTACTCCTTGGATAGGATCAAGTGGTTTCTTTGGATGTGGAGTAGCTGGACATTTTCTAGAGAGATTGTCCTCAGAACCCTAACAAGGGTAAGGCACAAGTTTTAGAGCCGATATTTGGTGACATAGGGCATAGCCACAAGATTTATGCCAATGGTTGAGAACCCACCAGGTAGAGCACCAAAGCATAGTCATTGATACCATAGGTAGCATTGATGGTATTCCTACCTCTGCATTGTTTGATCCTAGTTCTTCTAATTCTTTCATTACACCATCTTTAGTAGAGTGATGCAGGCTGGTGGTAGTTAGGTAGGGCATTAGTTGGGATGTCGATATGGCTTCTAAACCCAAGATCTCAGTGGATTCCTTAGTTAAGGAGTGTGTTGTAGATTTTGGACCTTTCACCACCACCTTAGATCTCCGTATTCTTCCTTTGGGCTCATATGGATTCATCTTAGGTATGGATTAGTTATCTACACACAGGGATAGGATGGATTGTTATCATAAGACTATAGCTTGTGCAGATGATTTAGGAGTTGAGTTGGTGATCTCGGGGGTCAGGAGACCCATTTCTATTCACACCATTTCCACTATGCAGCTTAAGCGGTGTGTGCGATGGGGTTGTCAGATGTATGCTATTATAGTTAGTGACAGATCAGAGGATGGATCTAGTGGACCATCACTAGATGATCATCCTATCTTGAGAGATTTTTCAGATGTATTTCTAGGGGAGCTACCGTTGGGATGCCACCCCCACATGAGATTGATTTTCATATAGATATAGTTCCTAGAGTAGAGCCTATCTCATGGCACCTTATCGAGATGACCACCCCTAAGCTCTGTGAGCTCAAGTTACAGCTTGAAGGCCTTTTGGAGAAGGGCCTTATCTATCCTAGTGTATCCCCTTGGGGTGCACCAGTGATCTTTGTGAAGAAGAAGGATGGATCATTGTGGTTGTGTATTGATTAACGTCAGTTGAAACAAGGTAACAATCAAGAATCGTTATCCTCTTCCTCATATTGATGATTTATTTGATCAAATGAAGGGATCCATGGTGTTCTCTAAGATTGATCTCAAGTCATGCTACCATCATTTGAGGATTTCAGAGGTGGACATTCATAAGACAGCCTTCCACACGAAATATGGGCACTATGAGTTCACAATAGTGCCTTTTGGTTTGACGAATGACCTTGCAATGTTTATGAGTTTGATGAATGGGGTATTCAGGACCTTTTTTAGATCACTTCATGCTCATCTTCCTTGATGACATTGTGATATACTCACATACATGCAAGGAGCACGAGGGACACCTTTGCCAGGTTCTTCAGTGTCTTCATGAGTAGAAGCATTACGAGAACTTGGAGAAGTGTGCTTTCTTTTAGTCAGAGGTACAATATTTGGGTCATGTTATTTCTAGGGAAGGTATCACAGTCAATCCTTCCAAGATTAGAGCCATTATGGATTGGCCAACACCCACTATAGTGATCGAGGTGCATAGCTTCATGGGATTAGCAAGATATTACTGGAGATTTGTTCAAGACTCCTTTCAGATTACACACCCTATCACTTCCATTTAGAGGAAAGGGAAGAAGTTTGTTTTGTCGGACAGATGCAAGTAGGCCTTCAGGACACTGAAGGAGTGCCTCACTATAGCATAAATTCTTACAGTGCTGGATCCACAGGGTGATTTCTTTGTTTGCACAGATACTTCATTAGTAGGGCTTAGAGGTGTGTTGATGCAAGATGGCCAGGTTGTAGCTTTTAAGTCTCGCAAACTCAAGGATCATGAGCTTAATTATCCTACCCATGATCTTGAGTTTGTAGTAGTTGTGCATGCTTTGGTTAGATGGAGACACTTTCTTCTTGGATGGAGATTCACACTCAGGACAGATCATTTGAGTCTTCGCCACCTCTTCATGCAAACCCAATCTAAATGCTCATCAATGGTGTTGGATGGAGTTGCTTTGTGAGTATGACATAGAGATAGAGCATGTGAAGGGGAATGGGAATGTGGTAGTAGAAGCTCTCAGTAGACGGAGAACACATGGATATGGCCACCTCAGTGAGCGTAGATTTGTGGAGTAGGATCCTTCAACAGCTTCCTCTTGATAGCTTCTACATGGCAGTATGAGAAGAGATCAAGACACAGAGACCCCTTGAGCGGGATTTTTTGATGGTTTTTCCATGGAGGAAGATGGTATTCTTAGGCATAGAGGTAGGATATATATTCCCAGAGATGGAGGCTTGAGGAAGGACATCTTGTTAGAGGCACATCGTGCACCCTATTCAGCCCATCCCAGGGTGAAGAAGATGCATGCTACCTTGTGAAAGTTGTACCACTGGAGAGGACTTCGTCAAGATATGGCTTAGTTTGTGTCATGGTGTTTTAGAGTGCCAGAGGGTTAAGACCAGAGCATCAACATCCAGCAGGTCCTTCTTTATCCTCGTGCCATACCAGAATGGAAGTGGGACACCATGTCCATGGATTTTATTGTGGGGCTACCTATGTCGAGATATCACCATGACGCCATCATGGTCATGGTGATAAATTTTAAAAAGTGGCTCACTTTTTCTCTGGTGAAGACCACTTATACAGTGAGAGTCCAGTGGCATGAGTATATTTAGATGAGATTGTTAGGTTGCGTGGGATTCCGTGGGAAGATCATTTGTGACTATGATCCTTTGTACACTTCACACTTTTGGACTACCATGTAGTATGTCCTCGGATGAGGATTAACTTCAGCACAACATATCACCCTAAGACAGATGGACAGATCGAGTGAGTGAATCAGATTTTGGAGGATATGATCAGGATGTATGTGATGGATCAGTAGTCTAAGTGAGAGGAGTACCTGTTAGCTTATCAGGATTTTTCCTATAATAACAGTTTTCAAGTTCTATAGGCATGGCTCCTTTTCAAGTATTATATGGTAGAGAGTATAGGACACCCCTTAGTTGGGACAGGTTAGAGGATAGAGTATCTCTTGGACCAGTTCTTTTATAGGACATGGAGTAGCAGGTAGTGTTGATCAAGCAGAGATTGTAGGAGGTGCAGGACAGGCAGAAGAAGTATGCGGATCAACATAGGATTGACCATAGCTTTGATGTGGGTATGAAGTTGTTCCTTCATTTTAGACCATATAAAAGCCCTATCCATTATGGAAAAGGTTCTAAGTTAGCTCCTAGATTCATTGGTCCTTTTGAGATCTTAGAGTGTATCAGTTCCTTTGGCCTACCATCTAGCATTGCCACCAGCTTGTCTCACGTACATGATGTGTTTCATGTTTCTATCCTTAGGAGGTACATTACAGATCCTTCTCATGTGTTAGATTGGACATCATTACAGGTGCATAGGATTAGGGGTAGGTGATGGTGGAGCCCATCTATATCATATATCGTAGGACCCTAGGCCTTCGAGGTAGAGATATTGATCAGGTTCAGGTTGCAGTGGGATAGATATGATGAGACTGTAACCACTTGGGAGGATGCCACAGTATTATGAGTGTAGTTTCCACATTTTTTCTAGTGACTTCCAGGAGGAAGTCGAGTCTAAGGGGAGGGGGATGTAGTGCCCACTTCCCTTTGAAACTTTTAGATACTGATTATGATACTATTGATCATATTATGGACACTATTATGTTTTGTTTTAGTATGATGGTTAGATGTTAGGTCATGGATTATTATTGATCTGGATTCAGTTATTATGCATGATGGTTACTAGAGACATTTTGATATGTGGAGGATGATAGACTATTGACATGGACATATTATAAATGTTGATTTAGAATTTTGACATTTGATATATTGAGTAGACCTAGTATGAAATAACATAGATGATGATACAGTTGATTAACTAATTAAAAATGATAATGTTGAATTCTTGATGTTGTTGTGATTCATATGCTTCATGATGATCTTGAGATATGTTGTTATATCATTTTGGATGTTCTGATATGACCACGAGGCCGAAGGAGGTATTGCATTTTGTAGGTTAAAAATCACAACAATGTCGGGGGACTAGGAGACTAACCATATTAGAATTCTAGGTGAAATCAACAAGGTCACCATGGCAAATGTTTTGTGTGTGTGTGTTTATTAGGGATTCCCATGGGGAGGGATTTCCATTATATGTGACCATGGGATATGTATTTTATTTTGTGTTCCTTTTAATTATTGTTGAATGTATTTTATTAAGTAATGTGTTCCTTCTTGTAATTAATTTAAATGTGGTAGATTAATGTGAGAGATCATATAGTTAAACTTTAATTAAATTAAATTGGGGACATTGAATGTAATTCATGAAGTTGTTGATTTTAAATATTAATGATTGAAAGAGTGTGGTAAGAAATGTGTAGAAGGTGTAAGAGATGTGTAAGAGCCTTGTAAGAAAGTGATTTTTGAAGGTTAAACACTTCATCTCCTTAAGAATTCAAATTTGTCCTTGGAGGCCAAATTTGTAGGCTTGTGGGACAAGTTAAACTTTTCCCACACCTCTTAAAATAATTCACCAACCAAACCCAAGGTTTGGAGGTTAAATTTAGGCATTTTTATTGCATTGTGAAGTGACAATTTGTAAGTTTTAATTGCACTTCTCTTACATGTTTTTTAATTCAGTCCTTTTGAGTATGGGTCATTTTGGAGTACATGTAAGTTATTTTGTCATTCTTATTTATTGTGATATGGTGAATGATGTTGACTTCCTCTTGGGGTTGAGAAAGAATGATGTGGCATCCCACATAGATCCACATCATCCTCTCTCTTCCCTCTCCTATAAAAGTGAAACTCTTTTCTTGTTTATGGTTGTTGAAACTTTGTTCATTCCTCTTAGGGGTGCATTTTTGTTTGTTGTTTTGGGAGATATTTTCTGGAGGAAGTTTGGAGTGATTGCATGCTTGAACATTGCTGGTTTTGGACTGCATTTTGACAATTGGAAAGCTTTTGGATCTTTGAAGATTGGACTGTTGGATATGGCAGAGGTAGGGTTTATTACTTACATACTTGCTCTTAAATGTTTACATTATGATATTTTCATGCATGTTGTAAATTGGTGAATATGTTTTTTGTGAATTGTATGGCTGGTTCGGTAGACTACTTGGCCTGAAGTATTGTGTTGGGAGAAGGGAAGTGGAGTCATTTCCAATTGTGGAGTTAAAATGGAATGCCAATGTGCACCAATTTTATTGTTGACAGAGTTGTGGGATTAGGTGTTCCACCTATATGGAGGTAAATGGTACTTATATGCATTTTTTACATCTTGGGGGGCATAAGGGAGAAACTTTGGGGGGCATAAGGAGGGGTTGGGAGATATATGGTTTATGGGATTGTGATATGTTGCACTTGGAGGTATGATTTCGGTGGATTCCCTCAATTCCTACTTGGGAGGAATAAGGATATGTTCTCCATAGTTGTTGTCCCCTTGTGGGCTTATTTTTGATCAATTCCTTGTGTTTTTTTAGAAAATGGTTTTCAAATGGAGTTATTGATATTGTTGTTCTTGTTTGGTATGTGCATCTTAGTTGGATTTGTGCATGTGAAAATGTTGCTTGTATGTGTGTGGAATCCTTTGTAAATATTTTCCATGAGTTGTTCTCTAATGTCCCTTATTTGCTCAATATTGTTGGGGCTCGGGGGGCCAATGAGGAAGGGTGGACTTCTCACTTTCTCATTGGATGTCCTAGGTTGGGAGGATAGCGTTGCATACTCCCCCTTTCTTGTTATTATCAAATTTGAAAATGATGAAGAAAAGCTTATGGAGTTGCAAGATGTTCATGGAATGCAAGATGAATATGGTTTGTGTAATCACATCACTTTGAAAATGATGTTCTATTGTAACTCACTCCAACCTCGACACTGGATAACTTGTATAGTAATGTGACTAATGTGAAGTTTTTGTATTATAGTTAAAAGATGGAAGCTTACGAATTGACAAGGATGTTACAAGGGTGTTTAACCCTTATGGTTCATCTAATTTGGACTTATGATACTGTAGCTGAAGTTTTACGATTGCAAGATATCAAGTCGATCTTGTAAAGTGTACATGTTGGACACCAATTATGATCTAGGGTACAATAATTGTATAGTTCTATAGGATGATCAATAGTAAGGTTTAAATTCACTTAATCTCAGATAGTGTATTCTTCTATTCAGATTTGAAGTTCATTATCCTAACTAGGTTGAACCTTGTTGGTAAATAATGGAATCCATTACTATTAATAGCCTAAAGGATCCTTTCGTATGAGATTTCCTACACACATGTAGGGTTCTAAAAGGGTAAGGAAACATTGACACCCCTAGGCAACTAAGACTTGCCCCACTCATTCATCTACACATGACCCTTAAGGAATTCAATTAAATGTATTAAACTAAGTTTAGGAAACATATGCATTTCATTCAAATTACCAAAAGGTAGGGTAGATATCTCCACCCTTGGATTAAATAGCTCATCTGTCAGCCACTAGATCCTA
Source organism: Taxus chinensis (assembly GCA_019776745.2). Classification (NCBI taxonomy): domain Eukaryota; kingdom Viridiplantae; phylum Streptophyta; class Pinopsida; order Cupressales; family Taxaceae; genus Taxus; species Taxus chinensis. The sequence continues at coordinate 796,132,300 of CM034150.1, forward strand.
GGCAATTCAAATTTCAACAAAGTGAACAGTTCAAAAATGCACTTATGAAAGTCTTGTTAGCGCAGAATCACAGCACTCCTGGATGTTTATCAGATTTCTAGTTTGATCACTCTAGCATCCAGTGTGATTGCACAACATTGAATCCTTTCTCCAAGTGTGGGACTTGCAGAAATGAGAAAGGAATCTCCAGAGAAGGCTGGTTCCTCTTCCTAAACTACCTGCCACAAGCTATTCCAGTGCAGGCAAGCTAATCTAATCCTAATCTAACCATGCCAAGGAGACAGAGAGAGAGAAAAGGGAAAAACAGAGCCTACACTAAAACGGTGATACACCAGAGAAGGAAAATGTTGAACATCTATCAAAACTGCCATGGGACAAGGAGAGGTGAGCGATGGGAAGGATGGACAGATGCATCACAGGCCCAAGGATAGATTTCACACAGAAAATGTCCCAAAACTCCATGAACACAGCTCCAAACCTGCAATGAACATTCAAACATGCACAAATACCTGCAATGAAGAGAGGCAAGAAGAAAACAAGTGAAAAAATGAGCAAGGATGGACAGATGCATCACAAAACACGTTTTTTGTTGCTTCAGAAGTTTGCACAGAACATCATTTCAATAGTAAAAGGAAAAAACGCCATTACAGAGCAGGGGAGGAGGTTCGAACTCCATTTTCAACCCTGGAGAAGAAAAGAAGGGAGGGCAGAGCTGAAAAGATGAACCACTTTTTTTAGAAAAATGAGCCAAATCTGGCTTTTTACAATGCATGGGTCGAGCCCAGGAGAGAGAAAACGTAGGAAAACGTGCAAGCAGCCCAACCATTGACCAAAACGCATTCTTCATTAAAATCGGTGGTTGAAACATCACTTCTGGCCATGCTGAAGAAGAATGCGACCCATGTGCATTAAAACTGGTTGTTGAAACGTCAGTTCTGGCCGTGCTGAAGAAGAATGCGACCCATTTGCATTAAAACTGGTTGTTGAAACGTCAGTTCTGGCCATTACTACGTGCCAGAGATGTTTCTTGATTTTCTCTCTCCAAACTGAACCAAAATGCAAGATTGACCCTAGAATCGTGTAGAGAATTTCACCAGCTTTCCATTGATATAAAGAACGTGCAAATCCGAGCTCTGGATCGAAAGTTATGGCGATTTGAAGATTTAGGGCAAAAAACAGGCCAAAACAGATTTTGAAATTTTTCCCGCGCTCTGCCACTTGGATGACACGTGTCGGGCGCTGATTGGATGAGAAATTCTCTCTCCTTCCCTTTCCATGGGTTTTCCTTTGAAAATTTTGACTTTTTATAACTTTGGAAAATTTTCCATTTTTTCCCCGCGCCCCCGCCACTTGGGACACGTGGCGTGATCTGGTTAGAGGACAGGGGCGCGGGGTCATCCTTGTCTTTTAATTTTTTGGCCCAAGACTTTTGTCAAATTTTCCTAAGTCTTTCCCTGGCTCCGAACTCCCCCACCTTAGGACACATGTCCTGTGTCTATTGGCTTGGGCCGACCCTTCAAACCTTGCCCTTTGAAATTTTTTGGCCAAAAAACACTTAGCCAATTTCCATTGCGCTTCCCCTTGTGACACGTGTCATGTTCCTGATTCGTTCGCGGGCTTTTCCGGCTTTTCGCGTCCCTTGCGTACTTTTGGCCCGGATGTCCCAAACTGTCTGGGACAAATTTCTCCGAACCACCCGATTCGGGCTTCCTTGTCCCTCTTTGCGGTGAAGACACGTGGCAAGATTTCATTGGCTCTCGGCTCTTTCGGCTTTTCGCGTCCCTCCGCGTACTTTTGGCCCGGATGTCCCAGACTATCTGGGAAAGTCCTCTGTTTCGGCCGAACCGGCCGGTTCGCGTCCTCCGCGTACTCTTGTCCCAACTGTGACTGCCTGGGACAAATATCTCCGAACCGCCCGAAATGGACTGACTTGCGCCAAACCGGCCGATCCGCGTCCTTGTAATCTTGTCCCAGATTCCCAACTGCGCGAAACAAAGACTTAGGCATTTTTTCCCTTTTCAGCCATTTCCTTTTCGCGTCCCAACGCATCCCGACGTCCCAACTGTCCCGGACTGCGCCTAGCGGCTTTTCAGCCGATTCGCGCCCCGATGTCCCAACTGTCCCAAGGACCGCCTGGACTAGGACTTAGCCGATTTTCATGATTTTTTCTGCCCCAAGCTTGGTTTTTTTGCAATTTCTTCCATTTTCTCGAACTGTTGCTCTTTTCTTCTTGGACAGGAGAGTTAGAAAGAAGCCGAGGGGACCCCAGAAACATGATTTTTTTGCCTTGAATCAATCTATTTTGCCTGGGACTTGAAAATTCTGATGCATGTTATCAAAATTACCCTGGGGGGTGAATTTTGGATAACAGTTTTGGTGACTCAGTGGGGTCATCTACCTGCTAGATGAATGATCAGTAGCCTGAAGCAATCCATTGGGCATGGAGTCATGAGTTGTAGCCTGCAAACTGATCTAAACTTTGAAAACTTCCCTCTGAACCGCTTGAAACCCACTGACATGGAGTTGTTCTCACCAAAATGCCACTGAAATGGACTGTGCAAGAGCAAAACCAGCACCACAAAAACTATGTACAGAACTGAAAATCATACATGCTCCAAATGGAACATGCAGAGTGTGCACAAGCACTTCTTCTACTGAAAGCAAACCTACCTACTCTACTCTAACTGGAAGCAAAGGCAAGCTAAACAAACCCTGCAATTGGTTGTGAGAAATAGCTTCCCTTTCTCAAAAGTGGCAGCCATGCAATTGATTTGGAGCTGATCATGGCTGTTAGGATGGATGGAAAATCAACAAGAAGCTGGTCTTCCACCCAAATCATCAAGGTATCAGCTGAAGGCAAATTCAATACCTCTTTTAGTTGCTCTGCATTTGGATTGAAGAGGTATGACAGCTGATCCTTGGTACTTTGTAGCTCATCCTCATGCTTAGAAGCAAGCATGACTGGTTGTGACTTCTCCTTTGGCTCCAATGAAGCCAAATACCTGATTGGGCAAGGTCTGATCCATTTGATATGCCCATAGCTCTGATTTTCAACTCCAAAAATGGAGTCTTCTTGTAGACCTTCTTGAATGGATGGTGTGGAAGAAATGGTGAAATTCCTCTGTCCTTTCTCTTCCTCCAATGAAGAACATGAAAGATTAAAATCTTCCAATCTTGGTTCCAAAGAGCTGCTATAAGATGCAGGCTACTGTAAATGAATGTTCTCCTTCATGACAGCAGACTCAAGTGTTTGGAATGTGGATGATGAAAGAGAGAATGGTGGAAACTCAACCGGCTCTTCTCCATCAAAACAGTCCTCCAAATCTGACAGATAAACTGCCTCATGGCTGTCCTGCTGCAAATGCTCCACTTCCTCCATGGTGTCTTCTTGATCTGTAACTTGACCACCATGGTTTCTTTCACCCTCCAACATTGAGTTTGAGAGATCAAACTCCTCTTCAGTACTAGAACTTGAGAGAGGTGAAGTAGAAAGAAGAACTGAAGGTTCTCCTGTAGCCTGCTTTGTGCTCAAAGCCCTTGGATCTGTAATTTTCTCCTCCACAACTAGAATGTGCTCCTCTTCTTTTGGATCTGGAGCAGCTTCTCCTTCCTCCAATGTTTGAAGACAATCTTGCTCTTGATTGAACTCTTCCTCCAGCATGAAGTTTGTCAAGTCAAACTCTTCAATCTGCTGCTCTAGAGGACAAGTTGGGACTGCAAGATCTTCTTCTGAAGCTTTCTTCCTTTATGGCTGATTGTGCAACTTGAATTGAATCAGCATTCCCTTCAAATAGAGTGCCAACATGGACACTACTTTCTGAGCAAACTGACTGCTGATCTGCTTCTTCTTTTTTCTCTTCTTCTGCTGCCACAAAATCAGTCTTAACCACCATTTGTTCAACCTTAGCCTCTTCTGTAGGTTTAACCATCAAGGGGATCTTTGTCATCCCAAATTTGGCAGCCCAAACCCTCAAGTTGTCTGTCATTTCTTTTTTGTTGGGCTCCTCTTCTTGCTGTCCTTCATGGCCGATTTTTGCAATTTCTTCTTCCCCACATGGAATTGGGAATGCAAGAGGAGGGATGGGTTGTAACTCAATTGATTTGGCAATTTTTTGTGGTGGTAGAGGAGGTAGAAACTCTTGTTTCTTTGGGGGAGGGGGTATTTCTATTAGCTCTTGTGGAGGGGATGACTGTTTGGAAGGAAAAAGGAAAGAAGAATTGAGGTGTGGTGGAAGACTGAGAGGTGGAGACATGGATTCAACACTTGGGACAGCAGATGGGGAGTTTAGAACTTGACAATTCCAAATGAGATGGTGCTGCTTGAGTAATGGGAAGAGAAAGGCTAGATGATGGTGTAGAACTTACCCATTGACAAGGTTGTTCAACAACAAGTGTATAGGCCTCTATTTCTGCTGTCCATTGTGCAAGTTGGGGCAGCATCTTCATCATGAAGTCCAGCTTCTCCTGAGGGCTGAAGTGTCTTGGAAAAGGGCCTCCCCATGGACAAGGAGTCCTACAACCAATTCTGAAAGCTCTCATTTGAGCTGTTGCTCTGGACTGCACCATCTTTACCTCCATCTTTTGGATTTTCTCCAACAGACCAGCATCTTGCATCTGATTGTCTTCATTATATGCATACTCTTGCTCTTGGAAAGCTCCATAGCCAAACTGATTTTGGCATTGCTGCTCATATGGGTATGCATGCTGATTTTGAATTTGTTCAAAATGCTGATTTGGAGGATTTAAAAAACATGTTGGAGGTGGGAAACATTGCTGCTGTTGTAAATGTGAGTTCCATGATGGAAATGAAGTCATGATTGCACAACTTCATGGAATGGAAAAGAATGAAAGGGATGGAAAGAAATATGGATGGAAATGGATGGAAAACAGGTCTGCAACTTCAGAAATGGGTTGCTGATCAGATGGAGTCACCAGATGTGTTTGCAAGTGCCTCCAAAGGCTGAAATCTTCACAGGAACACACCAACCTGCAAAAGATGAAGTGGAAGACCTCTAAGGTCCCACCGGGCGTGCCAAAACTGTTGTAGCAAAATCACAGCACCCCTGGATGTTGATCAGATTTCTAGGTTGATCACTCTAGCATCCAGTGTGATTGCATAACATTGAATCCTTTCTTTGAGTGTGGGACTCGTGAAAATGAGAAAGGAATCTCCAGAGAAGGCTGGTTCCTCTTCCTAAACTACCTGCCACAAGCTATTCCAATGTAGGCAAGCTAATCTAATCCTAATCTAACCATGCCAAGGAGACAGAGAGAGAGAGAGAGAGAAAAGGGAAAAACAGAGCCTACACTAAAATGGTGATACACCAGAGAAGGAAAATGTTGAACATCTATCAAAACTACCATGGAACAAGGAGAGGTGAGCGATGGGAAGGATGGATAGATGCATCACAGGCCCAAGGATAGATTTCACATAGAAAATGTCCCAAAACTCCATGAACACAGCTCCAGACCTATAATGAACATTAGAACATGCACAAATACCTACAATGAAGAGAGGCAAGAAGAAAACAAGCAAAAGAACGAGCAAGGATGGACAGATGCATCACAAAACACGTTTTTTGTTGCTCCATAAGTTTGCACAGAACATCATTTCAATAGTAAAAGGAAAAAATGCCATTACAGAGAAGGGGAGGAGGTTCGAACTCCATTTTCAACCCTGGAGAAGAAAAGAAGGGAGGGCAGAGCTGAAAAGATGAACCACCTTTAGAAAAATGAGCCAAATCTGGCTTTATACAATGCATGGGTCGAGCCCAGGAGAGAGAAAACATAGGAAAACGTGTAAGCAGCCCAACCATTGACCAAAACACATTCTTCATTAAAATTGGTGGTTGAAACATCACTTCTGGCCATGCTGAAGAAGAATGCGACCCATGTGCATTAAAACTGGTTGTTGAAACGTCAGTTCTGGCCATGTTGAAGAAGAATGTGACCCATGTGCATTAAAATTGGTTGTTGAAACGTCAGTTCTGGCCATTACTATGCGCCAGAGACGTTTCTTGATTTTTCTCTCTCCAAACTGAACCAAAATGCAAGATTGACCCAAGAATCATGTAGAGAATTTCACCAACTTTCCATTGATATAAAGAACGTGAAAATCTGAGCTCTGGATCGAAAGTTATGGCGATTTGAAGATTTAGGGCAAAAACAGGCCAAAACGGATTTTGAATTTTTTCTTGCACTCTGCCACTTAGATGACACGTGTCGGGCTCTGATTGGATGAGAAATTCTCTCTCCTTCCCTTTCTACGCAGGTTTTCCTTTGAAAATTTTGGCTTTTTATAGCTTTGGAAAATTTTCCATTTTTTCCCCTGCGCCCCCGCCTCTTCGGACACGTGGCGTGATTTGGATGGAGGACAGGGGCGCAAGGTCATCCTTGTCTTTTAATTTTTAGGTCCAAGACTCTTGTCAAATTTTCCTAAGTCTTTCCTTGGCTCCGAACTCACCCCGCCTTAGGACACGTGTCTTGTGTCTATTGGCTCAGGCCGACTCTATTAAAATTTTCCCCTTTGAAATTTTTTGGCCAAAAAACACTTAGCCAACTTTCCATTAACGCTTCCCCCTGACATGTGGCATTTCATTCTGATTCGTTCGTGGGCCTCCTTCGGCTCTTTGCGTCCCGCACGTACTTTTGACCCGGATGTCCCAAACTGTTTGGGACAAATATCTCCGAACCGCCTGATTCGGGCTTCCTTGTCCCTCTTTGCGGCGAAGACACGTGGCAAGATTTCATTCGCTCTCGGCTCTTTCGGCTTTTCGCGTCCCTACGCATACTTTTGGCCTCGGATGTCCCAAACGAAAGTCCTCTGTTTCAGCCAAACCAGCCGGTTCACGTCCTCCGCGTACTCTTGTCCCAACTGTCCCGGACTGCCTGGGACAAATATCTCCGAACCGCTCGAAATGGACTGACTTGCGCCAAACCGGCCGATCCGCGTCCTTCGCGTACTCTTTGTCCCGGATGTCCCAACTATGTGAAACAAAGACTTAGACAATTTTTCCCTTGCTTTTGGCCGATTTCGGCCTTTCGCGCCTGCACGTCCCGATGTCCCAACTGTCTCGGATGCTGCGCAGACTGCCTGGCGGCCTTTCGGCCGATTCGCGCCCCAACGTCCCAACTGTCCCAAGGACCGCCTGGACCAGGACTTAGCCGATTTTCTCTGTATTTCGGCCCCAAGCTTGGTTTTCCTGCATTTCTTCCATTTTCTCGACCTGTTGGGATTTTCTTCTTGGACAGGAGAGTTAGAAAGAAGCCGAGGGGACTCCAAAAACATGATTTTGGGGCCTTGAATCAATCTACCTGCTCTGGGATTGAAAATTCTGATGCATGTTATCAAAATTACCCTGGGGGTGAATTTTGGATAACAGTAATCAACTTAAAAATATTATAAGTTATCATGCTAAGACATTATTGAACCCAGCTTTACAAAGAAAACTTAAGAAATAATCTAACCATTGCTAAATTCGAATGCAATTTCCTCCTTGGGTCATTTTTCTGTCTATTGTCGGAGAAATAAAAATTGAAATCAATTAGACAAATTAATCTTCATAAATAGTCTAAATCCTCCCTAGACTAATCCTCCATGTTTGTTCGACATGTTGAATGAAGGAGGAGTTATAATTTAACCAAATTGGGAAGTTGAAAACTTCCAGTTCACAAATTAAAAACCTTGTAGATTTCTTTCTCAAAATTGATGACTAAAACTTCATCAATTTCTAAAATTGATGATTCTTGTATAAATAGGGCATTGAGAGCTTCCCGAAAAGTCCTTGTTTTCCCAAAACTGAGCTTTCTAGCTCAAGTTATGGCCATTTGAAGTTTTACTTCAGTTCGACATTAAAAAAAAAAGATTTAATCTAATTATAGAAAAATTTAAATTTTACTTTGGAAAAATTTCCCAAAAAGTTCTGCGGCCCCCATCTTTGCACAACCAATCGGGGCCTACCACGTGGCACCCTTTGAGGGGCAGACCAATTTTTAAACTTATCCCTTTTGAAAATTTTCCTTTGGAAAAATTTCCCATTTTTTCCTCGCCACCTCGCCGGCCCGCAGCCAATCACATGCTGCCACGTGGAACGGTGGAAGAACAGACTATTTTCAAAACTTAAAATTTCTTTTGAAAATTTTTACTTGGGAATTTTTTTTCCTTTTCCCTCCTCTGACCCATAGCCAATTAATTTAGTGCCACGTGTCCTCTTGTGGCTATGGTGGAGGCACATTTTTTCCCTTTGGACTTAACCCTTTGAAAATTTTTGGGAAAAATTCTCATTTTGGCCCCATCGGCCCACGGACAATGAGAGCGTGCCATGTGGCACTTTTGGGGTAGAGGGTGGGAGGGTAGACCCTTCTTCTTCTTTTAAGTTTTCTTTTGGCCCTGGGAAATTTCCCTAAATCTCCCTTTTCTTCAGTGTCGAGTGCAATGCGCCAAAATATCCCGCCCACTCTGCCAAACTCCTCACCTTATTTCTGCCTTGTGCCAGGCTCGACATGTGTCCTCTAGGGAACCGCGGGGGGTGTGAAGTGTTTTGTACCCTTGAGCTCTACGATGGTAAAATTTCCCTATGCCTCCTTGCGACCCGCCAACCCACCAAGGATGCATTCCCCCTCCTCTTGCCACGTGTCTCCTAAGGGAAAAGTTTCCCTAGAAACTCCACCCACTCATATCTTGAGTTCTACAAGGAGTTAGGAGGACTTCTTTATATCACTGAAAATGTGGGAAAATTTCCTATCCATTGGGAATGTTTTCGGTAAATTTTGGAAGCATTAAGTAAGAGAAAAAATGTAGTTGAAACTCTGAGCCTGTTAGAGAGCAGGCATGGGGGTAAATTACTCCATGAACCTAAATAAAACATGTAACCCTAAATTTTGAAACTTGTGAACTTGATATAAGTTAATGAAGGAAACTTTTGTTTTGGTAAATAGGAATTGTTATGAAACTTGTTAGTGAAAACTGATGTTTGGCAACCTGAATGTAGATACTTCTAATAAAAAAAATTATTCCATAATTTTCTAGCTAACCCTAGGTTGTTTCTTAGGTCTCAAGTGGTTGTTTAAACTGGCACTAAAATTTTTATTTTATATAAATCACATGTCATTAAAGTACTTGGTAAACAAGCCCATCTTACAGGGGCACATATGCAGATGGGTGCTCCTGTTTCAAGAGTTTGACTTCACAGTTGTGGTGAAGCCAAGGAAAAGCAATACTGGACCAGACCATTTATCTAGAATCAATTCAGGAGAGGATGCACAAACAATTGAAGAAACCATTGCATATGCACAATTATATAGGTTATAATGCACACCCATAGAATCAGAAGACATTTCTATGTTTCTACGAACATGTATGGCACTAGAAGGAATGAAAGCATTAGAAAAGAAACAACTTTCTATACGTGCGACACCATTTATGTTAATAAGTGGTTATCTCTCCAAGTTAGGCAGAGATGAAGTATTATGCCATTGTGTATTAGAGAATGAGCGTAAGGATATCATGGAAGAAGCTCATGGTGGTATTGCAGGAGGTCATTATGTAGGTGATGTGACTACCCGAAAGATCCTACTTGCTAGATTATGGTGGGAGACATTGTATAAGGATTGTAAAGAATATTCTAAGGCATGTGATCATTGTCAACACCTAAGAAAACTAGGGCAAAGAGATGAGATGCCTTTGAGACTGATTATTAGTGCCGAACCATTCGAGAAATTGACCATTGATTTTGTAGAACCTATTTTTCCAGCCGTGCGCAGAACTGGATCACACTATATCATTACTTGCATAGATTATCTCACACAGTGGACAGAAGCAACACCTACAAAGGACTATACAACAGCTACAACAGCTAGGTTTCTATGGGAGGATGTTCTTACAAGATATGGATGTCCCTTAAGCTTGACAAGCGATAGGGGTACACACTTTTTGAATGAGACAATCAACATCCTATTAGATGAGTTTATGGTTTCCCACCATAAAACTACACCCTACCATCCTCGGGAAAATGAAACTAGTGAGGCTTTCAACAATATTTTGAACTAGACTTTCACAAAAAAATGTGATGTTGGAAGAAAGGATTGGGATGACAAAGTGTAAGTTGTTATTTGAGAATATAGAACAATTTACAAGAGATTGAACAAGGCCACACCATTTCAATTAGTGTTTGGCATGGAAGATATTCTCCCTATAGAATTTATGTTACCTTCTTTATGCATTGTGCATGCTGGAGGTATAGCTAATGAGTAGGACTAAAAGAGCGTATTGAGAAGATGATTCAACTAGATGAGCGCTAAGCCATAGCATGATGGATTCAGAAGCAGGAAAAGGCTAGGCATAAGGCATGGTATGATAGAAACATAAGGGATAAGAAGTTTGAGATTGGACAAATGGTACTTCTTTATGACTCAAAGTTCTTGTGCCATCTAGGAAAGCTCAAAGTACATTGGTTTGGGCAGTATTTTATCACTTCTATACTTGAATCAGGTGCTTTTTGGTTAGAAGCACTTGATGGAACACGGCTACCTAGTTACTTTAACGGGAGTAAGTTGAAGCCCTACTATAAATAAGTCTTTGTGGTGTTTGTAATAAGGCAGTATTGCCATTTAGATTAGGTTTCCATTTTTTATTTCCTTAATGTATTTCTTTTATTATTGCTATGTTTTGTCAATTTATTTATTGTTCTTATGTAATAAGTGTGCTTGCACACATGAAGCTAATTACTATATGAATAATGTCTATGCACAGAGGACTACACATACTTTTAGTGTGGGGTGGTTGTAGTTATCCAAGTAAAAGACCATGGGAATTAGAAGGCGAAAGGAATAAGCTGCTACGGGTGTGCTTTAAGTCAAAAGAAGATTGCTTCTCAAAAGTGACCAAGGATGGAGATGAATGAAAGGACAATATAATGCAAGGTAAGAGGAGGCCATAATACCTACCAGGATAAGGTATAGTGATGAGGTACTCAAGTGCAAGGGTGTGCACTGAAGAGAAGTCTGTGATGAGAGGGTAAGACGACACGCTAGAAGGTTATAGCTGAGGCGCAAAGATGTACCGCATGGAATGAACAAATTTGGTCAAGAAATTTGGATATTCGGTAGGTGAAGGAGTAGTAAATGCATCAAAATTTGAAAAAAAATTATATAAGGATGGGATGCAGATTCATTTTTAGCATTGCGACTAAGAGAATTTGAGGATAGAGATAATTGCAAAGATTCGAGTGATCGGGTTAAGGTGCGAAGGGTGTGAAAACAAGCATGATAAATAAATTTGTGTGAAAAGAAGCTTGCATCCCCAATGGTGAAGGGTTTGAGCAAAGCAAGGAGGCAGAGAGGAGTTACGGCATGGATTTTCCACCTAGGGCATGATTGAATCGAGATAGGATTTGATTCAAAAAGTTGCAAAGTTAAAGAGGAGACATTTGCAAGGTAAAAATGGCACCTAAGAAGGAATCTACAACAGTAGTAAAAGGAAAGAAGAAGGTGGTCATCGAGAAAGAAGAGATGGCACCTAAAATCCATTTTTCAGAAATGTAATATCCAGAAGGAGTCATTATCTGCCAGGAATGGGATTCACCCATCAAAAAGAGTAAAGTAAGTAAATACAATCATAAGACCATAGGGAACAAGAAGGATATTGATTCCTTACTCACTGTTAGGATGAACAAGCGCATGATGGATGACATGCCAGTTTATGATGATGTAGGTGAGACACTTCTGAATAGAATTAGGCTCTACCAATTATATGAGCTTCCATATTTTAGGAAGTATGAGCCCTTGTATCAGTGTCTCATGAGTAGGGTACACGATGACTTCTTCTACTTTGTAGGACGTAGAGTTAGAATCTCATTTGCACTTATCTAATCAGTTACAAGTTTGAAGGCTGTAGGAGAGGACATAAAAAGTAATCTCACAGATAAACCCATAATTTACAAGACCAGACAGGAGTTAGGGTACCTGAAGGGTCCATGCAGAATGGATATAGACAAATTGAAGAAATGTCCAGTTGTGCAAGTTACAATACACATTGTTACAAAGATGAATGATCAGGAGTGATGGTCACAAGTAAATAGTATGTGGTTGCATGTGGAACGTAAGATGTCATAAGGGGAAATCTAGAATATTGTAGGCTATATTGCAGAGAAAATAGTTGAAGAAGCATGCATAGGAGTGAATATCAGCTTTGGGGCTTTTCTACTATCACTGGTATTCATGGAGATTGGAGTACCAGATAGACCGAAGGAAAAGGTATGGTTATACCCCATGGAGAACAAGTCACCAGTTGAAAGGTTCAGTAAGTATCTATGTAAAGGAGCCATGATAGACAACGTAAAGAAAAGCGTGGAGAAATGGTATGATAGGCTCCGCATGACATTTGGAGAAGAGTGGCACATCCAAAAGGACCTACCAAGAGTGGTAGGGAAACAAGTCTAGTTTTTTGTAAATCAGCATTTCTACATCATGCGCCTCCCAATAAAAGATGGAGTTTGGAGCCCCTGGTGTAAATTTCCTTACACATTCACTGTATGGTATTTCCAAGCAGCTGTTCATAGATTTATAGACATGCACCAACTGGTATTCAATGCAGATGAGGTAGACTGCAACTACCATACATTGAGGAAGAAGTATGTGTATCCTGGTAGAAGTTCTTATACAGAGAGGATCATTTCAGAGGTGCTGAATATCAAGCCAATAAGTTTGGTTGTAGCAGATTTAGGGGCAGCATTGGTATATCTTCAACTGAAGCCAAAGATGGAGAATAACAAGTATGTGGAAGGTGATTTTGCACTTCAGGCACCACTAAAGGGAAAGCATACAATGGAGAACATCCCAACGCCTAAGCCCATAGATCCAATTGAAGTGGAGGATGTGGAGGAGGAACAAAAAGATAGTGGTGGTTTAGAGAATAGAGGTAGGAGACATCCTATAAATAAGGGTGAAGATGAACGTGCCATTACACCACCTCAGCCACAAGAGGGGGATGATGAGGAAATGAATGTAGTCCAAGGGGAGCATAGATTTAAGAAGGTGTCTTAGAGAACCAGGAACCAAGGTGCTACTCCAACCATGGTGCACAAATCACCTAGAATCTCTCCACAGAAAGAGGCAACCATGTAAAGAAGGAGGAAAATGAAGTTAAACGAGGGGGTGGAATAGTCAGAAGAAAGCACCCTTAATTGTCCTACACTTCTAGAGAACATAGAAGAACAGGGTGAGGAATCAAAGGGAAGAGATGAAGATGAGAAGGGACTAGAGGAGATAGCTTCCAAGAATTTTTAGGACATGGAGACACAAGTTCCAAATTTGGAAGCTAAAGTCTCTAAGCAACAACTGTCTAGAAGAATAAGTGGAGAGCACATTCCACCAACCATGGGGTATGCAGAGGATGTAGGAAAAATTATCCATGCCCACTTCTAGAGCATGATAGTATAGAAGGATTTATTTGGCTAGGATCTAATGGATGAGGATATGGTGAATGTGCACACTCAAAAACAAATATCATGGTCAATGCACACCCACATGGATGAGCATGAATCTGATGTGTGTGAAGAGTCATGCATTTTGAGATGACTGAAGAAGGAACCCCAAGCTAGACACATGATAGTAAAGCCTACTGTAATGTCAGATGAGCAGGTCAGCAACACATTGGTGAAGTTTTATGCTGAGGTGGCTAGAAGAAACATGGACAAAGTTACAATGATTAGAGCACTGCGCGAGGAGCTGAAGACAAAGGATGCAGAGAAAACATACATAACGCAGGAGAGGGACTTGTGTAGAAGAAGAATGAGGTATTTATCATCATTGCAAAGGAGATTGGGGACAATTTCATCAGAGCAAGGCCACACTTGGAGGCCAAGGTACCACAAACATTTCCTTTAACGATACACTATGTAGGAAAGTTGGTGGACTTGGTACTTGAAGATGAACCTCTGCGCATGCCAGCACCAAGAAGCTCAGAGGAAGATGCCAAATGGGAGAAAGTCTCATTTATGTGAAAGATTACATCTTATGAAGGTTTGTTACAAGCATTACAAGAAGTATTGAAGAAAGTAAACCAGAATTTAAACATATGCACAGCTCCAGAGGTGCTTATCAACATAAATACCATATAAGAGAACAATGAGGTCCAAAAGCGATGAAGGATGAGACATTGGGCTGCGTAGAAATATTTTTAATGGTTAAATAGAAGCATGAGGCCCTAATAGCAGCACAAGATCCGCACAAGACTCAGCTGGAAGAGCTTGAGAAGCTAATTGCAAAGAAGATGAATCTTTTAGAAGGAAGAATGACATCAATGTCTAGCATTGTGTTAGTTCTATAGAATGAAAAAGGAGAGATTGCTAGGGATGAGCTAGAATCCATTATTGTGGACATCCCAGAAAAAGTAGAACAAGTTCTCACTGAATGGAAGGGTTTTGGAGGCTGAAATAAAGGAGGAGTATCCAGAAATGATATTGCAAAGTGATATAGAGGAGGTTGTCTAATAAAAATTATTTATTTGTCTACATTATTTCATTCTTATTCTTTCCATTATTCTATTCTTTACTTCAATTTTTGGAGGAATACCCATTGTCGGGATGACAATGAGATTAGTGTGGGGTAATGTTGATAAGAGAATACTTGTTAGATAACACACAAGGAGTCCATGAAGGAGAGAAGGCTAGGATTAAGGGCACAAAAGGACAGAAAGGATAGGAAGGACAAGAAGGACCCGCATGCGGAAGGAAAGTTCATATTTCATGACTCATCCGATTTTGAACATAAATACCTATTTTTAGACGATGGTGTGTGAAACACACCAACGATGCAGAGATGTGCACACCATGCATTGTCTATCTTTGGAGAAGCATTTTTCATGGAGATGAGCTAAGAATAGGATTGCCACTTCAGTTAATTGCAAGATGTCTATAGATAGCACACTTACATGTGTGGCTATTCCTAAAAATGACGTGTGGCTATCAATAACATGCGGCCTATTTCTGGAATAGATAAGCAGTAAAGGGAAAGTCCCCACCCTATATAAATATGATTTTAGGTACATAATAGAAAAAGGTAACAGAGAATATACAGAGTGTGTATATGTATGTGTGATGGATGTATGGAGGTAAATAGATATACGTATATGACTAAATTACTATATTAGATCCATACGTGCATCGGTATAGATTGATAATATTGTAAGGAGCTTCTGTATTTATTAATAGATGGAAGATATTGGCTGAATCTAAGTGTCATTCTACGTGTAGCTGAGTAGTGCATGTTATTAATTCAATCATGATTATTGTTTAAGCTTGTTCTTTTATAGATCTGAGGGTAGCATGCATTATAGAATGATGGATTAGTTATGAATATATATGTGTGTTTCTTCCTTCATCATGCAACATCCTACTACAGCAAACCTAAAGAGGGACCCGGTACATTTGCGCACTTTGGGTGAGCACTCAATCAAGGATGAGTGATGTGTCAGTGTGACTAGGGTGTTATCTTGTAAATTATAGGCTGCATCAAAAGGCTAGTTTGTTTTTACTATATCTATGAGAATAAAGAAACATAAAAGTGCTTAATTTTTTTTGTAATACTATCTTTAATCCAAACACTATAAATAAGATGTTGGTTAATTAAAACATGAATATAGAGGGTATTTGAAATAAAATCATGATCCATATTGATGTAATCAAAATTAATAACCAACTGAGTTGGTGGAAGAACATATGATGGTTTATTATAAGAATGTGGGTGAGACAATACATGATAATTATGAGACCCAACTAAATACGAATTTTAAATGTTGCAATCAAGTAATGGGTGAGATGTTTTTGCAGGTATTATTGATTCAATAAAGATAAAATTGAGAAGATATTATATTACATGGTGAAGCTTAATACATTGATTAATAGTATGACCAAGATATTGAGGATATTCAAAATGGAAATTATCATCAAAGTAATTACCATGAGGCATGATTATACCAACCTTAGGTGGTGGAGAGAGAGAGAGAGATAAGGACATGTGTGAGTAAATATTTAAGAATTCTCCATATTAAATAAGGAAAATGCGTACATTTCCATTGAGGAGGTTGAAATTATAGTGTTTTGGTTTGCATTATAACGGAAATGAGAGTGTTAGAATGAGAATACATAGCTACACCTTATTTTGATTGTAAAAGTACAAGGTGAAATAAATTAACAAAGGAGTGAATATCTTGTATGTTAGTAGAAGAATGTGAATGAATATACATATACATAGTGACATCAAATAAGTATTATGATAATAGTGAAAGGCCTTACTGTCAAAATAATTAGAATAGGTATATGGTTCCCCATTGTCACACGAAGGAGAATCATGAACCTGGTTAAATCTTCTAATAGAGAAAGAGTGTGAACCCTTTGTATTTAGATAGAGATGATGATAATAGTAATGATCCATGATAATTTGAATTAGAACACATAAAAACAAGAAAGACACAACCATATGTCCACTAGGGTTTGAGAAATAGAAATGATTCAAACATTAGGTTTACCAAATATTTACATCCTAATTAAATTATGTCATAGAAATTGCACAATAGTAAATAAGATGTGAGGGTTTTTTACAAGAGACTATTATGATGTAATCAATTTAAAATTAACCATAAATAATTAAAATAATCCATTAATACTTGACAAAATAATGGATATAACTCAAATACTTAAGAGGAGATGAAATCTTATATATATATATATATATATATATAGGAAAGAACATGGGAGATTCAAAATGTGTATATATGTGGATAAGATAGATTAAAAAATGGAAATGAGTCATTATCAATTTTGGAACATAAAATTTAGCTTATGTAGGACCATAATGATTATGTATGGCCCAAACCAATATTTGTACGGTCCTAACTAGAAGTGTATAGTCTTGGCCCATTTGAAACTTAGAATCTGAAACTTCCTATGTGCTTTTGTTTCCTAGAAATGTTCTTCTTTGTACATTGCCCTTGTTTTCACAACTTTTGGATGATTTATAATCAATTACAAAAAAGTGAAAATCCTAAAAAACCTACAATACCTTATCAAATCATTAGATAAAAAATAGGTCAAATCATGTGTATGGTGAGGATGGATTACCCTAGTGACTGAGCCAATCAAAATAATAAACTACATGTCCTCATGCAAGATTAACCCTCATACATTTATCCTAGTTAATTGTGCAAGTGTGAGTGATATCTAAGCAAACCCCTCATGGGTTCCCTCACATATCTTAACACAAAGATGTGAATATGATAACTATAGATTATATTTGTACCAATTTTTGTAGTATTTTGGTGTAGTGTGCTTCACATGCGTGATTTGATCCTATATTCCTTGAAACCATCTAAAAATTTTTGAGTGAATTTTCTATTGCTAAGTCATGCCTCTAGGATATTTTCATGCTTGGACATGGAGGAAGATAAATTATTTTCCCTAGTTGGATGTTTCATACCTATAGTAGGGTCTTATCTAAGTTATTTGCAACTAATTAAGGAGGATTTTGAAGATATTTTAGTAAACTTGGAATGATGTTTATAATAGGAACTTGTAAGAGTTCTAAGTGAGTTATAAAGTGATTTTTACTTCTTTATATATCGTTTTTGTGATGTGGCAACATGAATTGTGGAGACCATAATTTTTGATCCAACCTTTGGATCGCCTTGAAATTTTACAGGGTGGTAGTGATCCGTAAAATTCTAATTTGAAACTCTAGGAATTGCATAATTAAACATTGTTCAACTTTCAACTTTGGAAAATGACATATTTTCTTGAAGATTAGATCTTTAGTCATTGATTAACTAATGCTTAGGAAATAATTGTAGAGAAATGCAAAAAAAATCTACACACAACACAAGAAGTTTTATCCTAGAAACCCCCAATGAGGGAAAACCAGTCAGGAAGGGAAACTGCTATTTCTTCCCACTTGTATTGGCCAATTAATCAAATTTTATAGATTAAAATAAGTATGAAAAGAAGAAACAATGTAAACCTTCTCTCCAATTACTGGTTTGCTCTATTTTCTTACACCTTGCAATTCCACTCCAGCACTGAAAAATCTTTGCTCACTTGCTCTCATATTAATACTTTGCTTCTCGATGTCTCTAGATCTTCGAATGATGAATTATCTTGCTCCTTTCATGCATTTATAGGCCTTCACATGTGCTCCCGTGCACTTGAGGATGTAAAAGGGAATGGAAGGGAAGAGACACAGTCAAATGCTTCAAATTCACTTCAATTCTTGCTCCATTCTTCTTTTTTGTTTGAAAGTGTTAAGACTTTTACCTTGAGAAGACTGGTGGTTTCAGGACTGCAGCCTTGGTTGGGCGGTAGTTACAGGACTGCCACCCTACAGGATGGTGGTTCTATAACTGCCACTTTACATAGAGCGGTGGTTATGTCTAGAACCTTCGTATACCTCATTTTATTTTATTTTCTTCAATTATCCTTCTTGGTGCTGATGGAACTGATGAAGTGGTTTGTTTTTCTGGATCCCTGTGGATCATGCATCCCTTGCTTAGGAGGATTTTAGTTCCACAAAATCTTAGTGGGGGAGTGGTAGAGAAATCAACTCCCTCTCTTGCTCCTTTGAGTACCACTTGATCTACCTTGGTGTCTCCTCTCGTCCAACCTGCCAAGAATCCTATGGATATCTAGTTTTTGCTCTAGTGCTACATCCTCCTCTAAGTTGCCTCAATTACAATTCTCTTTAGAAGGAATCTTCTACATCTTTCCTTATTTTTCATGCATATATGGCATTATTAGGTGTGAGCTATTGTAACTTGTTATCACATATATCTACATGAAGTGTAGTCTGAAGGTTTCTTTTCCAACCTGCTCAAGTATGGTGAAGGTCCCATACTATAGTGGTTTAGTCCTTATTGCTTGTATTTATCTCTTGAGATGGATTATCTGAATCCTCTCCATGTATGTTACTGCTATAGCCACCATCGTTCCTTGTATCTCCTCTTCTCCTTTATGCCCCAAATTTAGGTCAAGTGAATCCATAGGTAGATACAATGACTGCATATCAAAAGTTTGTTTTTCTCCTTGAATGAGTAGTTCATGTGGTAGTTTCTTTTACAAAAAATGACAAGTGCTATCAAAAATATCCATGCTCTCGAGTCTACTTTTATTTTCTTCGAATTAAAGTAAACAAAATTGATGATTTTCCTAAATAAGTCTTTATACTTGGTTGACAGTTGCCATAACCTTCTTTGATTTTCTCTGGTGTGCCATGATGTTTAAACTAACTCTTTCCTTGACCCATTTGTACCAGTTCTCCCTCCTTGTGAACACAACATCCCTGACATTTAAGTAAGGACTTCTGAAGACAATGTTAAATACATTAAGCAAAATGATATCAACCTCTAATACATCAATATATTGGGTATTTATCCCAAACTAAAACTTACACTTTCTTATAAGTTGTATTTCTACACCCTTCTTTACCCATCCCAATGGGTATGGACATGGATGCACGTAAGTCTCTAGGCCAAGTTATTATACAACCACATCACAGATAAAATTTGACTGAGAACCAAAATCTACTAAAGCGTTTACCTTAGTCTTCTTGATTTGGATTCTGATTTGAAAAATCTTACTCATCTCTTCTTCTTCTGCTGCCTCGTACATGTTAGTGGCCATGAATACTAGCCTCTTGTCTACATATGAATCATCCTCAATCTCCACCTCTCCTTATGTTTTCACTGTGGCCATGGATTTATTGGAATCCTTGGTTCGGTGCTTTGGGTGCAATTCTGGATGCAACTTCGAAAATGTGGCATCAATATGTCCATTTATATAATAATTCTTACAAAAATTCTTAGGATCTTTAAAAGTATGCAAAGAAGTAGCGACATGTTTACCTTTCCATTTACCTATGCTACTTGTCTTCCCTTGTTCTTTTTCCTGCTGATCTGTTGAGTGGTCTCCTTTTGGCTCTATTTCTCCTTGTTTCTTCTCATCATCAATGTGGTATACTTGTATACAAGATTCATTGAGATCCTTGGGCTTTGTGGAGATTACCTTCCTCTGAAGGTGAGTGTGAAGTCCTCCCAAATACTTGGTCAGAATGTCCTCGTCCTCCAAGTCTATATTAAACAAGATGGTTTGTCTCCGAAAATCCATAGTGTAGTCTTTCATGCTTTTACTACTACCCTACCTAAAGTACTACCACTTAATCATCATGTCAGTCTTATGTCTAATAGGATAGAACTTATCTCTAATTATTTTTTTAAAACCCTTCCAAGTAATAACAATAGGATATTTCTTCTTCTCACAAGTGGCTAGATGGGTTTCCCACCAAACCAGAGCATGACCTTCCATTTTGAGATGTGCAAAGGTAATCCTTTGTGCCTCAGTGACATTATGCACACTAAAATAGACTTCCAACTGTTTTAGCCATTTATCCAATAATTCTACATCTACTTGTCCTTCAAAATTATTTATTTCCACTTGCATTTCAACTTTAAAAGGTGTATGAGCAGGTTTTACCTTTTTGCTTACAATTGATGTCTCTTCTTCATGCTCTTCCCATTCTTCCTCTTTGTGGATCTTTCCAATACCAAAATTTTCTTCCAGTGTTCGAACCAATGAGTCCATGGAATTTTTCCTAACCAAATCCATCTTTTGCAGATATGAAATCTCTTCTTGTTTTCTATACAATCTATCCATCATGGTCTCTAGCATCTTGACTCTATGGACCAAATTCTCTTCTTCCATTTGAGCTCAAATTCTCTATTTACACTTCTTTGTAGAAATATCTAGCTTCCAAGGTAAAAATTATTCACCTTTGGACCTTTTCACTTTCATACAAATCAAAAGAAATAATCAAATACCACAGTCTTGGATATATAATCATCTCTGATACAAAAATTATCCATAAACTTCTACTTTGGAACTCTATGAATCACACAATTAAACATTGTTCTACTTTCAAATTTGAAAAATGAAATATTTTCTTGAAGATTAGAGCTTAGTGACTAATTAACTATTGGTTAGGATATAATTTTTGAGAAATGCTAAATAATTCTACACACAACACAAGAATTTTTTATCCTAGAAACCCCCAACGAGGGAAAACCAGTCGGGAAGGGAAACTGCTCTTTCTTCCCACTTGTATTGGCCAATTAATAAATTTTATAAATTACAATAAGTATGAAAAGAAGCAACAATGTAAACCTTCTCTCTAATTACTTTCTTTCTCTATTTTCTTACACCTTTCTCCTACAATTCCACTCCAGCACTGAAGAATATCTACTCACTTTCTCTCATATTAATAATTTACTTCTTGATCTCTCTGGATCTTCGAATGATCAATTCTCTTTCTCCTTTCATTCATTTATAGGCCTTTTCATGTCCTCCCATGCACTAGAGGATGTGAAAGGGCAAGGAAGGGAAGACACATAGTCATGTGCTTCAAATTCACGTCCGTTCATGCTTCATTTTTATTTTTTGTTTGAAAGTGTTAGGACTGCCACACTGAGTAGACCAGCCATTTCAAGACCTATGCCTTGGCTAGGAAGTGGTTATAGGACTGCCACCCTGTAGGGTGATGGATATGTAACCATCGCTCTGTATAAAGTGGCGGTTTTGTCTAGAGCTTTCGTATACATCATTTTCTTTAATTCTCCTTCTTGGTGCCGATGAAACTGATGTGTTATCCCATAAAATTTGCAAGGGAAATTTTATAGATAACCATACCAAAATTTTGTTTCGGTCCCTCATCAGGGATCCCTTGCATTCAAAACGTTGCAAAACCCCTTCCCGAGAAATCCAATTTTCCGAACTTAGTCTTTTTTTGGTTTTTTTTTTTGGTCAGGCGCATATAATAACTATGCAACATAAAATTTTGGTGCGGCCCCTTTAAAGCCTTTGGCGCATGTATTCTTGTGTCAACAGGCATTTTGGTGTGCCTCACTATGTTGAGTCTTCCTTGCATGCGCCAAGGCGCATGCGTCTTCATGTCAACAACACTTTTGTTGCGGCCCCTTTTTGGTGTGCCGATGGCGCACACATATTCCTCTGTCAACACCACTTTTGGTGCGCCAAAGGCACACATAACTTCATGTTGGAAAGTGTTTTGGTGTGCCAAGGGTGCATGTATTCTTATGTCGACAGTAATTTTGGTGCACCACTTGAAAAAGATGGTGGCGCATTTATTATCACCTCGCCTATAAATAGGCGCGTCTGCACTGTCATTGTCACCAAACAGAAATCACGTGATTATTTTTCTCTGTACCTGTCAGCGCACCAGCCCTGTCACTTTCAAATCTTTTCGTGGACCCGTTTGCACATTTCTCCACTATTTAGCCTGGGTAAGAGGTCCTCTTTCTTTTGTGCACTTTGTGTTTGTGGGTTTTTCCGCTGCTTGTTGGTAAGAATTGGATTGGAAAGACTATAAAATCATGACCTTCCCTCCCCCTTTTTGCTGTCTTTTCCATTCTTCCACATGTTCTTCCCCCTCTTTCCAGATCTGCTGGTAGAGGAAACTCTGTCCTAAAAAATAGCTTGGAACTCTCATTTTGTAGCTTCTTCATCACCCCAAGGTACAACATGAAGAACAGTTGCGCCAATGGTGCATCTATCGCCCCCGCTACACAAAGAGCAGCCACGCCAATGGTGCACTTTCCCTGCCTGCTACATAATGAAAAAGTTGTGCCCTCAAGGCGCACTTCCTTAGTTTGTTGCAAATGCTTTCCTCACACCCCCTCATGGTGCACCAAACTCATTTGTTGCATCGTTAAAACCTGCACCCTTTGGCGTGCCCTGCACGTATGTAACATAGAAATTATCCGCGCCAAGTGCAAATTTGTGAAACAGCACAGGCGCATCCCTCACTACAGCAACATCATGTCATGTAGACCTTCCATGCACCACGGCAAGTTCTCTTTGGTGCACAAAAAACATATGTTACACAAACCATAGATGCGCCTTTGGCGCACTGAAGTTCCGCGCAACATGAAAATTATATGCGCCCTTTACAAAATGCATCCACATGGCGCAGGCGCACTTGTGTTTATAACAACAAAGAATGCAATCTGCA
The DNA here is from genome assembly GCA_019776745.2 of Taxus chinensis. Classification (NCBI taxonomy): domain Eukaryota; kingdom Viridiplantae; phylum Streptophyta; class Pinopsida; order Cupressales; family Taxaceae; genus Taxus; species Taxus chinensis. Next base: position 796,155,364 of record CM034150.1, read on the forward strand.
ATATCCATGTGCCATGCATCCTTTACGCACTGATTTATCCCCTACAGCAGCCCTTTCTTGTGTGCCTTACTATTTAGCTCTGTAACCTGCAGTATTCATGGCGCCCTGCGCCCTGAGGCCTTAAAATCACTAACTATTTCTTCTGTCAGCATTTCAATGGAAAATCAAATGACTGACATGAATTTATTATGTTGGGTTTCACTTCTTATTCTTGCAGATCAACAACTAAGTTCAGAAGAACATATGTCAACATCAAGCAAGCGACCTGCCAAATCTAAAGGCAAAGCCAAGCTCACGGAAGAAGAAATGAAGTATAAATATCAGAGGGTCAGAATGCCTGAGTCCCAGGCAGAGTGTGACCTAGATATCAGAGACTCAGAACTGGGTCACATTGACATGGAAGATTTCTGGTCCAGAACCTAGAGGGTCACAAGAAGTCCATGCATGGACAAATTGATATGTAGTGCCCTACATTTTGTTGGAGGAATGCCAGTCAGTGTAGTTAATAATGAATTTATGATGGTGGTAGCTCGATGCTAAAACAAAGACACAAGATGTGTCCATGATGAGAAGGGCAAGGTTATAATCAACCTCACTACCCACCATTTTGAAATAATGCTTGGCATCCCTCACCACTGGCACTTTGTGGCCGTCAGCCAGGAAGACTGCATCAAGGCCTGGGATGACAATGAAGATCAATGCATGCAGCTGATGAATGAGGTATATCTGAAAAATAAAAAGGTGGTGACTCGGTGGCCAAAGGTCATTCATCGCAGTGACTTCTCAGAGGAACTCAACGACACAATCACGTTCCTGAGCAAAGTCTTTGGGCTTCCTGACACCCATTATTTTCACAAATGGATGTTGCGGTATTTAGAGACAATGAACAAAAATGTGCCTGATCAACGCTTTGAGTGGGCAGAAATCATAAGCAGCACGATATCAGAGCAGCTACTAAAACTTACCACAACAGGAAATTTCTACATGAATTCTTACGTTGTTTAAGCTGCAGCTTCAGAAAGAGATTATCCAGCTCTGATGCGGTGTGGGGTTTGGCCCTAGGTTAAAATCTATGAATATTATCCAGAGCTGAAGCTGGAAAATAGCATCCCCCAATTTACAAAGATCAATGATGCCTTCTTCTACCGGTATCATCTGCCTCCTGAGGACGAATATGACTCATGGTCGCATGATTAAGACATCGTGGCATGTTCCTATAGGCATATCCACTCAGGATGTGGCCACGACTATAACAATCGAGGTCCCTTCTGTCCCTTCCTCCTTCTCCTTCCTTCCCCTCCTCAAGTGACTCAAGCGACCATCCCTTTGGTCGTGTCCTCTCCCCCTTCTTCTACTATTCCTCCTGCTTCCTCGTCCATCTTCTCTTCTCTCACAGACTTGTCCCCCTCCATTTCTTCCCTCATCTCTAAGCTCCATTCCCTTCCTATGTCTTCCTTCCTTGCAGTATCCCTTCCTCCCGTGGGCACTTCCTCGGATTTTCTCTCTATGCCTCCTCCACGTGTCTCCACATTTTTCCCTTCTACTACTGCAGCTGCCCCCCTTCTCTGTTTCTGGTCCTTCTCCCCTAAGTGAAGCCCTGGATCTCCTAGCAGCTGAGTCAGCAGAAAAGGAAATTTCCCATCACTTTGATGGAATTCACCGTAATCCCATCAAAAGGGGCAAAGAAACAGAATCCCATCACACCTTCTCTTAGAGTGCTTCGGGAGAGAGGGTAATGGAGATCGGATACCCCAATCCTCTAAAGGATAAAAAGGATCTATCCCTGACAGATTACATGGTGACTCAGGTCACAATGGGGACGTCTTCTGAAAGCCTTCAGGGAGAGGCTCTATCTGCAGTTGACGCCCTCTGCAAGAAGCTTCAAGAAGAAAAAGAAGAGAAAAGGCTACTGAAAGAGCAAAATAAACATCTGCTCCACGCCTTACAGAAGATGGGTAGTGCACCTCCCACAACTACCGCCGAAACTCCTGAGCGTCTGAGTCAGGATAAAAGTAATGAATATGTAAAGATCGGCGAGCACGGTATGGCAGTTTCTGCCTGGAGGAGCCAAATCCTTAAGGACAGTGAATGAGTAATTGCACCAAGTTCATCGATTTGTATCTGAACAACAACAAGGTGAACAAGGAACTCTAGGCATTAGCAGGACCCATATTAGAAGAGCTGGACCATGCTAGGCTGCAGCATGAGACCTTTCAAAGAATGTTCAACTGTTCAGTCAAAGATCTGGTCAATTTCAGTGTTTTCGGTCACCCCCAAGGCCCTCAATAAAATCCTTTCCACTCTAGATTACCAGATGGATCAACTGAAATTCATCCTCAAAAAAATTGATAAGGTAAAGGAAGAAGCCTTGGACGCAATGCATTAGATGGAACAAATTGTTCTAAGGATTTCTCTAGGGTTGCTTACTCCTCCTTTCACCTTAAGGAAGGTTGACGAAACCATCCAAATCTTCAAGGAGATTGTTTTGCAAGGGCTGGGGCTAGAGGTCACTTTTGATGTAGAATCCATCAATAACCTGCTGGCTTGTCAGGACTTCATTGGGTTCCTAATAGAAGTAGAGAATGAATATTCCAAACTCCCAGAGAAGCTCATAGACTGAGCGGGAGACTTGCGAGGCTATCAGTGAGTGGCACAAAGATCCTTCCCAGGATCAATTAGAGCCCATGATCAGCAAGTTTATGGAATACCGTGCCCAATTTCACATCTCGTCACCCGAGTAGCAAAAGTAAGATATCCCCTTTCAGCCGTGGGACAACGACGATGAATAATTTCTCTCCTTTCTTCGACTTTCTTTCTGTAAATGTCTAAAGCATGTTGGCATGAATGATGACATCATCCATGTTGCACCATGGGATGATGTCATCCATCAAGTTGTTAAAAGTCAACATGACTTTGAGATATTTTTGAAGATATTATGTAAATAGGTGGTTGGTTCCTTTTTACCTTCCTTCTTCTTCTTCTTCTTCTTCTATAAATACAAAAATGACTTGTTGTATTTGAGTGTGGATACTTTTCAGATGAAAAATAGAAGTGAGAAGAAAAGACTTTGAGATTTTTGTAACAGAAGGGAATATTAATAAAATATTTAGACTTTGTGCTAAATACATGTGTTATTTGCATTAAATCTTTCTTACGTCAGATCTGTGTGTCTATTCTGTTGGATCTACTTCTATTTTATTGTCATTTATTCATCAGTATTGCTTTGTTCATTTATGTAAGTAGGTTTGGCTCTGTTTGCTACCAATCCCAAAATATAAACCCTGTAACCTTTCTGGTTTGGAATCCATTTCTTTTCTTTCTTTGGATCTGATCTTTCTTCATCCCCTTTTTCATTCCTTTCTTTCCGCAATCAGAAACAACCCTACTGGGATGAGATCCAAAACCACCTTAAGGTAGAATATTGTGAGACTTGCACAGATTCCTGTTGGTAGGATAGCAATAAACCAGTTTCACTTTGCTGACTCAAAGAGGGGCTATGCCCTACACACTTTTGACTTGCCTATCCATAAATTTGCCCAAGCGACAGAATTTTCAAGCCAAAAGTTTTTGGCGACTTCTACTGGGGAATCGAACCCAAAATCTCTCTGATCTATGATGGTAGTATGATAAGAAAATCAGTAAAAATCTAAAAAATTACTACCTGTTTGCAAACTTTAAACTTTTTGTTAAAAATCCAAAAATTTTGCAAAAGTGACTCCAAATCGAAAATTTTCTTCTGAGATCCATAGATCAGGCCTAGTTGGAGACCTTTGGTTCGCTGAGTTTTTTTTATAAAAATCTGTATTTTGCCATAGATCTGATTTTTTGACTGTTTACCGAAATTTTCAAACTCTTTCAAAAAGCCAACTTTAGATCCGAAAATCAGCTTACTAAGCTTCGAACTATCATTTTATCCTTCGCTGTTCTTTGTCATCAAACTGCAATCATTTTTCAAAAGAGGGATAATTTTAAATATTCAGAAAAGTGCATGCTGCTGGTTTTTGTCAGAAAAACCAGAAAATCAGCAAGTACAATCAAAAAGAAATTTTAAGTCTGCTCCGCAACATTGCAGATCTAGAAGGTACGCTGGCGGGTGAACCATTTACTCGTAGCAGAGAGCTCGTGGAGAAGTCGATCCTACTTTTGATCTACTTCAAAGGCATAACTTCAGTATAACACCGGCACGCTTTTCATCACTAAGTTCGGCTGATCGGTCATCCAGAAGTGCCTCACCTCCATGGAAAGAACCATTTTTTTCACAAGGAGCCTCCACATCCCTTTGTAGTGCCTTATTGCTCAGTGGAACTGTGTTTCCAGCCCGTGTTCTTTTTCCAGCCTTTCCAGATGGCGGTACCATGGGGAAATGCTATGGGTCCCCTGGCTTTGCCACATCCTGTTCACGCGCTCCACTCATGGAAACTAAAAGATTTTTCCCAAATTTGGACGAGAGCAGAAACCAAAGCACGGATTCACACATATCTACATTCATCATGTCATGCAGTATCCTGGATGTAACTCATGAAGATGTGTCAGTTCACCTTTTCTCTGGAAACTTTACAAGGGCCCGTAGCAGAATGGTTTCAGCATTTACCGGCCAGATCTATTACCAGTTGGGCCACCTTGCCGGGACGCTTTTGAAGATAGATACAAGCCTTCGGAAGATGTGTTTGCACTATTATCATAGATCACTCACCTAAAGAAGGAGGCCAATGAGACCATGCGTGATTTTATCGCCAGGTTCAATGCATTAATCAACCGTGTGCCTACCGCCATGCTTCCAACACTAGAAAATCAAAAGTGTTTCTTTGTGAATGCACTATGAGCTCGAAAGTAAGTTTCTTGCTTCTGCAAGAACAAGTGGCTACCTTGATTCTCACCCAGGCTGCTGCCATCCGAATTGAAGACAACTTGCTAATATCTGGCGAATTGAAAAGGGAATCATCTAAGCTTAAATCTTCCGGCCCTTCTCCCCACTACTTCATCTGATCCGGCATTTCAAAAGATGGCGAACGACTTGCTCGCATTAAAGAAGCAGTTAGCCCAAGCTTCCCCTAGTTCCTCATACCGGGATATCCCACGGAGGAATTTCACTTCCAGCAATGTTCCTCAAAGGCCGCGCTTGCCTGCAACTGCTCCGGTTGGCACTTGAGGCTCCTCCGGTCAATGCTTAGCCGAAATTGAAGAAGAAGAGGAACAAGATTACGAAGAACCTTCATCTCAAGGCGAAGATGATCAAGATGTCGGTGAGCCGACTGGTGACTCTACTATCGGGTATATGGAATTTGATGAGGAGGAATCTGATGAAGAAGAAGGTACACAAGGATATGCGAGCAGACAATCATATGTTGTTTTTACCCCGCTCACAAGGAAAAGAAGCAGAGGTCGCTGCCCATGTGCAGAAGGAGAAGGCTGTGTCAAACGTGCCTCCAACCATTGCTAAAAGAGGTAATCCTCTTCCTACTCAACACCCTGTTAATTCTTTTGCAAAGAAATATTTTCCCCCGATCTCTCCTCCAAATCAGCCTTCCTCTCATATTCCTATCAAGACCAGTAATCCTACCCTACCATCACGAAGTGAGGGACTCATTCCTTCACCAAGTGCAACCTTTGGCCGCATTCGATATCATAGATCATGCTAAAAAGACTAAGATCCAAATGTCTGAAGCTGAGTATCTTCAGTCAAACCCCGAGCAGCTTGTAAGATTGACTAAATATATTCAAAGTCAAGCTGTCATAACTCCCCAGGTTTCCTTAAAAGGAATCCTTTCCACTCCTCCTGCATCCCGCATAAATGTTGCCTCAACATCTGCATCAGGCAAGATAGAACCTTTCTATCTCTCCCTCCTAATCAATGGCCACAAGTTAAGTAACTACATAATTGATTCTAGGGCTTCTGATAATGTCATGCCAGCAAAAGTTGCTCATGCTCTGGGCCTCACCCTTACCAAGCCTTTTGGCAGATGTTATTCCTTGGAAACCAAGCAGGTTCCGTTGATTGGTCAAATCAAAGACACGCAATTCACATTTGCGGCATTCCCAGAGAAAAGAGTAAAAATGACTGTCCTCGTTGCTGACATTCCAGCAGCCTATGGAATACTGCTGGGAAGAAGTTTTTGTAGTGAGGTTGGTGGGGAGATTCATATGGACTGGTCCAAGGCTAGAATCCCCGTCAAAGGTGTAATGCAGACTTTGGAGCCAGAATCACAAAAGAAGTACTTGGTTACTAACTCTGAGGACCCCAAAGCTCAAATTCTTTTCGAATCATTAGGGATGGGGAACTATTTCTTGTCTACCAAGTCTGACAAAAATGGTTGTTCTCATCCAAGAAGAAGATCTTAACAAGGTTTGGACCTTGCAGTTTGATGGCAGCTGCGCAACCAGTGGATGTGGCGCCGGAGCCGTGCTAATATCTCCCGAAGGGGAGATTATTCCTCTCTCTTTCAAGTTGTAGTTTTTCAACACAAATAACACTGCTGAGTATGAATCTCTGCTACTCGGCATGCAAGCCGCAAGAGAGAGAGGGATCAAAAATCTGAAAGTACAAGGTGATGCAGAGCTAGTCGTGAATCAAGTTAAGAGGATATATCAAGTGAAGAATGAGAGGCTCAGGCACTACCGTAATGCGGTGTGGGATAACATCGAAGAATTTGACACTTTTTCAATAGAATCCATTCCAAGAGCTCAGAATGACATGGCCGATTCATTGGCCGTTTCAGCATCCCTCATGCTCCCTCACCCAGGTTTGAAAACAGACAAATACACCATTGAGGTGGTTTTCCGCCCAAGTGTGCCAGATAATTCTCAGCATTGGCAAGTATTCAACGATGACAATCAACTCATTGCCTTTCTAGAAAAGGTAGAAAATTTCAAGGAATTACATTTTGAAGGATCCACTTCTATGTGCCGTGAATCAGTCACCGATCAAAAGGATGAATCCGAAGGGAATGACGGCATATGTCAGCTCAAAGGAAATAAAATTCTGAAGGGCCTGGTTTCTTTGGAATGGTTGTTCGACAGGCATGACCATTTTGTAAAAAAGAAAAGGTGAGATGATGCTGGCACATCCCCAGAAACCGAGCCGGTTAATTTAGGTTCAGTAGAGCATCCGTAATTCGTGAACATTGGAAAATGTTGCACGCCTGAAGAGAAGTGGAAGTTTGTCAAACTGCTGAAGAAATACATGGATGTATTGGCATGGTCCTATGCTGATCTAAAGTCTTTTAAGCCAAAGGACGTCCAGCATGACATCCCGTTGAAAGAAGACGTCAAAGCCTTTCACCAAAAGCAGAGGCATTATAACCCTAAGATCTCAGGTACTATTCAAGCTGAAATTCAGAAAATGATGGATGCGAGAATCATTTTTCCTATCCATCACAGTACTTGGGTGGCAAACATTGTGCCAGTGCACAAGAAAAATGGTGAAATACGCATATGCGTAGATTTTTGAAATTTGAATCAGGCTTCCTTAAAAGACAACTACCCACTCCCTATAATGGATCAAGTTCTACAAGCGGTAACTAGATCAGAAATGTTGTCCATGCTTGATGGTTTTTCGGGCTACAATCAGATTGAAGTCTCGCCTGAAGATCAATTTAAAACAACATTCACTACTCCCTGGGGCACGTTTGCCTACAGTAGGATGCCTTTTGGTCTGACCAATGCTGGCGCCACTTTTCAGCGGGCCATGGACCTTGCATTCAAAGGTATGATGGGGAAGGTCATTGTGGTTTATCTAGATGACTTAACTGTGTTCTCTAAACAACGAAGTGATCATTGTGATCATCTGGAGCAAGTATTGGCCAGATGCCGAGAGCATGGGATTTCCCTGAACCCAAAAAAATCTGTTTTTGGAGTCACAGAAGGAAAGTTGCTGGGGCATGTTGTTAGCAAAGAAGGGATGAAGATAGATTCTGAAAGAGTTAAGGCTATTCAGAGCCTTACTCTGCCTACAAGCAAGACCGGCGTTCATTCTTTCTTTGGAAAGGTGAACTTTCTCAGGTGTTTTGTTCCCGACTTTGCTGAAAAGACTCGTCATATATTAGACATGATGAAAGGGTCACCAACTTTCTGATGGAACGAAGAAGGGAAGAGGTCGTTCGAAGAAATAAAAGCTTCTGTCACTCATGCACCAGTCCTGGTATGTCCTGACTTCTCCAAGGATTTTATCATGTATAGCTATGCGTCTGAGCATACTGTATCTGCCATCTTGATGCAAAAGAATTATGAGGATGTTGAATCCCCAATTGTGTTCATGAGCTCTCCCCTCAAGCCTCACGAATTAAAAATGTCTCAATTGGAAAAGCATGCCTTCGCCGTTGTCAAAGTAGTCAAAAACTTCAGGTATTACATTTTAAATTCTCATACAGTGGTGCTGGTCCCTGACACGGTAGTCAAATCAATTTTAACTCAACAGGAGTTAGGAAGCTTGCGAGGAAATTGGATTGCAAAGGTCCAGGAGTATGATCTAGATATAAAACCAACCAAGTTGGTAAGAGGCAAAGGCTTGTGTCAACTTATGGCCGAAAACCAAGGGTCAGAAAGTTTCTGGAGAAAAGGATGATTGTACCAATGAAGCACAAAGCCGGTTGGAGAAACCTGATTCTCTACCTCTGGTCCTATTTATCGCAACCAGCGATGACTGGTATTCCGATATTGCTTTCTTCCTCACCTACGGTGAATGCCCAGCTCACCTAACCGCAAAGGAGAAGTGCACTATAAAGCTCAGAGCAGCCAAATATGTCATCTGGGATGACGGTTTATACAAACGCGGGATAGATGGCGTCTTCTTGCGATGTGTCGACAAGCCACAGCAGGTGAAGTTACTTGAAAGTTTTCATAATTCAGCCTGTGGAGGCCATTTCTCCTCTTCTGTAACAGCACACAAGATCATTCGGGCTAGGTACTATTGGCCGACGCTCTTCCAAGATGCAGCCACCTGGGTAGCAAAGTGTGAACCTTGCCAGTAGTTCATCGGCAAGCCCAAGTTAGCTGCTTTTCCCCTCAGGCCGGTCATTGTCAATGAACCATTCAAGCAGTGGGGAATTGATTTTATTGTGCACTCAATCCCCAATCGAGTGCCAGACATAGTTATGTCCTAACAACAATAGATTACTTCACCAAGTGGGTGGAAGCCATACCTGTCAAACATGCCACTTCCGAGGTCGTTTGCAGTTTTATCAAAGAAAATATCATTGTCAGGTTTGGCGTCCCAAACAAGATTGTTGCTGATAATGCTTCTAACTTCTCTTCACGGGAAGTTATTAGTTTTTGCTATGAATACGGGATAACTTTGGCTCACGCCTCAGATTATTACCCTCAGGGAAATGGTCAAGCAGAATCCAGTAACAAAAACTTGGTGACCATCATACGAAAGCTGGTGGATGAGAATCAACGAATGTGGCACAAGTCCTTATACGATGCTCTGTGGGCAGATCGCATTACTCCCAAGAGATCTCTCGGCATGTCACCTTTTCAAGTGTTATATGGCACCGATGCCGAACTCCCCATTTCCGCTGAAATTCCTGCTCTGCGCCTGGCACGGGCAATCGAAGATGAAACTTTTCAAAATTCCCTCGAAAGGAGGATCTTGTATCTAGCAGAGCTCGAAGAAAAAAGAGTAAGGGTGGTCGACAAGATCACCGAACATCAGAATCAAGTCAAAAGATTGTTTGATAAAAAAGCTAAGCAAAGAAATTTCCAGGTGGGAGACCTCGTCCTTTTGTGGGACAAACGAAGAGAGCCAAAGGGCATGCACGGAAAGTTTGATTCCCTGTGGAGAGGGCCCTTCAAGATCAAGCAGCTCAACAGAGAGAATAGTTTCTATCTCTCATATCTGGATGGAACCGAACTCCCGCTTCCTTATAGCGGGCAGCATCTGAAAATCTTCAGGAAGTAGAGCTTGCTCTCTCCTTTGTACAGTTTTCTTCAGTTGTGTGTTTGTTTTTGTTGTGTGTTTGCTTTTGTTGGTTGTGTGTTTCCCTTTCCGGTCTCCCTTGTTTTTGACTCTGTTACCCAATGGATAGGCACTTGAGATCTGGGATTCTCTACCCCTGAGGTTCACTCAGAGATAGTCCCCAGAAAGAGCCAGCTGTTATCCCGTAAAATTGGCAAGGGCAATTTTACTGATAACCTTACCAAAATTTTGTTCTGGTCCCTCGTCAGGGATCCCTTGCATTCGGAACGTTGCAAAATCCCTTCCCGGGAAATCTAGTTTTCCGAACTTAGTCCATTTTTGGTCTTTTTTGGTCGGGCGCACATAATGACTATGCAACATCAAATTTTGATGCACCCCCTTTAAAGCCTTTGGCACATGCTTTCTTGTGTCAACAGGTGTTTTGGTGTGCCTCACTATGTTGAGTCTTCCTTGCATGCGCCAAGGTGCATGCGCCTTCCTGTCAACAAACTTTTGTTGCACCCCTTTTTGGTGCGCCAATGGCGCACATATTCCTCTGTCAACACCACTTCCGGTGCGCCAAAGATGCACATAACTTTGTGTTGACAAGTGTTTTGGTGCACCAAGGGCGCATGTTTTCTTGTGTCGACAGTGCTTTTGGTGCGCCACTTGAAAAAGTTGGTGGCGCATTTATTGCTACCTCACCTATAAATAGGCGCGTCTGCACTGTCATTATCATCCGACACAAATCACATGATTTTCTCTATACCTGCCAGCGCACCTGCCCTGTCATTTTCAATCGCTTTGTGGACCCATTTGCACATTTCTTCACTATATATCCTGGTAAGAGGTCCTCATTTCTTTTGTGTGTTTTGTTTGTGGTTCTTTGTTTGCTTGTTGGTATGGATTGGATTGGAAAGACTATGAAATCATGAACTTCCCCCCCCTTTTTGCTGTCTTTTCCATTCTTCCACATGTTCTTCCCCCTCTTTCCAGATCTGCTGGTAGAGGAAACTCTGTCCTGAAAAATAGCTTGGAACTCTCATTTTGTAGCTTCTTCATCACCCCAAGGTACCCTGCAGAAGGAGCTAAACCATATGTAAAACCCCTCAGAGAAAGAATCAAAGCTTAAAAAGAAACTGTATTTTTCTTCTCCTTTGGCGCATTGGCACACCCTGCAACATGAAGAACAGTTGCGCCAATGGCGCATCTGTCGCCCCCCGCTACACAAAGAGCAGCCGCGCCAATGGCGCACTTTCCCTACCTGCTACATAATGAAAAGTTGTGCCCTCAAGGTGCACTTCCTTAGTTTGTTGCAAACGCTTTCCTCACACCCCCTCATGGTGCGCCAAACTCATTTGTTGCATCGTTAAAACCTGTGCCCTTTGGCGCACCCTGCATGTATGCAACATAGAAATTATCCGCGCCAAGTGCAAATTTGTAAAACGGCGTAGGCGCATCCCTCACTACAACAACATCATGTCATGCAGACCTTCCATGCACCGCGCCAAGTTCTCTTTAGCGCACAAAAAAGCATATGTTACACAAACCTTAGATGTGCCTTTGGCGCACCGAAGTTCCGTGCAACATGAAAATTATATGCGCCCTTTACAAAATGCATCCACATGGCGCAGGCGCACTTGTGTTTACAACAACAAAGAATGCAATCTGCAATATCCATGCGCCATGCGCCCTTTGGCGCTGATTTATCCCCTGCAGCAGCCCTTTCCTGTGCGCCTTACTATTTAGCTCTGTAACCTGCAGTATTCATGCGCCCTGCGCCCTGAGGCCTTAAAATCACTAACTCTTTCTTCTGTCAGCATTTCAATGGAAAATCAAATGGCTGACATGAATTTCTTGCGTTGGGTTTCACTTCTTATTCTTGCAGATCAGCAACTAAGTTCAGAAGAACATATGTCAACATCAAGCAAGAGACCTGCCAAATCTAAAGGCAAGGCCAAGCTCACGGAAGAAGAAATGAAGTATAAATATCAGAGGGTCAGAATGCCCGAGTCCCAGGCAGAGTGTGACCTAGATATCAGAGACTCAGAACTGGGTCACATTGACATGGAAGATTTCTGGGCCAGAACCCAGAGGGTCACAAGAAGTCCATGGATGGACAAATTGATAGGCAGTGCCCTGCATTTTGCTGGAGGAATCCCAGTCAGTGCAGTTAATAATGAATTTATGATGGTGGTAGCCCGATGCTACAACAAAGACACAAGATGTGTCCACAATGAGAAGGGCGAGGTTATAATCAACCTCACTGCCCACCATTTTGAAATAATGCTCGGCATCCCTCACCACCGGCACTTTGTGGCCGTCAGCCAGGAAGACTGCATCAAAGCCTAGGACGACAATGAAGATCAGTGCATGCAGCTGATGAACGAGGTATATCTGAAAAATAAAAAGGTGGTGACTCGGTGGCCACAGGTCATTCATCGCAGTGACTTCTCAGAGGAACTCAGTGACACCATTACATTCCTGAGCAGAGTCTTTGGGCTTCCTGATGCCCATTATTTTCACAAATGGATGCTGCGGTATTTGGAAAAAATGAACAAAAATGTGCCCGATCAATGCTTTGAGTGGGTAGAAATCATAAGCAGCACGATATCAGAGCAGCTACAACAACTTGCCACAACAGGGAAGTTCTACATGAATTCCTACGTTGTTTACGCTGCAGCTTCAGAAAGAGATTATCCAGCTCTGATGCGGTGCGGGGTTTGGCCCCAGGTTAAAATCTATGAATATTATCCAGAACTGAAGCTGGAAAATAGCATCCCCCAATTTACAAAGATCAACGATGCCTTCTTCTACGGCATCATCTGCCTCTTGAGGCCGAATATGACTCATGGTCGCATGATCAAGAGCATCGTGGCAGCCACAGAGAAATGGGGGGCCCTGTTCACTCAATTCCCCACATTCACTTATCTAAGGGTGGCTAACTTCTTGGGGGAACCAACTAAACTACCAAGGTATGCTGGTCCCAAGTTAATCCTGTTGGAGCTGTCGAGGTAGCTAATCACCTACCATGAGAAGTGTCTCAAGAGAAAGAAGGGTGGAACTCCTTTCCCCCTCACAGTGGGTAGGTATACGTGTCTCACTCACCACAAGGCAAAAGATATGTTTGCAGAACTGGAGCTGTTGAATCTGAAACATGACTTCCCAGCAAGGCCCACCTTCGACCCAAGAAATTGTCTACCTAGGGCTAAGCTCGACCCAATCCACATCCTTCAGATTGAAGATATCTACATTGACATATATCATGAGGTTGAGCTTAGGAGGAAGGATCATTCTCACTTGGCCTTAGCAGAAATCATCCAGTACGGGGTAGCCATCGTCCCAAAGGCTACCAAACTACTGAGAAAGAAGTGGATCAAGTGTATCTTGACACGGGTGGGGACGATTGGCCTTTTTTGTAATTGATAGAACCAAAGCGCCTCAGACAATTGAGGAGAGGGTCAAGGAAACTCTGCGCAGAATGGAGCATTGGTGCCGAATGAATGGACTCATCTACCTCGGAGTCGATTTAACAACCTCTCCATTGGGTAACGCACCTCCTTGATCAAAACAGCAGCCAAAAGGCAAGGGAAAAGGAATAGAGGGTGAGTCCAGCTCCACCCAAGAGGAAGCTCCAGAAAGCCCTCCTTCCGCTTCACAAGAACGGGTTGAAATCCTGAAAAGCTCAGAGGAAGAAGCAGCGGAAGATGTTCCAATAGGCATATCCACTTAGGATGTGGCCACGACTGTGACAATTGAGGTCCCTTCTGTCCCTTCTCCTTCTCCTCCTTCCCCTCCTCGAGTGACTCAAGCGACCATTCCTTTGGTCGTGTCCTCTCCCCCTTCTTCTACTGTTCCTCCTGCTTCCTCGTCCATCTTCTCTTCTCTCGCTGGACCTGTCCCCCTCCATTTCTTCCCTCATCTCTGAGCTCCCTTCCCTTCCTATGTCTTCTTCCCCTACAGTATCCCTTCCTCCCGTGGGCACTTCTTCAGCCTCCCTCTCTATGCCGCCTACCACGTGTCTCCACGTTTTTCCCTTCTACTACTGCAGCTGCCCCCTTCTCTGTTTCTGGTCCTTCTCCCATAAGTCCAGCCTAGATCTCCCAGCACCTGAGTCAGCAGAAAAGGAAAGTTCCCATCGCTCCAATGGACTTTTCCGTAATCCCGTCAAAAGGGGCAAAGAAGCAGAAGCCCATCACACGCTTCTCTCAGAGTGCTTCGGGAGAGAGGGTAATGGAGATCGTATACCCCAATCCTCTGAAGGATAAAAAGGATCTGTCTCCGATAGATTACACAGTGACTCAAGTCACAATGGGGATGTCTTCTGAAAGCCTTTAGGGAGAGGCCCTATCTGCAGTTGACGCCCTCTGCAAGAAGCTTCAAGAAGCAAAAGAAGAGAAAAGGCTACTGAAAGAGAAAAATAAACATCTACTCCACGCCTTATAGAAGATGGGAAGTGCACCTCCCACAACTGCCGCCAAAACTCCTGAGCCTCTGAGTCAGGATAAAATTAATGAATATGCAAAGATCGGCGAGCAGGGTATGGCAGTTTCCACCTGGAGGAGCCAAATCCTTAAGGACAGTGAACGAGTAATCGCCAAGTTCACCGATTTGTATTTGAACATCAACAAGGTGAACAAGGAACTCCAGGTGTTAACAGGACCCATATCAGAAGAGCTGGACCATGCTAGGCTGCAGCATGAGACCTTTCAAAGAATGTTTGACTGTTCAGTCAAAGATCTAGTCAAGTTCGGTGTTTTCGGTCACCCCAGGGCCCTCAATAAAATCCTTTCCACTCTGGATTACCGGATGGATCAACTGGAATTTGTCCTCGAAAATATTGATAAGGTAAAGGAAGAAGCCCTGGATGCAATGCATCAGATGGAACAAATTGTTCTAAGGATGTCTCCAGGGTTGCTTACTCCTTCTTTCACCTTAAGGAAGGTTGACGAAACCATCCAGATCTTCAAGGAGATTGTTTCGCAAGGGCTGGGGCCAGAGGTCACTTTTGACGCAGAATCCATCAATAACCTGCTGGCCTATCGGGACTTCATCGGGTTCCTAATAGAAGCAGAGAATGAATATTCCAAACTCCCAGAGAAGCTCACAGATGAGCGGGAGACTTGCGAGGCTATCAGTGAGTGACACAAGGATCCTTCCCAGGATCAATTAGAGCCCATGATCAGCAAGTTTATGGAATACCGTGCCCAATTTCACATCTCGTCACCTGAGCAGAAAAAGCAGGATATCCCCTTTTAGCCGCGGGACGACGACGATGAATAATTTCTCTCTCTTCTTCGAATTTCTTTTTGTAAATGTCTAAAGCATGTTGGCACGAATGATGACATCATCCATGTTGCACCATGGGATGATGTCATCCATCAAGTTGTTAAAAGTCAACATGACTTTGAGATATTTTTGTAGATATTTTGTAAATAGGTGGTTGGTTCCTTTTTGCCTTCCTTCTTCTTCTTCTTCTTCTATAAATGCTCAAATACTTGTTGTATTTGTGTGGTGGATACTTTTCAGATGAAAAATAGAAGTGAGAAGAAAAGACTTTGAGATTTTTGTAACAGAAGGAAATATTAATACAATATTTAGACTTTGTGCTGAATACATGTGTTATTTGCATTAGATCTTTCTTAAGTCAGATCTGTGTGTTTATTCTGTTGGATCTACTTCTGTTTTCTTGTCATTTATTCCTCAGTATTGCTTTGTTCATTTATGCAAGTAGGTTTGGATCTGTTTACTACCAATCCCAAAACATAAACCCTCTGACCTTTCTGCTTTGGAATTCATTTCTTTTCTTTCTTCAGATCTGATCTTTCTTTATCCTCTCTTCCATTCCTTTCTTTCCGCAGTCAGAAATAACCCTACTGGGATGAGATACCAAACCCCTGAAGGCAAGAATATTGTGAGACTTGCATAGATTCCTACTGGTAGAATAGCAATAAACCAGTTTCACTTTGCTGACTCAAAGAGGGGCTATGCCCTACACACTGTTGACTCGTCTATCCATAAATCTGCCCAAGCAACAGATTTTCGAGCCAACATGATGAAGTGGTGTGTTTTTATTGATCCATATGGATTAGGTAGATATACATTAGTACTATGCTAGGACTAGCCTTTGGTGAAATGTTGTGGCCATTTTGGCACATTTTTGAGGCTGAATTCCTTCATCTATTGGCCTAAAATTGGCTCTGAACATTTCTTTCGCTTTTGACTAGGTCTTAGATTTTTAATAATTTTTTTTGTGCTTGTTAGAATAAGTCAAAAATTTACATGAGCCTTAATTTATGAAGGCATATTTGACACACAAATTTTTGGGCCCATGTGTGTTGTTTTTCTAGTAGGTCATTTTTGGAATTTTAGGGTTTTTGACATTTTAGGGTTTTGTGGAATTTTAGGATTTTTTAGAGTAGACGTGAAATAAAAGGAAGATTGTAATGACGTAAAATATTAGTGTGGATTCAAGAATTAGAACAAATATATTTTGAAACCGTTATCCACAATGACTCTACAAGTTATTTGGATAACCCATATCTCCATTCTAGCTCTAGGGTTTCACATGCTAGTTGTGTGTACTTCAGTTGCTCCACTTGGCACATTACCTTGGTGGAATTTCCCCACACACACTATTCACCTCCTTCCTTCCATGAACTCTTCCTTAGCATTTTCCTTTTCCTCTTTGTTCCATCCTCCCCTTTTGGGTGCACTCTCTATGCACTCACCTTTTTTTCAACACTGAATTCAACCTTCGCGCGTGCCTTGACCTTGCTTCCAAAAAATCAGCTAATTCCTTGACATCCTCGTGTGCCCTTTCCTCATGCACGCTTCTCTCATGCACCCCAAAAATTAGTCTATAATGATTACACCCTTGACATGAATTTTTCCCACATATGTTTGTCTCATTCCTCCCACACGCATTACCTTTATGCGTGCCTTCCCTTTGTTTTCTTCCACACTCCATTCTTCCTCGTGTATGCCTTTATGCCTTCCTTTATGCAATTCTATGCCATGTAATTATCTAAAAACCTTGAGTGTGTCATACACAACCAATCAAAGTGTGTCATCTAGGCGTTGAATCCTTCCAACCAATTGGTGTGTGACATGTGGCAGCAACGAAAAATCATTTACACAAATTGGCCATTATTTCAGCCAATCGGTGTGTGCCATGTGTCATGCATGTGCAGATGGCTTTGAAAATCTTCTGACAGTTATATATTTTTCTATAGATCTCTGATCGATGCATGCCTAGTCTCAATCGATAGTTGCTAATGTAGGCTACAATGCTTGATATTCAAATTAACAAAATTTGGCAGATATGGTAGATGAGAAATGGTAAAATGTCTTTCTAGGAAGTGATGAGAAGATCTTATTGTTGTAACCACTAGATTTGACATGGATTTCACCTCCTTCCTTCTCCTACATGCCAAAAAAACTTAGGGGAGTGCATTTGATAGATTAGTAGGAATTTAATGCTTGTTTTTGGTGGCTATATTTCAAATTTGTGTTTTCACTCCTTCTCCTCTTATTTTTCCATCGATTCATCTATAAATGTAAGAGACATGATCATTGTGAATGTTGGAAATTTTAGATCCTTAATATTTTTTCTAAGGACTTCATATCTTTGTATTTTGAGTTGTGGACCTCTAGATCATGCTCATGGATGTGGATATCATCCTCTCTTACCATTATAATAGACTGTGAATTTCTGTAAGTAATGGAATCATTGTTTTATGGCTATTCTATGTCCTAACGTGTTTACATTCCTTATTTTTTCCTTCCTTTTGCATTATGTGTTTGCTATTTCACCTTACGTCCCTTGATGCTCCATTTCCTGGTTGTGTTTCATGGAATTGATTGTGTAATTATGTGTTGGTTTGTGTTACATGTGCCTATCCTTCCCTCTTGATTTCTCTTTCATTTTCACTCAGAATAGATAGTGTTCATCCCTCTTTTTCTAGTGCTATTAACTCCCTTAATTTACTTTTCCATTTTGTTATCCTTCTATCCATGGTCCGTTGGAATTTTAGCTAAGTTTTCCCTTCCAACATTAGGAGTAATAGTAGTAGTGGAAATAGATAGAGGAATCATCCTTCTCTGGAGATCCATCACAAGTGTGTAAGGTCCCACAACTTGGAGATAGCTACATTGTTGTCTCAAACAACTCAATTCTTCTAAATCTGAGACACAGGTGCACATTTGAATGACCAAAAATTTCTAGCATTCTAGGTAGGAGTAACATTAAAAGCTTAAATTTCATATTGTTAAGTTTTGGTGTGTGGACTTAGTATTTCCAGCCTTTGGAGGCTTATTTCAACATATATGGTTACTCCCAACACTCATATCTATTGTTTTAGTAGCTAGAGCACCTTTTATGAGAAGAGTGCACACCAGACATAGTGTTGTAGCTGAAGGATCCTTTGAATATCTCCATATTTTACTAAGAAGCACACACAATATATCTTCTATGTGTATCCCCATCTTCAGCAAACCATGCACACTCTACTTCTTCAAACAAAAAACAAGTGCACCCTACCATGTCACTTCAACCTCCTCCTCTAAGGAACTTTTCCAACTTCATTGGTGGAAGCCTGCGCAATCTTAATGCACAAAAATATATGTCAGCATCTACATTGAAGAGCATTCCATACTTCATGTGAGTGAATCAAATCACCCCTCGAGCATATTCAAGATGTAAAAAATGTGGGTTCTGTCTATCTGATCATGCATGATGATGTAGTAGTTAGGTTGCTTACAGTTTCACTCAAAGGTAAAGCACTCTAATGTTACCATGGCCTGAGATATACTGCTATTACTACCTAGGATGAGATTAGAACACTCTAAATTACTACTTTGAAGATAAGTAAGATCATATGTCATTGGTGGAGTAGCTGACTACAACAAAGACGACACCCAACGAGTAGATGACTAATTTCAACATCAGATTCCAGAAGACTTGTGATAGAATTCCTCAAGTGGTGAGGCCTACATCCTAGCATGCTTTCCTTTATTATCTAGGGGGATTTGAATAGTGAAATTTTAGTCATGATTTATTCCATGAGAGGTATAACTTTACCAGATACCTACAACATTTCCATAAGGGTAGAGAATAGTCTCATCCAGGCTAGATGGTTGGCTCCTAGACCTCCCGCACCCTTATTTCTAGAGATGTCCCTATCACCCCCACCTTCTATTTCTCTAGTTCTAGTGCAGAGCATACAACCAGTTACATCAAATTCTTATTCTCCGGTGCAATAGAAAGAAAATGGAGACCCTAATTAGAAAATTTTCCAATAAGGTCATATCACTGGAGAAGCAATACATGCAATCCTAAAGAATAATTTCTAATCACACACATATCCAAAGAAATCAACCTTGAAAAAATCAATATGGGAACCAGAGATATGTGTAGAACCAAAAAAATGATAGATGGCATGCTAATGCGCACTTGCCCTTGTAAGTTGTCCCTCCTGCAAAACCTCTTCCAATGCCCGACACAAGTCAGGCACTTTTTCTAGTTCAAAACAACATGGCACAATAATCACAATGGTGTTTCCCTTGTAACATGTCTCATAATTAGTATCACTGCACTAATGTTACATGCATTTAATAATTATATGATCTATAATGCTTATAATTATGAACCTTCCATTAGTGCAAGTGATCCTAAGAACCAAGAAAATACAAAGGCTCCTCTTGAAGCCAACTTCATATTCTTTGGCACTAAGGAATTTTACGTAATCAATCAGGTTACAGATGATGCAAGAAGACCATGCACCCAAGTCACTAACAACATAATATATAAGAAGAGAATGCTTGAATATGATGTAAAAGTCATAATTCCAGCAACACAGGTTGATCCTTAAAAGAAGAAAGATTCAGCTAAGGTATCAAGTACGAACAGTTATCAAGTTCCTACATACGAGGCTCCATGAAAATCTCCTCCTAAAGTGGCATGTTACCCTCCTTTGGAAGGTCAAGCTTCTATGCCAGTTAAGGATCCTACCTCTGCGCTTGAACAACTTAAGAAGGATGCTGATGTACCTCAAATGCATAAGTTAGTGGGTCTTCCATTGAGGATTATGGACCAAATGATAAGAAAATAAATAAATGTCACAATTTGGATGCCCTAACCATTCCATCTCAGCACGATTTACTACATGAGGCTCTGGCCCAACTTCCACGCGCTGATCTAGCTATCCAAAGGTTATGCACTTCTATCAACATCTGCCAAGAAGAGGAGAAGAAAGTAAGTAAACTTGTTAAAAACCCACCCTTATATATGTCCTTAATCATAGGAAACCATCTTATTCATAATTGTATGAATGACTTAGGTGCTAGTACTTTTATCATGACTAAGAAAATTATTGATGTCTTAGGTCTTAAGTATAGCTCTGTGTGCATGTATACTTTGCTTAATGCTAAATCAATGAAACAAGAACTACCACCTAAAATAGTTCTACAATTTAGCTAAAACAAAGCATAAACACCATCAAGATAGAGAACTAAGCAAGATCTAAACTAACATTATAACTTTGAAAACATGAGATCAAAACTATGCATGTTATTTTAACCTCTCTACTCTCCTAGATTACCAACAAGAATGAATGGACCTATTTAGCTCCAATGGCAATAAAAAATTGCTTTGTTTGATCCTTAAAGAATGCAAGAATAGGAAGCTTTAGCTCTTAACAATGGTGACCTCTCAAGAAAACAAAAGACAAGCTCTTAGTCTCTTTGTTATATGCTTTGCATTTTCTCTCTCAACAAGTTTAGGTGTATGTATAAAGGTAGGAGGAGGGCTATTTATATATCCCAAAGGATAAAGGATTCAACACATTCTCATGAATGTGTGATAAAGGTAAAACATGATTAGGAATGGATAAGGTTGCTTTATTAAAGATAACCTTACTTTAGAAGGGTTTAATTTATGCTTAGCAAGTCATGGGAGTTGGGGGGTGCTTTAATTAATCAAATGTGATTAACTAATAGGCAAATGTGAGCTTATAGAAGCCAATTAGACGATTATTAGTATGATTTAGGCTATTAGAAAGGGATTAAATCAATTAAATATTGATTTACTAGTTAAATGAAGGGGAAGACTAATTAATTAATAATAATTAATTAATCTAGATACAAGAGGTGATTTATTAATGGAAGGTTATTAATTAGGGTGTTAGTTGGATAGGCGACTTAATCAATTAGCGTATTGTAATTAATTAACAACAACAAGAGGGAATATGAGCACTTTTGATGATATGTCATCGATTTGTGAGAAAGGGGATAATTAGCGCAATTTAAGTATTTAAATTTCTTAGGCATAATTAGAGGTGTCTACATTTGCCCCTCTTTGGGGTGGCGTAAGTGATGCCACTTCGAAGATAGTAGATGGAAGAGATTTTGAAGGGATAGAAGAAAAATTAGTAGGAGGGAGAGATGCCCCCTCAAGTGTCGATGGGACGATGGAAGAAGTTGATCGACGATCGAAAATAGTGAGATATAGATAGAAGAATGGAGAGAGGAAGGATGCCCTGATGAGAGAGAAAATTATGGGTGAAAAGGGAAGTGGTGTAGAAGAAATAAGGAAGAGGGGAGAGAAGAGCTTAGTCTCTAGCTACTGTTTATTTGGAACAAATTTGATGTCATCATATTGCCATAGGAACTACATCATCGGTCCTTATGAAAAATATAAGCATATGAAAAAGGTAGAATGACATGAAAAGCCATACTATGAACAATTGTCCATTGCTGAAAGTACCAACTCCACGAAACATAAAATAATGTAATGCAATACGAGAAGGAAACAAGCTCATATAATAGGGAAAACAAGTATGAACGCACATATCCAACTCAACAACGGTCAAGATAGTTGTACAAATGTTTTGTTATCAGTGTTGAAGAGATCCACAAGTTCATGATTGAAGAAAAGGGTTAAAAAGGATGCCCTAAGCAAGGATACATGCAAGGGGAAATGACAATGGACATGGGTCCATGCAACGAAACAACACCAGGCAATAAAAGTGCCCCAGAGTACAGACGAAGCAAGCAGCTAGCTTTGTGAATGGTTGTGAAACTGGTGATCCACAAGTCATATTAATTGGGGAATATGTGAGACAAACCAACAGGATATGGATAAAATACCATGTGTAAGACACAAGTTTCAGCCGTGATAAGCAAGTTACCATTTTTGTAGGGTTTTTTACTTTTCAGGATTGTTTGGAAAAATTTTGCCTTGTTTGTGGATTTTTTGATATATATATATATTGTTGTTATTTTTTTTTCTTCCCAAACTGTGGTGAATATTAGAATAAAGTAGAAGAAGAAAGCAAAGGGCCTAGGGACGACAAAAAGTTCCCTAGGAGGAAGAAAGGAGAAACAAAGGACAAATAATGTCCTTGTTAAGTGGAAAAATTAAGAAAAAATAATTATTTGAAAAATAATTATTTATGGGAGTGTGAAGAAGAATAAAAATTGTTAGGGAGCAATAAAATTGCCCAAGGGAGAAGAAAGGGGTATTAGACAACAAAAATACCCCAATACGGTGAAAATTATTCATTTAATAAAAATAATTATTCCACAGCGAACAAAGGAAAAAATGACAATCGAAACGGGTCTCCCAGCCTTCCGAATGGTGATAAACAGGTTAATATACCCCCTCAGGGGGGCAAAAATATCACGAGAAAATCATTTTAACTAACCAGTTTAAAAATTTTGTACTGTGAGGCTCTGACAGTCAGGAGAGCTATGGTGATTGCATGGGACCATTTGAGGAGCGCGGATGCCATCCGGGGGTACTAACGGCATGCGGACAATGGCCCTTTTGTGAGTATCGAAAACTTGCTCTTTAATTGTGTCATTAATGCCCTCAAATCGGTCATTAGGAGTAGAAAAACACGTAGGCACGCCTGCACATAGGCACAGGCGCGGGATAGGGCACACAGGTGCCATTTTGGGGGCACAGGTGTTCTTTTGAGGGCGCAAGGGCCAAGTCGATGCACGCACATGTGCAGACACAAATCACACACACACACACATGTGCATGCACATAGATGAGCACATATGCACGCATGTGCACATGCCGGGAATGGGGTACACACATAAAAAGCATGGCACAGGCATGGATAGGCAAGCGCACATACGTAGAAGCATACATGTCCATGCGCAAACACCAATTTGGTGGCACACATGCCAAAAAGGGGGCGCAGACACCTGAAATAGGGCACACGTGCTAGAAAACATGCACATGCAAGCGTAGGTGCTAGAAACGTGGCACACACACCCAAAAGGGCACATAGGCGCCCTAGACAGGTAGAAAAAGATAGGAAAGTGTCCAAAAACGTGACACTTAGAAGAATTTTTAGGATTTTTGAGTTAACCCTAAAAAAAGATAGATTTTTAGAGGAAATGTTGGAAACTAATGAGTGGCATGTTATTTTGGAGAGATGACTACCAGTATTACAGACGCGGGAGCGTCACTCCCAGATTACCGAGTTAGAGGGTAGTATGCATTGGTGTGACCGCCGAGTGATGGCGATACTACTGGAGCCAGTGGGGCTGGGCCCCGTGGCTCAGATGCCATCGATTGTATTAGATCATGGCCTCTTGACTGTGCTAGTCTAGCGATGGCATAGCGAGAGTCAGTGTTTTAGACTGCCCACAGTGGAGATGACAGTGACCATAGATGATATTAAATGTTTTTCTCATGTGTTATGTTGATGTATATGGATGGGATGATATGATGATATTGGTGCGAGGGGGATAGATTTTTTATTATGCATAACCCCTCTTGCCCCCATTGATGATACGATATGTGATGATTAGCTTAGCATACATGCATGATGTAAAACTTAGCATTTTTGTTTATAGATAATGCTAGATGTGATGATAGTGATGGTAATGTGATGTGAATGATAACAAAATAGAGTACATGCAAGAAACATAGCCAAATGCTAACAAAGAACACCAGGAATTAATGTAATACACCATGATTCACCATGTCTTATTAATAAGTAACAAACACAACCAAATGCTCAAGAAAGAACATAATGAATTAACACATTACATCATGATTTCCTAAGGTTCACTAGCATCTCGAGACACACCGCAATATGCACAAGCAATAATGAATCTAATCTAAGCAAGAAAATATGAACTATGACAAAGTACACCCAAGCAACAAACAACTCAAAAGAACACATGCAAAACACTATACAAGCAACAAGCAAAGCAAGGAAACAAGACAATGCAAGTAAATGTTTTTGTAAGATATGTTTTCATGCACTGATTTTCTATTGTTTAGGTTTTTGTGAAAAAAATTTCTAATTTTTTTGTGTTTTGTGAAACAATTTTCTATTGTTTTTGTGTTGTTCTCAAAACAATATTCTATTGTTTTTGTGTTTTTCTCGAAACAATTTTCTATTGTTTTTGTGTTTTTCTCGAAACAATTTTCTATTGTTTTTGTGTTTTTTAATGATTTTCCAAAGCTATGTATAGGTAACCAAGAAGCATGGATGCCCCCAACATTAGGTGGGGAATATATAAGGGAAGAAGCCATGTGCTTATGAACAAGAAGGTGAAGTCGTTGAGTTTCCCCCAACGTAAGATGGGAAATAATGAAAGACCACGCCCCTCACAGATGAATAGAAGAAGGCAACGCCAAATCAAGGCTGGACAGGATGGTGTGCACAAAAAAACTCGAAGGCAGAATGAGGTCTAGGCCAAAGACAAATACCCTTTTAATATAGAATTCTTGTGAACAATGAATCCTCCTGAGGCGTCGAAAACTAGTTTTCACCCAAGGACTTGTCCAAAGTGCCATAATTGCGTGGTTTTCACTAGTGGATGACATGTTTTCTCTTTTTCTTTTTGTAAATTTTTTTGATGTTTTTGTATTTTTTTATTTTTGTTCCATGTTAAAGCATAGAACTTCTTAAGATGCATGGTGTTCATAGGATCCCGAAGTTCATCACCATTGGGGTGAGCCAATTTGTATGCCCCAGTGCTGTACTTGGCAACTATGACATAGGGTCCTAACCAATGTGGTTCAAACTTCCCTTTCTTTTCTCACTCCGCTCTGGTGTTGAACTGGTTCTCCTTCATAACCAAATCACCAACCTCAAACTGATAAGGGATGATTCTCTTGTTGTAATTTCTAGAGACTCTATGTTGATACACCTTCAGGTGATTAAGGGCACGAATGCGCCTCTCATCTAGTAGCTCTAACTCAGCCAGTCTTGCCACTCGATAATCTTCATCCTTATCCAGATAGTCTCAAAGAGAGATCCTCAGGGATGGAATTTTAATCTCTAAGGGGATGATAGATTTTTTCCTGAACACTAAGGAATATGGTGTCACACTTGTAGGGGTGTGAATGGATGTTTGGTAAGCCCAAAGGGCTGGATGGATTTGTAGGTGCCAGTTTTGACTTGTTTTGCTAACCATATTCTCCATTATCCTAACCAAAGTTTTGTTTATTGCCTTAACTTGTCCATTACCAAAAGGGTAATATGGTGTGGACCATTTCAATCTGATTTGGAACCATTGGCAAAGACCTTTCACAATTTTGTTCTTAAATGACTTCCCATTATATGTAATAATGAATGTTGGAATACCATATCAGCAAATAATGTGATTCATGATGAATTTAGAAATTTGTGCTCCTATGACATAGGTTAAAGGGATGGCCTCCACCCATTTTGTAAAATATTTTGTGGCTGTGATGATATGTGTATGACCATCAGATGAGGTAGGAGTAAGTTTCCCTATTAAATCGAGTCCCCACTTGGAGAATGGCCATGGGGTAGTGATTAGTTGCAATGGTTGTGATGGAGCATCGATGAAATTTCCATACTTTTGGCAAAGCACACATTTTTTAACATAATTGCAACAATCAGTTTCCATGGTAGGCCAATAGTAACCTACTCTCAACAGTTTCTTAGCCAAGACCATTCTGTTTGTATGTGCTCCACATACCCCTTCATGCACTTCTTTGATTTCCTGGATTGACTCCGTCACATCTAGACAACGTAATATATTCCCATCATAGCCACGACGATAAAGTGTACCTCCTAAAAGGGTGTAACGGGCTATCTGGTGAATCAGGCTCTACTTTTGAGAATGAGAGATATCAAGAGGGAATGTGCTATCCTTAAGATAGGTGAAGATGGGTTCATACCATGGGGAATGGGGACCAACAACCTCATAAGCCAGGCAAGATTCTGGTATGTCATACCCAGGCTGGTGTAGATTTTCTATGAAGAATGGCATATCATTGTTCCCTGGTGGAATACAAAGCATATATTCCACCATTGCCATGGCATCCATTGATCTGTTCTATGCTCTTAGGATCTACTCAAAGGTGATGCACACAAAATACTCCTTTAGAGTTTCCACTAACTTTTTGTAAGGTATGAGCTTGTCATCCTTAACTTTATACTCATCGTTAACTTGTTTGATGATTAGCTGTGAATCACCTATGACCTTAACATGATGAACATTTCACTTGATGGTCAGCTTCATCCCTATAATAAGTGCTTCATATTATGCAATGTTGTTCGTGCAAGGGAAGGCCAAGTAGAAATCCTGCGGTATAGGATCACCCGAAAGAGTAATAAGGACTACTCCTGCACCTGAATCATGAAACGTAAAAAATCCATCAAAATGTATCTACCATATGACATATTCTTCAATGTAGAGAAAAGATGCATCTGGTAGATCCAGACTCAAAGGTTTTGTGCTTTGCAAAGGTGCTTTCGCTAGCTGGTTGGCAAGTACTTGTCCTTTAACTGATTTTTGATGGACAAATTCTATATCAAACTCACTGAGTAGAATGATCTAATTAGCCATTCTACCTATGAGGGTGGGTTTGGACAACAAATACTTGAGTGGGTCAACCTTGGATATGAGCTTGGTCTTAGTATTTAGCAGGTAATGGTGATTTTTCTGAAAGGTAAAAATAATGGCCAAGCAAGCCTTTTCAATCTGAGGATAATTAAGTTCATAGGCGATGAGGGTGTGACTTAGATAGTACACCGATTTCTCTTTATGGCTAAGGTTGTATTGGGCAGAGCAACACACCAATAACATATTACGTAGTGGAAATATAGAGAAAAAATGGTTCTCCCGGAGTGGGAGGTATGAGGACAGGTGGATTAGCCAGGTACTGTTTAAGCAAAGAAAAGGGTTGTTGTTGCTCAGGTCCCCAGATGAAAGTGACGTCCTTCTTAAGAAAATGAGTGAATGAGTGACATTTATCTGCAAGTTGGGAGATAAAGCAGTGAATGGCTTGAATTTTCCCCTATAAGCTACGCAGTTGCTTGATATTCTCAAGTGGAGGCATTTTAGTGATGGCAGACACTTTAGCAGGGTCTACCTGAATACCTCATCTGACACAACAAAGCCCAATAGTTTCCCGGATAGCACACTGAAGACACACTTCTTTGGATTCATCCTAACTTTATATTCACGTAGGCATTCAAATATACACCACAAAATGATAGGATGATCCTCTCTTGTTTTAGACTTTCCCAGGATGTTATCTATGTAGTCTTCCATGATGTCATGAATCATATCATGAAAGATTATTGTCATGGCCCACTGATAAGTTTCTCCCGCATTCTTAAGGCCAAATGGCATCACCTGATAGCAGAAGGTGCCCCAAGGAGTTGTGAAAGTTGTTTTGTGTTGGTCCTCCTCAACGATCTTAATTTGATTATAACTTGAAAAGCCATCCATGAGTGATAGCATTTTGTACCCTATGGTTGAGTCAACAATCATGTCAATGTTGGGCAACAAAAAATCATCTTTAGGTAAAGCTTTATTGATGTCCCTAAAATCCGTGTAGATTCAGATACTGATAGGTTTCTTCTAGATAGGAACAATGTTCGATATCCATTCAGAATAATCAATTGATCTGATGAATCCTGCTGCAAGCAACCTTTCCAACTCTTCTTTAACCAACAAGGCCACTCTTAGGTGCATATTTCAGAGCTTCTGTTTGATAGGCTTAGCATCTACATGCACAACCAGGTTGTGCATGACCAAAGTTTGATCTAAGCTGGGCATGTCTTTGTAAGACCATGTGAACACATCAATAAACTCTCACAGTAGCATAGTGAACGTCTTTTGTTCTCTATCCGAGAGTGATGCTCTCAATTTTACTATCCTGGGATCTTCTTCGGTACCAATATTGACATCAATGGTTTCTTTAACTAACAATTTTGATAAATCCTCCATACACGTAGGATTGGGAGGTAGGTTGAGATCTTCATCCAAGGATGTCTCTACGAGATTTTCATCCTTGGTGTGCTCACTTTGTTTGTCCTTTGATTTTCTTATTTGTTTGTCAGCCAGTGCCTCAAAGAGGTTTTCACTGTGCAACTTGGACTTAATTTTTTTTTTAGGCTTTTCTTTAGAAATTTTTCCTTCACTTTGCTTTAAATTTTGCTGACCACAAAGTTCAACCTCCTTACCAAAGTAGGCGCAAGTGTCTAAGTCGATAAAGAAACCTTTCTTGTGATCTCCAATGGGGATTGTATCCCTTATGCCCATGAACTCTACAATAGCCTCGTCGTTCTCGAATAAATCTAGTGACATGTGACATTGTTGGTCCCATTCAACAAGGGAAGGGTAGACAAGGTCAAGGATTGGTTCTGTGGGGGTTAAGGTTAGGACAACATTGTTCATGAAAAGGTTCGTGGAGGCCAGATCCTCATATTGGCTACAATGGGAATCCGTATCACTATCTAGATAATCGAAACTATCCTCATGCTCAGAACAAGTCACATCTTGATCATTGGGGTGCACTCCATAAGGACGAATGCCAATGCCGTATCTTTCTATTTTAAAATGTGGAAGAGGGATTGGTTCTCTTTGTCCTTGTTCATTCCTCCCACATCCTAGGCCTTTGTAGCCCATGGAGTACATCATTTTGCTAGATTTTTCATATTCCGGGGTTCGATAATAGGATGGTTGAGTGTCCTCAGGGACCCAAGTAGTAGGCGGATCAAGCAATTTCTCCTCAACTAACAAGCCCCTAGGTAGGAATGACCCAATAGTATGTTCCTCTCTAGGTCTCCTGAAGTGGTAGTTGGGTCAACCTCTAGTCTTGGGAGAAAAAGAGAGATCTGACACCAAGAGCACTTGTTGTACATTATACTCCCATAGCCATATTTTAAGATTTTCATCTCCCATGAATCAAATGGAGATGTTGAAGTAGACGCCCCATGAGCGTAAGAACTAAGAGAATCTGAATCTACTCAGGATTCCATGGCCTTAGACTGAAGAGGGACAGCTATATCTATGGAGGGACATGCATATGTACCCTTTGTGTAAAGGTATTGAGAGCTCTACAATGAGAAAAGGGCTCTAAATCTCCTGGTATTGTAACCGTATGTCCCTCATGCTTCAACTTGATGCATTGATGAAACGTTGATGGCACGGCCTGCAAGACATGAATCCATGGTCATCCTAGAAGCATATTATATGAAAGTTCCAAGTCTAGGATGTTAAACTTTGTCTGGTGACAAGTGGGGCCCACCTCTATGGGCAGCATGATGGTGCCTGCTGACTCTCTTTCCACATTATCGTATGCAGTGATAGTGATAATATGGGACTCAAGATCTTCCTCTGTATGTCCCAATTATTTGACCAACTTAAGCGTGCAGATGTTCAACCCAGAACCATTATCCACAAGCACCCATTTGATTTTCCTACGGGTGAAAACTACCTCAATGTATAAGGGAAGATTATGTGTAGGATTCTCTGTAGGGACCTCCCTATGGTTGAAAGTGAGATGCTCACTTGGTGTAATTTTTGCCACCACGGCTTGAAGGTGCACAGGATTGACTTCTAAAAGCACTCCCAACCCTTGAAGAGTTTAATACAGAATGTCCTTATGCACATTGGATATCTTGAGAAGATCTAAGATCAAAATCTTAGCAAATTTCTTCTCAAGTTGTTCTAAAAGGTTATATTTACTTGTTTACAGGGTCAATGGAGAGGGTTCTAGAATCACAAGGCAGGCACACCTTTTTACCGTAGTGCAGTCCTTTCCTTTGATCCAGATGGTATTGACATGGTCAACATGGGAGTGAATACATCTGATAAGAGAATCATAATGATTGTTATTTCTTTTGGTATACAAGTAATTCACAGCTTTATAGGTTTGGGATGACTCTCCCCAATCCGGCTTTGTCTTTTCTGACTTATCATGCTTGGGGAATGGTTCCTTATAAATCCCCATTTTCTCATTAGGTGTTTGTGTTTTGCCAAGGTTATCCACTTCTATCTCCCCATTGTCAATGAGGTCCTGAATATAGTGGTAAAGATATAGACATTTGTCTATCTTATGACCTTTAACGTGATGCATTTCGCAATATTCATGCTCCTTATACCATGAAGGTTTCAGAGCATTTTCGTCAAACAGTTGTGTCGTAGGATAAGTCATCATGTGGGTTGCATCCAACTATTTTAGTATGACTGACAATGGTTCATTGAGAGAGTCGAATGTTCTTCGCTTTGGTGGTGGTTGAATTGGGCCCTTGGTCAATTTAAAAGGTTGACTAGTTTGGACCGTTTGAACATGTTTGGAATCAGTGATTCCGTCTCCCACCACATTTTTGTTTTTGTTAAAGATCTTCAGCTTTTCCTTGGGTTTGAAACTTTGGTTATCTTTAGATTGGGTTTTGAGGGTGCCTTTGGCAATGAGAGCCTTTTCTATCTGAATCCCTTTCTCTATAACCTCCTCAAAAGTATGGACATAATGCATTTGGAAATGGAAGGCTATATCCAGGTTGAGATTGGGAATGAAAATACTGACCAGCTAATTTTCAGGGAAAGAACAAGGGAAGTGACTAGCTATCCCCCTCCACCATTAGAGGAAGCTGGCGAAGGTCTCATTTGGGCATTGCTTGGCTCCACACAAGTCTTCCATGGTGATGTCACTCTCTATGTTATATGAGAAGTGACACACAAATCTTTTTGCCAATTCTGGCTAGGTTAAAATTGATCCTCATGGTAAGCACGTAAACCATTCCAATGCTTGACCTTTGAGACTCTTGGGAAAAAGTTATGATGAGGTAATTATCACTATAAGACACTTCTTGACATGCCATGTAGAGATATTTAACATGATCCCTTGGGTCTCCCTTTCCTTTGTATTTGTTGAAATTTTGCATATCAAATTTATTTGGAAAGGGTTGAAGGGTCATTGTATTGTCAAAAGGATAGGGGCATAATTCTTCGTATTGATATTTCCTGATGCTCCCTATATTGCTCTATTGTAAGCTTGCAAGTGTCACTTTCATAGATTGCACTTCCTGTGTGAGAAATTGTTCTTTAGTGGGAGAAGCGGGGATGTAAACGCGATGATACCCTATGTCTTCTTCTCCTTGTTTTTCCTGATGGAGTTCGTTGATCTTAACCTTAGGCCTCAACTTTTGAATGTTCTTTTTTGCATCTTTCTATACATGGGAAGTAAGCAAAGCTAGTTTCTAGCTTAGGTTACTGATTTGGTGTTGGATTGTGGCTTGGTTTATAGCCTCTTCTTCTAAAGGTTCCTCCTCTTCATACTATGGAGGTTCTTCCCTTGTCTCATATTCTATCTTGTTTCTTCGTGGAACTTTGATGAGGGGTATTCTATGCCCTACCAATTTATCATTTTCTACGTAAGAAGTGGAAGCATGCTTGCCTGTTAAAATATCTTCCATATTGATAAGGGGGTGTTCTTCCTCAGTAGTGTCATTTGTAGGTAATATTGGTTCATTCTCGGTGGGAAAATTGGCCCCTAATTCCATGCCCCGTGCCAACACTCTATCTTTGTTTCTAAGGAGAAACTCATCTAGTAGAGTGGGGTCAAAATCAAAGTCTGCATGTGGTGATTCTAATTCATTTCCACTATTATCGACCATCTCTTCAGTTTCCTTTTCTATAGAAAACAATGGTCTTAGGTCATGTCCAATGAATGGGTTTGAATCTTGTCTATTAGAGGTTTCCCAAGCTTGCGCTTGTTGTTCCTCATATGTTTGTTTCTTTAACCCTAGACGTGTTTTAGGAGCCATGTTTTCGTGATAGTTTCACTAGGGTAATTTGTAAATGTGTGTAAAACTTAATGATCACCCCCAAGTGAAATGTAAGATGTACTTGTTAAGAGTATGAATAAGTCAACAATGTGAGAATACCAATGTGATAGAGTGATAAATCACCCATGATACAAGCATTTGGTATTAAAACCTGCTTAAATGAAGTACCTCCTAGACTACGTTTCAAAAAGTAGTTTACGTCACAAGATGATCAACAAGATGTTTTCACTTATGCTAAGTTCAAGGAAATGAACAAAACGTAAGTAAATACAAGAAGTCAATGTGATCTCCTAATCAAGATATATGATGAGCAAGCTCAAACTTGATTAAGACCTATATCTCAAAAAGTGCCAATTACAATTCGTGAATGACACAACAATATCACCAAGATATGTTAACCCACTTTGCGAGAAAGTGAAGTACTGATATCGAGGTGTTATTGATATAACACGCACAAATGGTAACGCCTAGCACTCTTTGAAATTGAGGTAATAATAAAACCAAACTAAAAATCTCAAAGTATAGCTAGGAATAGTTAAAAATGTGT
Source organism: Taxus chinensis (assembly GCA_019776745.2). NCBI lineage: Eukaryota > Viridiplantae > Streptophyta > Pinopsida > Cupressales > Taxaceae > Taxus > Taxus chinensis. The sequence continues at coordinate 796,187,888 of CM034150.1, forward strand.
GCCACGTAACTGTACAATAGTAGGTATTTATGTCAAGTTTACAAGAAACAAGACGTAAATATCAAAATTGTAGTGATACAATACAAACAAGCAAACACTTCTAAGGAAGTCCATGCAGTGATGAACCATGCCTAACTACAATGACAACCTTGACATAGGTATCAAGATCACAATGGCTACCAATGATGCAAAAATGCCTCCGCACACTTTAGACGTTTAACTAACCCAGCCACAAACATGGATGGGCGTAAACGGACATAAAAGTGAGAGAAACAGTCGATTGGTAACACAAATGTAGTCACCCTTCTTTTGATCAACAAAGTGTCAAAAGAATGTGAAGGAAGTAATTCAAAAAAATATGAAAAATGTTGGCTTCACTTCGGCAGAGTTTCACCTCACCCTAAGGCAAGTAAAAACTAGGTGAAAGTAACGTGTCACACGTTTCTCAATGAAAATATGGTTCACAACTCAACACTATTTTAGAATGGTCAAAGTGGGCTCCTGGCCAAAGTATATCTTCGTAGGTGGTTCTCTCGGCCTAGGTGCTACAAAGATTATCCACGAGCATGGGACAATTTACCAAAAAATTTGCAATGACTAGTTTGGGAGTATCTCGACTTTGCCCCCTTTAAGCACAGTGGGCAATAAATGTGTCCAAATGTGTACTTAAAAGGGTCATGTAGGGACAACTTGTAACTCTATCTCACAAAGGATTTACTAGTCAGATAGGTAGTGTGGAGAACTTCCTGTTTCATTCACAAGGTTCCCTCTTGCATGGACTAATTTGGGGTTCCTGGAACCACCCCCATTATTGTAGCTTAAGGCATTATGCCAAAGGGGTTATGTTCCAGTTGAGAGGAGAGGGATGTACCCTTTTATGAAACCTGCAATATAGTGTTTTGAATATGTTGTTCTTTTTATCTTGTTTAATTAGGTGTGGTTTGCTTGAACACCTTTTGACAACCTATATAACAACTGTATTAGTAGTTTTTGATTTTGTTTTGATTCCTCCTTTCTTTGACAAGCATTTTTAGGTCCTGCACTCAAGTGTTAGTAGTTCTCCAAGAAAATCACATTATTTAAAAGAGGATTAAGAGTTGCTTTTGATTCATCAAGATCATCTAAGGATGCAAGAGAAGAGCATACACAACAAATAATCCAACTAAAAAGTAAAGAAAATCTTTTCAATCAATGAACCATACAAAATTCTTGATAAATGTTCATTCCCCTAAACCAAAAGTGAAAGATGAAGTTTCCAATTTACCAAATGTTATAAAATGAAGACTAAAGTTACTTTTGATTCTCAATATCACCCTAAGGTGTAAGAGAATAGCATACAAAAACTTTATCCCAACTATATAGAAATGGAAAACTTCAAATCAAAGGACCATTGAAAGATGCTTTGTAAAAGGTTCATTCCCTTAAGCAAAATGAATAATTAAATTTCTAAGTTTAATCCCAATGTTAGAAAGATAGATATCAAAGTTGTTTTTGATTCTCAATATCACCAAAAGTTGTAAGAGAAGAGCATACACATGCTTTGGTCTAAATCGAGTAAGCATGGAAATATAACATTCATCAAAACATTAGACATGTTAGAAAATGACTAGTTTTAAACTAATAGAAAAATCTATAATTTCTATAAGTATAAATCCTGAATTTATTTTTTCATTTCATATTTAACTTCAATACCTTTCCAACTAAAAAAAAATGGAGTCATTTCGAGTTTGGGAGCAAAAATTATGGCCTTCGGATGCACTTGACATACACTCAAAAAATGTCAAAAAAACGTCCCTTAATCTAGAAAATGGGCAAATTTTTCCAACCAAGATTCAATTTTGACAACAACCCATCACATTAATCTATGAATAGAAGACTCAACACTATCAAATATTAACATACATGCTCAAGAATTTAAAATTTTCAAGAAATTGACAAAACTAGCATGTAGAATGATGAAAAAGTAAGCTATAAAAATGAAAACATGATGAAATCTTGAAATTTTCTCACCAAGATTAAATTTTGATAGCAACCCACCACATTAATATGTAAATAGAAGACTCAACACTATCAAACACTAGCCTACATGCTCAATAATTTAAAATTTTCAAGAAATTGACAAAACTAGCATGTAGAATGTTGAAAAAGTAAGCTCTAAAAATGAAAACATGGAGAAATCTTGAAATTTTCCCATCAATTCCAATTTTGACAGCACTTCACCTCATTTATACCTACAAGGAAAACTCAAAACATGCAAACTCAACAAAACAAGTTAAGAAAAATAAGTTGGATCAACATGTGTAAAAGAGGGTTAGTAACAAAAAATGAAACTTAACTACAAAAACTTGAAATTAAGTGCAAAGGAAAATGGAGTAAGTCCCACTGGGCATGCCAAATATGTGCATGTATACTTTTCTTAGTGATAAATCAAATGAAACAAGAACTACCACCTAAAATAGTTCTACAATTTAGCTAAAACAAAGCATAAATACCATCAAGATAGAGAACTAAGCAAGATCTAAACTAACATTATAACTTTGAAAACATGAGATCAAAACTATGCATGTTATTTTAACATCTCTACTCTCCTAGATTACCAACAAGAATGAATGGACCTATTTAGCTCCAATGGCAATAAAAAAATTGCTTTGTTTGATCCTTAAAGAATGCAAGAATAGGAAGCTTTAGCTCTTAACAATGGTGACCTCTCAAGAAAACAAAAGACAAGCTCTTAGTCTCTTTGTTATATGCTTTGCATTTTCTCTCTTAACAAGTTTAGGTGTATGTATAAAGGTAGGAGGAGGGCTATTTATATATCCCAAAGGATAAAGGATTCAACACATTCTCATGAATGTGTGATAAAGGTAAAACATGATTAGGAATGGATAAGGTTGCTTTATTAAAGGTAACCTTACTTTAGAAGGGTTTAATTTATGCTTAGCAAGTCATGGGAGTTGGGGGGTGCTTTAATTAATCAAATGTGATTAACTAATAGGTAGATGTGAGCTTATAAAAGCTAATTAGATGAATATTAGTATGATTTAGGCTATTAGAAAGGGATTAAATCAATTAAATATTGATTTACTAGTTAAATGAAGGGGAAGACTAATTAATTAATCTAGATAGAAGAGGTGATTTATTAACGGAAGGTTGTTAATTAGGGTGTTCATTGGATAGGTGACTTAATCAATTAGTGTATTGTAATTAATTAACGGTAATAAGAATGAATATGAGCACTTTTGACGATATGTTGTCGATTTGCGAGAAAAGGGATAATTAGTGCAATTTAAGTATTTAAATTACTTGGGCATAATTATAGGTGTCTACAAGCCCCCTAACAAAATGGGTCCTACAACTTGATGGTTTAACTCTCACTACCCTAGGAATCATCAAGGATATTAAGTTAACCCTCCATGCATGTCAAACCCTAACAATAACTCAAGATGTGTCAATCATTGACTTACCCCTTCTATTTTCCTTATGTTTGTCAAGAGACTTTACTATTAAAGTGGGTGGTTACTTATCCTATGACTTGACCCATATGTTACTCAAGATAAGGTATGGGACCCAATTTACCATACAAGCTCAGCCAATATTTTCCTATCATGTAGAGTCATATGTCCCATCCCCTCCCCAAGCCAACTATTTAATCTAAGAAGAACAAGTTTCAGTTTCTAAAGAGCAACCTCTCGCACCTCCTATCCTAGACTTAGTGTTAGATGAATGGTCAAAAAGGAACCACAGATTTGATCCATATGCTGAGGATATGGAAGCTTAAGAAACTGGGATTGGTACCTACTGCATCCTTAACAAAGAAGTTGTGTTTCCGCGTGCGCTAAAGCAAAGTAAAGATAACCTTGTCATATGGAGGTTATACTTTGATGTATCCAGAAGTAGAAACAAGGTGGGAGAAGGATTTGTTATAATTTCCCATAAGGATAAGAATTATTCTTTGCACATAGGTTGTATTTCGCATGTTCCAACAATGTGGTAGAATACGAGGCAATGGTGCATGGTTTTCTTATCACTGAAAAAAAGAAGATTAAGGTGTTGAAGATCTTTGGGGACATAAAACTGGTTATCCACCAAGTCACCAATAAGTGTGCAACAAATAATAAACTTCTAAAAGATTATAGAAATAGATTCTGGGATCTCCTTTAGATCTTTGATGCTCTAAATCTGTAGGTGGTGCCACACAAGATGAACAAAGAGGCTGATCAGATGGCCTCACTTGGTTTGTAGTTATCCCCTACTAAGGAATTTGTCAAAGGAAGCACTCAAAAAATCAATATGGTGATTAGGCCATCCATTCTAGACAACAAAATCAGCTAGCGGGTGTTTCACAGTGATGCGTGGATCATCCAGTTCATCCGGAATGAAGCAAGAGTTCTCATCAACCATGCAATTTGATTTGCATGACATTTATGGTAACCAAGTGATATACCTGAAGACAAACAATTTTCCTAAAGGGATAGTCACATTAGAACAAATTTTTATCCCTGATGATGAATTCAAGGGTGAAGAAAAGTATATTTGAGTGGCGCAATAAGACTTCTCCCCAGTCACTATTATGTGCAAGAAGGACTTGTTGCTTAGTAAATATTATGCGCATAATGAAAAACAAACCTTCATAGCTCTTTGTCAGAAATATAGTGATATCTTCTCATGGGAATATGAATACCTCAAATGATTTGATTCAAGTGTTTCTCAACACTCCATTAACCTTGATCCTGGTATCAAGCCTATTAGAAAAATGTAGCGGCTAGTTAATCCAAAGATAGAGCCCCTCATGAGGAAGGAGTTATCCAAACTCATTGAGGCTAAGATAATATTTTTGATCAAGTATTCTACTCAGGTAGAAAATCTTGTTATGGTACACAAGAAGAATGGTCAAATTAGACTCTGCATTGATTTCAAAGATTTGAATAAGGCATCATTTAAGGATCATTATCCTTTTCCTTCTATGGAGAGTATTTCAAAGAGTGGGGAACATATGCATATCAAAATATGCCCTTTGGTCTATCAAACATAAGCATAATGTTTCAACATGCCATGGATATTACATTTAAAGGATATATCAATGAGTTCATCTTTCTCTACCTTGACGACATCACAATCTTCTCAAAGCAAGGCACATATCACATGGCCATCTAGAGAAAGTATTTGAGATGTGTAGAAAGTTTGGGGCATCTCTTAACCCGAAGAAGTGAAATTTTACAGTGGCATAAGGAAAGCTTATAGGACATGTGGTCTCAAAGGATGGCATCACAATTGATCCTGAGTGCATTTCAGCCATCCTGGATCTTTCTTTTCCTATGCACAAGAAATCCTTACAGTCCTTTCTTGGAAATATCGACTTTGGTAGGTGATTCATCCCTAACTTTGCAAGACTAGTAAGGCCCATCACCCTCATGCTCAATAAAGAAATAACTTTCAAATGGACAACATAATGAAAAGAAATCTTCCAAAAGATAAAGCAAGAGATTGCTTATGTGCCAACACTCATCAACCAGGATTACTCATTGGATTTCATCATTTATGATTATGACACTGATGCAAGTGTTGCTACTGTTCTGACATAGGAAAATGAACAAGGAATGGAGAAAATAATGGATTTATTCAATCAAACACTAAAGTACTATGAGTTAGTATATAGTCACATGGAGAAATAGGTATACACCATCAAGTGTGTGCTCAAGAAGTTTAAAAGCATGTTCTCTACAAACCACATCAAGGTGTTAGTTTCATATGCAAGTGTTCAAAATTTCACCATGGGGGCACAGATCAATGAGAAGAGATCATGATGGGTGACCAAAATAATGGAATGTTATGTGAATATCAAATCCACAAAGCTGGTTAGAGGTAACACATTGTGCAGAAAACTTGCTGAGGACCTACAAAATGAACCTGAGACTTCATTATTTCTAGATGAATACTTCCCGTGTGCAGAACTTGAATAGAATGAAGTGTTTGGTGTGCAAAAATGGATGAAGGGCATGATCACATTCCTTTCTAAGGGAACATACCATCCTAGTTTGAACAAATAAAAGATAATACATATGATGTTACAATCTATCCCAAATGTGTTGATTAATGGTCTTCTCTTAAAAAAGAATCTTGATGGCATGTTGTTAAGGTGTATTGATGGAACACAAAATGAAAAGGTGTTAGCATAATTTCACAAAGGATTATCTGGTGAAAACTTCTATGCCAAATCTATAGCAACAAATATCATGATGGCATGACTTATTTGGCCTACCCTATTTGTGGACATGCACAAGTGGGTCACAAAATGTAGAGAATTCACTTTCTTTATAGGTGAGAAAAGATTGAAAATTCTTCCCCTCTAACCAATCCAAGTGGATCAAACTTTTACATAACTAGGTCTTAAATTCATAGGCATGATCAATCCTCTTTCAAGTGCTAGCCACAAATGGTTGCTAACAGCTACGAAATACTTCACAAGATGGAAAAAATCTATCACGCTCAAGGACTCAACAAAGGTATTTATTTTGAACTTCCTCAAAGGAATTATAACAAGGTTTGGTGTTCCTCGAACCATTATGTCTGATAACATAAAATCCTTCCTTGGTACCAAAATAATTGATTGGCACTAAGCCTTAGAATATACTTGAAGACTTCTTCCAACTATTACCCTGAGGGAAATGACTTGGCATAGTCAACAGATGAGAGCCTGATCAGGATCATAAAGTGAACAATGAATATCAGCCAAAGAAAGTGGAATACAAGGGTCTCGGGTGTGCTCTGGGTATATATAATCAAAATAAATAAGGAAATAGGTACATCACCTTATCAGTTGGTTTATGGTAAGGAAGCCATAATCCCCTTATCTCTTGAGTTGCCTTCACTAGAGTTTTCCTAGCAGTTGGAATTTGAGGTCCTAGATCAAAGCAAAATTAGAATGGCAGAGCTATCTAAACTTGAAGAATAAAGGAACTCTACTGTGATAAAGCTAGAACAACATCAACAAGAAATAGAGAAGTGGTTTGATAGGAAGGCTAGGCCTCAAACTTTCAAAGTTGGGGACTCTGTCTTAAAATGGAATGCTGAAAAAGCTAAACCAGGACATCAGTCAAAGCTTTATGCACTTTGGAGTGGCCCATATATCATCAGTTTCACGCAAGGAGGCTAACTCTTTTAAGTTGTCTCATCTTAATGGAGGTGCACTGTAAATCTTAGTTAATGGGATATATCTCAAACCCTTCCATTGAATTTACTACATCATTTTGTATATACTAGAGTATTTTTCAATTCCTCCAAGTGCGATACACACACATTGTTTTTTTGTACATAGTTATTTCTTCTTGCGTGCTTCTTACACACACTCTTCTTTTACATTGAGGATGTCAGTTATCTTTCTAAAAGTCTTCAATAGTTTTGGGCTGGATTCATAATAGAGTTTAGAATACATTTCAAAGTGACTTTAGGGGTAGTTCATTAAGTTACAGATCAAAATTTATATTTCCCAAGCGCACTCCATGCCCAATGGATGATCCATGCTACTGATCTCCTTCTTCCAGTAGGAAGATGGCCCCAAAAGCCACCAAACTATTATCCACAATAAATCCTCAAGTTATTTGGATAACCCATATCTCCATTCTGGCTCTATGGTTTCATTTTTTGCTTATGAGTAATTTGATTACTCCCTTCCTTCCATGCCTTTTCCTTTCCATATTACTTTTCCTCTTTGTTCCATCCTCCCCTTTTGGATGCACTCTCTATGCACTCACCTTCTTCTTAGCACTGCATTTAGCCTTTTTGTGCACCTTGACCTTGCTTCCCAAAAATCAGCTAAGGCCTTAGCATCTTCACATACCATTTCCTCACACACCCTTCTCTCACGTGCCCCACACATCATTCTATAATGATTGTGCCTTTGACATGTGTTTCTCCAACAGATGTTTGTCCCATTCCTCCCATATGCATTACCTTTATGCGGACCTCCCCACTATTTTATTTCACACTCCATTTATCTGCATGCATGACTTTTCACCTTCCTCTACCCCATTTTTTGCTACATCATACCATGACAACATTTAGTGTGCTTTATGCAACCAATCAAAGTGCGCCAGCTGAGCAAAAAATCCTCACAACCAACTGGTGTGTGACACATGGCATAAATGATAAAGCATTTTCACAAGTTGGCCATTTTTTTTAGCCAATCTACGTTCACCACATGTCTTGCATGCACAGATGGCTCTGACAATATTTTGACAACCATATCTTTTTCTATAGAGCTTCGATTTGCATGCACATAGTCTCAATCGATAGATGATGACGTAGGTTAAAGTGCTTGATATTCACATTAAAAATTTTGGTGGGTGTAGTAAGTGAGAAATGGGAAAATGTCTTTATGGGCATTGATGAGTAGATCTGATTGCTCCAACCACTTGATTTGACATGGATTTTACCTCCTTCCTTCTCCTACATGCCGAATAGACTTAAGGAAGTGCATTTGATAGATTTGTAGGAATTGAATGCTTATTGTTGGTGATTGTATTTCAAAGTCAGGTTTTACCTCTTTCACCTCTTCTTCTTACATTAATTCATCTATAAATGTAAGAGCTTGGCTCATTGTTAATGTTAGACATTTTGGATCCTTAAGCTCTTTGCTAAGGACTTCATATATTTGTATTTTGAGTTACAGACCTATAGATCTTGCTCATGCATATGGATATCAACCTATCTCACCATTATAACAGTCTATGCATTTCAAGAAGTAATGGAAGCATTATTTTATGGTTATTCTATGTCCTAACATGTTTGTATTCCTTCTTTTGTCTTTCCTTTTGAATTGTGTGTTTTTTGTGTCACCTTATGTCCCTTCTAGCTCCATTTTGTAGTTGTGTTTTTTGGAACTGATTGTTTAATTACCTGCTGCATTATACTACATGTTCCCAGCCTTCTCTCATGTTTTCTCTTTCATTTTCACTCAAAATAGCTAATGTTCATCCCTATTTGTTTTGGTGCTAACGTCTCCCTTAGTTTATTTTATCATTTTTTATCCTTCTATCCCTAGCCCCTTAGCATTTTTGCTTAGTTTTCTCTTCTAGTATTAGGAGTAATAGTAGCAGTGGAAATAGATAGAGGATATGACCTTATTCATAGATCTATCTCAAGTGCGCAAGGTCCCACAACTTGGAGATGATTCCATTGTTGTCTCAAACAACTTGGTTCATCCATATCCGAGACATGGGTTCATGTTTGAATGACCAATAAAATCTTATGGTTTTATTTGCAAAACTATTTGTGTGTGTTTTAGAGGTATTTCAACCTCTTGCAGTTGGATCCACATCATTTAGTAGGTGAAATATTGTAAAAATGGAAAATCTAGGAAGGTGAAATGACATAATAGAGATATTCAAATTGAATATTGAGTTGGAAGATGTCAAATGTTTCACATCTTGAACAAATTGTATGGTGTAAGACAAGAGAAGTATGGTGCAGAATAAAAATTTGTAACATGATGCACAAATATATTTTGTTAATTTGATTAATAAATATTTCATAAATTTATGTCAGATTAGAGTGTAAAGATGATAAAATCGTGAAATAGCATAAATATATACTAACTGAATTTAATTGTGAGAATTTTTCTTAGGAAGGGAACATAATGAAACTTGTCATTGTAAAAGGACAAGTTGTCAATTTATAGTATCTATCGTAGATAATAACAATGGAAAAAAATCAATATATAAATAATGTGCTACTCTATCTTATTTTGTAACGTAATTCATCCATCTAATCAATAATACCAACAAAAAACAAAAAGGAAAATTTATGCATAAATACCTTTTGAATACACAATTAGTACATTAATCTCCCATAGGACTAGTAACATCCTACAAGATATTTCATGTGGGTGGATTAGAATAAGGATGAGTGGCATACCTAACTATAAAAATGTTGGGACCCTAATGAATTGATATACCATGATGGAAAAATCCATTTTTTGTCCTTTCTAGTGATCAAATAATCCATATTAGGTGAATCCCAATTATAGTATCTTGTATACCTTAAAACATTTAATACCTTTAAGAGAATTTTTAGAAAGCACGAGGAAAAAAATATGCGACAATGTTATTTTTTAGGAAAAATACCTCTATGGTTATTATAAATAAGGGACATAATCTAAATTCACAACCTTCTCTAGCTGATAGCATTGATCATGGTTGATGAAGTTAACTAATAAAATTATTTCTAAATAGAAATAAATAGGGTTGATTCCTTCGACTAGATTATTTCTAGAAGAGGGTTCTAATGGGGATAAGGAATGGGAGAAAAGTAAAGAAACAAAACAAGATCTGAAAGGGATTTGAAGGTGTTGGAGGTAGATATGAAGGTGATAACAAGCGCGTAGTAAGAGGATAGGAAATGTAAGTGTCAAGGAAGGTGTAATAAGGTATGTTAAGGCATAGTAGGATGATATAAGGAAAAAAATATTATAAATAAAATATTTCACATATAATTATTCCAACCACCCAACTTGTTCTTGACATGAACTATAAGGAAATAGGTTGGGGTGATTACTTCATGAATGACCTACAAAAGAAAATTTTTTATAAGGAAAAAAGGTTAAGATATACACATAGGGTGATCCAAAATTGGACTTGCGATATGCCCAATTCATGTAATTTTCATTCTAAACACTTTAAAAATGCATTTCTTATAAAATAATAATAGAACCTATATGTTTTGATGACATATTTGGATTCCTCTCTAAATAATACACACCTTAAAAAAACCCCCACTTTTGAGTTCATATGAAAGTGTTATGGCCATAGGAAGATAGTGGACATTTTTTAGTTACACAACCACTAGTATGCACAACTTTCAGTTTACATAAACTGATGATTCTATCATGGGATAATGTAAAACACTGGTAAGAAATAGATGAGAATGATTCACCTTACTAAATATTTTCTTAGGATATTCTAATGTCAAGGGAATACTTGCAGGAGTGTTAGGTGTCATTTATCATAAACTAATGTAATAATAGTTACAAAAATTGTATTCCCATTACTGTTATAAGGAAGTTGGAGTCTTTTTTCATGGTTATACAATGATTTTCCAGTAGTGAGAGGTTATTTATTGTGATTTTTTCTTAAAGACGTATTTGAAAGGAGTTAAATTATCACGTTTTATAAAATATTTGGAGAGAAAGAGTGAAACCTTGACTCCATGAAGGCTATTAATGACAATACTTTGTACATTTGAGTGAATTACATAGCGAGAGGGGAGTGCAGTTTCCTCATCCACTAGAGTTTTCTCCCCTTTTGGGTTTCTCTAAGATAAAAAATTATGTTCACATAGATCTAAAAAATTTCATATTCATCATATGTGTGTGTTTAAAACTGTGCACAAATTCATTTATATCTCTTCATAGCTCTTTTTGATATAAAATGAGTTATTTTACAATCTCTTTGTAAGATAGGAATCACAAGGTTTGTTTTGGTGAATCTAGCATGGAATAATCACTTGGCTTATGGATCAAATTGGTATCAGAGATATTTATTATTATTATTGTTATTTTTTTGGTAGTGTTAGTACATTATATTATATTTTATGCCCATCACTAGAATCAATAGTGTCAATGGTGAAGGTATCCTAGTTCCCTTTGAAGCAAACATTGTAAAAAGAAAGTGAAATAAATAATTTCATATCAATGCCCTTATGATGATGAATATTCTCTAGTATTAGATGATATATTTCACAAGCTTGAAGAGGACATGGCTAACATATCTCTTTCTATGTGTAATTTTGGCCATCTGGATTCTATCATGAGACTTCTCATGGAAAATATTTGTGTTTCTATTGAGGCACTAAGGAAAAGTAAATGAGGAGGATGTTCCTAAATGTGAGAGGATTAAATAATCACCACATTACAACTCATCTCCACCTCCATTAAAGGTTGAGGAAAATATTGAAATTTAGACACATGATATAGATGTGAATGAGAGAGGCTAGACCATTGGATAAATTAGCCTGAGGCATACATTAGTTTATATAAAACTAATGAATGTCAAAAAATATCATTTTAAAGGTTTAAGTTATCTAAATATTCATTATATTGGTTTGATAGTTATTTTCATTCATTGGTTATGAGGAAGCTGCCACCCCTTAGTAAGTGGGAGATATTTAAAGTTTTGATTAAGAAAAAATTCAATCCTATTTTCTATTTAAAGAGAAAAGATATAATATTTGGAAATATCTTAGTTAAGAACAAGGATAAAGTTTGTAGTATTACACCAACATGTTTCAAAATATGGTAATGCTTATGGGTCAAGACACATTTAATCATGACATTTTGATGAATTATGTTGGTGGATTTCATTAACACTTGAGGAGGTTGGTATTGCTAGCTAATCCCAAGCATCTTGACGAGGCTTGTTCTCAAGCTCATTACATTAAGATGAATGAGGAAAATGGTTCATATCCCTCTTTAGATGATGATAAGAAAGGTGAGTTAAATTCTACTTTCATTTCTAAAAACTAATGTGAAAAACATTTTGGGTATTATGATGTGAATGGTCATACCTAAAAGACTTGTTATATGTTGCATAAGGAATTTCATCCTCTTAGTAACAAGAGGAAGAAGAATGTTATGGCCTTGGTTATAGAAAAATAGAATGGGTGCAACCAAGATGGAGAAGAGATAATGTTCTTTATTTCTCTTCAAGGAAAGATATATTTGGAAAACTCCCATAAAATGGTTGCTCCACAAAAAGGTTATATTTGTAAGATTTTTCATATCAATGATCAGATTAAGAAGTCAAGGGTAGATGTTTTTTTTAATTCACATTCTCAATAAAATTTAATTAGTAGATATATGGTAGATAGACTTGGGTAGGAAGTGGAAAATCATCTTGATCTTTAGACATTAGGTTGGGTGAATCAAGGAGAAGAGATTAAGGTTTCCAAGAAATGTAAAGTCAAGTTTATTAAAAATTAACATTTCATTGAAAATGTTGTTATAGATGTAATACTTATGAATGTTTTTGGCATAGTATTTAGTAGATCTTACATGTATGAGCATGATGCCATATTCATGAAGAGGGAAAATCAATATTGGCTCATCAAGGATTGGAAGAGATCATTATCCATTCCTATAAAAGGAAATATCAAATTTCCTTGATATGTTAACCTTAAGGTAAATTTTTTTTGAATGCTAGTGGAAATATTTATTTCCTCCTTTTTAAATCTAGGGGGATTATTTGTTGAAACTACTATATGAATTATCTACTAACAAGGGGAAAACCTTTCCACCTAGGTGTTTTAAACCTTTTTTGATGGAATGCAATTGACCATAGAAGATAAAGAGAAGAGGTGAATGTTGGAGTTCATAAGATGCACCTCTAAGAGATAGAAGATATGTGGGGATGAATCTTCTCACTTAAGTATTTCTTAAAGAGTTTAAGGACTTAAAAGCCTGAAATTGGGGAGGTGTGATCCAAAATTGGGTCTAAAACATGCCAAATTCAAGTAATTTACATTCTATTTAAAAAATAAATAAATTTATTGTAAAAGAATCATAGAACATATATGTTTTGAATTAATATTTGAAATCCTATCTAAAAAACACAAACTTTACTAAAATGACAACCGATTTCAAATTGTCTGAAAATGTTATGGCATAGTAAAAATAGAAGACATTTGTTGGTTACAAAACCACCTCTAAAGAAACACTAGTGGTTGTAGAAACATCAATGGTGGTTTTTCAACAACCATGGTGGCTACATAACCTCAAGTATACACAAGGGGTAGTTGCACAATCTCTAGTTTGTGTAAAGTAACATTTCTACCGCGTAACAACATAAAACACTAGTAACAAATGAGAATGATTCATCTTCCAAAATAGTTTATTGTTAGATTATCATGGAAGGGGAATATTATCAAGACTGTTAGGTGTCAGTTATCATGAGATAATTTAAGAGTAGTTATGGAATCTATATTTCCATTGTTGTTATAAAAAAATTGGAGTCTTTTTCTATGGTTAGACATTTATTTCCTAGCATTGAGAGTTTATTATTCTGAGTTATTAGATAAGTATTAGATATGTTTTAATGATGGTTTTTGAAATATTTAGAGAGAAAGAGTGAAATATCAACTCCAGGAAGGCCATTTATGGAGTTATTTTATACATTTGAGTGAATTAAATAGTGAAAAAGGAGTACAGTTTCCTAACCCACTAGAATTTTCTCCCGTTTTGGATTTCTCCAAGATAGAAATATTATATTCACAAGTGTTTGAAATGTTATTTACTTCTCTAATGTGTTTATTTAATATTATGCACATTAAATTACAAATCTTCATATCAATGTTTGATATAAAAAAGTGTTATTTTATAGTCTCTTTGTAAGCTAGGAATCACAAGGTCTATTTTGGTGAAATATAGTGAGGAATATCTACGTAGTTTATGGATCTTAGGGTATTCCATTAACTATCACCATAGGTAATTATGACATTAAATTATGTATTTAATTATATTTAAATAATGGTATGGATGAAATATTACTTGAATTCTCTTGGCTTACTCAAGTACCATCCATTCCATATAAATTACACCAATCCTTAAATATTTTACATAATAACAAATTGATTAATATTTGATGAACCCCTTATGAGTCAGAAATTAAAAACCCACATTAGTTATTACCAAAATTTATACAAAAATAATAAATTAGAAAACCTCAAGTGATAGCATCTTGAGTTCAAGTACATACTCATTGATTCATTAAAGTAGTATTACCATGTAACATCTTTGATGTGTTCAAGCAAATACACCTTGTATGATTTAAATTACATGATTCTAAAAATTTAATATTTATAAGAGGATAAAGAAATATATCACACCTATTTTATGCAGGAATGATAAAACTATTAGTGATGATGATTTGGGATACCATACAACTTGTGCTCATATATTTTTATGATACTTGTTATATATCTAACTTCTCATATTCATAAATCATGAGATTTAAGTATCTTAATCATGATGATGAGTTGGAATATTATTACAAACATGAACAATTTATCATCTAATATTTCTATAAAACCCCATGTGCTTAACTAGAACAATTTATTATTTTCTCTAATTTCATTTATTTTTAATATGCCTAGTCATTTACTTCACCTAGTGTTTCATTTGAATCATTCATTTATTTTTATTTCCTCTTCATTATTATTATTTATAAAGTTTTAAATTACCTTATTATTTAATGTTCAATTTTTTATTAATCAATATGTAAGCCCTTGTTTTATCTTTATTTAATTATTTATTTGATAGACCTTTCATTGTTGTTTCCAATTCCAAAAGTATACTTGGACTTCATCGTTATGAAAAATCATACATATTAATTTTTTAAAATTTGATATGTACTAGTTTATAAGGGAGGTTTTAGGTTAGTATGAATATACCTCTCCATGCTTCAACTCATTTTTGACCCTTGGATTATTTTATTGATTATTGATTGATAATAGTATTCATGTTTTCTCATGTTTTTTCACCTTGTATTTTTTCTTTGTTCACATAATTTTTCACCTCTTGGATTCTATATTTCTAAAAATAATAATAATATAAATGTTCATGTTTACATAGTCATACAAAAAACATATCACACCTACCTTCATATTGGTATAGTTTTACACATACATTGATTATGCACATGATTCTCTTTATTTTCATTTAATTAGATGTGGTATATTCATGTTATAATTGGTCTTGGTATTATAGTTTACTTTTAGATTTATTATTCCTACACTGAATGAAATTGTTACAATGGGGGCTCACATATTATCATGATAATTTTAGTTTTATTTTGAAACTCCATCATTCATATTTTTACACTATCATATCAATCTCTATAATTTATTTTACATATATCTCCCTAGATTATATATTTTTTGATTGGTTACATGATTTATTTATCTTATTTCACATGATTGATATATAATGCTCACTATTATGTCTCAAATTGTTTTATTGTTCTTTGATGTTCTTGTGTTTCTTTCTTGGAAAGTAATGTCTTTTCCACAAAGGATCAATATCAATATCACTTATGTGTTGTTTATTTTTATTTTCTAATGTTCAAGATTTATATGAGGGTTTGAATAGTTATTTTTATTAGTTTATATACTTATGTGTGTTTATATTGGTTTTCCATTATCCATATCATACACATATTATAAGAGATATTAGTCTTGGAACCTACATTTCCATTGTTTATATGTGTTGGCAATAAAATTAGTTGGGTGGAAAAATTTGTAGGTTTCTTGCCAACGCTCTAGGAATCTAAGTCCCTCTACTTAAATGATGTAACTTTCATGTTTACATACACGTGAAAAGTGATTTCTGTGGTGGTATTTCCACCAGAGATCCAACAGGGTAACTCCACTCACCCTGTGGCAAAGATAGAAATTTCTTGTTAGAGAGTACTTTGAGAGAGAAGCGAAAAGGGAGTGAGAAAAAGAAAGGAGGTGATTAATGCCATGGGTAGAAAATCAGAATCCCACACCCATTAATCACAAAGTTCCAACACATATGACCAATTAGAACTTACGAGCATAAAGAATCAGTAAATCCCTTAGCAAACAAAGGCTATAAAATCCTTCTTCTTGTATTGATGCTCGAGCAGAAGTTGTACATAGCAAGAATAGAGGAATGTAAGAGTGGGAAAATAGAACAATTTCAGCTATCTCTTTGTTCCTTCACAAGCCCAAATGAGGGGCTCAATACAATTTATAGAAGAGAGATGCCTCTTCATCTTCCTAATGACACTTCATATGCCTTTTTCTAACTTTAGACTCTTGATATTCCTAAGAAAATATTAAGTCCCTTTTATATAATCAAGGTGACTTAATTTACATTATGTTTCTAAAGTTATTTTTTTGAATAACTTAAAGGCATATTAAAAAGTTGAAAACCCAATGAAGAATTAGAACATTTGAAGAGAGAGAAATTTGGGGGGAGGAAGAGAGGAGAGAGAGAAGGAAGAAGAAGGGGGAAATAATGATGTTGATGATGAAAGATCCACCTCCGATGTAGTCCAGAACTCCTTCCAGATGGCTTGATGGAATGTCCCAATGTGATGATCTCTGAATCCCTGAACTATTTGCACCCTGAGAAGCTCCTTTGAATGGTTCAAGGACACCTTGGGTTTAAGTGTTCAAAAACACTTGTTGAATGACTTCATTGATGACCACGAACACTGAATCATAAAGATCCTTTCCGAAGAGATAGGAACTCACAACCAATTTTCTACCAAGTTGAATGAACTATTTCACTGATGACTGCAACATTCCACCCTACACATGATATACTTGTTACTTGAACCATGTAGTGAGTGTCAAAAACACTGTCGAGTTCCCTGAGATGGATCTCAAATGCCCTATGAGAAATGCCTATGATGATCCCGAATGATGGTGTTGACCTAAATGATCATCCCTCTATGTCCCATTGTGCTAAAACTACCCTTTGAGTGTGACTTACCATTAATAGCAAGTGCCCAGATGGGAGACTTACTATTTTTGGTAAGGGGTGATTTTTGCCTCTTCTTGACCATCCTGATGTGATGAAATTCTTCATTCAATCCTGTGCACACTACCTTTTCCTGGCCACTTCTTGGGGTGACTTACTATTTTTAGTAAGCACCCATATAGGGAGATTACTATTTTTAGTAAGTGTTCATTTTTGTTGTTTTCTACTCTGGACAATCATTCTAACTTCCTGATGATCTTCAGTGCACACTGCCTTCGCCATAGCCAATTTTGATGATGACTTTCCAAACATAGAAAACATGTATAAGAAAGCTTAATATTTTTGGAAAGTGGATTTATAGTGCTTGGTTTGTGATGGAACACATATTTTTGGACTCAACTCATGTCGTCACGATCTTATCCTCTGAATTTCACTTGATTTCACCCACTAGAATGCTTGGAAATAAAATTTGAAATTTTCACCTGGTAGTGGCTTTGGGCACGGAGCTGTCATGGTGGCCATTAATGGAGCTCAAACTTTGTAGGTCTAGTTTTTACCTCCGATCCTGATGAAATTGAATCCATTGGGATAGGTTTTTTATTTAGATTCTATGTGCAAAATTTTAGCTTGATTCCATTGTCGGATTGATGGGAAATCCAACGAATGTGAGCTAGGGCACAAAATGGGTTTTTTATGAAACAAATGATTTAGGGCATCATTCAATCTCCAATTTGTTGTATCTTGATCATCTTGGGAAATGAGGAAGTCTGTAAAATATCTCATCTCAATCTGACTTGTATTTTGCAAGATATGAAGATTTTTTGATTGGGAGACTTCGTAGTTATGTGGCAAAAAAATATTCATTTTTCTTCATTTCTATGCCATTTTAATCCATTATTTTTATTATTTTCAATGTTTTATCCTCATCCAATCATGGAAAAATTGTAAAAATGGGTCTAATATTCTGATTCTTCTTAAAACTCTTCAGAAAATGACATCCTTCCTTGGAATCACTGAGTGTGCCCACTCAAAATGAACTCACCTAGGAAGCATGCATGGTTTTATAAAAATTATAATGTTCCATCATGTAGTGGATCTTCTCAGCTTTCCGATGAGTATTTTTTTTCCTCCTAACTCCTTACGGAGCTCCCACAATCGTCCGACAAAGATCAGGTACCTATTTTGACTACCTTCTCCTCACAGGGGCTGAAACTTGGTCATATGAGAAACCATGTGGAAATGAGGGAGAAAGGTGAAATTTTATGTCAATTTCATCCCTTTGGAAAAAGGGATGAATGGGACATAAATTTCCACTTTGTGCCTCATCGCGACACTTGGCGATCATCCATGTAGGGAGAGGGAAGGTTCAAACTTAGCTCTCGGGGGCTTAATTGACAAAGGGAGGTCATATTGGTGTTTTGGGGGCTAAAAGGGGCTTGGAGTAATTTTGTGTCCCATTTTTCCCTTTTAAAAATGGACATAAGGGACATGAAAATGTTCCTTAACCATAGGATTGCCATGTGTCCCATAAAAAATTTGACTAAGTGTCGAAGAGTGTACCTTGAGAGCCGACTTGTGAAGGCCATATCTTGAGCTCCTGGATGAGTTTTCAGGATCTAGCTTTATATGATTTTGATTGGAAAAGGAATTTTGAGAAGAATGGTGATGGTAAAAAGACTCAATTACTTAATTTAACACTTCCAAATGGCTCATTTTTTCTTAGAACTCTAACTTTGTGCTAAAAGAATGAGCTGCCTATAAAAAAGTATGGGTTTCGAGGAGTCCCATTTTTTCCATCATGTAGAGCATTGAAAATAATTTCCATAGGTACATTTTTTAGCTTATAAATCACTATGGATCTCCCAAAATATTTCTTTGAAGTTCAGGTCCCTTTTCACGGTGCATGCTCGTTCAGGCCCAAAAACCCACTTTCACTGAATCAACTCCAAAACCTCAGAAACTTCCCTAAATATTCCAAAATCAACTCCATAACATTTTTAGCACTTGAATACTCCTCTATAGTGAATTTTTTCTTCTGATCCACTCTAGGGGTGGTGTACTAGTCCTAGGAAGGCTGATGGTAGCCCTTCCCAAAACTACTCAAATACTTGAATGTTCTAGAAGGTCCTAAATCACCTAGGGGGATAATTTTATTTCCTAAATCACCTAGGGGAATAATTGACATTCACTTAGGGATCATTAGACTGATATGGATAAGACTGGTGATTGGGATAAACCTGACCTGGGGGTGTCTTGGGAAGGTATGACTTTGAAATTTTTTTGACAATGTGGTCCGTTGTCATGCTTGAAAATTGGAAATTTTCCTGTTGCACATTTGTATGACAACAACTGGCTCTAGCTTGGGGACATGTTATGGACTGAGCAAAAAAGATATGGCATGAGAACTCCTAGAATCTCAATTTACAATACGTTGACCAGTGCCTTATCCATTGGGCTTTACATGAGTCACATACAACTTACACGAGATGTCCAGAAAGGAAGAACACACACACAAAAAGTGATGAAAGGAAACACAAAACACATGGAAAGGGAAAACACACAAAAGGAAAGGGAAACACACACCTAAAAATCACCTATGGTACAATGTGGGGGATAACCCACTTTCACTGAAGCACTTCTCTCTCCTTAGAGGTTACCTCCGAAGAGGTAACTGTGAATGATGAAGCTCTGCAAAGTTGTTGACTGGTTCCAGAAAGTATCCACCTCTCCTCAATTGCTTATAAAATCTATAGTGCTCTCACAACTATCTTTGTAATTTGTAGGAGTGAGCCTACATGAGATTCTTGATGCTCGGGTCTTTTCTCAGAGATTCCATTGCCTTTATTTCCTTTGAAATCTATCTCTGTGCTTATCCACACTATTTGCTTTTTTCTTCTATCATACCATTACTACTCCAGGGATGGTTCTTATTTGAATAGATTGAGTACCTTGAGTTTTATTTTTCCACCCATTCATGTTCCTGGACATCCTTTCTCCAATAAGCATTGAATTCACCTTTTTGACTCATATCAATATGAGGAGTCTGAGTGTTGAGTGAAGGATCACAAATGAATTCATATCCATCATGAGATATTTTGAAATTGGGTGAAGAATCATACATAACCTCATGCCTATCCTGTATGGCCATATCTTGAATCAAGTGGTTGAGACTCAGCTCAGGATCCTCTGTACCTTCTACAACATCCAAAATGTCTTGAACTGAATCCTTATTTGGTACTTCAAAATTTCATCTTCACCCTTATTTGAAAATTCTTCACTTTGAGATCTAAGGAACCCATCAAGAGGCATTGTTTTGATATCTTGAGGTTCATTATATTCTATCACTTCTTCATTTAGAGGAATCTCAATTTTGAGGGCTTCAAAACTCCTTGCTTCAACTTATTCACAAGAGAAAGAGTTCTCCTCTTCAAATGGGGAAGAAAATACTTCACTTTCATCATCAACTATCTCAGGAGGGACATCAGGCTCTTCACCTTGCTTTGCTTCATCATGCTCCAACCTTCAAATCAATTGAGGATTCAAATTGGATTCTTGCTTGTCTTATAAATCCATGGCTCACATTAGGAATTTGAGACTGAGCTCAGGGTATTTTGTTTCTTCTGCAACTTTAAGAAAATTTCACACTGATTCTCCTTTCAAATATTTTGATATCTCATCACAGGTTGGCTTAGCTTCTTCCTCATGAATGAAATACTCGAGAGAATATTCATCTGTGAAGGGGAATGAGAAAATTTCCTCATCATGAAAAGGCTTGTCCACTGATTCCTCTGTTTGAAATTCATCCAGAACTATCTCCTCTTCTTCGTGGCCCACATCATCTGACAATTCAAAATTACCTTTTTGGAGTTCAAATTTCTCAAATATTCTTCAAGGTCCATGCCCCCCAGGAAGGAATGCTTGGTCCTATCAAGATGGGAATCTCATCTTTCCTCCTCAGTTATCACAAAGTAATTCATCCCTGTTATCTTGATACAAGATGTTGGTTCCTGGACTTATCTGGAATTTTACACCGTGTACCTCATATTCTTCTCTGGAAGTAATTTCTCCATGTCTCCCTTCACTGGAATGGTTGCAGAAGACCAATTCATCTGAATTTTCCCTCCCAACTGTTCAGAAGAAAGCTTTTACTTAACAACATTCCAAATGAAGCTGGAATGTCTGCTACCAAAATCATCATGGAAACTTTTTTATCTAGAAATTGGGCGAGATCCACTTGTGCATCTTTGATCTTCCCTACAAGTGGGACTTATTTAGAATCCATGGAGTAACAAGAGCCACTAGGTGGAGTCATGGGAGTTTTAAGAGTTTTGGAAACCTTCATATGCATTACATTATCAAAGGCACCTGAATCTATTATGTAATTTTTCAATACATATTCCCCAATGAGAAGAGAGACATAGAAGGGATCAACCTTGTCGGTCTTTGATGCACTCAGAGTGAACATGTTCTGTGAGGGAGGCATAGGTGGGTTTGGTAGTATTCCTTTGGAGCTAGGGGTTACAACATTGGGTGTTAAACTACCATTCCTTGATATATCAGAAAAATATCTCAAATTTTTTAGGGTGAGTCCACGCAAATATTCAGTTTCAGTAATCTGCACTTTGGATTTGTTTGCATATTCTATGAAGTCAAAAGGGGAAGAAATGCAGATGAGGGGGATGAAGGGACTGATTTTGGAGATGGGATACATTTGGAAGCAAGGGTTGATGTTTTGGAGAACACAAGGCTATTTTAAAAGGTAAAATGGAAACTTTTGAAGCACTATATTTTGCAGGAGTAGATTTAGATTTAGAACTGGAAGAAGGTATTGGAATACTTACTTGGAATTACGAGTGACCTCCCACTTATCACAGGATCAGGTTTCTCCAATGCAGACTCCATGCAAGGTGGGAGTGGAGATCCTCGACTGATTATTTTATTTTATAGAGTCACCATAGGAGGATCTTCAATATCTTCTTTCTCTTTGTGGCAATAGTAGAGGAAGAGGCTCCCTTTTGAGACTGGGAATGAGTAAACACAACACATGAGAAACTAGGTGCATATTTTTCATCATCTTCATCACCTCCAAAATAATCAAAAAATTATTTGTGTCATTATCTACTTCCTCAACCTCCATAGGGTCGTTATCTTCACTTTCTTGTTCCAATCTTTCTTCATATTCTTGAGTCCTGCAATGAGCATTGACAGGTGGGGCCTACAAGGAAAGCCTTTGGGGTGCTCTAGACCATGTGATTCATGTTATTTCTTTGAGGAGATACTCTTTCAAACATTTCCCTCTTCAACGATGTTAGTTCATTTGCCAATTTTTGCAAGACATGATCCGTTCTCTCATCCTTAGGATTATGGGCTTTACCCTTTGAGGGGATTTTTATCTTTCCAGAGAGGATGAGATCATCATCAAGTTAGATGGACCATTATTTGTGCTTCTACAATATTCCTTGGTTGAAATATTGTAGGAAAAGCCCTACCTCTAGTGATTGAGCATTAATGAAGAATCTCTTGACATTATTTTCAAATGGTGAATCCTCTTCTGGTATCCTATGGAGCAACCGGTTGAAACAAGCCACAAAGTCTCTCATAGTTTCATTTTCTCCTTTCTTCATTTGTTGCAATTGAACAAGGAGATCTTGACAGTCCTTAGTATATTTGAATCTTTCCTTGAAAGTTTATTTTGATGTCATTCCAACAAGTGATGGATCGGGAAGGAAGGAGGTAGAACCATTCTGCTGCTTTCTCTTGGAGAGACTCCATAAACAATCTTACAGGGAGCATCTTCATGTTGGACACCAAGAATCCCACATGATGTGGTGAAGGATGATATGTGATCTTCAGGGAGTTGTGTACCATCACCTTTAAACTTGGGAAAGTTCTTTGTGAACAATTTGTCGGTAAATTGTGAAGAGGGGGTTCAAGAGCAAGTGTGGCCTATATTTATTCCCAATGGAATGATGGGTTAAGGTATTTCTTCTTCCTCCACCATTGTTTCTCCCACTTTATCTTAAAATTCTACTTTCAGAAAATTCTTCTTCTGATTCTAGCACTAAAATTTTTTTGCAATAGGAATATGAAAAGACACTTTGGAATATGAAATGTCACTTGTAAGAATCAACAGTGTGTCTTTTAGCAATGGATTTTCGTCAGCTCTCCTTTTTCTTGATTTTTTCAAAAAAATAAAAAATTTCATTTTTTTTTTTCAATTTTTGACCTTATGGTCATATTTTGGGTGTAGATGCTAGCCAAATATACCCCACAGTGGGTGCCAAAAACTGTTGGTGAGAAAATTTGTTCAGGTGGACAAATTTATGGGTTTTTTGCCAACTCTCTGGGAATCAAAGTCCCTCTACTTAAATGGTGTAACTTTCATGTTTACATGCACATGAAAAGGTGATTTTCTATGGTGGCCTTTTGCTAGGGATCCAATAGGGGGACAATCCACTGACCCTGTGGAAAAGCTAGCAATTTCTTGCTAGAGAAGTACTTTGTTTGAGAGAAGGGGAAGGGAGTGAGAAAAGAGGTTAGGAGAACTAATGCCATGGGTAGAAAATCAGATTCCCACACACTAGTTAGAAAGTTCAACACATGCATTTAATTTGAGAAAAAATAATCCAAAATGGAATGCTACCAATTAGGAAACTTATGCATATAAAGATGCACATATTCATATGCCTTGGAAAACAAAAACTTCTTCCTTGTATTGATGCATTTCAATCAAAGTTGTACATAGATTGTGAGAATGGAGGAAAATAAGAGGGGAAAATAGAATAAAATGGATATATCTTTGTTCTGTCTAAGTACAATGCACTCTTGAGTTTACAAAATTGAATCACCAACTAAGAAAAATCCCAAATGAGGGGCTCAATAAAATTTATAGAAAGAGAGATGCCTCTTCATATTTCTAATGACACTTCATATGCCTTTTTCTAACTTTAGAATTTAGATATTCCTAAGAAAATATTAAGCCCCTTTTCTATAATCAAGGTGACTTAATTTAAATTTTGTTTCTAAAGTTATTTTTGAATAACTTTAAGGCATATTAAAAATTACAAACCCCAACAAAGAATTAGAAAATTTGAAGAGAGAGAAAGGTAGCAGGAGGAAGAGAGGAGAGAGAGAGAAGGAAGAAGAAGGGGGAAATAATGAAGTTGATGAAAAAATATCCACCTCCGATGTATTCCACAACTCCTTCCAGATGGCTCTCGTAATCATCAGACAAAAATTAGGTGCCTATTTTGACTACCTTCTCCTCACAGGGGCTGAGACTTGGTCATATGAGAAACCACATGGAAATGAGGGATGGAGGGAAATTTTTTGTGTCCCTTTCATCCCTTTTTCCAAAGTGATGAAGGGAAAATTTATTTCCACTTTGCGCCTTATTACTACACTTGGCATTCATCCGTGTAAGGAGAGGGAAGGTTCGAACTTAGCTCTCAGGGGCTTAACTGGAAAATGGGAGGTCACATTGGTGTTCTGGGGACTAAAAAGGGTTGGAAATAACTTTGTGTCCCATTTATACCTTTTAAAAAGGGACATAAGGGAAATGAAAATGTTCCTTAAACACAATCTTCCACACGTCCCATCAAAAATTTGATTAAGTGTCGAAGAGTGTACCTTGAGAGCTGACTTGTGAAGGCCATATCTTGAGCTCCCAGATGAGATATCGAGCACTTATTTATATTATTTTGAATATAAAATGCCTTTTCAGAAGAATGGTGATGGTCCTAAGGCTCAATTATGACTGAAAAACCACCAAATGGATCCCTTTTTCTTTGAACCTCTAGTGTTACGCCATAAGAATGAGTTGCCTAGAAAAACGTATGGGGTTTTGAGGAGTCCCATATTTTCCATCATGTATAGAATTGAAAATAATTTCCATAGGTAAGTTTTTGTTCTTTCAAATCAATATGGAGATCCTAGAGTCTTTCTTTGAAGTTCAAGTCCCTTTTCACGGTGCATGATTGTTCAGACCCAAAAACCCACTTTCACTGAATCGGCTCCAAAACCTCTGAAACTTTCCTAAATATTCCAAAAAAAAATCCAAAAAAAATTAGTACTTGAATACTCCTCCATGGTGAGTTTTTCTCCTTTGATTTGCTCCAAGCGTGGTGTACTAGTCCTAGGAAGGCTTATGGTAGCCCTTCCCAAAACTACTCAAATACTTTAATGTTCCAGAAGGTCCTAAATCACCTAGGGGGACTGATTTTTCTTTCCTAAATCACCTGGGGGAATACTTTAAATTCACTTTAGGATCATTAGAATGATATGATAAGACTGGTGAGTGGGATGATTGACATGGGGATGTCTTGGGAAGGTATGAATTTCTAAAAATTTGATATTGTGGTTCGCTGTCATGCTTGAAAATTTGAAATATTCCTGTTGCACATTTAAATGAAAATAATATCATGCATTTATTGTTGTACACTATCATTTTATTATTCATTGATACACATTTACCGTATAGGGGTATATTAAATTATAATTAGGGCATACAAAGTTTCTTTAGTTTCTCATTTTTTCAAGGAATATCAATTTTATCCTCCTTATATACATTATTAGTAATTTTAATAATCAATCAATGGAATGAATACACACATAAATATGAATAATATATTCCAATATATAAATTACACACTACTATTACAAGTGTTCCTATTTTTATCCATTTATTTCTAATTCTTCTAAGAAAACATCTACTATTAT
Organism: Taxus chinensis; assembly: GCA_019776745.2. Classification (NCBI taxonomy): domain Eukaryota; kingdom Viridiplantae; phylum Streptophyta; class Pinopsida; order Cupressales; family Taxaceae; genus Taxus; species Taxus chinensis. The sequence continues at coordinate 796,214,103 of CM034150.1, forward strand.
TTATCTAAATGTTGACATCGAACTTTTAAAATGATGCATTTTATATCAAAGTGTGTTGTACATAATATTTCATAATTATTATAGGTTTGTTACTTGTATATATGCTACACATGGTGCAAATAATCATATTTATTTGATATGAGTGACATGAAAAAAAATCCCTCCCCAAAAAATGAATCCTATAGTTGTGTGGTTGGCTAATAATGTGTCCAAAAATAGATTTCACTAATAATTCATCCATTCTACAAGGGTATCGAGGCAACGAGTAATAAACACACATGAACCGACATATAATGGATAGAATTAATAGGGATACAAGGAGCACTAGGTTCGTATATATAGAAGGAAGTAATACCTACAATAGGTCAACCTAGGGTTTCCAAGGCCCACAATTAGGATAGAAGAAGGAACCCTACTAAGATATTGGTATTTGTGTGAGGAGAGGTATGAATGAAAAAAAATGAAATAAACATGCATAATATATCTGAAATGAAAGTGGTGTAAAGAAAAGGAGATGATCATGAATAAGAGCAATATGCTAACCGTAGTCACTTATTTATTTCCACTCAAATCCCTAGGGGTGATGGAACTTCATCTAGACAAATCTAAATGCTCATCTGAAACACATGAAGCTACTAGGTCCCTATTTTGTTAAATCTTGTCAAGATGTTAGAATGCATGTTCATATTAACCATTATCAAAGAATACATTCCAGTAAAAACATAAGATCCATGAGCTTAAATAGGAAACACACATAATAAGGAATCATAACCAACCAGTTAAGGATTAGGATTAGATTCACCATTAAAATTCAATGTTCAGATATATCAAGTACCAGAGTCCATCCACAATTATCCATTTCATTAATTCATCAAGTAACAAAAGATGAATACCTTGCAATCACTATCACAGAGCCATGCACGCTAGTAATGCTATCCAAAATAAATCTCCTAGTTATTTGGACAACTTACATTTCTATTCTAGCTCCGAGGTTCTACTTGCACGTTGTGCACACTTCAGTTATCTCCTTGGAACATTTCTTTGGTGGAATTTCCTCACTTTCTCATGCACACTCTACTTCTCTTCTTTTCTTTCTATTCTCTAGTTTTCTTTTTCCTCTTTGTTCCATTTTCCCCTTGCACACACTCTTTGCACATTCACCTTACTCCTAAAAATCTCTCACACACCCCTGTAAATTAGTTTGTAATAATTATGCCTTGACCATCTATTTCTTCCCCAGGTGTTCCTTGCATTCCTCCCACACACGTCACTTTTGTGCATTCTCGTCCTCTATTTTCTTTCTGCATATCACTCTTTCTTGTGCATACTTTTTTTCCTTCTACGCTATTCCATGCCATATGACATCTATTAGACATTGAGTTTGGTATACACTACCAATCAAAGAACACCATCTAGGTGCCAAATCCTGAAGACAAATCATTATTTGACACGTGGTATAAAATGACAAAGTGATTGTATATTTTTCCCATCCATTCAATCAATTAGCACGTTCCATGGGTCATCGCATCTTAAGAGTGACCTATAGAATTCTGATAGCCATAACTTCTATCCGAGAGCTATGACACATATGTACACAGTCTTATTCAAAAGCTCATGACATCATCTATAGTGTAGATATTCAAATTCAAATTTTAGCAAGTTTTAGTAGGTGAGAAATGGGAAAACATCTTTATAGCAATTAATGAGTAGATCTGATTACTCTAACTACCTAATTTACTTCAGATCTCTCCCCCTTTCATCTCTAACATGAAAAATAGACATGGATAAGTGTACTTGATAGATTTGGAGGCATTCATTTCTAGTGGTTGAGTCTTCAAATTGGATTTTCCCTCCTTGTCCTCTTTTCTTTCATCGATTCATCTATAAATGTAAGAGCTTGGATCATTGTAAAGGGTTGGGCACTTTGGATCCTTTAGTGTTTTCTAAGGACTCTGTATCTCTATATTTTGAGTCGTGAACCTCTAGATATGGTTTTTCCATGTGGATATTAGCCTTCAGACACCATTGTAATCGACTATGCATAGCTGTAAGCAATAAAAGCATTGTTTTGCAGATTTTTATGCCTTAATGTGTCTGCAATCTTCTTTCTTGCCTCTCATTTGTATTGTGTGTTTTCTATGTCAATTTAAGTCCCCTGCAACTCCATTTTCTTGTTGTGTTGTATGAAACGGATTGTGTGAATACATCCTAGTCCGTGTTACATATGTTTATCCTCCCTTGATGCCTTTCATTTCATTTTCACTCAAAACAAATAGTATTCATCCCTTTTTTCTGGTGTTATCACCTTAGTTTAGTTTTTTGTTTTCTTGTTATCCTTCTATCCCTATTCCCTTGGCATTTTTAGCTTAGATTTACTTTTTTAGCATTACGAGTAGCAATAGCAATAAAAATAGGTAGAGGAACTAGCCTTCTCCAGAGGTCTATCTCAAGTGTGCAAAGTCCCACACTTGGAGATAGTCCCATTGTTGACTCAAACAATTTAGTTCATCCAGATTTGAGACATGGGTGCAAGTTTGAGGAACAACAGTTCTGACACGCACTGTGGGACATGCATTGAAAGCTTAAATTTCAAGATTGCTAAGTTTGGTGTGTGATTTAGTGATTTCAAAACTTTGGAGGCTTATTTCAACACATTTGGCCCAATATTTCTAGATTTTCTATTTTCATTAGTCCTGAGCACCTTTCATGAGAAGAGTTCATACAAGACAAAGCATAATAGTTGTTATGCCCTTAATTATATATCTTACATGGGATGGATATAACCAACTTGTTGCTATCATAACTTAATATCATGATGTATTTCTTTTATATATGATCTATTATCATTGGTTGGTCAGTCTTGCTGATGGCCATAGCATAGGAATCGTATAAATAGGGGATATAGGTAGTGGATGATCATTATGTTGAGTATTTGAGTCTTATTATATGTTCTGGAGGTTTCCCCCTCGAAGTGGCCAAACTATTATACTTTCATATTTAGAGAATTTATTTTCAATATTTTGTTATTTGGTGTTCTATTGTTGGTGATAATCATAATTAATCAAGTAATTTCATTACAATAGTTGAAGCATCTTTCAAGTATCTCTAGCTATCTCTGAGGAAAGTGCATAGTAGAAAATCTGTGCCTAGTTCTCCATCTCAAGTGTGTCATGTGTGTTTCACTCCTCCTCAAAACAATAGACAAATGCTCCCTTCCATAGAGTTACAACCACCTTCCCCTCCAAGGAAATTTTTGAGTTTCACTAGTGGAATCCCTCTCAATCTCAATGCATAACATGATATGCCAACAATCGTGCTCAAGACCATTCCATACTTCACTAGTGAAAATCAAGTCACCCATGTTGAACACATGTAGGAGGCATCAAATGTATGTTATTCTTACCTAATCACTCATAATGATGTAGCTATTAGGATGCTCGCAACTTCATTTAAAGTAAAATAGATCCAACTGTGGCCTGAGACCTACATCTATTGTCACTTGGGATGAGCTTGGAACAAATCTATGTAATTACTGTTGGGCCCTTGAAATATTGACTAAGTATGAAGGCGTGTGGGTACGTGAGACCCCAGTTATAGAAGGGCACACAAGGTAAAAGTGTGCAAGAGAAAAGTCTTAAGGAAGAAAATAGCACGCACAGCGCGTGAAAGGAGATTTGGGACTTAGCTGATTTAAGAAACAAAGGCAGAACACATAAAAAGTGTGATCGATTGCGCACAAATAAGATGTCAGCCTGGAAACAAGTGGCCCTAAAAAGAGCATGCTAGTAAAGGAATCTTCTAGAATACCATCATGAGGAGGAGTGGAGAGCTCAAACATGAGGAAACATGCTTGCTCAAGGACCACATTTGACACTTGTCGACAGATCTGAGGGAGCGGCAAGGCAAGTTAGCAGCATTGGAAGGTGATAAATATAAGTGCCTACAGACCAGGAAGGAGGACATGGGGATATAGACATGAGAGGATAAGATAGGAGGGATACACACACAGAGAGATAACATGGGTGAAGCTCTGTAGGATTACTGCGAGTGGAGCTCTGATACAAAAAGGAATGTACTAAGCTTAGCATTGTAATTTTTTTTCTTTTTGGCATAATTATACAAGCCTAGTGATGTGCATGACTGTGGTATGCTCTCTATGGCTCTTTGTAATGAAATAACAGATACAATGAGGTTACCGATTACAATTATATATGAATATCAGTGGGTTTTATGTATATTTTATTCATAGAAGTTCTCTTTCCTTTCAAGATATGAATGAAGGATTGTATCTTTCCTTCTATTAAAATATATGTTATATAGTCTATTAAAACACTTGATCTGAAGAAACTACAAGGATTTGGAGGTCGTTCTGAGCCCTGTGATTCTTTTATGTATAAAATTCTTTCCTGAATACTCTTACACTAATCATAGATAAATGCTTCCCATTAAAACTCACATAAAAGTGAGACTCGACACCTGTGCATGTTTTGGGTGAGCACTCAGCTTTTGCTAGGTGATAGGCTGACGCGCATGGGATTCCTTCCTTTTATAGTGGAGTAAAATTGACTACATCTTGGTTCCATTGTCGGGACCTCTTTTCAAAGTTGTAGTGGGATATAACATGCATCATGATCTGCGTAAAGAGTAATGACAGAATCAGGTTAATATTGGAAAATGTTGAATCGTGGTTCAAGAGCATGAGAGGATGAATTTTCCCAGAGATTTAGCACTGGACTTGATTTTGATACACGTAGATGGGTAGAGGAGAATCTCTACCATGATCTATATGAGACTTTTTTTTGCTGCTTCCCAGTAGATTTTATTTGGGTGGCTTTCAGCCTATGCATCTAGATCAAGTTAGCATTATGGATCATGGATATTGAACAAAGAAGAACTACCAAAGGTTGTAGGATGTAGATCTGATGTGGACCCATGTTGTAGATCACTGGTGGGGAGGAGTACTAGCTAGCTACACTCTAGAATACGTTCATTTCCATGTATTCTTGTCCAAAGGCTACTGAGTTTGAGTTTCTACAAGAACCTAGAGGATAGTTTCTGTGTGCTATTCCTCTAGCTATGAAGATATTGATGGTTACCATGAGTTTAGAGGTGCTCCCAATGGCCGGTTAAACCATTCTGAGTGTTGGGTAAGGAAGCTTGGGTGGAGGAAGATGGAAGATGATACGACAGAAAAGGAGAGGGAAGAAAGATGGCTCAAGTACGGTGAAGCATGTGAAAGGGATATTACTATATGATGTGAAGCATGCTATTGTGATGGATCTATAGAGAGAGACGTTGTGGGAAGGAGTTGAGGTTCATGTAGAAAGACGTGGAACCTGAGAAGTCTGTGCTACCCCCATCTTGGCAAGCGCATGAGCGAGATCCTCTTCGGACTCTAGTGAGAGTTCGTTACATGAAGAAAGGAGCTTTGTTGGTGCATATTTGAACCCTCCCAGTGACTGAGCCATGGCGCATGGTTTTCCCCCCAATCCAGGAAGAAGTACTAATCTAATTAAAACCAGTGGAAGAGATAGATCCACACCTAAGAGGTATAATTTTTTCAGTTCCTTCTTCTATGGTTGCACATTTTCTAGTATTTGGAGGAGTATTTTGGATAAGGGGCAAGTATACAAGCTTTTGATCTCATGTCAGGGAGTGGCACAGAGACAAAGTAGCGGTGGTGGGGCATTGTCACAGACCGTCGGTGCATAGTTCAGTGGGACCATGGGGGCACTTAACATAGCTCCTACAGGCCCTACTAGACCCAATGGTTATGGTGGATCTGGTGGCTCTAGAGGTACACAACCCAATGGACCTGGTGGATCAAGTGGTGGAGGAAACACCAGATAGAACCAAGGGTCTGGTTCAAGGACAAGGACCCCAGCCACCACCTCAAGTATTCTTTGAGATGTCTTTGCATTTGCTAGATTACAAGGGCATTGAGAATGCTATAGAACATGTTCAAAAGTTTGAACTACTATGGTGCGTGTAAGGTATCACAACCCTAGAAACAAAAAGGCTATTCAATTTGCAACTACATTACAAGGGCACATGCATAACTAGTATAGAAAGTATGATCCTCATCAAATGGTGGTGGATTACACTACCTTAAAGAATGGATTCCTGGTAGAGTTCCACATTCCTAAATTTGAGTAAAAAAATCATTAGCGCTTTGAAGGAGATACAGTAAGGAATGATAGAGAGTGTGTGAGGAGTATGATGTGCGCTTTAAAACTATCTTGTCCTAAGTTTTCATATGATATACATCCTTCTCAGCATGCACAATGGTTTGTTGGAGGATTGATCACCCCCTTTTAGAATAGTCCTTGTCTCATAAGACTTTTACATATACTGCACGAAGCATTGGAGGCTTCCTTGTACATGCCGAATCTGTTTTGTAGTGTTGATACTTGGTGTTAGCCCATTCTTGGGGGCTCAGATTGTTGTTATGGCTAAGTAGTTGGAAAAGATATTTGCAAAATCAGTCTAGGAGACTCGTAGTGGTTTTTGGTGCACAGATTTTGAAATATAGGGGCACGTTAAGGATCATTTCCCCCAGAGGATGGTACGCGTTGTGATAATAGATTGTGAAATATGTCATAGGGACCATGATGCCAGTAGATGTACCTTGCTATAGTGAACGATCATGAGGAATGTATCCTATTATTGCAAGATTTCCACATCCATTACCCATGATACTAAATATCTGTAGGATCGTTGATCAAATACATGAGGCCATTGATCATGGGGTGCACGCCAAACCAGGATTGCCATTGGTTCTAAAAATGATGATTGCCGTTATAAAGGAGCGTACGCAGATGGAGGCATGTGTGGAAGAGGTTTTCAAAGAGGATTCCGTGGATGAGGTAATCATGGAGGAAGAAGTGAGTTCCCGCATGTGGAACATGTTTCAACTGTGGATCTACTAGAACATTACAAGTGTGAGTGCCTGAGACTTGTTGTAGTGCTCATGGTGCAGAAAAAAACATAAGTATGAGGAATGCCTAAAATTATTTGAGCATATGAATCAGTAGCACTGGAAGGACAAAGGCACTGTAATGGTTGGCATCAAGAAGGAAGACATACAATGGATGCCTCAGGTAACATAGGATGAAGGTTTGAAGCTTGTCTTGGTAAGAACAAGGGCAGAAGTCACGTGCGCAAGGGAAGTAGCAAGATAGAAGAGCCTTGGTTTCAAGAGAAGAGGTCATTCATGGAAATTATCCAGACCCTCGCGCATTAGAAGGAGATATATCAGGACACCATTGATGTTATTTGAAGCTTGCAAGGGGAGATCCAATGTCTCAAGGAGAAATCCAGAAGGTAAGAACAAGGACGGAGGATCAATTGGGGCATAGAAAGATGACCTGGATGAAGTTAAGGAGGTGTGTAAAATGCTAAGGCAAGAGAAAATCATCCCTTTGTTAGGATCATGGTTGAAAGAGAAGGTACCACACACCAGAGAAGATCATGAGAGATCAAGTCTTGCACACGAACCCTTCCCCCTTATAACCTCGACTATGACAAAGATATTACATTGAATGCAGTTGTGGATGGATGGCTCCTCAGCAATATACTCATTGACATTGGCACGGAGGTTAATGTTTTGACATTGGATGCATATGGCATCAAATAGGGAGACCTGTATTATAACCATCTTTAAATGTGTTGTATATGGCAAACAAGACTAAGGAAATTCCCATCAGTGTCTTGAAGGATGCAAATATTACTATTCAAGGAGCCAAAGTTTACTAGGGACTGCAAAGTCTTGGCGGTCACTGAGGTGGAAAATTTCCTACCATTACTTGGGTGCCCTTTGTGTTACAAGAATAATGCGGACCTTCGGTTCAACAAAGGGTACATAAATTTTGATAACAAAGAGGAGCAAGTCATTATACCCCTTGGTTGATGGGAAGTCAGCACCCTACATTGAACCATTGGGAGAAGAATTTCTGGATAAGATTTATGTGCACTCAATTAGAGACCCTAAGATGGTACACCCTATTAACGGGGTGTTATCCAGTTTGAATATGCTCATTTAGTGAGTGATACCACCAAGCCTAGCATGTGACAATTGGGTGCATGGGACTTATGAATTAATGGGATGGTAGTTGAGAGGATCAGTGACCAAAGTAACAAAGGTGCATGCATAGTTCGGCACCTTAGGAGGGAAAGAACTACCCAAGTAATCAGGAGGAGCCTTCCCTGAGATCTTTCTGCAGGAGATAGAAGCTCAGTGGAAGAAAAAAAAGGAACGAAATGAAGATGCTGATGTTATGTCTTGCTCAGCACAACATCTCTTTGGTGGGCCACACATTAGGAAAGCCTTTTAGAATGGTTACAAGGTAAGAATTACTCTCTCTTTCAGATTTTCTAGAAGTAATGTACCCACCATCATCAAGGATTACCATGGGAAGGAGCCCGCCTCTTTCCATATCCAGGAGTGTGAATAGGTCTAAAGAGAAGGCGCAGAAAGCCTTTCCACCATCCCTCTGGGTGACACAATTTGTATTCTACATCGCAGGGTTAATGCACACACATGGTACATTCATTCAGAGACACGCCGCCAGACAAGGAATTGGTAAGAACTCAGGGCTGATCTTATTCAAGCCTTTCGAGTATCAGAGTACCAAGTCATCAGTTGATAAAGGCCTTGTAAGGTATCAAGCACCTTACCATGGGGGGATAGTGCCAAAATAGAAGATAGGATATTGGAATTACTAGGTGAACCAGGATTGGAGGTGTGCTTCAAAGAGATTGAAGAAAGATAAGAATTTCAACTTGAGCATGCATGTGTTTGGAAAAGGAGAAGGGAAAGTTAGTATATTTGATTGATGGAGAGGAATACAGAGAGTTTAGATGTTAGCCATTCTGTAGGGATGCACGAAGTAGTAGATAGTGTAGATGCTCGCACGTATTCTTACCATGAGCCGTTAAAGACACAGATGGTTGACATTGGTTCAGGAGAAGAACCTAATGTAGCTATTATTCGGGATTATTAGATGGAAAAGGAAGTATCTAAGATCATTGATCTCTTGCACAAATTCAAGGATTTTATTCCCACATGTAGGTACCATGAGCTAAAAGGCGTCCACCTTTCCTTGGGTGAGATGAGGATAAAAATAAAGGAAGGTGCACACCTGGTTAGAAAATGGCCCTACCGGATGAATCCCAAATTACATGTGAAGGTTAAGGAGGAGATAAACAAGATGATAGCTTCTGGGATCATTGAGGTAGTGGAAGAATCGGAATGGATAAGTCCAATGGTAATCAACATCAAGAAAGATGGGTGGATTATGATCTGTTTGGATTATAGGGAATTGAATGCAGCTTGTGTCCATTGATCCATTTCTGACCCCCTTCACTAAAGAAATTTTGGAAGGAGTCGTAGGGTGTGAAATCTATTCCTTTACGGATGGATTTTTAGGATACCACCAAGTCCAGATTACAAAGGAGGACTTGGAGAAGACAACTTTCACCACCGAGTGGGGAAGTTTTGCATATATGGTCATGCCCTTTGGGTTGAAGAGTGTGCAACTACTATCTTTTCATGCATAGTGGTGCAAGTATTCCAGGACTTCATTCATAAGTTTCCTCAGGTTTACTTAGATTATTGGATAATATATGGTCTGGTTAAGGACCATTGTAACAACTTGAGATTAATGTTTGAAAGGTGTAGGCAGTTGAGGATATCCCTCAACATTAAGAAGTGTGTGTTTTCTACAACCCTTTTGGAATTTATTTGGGGCATATCATATGTAAGGAGGGCTTACTTAGTAGATCCCACTAAATTTGCAGTTATTGTGGGATTAAGGGAGCCTACTAGCCAGAGTGCATAGTGCGCAAATTCCTTGAGCAAACGGGTTATTACAGGAAATTCATTAAGGGATATGCCAAGATTGTCACGCCTTAAGAGGATCTGACTTAGACATCAAAAGTACCTTCTATTGGGGAAATGCACAATTGAGGGCATTTGATACCTTAAAATATAGGCTTATTACCATGCCTATTTTACAATTTCCCTCTTGGGACAAGCCCCTCCATGTCCATGTAGATGCCTCAAGAACCACCATTGGAGAAGTACTTACATAACCAAGTGAGGGGATTGTTGATCATCCTCTCTGTTTTGCAAGCAGGAAGTTAACACCAGCAGAGCAAAATTATACCACAACCAAGCGTGAGGTATTTTCAATGATCTATGTTCTTTTCAAATTTAGACAGTATCTGCTGGCAACACCCTTTATATTTATACACCGACCACATGGCATTAAAGTATTTAGTGAACAAGCTCGTTCTTCAAGGGCGCATATGTCAATGGGTGTTGTTGTTTCAATATTTTGAGTTCACCATTGTAGTAAATCCCAGAAAAAGTAATTGTGGACCTGATCATCTGTTGAGAATTGATTCAGGAGAGGATGCATAAAGTATTGAGGAAGACATTCCAGATGTGCAACTGTTTATATTGTAGCGTGCGCCCTTAGATCTAGAAGAGATTGTTGTTTTTTTAATAGAAGGTTTGGTGCCAAATGGAATGAGGGCATTGGAAAAGAAGAAATTGGCCATACGCATCATGGGCCCTACATGTTAATTAGTGGATACCTATAAAAATTGGGACATGATGAATTTTTGTGCAAATGTGTGTTAGAACATGAGTGCCTGGCCATCATGGAGGAATCATATGGAGGAAGTGTGGGTGGGCATTACGCATGTGATTCCACTGTGCATGATATTTTAATGGTAGGTTTATGGTGGGAAAACCTTGTACAAAGATTGTAGAGATTATTGTAAAACATGTAACCACTGTTAGTGCATTGGAAAACTAAGAAGAAGAGATAAAATTCCTTTACGTCCGATTCCTAGCATGGAACTTTTTGAAAAATGGGTGATATACTTTGTAGGACCTATTACACCAGTAGCGCATAGGACTTGGTCATGTTATGTCCTCACTTGCATGGATCATCTCACAAGGTGGGTGGAAGTAGCCCTGACTAAATATTACACGGCAGCAATAGTGGCAAGGTTCCTATGGGAGAAAATTATCACTAGGTGTGGATGCTCTTTGAGTTTGACTAGTGATAAGGGGTATACATTTTCTAAATGAGACTGTGAGGATCCTACTATCTGAGTTCATGGTGGCTCATCATAAGACTACACCCTATCACCCACAAGAAAATGGAACCACAGAAGAATTCAACAAAATACTTAGTCATACCTTAACCAAAATCTGTGATGTTGGAAGACAGGATTGGGATGACAAGGTATCAGTAGTTTTATGGGCTTATAAGACTACGCATAAAAGACTAAATAAAGCCACACCTTTTCAATTGGTTTTTGGCACGGAAGCTATTTTGCCGGTTGAATTTATGTTACCTTCTCTGCGAATAGCGCGCACAGTAGGATTAGCCGATGAACAAGCGCTGGAAGAAATAATTGATGAACTAATGAAACTGGATGAGAGATGATCACTTTCCTGTTGGAGCCAAATAGCAGAAAAATAAAGTAAAAGGCTTGGCATGAACACCATATTAGAAACAAGAAGTTTGAGGTTAGGTCAGATAGTGTTATTGTATGATTCTAAATTTTTGCGCCATCCTAGGAAGTTGTAAGCCCATTGGTTAGGTCCCTACACAATCTCATAGATCCTTGATTCATGCGCATGCCAGTTACAAGTGCTAGATGGAACGAAGTTGCTTGGACACTTCAAGGGAAGTAGGTTGAAGCCCTACTATAAATAAGTCTTCTTGGTGTTTGTAAATAAGGTATTTTTTTGCCAGTTACTTTAGAATTTTCCCGTATGAATTTTCCTTCCCTTGTGTTTCCCTTTCACAGTTGTTGTTTTGTTTTATGCCTTGGGCACCAGTAACCTTATTGCTATTTTTTGGAGAATTTATGAGTGCGCAAAGGACCATGCATCGTTTTAAGTGTGGGGTGGAGAAAATTGAAGAAGCACGTGATTAAAAGTATACCGAGGAAGTTTTGTTGAAGAGCCTTGTTGAGTAGCCATGGTAAAGCTACTTGTAGATCCCATGTACAAAGGAAAAAGAAGCACATTTCAAGTGACATGAGGTAGGTGAAAGCAAGAATATGAATAGAAGAAGTGCCTTTGATGTGGGTTGAGTGCACGTAAGAGTATCCTGTCAAGTTGGATTGGTTACGTGCTCAGAAGGTTGTAGGAGTTTTTACGAAGGAAGCGCGTGCGTGAGGTGAAGGTGCTAAAGATGGGCTTTGTTTTAAAAAGCCACATTCTATGAACAAAGTATGGGGTAGGTAAAGTAGTATTTAATGACTAGAAAAAGGAAAAACTATAAATAGAGGGTTGGGGCAGTCTCATTTTTACTTTGTGAAAATGAAGAGTTGGAGATATAAGTGAAAGATATAAGCTAGGGATTTTTCAGATTTGATCAAGGAGAAGATATGTGTGATTAAAAATGTAAAGAGCCAGTTTGAGATTGCGAATCAGAAGGGAGGAATTACACAGGAATGGAAATAAGTAAAAATAGGTTGTCTTGTGAAGAATTATATCAAAGATAGGGTTCAATAAACTAGGGCACGGGTTTAGAAAAATTGTATCACAGATATGAGATCGAAGGTTGGGAGAAGGAAAGCAGAGTAACAAGGAGATAATTGGAGTGACACATATTACCTCAACCATAGCACTGAAGAAAGGAAAGGGAAAAGTGAAGGCTAAATGACCAGAACTTGAGGTAAATACAAACAAAGAATGGTATGCAGAAATACAATACCCTGATGGAGTGAGGATGGGGAAGGAATGGGATTCCCATTTGAGGAGCATACCAGTAAATGACTATAATCATCACATGAGAAATATAAAGAAATCAATGGCATTAGAATTAGTATGCCCAACTAACAAGAAAACACCTAAAGGGTTACCTATCTACAATGATGACGTGAAGGTCAAGCTAGTAAAGGTAGGGTTGTTGTAACTTTATGAGTTTCCTTATTTTGGGAATCAGAATCACTTGTACCAGTGGCTAATTTCTCAGGTGCACGAGGACTACTTCCACTTTTTTGGGCACAAGATGCACAAAACCCCCCTAATTGAGTGCATAGTTTATAGGCCTCGTATGCGAGGGAGATAGCCTAGAAGATGACCTTGGTGATAAGGAGGCCATTCAATACACCATCATAGAGTATGCCTACAAGAAAGGGTTGCAGTTATTATAAAATCTCAGACATCAAGGACCTAGTGATGAAGATGGTTTCATGCACCTGGTAATGAAGATGAATGGCCAAGAAAGGTGGGACACCAAGTCAACAAGCAATGGCTACATGTCTGCAGGAAGATTACAGAGGGGACTATTTATAACTTATCCACATACATTGCCGAGGAAATTGTAAAGTGCACGAAGTAAGGGGACAAGATACTCTTCGGAAATATCTTACTCACCATAGTATTTGTAGAAATTGGAGTACCATATACACTAAATAAGTTTGTGTGGGAGTACCCATTCGAAGACTCTTTGCACTCGCAAAGAGGTTTGAAAAGTATGCATGTGATATAATGACATGGCTCCCCACAAAGCACAGCTTGAAAAATGGTATACACACTTTACAAATGCATTCGGGGTAGAGTGGAGGATCCCTAAACAACTCCCATCAGCAACACAAGGAGAAGATGAGTTCTTGGTATACCAATACTACTTTTTGGGAAGGTTCAAACTTGTTGATGAATCATGGATCCCTTGGTGCAAGATCCCTTTCATGTTCACTGCCTAGTACTTGCAAGTGGGAGTGAATAAGATTTAAAGAATCAAAAAATGCTAAGGCTGGAGTTATGAAAGTTAGAGCTGGAAGTACATGGATATGAGGAAGAAACTGAACTATCCCAGAGGTAAGCACATGTACGTGGAGAAGTACGTGTCGCACGAGATATATATGACTAGGCCAATAACACTTCCTATCGCTGCAGGATCTATAACATGTGTATACGTGCGCATAAGGCTGAAATTCAAAAACATCACGTACTTGGTGGATGACATCTCCATACCTGAAAACCCCTTGGGAAAGAAGAAGCTAGTGTCTAATAAGAGGGGCAGAGGAGAGGAAGGAGCACCAAGTGTACCAACTACCTAGACTGTGGACATGCATTCTAAGAGTGCAAAGCCCAAACACCTATGTTCAGAGGAAGAAGTCTCAAGTAAAGGAGAAGATGCCAGAAGTAGAGGTGCCTGAACAACCCACCACCATGGAGGAGTCACAAGAAGAAGAAGAGAAGGTAGAATCTCCTCACCAAAAGACACCTCTTAGAAAGGAGCAGAGGGTGGATGAAGAAGCTGACTCAGAGGTGACCGACAACTTGGAGATATATCTAGGAGAAGGAGAGGATGAGAGTGAAGGAGGTGGTAATGAGGAGGAAGAGCCAGAAAAAGACAAGGAAGCTTTGAAACCTTGTATATTTAGTATCTATGACTTGGAGGAGAGTGGAGAAGAAAATCATGAGTTCGTATTCATGAGACGAAAAGGCGTGCAAGGTGATGAAGGCACTGAAGATACAAAGGTAGATGAGAGGGTTGCCAAGGGGCAGAGAGCCATGGGTTTTACTAAGGAGTAGATAACCGAAGTGGCAAAGTGAGAAGTGAAGAAGATGCTTGAGGCCCTTGTAGACCAAGATTTAGTGTGTAGCGTAGACATAGTGCTAAAGGAAGGGAAGGATGTTATGTTTGTGGAGCCTATTTTCATGTTAGATTGTGGTACACCTTCTATGTGTTACACTCGAGTATTTTTACGGTGGTCCCACTTGCCGGTGAGCGGGTCAGGGGGATTCGGGGGTGAAGCCCCTGAAGTAAATTTTCATGGGTGGTTTATCAACCCATGGGTAATGGGTAACTGTTATGGGCTATTTTTGGGCCCATGGTTTTTCGGTACCCATTGTTTTGGTACCCATGGTTTTTTGCCCATGGTTTTGATACCCAAAATTTTTGACCATGGGTTTGATACCCATAGGTTTGTATCAAACCGCTTAAGCAATTGTCAATTTATATGGTCTTATGCATATGATACATAGAAAAGAAAATGTATTGCAGATGTGTTTTGAATTTGGGTGTGAATTCTGTAGGGTTTGTTGAGCATAGCTCCAAATGGATCTGGGTATTGTATTGAGAGAGTGGAGGCTTGTAATAAAATCTGAGCAAGTGATTCTTGGTGGATGTAGCCCAAATTGGGTGAACCACATTAAATCTTGTCTCTCTGTGTTGTGTTATTTATTCTACACTTTTATTTAAGATCTATAATATTTTCTGCATATTAATTTTTAGTGTTGCGATTATGTAAGGGATTATTCTGCATATTTTATCTCTTATTTCCTAACAACTGGTATTAGAGCCTAGTTTGGTTTTCTGAAGTGTTGAATCATAGGGAAAGTTTTATCTTGAGTGGGAGCTATGGCAGATGATGGAAGATCTAGGGTTGATAAATTCAATAGGCAGAATTTCAGTCTTAGGAAGATGCAGATGGAAGATTACCTTTATCAAAAGGATCTTTATACTCCGTTGTCTGAGAAAGTGAAAAAACAATTGAGTATGACAGATGTGGAATGGGATTTGTTGGACCAGAAGGCACTTGGAATGATCCGGCTGTGTCTTGCATCTTCGGTATTATTTAATGTTTCAAAGGAAAAGACTACAAAAGAACTGATGGATACATTAGGGAAGTTGTATGAAAAACCCTCTACCTCTAATAAGATATTTTTAATGAAAAAGTTGTTTAATATGAAGATGTCTGAGAATAGTTTAGTACCAGATCATTTAAATGATTTCAATATGGTTGTTAATATGCTAGCTTCGGTTATAATAGAATTTGATGAAGAATTTAGGGCTTTATTAATTCTGTGCTCTTTACCTGAAAGTTGGAATAGCTTGGCAATGGCGGTAAGCAACTTGGTTCCAGCTAACTCGAAGTTGAAGTTTGAGGATTTAGTAGGGGTGATTCTAAGTGAGGAAATGTGAAGAAAAAGCTTCGGGGAATCTTCTACTTCAAGGAATGCTTTGACAGTGGAAACTAGAGGGAAACAAGAAAATAGAGGAAACTATGGAAAATTGAAAGATCGGGAAAGGTCAAAGTCCAAGAGCAAGATTGTATGTTGGAACTATGGAAAGTCTAGGCATGCAAAGAAGGACTTCTAGGAGCTTCGAGACAAGAAGAAACAATAGGAAGAAAACAAGGAGGCAATGTGCCATTGGGTAATGTATGCCAAGATGCTTTGTTTCTTTCTTTACAAAATATTACTAAATCTTGGGTTTTAGATTCAGGGGATTCTTTTCATGCTACTCCACATAGGCATTATTTTGTTGATTATGTTCAATTGGATTTTGGGCATGTTTTTCTTGGTGATGATGAGCCTTGCAGCATAGTTGGAAAAGGTTCTATTTAGGTTAAGATACAAAATGGGAATACATGGCTATTGAAGGATGTTAGACATGTGCCTACATTAAGGAGAAATTTGATATCGACCGGGCAATTGGGAAGTGATGGTTGTACTGTGATATTTACAGCTAACTCTTGGAAGGTTACCAAGGGTGCACTTGTGATGGCAAGAGGTAAGAAGGTTTGAACCTTGTATTTATCCACTGATAGCACTAATGATTGTAATCTTGTGGCTTTAGATGTAGAGACAACATTATGGCACTATAGGCTCAGTCATATGAGCCATAAGGGCATGGACATCATAAAGAAGAATTTTCTTGGATATACAGAAATAGGTTTGGAGTTCTATGAGGACTGCATATATGGGAAACAAAAGTGAGTAAGGTTTCTCAAGGTTGGACCTACAAAGAAAGAGAGTAAGTTAGAGCTGGTGCATTCTGATGTGTGGGGGCCAGCTCAAGTATCATCTCTTGGGGGTTCAAGTTATTATGTTACTTTTATTGATGATGCAACAAGGAAAGTTTGGATTTATTGTATTAGAAAAAAATTTGATGTATTTGACACTTTTCTTAAATGGAAAACCTTGCTAGAGAATGAAACAGGTCTTAAGATAAAATGTCTCAGGTTAGATAATGGAGGGGAGTATTGTAGGAATGAATTTAATGACTACTATTCTAAGAATGGAATCTGTAGGCAAAAGACTATTCTAGGAACTCCATAGAAGAATGAGGTATCAGAAAGGATGAACAGAACAATAATGGAATGTGCTAGGAGCATGAGGTTACATGCAGGACTACCTCTTTCTTTTTGGACAGAAGTGGTGAGCACAGCTGTGTACTTGATAAACAGAGAACCCTCAAGTGCCTTGGATGGAGGCATACCTAAGGAGGCTTGGTATGGTAAGAAAGTTTATTATTCATTTCTTAGAGTATTTGGATGTGAGGTGTTTGTTCATATAGACAAGGATGATAGGACCAAGCTAGAGGCTAAATCAAAAAAATGTACTTTCATTGGTTATGGTGGTGATGACTTTGGATTTAAATGTTGGAGTATTAAGAACAAGAAAATCATTTGGT
Source organism: Taxus chinensis (assembly GCA_019776745.2). Classification (NCBI taxonomy): domain Eukaryota; kingdom Viridiplantae; phylum Streptophyta; class Pinopsida; order Cupressales; family Taxaceae; genus Taxus; species Taxus chinensis. The sequence continues at coordinate 796,231,562 of CM034150.1, forward strand.
CTAGGGATGTGGTCTTTAATGAGAAAGTCATGTATAAGAAATAGTTGTAAGAAAATATGGAAGAATCCAAGAAAGAATATGTAGTGGTAAAGGATCTTCTGGATGGGACAGTGACCCATGAATCAGTTCAGGAATCGACTCAACAGGAACCCCAAACTCCCACAGTGAGGAGGTATTCTAGGGTAAGAAAAGAACCTGAAAATTTTTCTCCTTCTCTTTATTATTTATTACTCATTGATAGTGGAGAGCCAGAGAGCTTTGATAAAGTAATGCACGTACATTCTAGTAAGAATTCGGAGCAAGCCATGGATAAGGAGCATAAGTCTCTCATGGAGAACTAGACTTGGGATTTTGTGAAGCTACTGGAAGGTAAAAGAGTATTGTAGAACAAGTGGTTGTTCAAAATTAAAGACGAATAAGGAGGAAAGAAAAGATATAAGGCCCGATTGGTGGTCAAGGGGTTTGCACAGAAACAAGGTATAAATTATCTTTTCTCCTGTAGTAAAAATGACTTCTATTAGAACTATTCTTGGAATAGTGGCAGTAGAAGACTTGCACTTAGAACAGTTAGATGTAAAGACTACATTTCTCCATGGTGATTTGGAGGAGGAACTATATATGCAGCAACTAGAGGGCTACGAGGTCAAAGGTAAAGAGGAGATGGTGTGTAAACTGAAGAAGAGCTTGTATGGCTTGAAACAAGCTCCACATAAATGGTATACGAAGTTTGATAGCTTCATGATGGAGCAAGGTTATATTAGATGTCATTCTGACTATTGCATGTATACAAAGAAATTTGAGGATGGAAGTTATATTATCCTGTGTTTGTATGTTGATGACATGTTGGTTGTAGGTAAAAACATGCAGGAAATAAAAGTACTCAAGAAACAACTAAATGAATGCTTTGATATGAAGGATTTGGGGGCAACCAGACAAATCCTTGGTATGAGGATAACTCAGGATAGGAAGGAACAGAAGCTGAATTTATCTTAGGAAGATTACATTAAGAAGGTATTGGATATGTTTAACATGTAGGATGCTAAAACGGTTGGGACTCCTTTGGCAGGCCATTTTAAGTTATCAAATGAGTAGTGTCCCAAAATAGAGCAGGAAAGAAACCAGATGTCCAAGGTACCTTACTCATTAGTAGTTGGCAGTTTGATGTATGCTTTGGTGTGCACTAGACCTAATATTGCCCATGCAGTGGGAGATGTGAGTAGATTTATGAGTGATCTAGGTAAAGAGCATTGGCAAGCAGTAAAGTGGATCCTTCAGTATTTGAGAGGGACCATGGGGATAGTTTTGTGCTATAGTGAATCAGACACCACTTTACGTGGTTATTTAGATTCAGACATGGCTAGAGATGTAGACAGCAGGAGGAGCATGACAGGTTATATCTACACTGTAGGTGGGACAATAGTGAGCTAGATTTCATGACTACAGAAGCTGGTGGCTTTGTCAACAACAGAGGCTGAGTATATTGCTGCCACAGAGGCAAGCAAAGAGATGATTTGGTTACAAAAATTGCTTGAGGAGTTGGGGCATAAGAAGGAGGAATGTAAGTTGCATAGTGATAGTCAGAGTGTTATACACCTAGCTAAGAACTCTGCTTTCCACTCCAAGATGAAGCATATATAGTTGAGATATCACTTCATCAGGAAAGCTTTGGAGGAAGATAAGTTGAAGTTGGAGAAGATTCATACCACTCAGAATCCTACAGACATGATGACCACGGTGGTCACAACGGATAAACTAAAGCTATGTTCAGCTTTGGTTGGCCTTTGCAGATGATAGTGAAGGGTTGAGAAGCTTGTTCAGTGGAAATCAGTCTCCAAGTGGGAGATTGTTATGTTCGTGGAGCCTATTTTCATGTTAGAGTGTGGTACACCTTCTATGTGTTACACTCGGGTATTTTTACGGTGGTCTCGCTCACCGGTGAGTGGGTTAGGGGGGTTTGGGGGCAAAGCCCCTGAAGCAAATTTTCATGGGTGGTTTATTAACCCATGGGTGATGGGTAACCGTTATGGGCTGTTTTTGGGCCCATGGTTTTTCGGTACCCATTATTTTGGTACCCACAGTTGTTTGCCCATGGTTTTGATACCCACGGTTTTGTATCAAACTGCTTAAGCAATTGTCTATTTATATGGTCTTATGCATATGATACATAGATAAGCAAATGTATTGCAGATGTTTTTTGAATTTGGGTGTGAATTTTGTAGAGTTTGTTAAGCATAGCTCCAAACGGATACGGGTATTGTATTGAGAGAGTGGAGGCTTGCAATAAAATCTAAGTAAGTGATTCTTGGTGGACGTAGCCCAAATTGAGTGAACCACGTTAAATCTTGTCTCTCTATGTTGTGTTATTTATTCTGCACTTGTATTTGAGATCTGTAATATTTTCTGCATATTAATTTCTACCGTTGTGATTTTGTAAGGGATTATTTCGCATATTTTATCTCTTATTTCCTAATAAAGGAGGAGAGCATTGAAAAAGGACATGATAGCGTAGGAGGCCCCGCTCTGACAGTTAGCTTACCCAAAGGCATGTGCTCAGGTAGAAGACATCTGGATGCAGAACAAAGATAGATAATGGGCTACATGGATGATTCAAGGAAGGTGCTACATGCACGATTCCAGAGCACGATACCCACTGAAAGACTTATAGCCATGGGATCATTCGAGAAGGAGGGAAAGTACCCCAAGACCAAGAAGATGCTTTCTTGGGCATTTGAGTTCCACATCGATGAGCCAGATTTTTAAGTCTACAAAAAGACACTTATCATGCTGCTAGAGTCTAAGGGAGACAACCCCTTAGTGGATTCCCAAGAGCTCTCATACAAGCAAGTGTGTAATGCTTTAAACAAGGTCACAGTGGAGACAAAGGTGAGGCTATTCGCGCGGAATGATAGCATAAGGGCTTCAGAGGGAAATCTAGCTAAGGAGGAAGAGTTGGCTAAGGTGGCTAGAAGCTTAAAACAGGAGGAATTAATTAATGCATAGGTAAAGCATGAGCTCAAGGAGGAGAAGGAAAAGGTGCAGGAGGTCTACAAGAAAGTAGACTCAATAAAAAGTGCCATCATTTTGAAACACCCAGATCTAATGCCTATCCCTCAGAGGTATGCATCAATGCTAAAATGCCTAGAAGACTTAACGCATGTCCTCACCATGGAGAGGAAAACCTTGGCATTGGAATCTATAGAGAAATTTTCTGCACGCCTGAAGGAGAAGGACCGTTTAAAAGTGATAAAACTTGTTGCTAAGTATAGTCAAGTACTCATAGAGATCAAGATCACTGCCTAGTCTGCAAAAGTCACATATGACACATGTGCGGATCGAGATGAGGTGGCAAGCTCTTTGGTTACTAGGCTTGAAGCAGAGCTGAAGGAGTTCTAGGAAAAGAACAAGGGGAATAGGGCAGAAAGGGACAAGGTTTTGGCTAAGGTAGAAAAGAAATCAGAGGTGATTGAGGATTTAAGAAGCTCAACTAAGGCCTGGCTGAAGGAACTGTACCCCCATATTATAAGGAGAATGGACAAGCTCGCAGACCTGGGAAAGGAAATGGAACAAATTGTGGACACCTTGGGCACCCATAGAGCTGGTCTAAGCTTTGATGAAGTAAGCACCTTGGTGGGTGACCTCTGTCAGAAGGTGCAAAATGAGGTTGATACATGGAGTAAGTTGGAGGAAGACTTACAGAAGGACTTCCCCAACCTTTTGCTTTAATGTCCCCCGCCATTCTTCATTCTTTTCCCTATTCTTTCATTCCTTATTAATTTTTGTAATATTTGTCCACATCTTGGTTCCATTGAACCAACTTGCACCTTGGTCAAGTAAAATGTTTCTAAGGGTAGAGAACAGGTGTAGTGTGGGGTGATGTTGGGCCCCTGAAATATTGACTAAGTATGAAGGTGCATGGGCACACGGGACCCCAGTTATAGAAGGGCATGCAAGGTAAAAGCACGCAAGAGAAAATGCTTAAGGAAGAAAATAGCACATGTGATGCGTGAAAGGAGATTCAGGAATTAGCTGATTTAAGCAACAAAGGAAGAACACGTGAAAAGCATGATCGGTTGTGCATGAATAAGATGTCGGCATGGAAATAGGTGGCCCAGGAAAGAGCATGCCAGCAAAGGAATCTTCTAGAAGACCATCATGAGATGGAGTGGAGAGCTAAGGCCTGAGGAAACATGCTCATTGAAGGACCATATTCGACACTTGGCGATGGATCTGAGGGCACGGAAAGGTGAATTGGTAGTGTGGGAAGGTGATAAAAACAAGTGCCTGTGGACCAGGAAGGAGGACATGGGGATATAGACATGAGAGGAGAAGATAGGAGGGATACACACAGAGAGAGATAACATGGGTGAAGCTCTTCAAGATTACTATGAGTGGAGCTCTGATGCAGAAAGGAATGTACTAAGCTTAACATTCTAATTTCTTTTTCTTTTTGACATAATTATACAAGCCTAGTGATGTGCATGACTGCGGTCTGCTCTCTATGGATATTTGTAATGAAACAACGGATACAATGATTTTACCTATTGCAATTAGATATGAATATTAGTGGGTTTTATGTATATTTCGTTCATAGAAGTTCTCTTTCCTTTCAAGTTATGAATGAATGATTGTATCTTTCCTTTTGTTATAATATATGTTATGGAGTCTATTAAAACACTTTTTTTGAAGAAACTAAAAGGATCTGGAGGCCATTCTAAGCCCTATGATTCTTGTATGTCTAAACTTCTTTCTTGAATACTCTTACACTAATCATAGATAAATGTTTCCCATTAAAACTCACATAAAAGAGAGACTCGGCACTTGTGCGTGCCTTGGGTGAGCACTCAGCTTCTACTGGGTGATAGACCGGCGTGCATGGGATTCCTTCCTTTTATAGTGGGAGTAAAATTGACTACAATTACTTTAAAGACAAGTCAAATCACCTGTCTTTGGTGGAGAAACTGAATACGATAAAGAGGGAACCCAATGAGCAAATGACTAATTTCAATATCAAATTCTAGAAGACTTGGGATAGAATTATTATAATGTATATGGGTTGATGGAGTTGCCGACATGAGTCACACAATCTTTCTTGTATTAGTCTACATAGGATTTGAATAGTTATATTTGGGTAACGATTCAACCGACATTGGGATGTAGGATGTTACCCATCTACTTACAGAGTAATGTATGTCTATATAAGGGAGGGAGTATAATGTGAACTAGGCAGGTATGAGTTGAGCTCTTATACCTCTCGCGCTCTGCCCTTATATCCTAGAGATGTGTCCAGTGCCCTCAACCTTGGATTTCCCATGTTCTTGGGAGATTGTGGAGTTACTCCTTCCTTAAGGAGCATCCATATGGTGTACTCGTCCCACCTGCAAGGGTATTATTTTGTATATATTAAGATATTTGAAGGCCATAATTGGCCACCCATATCTCTTGTCCAATAAATTGTTATCTTTAGACAATTTATATGATTTATTATATGCAAAAAATACTCTAAAAAGGCGCATGACCATAGTGTTGTGCTTTTGACTAGATATCAATACATGTCAAAACTATTATTATCATGGGTAGAATCCACTAATAAATAGATAGCATGAAAATCCAGCATGCACTTACAATAGGAACAAGTGGTTCCTGGATGCGCAATCTCATCCTGAATATAAGACATATATGCATATGGGTTGGTTATTTGATTGAAAACTCAGTAAACATGGCAAGTAAGATAACCACATATGGTATGCTTTCCTCGCAACTAGTTGTGTTTACAGTCAAAATAAATACATGGCTAATACCAAGTGTCATCTAAGCCTACATGATCCAAAATTTACCTTCTAGTCATCACCCATCCTTAGCCAATAAATGACAAGTGAGCCCATTAGTATTATGAATCTTTGAATTCAATCAAGTTGTCTTCTGAATAATTTCAACTTAATTCTTTCTTTTCCATTGTATAAGGACTTCTTGTGTCCATTTTTTTTGGTGTACATAAAGATTTTTGATATTTCTTTTGCAACCAAATTTCTTTCCTATATTCTAATGGATCCTATTATAGTACCCCATTTCGTATGATGGAGTGCAATTGATGAAGACTCCTTATACACTGGCAGATCCTGAATATTTTTATCAAGATGTGATCTTAGGCAATCAACACTAAATGAGCATAAGTTGTAAAGCGAAAGGGTTTGCAAGATTCTCCTTCAAAAGTAGAGCACACCCCTCCCTCAGTAGGTCAATCTGATGTTTCACATCTCTAGACACCTACCTTTGCACCTAATCAAATCCTAATAATAATGATCGTTGCTTGTGCCTCAATATTGCAGAGGTATTATACTGGACATCTTCCATATCAACAATGTGGACTGTAGATGAAGAACAAGAATGTGAACAAACAATCCTTCACAATCAGAATGGGATGCACAAATGAATGACTCTTGAGATAAAGTTGTAGGATGTTTTTCATCATCATGCCTAAATGGTGTTAGAACAAAAAACCTATCTCAATAAATTATCCATTGACGACTTTCATTTTTTTCCCATTTCGACAAACGGACTTCTTCAGCATACTAGATTTTTTCCTTGATTTTATACTACATTTTATTTCCTCTAAGTCAGATTTTGCTCAATAGTGTAAATATTGGACATAAACAGATATGTGACACGTGGCTTGGCACCAGTCGTCCAATTTGATCGAATTTCTTATCGGTTGATGACAACTAGGCATCTTATAATGTTGACAAACAAAGTTGGTTATGGGTTCCATACCACATTACATGGCTTTACATGATATTTACTTGGTGAGTCCACTTTAAACATATCCACGCATTGTAAACGTAATCCGTATTAAATATTATACGCTTTGATATTCTTCGTGTAACCTCCATAAGCATTAATTTACAATAGGACTAAAACCTACACAACATAATATGGCTATGTTTGACTAAATTTGAAATACTTAAAAATCACTATGTTTACCAAGAAAAGGGCTTATATTCTCATCAGCTCTAAAAACTCAACGAACTATATGGTTCGTACTAATATGATATCCTATGACCGCTTGAACAAATATCCAAGGTAACACATTAATATGAGGCGGGATAAAAATGATCCTCTAAACCTTGTTCTATTGGAAGCAATAAATTTTTTCTGCCAACCAACCCGCCATATTTGTAGATGCATAAACATAGCTGTAAATTTGAGTAATGAAATCTTATACGAGTAGGGTCCACAAAATTCTCTGTCCATTAGCAGCTTAAGCATTCAAAGTTAGAAAAAAAAAACATCAATACTTGTTGCTCAGAAACGTAGCAGCCACACCTTGAGAAAATTACATAGTACAAATATAATGAATCCATGAAGGACGTGTTAGTAAACAAAATTCCAACAATGGAACTATTTGCATCTTCCATGTTTATTTAAATCCTGTTTATGTTACATACATTGAAAAATCGGTATCATTTATTACAAATAAATCTATCATAGACAAATGGTTTGGGGAAACACGAATTTCAATGGACTTTTAAAACCTAAACCCTAAACCTATGGTGTCATATACATGAATAACTATATAAGGATTCAGATCTGATCTCATGAGATTATGATTTATTTTCGGAGTATATTTCTAAATGGTCCATTTTTAGGTGTTGTCCTCTAACACAACTGCAGGGAGATCACATATATGAAAAGACTAGCAAATGCACCCTGTACAGTTTATACATTATAGGGGACAGAGTTATCTGCTAATGATCAGAGTTCTTGGGACAATGATTAAATAATGTTTTAAAGAATGTAAAATTAAATAATATAGGTTGAATTGTAAGAGTTAATTGTACTTACACCTCAATATTATTAATGGATCGGTTCAATCTGGACGTGGGGATCCTAGGAATTTCCAAACCATGTAAATAATCTCTTAAGTTATCTGATATGTGGTCAGTCTTCTGATAAACTCATTTGCTATACAAGTTTTCCGCACTTCTATGGATGCATAATAATCGAAGAATTTAATCAATTTTGGAGTTTGGAATACTTAAAATTGGTTAAGAAAATCATGATCTTTGGAACTCTTTTAAAAGTGATAAAAAATAGAACTCACGTTTTCAGATCAAGTTTGGTATCAGAGCTGTTGGATTGCCGGATTAGCTTCTAATTGTGTTTAAAAATTTGGCTTTAGTTTTAGTATTGATTTTAGTATTCAGTTTTTAGACATTTTGGGGCTTGTTAATCTTCTTTCGCAATGTGTAGTTTGGAAGTACAGGTTGTGTTTGTAGGAACGAGGAATCATGGGCAAGTCATCCAAACAGGAGCAACTGGATGAGCTTGAAGCCATAAACCGCCAACTCCAAGAAGAAAAACTCTTTCTTGAGAGATAAATTTTATTCCTTGGAAGAGGAAATAATTGTGGTTAAAATCTGAGCCACAATCCTCTATAACCAAGAAAGAGGAGTATGTCAACAAGATGCTTGAAGAGAGAAAGAAGTTGATGACCCACTTTGTTAAAGAGTTGTAGGAAGAAATACAGACTAAGGATGCCCTCTTGGAAAAGCTACAACAAGGTGAACACAAGAAGGAAATGCCTTCCAAATCAGATGCAGGTACTATGACATAATGCACTGTAAGTTGTTCACATTTTAATTCTTCCTCTCCTTCAATTTCAGATGTTCCTTTGGGTCAGGTTTGAAAAACACACTAAGGGAATTGGGTCTAAGCTAATGGTTAAGATGGGATTTAATAGAATCAGCCTTGGTAAAAATGGACAAGGTGATGCTAACCCAGTACAGGTAGAGGATCAGCCTCAGTTTGCAGGTTTGGGTTACTCTAGTGGGAAAATGGAAATTGGAGAAAGTTCCAAAGCAGCTAAAGGAAGACAAGCTTCCAACAGCCAAGGATCTACACCACTAAAATTGCAGGATTCTGCCATCAAGAGGAACAATGAAAGGTGTAAGAAAACAGGTAAAAGAGGTAATCAAATTCCACCTCCTTCCACTTGCACTAAAAATAGCACTAAGGGAAAATCAAATCCTAAAACTTCTAATACACTCTTTCAATTGGAACAATATAGCTTTGGTAGGCAGAAATATGCTTTCCCTTGCACATTTTGTGAAGGTACTAATCATTCTGTTGCATATTGTTGGAAGAGGAAAAATTTGATTAAGAAGTTAATGCCTTTTGTGAATGATAAGGCAGGTGCTAAAGACCAATCTCACCAAGGAAAGGTGAGAAATGGAAACAATGTTACCTCTCCTAAACATGGGGAATCATTCTCCTAGATAGAGTTCTAAGAATGGTAAAATAGGTAAGACTCCTAAAAATAGGGAAGTTAAATTTTGTTCCCATTGTAATAGGAATGGTCATGATGTTAAGGTTTGTTGGTTTGTTTCTAAACAACAAAATTGGAAAGTTGTTAAAAAGAACAATATTGTAAAACCAACAGTGCTAAACCTAACTAAAACTCATTGTGGTACTGAGGAGGTAAAACAACCAAAACGGAAAAACCCAAGTGATTGGTTTGGAAAAACATCTCCTCAACTTTATATTTGCACTACAGTAAATTGTTGATAGTAGGCAAGCAAAATGTTTTTCAGTGCTATATTTTAGGGATTCCTGTTGATTGATAAGGATTTGTTCCTAATCCTTGATATTTAAGCTTTGAAAATGAATGGAAACAACTGAAGAGAAGATTTGAGTGATAGGTTCATCATAGCTCATGTTTTGTTTTCTCAGATTATGTTGGTAGTTCCATTGTTGAAAACACTATACAGGGATAGGCATACAGTAGCATGTCTAAATTTGAAACTTGCAGTTGTAATCATCATAATCACAAAGTGTCAGTTGAACACTAGCTTCTATTATAGATGGGTGTTATTATCTAACTTATTATTTGTGATGGCAATACAATGTTTTGGAATATTCATGTTGATTCAGTTGTGGGCTATAGCTATTTTTGGGCGTTGATAGTCTAATTATATTCTGATAGTGAATACTTGCAGTGGTTACAGTTTCAGATGGGCAGTGGGCACTAGCCTAATTGTGGGCAGTTTAGATGTCTTGTATACTGATCTATGTATTATGGAATTGTAATTTTTGGGTAATTGGCCGTATCACAAAGTGACAGTTGAACACTAGCTTTCTATAATAGAATGGGTGTTATTATCTGGTCAGTTATTTGTGATGGCATTACAGTGGGGTATGTCAGTTCACAGTTGTGCGTAGAGTTGACAGGGTTGCAGCGTTTCAGTTGAACACTAGCTTAATTGGGTGTTATTATCTGATCAGTTATGTGACTAGCTAATCAACTATTTGCATTTATTTAACCTATAATGTTATTTTGGGTTCTTGTATGTGTTTGTGCAATGCAGGAAGAGATAGCATGTTTTTGTGGGTTGATACACATATCCTTTTTGATAGACAAAAAGCCTTTCTCAGTGGGGAGGTGTGATCAGGGGATCATTTTTGAAAAATTTCCCTAAACATCCCTAAATGGTGTCAGTGCAGAAGATCATCTCGAGAGCTTTCCAACGACTATGAGAACGCGACAAACGGACATCGGGAGCTCTAGATATGTTCAGTCAAAGTTCAGACATCAAGAAAGTCAAACTATGGTCAACGGGTAAATATTGGACGAATCGCACTGTGACACGTGGCTTGGCACCACTCATCGAATTTGATCGAATTTGCCTATCGGGAGATGACAAGTGGAATATATATTATTGACCAAGTTAATTATTTCCACACCACATTACATGGGTCGAAATTATATTTTACTTGGTAAGTCCACTTTCCATATTCCACGCATTTAATCCAAATCCATATTACATATTCCACGCATTATATTAAACCATGTTAACCTCCATAAGCATTATTATAGGCACCTAAAAATACTATGGCTATGTCTATCCATGCGCCATCCTTATCCTTTCCACCAAAAAAGGGCTCAAAAACCAATTAAAAACTCAACAACTTTAGCATTATTAAATGCTTTGGGATTTTTGACCGCTTTAACAAAATCCATGGCAAGACAATAGGAGGTGGGATTTGATCCCCTCACCTCATGGATCTAAAGATAATCCGCCAGCCAACCCCACCAAGGGAGCACAACAAGCTATAAAATGGGGCGCTTCAACTTATACAAGTAGGGTGTACAGGTCTGTGTAAAAGCAGCTTAAGGACCAGTTTGCAGAAAACGCCATTTTTGAAGGCCTTGCACTCAGATTGAGCATTTGGAGTAAAAAGATGAAATGAAGAAAATTCTGAGAAGATTCCAACGATGTAAGGTTTGATCTTTTTTGTTGAGTTTTAACCTGTTTTTGGAAGCTTTGAATGCAGATTTTAATGGAGGGATCTTCAAGACAGCTAGTTGGAAAACACGAATTTCAATGCACTTCTGGTCCGAATTGTGACTTGGTGTAAACATGAAAAATGTTCAGAATTCAGATCTGATCTCAGAGATATGATTTATTTTCATAGAATATTTTTAAATATCCATTTGTAGGTGTTTTTCTAACACAGTTGCAGGGAGATCACATTGTGAAAACACTGTAGGAGCCACGGATCGTTCTTGGGGACAGTTTCTGCTATTTTTCAGAGTTCTTGGGACATTGATCAGCTCATTTGTCAGGTTGTGATTCATTATTGGTTGTTTGTAAGAGTTATTTTACTTTCATTTCAATATTATTAATGGATCGGTTCAATCTGAACGTGGGGACGTAGGAATTTCTGAACCCCATAAACAATCTCTTTTGTTATCTGAATGCTTCAGTTTTCTGATTATTTATTTACTACACAAGTTTTCCGCACTTCTATGGATGCATAATAATCAGAATTTAATCAATTTGTGGAGTTTGGAATACTTAAAATTCGTTAAGAAAATCACGATCTTCGGAAACTTTTAAAAGTGATAAAAATTACAACTCACGTTTTCAGATCACTTAACCATCCCATCTCAACATGAATTATTGCATGAAACTTTAGCTCAACTTCCATGCATTGATCTTGTTGTTTACAAACCACACACTTTTTTCAATATCTACCAAGAAGAGGAGAAGCAAGTAAGTAAGTTTTTCAAAACCCCACCCTTATATATGTCCTTAATCATAGGAAAACATCTTGTCCATAATTTTCTGATTGACTCAGGTGCTAGTGCTTCCATTATGCTTAAGAAAATAGTTGATGTCTTAGGTATTAAATACAACCATTTGTCCAAAGGAGTCTTGCAACTTAATGGCTCAATTGTTAAAACTCTAGGAATCATCAAGGATCTAAAGTTTATCCTCCATGTTTATCCAAGCCTAACCATAACTCAAGATCTATAGATCATTGACCTACCTCATTTGTTTTCCCTTTGTTTGTTAAGAGATTTTACTATAAAAGTGGGTGGTTACTTGTCTTCTAATTGGTCCCACATATTACTCAAGGCAAGGTATGGTACCTAGTTCACCATATAAGATGAGCCAATATTTTCCTATCATGTTGATTCATATGACCCCTCCCCTCCCCAAGCCAACTGCTTAATCCAAGAAGAGAAAGTTTCAATTTCTGAAGAGCAACCTGTTCCCCCTCATGTACCTGATCTAGTGCTAGATGAGTGGGTGGAAAGGCACTAAAAATTTGATCCATATGCTGAAGAGATCAAAGATTTTGAAACTGGGCTTAGAAATTAATATATCATTGAAGAAGAAGTTGTGTTTCCATGCGCACTCAAGAAAATTAAAGAAAATCCTAGTTTGTGGAAGTTATACTTCGATGCATCCAGAAGTAGAAATGGCATGGGTGCATGTGTTGTTCTCATTTCTCCCAAGGATGATAAGTTCTTCTTCACACATAGATTGTAGTTCACATGCTCCAAAAAAATAGAATAATATGAGGTGCTAGTGCATGGTCTTTTAATTTCATAAAAGAAACAAATCAAGGTGCTCCAGATTTTGTGGACATAGAAATGGTTATCCGCTAGGTCATAAAAAAGTGTGTGATAAATAATAAGCATCTCAAAGCTTATAAAAATATATTTTGGGACCTCCTTGAGAGCTTTGATGTGATGAATCTGTAGGTGGTGCCATGTAAGATGAATAAGGAAGCTAATCAAATGGCCGTTCTTGGCTTGCAGTTCTCCCCCAACTGAAGAATTTGTCAAAGGGAATGCATAACACATCAAGATGGTGATTAGAACTTCTATCTCAGATAATAACACTAGCTAGAAACTGTTTGAAAATGATGCACATATTTTCCAGTTCATCTAGAATGAAGCTGAGTTTTCATCAAGAATGTAAGTTGATTTGTATAACAGCTATGGTGACCAAGTGATCTATTTAAAGAAATAAAAGTTTCCTAAAGGGATGGTCACCTTAGAGAAAATATTTATCTGTGATGATGAGTTCAAGGGTGACGAAAATAATATGTGCATGGTGCAAGAAGAATGCTCCCCCAATTATTATTGCGCATCGGAAAGGAGTTACTGCTCACTAAATCTTGCGCGGTAAAAAAATATAGCGAAATATTCTCATGGGAATATGAAGACCTCAAAGGATTTGATCCAAGTGTTTATCAACATTCCATTGACCTTGATCAAAGCATCAATCCCATCAAACAAAAGCAGAGGTCAGATCAATCCAAGGATAGAGCCCTTCATGAAGAAAGAGTTGTCCAAACTCATTGAGGTGAAGGTAAGTTTTCCCATCAAGTGATCTACCTAGGTCACAAACCTAGTTCCATTATGCAAGAATGGTGAAATCAGGATTTGTGTTGATTTCAAATATCTAAACAAGGCATCCCTCAAGGATCTTTATATTTTTCCTTCTATGGAGCATATTTTTCATACTGTGGCTGGTGCACAGATATTTTCTATGTTGGTTGGGTACTTTGGATTCAATAAAATAATGGTCAAGGAAGAGGATCAATTCAAAATGACATTTACGACCAAGTGGGGAACATATGCATATTAGAATATTACCTTTGTTATGTCAAATGTAGGTGTGACATTTCAGCATGCCACAGATATTTTCTTCAAAGGTTACACCAATGAGTTCATGTTCATTTACCTAGATGACATTATAGGATTCTCAAATCAGGATGCAAATTACATGACACAGTCTAGAGAAAGTCTTTGAGAAATGCAGAAAGTTTTGGGTATCTCTTAACCCCAAGAAGTGTAACTTTATTGTGGCACAGGACAAACTACTGGTCCATGTGGTTTCAAACGATGACATCACAATTAATCCTAAGTGCATCTCTACTATCCACATCATTCCCTTCTGGCACAGAAGAAAGCCTTACAATCCTTCCTCTTAAAAATCAATTTTGTCAGGTGCTTCATTCCTAACTTTGTAGGACTAGTAAGGCCCATCAACTTGATGCTCGAAAGGGACACAACCTTCAAATGGATAGCAAAAGGAAAAGGGGGCTTCAAAAAAATCAAGAAAGAAATTTCTTCCGCATCTATACTCATCAACCTAGATTACTCAAAGGATATCATCCTTTTTGTTTATGGTATTGATGCAAGTGTTTTTGTTGTCCTAAGACAAGAAAATGAATAAGGACTAGAAAAACCAATTGATTTCTTTAGTCAAACACTGAAGGATTATGAATTGAGATATAGTCACATAGAAAAGCATATCTATGCCATCATGAATGCGCTCAAGAAGTTCAAAAGTATGCTCACCACAAATCATATCAAGGTGCTATTTTCTCACTCAATCATAAGAGACTTCATCATGGGAGTAGAAATCAGTGAGAAAAGAGAAAGGTGGGAGACCAAGATAATGGAGTATGATATGAATATCAAAGCCATAAAACTATTTAGAGGCACCTCACTCTATAAACATATTACTGAGGATCGCATAGAGTGAACCTGAGGCTTCGTTGTTTCTAGATGAGGATATCCCGTGTGTAAAACTTGAAGATAATCAAACCCCTAGTGTGCATGATTGGATGAAGGACATGAATCACATTCCTTTCCAAGAGTGCATACCATCCTAGCTTAAACAAAGAAAAGAAAAGACATCTAAGGATGCAATCTATTCCATATATTCTGATTAATGGTCTTCTTTTCAAAAGGAATCTTGATTGTGTGCTAGTGAGGTGTATTGACGTCACACAAATTGAAAAAGTGTTAGCAGAATTTCACGATGGATTCTTTGGTCGAAACTTCTCTACCAAGACTACAATGATGAAGATCATTAAGGTAGGATACTTTTGGCCCTCCCTACATGCAGCTATGCACAAATGGGTCACAAAATGCAAATAATGTACTTTATTTACATGAAAGAAGAAACTGGCAGCACTTTCCCTCTGACCAATCCAAGAAGATCAGCCTATTGCATAATGGGGTATCAACTTCATAGGAAAAATCAATCCTCCTTCGAGTGCTGGTCATAAGTGGGTGCTAAGATCTATGGACTATTTCACTAGATGGGTAGAAGCTGTCGCACTCAAGGAATCAACTGAGTCAGTCATCCTTGACTTTCTCAAAGGAATTGTAATAAGGTTTAGCATTCCTCAAACCATTATCTCTGATTATGCAAATGCCTTTGTTGGTACTAATATTTCTGATTAGGAACTTAATATGGGAATCTACTTGAAGACTTCTTCTAACTATCAGCCTCAAGGTAACATTCTAATAGAGTCATGAAGTAAACAATGAATATCAGCCAAAAGCAGTGGTATACATAGGTCCTCACGCGTGCTTTGGGAAGATAAAATTATGATGAAGAAGACAATAGGTACTTCACCCTACAAACATTTCATGGTAAGGAAGAAAGAATCCCTTTATCTCTTGAGTTTCCTTCATTACAACTTTCCTAGTAGCTAGAGTTGGAAGGCGTGGAACAAAGAGAAATCAGAATGGCATAGCTGGTCAAACTTGAATAACTTAGAAACTCCATCATGATTAAGCTAGAACAACATCAACAATCAATAAATAATTTGTTTTATATAAAGGCTAGGCATCAATATTTCAAAGTTGGGGACTTAGTCTTAAAATGGGATGCCGACATAGATAAACTAGGGTGTCATGCAAAGTTTGATGCACTTTGGAGTGGCCCATATGCTATCAATTCTTGTAAGGAGGATAACTGTTATGAGTTATCTCATCTTGATGGAAGTGTGCTATCAATGCTAGTCAATGGGATCTATCTTAAACATTTCCATTAAGCTTACTGCATCATTTTTTATGTATTAGACTAGTTTCATTCCTCCAAGTGCATTGAGCACAAATTTTTTCATTTGTATATAGTTATTTCTTCCCATGTGATTCTTACACATGCTCTTTTGTTACTTGCTAAGATGGAAGTCACCTTCCAGAAGTTTTCAGAAATCTTGTAGGGTTCAAAACAGAGTCAAAAATGCATCAATTGACTTCAAGGGAAGTTCTTTAGGGTTACATATCAGAATTTCATATTCCCAAGAAGACTCCAAGCCCAATGGACACTCCAAGCTACTGATCTCCTTCATATAATAGTCAGATATCCTCGAAAATCACCAAATTGTTATAAAAAATAAATCTTCTAGTTATTTGGACAACTTACATTATCATTCTAGCTCTGAGGATCTACTTGCAAGTTGTGTGTACTTAAATTATATCCTTGGAAAATTTCCGTGGTGGTATTTCCTCGCGCACTCATACATGCTCTAATTCTCTTCTTTTCTTTCTATTATCTAGTTCTCCTTTTCCTCTTTGTTCCATTTTCCCCCTGGCGTGCACTCTTTGTGCATTCCCCTTCCTCCCAATAGTCTCTCACATGACCCTGCACATTAATTTGTAATAATTGAAACTAGACCATTTGTTTCTTCCTTAGGTATTCCTTCCATTCCTCCTACGTGCATCATTTTTTCATGTGCCCTTTGTCTTTTTTCCTTCCGCGCCTCACTCTTCAATGTGTATACCTTTGCGCCTTCTTCTGCACTCTTTCATGCCACATGGATTCTATTAGAAATTGAGTGTGCTACACACTACCAATCAAACTATGCCAACTGGGCACAAAATCATGAAGATAAATCATTGTTTGACATGTGTCTGAGAAAGACAAAGTGAATGCATAGTTGGCTGGTCCATTCAATCAATCAGCAATGTGCCATGTGGCATTGTGTGTTAAAAGTTACTTGTAGACTTATGAAAACCATAAATTATGATCCATAGCTCTAACACCTATGCTCTCAGTCTCATTCAAAAGTTGCTGATATATTCTATAGTGAAGGCTATTCAAATTCAAATTTTAGTGGGATTTGGTAGGTGAGAAATGGGACAACATCTTTCTGGCCATTAATGATAAGATATGATTGCTCCAAGCACTTGATTTACTTTATATCTCTCTCCCTTTCTTCTCCAAAATTCCAAATAGATATGGAGAAGCACACTTGACAGATACAAGAGGATTTTCAAGCATTCTTCATTGGTGGTTGAGTTTTAAATTCAGATTTTCCCTCCTCCTCTTTTCTCTCATCGATTAATCTATAAATGTAAGAGCTTGTCTCATTATAAAGGGTTAGACATTTTAGATCCTTTAGTGTTTTCTAAGGACTCTATATCTCTATATTTTGATTTGTAGACCTATAGATCTAGTTCGTGCATGTGGATATCAGGGTTTAGAGGCCATTGTTATTGACTATGCATACCTGGAAGGAATAAAAAAAAATTTTGTGGTGTTTTCTACCTTAACATGTTTGCATTCTTATTTATTGCCTCTCATTTGTATTATGTATTTGATGTGTCACTTTAATTCCCCTGTAGCTCCATTTTCTTCCTATGTTACATGAAACTAATAATGTGAATGCATCCTAGATGGTGTTATGCATTCCTAGTCTCACTTGATGCCTTTCCTTTCATGTTTTCTTAGAATAGATAGTTTTCATCCCTATTTTTATGGTGCTATCACCTTAGTCTAGTTTTTCATTTTTTATGTTATCCTTTTATCCCTGATCCCTTAGTATTGTTAGCTTAGATTTCCATTTTTAACATTGGGAATAGCAGCAGTAGTAGAAAAAGGTAAAAGAACCGGCCTTCTCCAAAGATATGTCTTAAGCTCTCAAGGTCCCACACTTGGAGACAATCCCATTGTTGACCCAAACAATTCAATTCATCCAGATTTGACACACAGGTGTAAGTTTGAGAAACCAACAAGTAAATCAGGGGAAAATAACTCTATTACATCACCAAATACTAAAAAAATGTAGATCAATATATATATATATATATATATATATATATGAGAGCAAGGAATTTCCCTTCATTGCCCATGCATTCCAAAATATCTTGTATGCTCAAAATAGCCATGTGTATATACAAGGTAACTTAGAACACATGCATCTATCCTAATAATAGATTGAACCTATATATAACCTCTGCTCAAATCCTATTATTTACTCAAACTATGCATGACATCTGATCATCACATTGTATGTACTTTATCCCAAAATAGAAGTTCCTTCATCTCTAAGTCTTCATACTCTCTTCTAAATATGGAACATTACTTGAATGCCACTCAATGTCGACATTATCTATTTTTAGCTCGTGGCTCAAAAATTGACTAAGTCCTGAATATTTCCTCCTTAGGTGTGAGCCTTCATGAACTGTCTCTTCTTCCTACATGCGAACCTTCACGCCTTTCTCATGTAAAAATTTATCCCTCATACATGGTATATATACTTAGTGGAATTATCTTGTGTAACATTACCCCACATTGATTGGATTTCCATGATCCTTGACAATGCTTCGATCACCTTGTGCTCCAAAAGGATGTATAAATAGTAGGATAAAGAACTAAGAATTCAATGCCAAAAAAGAGTCATCATACCAAGTCAAAAATTATTTTAGGCTGCACATTGGTTAGAAATTTTTTTGGAAACTTCAGCATCTATATCACTCACCACTTTCTTCCATTCATCCTAGTTCTATCATAGCCTTCCTAGGTGCCACGCTTCTACAATCATTAGAACTTGGTCAAACACCAACCTCATAAACTCTTGCTCTTAAGTTCCTGAATGACCATTTTCAGCTCTATGCATACCCCCTCTATTACTGTATATGTGGTCAAGTACCATATTTTTAAACTATGTAATACCCATAGCTTCTAACTTGTCCTTTTTATCCTTAAATCACTACCTTCTGTTTGGTCACCTCGGCCATAGATAGGGCATGTTCAATATTGTTTGTACGGGAGTATTCTCCTAGATGGTTTTTGAGCACTTATTTTTCATCAACCAAACATGCACATCAAGTATAAATTCACACTTTTGACATTTTTTAAAGGCCATAATCAGCCTTTCCACTCACTTCCTTGAGCTTTGTGAACAAATCTTCAAGCTCAGTCATCCTGTCTTCAACAGATGACCTTATTGGCTTCCTTATCCTTTATCAATTTCTTCCTCAGTTGGCCCTGTACCACTCTTAATATTATCCAGAAGCATACCTACCAAGTCCTCTAAATACTCCATTTAATCATTTTTGTCACATCAAGATTGGCTTACCAAAGATGGGAATTCTCCCAAAATCTATTTGACTAAGGTGTCGGCTCTTGTCATATGTTTCCTTAGTTCTCTTTTGTTCACCCTGGAGGTTGTTCTTCAAGCCCTCAACCTCGCACTATTTTTTCTTTTTATCTACTACTAAAATTTTCATAGTGGTTCCTGAATCAATGTTTTTGTCACCCTACCTCCATGGCTAATTTATTTAAGGCATTGCATGACCTATTCATCTTTCTAGTGATTGGGGTCAATTTCCTTGTACTTTATTCCCTGGCTCATTCTTCAACTCAATGATACCAATGGAGTTACTACTTACTTCAAACTCAAATTCCTCCGCATGATTGTGCAAGTTCCAGCTCAACATATTCCTATGGTTCATGGCACTCCTCCATGCTTATCCATCATTTCTGAAGAACATAAATTTTCAGTTAGAACCGGGCTCTAGAAAAATTCCCTTAATTCCTTATTTGGGTCATCTAATAAAATCCATATGTGGTGACCTGGGTGTCCATCTCTTCATGACCACATTTTCCTTTGTTCTCTTCCTCTTTGGGGTATAGGTGCCTCTATGTTCATTCAAAATCATGCACATTTTTCTTCCTTAATGGCATAAGTATCACTAGTCTCCTTTTATTTGTGTGTCTCATCCTGCATAGAGTGCCCCACACTTTAATGGAATTTTACTCACTTCTTCCTCTGTGGCACATGACAAATGCCTCTATTCTTTCAGCATTCTTCTTCTTCAACTGCTCAACCCAATATTTCTGAAGCTCCTCATCACAAGGTTTATCCTTTGGCTTCCAAATCAAAACGCCTCACCTATATCTGAACTAGAAGAAAAAAAATCTCCCATCTGTGATTGACTTTATCCTTCTCTATGCTATCCTTAGGCAGCTCTAATGTTCCAACGCCACTGATACTTCTCCTTGTATAATACATCTTCTTCCTTTTAGAGTGGTAAAGGAAACCTTCTTCTTCCTCCTCTTCTCCCTCAGGATTACCCTCGTGAATTATTTTAAGAGGTGGCATAATAGTTCTCCTATGAAATGGGAAAGTAGAATATGTAACTTCCATCTCAACTAATCCTTGGGTATTCATCCTCAATACTAAGAAGACTCTACATGTCATTCCATTTATTGTAACATTAATCTATAGGCTCAAATACAATGTACCTTGCTCCAACATCTCTTGGTATATAGGCCTTGAGTCATACCTATAAGTCACATGTAAAATATGAAACTCTAAGTCAACTTTATCCACATCAAAATTTAACTTCTGCACATCCTTTATTCTAT
This sequence comes from Taxus chinensis, assembly GCA_019776745.2. Taxonomy (NCBI): domain Eukaryota; kingdom Viridiplantae; phylum Streptophyta; class Pinopsida; order Cupressales; family Taxaceae; genus Taxus; species Taxus chinensis. The sequence goes on from CM034150.1 coordinate 796,252,312, forward strand.
CCACCATGCACTTAAAATACCAAGAAGTGAACACATATGGTAGCTTGCACCAGGGGCTCATCTCCCCATTCTTCATTTTGAAATGTGTAAGGTTGTAATTATACATCACCAAAAACCTTGCCTACTCTAAAACCTCTCTGGGTAATTTGGGAAGAATACACCATTCTTTCTCAAAAGCCTCTCATAATGTATTGTACCACTTGTCCATTCTTTCTTTTTACACATTTGAGATGGCACCGTCACAAGTATATATAGAAAATTGTACCACAGGGGACTTATTCACAAGTGGGTAAAACCTCATAGCATTATACAGACCACATATCACTCCAATTTTCTAGAAGACTATGAGAAGGAGGATCAAACAATAAGTTATCTTCACCCCTTCCTTATTTTTCACTTTTTCTTCTTTAATAATTCCATTGGTAATATATTACGTAATGTTGTAGTGGGTCATGTTCACCATTTTTGTGAAATGTACAAAAACCTTTTATTCACATCTATCCATCATTCTGAGGTGCCAAATTTTTAACTTACCAATATGGATGCAACCCTAGTTGCAGGATCTATGAGGTTATCGATATGCATAGCCCTTCCTCCCTTCTCATAATTTAGTTCTATAGCCAATTCATCAATCTTATTTTTGTATTTCAAATCAATGTTTAGATCCTCCCATGTAATTCTTAGACCTATGACCCACTCAATAAGTTGAGTTGTAATTCACATCCTTCAGCCCATGAAGTAGAAGAAATATTCATGTATCATAGACATAAGCCACTAGTAAAATGTGTAGGTTTCATGAAGAAGGGAAGTTTAACCAGCTACTAGACTCCAAATTCCTCTAAATTCCTTCACACAGAGTCATTCACCATCTTATTCCCTTCCTCATCCATCCCCAGATATTACTCTATCTAAATCCATATTTTAACTCTTATTGTGCTTGGATGCTTTGTGATTATACTTATTAATTTTACACTTAGGGAGTTTAGACTTCCATATTGTAACCATAAGTACTCTAGGACAATATTACATTTCTAAATAGATATCTTCTAATGGTTCTTCCACTTCAATTTTATCCCTCTTTGTCTGGTGCTTCCTTCCTTTCAGTGACATTCCATAAAATTTGTTCCCTAGGTACTTTGTTATACCACTTCCTTTAATATACGAGTGATGTGAATCCCTAGCTATACAAATCACTCACAAACTCTCCTTCCCATTCCCTAACTTTTGGTTCAAACTTTTCTTCCTCCAAAGATCCACACACAACTTCACATGATGCTCTAGTTTGATCTTCACTCTTTTTCACTCTAATTTCTCTTTGAATTAAATTCTCTTCGTAGAAAATTACTACAAATTTCCCATTTTTATACTTTTTCAGCTACTTAAGTTTTCACTTAACCCATGCTTTAAGTCATTTTATTAACAAAGTACCTTTTCCACTTTTTCCTTTCTTCCATGACTTTCTTATGCGCGCTGAATTAGTAACATTTTGGCATGCTTTACTACTTCCAAATCCATAGACCTCCTCTTGGCACCTCCCTACACCAAATTATATAATCCACTATGTCATATACCATAGCTTATCATTCCACTACATACCTTCACGTTATATTGTGCGATCATTCTTCTTGCGTGGTCTTCAATAAAATCCAATTTCTTCAGACTACCTTCATTTATAACAAATGTAACACCTTTTTTCCCTCATGCCAAGCTCTCAAAAAACACCCTTAGTTGAGCCAAAAATTTCTATTTTATACTTGATCCACCCCACACTAAAAGTATGTGTGGTCCTGTGAATATGAAATCAATAGGTAGTAATCAACTCCTGAGCACAAGCTAGCTTATTACAAAAAAAACAAGAAATGAAATTGACAAAGCATATCAATGATGAAAGGAAACAAATAAAAGGGAAATATAAATTAAGTGGAAATACTGCCTTATTAAAAACACCAAGAAAACTTATTTATAGTAAGACTTCATCATACCCCAATTGAAGAAACCGAGAAATAAAGTGCCATCCAACATGCCTATAACTAACAAACGCCCAATACAAGTATGTTTTTTACTACAAAAGGTCTCAACCAATGCACTTTCAACTTCCTTGGTTGGCATGTAAACTTTGAATCATATAGAAGAACCATCTATTCCTGACCTAAAAGGTCTTATTCTGGATGTGACTATCATGTCATGCCTTTTTTCGGGCCTTATAATTCTTCTGACTCCAACCTGTAATAAAGTGCCTTTATTCTAACTACATTAGATTGTCAATGTGCTCTTCCATATCTTTCTCATTACCTAATCCTTCTATGTGAGTAATACACAAGGATGGAAACATAAATTAAATAGGATATAGAGGCTCTACAACAAACACCAAATGAAAGGGGTGGCCTTATTCAACCTTTTATATGTTGTCCTATATACCAAAAGTATAAGAGATACTTTATCATCCCAGTTTTTCCTTCCAACATCACATAATTTAGTTCACGTCTTTCCCAATACCTTGTTGAAAGCTTCAGCAGTATCATTGTGCATGTGGGTGATAGAGTGTGGTCTTATGGTGTGTGACCATAAATTTAGCCAATAATATCTTGATGGTCTCATTTAATAAATGAGTGCCCCTATCACTTGTTAAAATCAATGGACATCCATGCCTACTGATTATGTTCTCCCATAGAAATCTTGTTGTTGTAGTTGTTATGCAATCCTTTGTATTTTCTTCTTCTACCCACCCTGTAAGATAGTTTGTACAAGTTATAATGTTACGCGTGCACCATTCTTACACGTGGGTGGAAAAATATGACCTACAAAGTCAATTTCCCATTTCTCAAAAGTTTCAGTGCTTGTAATACACCTCAACAGCATCTCATCTCTGGTTATAGGCTTCCCAAGGCACTCATAATCATCACATGCCTTGACATATTCCTTAATATCCTTGTTCAAATTTTCCCACCATAATTCATCCATTAAATTCTTGTGTGCGGTGGAATCCCTGCTATAATTAACTCCTGTAATTCCACTATGAGATTCTACCATAATAGCCTCATGCTCATGTTCAACAACACATCGGTGCAAAACTTCATCATGATCTAGCTTGTACAAATCTCCACCTATCAGCTGGTAGGGTGCCATGTGTATTGTAATTTTATTCTTCTCTAGTGTCTTAATTCCCCTAGGAACCTGTCTAGTGTGCAATAATACTACAATATCCTCTAAATTTGTGGGCACATGGTTTAATTTGAAAAGTTGTGCATCAGGAATTATATCCTCAATGCTCTATGCATCCTCGCTAGAATTGATCCTAGACAAATGATCAATCCCTAAATTACTTTTCCTTGGTTTTACCACAATTGTAAACTAAAACTCCTAAAATAGTAGTATTCACCTCAAAACATGCCCTTGCAAAATAGGATTGTTGACCAAATACTTAAGTGTCATATGATCGGTAAATAATATAAATGGTGTTGCCAATAATGTATTTTCTAAACTTGTGCAACATGTAGATCATGGATAAAGCCTCATGCTCAGTAGTTATATAATTATGCTCTGTTGGTGTCAACTTATCACTTGTAAAGAAAATTGGGTGGTTTACAATTCCATCTCTTGGTTGCACCAACACTACAAAAATTTCCATCCCATAAGAATCAACATGAACATGAAAGGGTTTTTCCCATGAAGGAAAGAACAAAATATGGGCAGTAGTAAGCCTTTCATTCAATGTTTCAAATTCTTGTTGTTGCATGTCATACCAATAGAATTTTCCTTTCGCCTTCAATAATTCCTCCAAGGTCGAGGAAATCCTAGGCATATCCCTTAATGAATTTCATATAATACCCTGTATGTCCCAAAAATCCTTGCACTTTTCTCTTATTATTAGGTTCTTATGAACACAAGATCACAACGACCTTGGCTGGTTCTATTAACAACCATTCCTTGTAAATAATATGCCCAAGTAAAATGCCAAAAGGTTTTGCAAAGATGTACTTCTTAATATTAAGAGAGATGTTCAATTTCCTGCACCTCTCAAACATAAGCCTTATATTATCACAATGGTCTTTGACTAAGCCATAAATTATCCAATCATCAAGATACACTTGCAAAAAATCTATGAATAAAATCCTAAAAATCATACACAACTATGTGTGAGAATACCGATGACGCATTCTTCAGTCTAAAGCACATCATTGTGTATGAAAAACTTGCCCACTCATTGGTGAAAAGTTGTCTTTTCCTAATCTTCCTTTGCAATACACACTTGATGATAATAAAAAAAACCATCTATAAATGAGTATATCTTGTACCTATCAACCCCTTCAAGGGTCTCCTCTGTGAATGGGGTAGGAAAAGTATCAATAACATATGAAGCATTCAATTCTCCATATTCCACACAAATTATTATCCTCTCATCCTTATTAATACTGATGACCATGGAACTAACCCATTTATATTCTTCAATGCACTCAATTATACTAGACATGATCTTTTTATCATTTTATTCCTTCACCTTGACACATAGATTAGGATTCATCCTGTATGGTCTCTTCCTAACTAGGAACACACCTTATTTAAGTTTTATTCTCATCTCTCCTAAAGAATGGTATACTCCCTTTAACTCATGATACCCCTATGGTAAAAATTCATGGAAGTTGATGTAAGAGTTCAATAATCTTAGCCACCTCCTTCTGTAGCCAGTAATCACCATTAATGGCCTCTTTAGGCTCTTTTTCTATTTCAATGTTAACCTTATTTGTTCTCACAGGCTCATGATATCCCCATGCCTTCACATATACTTCATCCATCACCTCACTCGTACCTTCAATGTAGTTAACATCTAGGTTATTTTCCTCATCATCCTCATCATTTATAATGCATACCAGTTTACCCTTTTCCTTTTCTTCCCAAGCTTAGACCATCTCTTCTTCCCCGGTATCTTCAAGGCCAAGGTGCACCTCTAAATCAAGTTCTCCAAAAAATTCTAACAAAATTTCCTCATCTTTCACACTATCTCCCAAAGTAAGGCAGTTCATAATTTACAGTTCTTCATTGAACTGAGGCTTAGTAGAAAAGTAATCAAAAGTATGAATCATACCTAAGGTCATATCCTACCAATTCACTGTTTCTCTTGTAAACTCTGCATGGACATACCATGCATGCATGTATCCATTTAAGGTGGAGTAGAACTTATGTACCTATAGTGATGGTAGAAAGGCCTCTTTCCCCTTTGTACACATTCTCTCACAATTCTGAATGTGGTGGAAGGAAGGGGAATTCCCATGAAATTTTCATATTTTAGAAGCTATATTATTCCTTAGAAACCTAGTAGAAAAGGTGATTCTTAGTTCTCGCCATTCCAACATTTTTTCTCTTTGTGTTACCCACCAGTGTGTTGTTGTCCCATGTAAATCATATAATAGTATATTTATTTTTTCTCCTTAATTCTTCCACTAGGATTCCATTAGGCACAGAAATACATTAGGGTTCCCATCACTGGTGTACAAAGTACATGGTTATAACTTAAATGCCTAGCCATGCATGGCCTGATCATGTGAGTAACTGTGTTTTTTATCTCTTTCCCAACTGCTTCATATGTCCCATGCACCCAGTTGTCACAAGAAATACTCATGGTATCAATAACTAATTGAGGATCATCCCACTGTATCACTCCTTCCTTTTATGGCTCAGTTACATCAGAGTCCCTGATTTTGCATGCATATATCCCATTCAATTTCTCCTGGATCAAAGGCTCAACATATAGAGAAGCCTTTGTATCTATCAAAGGTATAATGAAGTGATCCACCTTGTTCTCAAAGCTAATCTACCCTTTGTTGAAGTGTAAATCTACATTATTCGCATAACACCACGGTCACACAAGTAATGTTAGGAGGATATCTGCATCAGGGAGCTCTAATACCTCAAATTCCCTAATAAACTTGGCTCCCTGAATTGTAATAGTTACATCCATTAGTACTCCAATAGGATTAGCACTAGTTCTATTAGCCATATACAACACATTCAAATAAGGTTGAAATGGTGGTCTTCCCATCTGATTCCAAGCATCTAACGTGAGTATAGTAACTTCCACACATGTATCTATCAGAATTTTTCATAGAATCCATACATCTATGACTACATTCAGTGTAATCTCATTATCAAACTCATGATTATGTGGGGGAAGATTTGCATGGAGTATCTACCTCTTGTACTTAGTACCTGCGCGTGGTACTTTTTCTCTCAATCACTCTCCTAATAAAGGGATGATTTTATCCTCACACAACATTAGACATACCTCCTTTAAGTCATCTACGTCCTTCCATGGGAGTTAAAACTTCTTCATTTAATCCATCACATGTGCATTCTCCTTTAAGATCTGAATCTTTCCTTGTAGATCCCTGATAACATCCTTAGTCTCCTGGTAAACCTCTTTCTGATGTGCAACATCAAGATAATTTGTATTTATCACTTTTTCCTTTTTGATAATCATCTTATACCTCAGAGGTTCATGTGTACATGCATCTACGATGCATGTAGTAACTAAAGTAGGTTGTACCTTAGGACTACATGCTACCTTAGGCATACATTGATCTTCAACTGCGTGCTTTACCGTTATCATTCTTGTGCCCTTATCTTGTTTGTGGTGCTTGTTCATGTGATCACTTAAGTCAAGGAAAATTTTCAAATTCATGTTTCTTCTCACACCATGAGAAAACAAAATTCGAAGGGTAGTCACACTAATAATAATCAGGAGATCCACAAGTATAAAAAGTTCCACGAGGAAATCCTCCTCTTCCACTACCATGACCTTGGCCTCTATTTCTGTTATCCCCATTATTGTTCCCTTCATTATGTTGTGATTCCTATTAATTTTATCCACTTGCTACACTAGTCTGGTGCACACCAATATCAATGGCCTCATGAATATGATTAATCAGTCTGCATTAAACAGTGTCCTGAGTATGGGTTTTAAAAATATTATAATACATAGAAACATTCTTCTGAATCTCACATTATATGAGAGAACATCTACTTGCATCATAGTCTAAATGAAAAATATCACAATATAACAACATAGCACACACCAACTCTTGAGGTCTATTATCCTTAATATGTCCTTCAACCTAACAATCTGTACACCATATCCCACTATGTGTCCCATAAGTTGACTTAGCCAAGAGATTCTCAAACTTCTTTACCATAATTTCACTATGTGCTTCTAGGAAAGAATTTAATCTAGTGTCGACACTTCTAACCACCTCAGCATGCAGAGCTACTTCCAAGGCATCACGCAGATCTACAATGGTCTTATGAGATAACACCTTTCTAAAAGGAGTTAACAATCCTCCAAGAAACGACTATGCATGCTAGATGGGATGTATATCATAAGACAATTTTGACAACAAACTTTTAAAATGCATGTCATATTACCTCACACTCTCTAATAATCCCCGCTTAATGTCCTTAATGGCATTGATACTTTTTTCTCAAACTCTGGAATATGGAACTCAACTAGAAACTTAGAGTGCTAAGCATTATAATCCACCACAGGCTGATGTATGTCATACTTTTTTGTACCAACTTTGTGTGTTCCCTTGAAGAGTAGTGGAAAAATGACTTGATTTTATGTCTGATTATGTGATTCCCTTAGCGCGCCATAGCAACTCATACTTGTGAACATGATCTACCACATCTTCAATACCCCTATACTCTAGAAACTAAAGAGACATCTCATAGTAAACTTGATGTGGCTGATGAGGGTGCAAAACTTGTCCACAAGATCCATAATTAGAACCCCCACCAGTATTTCCTCCACCACTAGAACTGCCTGATCCACTTGAGTCCAATCCTCCTAATCCTCCTGATCCACTTAATCCTCCTTCTATAGCAGGAAAAAAATTAGTGAATGTAATTCCTTAAGTCCCAACGGTAGTGCTATATTTAAATCGTATGGTCTGCAAAGTTGTAGTACTTCCAGATGTATTCCCAATGTTTTGCATGCCCATAGTCTATCCTGATCACACACTAAAAATATTCCTCCAATGGTCCCCTAAATAAAGATGATGTCTATGTTGCTATAGGTATATGTGTTTTATTATGTATGTATGTATTCAAAGGAAAGTGATATCTTCCTGTAGCTACTAGATTACCTACATTCGCGTGCTTCTCACTGACTACTTATGCAACTAGAACAACAAGTGCAAGGGCTAGGTTGTTAGGTACAATCAGATGCACACCTGAAGTCTCTCATCAAAAGCCAAATGGGATTCTCTACTACACTTTCCTAAGTGGTGGAGATCTCGATGCTCCATATCCACGTATTCCATGCGAGCTTCAAATCCTTTGTGAGACATTATGCTCTAAAACTCCATGGAATCCTCAATATAATGCTTCTTTTCCAATTCCCTCTCCCATGATTCATTATACTTAAGTCTCCTTTCCTCTATCTACCTTTTTTCTTCTAGGTCCACCATCCTTGACCACATTTTCTCATGTCCCTCCGCACGGTGGTGGATTTATCTAGACACTGATAATTTCTCCAAACTCAGTTACACGATCAAGATCTTATTGCCAATGGAATAATGTGTATGTAAGATCATTTGGGCTTGTATAAAAATTCAAACTTAGTAACTTCCAGATAAGAATAGTGTAAATAACGTACTCTAAAGTATAGCTTCACACAACACTGACTCACCAATGATCTATAAAACATGTCCAACATTCATCTGCATCAAACAAAGTCTTGTAATCTTGTTACATCCAAACTCTTGCTTTATAACTCCAATTTTTATTTGATGCGCATGCTAACAACCACTTGTAAAATTCTATTAGGAATAAGATGAAAAAATTCTCATAGAACTCATGATATAAATGTTCTTCCACCCAATTATGTGCATCGAAATTAGGTCTAGAACCATATCTTCATGCAAACCGATCTTGTTTTTTGTCTACCCAAATATCAATGCTTGTAAGAGTTAATCAATATGCTGTCGATGTGTAACATCCTGGTAGAAAGTTTGAAAAGAGGTCTCAACAATTGAACCAAAATTTAGTAACTTATTTATTTCCACTCAAATTCTTGGGAGCACTGACACTTCATCCATAAAAATTTAAACACTCACCTAAAGCACTCAAAGCTACTAGGTCCCTCTTTTTAAAAATATTCTCAAGATGTTAGCATACATGTTCATATTAACCATTATCAAAGCATACATTATAGTACAAACATCAAATTCATGAGCTCAAATAGGAAAACACATAATAAGGAAACATAACAATTCAGATAAGGATTAGGATTAGATTCACCATAAAAATACCATGATCAGATATATCAATTACTATAATCAATCCATAATCATCCATTACATTAATTCATCAAGTAAAATAAGTTGAATACATTGCAATCAATATCACAGAGCCATGTGCATTAGTAAATCATGGTAACATAACTCTATTACATCACCAAATACTAAAACAATGTAGATTAATTAATATATAGATATAGAGGGGTGGGGACTTTCCCTTTACCTCCCAGGCACTCCCAAAGTATCTTGCATGCTAAAAACAACCATGTGTATATAAAAGGTAACTCACAACATATGCATCTAGCCTAATAATACATTGAACCTATAGATAACCTCTGCTCAAATCCTATTATTAGCTCAAACTATGCATGACATATGATCATCACATCACATGTGCTTTATCCCAAAATAGAAATTTATTCATCTCTAAGTCTTCATGATCTCTTCTAAATCTGGAACATTTCTTGAACACCACTCAATCTTGACATTATCTATTTTTATCTTGTGGCTCCAAAATTGACTAAGTCTCGAATATTTCCTTCTTAAGCATGAGCCTTCACATGTTGTCTATTTTTCCTACATGTGTACCTTTATGCCTACCTCATGCCTACCTTTAGCCCTCACGCATGGTATATACTTAGTTAAATTCTACCATCTAGCACTAACACATAAAAATATGTAATACTAAACTAACATAGCTTACTTAGGGAGGGAGGTGAACTTATCTATGCAAAATGACAAAAGATGGTTAGAGCACTCACCCTGTACATGTAGGGTTATCAATGATGTGTCTATCTCTCTATAGAAGTACCAAAACAAGAGAGAATTTCTATTAGGCTGATAAGGGGAACACCATTCTTGTCCTAGACTCAGTATAGGTAGCCTAATAGTGCAAAAAACCATCCAAGAAGAAGAGTGTCCAATCCAATCCAAGAAAGATGTAAGATCAACCAAGATCTAGGTAAGTAAATATGAAGATGGCAAAAAATAGTAGATTAAATGGTAGTTCATATGATTATGGATTCTTCCTTTTGAGTGTCAATGAGTGGTGAGTATACATAGGATGCCATCACCCATGGGAGATGACGTTGGCCAAGGATGGTAAATGAGGTGATGTATCATGTAAATCTAAAAATAGTGTTGTAGATCATGGACATGGATGAAAAAAGTGCTAAATGGTGAGATATAAGAAATATGTCAGGAGTGCAATGTGTATGATCCCTAAAGTGGCAAGTATGACTACCAAAAGGAAAACTAAGGTCGTAACCAAATTACGACACTCTCCGTGTGTACTATCTCTAACCCATAATGATTATGTGAATACTCATTCCCCATTCCCAGAAGGCACCTTAAGGAAAATTCTCAAGAAATAGATGCATTAGTGACCATTATTTGTAAAAGGAAAATATTCGTACATTTGCGAAAGATAAAAAGTGAAAAATTAGGTTTATACATATGTTGCACAATTTGATCACCACATGTCACAATAGTGAAACATGGGGTGGTCAATGGAATGAAATAGTCTGTAACACTGATACTGAAAGTAAGTACATACATGAATGCTAAAAGGAATACCGGATATAAAATATACCCATCAATGCATACATGGTAGTGTCCCTTTTCCTTCCTTGTGTGGGTGTAATCAATGTTGTAAGAACCCTTAAGAAATAAAAATAAAAGGAAACACTAGATGATCATTAGTAAAATAAGACATGAATCACCTAGCTAGGGGCCCATGGGATGGATGTCATGTCATAGTGTTGAGATATTGTGATGGTGAGGTGTCATAGATATTGTATGGTGATATTATGTTCTAGCCAAGTGACGAGTAATAATGCTGAAAAGCACAAAAAACAATATGGTAGAAGCTATAAAGGGAAAACATCATAAACTCATAGGTGTACATAAAGATAATATCTATGATTCGACCAAAGGATAGATGAAAAAACTATTAAAAAAACATGAGGTAGATGTTGTAAAAATAAGGCTGTCAATAATATAAATCCAAGCAAAACCATAAGCCTAAGAGAGGATATGCATAATACCATGGTGATTTAATAGGAAAGACCGAGGCATAAAAACCAAGGTGTTGATAATTTTTTCAAATAAGGTTGATGAACTTGTGAATTTGAGAAGAAAAGAAAAGATATGGTAGTTGAGTACTAAAACTCTTGAGTTCCTTCATGTGTGAAACGTTTTGAGGAATTAAATGTTTATTGGTTTTTTTGAAGATGTGGCATTCATTGGTTTAAAGATGACAGATGTTAGGACCTCTGATTTATTTTATGAGGCAGGGTCCTCATGATTTCTAATAATATTTTCCATAGTTATCATGTGTATAATCAAGTTTAAGAATAAGGTAAACCACATCAAAAGTACGCAGGATAAAAAGTTTGTTATGTTTTTTGGAAAGGAATTGTTTATGTTCCTAATTATGACTGTACTCTTTGTCACATCATTATTCTAAGAGGTTGAGGCAGGAGGTGTTATCCTCAACATTTATTGTCTACAATGATACTACAAAGGGAAATGCAGAGTGAAGGGAGTTATACCTTGAGTGAAAGGACCACCTTAGCTCCATATGTAAGTGAAAATGGGATTTTCCCAGTGGCTATACGAACATTGGTTCTATGTTCTCATAATGTAGGATATAAATTCATATGCCAATCTTTGCATGATTATCAGATTGTATTTTGTAAGATCTTATTGAGAATTTTGTTCATAGACTCGGCTTGTCAATTACATTGTGGATGATATGGGGTAGAGAATCAATGTTTGATTTTTAACTTAGCGTAAAGTTGCTTCATTGAAATTTGCATTTAAAGCTCCCACCATTGTCACATATAATGGTGTGGGGAATTAAAAAGTGGTAAATGATTTTATTGAGGAAGAATTTGGATGTTGTACAATCAGACATGTTAGTAAGAGGCATGACTTTAACCCAATTAGTAAAGTATTTTGTGGTTGTAATGATGAAGACATGGTCATCATGGGACCAAGGTAATTTACCAATGTAATCTAATACCTATATATTGAAGGGTCAGGGATCCATAATAAATTGTAGCTTAGTTGGATAGGAATGAATCAAGTTGTCATGATATTAGAAAGGTAAACATTTCTTGGAAAATTCATGAGCGTTAGATTATAGCATAGGCAAATAATAACCCATGCGTAGGCACTTACATGCAGTAGTGTGACCTCTATAATCGCCATTGAAAGTGCCCCCATGTGCCTCCACTAAATCAAGGGGAACCTCATCTTTGTTAACACATCAGAGTAAGGTACCTTCATAGTTGAAATAGTCTAAGACGTTGTCTTTAATTACGTATTTCAAATCGTTGTTACATATGTGCAGCCATGTTCGTGGGTTAGTACCTTTTGGGTAGGTCTAGTATTGTATGAATTTTAGAATGCCAACATACCAAGGGTCTTATGTAGGCCATGTGGATCAATCTGACTGACATCCTGAATGTATCAAGGAGGTGAAGTGGCTAGGGTTTGACGTATTATAATGAGATTCAAAATGTGACTGAAACTGAGTGGTAAACATAGCTAAATTATTATCCAAGGAATTCTATTCACACGGAATTGATTCAATGGTAAAGAAAGTGAATAATGGTGTAAATTATTAAACTAAGTCATAATAATCTTTAAGAATTTATCTATGACATTAGTATGCACCAAAAACCTTTCCACACACTAGTTGAGAGTCCCCCATGGTACGGAGATAAGAGACATTATTAGGTAAGGTTTCCTATATGACTAAGATAAGAGCCTCATATTCGGCCATGTTGTTAGTTATTTCAAATCTGAGAGGATAGGAAAAGAGGGAAATATTTTTGAGAAGGATCAATGAGAACACAACATTCCCCAACACCTTAGAGGTAGTTTTGCCCATCAAAGTGTAGCATCCATTTATCCTCATGGAGATCGATGGTGATCTTCTCCTTAGTGATTTTTTCTATTGGTTTGGTTTTAGGTGGCGGAGGGGATTTAATGTTGGCATCAAAGGACTCCACCTCGAGACAAGATGTGAAAATATATTCTTAATATTTTATGAAAACAATTTTGTCTATACCCTTAATGAGAAGGATGCCATCATCCGGTAATAGATTAGAAATGGGATTTGAAGAAGGAATGGGGGCGAGAGTGAATTGGTATACTATGAATTGGATTTTTACCACCCTTCTCTTGATGATGTGTGGGTAAAATACCATATGGAGAGCCATCCACTTCCCAATGTGATCAGTGGGAAGGATAAAATATGAGAATAAGTGTTGCAAGGTATTAATATGGATAATGACGTATGTGGTTTGATATAGCATGAGGTGACATAATTTTGTAGCTGCATAGTATATGGCCAAGAAAGCCCACTAAATAGATGTGTATCATGTTTCATATTCTAGTAACGTTTGACTAACATTTTATAAGACATGTTATTTTCCCTTTCATCTTCTTGTGCTAAAATTTCCCCAACAGACATTGGAGTGGAGGTATAGAAGGAGGTTGGAAGGTTAGAAATAAAGATAAAGAGTGTTTCATATTGTTGAATGTTTGATGATAGTATTTGGTCCACTCTAGCTTAGTATATTATTGAAGGAGGATATTAATGGCATGAGTTTGATATTTAAACTCAAGGAAAAATTATCAGATTTCCCCAAGGGTTTTGAGGAAAGTACGTATGTATGATATGGAGGATGGTTGTTCCATGTCGATAATGGCTTTACTATTTTCTAGGTCAACCTTAATACCACATTTAGATACCAATAATATTAGGAGTTTTCCTTATGTCACCTTGATTATGTATTTTCTAGGATTGAGGTGAACCTTATATTTGTGAATGCATCCTAAGAAAATATCTAAGTCATGAGTGTGATCATCAATGCATCGAGATTTGACGAGTAGATCATCGAGATAAACTTGGACAATTTTATATATGAGGTCAGGAAAAATGTGTTTCATGACACATTGATATGTTGTGCCTAAATGTTTGAGCTCAAAGGGTATATTTACATAGCAATAGGTGCCCCATTCAATAGTAAAGGTAGTCTTGTGTTCATCTTCAGGAGAAATCTAGATTTGGTTATATCCTGAGAACCCATCCATAAGAGATAACATTTTATACCTTGTTGTGGAATCGATGATGACATTGATGGAGGTTAAGGGAAAGTTATCCTTAGGACAAGATAGGTTAATTTTTTTAAGTTCAATGTATATATAGATGGCCAAGGTGGCCTTCTATGAAATCAGGATAATATTAGACACCCATTCAAAATAGTCCACCATACAAATGAATTTTACATCTAAGAGTTTAATGATTCATTTATGACATAGATATTTGATCTTGGGAGGGAATTTCCTTATCTTTTTCTAAATGGGTGGGACATAAGGGTAGGTGATGATGTTATGAGAAATAATTCAAGGATCAATTACAATCATATTGTTTTATCCCCATGTGAATACATCCTTATGTTTTTATAGGATTTTTATGTGACACTAACATAATCAAGGAAAGAAATCACCAAACTTGAATACATGCATGGGATTACATTCAAGCTATATAGTAATGGTTGATTAAGCCAACATAACATTGTCATCTTAGAAATGGTTTGGGGATTCAATAAATTTATGTACTTTATCCCAACTGGGATCTATAGTAGTGACATAGTCATTAAATTGTATAAGTTTCTTATATTATTTTTCCAAATTATGATGATGTCGATGGAGTTTATATTCATGGGAATATAATATTTAGATAATATCCTCTTCATTTTCTAGGGTAGGGATATTCCTATGATATTCCACATCGGCTGTTAGGCCTATGTATTGCTTACCATATCTATGTTACCTAGAGCTTTTCTATCATACGTCTAATACCCCAACAGCTAAGGTGCCCTCTTTAGGTGTAAGATACACAATGGCCATACTAGAATCACTTGGACAAGTGTTGAGTATAGAGGCTGGCTCAGAAGATGTTATAGGTGGTGGAGTTGTTGTGGGAGCATGACATAAAACATGGTTATATATTTTCTTTATGACCCAAGGGGTATCAAGGAGTGGTAGATTAGAGAGAGGAATGTAAGGAAGCATTTCTTCCTCATCCTCACTATCACGAGTATCATAGATAGGAGGTTCATAATATGCATCGATGGTATTAGATTCAAGTCAAGAAAACTGTATTTGGGCCAAGACATGTTAGTAGTGTAATACTTCAAAGTTCCTAGACTCAATTATCAAAACTATGTAATATTCATAAAAGGAAATCCCCTTTCCTTTAAGATCTAACTCCTCCTTAGCTGAAACACTAATCTTCTTATAATATCTTGGTGAAATGGAGGGTGATCATAAAAAATTACAAAATTCCTAATTCATTTCATTTTAAATTATTGGAGGTCGAGGCATCAATCATTGGCTCCTCCATGTCAGTTTGAGGTGGAAATATATTACGAGGTAGAAGGAACATAGGTAATTGATGTACAATATCATCGGGTAACCTATTTTTGTTAAATGGGTTTTGAATATCATTAGGTTCATCTACATTTTAATCCACTAATGTAATTTGGATTTCATACCTAAGATTGAATCAATCTGGGAAGGGAATAATTTGGATCTCAGGAGTAGTTGGCATTAGGAAAGGTT
The DNA here is from genome assembly GCA_019776745.2 of Taxus chinensis. Taxonomy (NCBI): domain Eukaryota; kingdom Viridiplantae; phylum Streptophyta; class Pinopsida; order Cupressales; family Taxaceae; genus Taxus; species Taxus chinensis. The sequence goes on from CM034150.1 coordinate 796,268,241, forward strand.
CAATAGGAAATAAAACTATAATATGCAAGTGACTGGGGTTAGTTTCATTCCTAAATCATTGGTTATTATGAATGAATTTAATATATTGGTATTCAGATAATGAAATTGTGCACATACGATGTGTCCATGGTCAGCCCAATAAGAGGTTGTAAGAGAGAGGATGATTTGGAACCATGAGCTTGGTATAGATCATTTTGGGTCAAAATGTGATGTGTAGCTAGATACACCCTATGGGTTTTTTGTTTGGTTTTACTAAATCTATGACAAGTTAGATGAGTAAGATTGATGTCATTGATCAAATAATTGAGGTTATTGATGAGGGAAAAAAAGCTAAATTATTTCTTAATCCTTCATCTATGAGGGCCCTACAAACCTATGAATTTTAAATGATAACACTACTAAGTAGGGGTGGGTCATCTGCATGCAATAGGACCTTGTTATTAATCATGTCATCATCCATAAAATCCAAGGCTAAGAAACCTAGACGTGAGTGTTATAAGGATGATTTTGCAGTCTGTATATGATGAATCTCTAGATTTTGGGATATGGTAGGAATCTTGGGAGCCACATGCAAAGGATCCTCAAAAATTTACAATTGTTGAAGGATAAACCTTTGATGTGAATCCGAGGCACACATAAGATCCATAAAAGGTATTTTACATGTAAGGTAATTTGTCTCATCTACGAAAATCTAACTAGGCTTAGAATAACTTCTATAGTGATACCATGGTGGTAGTACAATGGAAGATGTATCTAGATGTGATCATGATTTAATTAGAACCATATTTTTGGAAGAATTTGGTATAGGATCCTTACTTGGTACTTCTTGTGACACCATAGGTGTAGGATAGACTGGGGGAGAAACCTCTATCGTCGGTGTGTATTGGGAAGTATTACAAAATTGTGGATTATCATAATATTTCTTTGGTTTAATAATAAGATATGTATGGATAGTTTTGCATCTATAGTTCATCTTATGGCTTTATTGATATATTAAGAATCTAGAATAATTTGATTGTATGAAGTATCTATAGTGCCCAAAAAAAGAAGTCATGGGGATTCTATGATGTTTATTTTGATGGTTGGAATGATATTTATCTAACTATTTATATTTCTCATAACGCTCTTGTATAATTCAAGAGTAATTAAAAGTGGATCCAAGGAAGAAGTTGAGGTATTCCTTCCTAAGGTCCTTACAATCACCGTGAGAATGTCCTATAATAACATGCCACCAAAAATCTAGGTCACCCTTAAATGTAGGCACATATTTTTTTGAAGGTGGGATTATTCATGGAGTGGGAAGAATTTGGAGAAGTTTAACAAAAGATAAAGGAGTACGTAAGGATGGAGGAGTAAAATCCTAATTTCCTCCCTCTCCTTTTTCTCTTGGAGAATATGAGGGGATGATTACACATGTTTCAGTTTTAGGAGATGAATTGGAAGTGGATATGAATTCATGCATGAGATGATCTTGTCTTTTAGTTTACTTGAGGGATTCCTCCAACATGTATTGAGAGAAAGACCTGACTTTATATTATCGAGTAGGAGTAAGGGCCTTAAGAAATATTTGACATAAAATTTGATTATCAAGATTATGATTAGGTTATATAGAAAACATTTTCCATTTCTTAATAAATCCTTGGGCATATTCGTGAGTCACTTTTTTAATGTTTATGAATCTTCATAAAGTGTTCTTGAGAAGGTCTTGTTTCTAAAATTTAGAGATGAGAGCTATGACCAATCCTTCTAAATCAATTATCAAGCTGGGAGGAAGTTTTTTATACCATTCTAATGCCTCACATATGAAATTATTTTCTAGAATCTTAGTGGTTGTGTAAGTATTTGTTCAAATACATTATTTGTAGATATTTCCAAATGTCTTTAAGATAGAGGGTTAGATCCATAGAAACATCATAGGAGATGGTAGGGTTAGTCTCTCCTAAGTCCATGACAATAGTGTGTAGAGTTTGAAGGTTTGTTTTGGGTAGTTTTACAACATATTTCTCTGGATTAGCAGAGGAGGAATAAGATTACCATTTGCATACAATGATGGAGGGGGGTATAAGAGGGAATGCTAGGAACAACATTTTGAGATGATATTTGTAATATCTGATTATACATTTTAGAGCATGCTAAGCTATGGTTTTATCTTGGTACAAGGCCATCTAATATAGGAGATTGAATATTACCATTGCTAGGATCCATTGAAGAAGAATTACCCTTGTTTTTGGGTGTTTATTCATGATTTTCATATTCATTGGTGGGAGTTTTGGGAGAATCATTCTCATCAGTCATGCAGGGAGGAGTCTGATCATGGTATGTCAATCCTTGGTTAAGATGGAATATCTTCATTTCCATGGCATCGATAGATATCTTTTGAAAACCTTTGTCCTTGTCATAGGTAAAGTAATCATTATTATTTATATTCTTAATGATGGATATGGGATCTATTTTCTCAATCTCAACAACATTACATTTTGTGGAGTGACCCTGCATTGACTAATTAGAGGGATAGGGTTGGGTCAAAAGACTTTCATGGGTGAGATTATGGTAACTAGGAATATTAGTGCTTGTAGGATGAGAACTAAAGCATTTAGGATCATGGAGAGGATATGTAGGAAACAAATAAATATATCACAGATAAGTGTAGAGGGTTTTGTTGTGCCAAAATTATCCTCTGAGATGACATTTTTATAACTTGGAAGTTGAAAAGAAGGCTCTGTAAATTTTAACTTTAGACAGAATTGACCATGTAGAATGTTTACACAAGGGCTGATGGTATATGGGAAAAAATTCAAAGATTAAAAAACATAATCAACCATGCCATAAAGACTGAATTTGGTTATGTCATATTTTGGTTGATATGAGAATTTCTAAAGAAAATCCACCCATCATTCATTGCGACGTTTAACGTATGTTGAAGCTTGTGAAAAATCTAGTTTTCCATGTGAAAAAAGAACATTGAGGTCGAACATCAATACCTTCATGTAAAATACTTAAACCACCACATCTAGTTGTAGTACAACCCAAAAGATTCTCACTGAGTAAATATTTTGACCAAGTATATTAGAAAGGTGAAATGTGAACTATTTTAGGGGTACATTTGTAAAAAAATTTAAGAAGGGGGGATGTTATATTAATTATCTGTATTAAATTGTTTATTGAACCAAAATTCCTTCGGCTATACACCTATCTGATGGTTTCCTTAGTGTGAATTGTCTAAACTAGTTTTAGATGAGTTTAAATTGTGATGCTTGTTGTTTATTATTAATTGAACCATTCAATAAAGTTTGTTTCTCTTTTACCCAAGAAAGAGGGGTTAAATTAAAATACTGAAATCTCAAATCCCACTCAAAATGTGGTTACAAACATTGAATATAGTAGATCCAACTCCCAACTATAAAATCCTTACAAAAGGAATGTAATACCAACTTGATGAAAAATGGCGGTGCCTTGGTGAATGGGATATCTCCATAAAAGGGTGTTGGATTTAAGAGATAAAAATCCTACATTCGAGATCTTCATTTACCTTTGACTTTGCATTAAATGAATAAATGGAAACATTAGATTAGATTAGGAACTCATCTCATAACAACATGGATAATATTTCAAAAGGTATTACATTTAATACCTTTCATTTATAAAATTCCAAAAAATCTAGTTATTTTCTGATTTAGTGCCACAAATGAAAATATAACGCTAAAAAACCAAATATTTGGCACGTACTTGCATTAATAAAATTTGGAGTTTTTTAAACCTATATTCTAGTCCACTTTTTTCTAATTAGGAAATGTTTAAGGATATCATTTTTTTCCTCTTAATTGTTGTATGGTTGTCTCTCATTGGCCTCTCAAAAGGATTTCATTCACCTCTATCCTAGGATCCAATTATGTAACTTCTAGATTGACACCAAATGTAGGTTGTGATAAGCTATTGGCTCTAAGTCACTTCTATGTTTCATGTCCATTCTCCTATATTTTCCCAAAGGTAGAGACCATGTGTAACCCATTTGTTTCTATACACTATGCTAGTTTCCACAACCATATTCATGTCATGTAGTATTGTTTCTTGTTCCCAAGCCCCATATCATTGCTTGGTATATCTCCATTATTCTCAAAAACTAACTACCCAGGACTGTACCATCTAGTGCAATCCTTGGTTCCTTCCTCATCACCAATATTTTACCAATATTGACTCTTCTATAAACCTAACTTCTTGGGTCTAAACCATATGGTGTTATCCCAACTTTCATGAATTAATATATTTTTCGAGAACTTGGGGTCACATGTCTCCTATTCTGGCCTCTGCATACATGTGTTATAGTAGGTTGTTTACCTTAGCACATGTTCACTTAGGTACATTATCTACTTTCCATTTTAGTTATCCTCACCCATTAATGTGTGGATATTTCTTTTATATTATTTAGATATTAATACGATATTATCTAGTTGTAAGGTATAGTTCATTCCTATATCTACGGTCTTGAATAGTTTGATATATGGTCTTGATTGGTTATTTATTTTCTAGTTCTTTCCTTGAGTTATGGCCCTGATTTATGAATTTTACTAGTTCTTAGATTCATCTTCCTTACATATATAAGAAAGGCCCCTTCTCATTGTAATAAATAGAGTTCCATGAGATAGAATATATGATATTACTAATGTTTGTATGAAAATCATTTGGTAAATTTATTTTGTCGAATTTACTTTTAGATTATTAAATGTGATGATATATTTGCATCTAATAAATTTTTGGCTTGGAACAATCTTCTTATCATTCCTTTCATGGTATCAAAGTAGTATATGATGTAGACATCCAGTTGTCTCTCCTAAATAAGGGGTATCCAAATCTGATTTACCTGATTTAGATTATTCATGGAAAACTTCAACTCAAAAGAGAATTCCTATCAAGATTTATTTTCTCAGAATTATAAACCCTTTCAAAATAAAAATAAAAATAATCCAAACTAAAAAATGAGCTTCAAATTGAAATTTAAAACTAATCTTAACACTAGTTCTATCAGGAATAGTCAAAATTTCAAGGTGAAGTTCAATGGAACTTGTAACAAATGTCGAAAAATAAGTTATAAAGGCGTTGACTATTGTGAAGAAACTAATAAATTTTATAAAAATGCTAAAAATAAGAAGTTCAAAAATAAAAAATAAGAATCAAAATCAAAATCAAACTCAAAACTTAGAAAATAACATTGAGAAAACTATTGCCTTGTATATTGTATTATCAACTTTGAATGAAAACAAATGGATCCTAGATAATGTTGTCTCTAGCCACATGACCTACATTCATGAAATCATCAAAAATGTTGTAGAATGTTAGGAAAATATATATCTAGGAGATAATTCTATCATTTGATCTGGAATTATTGGTAATCTAAAATTTAAATATTGAACAATTATGAATGTTTTATTATCTCCTAAGTTAAAAAATAATCTTATATCTTTCTTACAATGAACTAAATAAAATTTATTGCAAAATAAATGGTAAGTGAAAAATGAACTCAGTAATGTTATTGCTTCTGGAATATAGAAAAATTGGTTTAAACATATTTGATGGATTTGTTTCTATTTTTTTTTTTCTGCCTCTAAAAATGATCTTCAACTTTGGCATGAAAGACTAAGACATGAAAATTTCAAAATCATGTATGAAATGTCTCATCTAAACTTAGTGTTAGGTCTTCTTTAGATGAAATCCAACCATGGAACTTGTAAAATTTTCTTCCATGGTAAGCAACATGTTCAATCATTTCAAAAACATCAATATCCTAATTCCTCTTAGTTTTTAGTGATGTAAGAGGTCCACTCAAAGTACACTCTCTCTCGGTGGAGATCTATATGTTGTAATTTTTATCAACTATTTCTATAGAATGATCTGGTCATACTACATTAAGAAAAAGTTTGATACATTGTCCAAATTTCAATAATTTAAGAATGTAGTTGAAATCATGACTAATCTAAAAATTAAAAGGGTTAAAACTTATAATAGAGGTGAGTATGTTAGTAAAATGTTTGATGATTTATGTGTGTCATGGGGGATTTAGTGTGATTTGAAAAATCCTTATTCGTTAACATAAAACAAAATCACAAAAATAAAAAAATACGACCATAATAGAAATGGCTAGGAAAATGATTCATGAGTAAAATGTGCCTATGGTTTTATGGGTAGAAGCCATGAAAATGGTTTTCGACATTGTAAATAGGCTCCATACTAAATAATTATTGAAAACTACACCAAGAATGAATTATGGACTAAGAAAAATATGAAATCTCTCATTTCAAGATATTCGGTAGTCCTATTTCCATATTTATTTCAAAAGTTAAATGGGAGAAAATTGATACTACCTCCTACTCTTGTATATTTTTTAGATATAAAGGTCGCACAAAATGATTGAGAGTATACAATCCATTAAAAATGAGATTGTAGAAAATAGGAATGTACATGATCTATAGAAACCATTTAGTGAAACTTGCTGTGAACCCTCCTTCGTAAGGAAAAAATACTAGAGATTGATAATCCTTCTATGGAAAATATGGAAATAGAATTCAAAGAGGATAAATATCCTACTACAAATATGATATATTTGGAGAATGAGGGGAAGTCATCACAAAATGTGTTGCACTATATAATTATTAAATAAGATCAAAATCTAGTTAAGGACTCTAATCCTAATAACCTTGGAAATTTGACCCATAGTCGACATAATTATCATGTCTTGATGACCATGTATGAGGTTAAAAAAATATATTTTTAATAACCCAGTAAAAATAAAAGATGGGTCAAATCTATGGAATCTGAATACAATGACTTAATTAAAAATAACACTTGGGAGCTATTCCCTCCTCCTTCTAAAAGGTTCATTTTAGGATCCAGGTGGTTATATAAAATTAAATAAAACTCTATAGGAGAAATAGAATTTTTCAAGGTAAGATATATATCTTGTTGGTTCACTCAGAATCCCAGTATCAACTATGCTAAAACCTTTTATCATGTAATAAAAATGAGCACTGTTACCTAATTCTCATACCGTTATCTACTAAACATGGGTGGGAAATTCAACAAATGGATGTTAAAAATGCTTTTATAAATGGAAACTTGAAATAAGAAATATGCATGCATCAACATAAATGTTTTGAAGAATCTAGTAAGGAATTATATGTGTATAAACCTAAAAAATAATTATATGGTCTTAAATAAGATCCTAGAGCTTGGTGTGATAAGATAAACAACTTCTTTTAGGATCTTGGTTTCATTTTTATGATAATTATTTTTTTTGTGAAATATAGAAATAGTCATATTATCATTATTTTCTGATATGTTGATGATTTGTTGATTACTAGTAGTGATAAATATATAATTCTTAGAATCAAAGAAAGATTAAGACAACATTTTTTAATGACTGACTTAGGTCTGCTAAATACTTTTTTAGGAATGGTTATATTTCAAGATCATTAATCTATTGATGCATCCTAATCACAATATGCTACTAATTTACTTAAAATATTTAACATGATTGATTGTAAAACACTTACCATTCCCATTGAAGTTAGTGTTAAATTAGATTAAATAATTCCATGTGATAAATTTAATCCTACTTTATAGAGACAATTAGTTGATATTTCTAATGTAGTAGGAGTCAATTAGATAGATTCATGTAGGATACTTATGAAACTCATTATAAAATGCATAAACTAATTTTATAATATATTATTGGAACAACTAATTATAGATTGTATTATTCTTCTAGTAATGATGCAAAATTATTTTGTTATTGTGATTCTAACCATGTTTTTGATATTTTAGATAGAAATTATACTAATGTATATGTTTTATCAAGTTTGGTACATGTGCTATCACTTAGAGAAAGAAGAAGAAACCAAAAATATCTATCTCTACTAAGGAAGTAGAGTACATAAGTTTTATTCAATAATTAAATGAAGTTATGTGGATGAAAACACTATTGGATAAGCTCCATATGAGTGTTAAAGGAAGTACTTTCTTGTTTATGACAACTATAGTTGTATTGATCTTTCGAAAAATACAATTCAACATAAGAGAATGAAGCATATAGAGATAGGTATACACTTCATTGGAGAGAAAGTCATAAATGATTGTATTGAACTCAAGTTTTTCCTTACTGAAGATAAAGTTGTAGACCTTTTTTTGAAGCCACCATGTTCTATAAAGTTATACAAGTTTCATGCATTGTTAGGTATTTCAAAGTTTCCCTTTAGTGGAGTTTTCATGAAAATTCCACCTCTTAATGACATACAGTAAACTTCCTTTATTATCTCCATTTTGTAAAAGATCATTATAACATAAGTAAATGATAAGAATTCATGAGTTTACTATTAATACCTAGTAGAGAATTCTTTATGGGAGATTCCTATTTTATAAAAATACTCCATAATCTTATTTAAGGAGCTTCATATGTAAATAACTTATCTTAGGAGTTTTTTTTGCGAATATCTATATGATTTCCCTTATTTACATGCTAACCTAAATCGTTATTGATGATTTATGGATTGTAAATCATTTTACATAGAAAGGTAATTTGACATGTTTCTTCACATAATATTAAGGGGTCCTTGAGTGTTGGGGTTGTAATATTAAGTGGGTTAACAACTTTATCAAACACACTAATTTTTTATTTATAAAAATGTTGAATTTAAAATTTTATCTAAAATAGAATTGTGTCAGGTTCGACAATACAAACACGTGGATGAAATTATTTTAACTATGTTTAAAGAATTTAGCTTTGGGTGAAATTGTGCACTACCATGTAAACCATTATTCACCAAACCTATTTAATAGGGTGATATAATTTTGAGATGTGATAGCATTGTATTTTACAAATTATTAAATTTTTGCAAAGGCAAACACTGTGTGGGACTCGAGGAGATAGTGGAAATGGTAAGTGAAAGATTCTAAACTCTCATTAATAATCATAAGTGAAATTTATGGGTTTTTTACCCAAATGTTTTCCCACGCAAATTCTATGTTATTTATTTTTACTTTTTATCCATTCCTTTTATTGAGTAAATTCAATTATTTCTTGCATAACTATAGTCCTTGGAATTCATATTAATGTGGTGGATATTTATTTAATATTTTAGTAATTATTAAAGTATTACCTATTTTTCTAACATTATAATGGTTAATTATTAGGGAATCCATGCTAAGGGACCTCTTTCATAAGAGGATAAGGAGTTAGTTTTTTTGAGTGACCATCTTGGGAGATCAATTCCTCTACTATTTGATGTCATGGACGGAGGGAAGAAGATATAATAGCATGATATGCATCAAAAGATATAATTCCTTTTTCTTCAAGATACTTGAGTTTATGATTTAGTACATAAATATCATTATCTTAATGGACATTACTACTTTTTATGCTACAAAAATATCATTATTTTTCATTTTCCAACTGATGAGGAGGATGATGCATGGTGGATGGTACCAGAACCAATCACCTATCCCCTAGAGTAAGTAAAATTAGGTTTTGAAAAAGATTTATTAAATTTGTAAATCCATGGGATTATATATTAATAGTTATAGACTAGATTTAAATTGTATGATATAATTAGTAATTGGCTCTTTTTTTCCTTGGTGTAAAGAGCGTAATTGCTCATATGTAACTTTACGACCCTTATTATCAATAAAAAAAATTATACATGCTTATTCAAAATCTAAACATGTGCTTATAGATGTAATAGGAAGGTGGATAAACTGATACATTACATCACCAATTAGGTTTTATGGGATGGAATTTAAAAGTAACTTATCATTGTTATAAGAAAAAATAGTAGATCCATAGTACTTAAGATATAGATAAATGTCATAGGTGCAATAAAAAAATTGAAATTTACGAATGAAAATATTATGAGAGGAGGATTGAAATCTTTTATTTCGTATGGGATTGTCATGCATAGTGCTAGAATCATTTACAATGTAATAAGCCTTAGTATTTAGGGTTTAAATATGTACTTTACTTATTAAATACTCTATCAAATTTATGAGAGAAGGGAGATTTTGAGGAGGTATAACACAAACAATGAGAGGTTCATTCAAATATATGTCATTATGTGTAGGTACATTAACAACTGGAATTTTACTTTAGTGTACAAGATCTAAAGGGGCATTATCATTAGGTACATCTAATTTATCTAGAATGAGATTAGTAAAAGTGGTAACTTTAGGATTAACACACAAGGAAGGGACATTCTTAGAATCATTAAGAATTAAATAAGGGATACTATCATTCACATTATTTATTTGTATAGGTGGAATGGAAGATAAAATAGTAATAATATCATTTTTTCATATAGTAGAAAGATTAGAGACAAAAATAAAAACATGATCATTTTTAGGAAGAGAAGGAGATACACAAGTAGATACATGATTGTGAGAATAGAAATTATTGTAGATAAAATCATTAGTATGCATAGAAACATTTTAATGAACAACAACATCATTAGGAATAGGAACATTATCATTATATATCAAATATCATGATCTATATATGAAGCATTATCTATAGAAGTAGAAGAACATTCAAAATAACTATCCTTATCCATGTCATTATAACGATGGAAATTAGATTTATAATTTCATGGAAGAAGGTTGGTATATTCCCAACTATAAAAAAACACATTATCATCAAGAATATGATTCTTCTTCAAACTAAGTGAATTCTACATCAAGAGGTGGTGCATGACTATGGGAAGTAGGAAACATGACTTAATAATGTAAGACATGAGATTGATCGTAACTATAGTGCCCACATTTTACACACCCAAATACAACAGTAAAATACTAGGATAATTTATTTTGACTTACATTACTCACTACACACAACACAACATGGGTTTCAAGTATAGAAACTCGACTCGCATATGATAAACACATAAGCCATCGACTCATGTAGACACATGGAAACAACATAGGCATGTCGATGTCACACTTTTCCCAATGAATGAATACTAGCCAATGCCCCAACCACAAGAAACATGACTTCAGGAATGGAAAACCCATAACACATCATTTCTTTAATTGTATTTTAGTTATGATTAACACTCCAAGAACATTATTGAGCAAGGATAAATTTCTCATTTGTCCACTCACATATTCTTAAGTTTATTCTGTGGTTAAAATATAGTTCGACCATCTTATGTTGGCTTCTTATACTTTATAAACATTTCCATAACTAACATACTTATTTGGCATAAATCAAATTGCATAAAAAGTACTTAATTATCTTATTATTATGTTAAGAATATTCTTCTCCAACATTTATTCGATGTCTAAAGTTTTACTATTACAACTCATGTGAATATGACTTGGTGTCCATATAGTGATATTAGGATTTAACAGAGATTTAGATGCGAGATAGCTCATTACCGAAAACATACCTCGATCATGGGTTAGTCATTCCCCTACCATAGTTATTCTAATTCAATGACTTGTGAAGTTCCATTTTGATTTATATATGTATTTTGTTTTCTCAAAGGTTGAGCACACCAAGGCAATTCATTTTCTTTGAAACAAAATAATATATTTAATTGAGATATAAGGTCTCCAAGAGCAGCATTATTTTGAACCTCAACTCTCATTGTTTACTCTTATATGCTTTATTTGCTACGTCACCAAATGGTCTTATTTTCATTTTTTTTTTGCATTTTCTTGAAAAGGAGTTACAAACTATTTGTCTAACCTCTTGAAGACAAAAAATATAAGGATACTTGAAGCTACACATGCACCCTAAGCCAACCTCCAAATCAAACGAGGTTTAGATTAATTCCAACTTCATCTAAGGGTCTACCCCTCAACTATATGTGAGTTTTAAGCGAGAGGAAAAATTTATGCTAAACCACGTTACCAAAGGACCAAGGTGTTATGTTGAGAGAAATCAAGGTAGCACATTTAGTTGAGTGGGGCTAAGGGATTCATTAACAAGAGTATAAGACCTAAAATCAACTAAGTCACCACCTCCATCTATGTCGTTTGGATCCAACAGGTATTTCACTCGATGAAGAGATTTACATTAAATATATCTTTGGATGACAAGTAGTCCGCTATGCTATGAAGGAGGAGTTAGCTTTACGCACTCCAAGAAAATTTTTTACTGTGTTACTTCTAACAGGTAGGTTTAAGACAATGTTACTAAACATACTGACTAAGACAATAAGCCCATTCTCGGGTTCTTGCTTACTCAAACTAGGAGGTTCCATCAAGTGCAGGGTTTAAGTTCAGTCAATGGTTTTCAATGCCTTCCATGGTAAGGAGTATCACACATGAAAAACAAGTTATGTCCTGATGTTGAACAAGGCTAGTGTGTTTTTGATTAATTTTCTTTATTACATTTATAAAGTATGAATGCACAAGATGACTCGTTAATATTTTATTGAACAGTAAACATGCACTACAAGATATTACTTCAAATTCATTTACCTTATATACATATTAGAAATTTTTATCAGGTGTACTATGAATCAAAATCGAACCCTAGATTAAATGCACATTTCCTAGATGTCCTTAAATCCAACATCTCATACATAGCAACAAATTATCAAATATAACCTTCTGTAACCTGATATTAAATTATACATTTATTCATTTAACAATGAACTATATAAATTACAATGATAATAATTAAATTACACATCACCTTTTTCATCGTCATTCTTCCATCCTGCAAAACCCTTGTGAGCATGATATCAACGATAAATCACTAGCATGGCATCCACCCTAATCTAACATAATTATCATTTTTTTAGTTTTCCCATTTACACATGATAATAATTACAATTTGCAAATGAAAGAAAAGGGTTTAGAGACATGTATTCAATGCCTTTCATTTCACTTCACTTTGTATCCCAGAAGAGAGAGAAAACACAATTTTTTCAAAAGTTCTAATTTACACAACAAGTTACACTATAGAGTTTTAAACAATTATTTACATGTGTTTAAAGTTTCCAGGGTGATTTGGTAACCCTACGAGGGTCCCGCAGCTTTCTATTTTTACATTTTCTCACTAGCTACAAAACATTCAAAACGGGCTCGGAGGCTAAGAAACCACTTCCAAAAGTTATCTTCCGATGAGAACACACACCACGATTAACTTTCTACATGTTCCCAGATATGCCAAGAGTTCATAGAAACTGACAGAATTAGGAAAAAGTGAATGGTTTGTATTTGGTGGCTAGTTTTTCGGGGTTACTGATCATAGTTGACCCAATACAAAATGAACAAAAGTTAGTTCGAGTGCCTAGAAAACCACATCCATAGCTAACGTTCGATGAATGAGCACACAATGAGACACTTCCTACAAGTTCCCCTCTATAAGGAGAATTCATCATAGTCGATGAAACTCAGAATTGGAAAACAGTCTTCGAACAACGACAAGTTTTCTGGGGTGAAAAGTTGAAATTGGTTCAGTTTGACCTCGTCAAACTACGATGGGAGGCCTACAAAATGGATTTACCAAACTATCCAGAAGAGTGATTTTCCCTAAACAGAATGTTCCATACAATTGTCTAGTATAAACACTAGAGGTTTGTGAAGATGGGAAATAATTTCTCTATCCAAGTTTCAAATGGCGGCTCAAAACAAAAGCCAACTTTCTATATTTAACAACTTTCTACTGCTGTAAACTAGTGTAACAGGGCTCCTATAAGAGCGTCAAAAAAATGTCATATGTTCATTTAGGGTCAAACCAAAGGTCAAGGTGACTCCTCACATACCAAGGTACATGAATGAATCTTCACATCTCATTTTCAGAGTTACGAAGGGTACTTAATGAGTCTCTGAAGAATGTAAAAATTAACAATTTAAATAGGAGAAGGTCAACTTTATTAATGGGAAGTCAATTTTGTCTTGTCGATAAACACTGCTAAAGAGATCCAGTTAGGGTAGGAATTTTTTCCCATCACCTTAGAATGAGGGTGGAAGCTCATGTTTTAATGCAAATGGGTTATTTTGACTTAGTGATTTTTTGACATGACATTTCATGGTTTTTGCCATGAGTTAAAAAAACATTTAACGGTATTAAAATCCTAATATTTTAAAATTCTATCAAGTTGTACAAGAGATATAAAAACATGAGAATTATGGGAGGTAAGGGAAGATTAACCATGCCTGGAAACAATGAGAAAAATGGGGATAAGGGGCTCCAAGTGGTTTACACTCGCGATCCTTTGAGACCACCATTGTTGCCACATGATTCTAGCATGTCACATGAAAACCCAAGCCATTCATTGTGCACCCATGTCTCATAAAAAAAAACCATTTTTGTGTTTTCAAGGAGCCATCCTGATCCATGAGATTGCATTTTCTATGTCAAACTGATCACACGCCTTTTCAACAAATCTATTTTGCGCATACCCCAATTTAAAACACTTATTTTGCTGCAACTGAGAGGGTGTTGAAAAAGGTTGTTAAGTGTTGCTTCACAACTGCCGAATACATTTCCTTCAAATTTTCAAAGGCCTTTACAACAAGTTCATCTATGAATACCCTGAAATCATTGCATTCCATGAGCTGAAATATCTTAGGCATTTTGTCGAGCAGTTCACATGACTTGAATGCACTTCCACATTTTTCACACATATCAACTATGACACTTCCAAGTGCAAAATATTACCAAAAAAACCAGATTCTAATGTTCATACCTTGCTCCAAAACTTCCACATTTTTTCACAGGAAGATCTGACAGGGTACTTACAACTAAAAGAAAACACTAGTAAAATCCCCCTTTTTGGCGCAACCTGGGAAGAGCTAGCAAAGAGACAAAAAAATCAGATTTCTAATATGTTTTGATGGATTTCCATACGATATCCTAGGGATTGTATTTTGGAACAGGTCAAGGGTACGCTAGCAAGTGTAAACTCATTAGATTAGATACTTGCTTGTTGCGAATGAAATAGTGTGACTGTCTCCTGAGGAACCCACACAACTTCCACGCACAACGGGAGCTATCTCATTTTTTTCATCTAGTAAAACACTAAAAAGGCACCCCCAAATCATATGCAACTACAACATCAGACAAAAAACATGTCTTTTTGGTGTTGATAGATGCCACGCAGGTCTAGGACTCCCCTCACACATTCTTCAGTAGCCTGGTGGAGGAAATAAACTAGATCAGAGCTCCCATCCTCCCTTCATGGTGGCGGCGGCTTCACTTCACTCTCTAGAAAAACTAAAAGATGGAACAATCCCCAAAGGATCCTGAGCCCTCTTACCCTAAACCGCCCCCAAAACAAATCACGAGCTTTTTTTTTAATTTAATCCCTTTATTTTATTTATTTATTTTGTTATTTGTTTAAACTAAAGAAAACATAAAAACCCTAAAACGACTCATCTCCCCATGCAATTCAAGTCTCGGTCTATGGGAGTGAATAGAGCATTACATTCTCCTCCCCTTAAGAAAGAATCGTCCGCGATGCATCATAACATAGAGGAAAAGGAAATGGTATGTGACAAGGAACAAATATGGGTGAAGGTGCGCTCTAAGGTTAAGATTTCAGACACAAAATCATGGCCAAGGGGTGGCCCTAGGAACATCAGGTAGAAATTTTAACTTTCAAGGTTCTGTGAAGGTTGGTAGTTCCATTTTACCTTATTACTTAATTAGCATTTTCTTTTATAGTATTTCTTATCTCAAGATTATAATAATCATTGTTTAGAGCTTTTCAGTTGCCTTAAGTTTCGTGGGTGCCCAAAAATAACTCACATCAAGATGACACACAAAAATTAACACAACACAACAACCCATGAGACATATTACTACCTACTTTCATGACTGTATCACATCACAAGGGTTTCACCAAACCATGGATGGAACATACACGTTCCACATAACATAGTATTAGTCACACATATATGACTGACACACAAAAAGATTGCATCGATGCATATATAATGGGTATTACATGACCCAAAATCCATGACTATACCAACATAGTGCCAAGACAATATCCAATACTCCATACCAACTAAGGGAAGAGTCAAGCCTTAAACATAACAAGGTGTCAAAAGACTCACAAGGGTACACATAACTCACTATACCAACTCCACACATCTCAAAATATCAAGAAATAACTCGATATATCTCCTAAAGCATCATAAAACAACTCCATATACCTCCCAAACCATCACCAAATAATCTCCATATACCTCTCATAGAGAAAGAATCATAGTGTCAAAACCAAGTCGAGTCACTCAACCATAGAGGCCCATCAAGAATCATAGGTCACTCAACCATAGAGGCTCATCTCCTTCCTCCTTTTAATGAGGCCAGGTCACCTTATGGCCCTAGGCACATAAAGCCTCATCACCCCCTAACCCAAGTGACATAATAACTCATGGTTCAACAACTCGCTAGTTATTTGTAACTTCTTAGGGCGTACCCCCATACAATGAACCGGGTCCAAAGGTTCAACCACTCCATGGTTAATCCCATGACCCTATTCGAACACATTACGACATTAGAACCAACATAACAATCCATTCAAATGCCAAGTGGAAAATTCAAAATCCTTGAGCCAGGCTACAAAACTTTTAAATATGAAAAGAAATTTTTAAAACTAAGAAAACAAATGGATAATTAACCATGGTTAGTGTAAAATCCAACTGTTAATGCAACAATCAAATAAATTCCTAAAATACAAGAACATGTCAATCAAGAAAATGGCTGGTTCTAACTAAAAGAGATAATGATCAATTTATGAATAAAATACGTATTGAGAAAATAACACATTAAAATCACTATGTGGCCTCATACCGCCACAAAAAGGGGTTACTCATCAAGTTGTTAGCACTCAAACATCAAGCCTCAGCTCATAAAAAAATATACATGTAACCATAAACGAGTAAATCAAATAATGTAACTGTCCTCATCTCTACCTGAATCATTCCTCCATACTCCCACAAGGATCAACATAGTCAAAATCACATAGGATTATTTAATGAACAATCCAATAGGAAAAAGAAGGGAACTCTAGTTACATAAGTTGAGCCTAAGGTGGTGTGCACCCACAATATACTGAGTAAGCTCAAAGTATACTAAATAGATAGAAGTGGGTTTTCAGTCTATATAAGACTCCACTTCCTCACTCGTACTCGGCTCAAGATTATGAAAAATTGGTCCACGCCTCGTTTCTCCACACATACACTCTTGACAGTTTATCCCCTTAGGGTCATCTAGTGTAAGGTCCACCACATACACATAACTACATCACTAACACAATGGTGATTCACACACATTAACCATAATGTCTTATGCATGGTATTTATATACAAGGTATAACATAATCACTACTTTCATGGGTTACGATACATCACATTTCCACATTCTACAACCAGAGTGCAATCACTATACCATAGGGATCATACACTCACCATATGCCCCTAAATCATGATATAAATCATTACATATTACACAAATCATAAGTATGACAAACACAATGTCTAACATTACAACATATAGTCAATTGCAATACAACTCGACGATGCACACAACTAATCACAATACAGTGATGACATCACGATGAAATATGATTCACTTTACATCAATTTTTCCATGCAACACATTAATACACCTTCACATCACATAAATCCAACATGTTTTAACCCTCTGCAATCCTGAATAACATTCCATTCACAAACAACAAGGAGGTACATCACACGTAAATTCCTCATTGAATCAACAACATAGAGAGTGAATACTCTCGTCACGAGCACACCAATATGATAACAAATACGCACTAAGTGACATACACAACATGTGCGCTCACAATTTCACAATTACGACATAGTTCACATAACAACATATATCACATTACTCTTCCAATATCCACCACCATCATGTAGAATCATCACAAATCCAATCCATCCCAGAGGTTTGAGAGCATGAACCTCCACTTTGATACCATATGTAGCACCCACATTTTACACACCCAAATACAACAATAAAATACCAGGATAATTTTTTTTTGACTTACATTGCTCACTACACACAACATAACATGGGTTTCAAGTACAGAAACTCAACTTGCATACGACAACCACATAAGCCATCAACTCACATAGACACATAGAAACAACATAAGCATGTCGATGTCACACTTTTCCCAATGAACGAATACTAGCCAATGCCCCAACCACAAGAAACATGACTTCAGGAATGGAAAACCTATAACACATCATTTCTTTAATTGTATTTTAGTTATGATTAACACTCCAAGAACATTATTGTGCAAGGTTAGCTTTCTCCTTTTTCCATCTATAGAAACCTTAAGTTCCTTCCACATTTAATTTACAGTTTGACCATTTTAAGTTGGTTTCTTATTCTTTACAAAAATTTCCATATCTAACACTCTTATTTGACATAATTCAAATGCACATAAAGTACTTGTTATCCAACTTCACCCCCCAGGGTTGAATTGATAACATAGATCAGGATTCTCAAGTCCCAGGCTGAAAAAGAATGTGCTGTGAGAGAATTCAAGAAGTTACAGAAAATAAGCTTGGACCAGAAAAAAAATGTGAAAATCGGCTAAGTCCTTGTCCTAGAAATATTTGGGACATTCGGGACACCAAGGCGCGGTTCGGCTGAAACGCCTCCAGGTGGCCCGCGAAGCACTGGGACAATTGGAAAAAATGTACGTGGAGGGTGTGAACCGGCCGGTTTGGCCGAAAAGGGAAATTACAGCACAAGGACAAGTGGAACAAAGGGACACGTGGGACGTGGATAGCCGAAGGAGCCAAAAGCCAATCAGATCACGCCACTTGTCACTGGTAGAAAAGGGATGAGGAATCCCATTTCGGGTAGATCAGAGGATTTCAGCCCGCGAAGCACTGGGACATTTGGGACAAAAGGATGCGGTGGACGCGAAAATCCGGCAGGCCCGTGGACAAATCACACCATGACATGTGTCGCCAAGGAAAAAGGTCCAAAGTCAAAGGGGTCAGTTTTCGAGCACTGATCCAAACCAATGAAATAGTGCCACGTGTCCAAGTTTAACGGGCCCACAAGAAAAACCCGTGAAAAGGTGGAGAGAGGGAATTTCTCAGCGGACCAGAGCCTACCACGTGTCGTCCAGATGGCAGAAAACGGGAAAAGAAATTTAAAAATCTGTTTTCGCCTGTTTTGTGCCCTAAATCTTCAGACCTTCATATCTTTCGATCCAGAGCTCGGATTTGCACGTTCTTTATATCAACGAAAAGTTGTTGAAATTATATACATGATTTTGGGGTCAATCTTACATTTTGGTGTAGTTTGGAGGGAGAAAATTAAGAAAACGTCTTTGACGCGGGTAATGCTTCAACAACCAACTTTAATACAGCAGACAGCTTGCCGCTCCTGTTAGACAGCCCGTCGTTTTGCCAGGATCCGCCGCTTGGATCATAATGAGATGATTTAAATGCTACCAAGAAGTGGTTGGAGTAGATTCTGAATTTCCCCTCTCTCCTCTCTCATTTCTTGATATATATTGTAAAGAGGAGCCCTTTTAAGACATCAGACATTTTTTTTTTTTTGCATCCTCCCTTCTTCCCTTGCTTGCAAGAGAGTTTGTGGAGTTTTCAAACCTCCCATATAGGTTGTAATGCCAGTATTTTTCCTCTTGGCCACTGCAATATACTGTATTGACTTTTGAGCAATAATATATATGTTCCTGATTGATTCTCAACCCTCTCATGTATTCATTGCTGTCGTTTTGATCTCTTATTGCAGTTTGGTTACCTGTGCATGGTGTTTGTATTGCATTTATGTGGTCTGTGTTAAATTTGCAAAACAAATGTCTAATATTCCTCGGTGCATCACCTTTGTAGTTTAGGTTTTATTCTATGCATTTTCTTACCCTGTCTCTTTGGCAAGTTAGATTAGGTTTTAGTAAACCCTCTGCATTTTTTGTATGCATATGAACAGAGGAATAGGAACCAACCTTCTCTGGAGAATCTTTTCTCATCTTCACAAGTCCCACACTTGGAGAAAGGATTCCATGTTGTGCAATCACACTGGATGCCTGAACATCAACCTAGAAGCCTGATCTGCATCCAGGGGTGCTGTGAGTCTGCAACAACAGTTTTGGCATGCCCGGTGGGACACTAGAGGTCTCATTTTTATTACAGCAAATTTGATATGCATCTACTGCAGTTTTCTTGCTTATAAGAGCTATTATTTGCATATCTGGCAACTCCAAGGGGAAGAATCAACTGGTTTCAGCATTGCAGGCCTAAAAACTCATGAGAAGAATCACCACAAGGTCAAGAGTTGGAGAAGAAGGCAAAGAGGAAGAAGGATTCAAAGGTCTCCATCTCCACCAAACAGAACTCTCTCAACTCCTCCACCTGACAGGCCTTTCTTTCAATATACAAGGGTTTTAAGACCAATCAGAATGGCTTAGAACAACCCCTACGTCAACTTCATAGGCAACAACCCACTTGCTCTCAATGCACAACATCCAGTTCCTGTTGCAGCCTTGAAGAACATTCCCTACTTCACTAGAGAAAATCAGACCACTCCAGGTGATCATGTTAAAGATATTGCTAACCTTTGTGCAATCCATGAAATCGATGAAATGCAAGTGGCTGTCAAATTACTAGCATCTTCATTCAAGGGTAAAGCATTGCAATGGTTTAGGAGCCTTGGGGCTGGTTCTATTACAAACTGGAATCAGCTGTGCATTGCACTTCACGAGAAATTTGGAGAGAAGGGAGACAACTTGTCTCTTTTGGAGCAGTTGACAACTATCAAGAGAGCCCCCAACGAGCAGCTGACTGACTTCAACTTTAGATTTCAAAGGTCTTGGGATAGGATTCTAGTGGCAGTCAGGCCAACAATAGGAGGTGCTTTTCTATATTACCTTAAAGCTTTGAATTCTGATATTTCTATGTTAATTCAGTCCATGGGAGGCACAATAATCCCTATGGCTTATAGCATTGCCATTAGAGCTGAAAATTGTCTTATTCAAGCTGGTAAACTGGCTCCTAGGCCTCCTATGCCCTTGTATCCAAACTTAGAAAATCCAAGCACTAGTCAAGCACCCACTTTGGCTCCTGTTCCCACTCCTAGAAATCAGAGTTCGAATGAATCTTCCACTTCATCTCCAAGTGCTTCAAATGAACTCCAAGAGGTCATGAAACAGTTGCAAAATTTGGGAAATGAGCTGGTTACTATTAAGAGGTAGCAAGCCCAAGGTTTCAGACCTTCTTATCAACCTCAAGCTCAGCCTAATAGGAAGCCATACCAACCACAAAGACCACCTAATTCAACTACAAATATGAATCAAAATCAAAACCAAGTAAGGCCTCTTGCCAATAGACCATTTCAGCCCTATAATCCAAATGCCATAACTGCCTCTAAGGCATTAGTGCCAACACAGAACAACATTGCTCAGGAATATGATTGGTGCTTTCCATTCAATGAGCCTCACAACCAATCCATGTGCTTCAATGGTGCTCTCAATCAAGCACTAATGGTGACAACTACCGGTGTGGAGGGCGAGGGTAGTCAAGGAAACAACCAACAACCAGAAACATTCCAACAGTAATCAGCCCCAAATGACACTACATTGGTGAATTGGCAAGCAGAAAATTTTTGTGGCATGAATCAGGCAGTTTCTCAAGGTGTTGTAGCCAACACAAGGTCAAAAAGGAGGAATCTGGGTGAAG
The DNA here is from genome assembly GCA_019776745.2 of Taxus chinensis. Lineage (NCBI taxonomy): Eukaryota > Viridiplantae > Streptophyta > Pinopsida > Cupressales > Taxaceae > Taxus > Taxus chinensis. Next base: position 796,289,925 of record CM034150.1, read on the forward strand.
AACAGCCATTAGCCCCAACCAATCCACAACCTTCCACGGCTCCACAAATTATTGGCAAGCAGAGTCCAGTTTCAAATACACAAGGGCAGCTAAGAACAGCCCCTAGGCCAACTCAAATGCCAGCTGTTGCTGCCCACGTGCAGGGAGTAAACGTGTAAACCAAAGGACAGTAGAGAGATTCTTCATCACCATTCAGTATCATTGATCAGATGAAGAAGAAAAATGTTAACATATCAATGTGGGAATCCCTATCCATCCCAGGACAAAGAGATCTGCTGCAAGCTTCCATGAAGGATTGGACAACTTCGAATCAGCGGGTTCAGATGCAAGACAAAGTGCTTACAAATGCTGCCCAGCCTGAAGGAAGTCATGGAGGACAACAAGGTAAAATGTTGAACCCCCTTCCTTTCTATGTTTCATTAATCATTGGGGATAAAATAGTACACAATTGCATGATTGATTCCGAGGCAAGTAGCTCCGTGATGCCCAAGCAAATAACTGATCAGTTGGGTCTCAAATATGAAGTAATATCTAAAGGAGTAGTGCAATTGGATGGGACAGCAATAGCAACAGTTGGAGTGATTAAAAACTTGAGTCTTACCTTGCATGCATGTCGAAATGTTGTTGTCTTACAAGATGTATCAATCATAGACCTTCCACCACTCTTTGCCCTTTGCTTGCCAAGGGACTTCATAGCCAAGACTGGAGGGTATTTGTCTGCTGATTGGTCTCACATGCTATTTAGAACAAGGTATGGAACTAAGGCCACAATCAGATCCAAACCCATTGCAAACTTCCATATTGAGCCTTACATCCCAAGTCAAATTAATGCCAATTGCTCAGCATTTGATCAAGAAGATCACCCTAGTACTGATGAGGCTGACACCAAGGTTGGAAGTATCCCAGACCTAACTCTTGATGAATGGGAAAACAAGATACATGCTTTTGATCCCTATCAAGAAGTAAAAGAATCTGAGCTGGGAGTCTATTGTATACACAAATTAAATTAGCCTATTCCTAGCATCACCAAGCCAAGCCATAATGATGACAATGAGGTATGGCAGCTGTTTTTTGACGGATCAAGGAGTAGGCAAGGTGCAGGAGGTGGAGCCATGCTTGTTTCACCCCAAGGAATAAAGTACTATTCAGATTTTAGATTTAAATTTGCATGCTCCAATAACACTGCTGAATATGAAGCCTTGGTGCAAGGGATGCATTGGGCAATCAAGAGAAAAATAAAGAATCTGTAAGTCTTTGGGGACAGTGAATTGATTGTAAATCAGGTCAAGGGATGGCATGCTGCCAAGAATGATCTACTCAGGTGCTACAAGAATAGGGTGTGGGACCTCATGGAAGATTTTGAAGGTTTTGGCATCGAATCCATTCCCAGGAAAGAGAATCAAGCTGCTGACAGGCTTGCAGTAGTAAGGGCAGCCTTTGACATTACGAAAAGCATTCAATAAGACAAGGTATAGCCAAACATCCACGTGCTTGTGATGCCTTCAGTGCCGGATAACAATGTCAATTGGCAAGTGTTTGAGAATGACCAGTAAATCGTCAATTTCCTACAAGAAGAAGTTGAGTTCTCTGCCAGGAATCAAGACAAGTTGCATCAGCAGTATGGTGACCAAGTAGTGCAGTTGAGAACTAACAAATTACCAAAAGGCCTCATAACCTTGGAGTCAATCTTCAACCCGAATGATCAGTTCTGGAAGGAGAAGGAAAACATTCAAGTAAAGGGTGAGGATTCAGAGCCTATTTTAGTGGAAGAAGGAAAAACATTGCAGATTGGGAAAGTAAGTACCTCACAAGAGAAATCTGATTTTGTTCAGCTTTGCCAAGAATTTCCAGATGTCTTCGCTTGGAGCTATGAAGACTTGAGAGGATTCAATCCAAATTTGGCACAACATACCATAGAATTGGATCTAGATGCTAAGCCCATCAGGCAGAAGCAGAAACCAGTCAACCCTCACATTGAGCCTCTAATGAAGAAAGAGCTAAATAAGCTAATAGAGGCAAGCATTATATTCCCGATCAAGCACTCAAGCTGGGTTGCTAACTTGGTTCTGGTCAGGAAGAAGAGCGGAGAAATCAGGTTATGTGTGGACTTCCGAGACCTCAATAGGGCATCTCTCAAGGATCATTATCCACTCCCTTCCATGGAGCAAATATTGCAAGTAGTATCCGGTTCAGAGAGATTCTCTCTCCTAGATGGCTACTCAGGGTATAATCAGGTGATGGTAAAAGAAGAGGACCAATTCAAGACAGCCTTCACAACTAAATGGGGCACGTATGCTTACAAGAAGATGCCATTTGGGCTGTCCAACGCTGGTGCTACCTTTCAAAGGGTAATGGACATGGCGTTCAAGGGCTTGATCAACAAGATAGTGCTGTTATACCTTGATGACATCACTGTATTCTCCAAGAATGCAGCAGACCATCTCTTTCACCTCAGGTAAGTGTTTCAGAGGTGTAGAAAGTTCGGAGTGTCTTTGAACCCCAAGAAGTGCATCTTTCTTACACATGAAGGAAAGCCCCTTGGCCATATTGTCTCGAAAGAGGGACTGACAATTGACCTAGAGAGAGTTGAAGCCATAAGAGCACTGCCATTGCCAAGTCACAAGAAGGCTCTTCAGAGCTTCTTGGGAAGGATCAATTTTGTCTGTAGGTTTATCTCATATTTTGCAGCCCTTGTCAATCCCATCACCAAAATGTTAAAGAAGAGCATGGCTTTTAAGTGGACAGCAGAAAGCAAGGAGAGTTTTGAGCAATCAAAGAAGCTATCTCTCAAGCACCAACTCTCATTAACCCAGACTTCTCCAAGGATTTCATCCTTTATGCATTTGGAGGTGATGACACTATCTCTGCCATTTTGGTACAACAGAATAAAGATAATGATGAGCAGCCGATTGCCTTTTTCAGCCAGAGCCTAGACAACTGCGAGGTGAGGTACTCTTTTATTGAAAATCATGTACTTGCAGTAATCAGAAGCTTGAAGAAATTCAAGCATTTAGTCTCAAACAACAAGGTCCAGTTGCTGGTCTCACATGCTGGAGTTAAAGACTTCCTCCTCAACAAGGATTTGAATGAGAAAAGGGCAGGTTGGATCACCCGTGTCATGGAGTATGACATTGATATCAAGATCACCAAGCTGGTAAGAGGGAAAGGACTGTGTGAGCAGCTGGTTTTGGGGAAGCAAAAGGAAGTATGCAATGAAGAAGAGGCTATTTTGATAGTCCAGGACAATCATGAGCCAAGTGGCAATCAAGAAGAAGATGATGCTTCCCCCACTCCTTGCTGGACCCAAGATATTATGCACTTCCTAGGTACAGGCCAGTGCCCCCTAGAGATGAACAAGACACAAAGGAGACACTTCAGGTTGCAGGCTGTTCCATATGCCATTGTTGATGGAGTTTTGTTCAAGAAAGACGTGAATGGAGTGCTACTGAGATGCATTAGCACAGATCATATTCAAAGGGTGTTGGAAGAGTTTCATGGTGGACCAGCTGGTGGCCATTTTGCACTAAGAGTGACAGCTCTAAAAATCATGAAGGCTGGTTATTATTGGCCTAAAATCTTCAGTGATTGCTATGCATGGATCAAGAGGTGTAAGAATTGTGCATTCTTCGCAGGAAAAGAGAAGTTTTCTACCCTTCCATTGCATCCAATCTCAGTTGACCAGCCATTCATGCAATGGGGTTTGGACTTCATTGGAGTCATTAACCCTAATTGAAGCCAAGGGCATAAATGGATTTTGACAGCCACCGACTACTTCACCAAATGGACAGAAGCAATAGCACTCAAAGAGGAAAATGAGTGTAGCATCCTAGACTTTTATGAGGGAATAACAACTAGATTTGGTGTACCTACCACAATAATCTCTGATAATGCATTGGCATTCATTGGATCTAAGGTGACTGAGTGGGCCGTCAAGAATGGTATTTACCTGAGCACTTCATCGAACTATTACCCTCAGGGTAATGGCCAGGCCGAGTCTACAAACAAGAACTTGTTAAGGATCATTAGGAGAACTCTTGATGAGAATCAGAAGTCTTGGCACACCAAGCTGAAATCAGCCTTATGGGCTGATAGGATCACTCCCAAAAGATCCATAGGTAACTCTCCATTCAGGCTTGTCTATGGAAGAGAGGCAATCTTGCCCATGTCACTTGAGTTACCAACATTGGAACTCATGAAGCAGCTGGAGTTACTTGAATTTGAGCCCATGGAGGTGAGATATGTAGAGTTGATGGAGCTACAAGAGATCAGAAATCAGGCATCCCAAGCAATGGAAAAGGATCAAGCTTTGATCAAGAAAACCTTCGATAGAAAGGCCAAGGATAGATCTTTTCAAGTTAGGGATCTAGTGTTGAAATGGGATGCAAACAGAGAAAAACCGAGAAGGCATTCAAAATTTGATGCTATTTGGAGTGGCCCATACATGGTCATAAAGTGCAAGAGTAGCAATGCTTTCCAATTGGCCTCATTGGTCGGTGAAGAACTGCAGATTCCAGTAAATGGAATCTATCTCAAACATTGCTACTAAAAATAAAAGGTTCACCCTTGTAAATATTAGTCTAGATTTCAATTCCTTTAAGTGCGTATGCACATTATCTTGTTGTAGTTAGGTTTCAGTCTCCCTAAGTGCTTTGGCACAGGTTTTGTCACTCCTAGTTTGAGTTTTTATAGTTCAGCGTGCTCTCATGGAGGGAGTTGCAGTATCAGGCTCATTTTAGGTCATTGTTTATGACTCCATGCCCAATGGATCGCAAAAAGGCAACTGGTCTTTTCATCTAGCAGGCAGATGACCCCGCTGAGTCACCAAATTGTTATCCAACTTCACCCCCCAGGGTTGAATTGATAACATACATCAGGATTCTCAAGTCCCTGGCTGAAAAAGAACGAGCTTTGAGAGAATGTGAGAAGTTGCAAAAAATAAGTCTGGACCAGAAAAAAATTGTGAAAATCGGCTAAGTCCTTGTCCTAGAAATATTTCGGACGTTCGGGACACCAAGGCGCGGTTCGGCCGAAACGCCTCCAGGCAACCCGCGAAGCACTGGGACAAGTGGAAAAAATGTACGCGGAGGGCGCGAACTGGCTGGTTCGGCCGAAAAGGGAAATTACAACACAAGGACAAGTGGGACAAAGGGACGCGCGGGACGCAGATAGCCGAAGGAGCTGAAAGCCAATCAGATCATGCCACGTGTCACCGGCAGAAAAGGGACAAGGAAGCCCATTTCAGGAAGATCAGAGGATTTTGGCCCGCGAAGCACTGGGACATTTGGGACAAAAGGATGTGGTGGACGTGAAAATCTGGCAGGGCCATGGACAAATCATAGCATGACACGTGTTGCCAAGGAAAAAGGTCCAAAAGTCAAAGGGGCGAGTTTTCGAGCACTGATCCAAACCAATGAAATAGTGCCACGTGTCCAAGTTTAAGGGGCCCACAAGAAAAACCCACGAAAAGGTGGAGAGAGGGAATTGCTCAGTGGACCAGAGCCTGCCACGTGTCGTCCAGATGGCAGAACACGAGAAAAGAAATTTAAAAATCCGTTTTCACCTGTTTTGTGCCCTAAATCTTCAGACCTTCATATATTTCGATCCAGAGCTTGGATTTGCACTTTCTTTATATCAACGGAAAGATGTTGAAATTATCTACATGATTCTTGGGTCAATCTTACATTTTGGTGTAGTTTAGAGGGAGAAAATTAAGAAAATGTCTCTGACGCATGTAATGCTTCAACAACCAACTTTAATACAGCAGACAACTCGCCGCTCCTGTTAGACAGCCCGCCGTTTTGCCAGGATCCGCCACTTGGATCATAATGAGATGATTTAAATGCTACCAAGAAGTGGTTGGAGCAGATTCTGAATTTCCCCTCTCTCCTCTCTCATTTCTTGATATATATTGTAAAGAGGAGCCCTTTTAAGACAGCGGACATTTTTTTGTTTTGCATCCTCCCTTCTTCCCTCGCTTGCAAGAGAGCTTTTGGAGTTTTCAAACCTCCCATATAGGTTGTAATGCCAGTCTTTTGCCTCTTGGCCACTGCAATATACTGTATTGAATTTTGAGCAATAATATATATGTTCCTGATTGATTCTCAACCCTCTCATGTATTCATTGCTATCGTTTTGATCTCTTATTGCAGTTTGGTTACCTGTGCATGGTGTTTGTATTGCATTTATGTGGTCTGTGTTAAATTTGCAAAACAAATGTCTAATATTCCTCGGTGCATCACCTTTGTAGTTTAGGTTTTATTCTTTGCATTTTCTTACCTCGTCTCCTTGGCAAGTTAGATTAGGTTTTAGTAAACCCTTTGCATTTTTTGTATGCATCTGAACAGAGGAATAGGAACCAACCTTCTCTAGAGAATATTTTCTCATCTTCACAAGTCCCACACTTGGAGAAAGGATTCAATCTTGTGCAATCACACTGGATGCCTGAACATCAACCTAGAGGCCTGATCTGCATCCAAGGGTGTTGTGAGTCTGTAACAACAGTACTTAATTATCTTACTCTCGTGTTTAAAATCTTCTTCTCGAACATACATTCAAAGTATACCTTTTAACTCTTACCACTCAAGTGAATCTGACTTGGTGTCCATATGGTGATATTAGGATTTAACGAAGGTTTAAAATAAAAGATAGCTTTTTATCACAAAAAATTCCTTGATCATGGTACAGTTATTTCCCTACCATAGTTATTCTAATTCAATGACTTGTGAAATTTCATTTTGTTTTATATATGTATTTCACTTTCTCAAAGGTTGAACACACACAGGAAATTCATATTATTTGAAACAAAAGAGTATTTTTAATCGAGGGAATAAATTCTCCAAGAGTGGTAGTATCCCTAACCTCAATTCTCATTTTTTTTTACTCTTATATGCTTTATTTTCTACGTCACATAATGGTCTTATTTTTAGCCTTGTCTTGTACAAGGAGTTACGAACTGTTTGCCTAACCTCTTGAAGACATAGAAAATTAGAATACTTGAGACTACACACAAAACCTAGGTTAACATCTAAATAAACTAAGTTTTATATTTATTCCAACTTCCCCTAAGAGTCTACCCCTCAACTATATATGAGTCTCAAGAGAGAGGACAAATTTAATACTGAACAACCTTCAGGAAAGGACCAAGGTAACACATTTAGCTGAGCGGGAGTAAGGAGTTCACTCACAAGAGTTTAAGACCTAGAACAACTAAGTCACCACCTCCATCTGTGCCATCTAGATCCAACAGGGATTTCACTCGACGAAGAGCTTTAAATTAAATATATCTTTGAATGAAAAGTAGTCCGCTAAGCTACGAAGGAGGAGTTAGCTCTACGCACTCCAAGAAAATTTTTTGACTATGTCCCTTCTAACAGGCAGGTTTAAGACAATGTTACTAAACATACTGACTAAGATGATAAGCCCATTCTCGGGTTCTTGCTTACTCAAACTAGGAGGTTCCATCGAGTGCAGGGTTTAAGTTCACTCTATGATTTTCAATGCCTTCTATGGTAAGGAGTATCGCACATGAAAAAAAATTTATGTCCCGATGTTGAACAAGGGTATTGTGTTTTCAATTAAATTTATTTATTACATTTATTAAGTATGAATGCACAAGATGACTCGTTAATCATTTATTGAAAACTAAACATACACTACAAGATATTACTTCAAATTCATTTACCTTATATAAATATCAGACATGTTTACCAGGTGTACTATGAATCAAAATTGAACCCTAGATTAAATGCACATTTCCTAGATGTCCTTGAATCCAACATCTCATATATAGCAACAAATTATCAAATATAACCTTCTGTAACATGATATTAAATTATACATTTACTCATTTAACAATGAACTATATGAATTACAATGATAATAATTAAATTACACATCACCTTTTTCGTTTTCATTCTTCCATCCTGCAAAACCCACCTGAGCATGATATCAGTGATAAATCACTGGCATGGTATCCACCCTAACCTAACATAATTATCATTTTCTCATTTTTCCCATTTACACATGATAATAATTACAATTTGCAAATGAAAGAAAAGGGTTTAGAGACATGTATTCAATGCATTTCATTTCACTTCACTTTGTAACCCAAGAGAGAGAGAATGAGAAGGGAAGAGAGAGAAAACACCATTTTTTCAAAAGTTCTAATTCAAACAACAAGTTACACTATAGAGTTTTAAATAATTACTTGCATGTGTTTAAAGTTTCCAGGGTGGTTTGGCAATCCTACAAGGGTCCCGCAGCTTTCTATTTTTACATTTTCTCACTAGCTACAAAACGTTCAAAACGGGTTCGGAGGCTAAGAAATCACTTCCAAAAGTTATCTTCTAATCAGAACACACACCATGATTAACTTTCTACGTGTTCCTAGATATGCCAAGAGTTCATAGCAACTGACGGAATTAGGAAAAAGTGAACAGTTTGCGTTTGGCGGCTAGTTTTCCGGGGCTACTGATCATAGTTGACCCAATGCAAAATGAACAAAAGTTAGTTCGAGTGCCTAGAAAACCATGTCCATAGCTGACATTCAATGGATGAGCATGCAATGAGACACTTCCTACAAGTTCCCCTCTATAAGGAGAATTCATCAGAGTTGAAGAAACTCAGAACTAGAAAACAGTCTTCGAACAGTAACAAGTTTTCTGGGGCGACGAGTCAAAATTTGTCTAGTTTGACCTCGTCAAGTTGTGACCGAAGGCCTACAAATTGGCTTTGCCAAAATATACAGAAGAGTGCTTTTCCCTAAAATGAATGTTCTATGCAATTGTCTAGTATAAACACTAGATGATTGCAAAGATAGGAAATAATTTCTCTATCTAGGTTTCAAATGGCGGCTCAAAATGAAAGCCAACTTTCTAGATTTAACAAATTTCTACTGTTGTAACCCAGTGTAACAGGGCTCCTATAAGAGCGTCAAAAATATGTCATATGTTCATTCGAGGTCAAACTAAAGGTCAAGGTGACTCCTCACATACCAAGGAACATGAATGAAGCTTCACATATCGTTTCTAGAGTTAGGAAGAGTACTGAATGAGTCTTTGAAGAATGCAAAAATTAACAATTTAAACAGGGAGAAGATCAACTTTATTAATGGGAAGTCAATTTCATCTTGTTGATAAACACTGTTGAAGTGATCCAGTTGGGGTAGGAAGTTTTCTACATCACCTCGGAATGAGGGTGAAAGCTCATGTTTTAATGCAAACGAGTTATTTTGACGTAGTGAGTTTTTGACATGACATTTCATTGTTTTTGCAACAAGTTGAAAACAAACATTTAATGTTAGTAAAATCCTAATATTTTAAAATTCTATAAAGTTTCAAAAGAGAGGTAAAAACATGAGAATTATGAGAGGTAAGGGAAGATGAACCATGCCTGGAAACGATGAGCGAAACGGGGATAAGGGGCTCCAAGTGGTTAACACTCGTGATCCATTGAGACCACCATTGTTGCCACATGATGCCAGCAAGTCACGTGAAAACCCAAGCCATTCATTGTGCACCCATGTATCATTAAAAAAAACCATTTTGTGTTTTCAAGAAGCCATCATGATCCATGAGACCGCATTTTCTATGTCAAACCGATCACACACCTTTTCAACAAATCCATTTTACGCATATCCCAATTTAAAACACTTATTTTGGCACAGCTAAGAGGGTGTTGAAAAAGGGTTTTAAGTGTTGCTTCACAATTGCCAAATACATTTCCATCAAATTTTCAAAGGCCTTTAGAACAAGTTCATCTATGAATACCCTGAAATCATTGCATTCCATGAGCTGAAATATCTGAGGATTTTTGTCGAATAGTTCACATGACTTGAATACAGTTCCACATTTTTCACGCATATCAACTATGACACTTGCAAGTGTAAAATCTTACAAAAAAAAAAAGATTCTAATTTTCATACCCTAATCCAAAGCTTCCATGTTTTTGCATAGTAGATCTGATAGGGTACTTACAACTAAAAGAAAAAACTAGTAAAATCCCCCTTTTTGGCACAGCCTGGGAAGAGCTAGCCAAGAGACAAAAAAATCAGATTTCCAATATGTTTTGATGGATTTCCATACGCTGTCCTAGGGCTCATATTTTAGCATAGGTCAGGGGTGTGCTGGCAAATGCAAACTCATTGGATTGGAGACCTGCTTGTTGCGAATGAAATAGTGTGTCTGTCTCCTGAGGAACCCACGTAACTTCCATGCACAACAGGAGCTGTCTCTTCTTTTATTTGGTCAAACACTAAAAAGGCACCCCCAAAGCATATGTGACTACAACATCAGACAAAACACCTGTCTTTTTGGCACTGATAAATGCCACGCAGGTCTGGGACTCCCCTCATGCATTCTTCAGCAACCTGGTGGAGGAAATGAATTGGATCAGAGCTCCCATCCTCCCTCCATGGCGGTAGTGGCTTCACTTCTCTCTCCAACAAAACTAAAAGATGGAACAGTCCCCCAAGGATCCTGAGCCCTCTTGCCCTAAACTACCCCCAAAACAAATCACAAGCTTTGTTTTAAAAAAATTAATCCCTTTATTTTATTTATTTATTTTGTTGTTTGTTTAAACTAAAGAAAACATAAAAACCCTAAAACTACTCATCTCCCCATGCAATTTGAGTCTCGGTCTGTGGGAGTCAACGAGGCATTATAGTAACTAACTCAACAACTATCACTAGATGCATCGTTAGAACTAACTTCATCATCATACTTGGAATCAAATATTTCATTAGTTCTAGTTTCAACTATTTTTGCAGAGTAAGAAAAAGTATGAAAAATGGGAGTCTTACGAGGTTCCTCTAAGATGATAAAGAGATAACTAGTGTACTCATTTTTATGCCCTTCACAGAGCAGGGAAATCCCATGTGCACTAGCCTATCACCCAATGGGTGTTGGACGATCACCCGAGGCAACGTGGGCACTGAGTCTCTCCTTTATGCGAGTCTTGTGAGAATGCATCATCTTAGAATAGACAACCAAATGCAAGATAGAAAATAACTAAATCAAACCCTTATGAACTTAGGAAAATTTGTCATCTCATTGTATGCAAGTAAGAGAAATAGCAAGAAACACATGGAGATGATTTATACAGAAAGGAAATGCATGAGTAGTGAACACATATGATCTATAATGAAGCATTATATTCATACTATCAAAGTTAATAACCCACATTACATCCCTTGAGGTCATAACAGATCCTCATATTATGCAGATCTAAATTATGCATTAGAGCTATGTTATGCTCATCATATTACAAAGAAAAATGAGAACCCATCCCCTTCTATATGCTATCAGTCAAAAATCTTTTCTAATCCCTAGCCATAACACCCTCCATTCTATTTTCTACAGGGATTTGCCTCTCTTAAACTATATAAACTATATATCCTTTTCTTCTACCGGGTGCTTGTATATATAGCCATAACACCCACCACCATGCCTTCTATAAGTTATAGATAAGTTTCCAAGTGTTGAAGTGGTCCTTCATGGAAACATGGCTTTCCAAATTCGAGTTCTACATTCTTTGTAATTATGTATTCTAGAAACCTCCATCGCATGCCTGGAATATTCCATTCTTGATCCCACAGTCACCAAGTTGGCACCTTATCCACAAGATTCATTCTTTTTGTGTGTTTCCTGGGATGTCGAATGTGGCTAAGTACAAAAACCATTTTTCCTTGCGCGCCTTCAACCCACGCATCCTTCATTGACTAGGTCCTATGCACTCACACGTCTTCTTTTACTTAGCTTATATTTTAGGGCCCTACATCACCCCACACTACGCTCATTCTCCATCCCCAAAAACAATCTTCAATAAGAATTAAAGAATGGTGAATCCTTATATATGGTTGGAATGTAATAATGAAGGAATAAAGAAATGGGGAAAATAATGAAAGAAAGGGAAAATTTATTTGCTTCTTAAGGAGGAGAGGAAAATCCTTCCTTAAATTAGCTTCTAATTTCCCCCAAGTGTTGACCTCGTTCTACGCTTGCTGATAGAGGTTACCCACCACGGTGCTCACTTCGTCAAAAATAAGATCTTCTCCCTCAATGCTCATTGTCTCCACAATCTCCTCCAATTTTTTTCCCAAATCCTCGAGCACATCCATCCTTCGAGTCATTTTAGGGTATAATTCCTTCATCCAATTCTTGATTGAGCCCCGCAAGGTCTTAATGGCCTCTGACTTCTTCTCTACCTCGGCTAGGATATTTTCTCGCTTTGCGTTGTTCCCCTTGTTCTTTCCTGGAACTCCTTGAGTTCCACTTCATAGTTGGAAACTAGGATACTTTCCACTCTATCTTTGTCTACACAGTTGTCATAGGTAGCCTCAGTAATTTGCACGATGACTTTTACATCGGCGAGGATCTTGTTGTACTAAGAAACAATCTCCATAACCTTCATATTATTTTCTTTCTCCTGGCACGTCAACACCTCCTCTACTGATTCTAGGGAAATTGATCACCTCTCCATGGTGATTATGTGGGTCAAGTCCTCTAGACATTGTAAGGATGACCCATACTTTTGTGCGGGTGGCGTTAAGTCTAGATGCATCATGTTTTAGGACAATGACATCTGTGATCACCTCTATCTTCTTATATGCCTCATGCAATCTTTCCTTTTCATCTTTCAAATCACACCTTAACTGAGTGATGATTAGCTCTTCCTACTTCAAGTCCTTATTTTTCTCAAAGAGTTCTTCTTCCTTTCTCTGTAGCTTTACCTCTAGGAATTTTACCCTATCATTTCTCTCGAAGAGCCTAGCTTCAACCTCAACAAAGAATTTTTTGAGTACATTGAAGATCTTCTCATCTAACAGCCTTTAAGGATTCACCAAGGGGTTTATCCCTTTTGTGTCTTTGGCACTTGCATCAATTCCCCTTAGCTTACTTCAAATTCTAGTTCATCAATGTGGGACTCAAACACCCATGACAAAATTTTCCTTGTTTGAGGGTATGCACCTTCCTCATCAAATGAAGTCATGTATAGAAGTTTTTTAGTTAGAATGGTGCTTTGGAAGCATGCATGTAAAACCTTGTTTGGATCATCAATGTAGACCATTTTGTGCACTTGCGATGCCTATGTGTTCTTGCTCCATGTGCATGCAAACTTTGGAAAGCTAACAACCAAACTGGGATCTCCTCCCATGCTACCCTATTCTTTCTCTACGCTCTCCTCCTCAGCTTCCTTCATCACCATGTCTATGTTGCATTCCACTTCTTTCTGTACCAGGTCCTTGATGATATTTTCCACTTATTTTTCTATGGCCTCATCTACATGTTCTTTTGTGAGGCTTGGGGTCCCTTGTTCTTTTGTAACTTCTTCCCCACCTACCCCCTTGCCTTGGGTCTCAGCCTCTTCGTCATCCTCCTCCTCATCTTATTCATTATATTCCTCATCCTTTTCTTCTTCTGAATCATGTATTTCATAGATGGTATGGTCTTCACCTCCTGGTTCATATTCATCATCATCCCTATCACCAATGTAGGCATCTAGGTATTATGTTTCTTTTGAATGGGCCTCATTTGTCACCTTTTTCTTTTTCCTTATAGGGGATTGCAGTACAGAGGATTCTTCTTTTTCATTATATTTGATAGGTGATGTCTTTATTGGAAATTCCTCCTTAGTGAGGGGATCTTCATGTTGTGGATCCTCTTCTTCTGGAGTCTTTTCTTTCACTAGGGACTTTTTCCTCCGTGTATAAGTACTAGGCTTAGCTCTTGTCTTTGGTGCAATTATTGCTTGTGTAGTCTGAACACTTGGTGCTTTCTACACCTCTTCTCTTTCCCTCTTTCTAGTCATAAACTTCTTACTTCCTGTGGTGTCTACAGGGATGGAGACATCATTCTCCAAGTAAGCACCTTTTTCAAACTTTGGCCTTATACGAAGGTATATCCTTGTTACAACCCTCCTAATAATTGGTAGTGTTACAAGCTTCATCATTTGTATCTAGTGGGAGACATATCTCTCCATATATGCGTACTTATTGGGGTAGACTAGCTTCCAGTGCAACTCATGGTGGTCTGCATCTACATCACTAAGGTCAAACCTTAGTCTCTTAGTCTTCTTGAACTGATTAACTCTAGCTTAGAAATATAATGGTGTGAAGGTGAAGGGTATTTTGCACCATGGACTCATGTTCTCATCTGTCAACCTAAATCTGCCAATGTTGAAGTGTTGATATACTGCAAATTCTTCCTCTCCATTCATGAGCACTAGAAACTACTCTAGGATTCTCCACTCATCCCCAAATGTGTCACGTATTTTCTTATACCACTTCTCCAGGTGCCACCTTATGAGGGACCGTCAAGGTTTCACAAGTGTATTTTTAAAACCTCTTTGTGGGTGAGGGATCCTCTTCTGGATATTCCCAAACAATTTTTTCTTTCCCATCAGACACTCCAATCTCTGAGAATACAATGGTAAGGAGGAAGTTACCAAAGAGTATCTTCTCTCCCTCCTGCACGTTGCTTATAATTTCATCTGCAATGAAAGTGGACAAGTTGTAGATGGTTCCTTTTGATATCTTTTGGCATACATTCAACCATGCCTTGTTTACTTATGTCCATCTTTCTTGATCATTGAGCTTGGTTACCAATCATGTGGCCATCCTCATCACTAGATTTGGTATTTATGATATTTCAAAGTATCTTGAACCCTTTTTGTAGTAATATGTGGCTATAGTCTCCTTGATAGCCTCTTTTTCACTTAGATCATCATCAATGCTATCTCCTTCACAATTGAGGTCTGTGAACTTAGATATCAATTATGGTGTGATGCGCATCTTGAGCCCTGAAAAATAAAAATGACCTTCATGTACGCGCGACATTAGCCACTGGTTAAGGCGCTCAGGTTTTCCAAAGTAGGGGAACTCGTAAAATTATAGTAGTCTAGCATTCTTTAATTATACCTTCACCTCATCATTATAAATAGGCATTCTGTTTAGCATCCTACTGTTAGTTGGTCAGACCAACTCTGGTGCCATTTCCTTCTCAGTTGCACTCAAACGATGATTATAATCACTTATGGTCATCTTCCCTAGGTGTGAATCCCATTATTTTCCTAGCAATAGCCCATCTGGGTACTATATTTCCACGTACCATTCTTCATTGGTGCTTATGACAACAGCAATATGTTTTCCCTTTCCCTTGCCCTTTGTTTTCTTTGGTGGCATGGTTTGTTTCCTTGGTGCCATTCTTCATTGGTGCAAACACTTAAATCCTCTTCCCCTTTCTTTTTTCTACCACTTTGTCCAATCCTGAGAATCAACCTTGCAAAGAAACCCTTCTAACTTCATGCCCTCGCCATAAGATGGCACTTCTTCTATAAACTTCCCCATGCCTATGTACTCCTTCCACACTGGTTTATGGATCTACCCTAGTCATGAAATCTTATATTTATCTTGTTCTTCTTCACACAAATCATCTTTGGATGCCCTATTTTGCAAGATATCTTTCTTCTTTGTAAACGCAATGTGACAAATGATTTACCCGACCTTGTATTTATAGTTTTTGCTTCTTTCCAGTATTAAATGCTATACCACCTACCAATATACTTTAACATTAAATGAGGTATTTTCCCTTAAGCCATCTTTAAGCACTTTTATCCATGCACCACATCCTATGCGCAAAAACTTTTTCAACCTTCTGGTGCGCACAAACCCAACCCGGCTGAAGACTCTTACGTGCATGTCTCCAGCGCCGAAGGCATTTCTTCTATCCTTTACCTAATTTTTGCCTACGCCTACCTCATGTTGTTCCTGTGATTTTCATCCTTTTTGTATTTGGTTTCCGTAAAGGATTTTTGGAACCAACCATTCTTATCCACCTTCTCTTCTATGTGCTCCTTAACTTACACAATTTTTGTCCTTCAACCTGATCCATTCACTGCAACTTCTACTACTAGTTCAAACTTGTATTCTAGGCCTATACTTTGCATCACTCTACCCCAAACTAAAACAAATGCACAGTCCTCTACGCATACAAAAATTTGGAAAGATAAAGTGGTTACAGATGCACAAGGGGCAAAACAAAACAAAAAGAGAGTAACAAGCAACGAGAAAGGGAAATATAAGAAAAGACAAATCCTAAAGGGAAATTCTAAGCTAACTAGAAATACTACCTTATTTCATACACCAAGAAGACTTATTTATAGTAGGTATTTAGCCTACTCCCATTGAAGTGACCTAGTAACATCGTCCCGTCTAGGACTTGTAACTAGTAAGCACCCAAATCAAGAATATATGAGATGATGTAAGGTCCCATCTAATGGACTCTCAATTTCCCAAGATGTCACAAATACTTGGAATTCATATAAAAATACCAACTTCCCAACCTCAAACTTCTTGTTCTTGATATGACAATCATGCCATACATTTTGTCTTGTTTTTTCTGTCTTTTGACTCCATCTAGCAAGTGATTTCCTTTCATCTAACTGCATCAACTTATCAATTATTTCTTCTAGCACCTACTCATCAGATAACCCTCTTGCGTGCACTATACGCAGTGAAGGTAACGTGAACTCCACTGGTAAAAAATACTCCACACCAAACACCAATTGGAACAGTGTGGACTTGTTCAACCTTTTGTAGGTTTTTCTGTATGTCCATAGAACAAATGATACCTTATCATCTAAATCCTATCTTCCAACACCACAGATCTTAGTTAACATGTGACTTAGTATTTTGTTAAATGCCTTAGCAATACCATTTTCTTGAGGGTGATATGGGGTAGTCTTATGATGAGCCACCGTAAATTCTACTAATAGAAACCTAACTATTTCATTGAGAAAGTGTGTACCCCTATCACTTGGTTTAACTTAAAGGGTAACCATACCTGCCAATTATGTTTTCCCATTATAATCTAACAGTTTTTACTGCAGTGCAATCCTTTGCAAGTGCTACCTCTTCCCACTATGTCAAGTAATCAGTGCAAGTGATGATATACCACGAGCCAGTCCTTCGCATGACTGGCACAATTGGTCCTACAAATTTGATTTCCCATTTCTCTGTAATGCCCCACATTTACACACACAAAAACAGCAGTAAAAATAACCAGATAATTTTTTTTTGACTTACATTTCTCACTACACAACACCACAAAGGTACCTAATACAGAAACTCGACAACACATACACCAATTACATAAGTCATTGACTCACATAGACACATGAAAACAACATAGGCATTTTGATGTCACACTTTTCCAAATGAATAAATACTAGCAATGACCCCACCACACAAAAAAAAGACTCAAGGATTGGCAAACCCACAACACATCATTTATTTTATTGCATCTTAGTTACGATTAACATTCTAAGAACATTATTGTGCAAGGATAACTTTCTCCTTTTTCCATCTACAGAAACTTTAAGTTCATTCCACATTTAATTTACAGTTCGACCATTTTAAGTTAGATTTTTTTATACTTCATGGAAATTCCCATAATTCACATGCTTACTTGGCATAATTCAAATCACATATAAAGTACTTAATTATCTTGTTCTTATGCTAAGAATATGCTTCCCAAATGTTTATTCAATGTCTACATTTTACCCTTGCAACTCAAGATAATCTTACTTGATGTCCAAAAGGAAATATTAGTTGATTAAGGAGGTGGGGTTTAGATTCAAGATCCATTTTCCCCTTAAACATTCTTCGATCACGGTATCTTTATTTCCAAATTCAACATTCTCACAACAAGAAATTGTATTTAGATTTCTTGTATGTATATATATATATATATATATATATATATATATATAATTTTTCTCCAGGTTTGATCTCGCCAAGGGAAAACTCATATTCTTTATAACACAAGAAGATATTCAATTGAGTGATAAGGACTCCAAGAGTGGCATTATCCCTAACCTCAAAACTCATTTTTTACTCTTCTCTGCTTTACTTTTACATCACATTAAGGTCTAATTATTACCATCACATTATAACAAAAGAGTTACAAAAGTACTTGTTTGACATCTTAAAGAAGTACATGGTTATAAGCATTATAAACTAGTGTGAACACTCCTAACAGCTTCGATGCGCATGCCAACTTCCAATGCCTCGTGCGTGTCTATAAAAGTCTTGTGTGATAGATCCATTCTAAATGGTGTTATCAATCCTATAATAAACCATTGAGCATGTTGAGAGGGATGAATTTCATAGGAGAGTTTTGATAAGAGAGTTCTGAACTGCCTCTCATATTCTCACACACTCTTTGTCATTCCCTACTAGATCTCCTTAAGAGCGTTGATGCTTTTATGCTCAAACTCTAGGATATAGAACTCTTCTAAGAAGGAATTCTTCAACATAGTGTAGTCTACCACCATTTGATGGGGGTTATACTTATTATACAATGTATTTGTGCACCCTTGCAATGTTGTTGCAAACTAACTTTCCTTCTACTCTGAAGTAGTGATTCCCTTCACGTGCCATAGTAACTCACATTTGTGCACATGTTCTGTAGAATCTTCAATACCCATGTAGTTTGGTAAGTGAAAATATATCTCAAAGAACAATTGGGGAGGTGGCTGGAATACTTGTCCTCCCAATCTAGAACCTTGGTTCCCTTCAGTGTTTCCTCCTGACCCACCAGATCCACTAGATCCACCAGTTTCTGTTCCTCCTGAACCACCAAATCCACCTCTTGTAGTCGGAAAAGGACCAGAAGTGGTCATGCCTAGTGTTCCCAGCATCCCACTAAACTACACACCGATGGTTTGTGATATAGTTCCACTACCAATTGTATGTCACGCACCACTCCCAAATGTAATACCCAAATCTTGCGTACTTGCACCTTGTCAAAATATTTCTCCAAATACAAGAATGGCTTGTGCAACCATGGATGTTCCAAATAAAAAATTATATCTCCTAGGCACTGATCGGTCACTCCCACCGATAGCAACTGGGTTATCAATATTTATCCCTTGATTTGGAAAACCAAGTGCGAGGGGTTGGTCACCAGGTGGGTTTAGATGTGAGCCGATGATTATTCTTTCTCCATTCAATGAAATCTCATTAGAAGCTGAAGGGGAATCTCTCCCGTGCTTTCCAAGATGGGGTAGCACAGACTACTCAGGCTCCACATCCTCCACGTGAACCTCAACTCCTTCCCACAACATCTACCTCCATGGATCCATCACACTTGCAACCTCGTATTGTCTAGTCATCTCCCTTTCTGGAGCTTCACTATAATTGAGTTGTCTCTCCTCCCTTTCCTTTTCAATGGAAATGTTTTCCATCTTCCTCCCCCAGCACTGAGAGAATCTTTAGCTAACCATGGGAAATGTTTCTAAACTCAAAGTAATGATCAAGATATTCATAGCTAGAGGAATAACACTCTAAAATGATCCTCTAGGCTCCCTTAGAAACTCGAAATCAACAACTTCTAGGTAAGAATACGTCAAAATGGCATATTCTAAAGTATATTTGGTCAACACCCTTTTCCACCAATGATTGATAGCATGTGTCCAAGTTATATCTGCATCCTGCAGCCTCTGATAGTCATCTTGGGTGCACATGTATGACCTATAGTGCCAGCTTAATCTGGATGCGTATGCTGAAATCAATTCATATAGTTCTACTAGGAAGCAACAAAATAATGTTTCATACAACTCATGGTATAGGTTCTCTTCTACCCATCTATGCACATTCAACTTAGGTCCAATGTTGAATCTTTGAGAAAACTCATCCTCTGTGATCTTGAACCATGTTTCAACACTTTCTAAGGTTAGGCATTGTGTCATCACACAGCACAGGGACAAAGATGCATGCCATTTCTCACAAGAACTTTGAAAAGAGGTCTCGACAATGGAACCAAGATGTAGTCATTTTTGTAACCTTCACAGAATAGGGAAATCCCATGGGCATCGTCCTATCACCCAACGGGTGTTGGGCACTCACTCGAGGCATGCACGAGCACCAAGTCTCTCCTTTATGTGATTCTTGTGAGAATGCATCATCTTAGAACATACAATCAAATGCAAGACATAAAAGAACTAAATCAAACCCTTATGAACTTACGAAAAGTTGTCATCTCATTGTATGCAGGTAAGAGAAATAACAAGCAACACATAATGATTAATATAGAAAACAAATGCATGAGTATTGAACACAGATGATCTATATTCATACTATCAAAGTTAATAACCCACATGACATCCCTTAAGGTCATACCACATCCTCATATTATGCCGATCTAAATCATGCATCAGAGCTATGTTATGCTCATCATATTACAAATAAAAATGATAACCCATCCCCTTTTATATGTTATCACTCACATAGATTCCCTAATCCCTAGCCATAACACCCTCCATTTTGTTTTATGCAAGGATTTTCCTCTCAACAACTATATTCACTATATATTCTTTTCTTCTACTGAGTGCTTGTATATGTAGACTTAACACCCACCACCATGCCTTCCAGAAGTTACAAATCGGTTTAAAAGTGTCAAAGTGGTCCTTCATGGAGACATGACTTTCCAAATACGAGCTCTCCATTCTTTGTAATGATGTCTTCTAGAACCCTCCATCACATGCCTGGAATATTCCATTCTTGATCCCACAGTCATTAAGCTAGCACCTTATCCACAATGGTCATGCTTTTCATGTGCATCCTAGGATTTTGAATGAGGATAATTACAAAACTTGTTTTACCTTCCACACCTTCAACCTATGCGTCCTTCTTTGGCTAGGTCTCGTGCACCCATGCGCCTTCTTGTAGTTAGCTTATATTTTGGGGCCCAAAAACTTGGGAGACATTGATAAAAGGTATAATGAAAATGGGTATCACACTATGAGATATAAGATGAGGTGGATATTATTGAATAAAATGAATACAAGATGATGCAGCCTAGAATTTGCAAGATAGCACCCTAGTCACACAGGCACATCACTCATCCTAGACTGAGTGCTCACCAAAAGCACGCAAGTTACCAGGTCCCTCTTTAGGGTTGTTGTAATAGGATGTTAGCATGATGAAGATGGAAACATATAGATTCATAACTAATCCATCATTCTACAGTGCATGCTACCCACAGATCTATGAAAGAACAAGCTTAAACAGTAACTAATCCATCATTCAGGATGTTACACACATACACCTCTCTCTATGAAAACACGTCCTCCTCCTCTTCTACTATGCACCTAACCTCATATATATAGGGTGGGGACTTTCCCTTCACTGCTTAACTATTCCAGAAATAGGTCGCATGCTATTGATAGCCACACACCATTTACAATTATAGCCACACATGTAAGTGCACTATCTATAGTTATCTTATAGTTAACTAAGTGTTAATTCTATTCTTAGCTTATCTCCATGCATAGACATTGTGAACTACTTTTCCAAATATAGATAATGCATGGTGTGCATGTCTCTACTTCTTTGGTGTGTTCAGCATGCCATCTTCTAAAAATATATCTTCATGCTCAAAATTGGCTAAGTCCTGAAATCTGAACTTTCCTTCCTCGCGCGTGTCCTTTCTATCTTTCATGCCTTTGATCTTGACCTTCCATCCCACACAGACTCCTTGTGTGATCTTTGCCAAGTATTCTTTGATCAACATTACCCCACACTAATCTCATTGTCATCCCAACAATGGGTTTCTCATAAAATTTGAAGTAAATAATATCAATGAAAGATTGATAATGAAGGTGGACCAATAAAGAATTTATTTGCGGTTATTTAAGCAACCTCCTCTATATCAATTGGTAGTCATCATCTCTGGGTAGTCCTCCTTTATTGCAGCCTCTAAATCCTGCCATTTAGTGAGTGCCTATTTTTATTTCTTTGGGATGTCCACAACAATGGATTGCATCTCATCCCACACAATTTCCCCTTTCTCATTTTGTAGAATCAACACAACACTGGACATAGATGTCATCCTCCCTTTCAAAAGGTTCATCTTCTGCACAATCAGCTTTCCAAGCTCTTCCAGCCTATTCTTATGTGGCTCTTGTGCTATTGCCAAGGCCCTGCACTTTTATTTACCTATTGACAATCTTTCTACGTGGCTCAATGTCTCATCTTTCATGGCCTTCTAGACCTCATTGTTCTCTTCCAAGGTCTTAATGTTGATGAGCACCTCTAGAGCTATGCATATATTTAAAGATTGATCCATCTTCTTCAAGACTTCTTGTAATGCCTATAACAACCCTTCATAAGATGTGATCTTTCTCATCACAGATGCCTTCTCCCATTTAGCATCTTGTTATGATATTTCTGGCACTTGCATACATAGAGTTTCATCTTTGAGCACCAAGTCTACCAACTTTGCCACATAGTGTATCACTGAAGGAAATGTCTGTGGTACCTTGTGTTCCAAGTGTGGCCTTGCTCTGATTACAGTGTCCCCAATCTCCTCTGTGATGCTTATGAACACTTCATTCTTCTTCTGTGTGAAGTCTCTTTCCTGAGTTATGCAGCACTATCTCTGTGTCCTTTTTCTTCAGCTCTTCACGCAGTGCTTTGATTGTGGCAGATTTATCCATGTTCCTTCTAGCCACCTCCGCAGAAAATTTCACCAGCGCATTACTGACCTGCTCATCTGACATGACAGTAGGCTTTACTATCATGTGTCTAGCCTGAGGTGCCTTCTTCAATCACCTTAAAAATGCATGACTCTTCACACACATCAAAGTTAGGCTCATCCATGTGGGTGTGCATCGACCATGATAATTACTTTCTGTGTGCACACGGTCACCATATCCTCGTCCATCAACTCCCAGCCAAATAGATCCTTATGACACTATTGTGCTCTTGAAGCAGGCATGCAGATAATATTTCCTGCGTCCTCTGCATACCCCATGGCTGGTGGAATGTGTTCCCCACTTGTCCTCCTAGACCTTTGCTACTTAGGAACTCTAGCCTCCAAATTTGGGACTTACATCTCCATGTCCTAAGTCTATCTCTGTAGTTGTTTCCTCTAGTCTTTCCTCTTCTTCTTCCTTCTCCTTTTATGCCTCATCCATTTCTTCTTGTGTGCTCTAGAAGTGTAGGAGATGTAGGTGCGCTCTCCTCAGACTCTTCTGCCTCCTCGTTTAACTTCAACTTCCTCCTCTGCGTGGTCGCTTCCTTTTAGGGGGGAGAGTCAGGGTGATTTGCACAGTGGTTGAGGTAACACCTTGGGTCCTTGTTCTCTTGAATACTCTTTTAAACATGTGCTCCCCTTGGACCGCATTCAAGTCCTCTTCATCCCCCTCTTGTGGCTGAGGTGGTGTAACAGTGCACTCAGCTTCACCCTGACTTGTAGGATGTCTCCTACCCCTATGCTCCAAGCCACCACTATCTTCGCACTCTTCCTCCTCATCCTGCACTTCGATTTGCTCTATGGGATTAGGCGCTGGAATATTCTCCATTGTATGCTTCCCTTTGGGCAGTGCTGGAAGTGCAAACTCACCTTCCACATATTTTTTGTTCTCCATCTTTGGCTTCAACTGGAGATACACCAATGTTGCCCCCAAATCTGCTACAACCAAGCTTATTGGCTTGATATTCAACACCTTTGAAATAATTCTCTCTGTGTAGGCACTTCTGCCAAGATATACATACTTCTTCCGCAATGTATGGTAGTCACAGTCTACCTTATCTGCATTGAAGATCAGTCTAGTGTGTTGGATAAATCTATGAACAGATTCCTAAAAATACCTTGCAGTGAATGCGTAGGGTAACTTGCACCAAGGGCTCTAGACTCCATCCTTCATTGGAAAATGTGTGATGTAGAAATGCTGGTATACAACAAACTGAACTTGTTTTCCTACCACTACTGGTAGGTCCTTTGGAATGTGCCATTCTTCCCCAAATGCTGCACAGAGCCTGTCATACCACTTCTCCCCTTTGCTTCACTTCATCTATCATGGCCCCCTTGCATAGGTATTTGCTGAATCTTTCAGCTGGGGATTTGTTCTCCATGGGGTATTCCCATATTTTCTCCTTTGGTCCATCTGGTACCCCAATCTCCATGAACACTAGTGATAGTAGAACAGCCCCAAAGCTGATCTTCCCTCCTGTGTGCACTTCTTCGACTATTTTCTCTGCAATATAGCCTGCAATGTTGTAGATCATCCCTTCTGACATTTTTGTGCCACATGCAACCACATAGTGTTTACTTGCAACCACCTCCTGATCATTCAACTTGGTAACCAAGTGTGTTGTAGCTTCTACAACTGGACAGTTCTTAAATTTTCTATGTCCATTCCGCGCAGACCCTTCAGGTATCCCAACTCTTGTTTGGTCTTCAAAATCATGGCTTTATCTGCAAGGTCACTTTTCATATCTTCTCCTGTGGCCTTCAGACCTGTCACTGATGAAACAAGTGTAGAAAAATTCTAACTCTACATCCTATGCAAAGTAAAAGAAGTCTTCGTGTACCCTGCTCATGAGCCACTAGTACAAAGGCTCATACTTCCTGAAATATGGCAGCTCATACAACTAATATATCCCAATTCTCTTCAAAAATTTCTCACCCGCATCATCATACACTAGCATGTCATATCTACCGTGCATTTGTTTTTTCTAGAAGTGAGCAAGGAATCGAGCTCCTTTTTGTTCTCCGAGGTCCTATGATTATATTCACTTACTTTGCTTTTTCTAATGGGTGACTCCCACTCTTGGCCGACAATGACTCCTTCTGGGTATTGCATCTCTGAAAAATGACTTTTGGGTGCCATCTCTTCTTCCTCAATGACCACCTTCTTCTTTTCTTTTGTTACTACTGTAGATGTCCTTCTTTGGTGCCATTTCTACCTTGCAAATGTCTCTTCTTCAACCCTGTAACTCTGTGAATCAAACCCTAGCTTGATTCAATTATGCCCTAGGTGGAAAATTCGTGACCTAATTCTTTTCTGTCTTCCTGCTTCACTCAAACCCTTCACCACTAGGGAGCGTAAGCTTCTTATAACATAGTTCTGGTTGTCACTCTTGGTTTCACACCCTTCACACCTTAACTCAATCACTCGGCTCTTCACACTTGGCTCTTCTCGCGAATACTCTTAGTTGCAATGGTAAAAATGAACCCGCATCCCTTCCTTATATAAAATTTTCAAATTTGATGCATTTATTGCTCCTCACCTACCAAATATCCCTTCATTTATTGACCAAATCCATTCATTCCATGCGGTACATCTTCGTGCCCAGCTATAACCTTCTAGTGTGCCTTCCTACCCTCTGTCACAGACTTCTCTTCACATGCGTGCTCCTGCACCTGAGTACCTCATCACTGCACCTTCTCCTGGTAGCTAACATGGCCTCCGCTTACCTCATGTTATACTATTCCTTCATCCATCTCCATCCTTGGTCACTTTTTGAGAAGAAATCTTCTTTTGACTTAAGGCACACCCGTAGCAGCTTATTCCTTTCATCTTTCACTTCCCACAGTCTTTCTTGGATAACGACAACCACCACCACACTAAAAGTATGTGCAGTCCTCTACGCATAAACATTCTTCATACAGTAATTAGCTTCATGTGCGCAAGCACTTATTACACAAACAACAACTAAATTGACAAACATAGTGACAATGAAGGAAATACATTAAGAAATACTGAATTGAAAACCTAAACTAAATGGCAACACTGCCTTATTACAAACACCAAGAAGACTTATTTATAGTAGGGCTTCAGCCTACTCCCATTAAAGTAACCAGGTAGCCGTGATCCATCAAGTGCTTCTAACTGGCATGCACCTGAGTCAAGTATAGAAGTGATAACATACGGCCCCAACCAATGTACTTTGAGCTTGCCTGGATGGTGCAAGAACTTTGAGTCATAAAGAAGTACCATTTGTCCAATCTCAAACTTCTTATCCCTTATGTTTCTGTCATGCCATGCCTTCTTCCTGGCCTTTTCCTGCTTCTGACTCCATCATGCTATGGCTCGGCACTCATCTAGTTGAATCATCTTTGTAATACGTTCTTCTAAAGCCTGTTCATCAGCTAGACCTCCAACGCATGCAATGCACAAAGAAGGTAACATAAATTCTATAGGGAGAACAACTTCTGTGCCAAACACCAACTGAAATGGTGTGGCTTTGTTCAATCTGCTTGTAAGTTGTTCTATATGCCCAAAGCACATCTGAAAATTTGTCATCCCAATCCTTTCTTCCAACATCACATATTTTTGTCAAAGTCTGGCCCAAAATTTTGTTGAAAGCCTCAGCAGTTCCATTTTCCTGAGGATGATAAGGTGTATTTTTATGGTGTGCAACCATAAACTCATCTAATAGGATCCTAATTGTCTCATTCAAAAAGTGTGTACCTCTATCACTTGTCAAGCTTAAAGGACATCCATATCATGTAAGAACATTCTCCCATAGAAATCTAGTTGTTGTAGTTGTTGTACAGTCTTTCGTAGGTGCTGCTTCTACCCATCGTGTAAGATAATCTATGCAAGTAATGATATAGTGTGATCCAGTCCTACACGTGGCTGGCGAAATAGGTCCTACAAAATCAATGGCCCATTTCTCAAATGGTTCGGCACTAGTAATTGGTCTCAAAGGCATCTCATCTCTTTGCCCTAGTTTTCCCAAGTGCTGACAATGATCACACGCCTTACAATAATCTTTACAGTCTTTATACAGTGTCTCCCACCATAATCCAACAATTAGGATCTTCCAGGCAGTCGCATCACCTACATAATGGCCTCTTGCAATACCACCATGAGCCTCTTCCATGATATCCTTGCGCTCATGCTCTAACACACAGTGGTGTAACACTTCATCTCTGCCTAACTTGTACAGGTCACCACTGATTAACATAAATGGTGTCACACGTATAGCAAGCTACTTCTTTTCTAATGCTTTCATTCCTTCTGGTGCCATACCTATTTGTAGGAAGACAATAATGTCTTCTAATTCCATGGGCATGCGTTGTAACCTGTATAACTGTGCATCAGGCATTGTTTCTTCAATTGTCTGTGCATCCTCTCCTGAATTGATTCTAGATAAATGGTCTAGTCCAGAATTACTTTTCCCTGGCTTCACCACCACTGTGAAGTCAAACTCTTGAAATAGGAGCACCCATCTGCATATGTGCCCCTGTAAGACGGGCTTGTTTACCAAGTACTTCAATGCCATATGATCTGTATAAAACACAAATGGTGTTGCTAACAAGTACTATCAAAACTTGTGCAATGCGTAGATCATTGACAAAGCTTCGTGCTCTGTAGTTGTATAATTCCTTTCAGCAGGATTCAGCTTCCTACTAGCAAAACAGATTGGATGATCTATAATACCTTCGCTAGGTTGAGCTAGCACAACGCCAATGGCCATACCAGAAGCATCCACATGCACATGAAATGGTTTATCCCATGAGGGGAAGCACAGAATGGGCATGGTAGTCAGTTTCTCTTTTAATACCTCAAAACGCACTGCTACGGTTCTCCCCAATAAAATGTACCTTTCCCCTTCAGCAACTCTTCCAAGGGTGCAACAATTTTGGCATACCCTTTTATGAATTTTCTATAATATCCTGTATGACCCAAAAATCTACGCACCTCACTTTGACTGGTAGGCACTTCTAGGCCTAAAATGACTGCAACCTTGGCTGGATCAACTAGCAAACCTTCCTTGCAGATTATATGTCCTAACAGTATCCCAAATGGCGTAGCAAATATACACTTCTTGATATTCAAAGAGATACTCAATTGTCTGCATCGTTCAAACATTAAGCACAGATTGTCACAATGATCTTTCACAAGCCCATATACTTTCCAATCATCTAGATAGACCTGTAAGAAGTTGTGAATAAAATATTTGAATGCCTGAACAACTATGCGTGAAAATACAGCAGGCACATTTTTCAATCCAAAGGGCATCATAGTGTAGGAAAATCTGCCCCATTCAGTAGTAAATGTTGTCTTTTCTTGATCCTCTTGAGTGATCCAAACCTGATGATACCCAAAAAATCCATCTGTGAAAGAATATATTTCACACCCTGCAACTCCTTCTAGTATTTCCTCAGTGAATGGCGTAGGGAAAGGATCTGTGACGCATGCAGAATTCAGCTCCCTATAGTCCACACATATCCTAATCCGTCCATCCTTCTTGATACTAATCACCATTGGGCTAACCCATTCTGACTCATCAAGGGGCTTGATAATTCAAGATTTCAACATTTTATCAATTTCTTCTTTCACCTTTTCACACAAATTAGGATTCATCCTATAAGGCCTCTTCCTAACTGGTCATGCACCGTCCTTAAGTTTGATCTTCATTTCCCCAAGTGATTCATGTATGCCTTTAAGTTCATGATATCCTCGAGGGAATAAGTCCTGAAAATCCCTGAGTAACTTGATGATCTTTGCTACCTCTGAGTCTGACCAGTAGTCCCCAATTATGGCCTCCTTAGGCTCAGCCTCTGAACCTATATTCACCTTCTTTGTCTTCATGGGTTCATGGTAGGTGCGTGTATCCTTGTCTGCACTATCCAAGACCTCGTGCACCCCATGTGAATGTTCAATATCCAGGTTCTCAACTTCCTCATCATCCACAATGTAGACCATCTTTCCTTTCTCTTTCTCAAGGCAAAGCGCGCTCAAGTAGTTTGGAGTCTATTTCTTCATCCTTTTCAAAACATGCACCGAACCCTGTCTCACTGAATAATTCTTGAATATGCTCTTCTCTTTTGCACTATCTCCCATAGTTAAGTGCTTGATAAATTTTAATGCCTCTGCTACAGGAGGTTGAGTCGAGAAGTAGTCAAATGTTTGGATCATACCTGCAGCCAACTCTTGCCAGTTCCTAGTTTCTCTATGTAGTTCTGCATATACATACCAAGCACGTGCGCATCCTTGGAGAGTGGAATAAAATCTATGCACCCAGAGTGAAGGTGGTAATGCTTCCTGTCCTGTTGTCTAGAGTCTCTCACACTGCTGAATGTGATGCTAAATAGGTCGATCACCATGATAAGTGTAGATTTGCGTAGGTGCATTGTTCCTTATAAACTTGGTAGACAAAGCTATTCCAATCTCTTCCCAGTTTATAAGATTATCTCTGTGGACTACCCACCAGCGCGCTGCTGTCCCACGCAGTGTATACACTAACATATCTCTCCTTGCAACTGGATCTTCCCACTACATTTCCATGGCCTTCAGAAAGGTAGAAAGATCTTTTGTCCCTGTATACCAAGGTATTGTGCTTCCTATCCGTCGAATTGAGTGAAATCTATTCGTGCGTGCAACCACACTTTTCACCTCGCACCCTACCAGTTCATATGTACCATGAGCCCAATTGTCACAAGCAATACTCATAGTATCACTAATAGAATGAGAATCCTCCCACTGTAGAATGCCTTCTTTTGATGGCTCGTTGACCTCTGGGTCCTGAATAGCGCGTACATAGACTCTGTTCAAATCCTCCTCACTTAGAGGCTCAACATATGGCATAGACTTCCCATCTGTCAAGGGTATCACAACCCTTTCCTCCTTGTTTTCAAAGCTGATATATCCCTTATTGAATCTCAAGTCAGCATTATTTGCATAACACCAAGGGCATCCAAGCAAAGCTGGAAAATTGTCTGCTTCTGCAAGTGCTAATACCTCAAAATCCCCAGTGAACTTGGCCCCTTGTATAGTTATAGATGCATCTTTCAACACTCCTATGGGAGTGGCCTTAGTCTGGTTTTCCATGAATAACACATTAGATGATGGCTGCAATGGAGGCCTCCCCATTTGTACCCATGCATCTAATGTCAACACATTTACTTCCGTGCCTGTATCGATCAATATGTTGCTCAAAAGCCACCCATCCACAACAGCATTCAGAGTAATTTCTTTGTCATAGTCAATGCTATCAGGGGGAATATTTACATGTAGAATCTGTCATCTGGTCTCAAGACTTGCGCGGAGTGTTCCCTTTAACCAACTTCCCAATAGTGGAATAATGTTCTCCTGGCGCAACATCTTGCACACCTCCCGCAGATCATCGATATCAGTTTGAACTATCTCTGAGGCTTTCTTCTACTCCTTTAGGTATTGTATCTCACCCTAAAGATTCCTTAGCACTTCCATGGTATCCTGGTAAACTTCCTTCTGATGAGCAGGATCTGGGTACCTCACATGCAAAACCTCCTCCTTGGTGATCGTAGGTTTCTAGTGCAATGCCTCTCATGCACGTGCGGCCTCAGCACATGTAGTAATCTTCACTGTCAATGCCTCAGGTCCCTCTATTATCTTGGGCATCCATTGGTCTTCTACCATGCGCTGGATTCTAACCATTCTGGTGCCTTTGTTTTCTTGCTTATGCTTGCTTTCTCAGATGCTCATATAGGTCCGGGCACTCTTCATAGCTATGGTTCTTCCCGCAGAAAGAACATGCATTATCCTGAGGAAATTCACACCTGTAGTGGTCAGGAGATCCACATGTATAACATGTTCCATGAGGAAACTCTCCTCTTCCTCCACCTCAGCCTCGTCCTCCATATCCACCATGATATCCACGTCCCCTTCCATGACCTCCTTCAAAACATCCCTCATTCCTGTCATAGTGTGTTTGATTATGATCCTAATCCTGGTGCTCATTCCTACCCTTAGAATTATCTGTTATACCTGTCTGTCATACTCCAATGTCTATGGCATCCTAGATCTGACCAATCAACTGAAAATCCTCAGTATCATGGGTCGTGGACCTATAAATCTTGCAAAAGCAAGATACATTCTTCCTTATCACGTGTTGTAACAGAGGACAGTGGCTAGCATTGTGATTCAAATGGAAAATTTCACAGTCCAATAGTAACGAGCATACAGATCTATGAGGGAAACTATCCTTGGTGTGACCTTCCACTTCACAATCTGTACACCAAATTCCTCTGTGTTTCATGGGCTGAATTTGCTGAAAGCTTCTCTAACTGCTTAGCCATAGCTGTGATCTGTGCCTCTAGGAATGGGCTGACCCCAGTGTCAATGCTCCCAACTGCCTCAGTGTGCAAATATGCTTCCAGTGCTTCACGTGGATCCGTGTAGGTCTTATGTGACAGCACCCTCCTAAAAGGTGTAATCAATCCTCCAACGAACCATTGTGCATGTTGGCTAGCATGGATATCATAAGACAACTTAGATAGGAGTGTCTTAAAATGAGCATCATACTCACGTACACTCTCAGTAGTGCCTTGCTTGATATCTTTGAGTGCACTTATACTCTTCTACTCAAACTCAGGGATATGGAACTCTTTCAAGAAAGCATCCCTCAGTGCTGCATAATCCACACAAGTTTGATCAGGGTCAAACTTCCTATACCAGCTGTGCATGCGCCCCTGTAATGTAGTAGTGAATTGACTTGCCTTTCACTCAGCAGTTGTAATCCCTTTAGTGTGCCACAAGATTTCACACATATGCACATGTTCGGAAGAATCCTCTATACCTCTATACTCCGGGAGATGAAGAGACATCTCCATATAGATATTTTGTGGTTTGCTGTGGTTGCTGCGGACCTTGACCACCTGACCCAGAACCTCCTGTGTTCCCTCTGCCTCTAGAACCACCAGATCCACCAGAACTAGAACCACCTATACCTCCTGACCCACCACCTGTAGTTGGAATAGGGCCTGTAGATGTACTCCCCTGTGTTCTGACAGTAGTACTATACAAAACCCCTACAGTCTGTGAAGCAGTTCCACTTCCAGAGGTGAGTCCAGTATTCTACACGCTTACATTCTGTGTAGATGATGTGCCCAAGAATGCTCCTCCAAATGACATTGAAGTCATCTGTCCTACCATTGATGTACTTGATCCCTAACTTACTCCTACTTTCCTACTTCCCAAGTTAGTTTTTGGTTACTTGTCGTACTAGATACTGAAAAACCAAGCGCAAAGGCTAGGTCACCAGGTGGATTAAGATGCACACCTGCGGCCCAAGTAGTCTCTACTGGCGCACTTTCGTATGAGGCTGAGAAGGGATCTCTGTCATGCTTTCCAAGATGGGGGAGTTCCTGATGCTCTGGCTCCACGTCTTCTATGTGAGTTGTAAATCCTTCATGAACCAGCTCTCTCCTCAATGCCATACTTTCTGCAATGGAACGTTGCTTCTCTATTTCCCTCTCATGCCTCATTATATTTAAGCCACCTTTCCTCCCTCTACTTTTCTGCAGCTAGGTCCACCATCTTAATACCAAGCCTGTTCCTGCCTTCGCGCGTGGTGAAGTTTAGCTAGCCATCGGTTTACTCTCCAGGTTCAAGGTTACCATTAAGATCTTGATCACCAGTGGAATACCGTGCAAATATGTCCCTCTTGGATACCGTACAAAAACTGGAATTCAGCTACCTCTGGGCACGAGTAAGTTCGAAATTGAATATTCCAGAATATAACTATTTAGGACACCACGAAACCACGTATCCACCGCGCGAGTCTAGATCAGATCAGCATCATAAAGGGCTTGAAATTCTTCTTATGTCCAGACAAGTGTGTGATACCTCCAATTCCACTGAGATGCATAAGCAGTAAGCCACTCGTATAGTTCTACTGGAAAGATAGTGAAAAAGCTCTCATATAAACTGTCATACAGGTTCTGTTCTACCCAAGTACATGCATTAAACTCAGATCCACTGCTGAACCATCGTGCATATTCTTCCTCCAAATTGTGTATCCATTCCTCAATACTTGCTAGAGTTAACCGGTACGTCTTCATCGTGAACCATCCTGAAAACAACTGAAAAAGAGGTCCCAAAAATGGAACCAATGATGTAGCCTAGAATTTGTAAGATAACACCCTAGTCACGCTGGCACATCACTCAGCCTAGACTGAGCACTCACCCGAAGTGCGCAAGGTACCAAGTCCCTCTTTAGGGTTGTTATAACAGGATGTTAACATGATGAAGACGGAAACATATAGATTCATAACTAATCCATCATTCTACAGTGCATGCTACCCACAGATCTATGAAAGAACAAGCTTAAGCAGTGATCATCATTGAATAAATAACATGCACTACTCAATTACACAGAATGATACTTAGATTCAGCCAATATCTTCCATCTATTAATAATATAGAAGCTCCTTATAGTACTGTCAATTTATATCAAGGTGCATATGGATCTGATACACACATACACCGCTCTTTATGATTACATGTCCTCCTCCTTTTCTACTATGCACCTAACCTCATATATATATATATATATATAGGGTGGGGACTTTCCCTTCACCGCTTAACTATTCCAGAAATAGGTCGCATGCTATTGATAGCCACACACCATTTACAATTATAGCCACACATGCAAGTGCACTATCTATAGTTCTCTTGCAGTTAACTAAAGTGTCAATTCTATTCTTAGCTTGTCTCTATGCATAGATGCTTTGAACCACTTTTCCAAATATAGACAATGCATGGGCGTGTGTCTCTGCTTCGTTGGTGTGTTCCACACACCATCTTCTAAAAATAGATCTTCATGCTCAAAATTGGCTAAGTCCTGAAATCTGAACTTGCCTTTGCACGTGTGGGTCCTTTCTGTCTTTCGCGCCTTTGATCTTGACCTTCCATCCCACGTGGACTCCTTGTGTGATCTTTGCCAAGTATTCTTTGATCAACATTAAAACTTTATATAATAGAAATTGAGCTATTTACAATAATATTAAATTGAGTAAGTGATTAGAAGTAAAACTAGGGCTTTGGTGGTGAATTAGTTGATTCAGATTTAGCTCTAACTATTTCATTGATAGATATGGATAGAATGAATAATTCAAGTATTACAAAATCAAATTTTTTTCACTAATATATGTAAGGGTAGGGATGTACAAATGGGCAGGACCAAAATCTACAAAAAAACCCTAATATATGATATTGGATAGGGAGATAGAAAAACTTTAGCTTTTTATGTGTTTCCTTTTCATTTCCTATGTCACACTTTGATATCCTCATATCTCCATGTAACCCTAACTTTCTCACTTATATCTATAAAACAAACCTTACTTCTTGCAAGAACATCTAGCACACATGTGATTAAAATTAAAACATGAAAATTCTTACGTCAAACTAATCTCGACAGTAACCCCCTTTGTGAGTCACCAACATATGCACTACATTTGAAACTAAATTTAGTTATCCTAGTGCGTTTGTAAGTTGTTTGTAACTAAAAACCATTGAGCAAGATTTTCCTATGTTTTTTCACACTGATAACAAGTTATGATAATTTTCTCCCATAAATACAATTGTGTGAAGATCTGTAAAATAGATTTTTGTCCTCATATTCTATGACATGCGATATGAAGATAGTACTCTTTATTTATTACATTAATAGATGCTAATTAGATAAATTTTCGCTACATAATAAATAATTAAGGTGAGCTTGTATATATAGGAATATGTTTTTTTTAATTTTAAACTAAGTGGTGCACAAATGTGACCAAAAACATAAGAAAAAGAGATAGATGATTCCCTTTTATATATATATATTCCTAAGCAATATTAGTATGTATACCGACATTTACATGGTTTCTATGATGCATTTATCACAACACACTATTATTGTGTGCTTCATTGATATATCATTCCCCTATATGGCATGTGATTACAACTAGAGCATACCATGTGTCTCTAGTTTCTCATTTCATTAGGGAATATCAATTTCAACCTCTTTATATACTATTTTAGTGCTTATAATTTTTTATTGAGGAAATGAATACCCACATATGAATCTCAAAAATATATTCCCATATTTAATTTATAAATTATGGTTACTATTGTTCCTACTTTTTTCCCTTTCCTTATAATTCTTCAATGACTACGTGGACTAGTATTTAGTTACATGTTACTATTGAGATTTTAAAATGATGTATTTTCTTTCAAATTATTTTTTAAATGATCTATGATGATTGTTATGGTTTTTTAATTCTAGTTATGTTACACATGGTGCAGATAATCACCTTTATTTGATATGAGTGATAAGAAAGAACATCATTTTCCTTAAAATGAAGCATATAGCCACCTTATTTTTAACATAGTTTTAAAAATGATAGGATATATATGTTATAGACACTACATAAAGTTACATGTAATGTCTTCTTCAGCTAGGGAGTGCTTAATTTTTCACTTGGTAGAGGAATTTTAGGCCCAAGAAAATTTTCACAATTTCAGAGGAAGATAACTAGTTCGCATACCACCTATTTTATCCATTTATTTTCTTAATTTTTATCTTTAGACATTGATATAATATCATGCGCTCAATTTATTGTAGTTATACTTGAGACATTAACATTAGAATATTCACAAAAAATTAAAGTACTTTAATCAAAGTGAAAATTCATTTATTTTTCTTTTATATTCATGTACACATATAGATATTGGTGAAACATTATTTAGATACATATTGTTTATACAAGTCATTTAGTAGAAACATATTTAATGTTCTTTTAAACATTTAGACTAGTAGTGCGCAACAAGATTTTTTTTAGTAGATT
This sequence comes from Taxus chinensis, assembly GCA_019776745.2. Taxonomy (NCBI): domain Eukaryota; kingdom Viridiplantae; phylum Streptophyta; class Pinopsida; order Cupressales; family Taxaceae; genus Taxus; species Taxus chinensis. The sequence continues at coordinate 796,325,312 of CM034150.1, forward strand.
GTTCCCCTCACAATTGAATCACTATATATTCTACAACAACAAATTGATATTGAAGACCCTCAATACTATGTTTAGTTTTCCTTGGGATACAAACTATACATCTCTACATATTCATCTATCTTTGTTTTTCAATCTTATGATATCTTATAACCACTCTTAGAATTATAATACATTACTTGAAAGGTATGATCATTATTATAAAGGTATGATCATTATTGATGTCTGATAATGGTCAAGACCATTATTATCATGTAATTTTGGTCATGTATGAGCCTTTGTTACTTTTCTTCTCAAATTTCCCTCATCTTAGTAGTGAAACATCACAATTTTTCAAGGTTTGAATGTGTGAGATGACACACACACACATACACACACACACACACAAACACACAACACACACACACACACACACACACACACACACACACACACACACACACACACACACGCACACGCACACGCACACGCACGCACGCACACGTTTGAATGTGTGAGATGTTATTCCACACGCACACACACGCACGCACACGCACACACACACACGCACACGCACACGCACACGCACACGCATGCACGCACACGCACACACGCACGCACGCACGCACACACACGCACGCACGCACGCACGCATGCACACACACACATGCACATGCACACGCACACGCACGCACACACATGCACGCACACGCACGCACGCACACACACGCACGCACGCACACGCACTCACTCACGTGCACGCACACACGCACTCGCATGCACGCGCGCGCGCACACACACACACACACACACACACACACACACACACACACACGTGCGCGTGCGTGCACACACACACGCATATTTACACCATCTTTAATTCCAATATTATTATATAGATAATCCTATAATGTAGAATGATCCAATCTAGTAAAATTCCATGTACATCAAGTTTCAAGTCTAGAAACAAAACTTCTTGAGGAGGAAAAAGTTAAGTTTCTTGCAATATTGTAAATTTGTTAGACCTACGTTGTTACTTTCACACCAACATAGCCATTATCTACATGTGATACTAACCTTGTGACCGGTATCAATGATTGATGGAACTCACCATACATTATTTATAGTCAACTACAACAAAACCCATAATTCAACTTTACAAATTTAATATTGCATTCACTAAATTTGACTTCATTCAACATTCAAGTTTATATGTCCAAATCAAGTATGGGTTCACCTTTAACTTTATAAATTTAACTATTAATTTGAATTCTTATTTTAATTTGGGGGACTTATAGATTCTTAATTCATTACACTCTTTGAGGATTCAAAAATCCCCATTTCTGATTAATTTTGTTCACTTATTTACCAATTAGAAAAAACATTGGTGTAGTTGTGGTCTTGCCACTTTTTGTCTCACTATTTGAACTTGTTTTCACAACAATTTTTAATGATAGTTTTCTCTTGAATTGCAACAAAACATGTTTCACTATAAGACCATATTTCTTGTAAACATTTAGATTTTTTCAATTAACCTATATTCCAAGAATATTCATCTCTATTATTAATTATAATTCATTGAATTATAGATAATCAAATCCAATTGAAATGTAGCATGGTTAAGTTTTACTACCTAATTGAAAAGTAGTAATGTGGTCAGTTGTACTACAATTATTTATACAAGATAAAATTTCCACATAAAGAAGCTAAGTTATATCAATATTTATGACATTAATAGACTCTATTTTAATGCTTACAATAGATGATATTGTTATTAGGGCATCCCATCAAGGAATATAACTCTATTTCGTATATGAAAAGCACCGATTTAGCATTACATCACCACATCATCATGGATGAATTCTGATATTTATTTTCATATTTTCTATCATCAAAAATAATCTTTGCAAGTATTAGTTAAAAATTGATTTTTGATTAAAACATTGTAGTAAGAATTCAATATTTTATTATTGTTGGTGAAATTTTGGAATACGTCTTCAACGTGTTGGGTCTATTATGCCGTATAAATGTTTCTTATTACTTAAAAATAAAAATAAAATTATAAGATTAGTGATTTATTATCTATTCTTCATTACAAGTACGCTTTTCAATAAAAAATAATAATTTTAAATTAAATTAGGCAGCTTGTAAACAGTGCCGTGATAGAAGAAAATTGATGTAAAATAAATTTTATGGGAGGAATGAATGCAATTTCTGCAACTAACGAAACGAAAGTGTTTTTGACTATTTGTGAGCTTGCATTTCTGTTAAAGCAATTGAAGCGTGTATGGCAAATGTTATAGAAAAAGAAAACCACCTGAAAAATAAAACCAACACAAGAGAAACAAGATTAGGGTTTTTGTCTCATGCAAAATCCAACTAAATGCAAGCCGAGTACGCCTCTTGGGTCTGACTTATGCAGTGCTTGAATTTTGCATGATATATTCTCAACTACTTTGGTATGACAAAGAGATTAGGTAACCGCGTCTCCAAATGTAGTATGCAATTCGAGGTGGAAAACAGAGAAATTCCTTGTTTGGAATGGAAGAGAGTTGTAAGATTTGCAGAAAAGAGGTTGAGTGTATAGTTCTGCACCGTTGCGATGGTTGGCACATAAAAACCGAGTTTGGTTGTTGAGATTTTGGAGAAACGGATAAAGAAAATGTCGGAATGAGATTTGGACAGTTTCGTATAACACTGCTGTTTTTACATTGAGCAAGTCACGCAATCAGACACAGAGAGCGAGAGAGAGCAGTGTTCATCCCAAGCGAAGTAGGTAACATGATATCATATGATACACACAAATTTGTGATAATATATCAGTCAAAGAATGGATGCTTTTTCAATTTCCGTTACTGAGTTAAAACTCGTGTCTGAATTTGCTGAATGTTTTAAAATAAAAACAACTTTCAGTCCGTCAATTTCCACTGCCATGGGAACAATGTCCATCACTGATTCACCACCTACATTTAACCTAAAAAATCATAAATGTCAATGTTGACTACGAACCTGAGTGATAGATAGGCACAACGTTCATTAACATTCTAAGGAAATATATATATATATATATATATATATATATATATAATAAAATTTAATAGTTCATTTCAATTGGTAGAACATAAAAGCAAGAAACTAACTTAACGCTAATAAAGGTAGTGTTACAATGAATTACAACCCACTGTAACTAGGTTTAATTATATAATAATTAGGTGTAATTGTATTATAATTAGGTTTAGTTATATATAAAATTTTAAAAATTGGAATATTTTAGATTATAGGAAACCATTACGAATTGAATAGTAGAACAATATTCGAGAATTAAGTTTTAAAGTGATATATGTTTTTTTTTTGTAATTTCTAATTTTTAACATAGATTAAATTTGTGGCAGTGATACATTTTAGATAACCACTACAAAATTGCATGTAAGAAGCAAGGGAGTGTTATGGAGACGGTTATAAAATAAGAAAAATATATGCCCCTCCCATGAAGTGTTTGATGAATTTTTGAATCATATATCCCAAAAGAAACAAATTACATGTATATATAATATGCTAGAAATAAACAAATAAAAAACTCATTGTAACATAATAAGATCTAAGTGAAAGAATGTATATAAAAAGAATGTTGCACATCTGAATTTGTGTATAAGTATGTAAACATAATGCTAATATAACAATCTATATAACAAAATATGCGACATGCAACATGTGGACTTGACTATAAGTAATGGAACACGAATAAATATTCTCAAAATGACCAAGCTATAATAATTCATGTAAAGACATTTGTGATGTGCATAAAGTTAGTCTGAAATACTTTCACAAGCTCAATATACCTATTTGTTCATGAGATAAATTATGTAATCATAAGAAAACCATGTAGCTTTTGGGATAATTGAAGTTAATAAAGGTTTAAAGGTAGTATTCCCTGATTAGGTTAATTCAAGGAGTATAATAATATGGAAAATTCCATTCTTATGGTCATCATATGTTTTTTGTAAGCACACCAACTATGATTTTGATGCAGGAGCATAACTTCCAAAGAATATAACTTTTTATCCGACCATTGGATTGTTTTTAAGTTTTTCAAGGTGTTAGATCTTGATTAGTAATATGTTATGACCATCTCTTTGAGAAATTTTGAGTTCTATTTAGGCATATTTTTAGGGCCAAATTCCTTCGTCTAGTGGTCTAAAATTGGCTCAAAACATTTGTTGGTTTTTTCTGGAACTTAGAGTTTAAATAAATTTTTCTCTAATTTATGGAATAAGCTAAGATTTAGAGTAAGCATTTATTTATGAAAGAATATTTTGTATGCAAAATTTGGGGCACATCTGAGGTGTTTTACTTTTTAGGGTTTTTTTTGGCATTTTATGGTTTTTATTAGAGATAGTGGGAAATAAAATGCATATTGTATGGAATCATAAATAATAAGGAAATTATTATGAAGCTCCTAGAGTTTTTAAAAAGTGTGTGTGTAAGTGTGTGTGTGTGTGTGTGTGTGTGTGTGTGTGTGTGTGTGTGTGTGTGTGTGTGTGTGTGTGTGTGTGTGTGTGTGTGTGTGTGTGTGTGTGTGTGTGTGTGTGTGTGTTTTGGAGGCATTTCAACATCTTGCAACTGGATCCATATCAATTTGTATTAGAGTAGGATTTGGATCTTGCGGGTATGGTGACGGTAATATATATTACATTTTTCTGTGTGATTTATTATCTCTATTTTATATAAACAAGGCTAGATGTGGGACATAAGGTTATGCCCAGATGAATAGGCATATCAAGACCTACAAAAACAAGTTGTTGAGCTCACAAGAGAAATTACCTTCCTCAAGTGAAGACATGTAAATGAGGATGCAAATGTAGATAATAATACTGAAGAATTACCTTTGTTAAGGAATGAAGGAGGAAATGAAGAAGAAAAGGAGAGGGATGAATAAACATTGAATGAGTGACCATTTGAGGAGAGAAAAATCCAAGTTTTTGAGGGAAAGAATGATGACATCAAGATTAATGTTCCTCATTATGGTGGAGGGTTATAACCAAAGGAGTTGATTGACTGGTTGAATCACATAGAAAAATTATTTCAGTGGAAAACTATTTCAGAGAAGAAGAAGGTTAAGTTTTCCTGCACTAATTTATCAAAAAATTCATTGGTTTGGAGGGATCACCTGTAAAATTAAAGACACGGGAAAGGAAAGGATAAGAATCAAAATTGGAATAAAATCTGAAGAAGTTGAAAGAAAATTTTCTTCCTGGAGATTATGCCCAGACATTGTTTTACAGATTTCAAAACCTACGACAAAAAAATCCAAGCATCAAAGAGTATACACCATGATTTTTACAAGTTATCAATCTGGGTGAAACATGGAGAGTTTAAAGAACATAAGGCTATAACATATGTAAATGGGTTGAGTTATACTATACAAGATGAATTGAGTATCCTCCAGATCCATATCCTGGATAATTCTTATCAAATTGCATTGAAAGCAAAAGAATTCAAAAAAATCACAAGAGGATTAATTTTAAAAGAGGAGTGAAGAGAGGACCATCATCATATCTAATGAGATGGAGAGGTAGATTTGATTATGTAGAAGGTGAATCCTATAATGAAGATGGGTGTGAAGAATCTGGTAAAGGCCACAGTAACTACTAAAGAGGTAGGGGGTTTCAGAGAGGAAGAGGATATGGGTGAGGACAAGGCTGGAATATCCCCTAAAGTCAGTATACCTATTACCAATGTGTTGAAGAATGGAACATAGCTTTTGAGGATCTACACTATTCTACACATGATAGATGACAAGTGGAAAAACTACAAGTAAACCTAGTTGAAGCTAAAGAAGAGGAGGAAATGAAGGTTATTGAAGAATTTGGTTAAAGCCTCATGATAAGGAGGAAGATGATAATCCTAAGGAAGGAGAAAGAACAATATGATGCTAGTGGTGATTCTTTGCTATGGAAAAATAGCTTTTGAACATGATGCACCTTTGTAGGAAAGGAATGGAAAATTATTATTGATGGTGTTGGTGGTGATTCTGGGCTGCAGAAAAATATCTTTTAAACATGATGCACCTTTGGAGGGATGGTATGCAAAATTATTTAAAATATGGTCTCAACTGTGATGGTTGATAAAATCAGTCTGAAATGTGAGAATAACTTGAATTCTTATCACATATCATGGTTCAAGAAAGGGAACAAGGTAACCATAAATAAAATATGCCTGATAAATTTTTTAATTGGGAATACCTAGAAGTATGAGGTGTGATGCGATGTTATCTTGATGGACGTATGTAATATATTACTTAGGAGGCCTTATCAATATGATATAAAGGTTACACATAGTGGATGGAAGAATACTTATAATTTTGGGTGATTTTTGGAAGGATAGTCTAAAGGTGGTCTTGTTACCCTTAAAGGAAGAAGAGAAGAGTGAGGAATTTTTGGATATAAACGAGTTTGTTGCATAAATGGAAGAAGTTGTTCAATGTTGTGCATTGCTGGAAAATAAGGTGGAAATAAGATACCTTTGATATCCTTGTTGCAGTAACAAAGGTATGAAAAGAATACACATATGTCATACTAGATGAGATATTAGATGGGTTACCTCCAAAGAGGTATATACAAAACCATATTGATTTGATCTCGAGATCGGTGCTTTCGAATCACGAAGCCTACAGGATGATCCCGACACAAACTGAGGAGTTGAAAAGGAAAGTGACAGATTTGATAAAGAAAGGGTTAGTGAGAGAAAACATGAATCCATACACAACTCTAGCACTATTGAATCCTAAAAAGGATGGAGATTGTACAATGTGTGAATTTAGTAGAGAAATAAATAAAATCCCAATTAATTATTAGTTTCCAATTCCAATACTAGATGATATGATGGATGTCCTAGCTAGATCCTGATGTTTTAGTAATATATTGATATATGAAGTGGGTACTACCAAATCCAAATATGTGAAGGGGATGAGTGGAAAAAAAATTTGAAAACAAGAGATGGCTTGTATGTACTGAATGGTGATGTTAATATTTAGTTTATCTAATGCACCCAATACATTCATGAGGTTGATGAACATTGTAGTCTGAGAATATAATGACGAGTTTGTTGTTTTAAATTTTGATATTGAGTATGATAGTGGAAGAAAACTTGTTGCATTTTAAATTGGTGTTAGATTTTTTACAAAAAGTTATTTTGCATGCAAAATTAAATCTACTATTTTTGGGGTTCATCATCTCATAGGATGGGGTGAGGATGGATGAGGAAAAAGTAAAGGTAATTTTGGAATGGCCTATTCTAAGGAATGTGATAGAGGTTTGAAGTTTTCATGGCTTGGAAAATTTTTATAGGAAGTTCATCAGGAATTTCAGTAGCATTGTTGCACCCATAACGAAGTACACGAAGGGAAAGGAGATTATATGGAAAAAAATAGAAACATATAGTTTTGAATTTTTGAAGAAGAAAGTGTTAGGGGCACCTATTTTAGCAAGGTCTTTGAGCTTGATTATGAGTCACCAAATGTCAGGATTGAAGCATTACTGATTCAAGAAGGATGGTCTATATAATTCTATAGTGAAAAGTTGAATGAGGTCAGAAGGAAATATTCTACATATGATTGCAATTTTATGCTACTGTTCAAGCATTAACGAATTGCATACATTACTTGGTAGATAAGGAATTTTTACTCTTTACTGACCATGAAGCATTCAAGTATGTAAACATAGAGAAAAAAATAGATAGTAGGCATGTAAAGTGGGATGCATTTTTTGTAAGAATATAATTTTTTCTTAAATCATAAATCGGGTAAGCATAATAAAGTTGTTGATTCCTTGAGTAGGAATCTAGCGTTGTTGATAAAAATGGAAAATGAAATTGTAGGGTTTGAGGTAGTTATTGAACTGTATGAAAGTTATCTATATTTTTGGTAACTTCATGATATAATGCAAGGACCCTACAAGGGGTAGTGGTTCTTATGTTTATTTGATGTAGGATGGCTATTTATTTAGGGGAAAGCAATTGTGCATCGTTGTTGGTTCAATAAGAGAAAATATTATAAGTGAATTACAATGTGAGGGTTTGGATGGAAACTTTGATATAATTAAGACAACTTATCTTGTGGTAGAGAAGTATCATTGGCTGAAGGTAAATAGGAAAATAAGTAAGATCATGTCAAGATGTACAGAATGTGTCAAATGGCTAAGAGCCATTCACAAAATATTGGGCTATATATGTCATTACCTGTCCTTACAGGGACATGGCTTGATTTGAGTATGGATTTTGTGTTAGGACATCATAAAACACAATGAGGAAATGATTCCATATTTTTTGAGGTAGATAGATTCTCTAAAATGGAACATTTCATTGCTTTTAGGATAAACAATGATGCTTCTAGAGTTGCAGATTTGTTATTTAGAAGTGGTTAGATTACATGGAGTTTCATGAAGATCACTTCAAATCTAGACAAAAACAAAATTGAGTCACTTTTGGAATAATATATGGAGTAAAAAGGGGAAACAAATATAGTTAAATAGTACATATCACCCCCAAACTGATGGAAAAACATAATTATTAAATAAGAGCTTAGGAAATCTTATACAATTCATAGATGGAGAAAATTTGAAACAATTCGATTTGTCTTTACCACATTATGAGATTTCTTATAGCAACTTAGTAAATAGGTCAATGAGGAGGTATCCTTTCCATACTATAAATGGTAGGAACTACAAGGGATCGATAGACCTAATTTTTCTTCCCAGTGAAGATAAAACTAGTGATGATGTTGATGTTAGGAAATAAGGGATAAAATATGTGGAACAATCCCTCACAAAATCACACCAATAGAAAGTAATATGCAGAAAATATTACAGATCTCAAAAAAAGTGTAGGGTAAAATAACACAACAAAAGGAGACAATATTTAACGTGGTCCACCCAATTTGGGTTAAGTCTACCAAGAATCACTTTCTCAGATTTTTTTATAAGCCACCACTCTCTCAATACAATACCCATATCTGTTTGGAGCTATGCTCAAAAAACTCTATAGAATTCACACCTGAAATTAGACACATCTGCAATGTTACATAATACCTACCATATGCACAAAACCACATTAGTAGACAAATGCTTAAGAAGTTTTACAAAACCATGGGTATAAAAACCATGGGCCAAAACCGTCCCATAAACCTATGGGTCATATTTTTGCCCATATGAGAAAAGCATGTTTCCTGGTATATTGGGCACGTTTTTTCGAGGCCAATTTTTTTTCTCAGGGGCTGCACCCCCAAACCATGACGAGACAATTGTGGAAATTGTATAGTACTCTTAGTGTACAGTATTCAACACTTTCACACATGAAAATAGGCTCCACAACCTAACAGCTGAAGCATTTGTAGAACTCGTGCTACAATTGTAGGGAGAAGTGAGAGAGAAGCTAAAAGACACTAATGAAAAATATAAAGTAGATCCAGATGAAATAAGGAGAGTAAATTCATTTGAATAAGGATATATGATGATGGTTCATTCAAAAATGATAGGTTTTCAGAGGGGAAATATAATAAACTAAACTATAAGAAGATTGGGATATGTAGGAAATTGAAGAAAATTAGTGATAATGCCTACAAGGTGGAGTTACCTAACAAATTTTATTTTTCACCATTTTTTTATGTTTCTAACTTGTATAAGTTTCAAATTCATGATGAAAATGTTTAGGAGGTGGAATAAATAAACTAGCAGAAGTAGATTCAAAATAAGAAAAAAGGAGAGGGTAATGTGTGTCTTGGACAAAAATATAGTCACAACTAGGAAGGGAAGATATAAAAAATATTTCATACAGTGGGAAGGTTTGCATCAAGAACAAAATACTTGGATTCTTGAGTGGTAGTTGAAAAATATTGAAAGTGAAAAATTGTATGAATTACATCAACTGAATTTGCAAGAGCCGAATTCTTTTCAACTAGGGAAGAATAATGCAAGAGCGTAAAATAAGTAGACCACAACTTCTGATCCGACTTCTAGATCATTTTGAAAATTTTCAAGGTGTTAGATCTTGATTAGGAATATTCCACGATCAAAATTTTATAAATTTTCAGTGCAATTTTTGCATTTTTTTTTGGGCTGAATTCCTTCATCCAGTAGTCTAAAATTGGCTCAGAAGAATTTTTTACTTTTGGCTAGAACTTAGAGTTTTAATATATTTTTCTCTATTATGGAATAAGACAAGACTTGAAGTAATAATTTATTTACAATGGCATATTTTGTACGCAAAATTTAGGTCCCATCTGAGGTGTTTTACGTTCTATTTTTTTTTGTATTTTAGGGTTTTTTTGCATTTTAAGGTTTTTCTTAGAGATAGTGAGAAATAAAAAGAAGATTGTAATGTTGTAAAATATTGGTGTGGATTCAAGAATAACAAGGAAATTATTCTGAAGATCCTAGAGTTTTGTAAATTGTTCGCGTGTGTGTGTTTTGGAGGCATTTCAACCTCTTGTAGTTGGATCTACATCAATTTTCCATTATAGGAAAATATAATCCTTCTAACTGATGGAAGTACTTTTGGGAAATATAAAACACATGGAATCACATGAATGGGTTGTTCCTATGGGTAAATATATAAATTATTTGAATACATGTATAAAAAATAAATTTAAGGGAATCAAATAATTTGAAAAAGTATCAAAGTAATGTGTGCCACCATATACCTAATATATTCAATATAACACAAGTGATATGTCCTCATGTAACCATTTATATGTGCAATATGGATCATGGTAACATAATACATACTCAAATTATTAGAATATAATTATTTTATGAAAAAATATCAGGGAAGAAAGAGTCATGTTAAGACAGACAATGTAAATTTTCATTTAGAAAGAGGTATAGTTCAAACAATTTTAGAATATATGGACTAGTCATTAAAATTGAATAGATACGTAAGAAGAACAAAAATAGGGAACTGCAATGGAAATTGAATGAGTAGGAATACCTAGTTTTATACTAATTATTTTATAAATGTACATAGTGAAGGCATGGTTTCCCTACAATTATGTTGAAATTCCATGAAATATAATATAATATTTTGGGATGGAATAAAGAAAGTTATATTAAGGATGAGGATTTAAATTAAATGAAGGACACAATAAAAAATTGTAAAGATATTTAAATGAATAATGAAATCAGATAAATAATTTGGGGAAAGGGAATATTAATGGAAAAATATTCCAATAATAATAAATGTGTTGTCATGTAAATGTGCAATAGGGAAATTGGTAATTTTCTAGCATGACAACGATACCCCTGTGCCAAAATTTTCAAATCCTTCCCTTCCCAGGCACCTCAGATCCCCTTAGTTAGTCCCATGATCTCCCATGTGATGTCAATACATTCCCCTAGTTGATTTAGGAAATCAAATTCAACCCCCTAGTTGATTTTAGGTATTCTTGAAAACTACTATTTTTGGGCAGTATTGGGAAGAGCTACCATTGGCCTTCCCAAGACTGATACAACCTCTTGGAGCAGAATTGAGGAGAAAAATCCAACACGGAGATGAATTGAAGGTATAGTAACATCATGAAATTCATTTTGGAAGATTTAGAAAATGTTTGGAGGAGTTGGAGCAATTTAATCAAAATTAGGGTTCTCAAGCCTAGTCAACACATAGGGTCAAAAGAGCTGCCGAGATTTGGGAAGTGATTTCAGGAGCTCTGGATGGAGTTAGGAACCAAGCAAGAAATCTTCAAAAAGGGAATTAAAATTCGTACAAGATGGATAAATAACATTTTTCACAACACCTTAGTGCAACAGGTCACTAGGATGTTTTTCTCATGGACAAGTAAGGGACCAAATAAAACATCTTATTTTTCAGGGATTAAATGGAGGAATCAAGATCTAATACCCCAACCATTGGATTTCGAATTACATTTTAAATCAAATTAACATAATTTTTTTCCAAAAATCTGCATCGAGAAGTCCAGATACGGCCTTAAAAAATTTTCTCTCAAGGTTCGACACTTAGCCATTTTTACAAGAGGACATGTGTCATCATCTAGCACCTAACGTATTTTGATTTCCCCTTTATCCCTTTAGCAAGGGGAAATGAGGGAAAATAAATTTCTCCCAACCCCTAAAAGACCTTTGGACACACATGTGACCTCCAGACTTGCCAGTACATCCCCTAGGGGCTAATGGAGCCTCCATCCCTTGCCGTCGGATTTGCGCCACATGTCATTGCGAGGAATGCCATGTAATTTGATGTCTGCTTTGTCCCTTTTTGTAAAGGAAAATAGGGGAAAAAACTTTCACTACACCCTTGATTGGTCCATTTTAAAAAATTTCCAGGGTTCTTCATATGACCACTTTCTATCCCCCTAAGTCTTCCAACCTTCTTTTTGGGCTTAACCCTTCAATGTTGGATCACCGCTACTTGTCATCATGAGGCACCGCATGTAATTTGATTTCCCCCACATCCTAGAATGCTTGAGGGACATGAAAATTCACCTCACTCCCTATTGTGCATTTTTTAAATATTTCAAATCCTTCTTGCTCTGCACTTATAACTTCTAACTTCTCACAACTTGCTCTTCAACTTCACTCTGCAACTTATCACCACCACCACACCATTAATTAACCTCAAACCAGATCCATCACACTAGTTTTTTCCTCCACTCCATGAAAAAAAACATGTCTCAAAAGAAGGTTTGATCAAACGAGGAAGAAGAAAAAAAGAACAAAGAAAAGAATCACTGAAAATCTCCATTGTCATGAAACAAAGGTTTGATGAAAGCTTGCAAACCAGTGCACGAAACAACAAACCATTTTTTCTTCTCTTTCCTCTCTCAAAACCCATTAATACCTCACCTTCAAATCCTACTTCCACAATATAGAACATTTACAATGAAAAAATCCTCTTTCCAGCCCAACGAAGAAAAAATCTCAGTTTCCCATCAAATCGGTAACTGAATCGAATAGAAATTTCTCAAGTTGAATTAGAAGGAAAAACCCACAAAAAATGTAAATTTTATTGCAAATGGAAGAAAAAACAAACCTACAATTTTTGAGGTCTATTAATGGCTATCATGTTCAGAAGTGTTGCCAAGTCAAAATTTTACAACTTTAAAATATCCCAAACCACTGATCAGGAAAATCCATATTTTCAGAGGGGTGATATTGGGAAAAAAAAATATCAGAAAAATTCATTCCGCAACATTCCGACCACCAAAAGCACACTTTCTAAACATAGTAATTCTTCTACACATAAAATTGTAATTTTTGGAAAGTCATCAACTAAAGCAACTGTGAAGGTGACGGTGAGCACCAGAGGTGTATTGCAAGGAAAAATTGTTTGAAATGTTCATCCCGGTCCAAAATTAACACTTACTAAAAATAGTAATTGGTCCCACGAGCACTTTCCAAAATAGAAAACTAGTCTAGAAGGTGAGGGGAGAAAAGAAGGAAGGAAGATTTCCAATTGCCTTAGTCTGTTAAGGAGAAAAGGGATTATTTTTCACACTTGCTAAAAAATAGCAAGTCATCCCCAATGGTGGATATTCACAAGAGGAGCATTCTGAGAGTAGAGCAATCAATCTGACAACCTCAGAAGGAGTTCGGAGGAAATTTTCTACACTTACTAAAAATAGCAAGATGATTTTTCTAAAATAGTTAGTGTGAGGGACCATGAAGTTTAAGTGTACAGGACATAAGCTGGTGTAGCCTTTTGCCTCTGAATATGAGATAGGAGATAGTGTTGTCTCCTGCATGGATATAAATGACCTGAAATCCCACATGATTGCCAAGGAAAGGAGGGCCAATAAAGTCTCTATCTTTATGGATCTCAACAGTTTCTTTTGATACTCAATCAATATGTACAAGGGAATCAGGACAAGGTTTGTTCCAAATATTTAGTCTTTCTTGAAGGGGTCTCCATGAGTGATGCTCACAATCACCAATGGAATCATTCAACAATGTTTTTAAACACTTAGCTCATGGTGTTTTTGCGTTGTCCAAAGGAAGCATCTCATGGTATAAGATATTCGAGGATCTAGGTTTCACTACATTGGAGCATTGCATGGTTTGGGTCACAGGTATATCATACAAAGGGTGGAAGTTGTGGTCATCTAAAAAATAAGTCCATTCAACGTTACATGATCGGTTCTAAGTTCATATCTCTTCATATCGGTGTTCATGGTCATCAGTGACGTCATTTGACAAGTGTTTTTAAACACTCGTTCAAAGCACCCATGAGCCAATTTGAAGGAGTTTCTCAGGAGGCAATAGGTTCAGTGATTCAGAGTCTCACTGTACTGGAGTTCTCCATTAACAAGGATCATTGGACTTCATCTGGAGCAACATCTCTTTTTCTCTCTCTCTCCTCTTCCTTCCCCCAACTTTCTCTCTCTTCAAATGTTCTAATTCTTCATTGTGGTTTGCACTTTTTGATACACCTTTAAGTCGTTTAAAAATGACTTAAGAAACATTATGTAAATTAATTCACCTTGATTTTATAAAAGGGACTTAATATTTGGAAGTAATATGAATGGCCTAAAGTTAGAAATAAGTCATATGGATGGTCGCCAAGAAGATGGAGAGTTGCACCTCTTCTATAAATTATAATAATCTCCTCATTCCAAGGGGTTCTAATTCTGAAATTCATCTAGCTGGTTGTATTCTTGTAAGTTCATGAGAGAAAATTTTCTCACTTATGAGTGAAAAGAGTTAGCCACTTTTCCCCTATTCTCAATTTCTTCCATTCTCATACTATGTAAAATTCCTACTTGAGCATCAATACAAGAAGAGAGAGTTTCTAGCCTTTTTTGACTAAGGGATTTACTGATACTTTGTGTTCATTAAATTCCAATTCATCTTGTTTTTGTTTGCAGTATTGTTTCTTCCTAATTTTAGTGAATGTGGTGAAGTTTCTAACTAATGTGTGTAGGAATATAATTTTCTACCTGCAACATTAGTTCCCCTACCTCATATTCTCACTCCCTTTCCCACTTTATTGAAAAATTCCTCTCTAGGAAGCAATTTCTAGCTTTTCCATAGGGTCAGTGGAGTGCCCCTTGTTGGATCCTGAACGGTAAGGCCAACCTAGAGAAAACTCACCATACTCAGGCATGTATATACGGTAGATGCACTAGCTAAGTAAAGGGATTTAGATTCCTAGATCGTTGGCAAGAAATCCACCGATTTTTACCCCAAAATGTTTTCTCACCAAATGTTTTTGGAACTAACCATCGGGAAAGCTTGTTAGCATATGAACCCAAAATACAACTGCAAGGTCTAAAAAACCAAAAAAAAATCAAATATTCAAAAAATAGAAAAAATATATCAGATTCTAGTAGAAAATCATTTTTAAAGGAAATTTCATCAAGGAACTAACCCTTGTCATGCTCATTTCCCGCACCATGAATAAATTTCCAGATTGGAGTGAAGTACCAATGAGTGACAACAACGAAGAAGAAGAAGAAGATTGTGATTGAGAAAAGAAGATCACTGACCAGCCATGGTTTTAGACTAGTGTTTACAAAAGAAAGAAAAAAGAACTTGCCACTGATGAAGAAGAAAGTAAGGAGCTGTTGGACAGGATTCAAAGGAAATATATAATAAAACACAAAGCTCATGAATATGCCAAATCCTTGCAAGAGATGTATGAGCAACTTAGAACATCCCATAGCAAGGAAGAAGAAGAGGAGATTTTCCCTATGAAGGAAAATCCTAAAAATCATTCATACCATAGGGTTTTCATCCCTGAAAGGTTTTTGAACACCGTTGAATAAAATCCTATCCTTGATCCTTCCGATGAAGATCAAATCAGCATTCAAGAAGATGACGAAAGACAAGACGATGCAGGATCCACTAAAGAATAATTTTGTACTCTCGCACAACTCACTATAAAGTTGAGAACAATGCCTTTTTTCTACCACTCTTTCAATGACTTCATTGCATATGGTGATGGAGAAATGAACATGATGAAAAGAGAATACATGGAAATAATTCAAAGCATAATACAAGGAAATTTTGACTTCAAATCCTATCATGAAATTTGGAGGTATGCTTTGGCCCTGCAAAGTAGTAACAAACGCCTCAAATCACTTCATGATGTCAAAAATGAAGAAAATAAAGAATATCCTTGAGATTTTGCGTACTATGAGGTGTTCATTCCCATAATATTCTAGGATGCTCCTGAAGAATATCTTATCATGGAACCTTTCGATGAAAGAAAAAGTAACATCAAGGATGAAGAGATAGAAGACATGAATATAAAACAACCATTCATCAATTCCGTCTGGCTCGAGGCACAACCCATAGGGGGAATGATATATTCAATAGGGGATTCTTTTTTCCTAATGGATGATTCAATGCTTTCTGAAGACTCCACTAACGATGAAGAAGATGGCCAATTTGAAGTAATAATGAATAATACCCTTTTAAATTTTGAATTTTGAATTAATGATGAAATGGACATATGCAACGAAGTGAAAGAAATCCACCCAATATCATGGACCGAAAATGATGAATTCAAGATGGTCATGGAGTATTTTCCCTCATATTTTGATCCTTCAAATGATGTACAGATGATTCGTGAAGAAATAAAGACAGTCGAAGAACCAAATACTCTTCTTGATTCAATCATGGATGATCGAATGGAAGAATCTCACTTTCTTTATGAAGCCAAGGAGAATAAACAGTTTGAACACAATATCTTCTCACCCAAAGAGTAGATTGATCATCACAGTGAGTATGAAGTCTTTTATTTTCCATACGAAAAAGAGGATTTGATAATGGATGATTAGGATAATGTTGAAAGTTCTTCCCACATTGTTGCTTCAACATGGTCCCATCAAGAGGATGATATGGATTTCGATCTCGAAGGAGTATTGTTCCCACAAAATATGAACCTCTTCTCCTTCAGAAGGTTCATGAATCAAGGTGCTCATGAATCAAGTGTCAGCCTTAAACTCTGACTCGGGATGTTGCAACGAGAAGTGAATCTTGGGCTAATGGGTGGGTTTGAACACAAATGAGGGGGAATGGAAGGAGGTTATGTGAAAGGAAGGATATCCTTTTTCAAATGAACACATGGAAGAGGTGAACGAGGATATTTCAAATGAACATGTGACATGCATGGATTAGATTTTCAACCATTTCTTGAAAGCACAATATAGAGACACTTTCAATAATAATGAATATGAACCTATAGAAATTATACTAGAAGAACTATTTGTGCAAGATCTCTTGAAGATTGTAGAAGAGACTGAAGACCCTCAACTCAGCCTTAAACTCCTGACTCGGGATGTGGAGATGCAAAATAAGCACGAGTCAAGTTGTGATCCTCTTTTTGATATACCAATGTTTGATGCCAATATAGAGCTAATGGGTGGGTTTGATGACTTCCACAATGCCTCGGTTGATGAGGGGGAATGTGAAGATATTTTTTTCTTCCACTGTATATGAGGAAGGTTATGAATGAAAAAGAAGGAAGGTCCTTGAATATCCTTTGGAATTAATAAATCTTGAAGATAACATCTCTGTTGTGGTAGATGATAAGTAGGGAAAATATTTATCTGATTTGCATTGAAGAAAGTTGTTTGGAACATGGTAAAAATCTAAAAGAGTGTTAAGAGTATGTTGAAAACCAATTTGTTCCCACCACTTCGGAATTCTTCATCAATTTAAACCAAGATTTAATATGGCATAATCCACTGGAGGATGAAGAGTGCTTATATGACTGAAACAAGAGTTGCAATTTTATAAATGATACCAAGGTGGACTTCAAGTAGATAGATATTGATAATCAATATCTGGGAGAAATAAAGTGAGAATGTGCATGACTCTTGTCAAGCAATTCAAAATCATATTATAGTCACCATCCTCCAAGATCTTATTTGTATTGATTTTTTTCCTACAAAAACAATCTCTCGAGGATAATGAAGACCTTCGGATTAATGATTTAACCTCCATCTTTGAAATCAATTACATGAAGCAACAAAGTGGTATGTTTAGAAAGGCACTTTGATGTGAAGAAGACAAGTTTGTTCTCACTCCTTCAGGGTGTTTTGCTAATGAAGGAGATGATTTCATGTTGCAAACCTAAGATGAAGTATGTTTTTGTTACAAGGTCAATGCTTCCAATTCTAAAAACATGGAGGAGTGGTTTCTCATGATCGCAGGACAACAAGAGAAATATTCATGAGGTAAGATTTTCAAGAAGGTTACCAAGTTCTTAATGGATATAAGAACATTCTTAGTATAGTGTGAATATGAAGATGGAGTTTTGGTACATCTTCTTCTCAAGCATTGTAAGGCCATCAAAAAAGCATGATTTGATCAAATAACAGTCTTTATGCTTCAAAGGTTAGAATTCACTCCACTATTCCATGATGGCATGTAATTTTCTCAACCCATTTCTGGGTATGTGTATATTCTTTCCCTGAATCTATAGATATCCCTCCCCTTGTATTTAAGTTCACTTTTCTATGTGTGTTGTTTTCCCCTTCTGGTGTGTTTCCCTCTTCTGTGTGTGTCCCTATCTCTGTGTGAGTGGTATTCTTCATGTCATGTCTTCGTTGCGCTCATTCAATGCCATGTCCCTACACTAGAGAAATTTGTTTTCATGCACATGTGCAATAGGGAAATTGGTAAATTTCTAGCATGACAATGATACCCATGTGCCAAAATTTTTAAATCCTCTTCCCAAGCACCGTCTCCCCTCAGTTAGTCCCACGATCTCTCTCAGTCCCCTAGGTAATTTAGGAAATTTAATTCAACCCCACTTGTAGGTATTTTTGTAAACTACTATTTTTGGGCAGTATTGGGAAGAGCCCATTGGCCTTCCCTAGACCGATACAACCTCATAGAGCATAATAGAGGAGTCAAATACAAAAATAAGGTGAATTGAAGGTATAGTAACATCATGAAATTGATTTTAGATTATAGAAAAGGTTTAGAGGATTCTTCATGTCATGTCAAAAGAGTTTCATTGAAGTGCTCTGGGAGCTCTGGATGGATGAACCAAACAATACATTTACATGTCCCTACAACTAGAGAAATAATTGTTTTCATGCACATGGTGTAAACATGGAAGATGTTTTTCTCAAATTTCCAATATAGCATCTTAAATGAAGGAATTAAGATACCCAAAAAAATTGTGCCATTTTCATCCAAATTAATATAAATTTTTCCAAAAACCTCCTACCAGATACGGCCTTCACCAGGCACCCTCAAGGTCGACACTTAGCCTCAGTCATCTGGCACCCACATTTTGATGTCTCCCATTTATCAAGGGGACACAAGGGGCAAGAAATGTTCAACTCAGTCCCCTAGGTGCAATTAGGAAATTGCAAGTACAACCCCAGGAGCTAGCTGATTTTAGGATGAAGGCAGAGATTAAAAATTGATAGAATGCCTAATATTTTTGGGCAGTGGGAGGAATGGGAGGAAGTTATAACTGCTACCAATGGCTATTCACTTAGACTAGATGCAACCTCCTTATTACATTGAGTACAAACATAATTTTCTGAGAGGATGTCCCCCCCAAATACCAAAAATAGGGTCTTTGCAGATCATGTGAATGGAAGGTTCTAGGTTGACATCATGAAATTCCGACTATTTTGGAATATACCAGAACCAAAAGGATTTTACCTCGGTGGTTTTACAGGAGTAGAGTTCGGTGGCAATTACCATGAACCCAATCGAGTAAAATCAGGGTTCTCCCCATGACGCTTTAATTAGGAGGTCCCCAAACAGGAAAATGGTACTTTATTAAACAATCACACAAAAGGAAAACAACAACAGTTATTCCACAGCTTATAAGAAGTGATTCTCAGGAGCTCTGATGTCGATGGATTTAGCCAATCTTCAACCAAAGGAAATACATCAATTACACTAAAGTTTCCCTTGGAATTCAAATACCATATGTGAAATGTCAATACTGGAAAGAAATAATGCTATTTTCTCACAACACCTTGGCATGTAATAGGTCATGTTGCAAGTGAACGTATTTTCTTCTTTTTGAAGCACAACACTCAGAGGATCAATGCAAAATGAAGAACCATTGGCAAACAACTATGCTCCAGAGTAATCTCATTTTTAGCATTCGATCACAAAACAACAGAACACAGAAGAAAAAGAAACTGAAATAAACTCAAACCAAAAATTGAGGAGGTCCTCAATACCTTGGATTCTGCCACAATCTCTGTCGGCGGCCTTATGCGGCTTGCAAGAAAAATCTGTTGTCCTCTGTCCTCCTTCATAATATCAACAAGCATCCAAGTCACAGAAAGGTGGAGGATTTGGTTCACCAAGCAAAGTGGTATTGTCGCTAGTTAGACCTAACATAATACAATGGATTTAGGTCCTAACCGGATGGAGTTTCACCATTCCTCAAGATCTCAAAAATAACACGTAAGTGTGACCAAATAGTACACCAAATTCAAAAACTTTCAACTCCTATGTGTTCTTCAATTTCTAGTTCACAAGGTCCACCTCCTTCCAAAATGACTCAATCGGTTTGGAAGGCCAGGTGGGTATAGAACAATTTTAACATAGCTCGTGGCATTTCCAACAATTGGAGGATTGGATGTAGTGTTAGTTCTTCTCTGACAAGTGTTTATAGTAACCACAGGTGTACTTTACACCAATTTAATGTTGCACTTGCCTTTCCAAAAAGCCTGTTATCCTTCATCGATTTGATACTCCAGATATGGCCTTCACAAGTTCACTCTCAAGGTGGAATCCATGGAAACACTTAACCCATTTTTACAAGAGGACACATGTCATCATCTCCAGCACCTACTTGAATCACATTTTTCAAATGTCTCCAAGTTGCTTTTTCCAAGTATTTATCCAAGTAGGGATCCTCTAAAAACAAGGGACAATCAAATTCGCTGCTCATACCCAGAGATAGAATAAAAATGATAGAATCTAGACACACATGAATAGACCTCCAAACTTGCTATGGGAGGAAGGATGAGGAAAATTACAATTGTCAAACAAATAACAATGTATTAACACTTAAACTAATGCTAACACCTTCATCCCTTGCTATTGGGTCTGTGTCACATGTCATCGTGAGGTGGTTCCATGTAATTTCATGTACCCGTTTTTCACTTTGTGAAAAGGGACATGGGGGACAAAAAAAATTCACTCCACCCCTGATTGTTCCATTTTTCAAAAGCTCCATGGTTCTTCATATGACCATTTTTCATCCTCTCAGCGCTTCCAACCTACTTTTCGTGATTAAAACTTCATCATTGGATCTCCACCACTTGTCATCCCCAAGCATCATGTGAAAATTGATGTGATCTCTCATACCCATTTTTTAAAGGGACATGATAGACATTAAAATGCACGTCACTCGCTATCTGTGCTTTGTTTTGATTTTTTTAAAAATCCTTCTTGTTTCCTAACTTCTAACTTCTAACTTCTTGCTCTTCATACTACCATAAATCTGCATAGCTTACCTCGTGCACTACCCCACCATTTACTTAACACTCAGAACCATCTCCATCACAGTAGTGTTATCCTCCAATCCATGACATGTATACATATGTCTCAGAAGAAGAGTTGATCAAATAAGGAAGAAGAAGTGAAGAACGAAGAGAAGAATTAGTGTAAAAATCTCCATTTCCATGAAACAGAGATTTGAAGAAATATTACAAACCAATGTACGGAACAACAAAGCATTTTTTTCTTGGATATTTCCTATCTCAAAATCCATGAATACCTCACCTTCAAACACTCCTTCCACATACTATAGAACATTCACAACGAAGAAATCATCTTTCCCGGCCCAATAAAGTAAAAAAGCTTAATTTCCTCGTCAAACTGGCAACAATCAAATCAAAGAGAAATTTCACTAGATAGAATTAAAAGGAAAAAACCATTTTAAAAAGGTGATTCTCATCACAAACGGAAGAAAAAACCAGACCTACAATTTTCGAGGTCCATTAATGGTTGTCAGAGGTTCAGAAGCACTGCTAGGTCAAAAATTCAAAACTTTAAAATCTCCCAAACTACTAATCGGGAAGGTCTAGATATTTTAGAAGGGCAATATTGGGCAAAAGTACCCATGTCAGAAAACTTAATTTTCTGTGGAATTATGACAACTAAAAGAACCCTTTCTATAAAATAGCAATTCTTTTCCACATAGAGGACTGCTATTTTGGGTAAAGTCATCAAACTGAAGCATTTGCAAAGGCAGACAGTGAGCACTAGAGGTGTATTGTAAGGATAAAGTATTTGAAATATTCATCCTAGTCCAAAATTGACACTTAATAAAAATAGTAAGTGGTCCCACGAGAACCTTTCCAAAAATAGAAAACTAGTCCAAAAGGTGAGGGGAGCATAAAAGGAAGGAAGGTTTCTAATTTCTTTAGTTTGTCAAGGAGCAAAGGGGTTGATTTTTCACACTTGCTAAAAATAGTTACTTGTTTTTTTTGGCACATACTAAAAATAGCAAGTCATCCAAAAATGTGAATCTTCACATGAGGAGCATTCTGGGAGAGTGGAGAAATCAATCTGATAGCCTCTACAGGAGTTAAGAGGAAAGTTTCTACCCTTACTAAAAATAGCATTAAGTTGTTTTTTTATAAAAATACTAAGTGTGAGGAACCATGAAGTTCAAGTGGATAGGATAGAAGTTGGTGTAACCTTTCACCTCTAAATATGAGATAGAAGATAATGATGTCTCCTGCATGGATCTAAATGACCTGAAAGCCTACATAACTGCCAAGAAAATGGGGACTAATGAAGTCTCTATCTTCATGGATCTAAACAGTTTCTTTCGAAACTCAATCAATATGTAGGAGGGAATAAAGGCAAGTTTTGTTCCAAAACTTTAGTCTTTCTTGAAGGGATCTCCATGAGTGATGCTCACAGTCACCAATTGTAATCCTTCGATAGTGTTTTTTAAACACTTAGCTCTTGTGATGTTCATACATTTTCCAAAGGATTCCTCTCGTGGTATAAGAAATTCAAGTATCCAGGTTTCATTACATTGGAGCAATTGCATGGTTCAGGTCACAGGTATATAATATGATGGGTGGAAGTTATGGTCGTTGCTGAAATAAGTCCATTCAACTGTGACATGATCGGTTTTGAGTTCCTATCTCTTTATATCCAGTGTTCATGGTCATCGGTGAAGTCATTTAGACAAGTGTTTTTAAAAACTCATTCCAAAGCATTTGTGAGCCAATTTGAAGGGGTTTCTTGGGAGAAAACATATTCAAGTGATTTAGAGTCTCACTGGAACTTTGGAGTTTTCCATCAACGAGAATCATCGGACATCATCCAAAGTAACATCTTCTTCTTCTTTGTATCCTCTTCCTTCCCCCCCAATTTTATCTCTCTTCAAATGTTCTAATTATTCATTGGGGCTTTGCACTTTGTGATACGACCTTCAAGTCATCTAAAAGTGAATTTAGAAACATAATGTAAATTAAGTCACCGTGATTTTTTAAAAGTGACTTAATATTTGGAAGGAATATGAATAGCCCAAAGTTAGAAATAAGGCATATAGAGGGTCACCAAGAAGATGGAGAGTTTCTCCTCTTCTATAAATTGTAATGAGCTCCTCATTTCCAAGGGGTTCTAATTATGAAATTATTCTAGTTGTTTATATTCTTGTACTTTCATGAGAGAGATTTGGCTTACTTGTGAGTGAAAAGAGTAAGCCACTTTTCACCCTATTATTAATTTTTTCTTCCATTCTCATACTATTTACAATTTCTGGTTTGAGAAATCAATACTAAGAAGAAGGAGTTTCTAGCCTTTTTTTGACTAATTTATTTACTTGATACTTTGTGATTATTAAATTCTATTTGGTCTTGTTACTACTTGCAAAATTTTTTCCTCTTGATTTTAATTCATGTGATGAAATTTATAACAAGTGTGTGCATGGAGATCTAATTTTCTACCTATAACATTAGTTCCGCTATCTCTCATATTCTCACTTCCTTTTCCGCGCTTACTTGACAAAGTCCTCTCTATCAAGACAATTTCTAGCTTTGTCGCATAGGCTCAGTGGAGTGTCCTTATTGGATCGTCCAACCACAAGGCCAACCTAGAGAAAATATTTCCTTTACTCGTACACATGCATATATGACAGTTGCACCAGTTAAGTAGAGCAACTTAGATTCCCAGAGCATTGGCAAGAAATCCACTGATTTTTCCCCCAAAAAAATTTCTCGCCAACAAAATGCAATGAGAAATCCTAAGAAAAAGATACTAGAAAAATAAAAAGAATAGAAACCTAAATTGATTGTTTTTAAAAAAACCTTTTCCTATTTAGGATCATATCTCAAATGTAAAATAATCATATACATATTTTGTGGGAAAATCAATTCAATCAAAATATGAAACAAAAATTAACTTTTTATAACAAGGAACAAAAAGAATATATAAGTAATAGATAAGTTTCAATGTCATATAGTCAGCCTACCATATAATCATTTTCAAGAAAGTGGTCATAATCTTATATATATTGAGAATTACATATATCACACACAATCGTAGAGAAAAGATAAATAATTGACATTATTTTCTTCACCATTGTGTTGTATTATATCTTTATAAAAATTAATGTATTCCTTTTAGTATTATATTTTGTAAGATCTAAGATATTTTGTAAGCATTCATTGGGGGTGTGCAATAAGGGTTTTTTGTAAGCATACCCTTTGAATTTTTCATGTTATGTTTTGAAATTTATTGCTCACGTACTTGACGTCTAATATTTTATGCGCACTTTGGTAATTCTTCATGTTAGCATGAGGAATATCTATATGTATGGCAATGACCTTATAGTTATGTAAAAATTTGACATGTGGATACAAAAATATGGTACTTATTTCATTCGAAAAATCTATAGTAATATAAACAAAACAACATACTAAAGTTGTTATCAATCATCTTATAAAATTTTACGAAGTCAATATAACAATCCAAAGTGATATTTGAGGATATACAACTAAATGACTTCTATTTTACTTATTTCACATGCAAAGGCATAATATGTGATAATACCAACATATTTAACCAAATTAGATGGGATTATGGCATATATGTACACTCACATAATAATTTCAATTCAATTTAGGAAAGTAGTTATATTGATTGTAAAATTTATAATTATTGCGCTTGTAAAAAGGTAAACCATTTAACTAATGTTTGGCGACTATTAGTCACATATGAGGTTCTAGTAACTAGAAATCATAAAAAATATGTTTAATTAGAAAAGGGTGATAGTGATTTGGCTGCTCTAAGTAAAAGGGGATACATATGAAAGAAAGGAATAATCCTTATTTACTAGCTATGTTATGGAGAATTTTGATAGTATGATAATTATGAAGATAATGATTGTTCACTAAATTTAGACTTATTCCAAACTAAGTGCTTAAAAATAATATATGTTATTGGAATTCAATACTGCATATTTTCAAATCCATTATTATACGTTTTGGATTATAATTTAGGCAATATTGGAATCTGTTTAGGACATTTTTTGGACCCAATTTAAGACAAAATAGACTCCATTTCACGATATATTATAATCAAATGAAATAAACTTGACCATAAGATGAATTTAGACATACTCACGAAGGATAGAAAAGGCAACGAAATCAATGTAAGTCATATAGTCCCAACTGTGAGGTGATGATACTTCTAAAATGGATCTTCAAATAGGATTGAAAAGGTAAAGTTCAAGACATATAAACAATAAAAATGTTAACAAATTTTCAACTAATATGAATCTTAAATTGAAATATGTAAACTATTTATAGCTAGTGACATGAGATAAGAAAAAAATTATATCTCAAAGAGATTGTGGCATAACAAATGTGGTGGTCATATATAAACAAACAACATATAAAAATTAATTTCAATTTAAATAAAAAATAGAAACTCTTTTGCAGAATAATTTTTAAGATTATAATTACTTACAATTGAAATATAATATAATCCTAATGGGATCTTGTTATAGCGAACATACTTCAAAAAATATGAATATTTAGCTAGTGGTTCATAAGCAAGTATATGAAATGTTAAGTAAATAATTACTTGTAAAAATCGAAATAAATAGAAAATCCTTTTGAGAAAAAAATGTTGATTACAACATAAAATTAGATAGCAACCACTAGCTCTGAAAAGTACTTAAGTTTGAAGAAATGGTAACATAAGAAATGATCTGCACATATATACAAAAAGTTTACATAGAATAATTATTGCAACTAAAATATGAAAAGCACATAATTTTTATGTCATTTCATTTATTTAATTATATTTTAAACATTTTCCGTGCATATTTCAAGGGTTTCAATAATTACATAACTCTCCTAACAAATATGTGTCTCTTCCAACACTATTTTTGTTAAAATTATGTGTTAGTAGATAGTTCCCCTCTTCAATGTACATATTTTTAACAACATAATCATCCAAAATATTTGTATTATTACAATTGTAAGACCTATTAAACTATTCCCATATATTTATCAATAATTTATAAAATATGACTGGATTTCATAAGCCATTATTGTCTTCATTCTTGGACTTGAGATAATATTCTTGAGTATATAAATGAACTCAAATCCACCATCATGAAATATAGTCATTTGGAAAAATTTCAGCATCGTGTCTTCCACATTTGAATTTCTTATAAATGTCTAAAGAAAAATATTGAAGCGAGTGAAATAATGTTGTAACAATTCATTCACATCCAGTCTGAGATAATAATATTTATTTTTCAGCTTAACACTGCCATGGGTTGTAAAAATCTTTTGTGATATATTTTCCTTGTGTATTGTGTGACCCAAAACACTACTCATATTAAATATTATTACTTTTATATTGTAAATTTTTGTATCTAAAAAATGTGTAAAATGTAGGAATTATTTTTACTTGGATAATGAAATGAAAAAACATAATCTCACATATTATTATGATAACCCTAATTTTTATCTATTTTATTAGGATAAACACAAAATACATTCAATAAATAGAACATTATGAATTAGACCATTACTTATTCAACATAGATAAGTTTACGAATTTGGCTTATCTCCATGATTATAATTCTATTGTCATGCACCAATCATATATTTAAACATTTTCAATGACCTACACATGTTATATTGCTTCCCCACACTCGTGAACCATGATAAAAGTCAGTATAAATGAATTTATCATTTGTATTTGATCCATCAAATTTAAAACATAGATAAGTCTTGAGATTATTTTTTTTAATAACCACAAAAAATATGTGTCTTTTTGTAGACACCATAATTAGGACACCCTAATTCCCATATGTGTGTACACTCTCTATGACACTCCTTCATAGTATCACATAGTAATTTTACCTATTATACTACGTTACATTTACCATCTTACATCCATAACCACTTCTAACCACAAAATAAATAAAATCAATAACAAACAAAATAAATCAAATAAACCAAAAAAATCTAAAAAACCTAACAACTCTCCCACAAACAAAAAACAACCCAACTTCACATTTGAGAACCCAAAACTACATAAAAGGGAAGAAGTTGAACACATTCCACATTCAACGGTGATTTATTTAGATCGAACGAGATCCATTGAAATGGAATCAATCCTATATAAAAGTGTCATGGTATTCACCCAAATATTACGAGACTCCCAATTTTCTAAACTTTAAACTCCTATCTATGTTTTTTCAAGCCCGAAATTGACTAGGAGCACTTGCAATCAATCCTAACATTCGATTTACCATCCTTTATAGATTGAAAGGACACGAAATAACCTAAATCTCTAGTTATCTCAAACTCCCTTTGGAGAAATCATCCTACACATCCTATTGGCTCAACTTCATCAAGTTTCAAATGTATGTAATATTCATTAAGTTTTTATAATTCTTGCAACATTTATGCATTGTTTTGGTAATCTAAATATATGTTTCAAAACATATTCCCTCCTCTATAAAATGTATTTGGATTAATCCAATTTTATCAGCAATCAACATCAATCGGTACCAATTTGTAGGATTGACATCGAACCTTGTCAAAAAAATCCTCTTATTTTACATTTCAACTTAGCTTGATTCGCCTTCTTATTATTACATAATCATGTCTAATTTATTGTTTGGAAGCCTCTATTTTTGTTAGATGACACTTCCAAGAGAAGGATATGAACTAGAAACCATATTTTACTTACCGATCATTTGATGTTCATTCATGTGTGAATAATTAGACATCGATTGCAAACTAAGTGTCTGTGCCTTCTCTTTCACACCCAATCTAGATGAGATGATCAAGAAATCAGAAGTTATCCTCAAACAAAGTGATGAGGTTAACCATTAATTTTAATAAATTTTCAACCCTCCCCACCCTATTATCAAGTACTTTGATTGAGTCCTTCCATCCATACATCACATCCTAAATTTATTATTCTATATCAATTTTAATCTTTTTAAGATTTCAATATTAATTGTTTAAAAATGAGTTAGCACCCATAAAAGGAATCCCTTTTATTCTTGGGATTGGCCATTGCCAAGAAAAACGTCATATTTTTTGGATTATGGTAAAAGTGAGGGATTTGATAGGACCCACATCCTTGTTACATAAGGCCCTTACCAACCACATAAACTTGATATGACATAATAGTAGTAGCCTAATGACAAAAATTAAACCATAATCCAAAAATTTCACAAAAATCCCACACCATGGGCTATATAGGTAAATTATTTTTAAGTTCATCAATACCATCCTTCACAACAGAGTCCTTAGTTTTGCTAACAAAAGTTTCAGCAAAATTTAAGAGATCCTTACAACTATTTTGAAGATGGAGATAGGTGGCATCCGTAGTGATTTTCCAATTCCTAATGACATTAAAAATAGTGGTAATGTTACCAATAATTCCATGAATCAGTTCCACGAAAGCTTCCACATGCTTTTCAACATTAGCACTGGGTTCTAAATTAGCTTCCTGGGTGGGCATGTCCTCAGCAGCATCCTCTACAGATTCCTCAAAAAATTATTTCTCAAAAAAATCTTTGGTAATTTCCTCAATGACATCCTCAACGACATCCTCCTCTGCATATTAGTCTTCATCCATAGTAGCTTCATCAACTTCAAAACTAGAATCCTCTTCCATCTCCTCAAAACTTCCAATTTTCCTCTAGAGCCAGAGTTATCTAGGGGTTCAAGGTAGGCACTAGTCAATCCGAATAAAATCTAGGGAATTAGGTCATCTTTAACAGTATCCAAAGAATCCAAACCAGGAGGAAAAAAAATCCTAGAAACAAGAGTGGGGGAGGTAGGAGAAGAATGGGAAGCAACTACCGAAGTGGCAGTAACCAAAAGTAGGGGAGGAGAGTGAGTAGGGGGAGAAGAGGAAGCATCACGGTGATGAGTAATCTCCACTTCCTTGTTGGAGGAAGGAGGGGGATTCAGGTAACGGTAAAGGAGAATAGTGACAGGGAAGGGAGGAGGTAGAGGAGGGGGTGGTGGTGAGTTGAGCCAATGACAGTGGAAAAGTGATTTAGGGCATGAGAATCCACAACATGCTTAAAGAGAAGATAAATAAGACCTTGGTGGAGTAAATTACCTTCACCTGATCTTGCCTTTTAAATGGATAAAACTAGATAATGATAAAGGAAGTTGGAAAGATTAACCTTACCCCCATTACGAAAGTGAGTTACGATGAAGAGTTGGGGTTCATATACAAGTTTGTATCTTCCCTCAAAAGTAATGTACCTCATAATCTGTTTTGCTATGCCATCCCAGGGATCCTTTAGAGATGTTCAATCATAACCTGAATTATAAATGAAGAATTTCTCTTTCCTTTTGGCCAAAAAATCTGCCATTTTAGTTTTTAGAGACCTCTTAAAATAAATACCCCCTTCATTGGGAAGCCTAGTCACTTCGGACTCCAATATAATTTACAACTTCATTTTTCCCACATGAACATTTCCCTACTTCCAGGAGGACTAAACACTGCTATAAACCACCACAGATTTCCCTAATATTCTTTCAATGAAATTTTCCACCCCTTTTTCCACAAGGATCTTAAAGAAATATTTATCTTGTTTTAGATCATCGTAGTTCACGGTCTCAATTTGAACCAGAAAACCCCTATATTTTCCAGAATTGAGAAACAAAGATAACAACTAGAAAAATGGTATGAAATGAATTTTTAACATGGGTATAAATAAACAAAGACAAACCTCTATCGACATGTTCCCACGATATAAAACGTTGCTTGCAATTATTTTTGAAAATATGCATTAATGATTAAAATTTCACTTGCTCAGCTTTGCACACGCGACAAAGGTAATCAATAAAATAAACTTTCCAGTCATTGCAAATGTGATCATCACTGGTGGTAAGGGAAGCATACTTCAAAAGGAAAAAAAATCCTAAGTAATCATGATAAGAGGTTCCAACCTTATACGTGAAAAACTTAGCAATGTTTATGATAGTCATCCTTAACTACTTTTAGAATTCATTTAAGAAGATTCCCTATCCATTGTTGTTGATTCTTCTGTGAGACTCCAAGTTTTGTAAGAAGATCAACCACTTTTTTTCCTTCCGTGAAAACATGCTAATATTGAATGTTGTTAAATTGATATCTAAGGAGTCTTATGTCTGACATGATGTTGTTGATAGTCCAGCTAGAGACACCCTTGTTATTTAGATGATTAATCAAATTTAGTGAGTCACTTTCCATAATTATGTTAATCTTACCAAAATTAGTGACTAGTTTAAGACCCTTTAAAATATCCAAAGCTTCAGTTCTATGGTTAGTGCCCAAATTAAAAAAGGAGGCAGAAATTACCATTGCTTGTCCCAATTCATCACTACTAGTAGCATCCCCACCAGAGACACCCAGATTACCTTTTCTAGCCCTATCTATATTTTCTTTAAGTCATCTAGCAGGGGGAGGGTTCTAAATAGTAGTCCCTGTTAGATAAGAAGAGTTGTGAGGCTAAAGGAGTACCATGAGTTGTTGTAACCACTATGTTTCCATGCTAAGAACAAGTTTGGACTTGTGATGTTTCCAAATGTTGCAATTCGTATTTTCTTGAAGACTGGCTATTGCCAAAGTGAAGATTTGTTGCAAGGTAATTTTTAATCCTTAAATATTCTCCTATTTCATTCTTTCTATAAGTTCCATAGGGTGTGTGGGAGAAGTAATTTCTAGGAGAGATTGACAATTTGATGACAAAAGAAGGGAATCCATTGATTGATAACTTTTGTGATTATTTTAGGAAAAAACCCAACACACTAAAAAAATATTAAATAGAAGACTCCAAAAAAAGAAGGAGTAATTACAATGAAAGAGTAAATGGGCCAAATATTCAAGAGTGTTAAGACAAAGCACATAGTTGATAGGTAATGAGTAACCCCATATTTTTAGGTTTTCTCTTGATAGGAATGTGTCTCTAGAAGCACGAGCCCAGTGAAAAATCCTAGTTTAGGGATCACCTGACGCATCTAGATTTGATGTAAGGCAGGGCCCTCAAGGCGGCATGGAAGGGAGAGGTAGGAATCCTTAACAGAAAAGGATCCCAAAACCGAAAGAGGCCATACTCTAGCATCCTTCACAAAATAAGTGGGTAAAAAATGTTGCACCAGTAAGATCTTCTACTTTTCTATCAATTGCATCTGAAGGAAGTTGGCACCTTCCCAAACAAATAAATACCAACTTGGGTTCAATCATGATCTATTTACATTATTTGTGACATAAGGACTGTAGGTTCTAATAAGTTTAGCTGTTATAGGATCCCATAAGGGGTCATCAGATAACACCTTTTCTCGCATCCATTTTTCATTCCATAAGGAAACCATGTGACCATTGCTAATTTTCCATCTAGTGCCTGCCTGAATCAAAATGCTAGTGCTCTTAATGGAATTCCAAATAGTCGAGCCATTTGGGGTATTTTCATCATAGAATTCCTCAACCAAAGAAAGATATTTAGAGATATCATCATCTAATTCCAATAGGATCTTATATTGTTAGAAATTTCCCAACCTAATTTGGTGAGCATGGGAACATTCATATTAGAAATTCTGTGCAAACCCAATCCCCCTAAAGTTGTAGGATTTCAAACCACTTTACAAGAAACTAAGTGAATTATCTTTCTTTCTTCATATCTCAACCAAAGGAACATTTTCTTGATTTGTTCAATAGTGGAAGCCACAAAGGAAGGAATTTTCAGTAAGGACATAAAGTAGATCGATAAATTTTACAATGTGGTCTTAACTAGTTGCATCTTACATGCCTAACTAAAGAGGGAGCCTTTCAATCCTGCTACTTTATTTTTGAATCTGTCGATAACAAAATTCAAGGGAAACTTAGTTTGTCTTCCCAAAATGAGTGGAAGACCAAGGTATGAAGAGGGGAGATCTGTAATCCTGTAGTCAAAGATATGAGTAATCTTTCTCTATCTTCTAGTTGGGGTATTAATGAAAAAAATGGTACTCTTCCCAAAGTTTATCTTTTGACCTGAAGTCAATTGATAACAATCCAAAATATGTTTCAAAACATTTTCCTCTTGGACTAAAGCTAAATCCAACAAAAGGGTGTCATCGGCAAATTGGTTGTGAGTGGAAGCTAGAACCCTAGAAGTGGTAGTGATACCTTTGATGTTGCCTTCACCTTTAGTTGTTTCTAAAGCTATGCTAAGATTATCTACCATAGGTAAAAACAAGAAGGGGGATGAAGGATCCCCTTGTCTAATTCCCTGACTTAAGTTACAATATCCTTGAGGGATATCGTTAATGAGAATGGAGAATTTAGGTGTTGAAATACAATTATAAATCCAGGATCTCTATTTTTCCACAAAACCAAATTTCTTAAGGACTCGATGTAAGAAAGGCCAGCTAACTCTATCAAATGCATTTTGCATGTCAAGTTTAAGGATCATACTAGCCTATTTTTTTAGTGAATCTGAGTGCATCACCTCATGAACAATAATGATACCTCCTTGGATAAACCTACCTCAAATGAACCCATTTTTTTGTTTCAAAATTAAACTCTTTGTAACTGGTTTGATCATGGAGGAAAGTATTTTTGTAATAATCTTATAAGAGGTGTTTCACAGGCTAATGGGCCTATAATCAGTGATCAATTTATATCCCATTGACTTAGGAACAAGGGAAATAAATGTATTATTTCATTCCTTTAACAAAACATCTTTTTGCTGAAACTCGAGAATAGGTGCATGTTGGTCGAATTTTATGATGTTATAGAAACATTGAAAAAAATCCGTAGGGAATCCATCAGGCCACACAATTTATCACCCTTCATATCAAAGACAAATTTCCTTATTTCATCAATAGAGAATGGTTGGGTGAGTTTTACATTCATATCATCATTAATTAAAGTAGGAATATGACTGAGCATTTCCTGACAATCCTCTTCATTCGAGGGAGGGCTCTCATGTAAAAGGTTATCATAGTAGTGTATAAGTTCAACAATTTTTGCATCATATTTGTTAATTTAGGCACCATCCACCATGATTAACTCATTTATTTTGTCCCTACTCTTGTGTTTCATAGTAGTCATATGGAATAATTTCGTGTTTCGATCTCCCTACTAAAGCTAGATGGCTTGTGATCTTTGACACCACAAGATTTCTTCCTCAACCAAAGCATTGTGATAGTCACTAAGTAGAGAAATTTCCTGATGATGAAGCTGAGGGGATCTTCATTTTGAATCAATCTCCTATGAAATAGTAGCAAACTTTAGAGATAGAAAATCCTTTCTTTTATAGATAAACCCAAAAACCTAATTTTTCCAATTCTTCAGCTTATTCTTGAGATAGCTAAGCTTCTTAGCAAACCTATACATAGTCATGCCCTAAATATCCATCTACTACTAGTCCTTGATAAGAGCTTCTAATTGATGATTTTACAACCAAGCCAACTCAAGATGAAAGGGAGGATGTTTTGAGTTTTGAGCTTATGAGGTGGTAAGAATCAAAGGGAAATGATTAGAGGCTATCCGAGGAGAATCCTACAAATATAAATAATTAAAGTGAGCCATCCAATCCATAGAAAAAAGGAATCTATCCAAGATACATTGAATGTGGTTGTTTCCTAGCCTTTTTGTAGATGAGGTAAAATTTTCTCCATGTAGATCAATATAAAAAAATTCCCGCATTCTGATAAAGTCAGGAAAGCCTTTCATGCTAGAAGTGTTGACGCTAGTTCCACTTTCCTTCTCAGAAAGATATAAAGGAGTATTAAAATATCCTGCTATCAGCCAAGGAAGATGCTTGCAGGTATAACGAAAATATAGCAAGTTAGCCCAAAGTTTTTCTCTCTGAGACTTAGTGTCAGGTGGATAAATATTAACAATGATCCAACCCAAATTAGACCCAATTTCTTAGAAGAACATTCTTAATAAATGGGGGGATTTTATGATACATTCCCCAGGGAGAACATTTTTATTCTAAAAAGTACATAAACCTCAAGAAATGTTAGCCGACTCCTGGGAAACCACAGAGACATTGGAGAAAATATTATTAAGAAAATTATCCTCTTTCAATTTAGTTTCTTGAAGCATCAAAATATCTAGAAAATGTTTGAGTCTAAAATCCTTAAGGATTATTTTTTTCTGCGGAGTGTTGAGTCCTTTAACATTCCAAGAGAAAATATTCATTTCTTTGTTTTTGGATTACCTCCACTTGGGATGGCAAGGATTCCATGTGTTCCTTGAACTATATTGAGAAATTATTCCTCTTGAATCTTTGCTTTATTTGTGAGTCTCCATTTGGTTTTCTTAGTGCCCACATCAATATTTTCCTTAGTGATGTTTCTAGTATTCTTAGTGGGACTACTATTAGTAGATAAAAAAATAAGAATGAGATATGTTGGTGTTATCATGCAGAGGGGAAAGAGTAGTGGTAGTTCCAACAAACCGAAAAAAAGGAGCACAACGGAGGACATGATCCAAAAAGTTGTAAAGAGAAGGGGAGGAAGGAGGAGATGAGGTTGAAGGGGAGGAGCCAAAAATAGGAAAGGTGAGAGGAATATTTAAGGAGGGGGAGGAAGCCAGAAACATAGCAGAGGGAGAAGGAAAAGCAAAATAAGGGAGGGAAGGGGTGGAATGAGAAAGGGAGCCAAAAAAAACATCATATTATCATCTAACATCTCTCTTGTAAATATGTTTATTTGTGTACTTGTTTCCCTATTCTCTAGTAGAAGAGTCTCTTTATCCCTTTTGTATCTGTACATCTTGACGTTGTTGAAACATGTATCATTAAACCCTATTATTTTCTAAGTTTTAGTGGTTTGCTTCCTATAAAATACTTGGACCCTAAAATATACAAAAACATTTGGTACAACCGGTGGGACCTAATTCCCTTTTTGATAAAATTTTACATTCCTATAGTATAATTCATTTTTTACTTCATTTCCTATGAGATTAACTAACTTTCTCATCTCATAGTTCTCTGGTGGATTTTTCAAAAACATGTAAAATGACTAAAAAGGATTATTTTAGGTAAGAAAATTATTTCTTTCTTCCCTCCTTTTAGTCTCTTTTCAGCATCATATCTTTTGTGTTTTTTCCTCATCAAAATAAATTTTCTTATCGGGTCTTAAAAATAACTTGCATGATTTCTTGATCATCGAGTTTAAGTAAGTTTTAAATTGTGCATTCACTCCTTCCCCTCACACATAGCCAAACCACATATAAATAAGATTTGTATTATAAAAATCCTCTTCCACGTTTACCTACTTATATTTCATCTCCAAGAGGGAACTTGAATTGGTGTTATGAGTAAGTATAAAGAATTAGTGGGTGGTATATCAACTAACCAACTAACACCCTTATCGATACGGGACCTTTAAGTTAGGAGTAGGCCAAAATATCACACCTCGTATCAACATCAACACATATTTAGTCCTCTCATACCTTCAGGTATATCAAGGAATCCAACCTTAACATACCTAAAACCAACCTTAGAAATCATGGTTCTTAGTACCTTATACAAGCCATCTTTTCTTTTCACATATTTCTAAGTAATATAGATAGTAAAATAATCTCTTGCTGATTATTTGTTTTTTATTCTTAAATAGTTATCTTCTTGTTTATTCTATGCTTTTTGTCTCATGGTTTTGACTAGAAAAAAATCCCATATTTAAAATACCATGGACACGTAAAACCCATCATAACAACCCCTAGAAACAACCCATGAGCATATGCACTCTCCCATCATTCACTCAGACACATCAGAAATTTTTGATCAACCCATCCCTTAGTACTTTGACATCAGTAACCTAATATTTGAGGAATGATTAGATACCAATACTATTTCCCTTAACATCTATCTTTCTTCACACATTGTTTGTTTTCATTATTATAATATAGAATCCCAAAAACTATTAATACTAGACCACATATGATCACTCTTATCTCATCGACCCCTCTTATCATTTGTTTATAAAAAATTCACTCCTTATCCTACCTATGACGTTATGGAAACATCCATACATGTCTCATCCACTCCCATAGCTAGCTTTAAAATCAATACTATCTCATCACAAAACATAGTTAGTCAACAACCTGGCCCTAGTCGTCTATATCCTCAGTTAATTCTCATGGGGTCCAAACTTACAGTATTACTTCATAACCCGCAGTTAGTCACACCCCTTCCACTTATATTCCTACCCTAACATGATCTATTATTATTCCTTTTCCTACAAGTTAATTCTCCACATCTCAACTCATTATCTCGTAGCAACACACATAATCGATCCAAAACTTATTCCAATCTATTCCTACGTCTTTACCTTCTATCCATAAGAGTTTTATCACTATTTCTTGTCCTATCTTATAACCTATCTCTACGATGAGAGTTCCACATTACGAAAACATTCCTATTCAATAGAATCCAAAATCATTACAACCTCTTGTCAAAACTTGTATCCATCATCCCTATCAGTATATCCACTCTTTCTCAGAACCGTTATTTTCTCTACAAACTTATAACATACCTGGAAGCTTTCCTCATTTTCAAAATTCTCTTTTACCATATCATCAATATCAAAAATTAAATCCCTTGGCTTATGGGAAAATTATCTCTTATTCAAACAACATCCAATCCCATCAAAATGACCCCATGAAAACATTGATAAATAGAATTGCTATACTAGAAGATGCTACCATGCATCCTACAAACATAGTTTCTTAAGATTTTTTTTAAAGAACCCATCAACTATTTAATACCCTCAACCCATTTCCTCCCCATTTGGAGCTTCCAAAATTTATCAAATTCTATAATAAGGAATATAATTAGCAACATTTTAGGTCCTTCAAATATTCCTGCTATCTTATAGTTGATGATCAAAATCTCATGTTAAGGAAATTCCTAATGTCCTTAGTCAGTCTCGCCCTTAACTAGTACAGTAGAATCCCTTAACACATTCTCTATTAATTTACACATCTATCCCAATTGTTCATGAAACATTTTTCTATTAATATTACATGCAGAGTATCCATCACCGAATTATATTCTATTACTTAGATTGACGAGGAATATATTACTAAATTCATCACTATATGGCGAGCAATAATCAGTTTGTTTCCCTTTTCTTTACCCTAAACTAAATTTATCAAGTTATTCACTCAATCTTGGGAAAATTATATATCATCCACCCTTCAAATCTAATCATTTTAGACATTTGAAAAAGATTTTACGATGGCAAGGAAGTTATAATTGTGACCCTTAAAAAATGGTAAAGTTAAATTTTGATCCAAAAATCCCAAACCCAACTCTTGTAAGAGTTCTTCCAATAATGAAAAATCTAAAGCTTTGGAAAATACAACTATTTTGAAAACTGCTTCAAAGGGTTTCTCAAACCCAAAATGCTCTGGATTCCCTCTTAACTATACACCAATGGGGAGACTAATAGTGCCATCTTTGATAATCTTATAGCCAATCACATGATAAAAATCCCTCCTATTCAACCTATTTATGAATCTATTCCTAAACCATCCCTGCATAGGGAAGACAACTATTATAAATATCACTAGAGATGAGGCCGTGACATTGATATATGTCTATCCTTTATAAATTTCATTCAAGACCTTATCAACTGAGGGAAACTATAGTTAGACAATCCTAACATACCTCCTAATCAAATAATTGATGTAATCAAATAACCCTTTCTAAACCATCCCCTCCTAACAATGCAACACAAAACAATACCAAATATTCCCAAAAGTATACTACTCACATTATTAATACCATCAATCAGCTTCCACCATTTAAAAAACTTTCATCTACATCCAAGCCACTAGTCGGACAATTTTTTTTTGACCTCCTTATTGGTTACATCCTACATCAAACCACCTCCCAGTCAACTATCCCTATAATAAATACCCCTTATCTTATCAAATAGATCTCACAAAAAGGAAACTATGTTGTGGAAATTATAAATATCCATCCTAAGCATGATATCCCTCGAATCCAAAAACCCAAAGGGACTCAAAGTAGAAAATTATCACTCTCACAAAACAAACACAAGACCTACTTACATAAACATACCACGTTATCATCATCTATTTGAGAACCCCAACCTTCGTTAAATCACACAGTCACCATTTTAGAATCCAACCCACCCATATCCAAGTATACTCTTCAAAATACACTCAGTGTGCCCAATACTTCTTGAGCATCTGATAAAACTACGACCTCCACTATTTCATCATCTTCATCAAGATACTACACTATAATATTTGAAAAGATTCTCCAATATTTAGCCATATTTTTACCCCCAATCAAACCTTCCAATCCCCATGGGTAGAATCCTACTTGGTACAAATATGACATAACCTTTTCTTATCATAGGGTATTGTGAAATCATACTCAATATTGTAAAGTCCTTTGAACTATAATAAAATATATTTTTGAGAAAGACGTGTTATGTTTGTGGAGCCTATTTTCATGTTAGAGTGTGGTATACCTTCTATGTGTTACACTCGGGTATTTTTACAGTGGTCCTGCTTGCCAGTGAGTGGGTCAGGGGGGTTCGGGGGAAAATCCCCCGAAGAAAATTTTCACGGGTGGTTTATTAACCCATGGGTAATGGGTAACCGTTATGGGTTGTTTTTGGGCCCATGATTTTTTCGGTACCCATTGTTTTGGTAACCACGGTTTTTTCCCATGGTTTTGATACCCATAGTTTTTTCCCATGGTTTTTCATACCCATGGTTTTGTAATTGTCTATTTATATGGTCTTATGCATATGATACATAGACAAGAAAATGTATTGCATATGTGCTTTGAATTCAGGTGTGAATTATGTAGAATTTGTTGAGCATAGCTCCAAACAGATCTGGGTATTGTATTGAGAGAGTGGAGGCTTGTAATAAAATTTGAGCAAGTGATTCTTGGTGGACGTAGCCCAAATTTGGTGAACCATGTTAAATCTTGTCTCTCTATGTTGTGTTATTTATTCTGCACTTTTATTTGAGATCTGTAATATTTTCTACATATTAGTTTCTATTGTTGTGATTCTGTAAGGGATTATTCTGCATATTTTATCTTTTATTCCCTAACAATTGGTATCAAAGTATGGTTTGGTTTTCTGAAGTGTTGAATCATAGGGAACATTTTATCTTGAGTGGGAGCTATGGCAGATGATGGAATATCTAGGGTTGATAAATTCAACGGGAAGAATTTCAGTCTTTGGAAGATGCAGATGGAAGATTACCTTTATTAGAAGGATCTTTATACTCCGTTGTCTGAGAAGGTGAAAAAACCCTTGAGTATGACAGATGTAGAATGGGATTTGTTGGATTGGAAGGCACTTGGAATGATCTGGCTGTGTCTTGCATCTTCGGTATTATTTAATGTTTCAAAGGAAAAGACTACAAAAGAACTGATGGATGCATTAGGGAAGTTGTATGAAAAACCCTCTGCCTCTAATAAGATATTTTTGATAAAAAAGTTGTTTAATATGAAGATGTCTAAGAATGATTCAGTAGTAGATCATTTAAATGATTTAAATATGGTTGTTAATATGCTAGCTTCGGTTACAATAGAATTTGATGAAGAAGTTAGGGCTTTATTAATTCTGTGCTTTTTACCTGAAAGTTGGAATAGCCTGGTAATGGCAGTAAGCAACTCGGTTCCAAATAACTCAAAATTGAAGTTTGAGGATGTTGTAGGGGTGATTCTAAGTGAGGAAATGCAAAGAAAAGGCTCTGGTGAATCTTCTACTTTAGGGAATTCTTTGACAGTGGCAACTAGAGGGAGACAGAAGAATAAAGAAAACTGTGAAAAATCAAAGGATTGGGCAAGGTCAAAATATAAAAGCAAGATAGTATGCTGGCACTGTGGAAAGTTTGGGCATGCAAATAAGGACTATTGGGAGCTTCGGGATAAGAAGAAACAACAAGAAGAAAATAAGGAGGCAAATGTGGCATCGGGTAATGTATGCCAGGATCCTTTGATTCTTTCTTTGCATAATATTACTGAATCTTGGGTTTTAGATTTAGGGGATTTTTTTCATGCTACTCCACATAGGCATTATTTTGTTTATTATGTTCAAGGGGATTTCGGGCATGTTTTTCTTGGTGATGATGAGCCTTGCAATATAGTTGGAAAAGGTTTTTTTTAGGTTGAGATGTAGAATGGGAATACATGTCTATTGAAAGATGTCAGACATGTGCCTACATTAAGGAGAAATTTGATATCGGCGGGGCAATTGGGAAGTGATGGTTGTATTGTGATATTTATAGCTGACTCTTGGAAGGTTACCAAGGGTGGTCTTGTGGTGGTAAGAAGTAAGAAGGTTGGAACCTTGTATTTATCCACGGATAGTACTAATGATTGTAATCTTGTGGCTTCAGATATAGATACAACATTATGGCACTATAGGCTCGGTCATATGAGCCATAAGGGCATGAAAATCATAAAGAAGAATTTTCCTGAATATACAGAAATAGGTTTGGAGTTCTGTGAGGACTGCATATATGGGAAACAGAAGCGAGTAAGGTTTCTCAAGGTTGAACCTACAAAGAAAGAGAGTAAGTTAGAGCTGGTACATTCTAATGTGTGGAGGGCAACTCAAGTATCATCTCTTGGGGGTTCAAGTTATTATGTTACTTTTATTGATGATGCAACAAGGAAAGTTTGGGTTTATTGTATTAGAAACAAATTTGATATATTTTACACTTTTGTTAAATGGAAAGCCTTGGTAGAGAATGAAACAGGTCTTAAGCTAAAATGTCTCAGGTCAGATAATGGAGGGGAGTATTGCAGTAATGAAGTTAATTATTATTGTTCTAAGAATGGAATTCATAGGAAAAAGATGGTTCCAGGAACTCTGCAGAAGAATGGGGTATCAAAAAGGATGAACAAAACAATAATGGAACATGCTAGGAGCATGAGGTTACATGCAGGACTGCCTCTTTCTTTTTTGGCAGAAGCGGTGAGCACAGCTGTGTACTTGATAAACAGAGGACCCTCAAGTGCCTTGGATGGAGGCATACTTGAGGATGCTTGGTATGGTAAGAAATTTTATTATTCAATTCTTAGAGTCTTTGGATGTGAGGTGTTTTTTCATATAGACAAGGATGATAGGACCAAGCTAGAGGCTAAATTAGAAAAATGTACTTTCATTAGTCATGGTGGTGATGACTTTGGATTTAAATGTTGGAGTATCAAGGACAAGAAAATTATTCAATCTAGGGATGTGGTATTTAATGAGAAAGTCATGTATAAGCAACAATTGCAGGAAAACAGGGAAGAATCCAAGAAAGAATATGCAGTGGTAGAGGATCTTCCGGATGGGAAAGTGACCCATGAATCAGTTCAGGAACCTACTCAACAGGAACACCAAACTCCTATAGTGAGGAGGTCTTCTAGGGTAAGAAAAGAACCTGAACGTTTTTCTCCTTCTCTTTATTTTTTATTACTCACTGATAGTGGAGAGCCAGAGAGCTTTGATGAAGCAATGCAGGTAGATGCCAGTAAGAAGTGGGAGAAAGCCATGGTAGAGGAGCATAAGTCTCTCATGGAGAACCAGACTTAGGATTTGGTGAAGCTACCAGAAGGAAAAAGAGCATTGTAGAACAAGTGGGTGTACAGAGTTAAAGATGAAGAAGGAGGAAAGA
The DNA here is from genome assembly GCA_019776745.2 of Taxus chinensis. Taxonomy (NCBI): domain Eukaryota; kingdom Viridiplantae; phylum Streptophyta; class Pinopsida; order Cupressales; family Taxaceae; genus Taxus; species Taxus chinensis. The sequence goes on from CM034150.1 coordinate 796,367,386, forward strand.
AAATATGTAAGACCCAGTTGGTGGTCAAGGGGTTTGTACAAAAACAAGGTATAGATTTTGATGAGATTTTTTCTCCTGTAGTAAAAAAGACTTCTATCAGAACTGTTCTTGGAATAGTTGCAGCAGAAGACTTGCACTTAGAAGAGTTAGATGTAAAGACTACATTTCTCCATGGTGATTTAGAGGAGTAGCTATATATGCAGTAGCCAGAAGGATATGAAGTCAAAGGTAAAGATGAGATGGTGTGCAAACTGAAGAAGAGCTTGTATGGCCTGAAACAAGATCCACATCAATGGTATAATAATTTCGATAGCTTCATGATGGAGCAAGGTTATATTAGATGTCATTCTGACCATTGCATGCATACAAAGAAATTTGAGGATGGAAGTTATATTATCCTATGTTTATATGTTGATGACATGTTGGTTGCAGGTAAAAACATGCAGGAAATAAAAGTACTCAAGAAACAGCTAAGTGAATCCTTTGATATGAAGGATTTGGGGGCAGCCAGACAAATCCTTGGTATGAGGATAACTCGGGATAGGAAGGAATGGAAGCTGAATTTATCTCAGGAAGAGTACATTAAGAAGGTATTGGATAGGTTGAACATGCAGGATGCTAAACCGGTTGGGACTCCTTTGGCAGGCCATTTTAAGTTATCAAAGGAGCAGTGTCCCAAGACAAAGCAGGAAAGAAACTAGATGTCCAAGGTACCCTACTCATCAGCAGTTGGCAGTTTGATGTATGCTATGGTGTGCACTAGGCCTGATATTGACCATGCAATGGGAGCTGTGAGTAGATTTATGAGTGAACCAGGTAAAGAGCATTGGAAAGCAGTAAAGTGGATCCTTTAGTATTTGAGAGGGACCATGGGGACAATTTTGTACTACATTGGATTAGACACCACTTTACGTGGTTATGTAGATTCAGACATGGCTGGAGATGTTGACAGTAGGTGGAGCATGATAGGTTATATTTACACTATAGGTGGGATAGTAGTGAGCTAGATTTCATGACTACAGAAGCCGGTGGCTTTATGAACCATAGAGGCTGAGTATGTTGCTTCCAAAGAGGCAAGAAAAGAGATGATTTGGTTACAAAAATTGCTTGAGGAGTTGGGGCATAAGCAGAAGGAATGTAAGATGCTTAGTGATAGTCATATTTCTATACACCTAGCTAAGAACTCTACTTTCCACTCCAGGACGAAGCATATACAGTTGAGATATCACTTCATCAGAACATCTTTGGAAGAAGATAAGTTGAAGTTGGAGAAGATTCATACCAGTCATAATCCTGTAGACATGATGACCAAGGTGGTCACAAGGGATAAACTAAAACTATGTTCATCTTTGGTTGGCCTTCGCGGATGACAGTCAAGGGTTGAGAAGCTTGCTCATTGGAAATCAATCTCCAAGTGGGAGATTATTATGTTTGTGGAGCCTATTTTCATGGTAGAGTGTGGTACACCTATGTGTTACACTCAGGTATTTTCATGGGTGGTTTATTAACCCATGGGTAATGGGTAACCATTATGGGCTATTTTTGGGCCCATGGTTTTTTCGGTACCCATTGTTTTGGTACCCACGGTTTTTTACCCATGGTTTTCATACCCACAGTTTTTTCCCATGGTTTTGATACCCACAGTTTTGTATCAAACTACTTAAGCAATTGTCTATTTATATGGTCTTGTGCATATGATACATAGACAAACAAATGTATTGCAGATGTTCTTTGAATTCAAGTGTGAATTCTGTAGAGTTTGTTGAGCATAGCTCCAAATGGATCTGGGTATTGTATTGAGAGAGTGGAGGCTTGTAATAAAATTTGAGCAAATGATTCTTGGTGGACGTAGCCCAAATTGGGTGAACCACATTAAATCTTGTCTCTCTGTGTTGTGTTATTTATTCTGCACTTTTATTTGAGATCTATAATATTTTTTTCATATTAGTTTCTACTGTTTCGATTATGTAAGGGATTATTCCGCATATTTTATCTCTTATTCCCTAACAAGATGACCTCCTAGCAAATAATGACCAACTTATCTCATTTATCAATCAAAAATAGAGAATATCAAAATACTAAGTCAAATATGCCCCTGAAAACCATGATCTTAAGTCATCACTTGATGAATTAATAAACAAAGGTGAGGAATCCTCCAATGATTCCCCATTATTTCAAATTGAATCTATCGGTATAGCTACCAAAGCTCATACACAAGACTAAAAAACCAAACTTAGAACATGCCCAAAGTCTCTATCTCTACAGCTCCTTCAAAATTGCCATCGTGTAAGTCCAAGGTCTCTATTCTCGCATCCCCTCACATTTAGTCTACAACCTCAATATAAAACAATGTTCTCAAATATTTTCATCAAACACCCATTAAAATTTCCCTCTAATAATTCATTCAAAACATCCCTCAACACGTACAAGACATGATAGAAGGTCTATAAGACATCTTAGTGTAATCTGACGAACCTTATCCACTTAGTAGCTTCATTTGTACCATAAAAATGTCTATGTCCATCACATTTGAAAATTCCAAGATTCCATCATTACAACCTGAGGATCATGAACTCCCTCTATTTTTAAGTGACTAAATAAATTATACCCTCATTGAAAGATTTATGATTGAGTATTGTGCCAACATCAATATTATTTCATCACAACTTTCACACAACTTCAAATACCTGAAATAAAATTTGCTCAGTCGAAAATGTTGCTCCTACCTTAGGAATAATAATATTATGAATTAAAATAGGATTCAAGGCCCTCCATGAGATCTTCCACATTATAGAAGGAACATTACAATATAACATATTGTTAGGAATTCCCTAGATCAACGCTATGTGTTGCATCTCTTCCACCTTACACCGATGCATGAAATATGAATATGAAGGAAAAACCTTTATGGTCCCCACAGATCCTAACCTATGCAAAGGATGTCATATGACATATGAGGTAAATAATGTGTTGTTTCCCTTACAAAACACTTCTTCAAATCAAGTATCAATAACTTCCTTTTTCCTTTCTTCCAAACTACCTAATAAATAGTCATTTGATAACATGATGGAATTTTTTTCACTGGGGGAGTATCAACTCCTTTCCCTCAATACACTACATATACCAAAAACATTAAGGAGACCCGATAAATACGCTATTGTAGGGAAAATTTTAAGACCCCCTAAAAAAATTGTAGATATTACTTGGTGAGTCCATCTCACTTGGGTGATATCATAGGTCTTATGTGTCTTACGAGATATGAAATATTTAGGCATATAATTTGTCATACGCGTCAATGTGTTTCAATTCCTCATACAAGAGTTACTTTTCCGTTTTTGGAACCTAACCTTTCTTTTCCCTTATGGAGACATGATTGGTCTTACATTGTGAGTTAAAAATCACTCCTATTTATACCTTCTTTTCTTATCTATGAGAATGAGTAGACCCTTTTATTTTACATGTACATTTCATGGTTGAATGTTTACTTACTACATGGAACTTTGTCATGTTTCCATTCAAGTGCAACTCAGATGATGTATGTGCCATCCCACTTGATCCTCGTCCTCACATTCTCTTACATTGATAAATTCAATTTCCCATTTTTTAAATGGATATTGATAAATGAATGGGGAAAAGGTAATTTCATACCACTTATTAGGTTTTATGATGCACTGATAATGGTCACATACCCATGCATATTGTTTTACATCCTAAAAAAATTATTCCACTAAAGACTTGTTAAAAAAATTCTTATGGTTGCATCTCCAATGTAATATCCACCTAGATTTCCTTTATAATCCTCTCAAATAATATCATATTACTCATTCTCCATAAAAAAATATTTGTAACATCTCATATATAACCATTTTATAAAATTCTCCACTTATTATATGATATGACACTACTTTCATTGCTAGTTGCTTTTTTTTGCACACTTGAATTCTTCGCCACGATCCCATATTGGAGAAGAATTAATTTCATTAAGCTCATCCAACACAATTTTAAATTTTATAATTTTCGCGTATTGTATTCCGTAATCAATTTTTTTATCCTCCTCACCCTTTTTGATGTCCAAGAGGTGGTGTAGACATGCATTGTGTTTCACTAGCTTTACTACAAATGATAATTGAAACTCTTGAAATAGTATCACCCACTTGAATATGTGACCATTCAAGACTATTTTTTTTTACAAAATGATTCAATTCCATGTGATCTATGTAAAATATAAAGGGGTTTGCAAATAAAATACTATACTAGGTGAAAATTTTGGAGTGCATAGACCATGGAGAGCCCTTATCTCATAGTGGTTTGTATAATCTTGTTTTGGATGCTTTAGTTTCATGTTTGAAAATAATATTGTATGGTACATGTTTTCCTATCCTAGTTGCATATGAATCATCCTAACTATAATTTTTATGCATCTACATTCACATGTAAAGGGGAATTCCAATATATAAATTACAAGATGGGTGCACTCATAATTTTCTCCTTTAGTTTCATCAAATTCCTCTTGTTTTTTTTGACTCGGCTTGAAATATCCTTATTTTTTAGAAATTTCTTTGTGGAATTTTTTTCATATCCTTTGATGAACTGTTAGGGAATAAGGGATAAAATATGCGGAATAATCCCTCACATAATCACAATAGTAGAAACTAATATGTAAAAAATATTACAGATCTCAAATAAAAGTGCATAATAAAATAACACAACACAAAGAGACAGTATTTAACGTGGTTCACCTAATGTAGGTTACATCCACCAAGAATCACTTGCTCACATTTTATTACAAGCCACCACTCTCACAAATACAATACCCAGATCTGTTTGGAGCTATGCTCAACAAACTCTATAGAATTCACACCCCGAATTCAAAGTACATTTGCAATGTTTTTCATACTTCTATCATATGGATAAAACCATATAAATAGACAACTTCTTAAGCAGTTTTACAAAACTGTGGGTATCAAAATCATGGGAAAAAAACCATCCCATAAACCTATGGGTCAAAATCCCACCCATATGAGACAATCACATTTCCCGATATATCGGGCACATTTGAAGGCCCAAAAAAAATGGGGGCTGCACCCCCAAACCCCTACTACCGGTGGGCAGCACTCAGGGCTCAGCCTGACCCCGAACCCCAACGAGGATACATGAAAAGTGCATAGTACTCTTAGTGTACAATCTTCAACACTTTCACACATGAAAATAGGATCCACAACCTAACTATCTCCCCCACTTGGAGAATAGTTTTCCTCTGAGCAAGCTTCTCAACCCTTCATTAGTTTTCGTGAAGACCAACCAAAGTTGAACACAACTTCAGTTTTTCCCTTATGACCACCTTGGATTCTGACTAGTATGGATCTTCTCTAGCTTCAACTTCTCTTCCTCCAAAGTTGTCCTGATGAAATGGTACCTTAACTGTATATGCTTCATCCTAGAGTGGAAAGTAGAGTTCTTAGCTAGGTGTATAAGCACTTTGACTATCACTATGTAGCTTTCCTTCCTCCTTCTTATGCCCTAACTCCTCAAGTAATTTTTGTAACCAAATCATTTCTTTGGTTGCCTCTGTGGCAGCAACATACTCAGCCTCTGTGGTTGACAAAGCCACCAGCTTCTGTAGCCGTGAAATCTAACTCACTACTATCCCACCTACAGTGTAAACATAACCTGTCATGCTCCTCATGTTGTCTACATCTCTAGCCATATCTAAATCTACATAACCACACAAAGTGGTGTCTGATCCACTGTAGCACAAAATTGTCTCCATGGTCCCTCTCAAATACCAAAGGATCCACTTTACTACCTGTCAGTGATCTCTACCTAGATCACTCATAAATCTACTCACCGCTCCCACTGCATGGGAAATATCAGGCCTGGTACACACCATGACATACATCAAACTTCCAACTATTGATGAGTAAGGTACCTTGGACATTTGGTTTATCTCATGCTCTGTCTAGGGACACTGCTCCTTTGATAACTTGAAATGGCCTTCCAAAGGAGTCCCAACCGATTTAGCATCATGCATATTAAACCTCTCCAAGACTTTCTTAATGTACTCTTCTTGAGATAAAGTCAGCTTTCATTCCTTCCTATCCTGAGATATCCTCATACCAAGGATTTATTTGGCTGCCCCTAAATCCTTCATAGCAAAGGATTCATTAGCTGCTTCTTGAGTACTTTTATTTCATGCATGTTTTTACCTAAAACCAACATGTCATCCACATACAGACATAGGATAATATAACTACCATCCTCAAATTTATACATGCAATGGTCAGAATGGCATCTAATATAACCTTTCTCCATCATGAAGCTATCAAATTTCTTATACCACTGACATGGAGCTTGTTTCAAAACCATACAAGCTCTTCTTCAGTTTACACACTATCTCCTCTTTACCTTTGACCTCATAGCCCTCTGGTTGTTGCATATACAGTTCCTCCTCCAAATTACCATGGAGAAATGTAGTCTTTACATCAAGTTGTTCTAGGTGCAAGTCTTCTGCTACAACTATTCCTAGAATAGTTCTAATAGAAGTCATTTTTACTACATGAGAAAAAAATCTCATAAAAATCTATACCTTTTTTCTATGCAAACCCCTTAACTACCAACCGGGCCTTGTATCTTTTCTTGCCTCCATCTTCCTCTTTGACTCTGAACACCCACTTATTCTGTAATGTTATTTTTCCTTTGGGTAGCTTAACCAAATCCCATGTCTAGTTCTCCATGAGAGCCTAATACTCCTCATCCATGGCTTGCTCCCACTTCTTCCTGGCATACACCTGCATTACTTCATCAAATCTCTCTGGATCTCCACTATCAGTGAGTAATACATAATGAAGAGAAGGATAAAAATGTTCAAGTTCTCTTCTTACCCCTAGAATTACCTCCTCAATATAGGATTTTGGGGTTCCTGTTGAGGAGGTTCCTGAACTGATTCATGTGTCACTTTTTCCATCCAGAAGATCCTCTACCGATGTATATTCTTTCTTGGATTCTTCCTTGTTTTCCTACAATTGTTGCTTATACATGACTTTCTCATTAAGTACCACATCCCTAGATCAAATGATTTTCTTGTCCTTAATACTCCAACATTTATATCTAAAGTCATCACCACCATAACCAATGAAAGTAAATTTTTCTAACTTAGCCTCTAGCTTGGTCCTATCATCCTTGTCTATATGAACAAAAACCTCACATACAAAGACTCTACGAAATGAATAATCAAATTTTTTACCATACCAAGTCTCCTCGTGTATGCCTGCATCCAAGGCACTTGAGGGTCCTCTGTTTATCAAGTACACAGTTGTGCTCACTACTTCTACCAAAAAAGAAAGAGGTAGTCTTGCATGTAACCTCATGCTCCTAGCACGTTCCATTATTGTTCTGTTCATCCTTTCTGATACCCCCATTCTACTGCGGAGTTCCTGGAAACTATATTTTTCCTATGGATTCCATTCTTAGAATATTAATCATCAAATTCATTACTACAATACTCCCCTCCATTATCTGACCTGAGACATTTTAGCTTAAGACTTATTTCATTCTCTACCAAGGCTTTCCATTTAACAAAAGTTTTAGATACATCAGATTTGTTTCTAATACAATAAACCCAAAATTTCCTTGTTACATCATAAATAAAGTAGCATAATAACTTGAACCCCCAAGATGATACCTGAGCCAACCCCCACACATCAAAATGCACCAGCTCTAACTTACTCTCTTTCTTTGTAGGTCCAACCTTGAGAAACCTTACTCACTTTTTTTTCCCATATATACATTCCTCACAGAACTCCAAACTTGTTTCTGTATATCTAGGAAAATCCTTCTTTATAATCTCCATGCTCTTATGACTCTTATGACCAAGCCTACAGTGCCATAATGTTGTTTCTACTTTTGAAGCCACAAGATTACAAAACATTAGTGCTATAAGTGGTTAAATACAAGCTTCCAACCTTCTTACCTCTTTCCACCACAAGAGCACCCTTGATAACCTTCCAAGAGTCCACTGTAAATATCACAGTACAACCATCACTTCCCAGCTACCCCTGCCGATATCAAACTTCATTTTAATGTAGACACAAGTCTGAAATCCTTCAATAGCCAAGTATTCCCATTCTGTGTCTTAACCTGAACAAAACCTTTTCCAACTATGCTGCAAGGCTCGTCATTACCAAGAAAAACATGCCCAAAATCTCCTTGAACATAATCAACAAAATAATGCCTATGTGGAGAAGCATGGAAAGAAGCCCCTGAATCTAAAACCCAAGATTCAGTAATATTGTGCAAAGAAAGAATCAAAGCATCTTGGCATACATTACCTGATGCCACATTTGCCTCCTTGTTTTCTTCTTGTTGTTTCTTCTTGTCCCGAAGCTCCCAACATTCCTTCTTTGCATGCCCAGACTTTCCACAGTTCCAACATAAAATATTTCTCTTGGATTTTGACCTTGCCCAATCTTTCGATTTTCCATGATTTCCTCTATTCCTTTGTCTCCCTCTAGTTTCCACTGTCAAAGCATTCCCTGAAGTAGAAGATTCCCCAAAGCTTTTTCTTCACATTTTCTCACTTAGAATCACCCCTACAACATCCTTAAACGTCAAATTTGAGTTAGTTGGAACCGAGTTGCTTACCGCCATTACCAGGCTATTCCAACTTTCAGGTAAAGAGCACTGAATTAATAAAGCCCTAACTTCTTCATCAAATTCTATTGTAATCAAAGCTAGCATATTCACAACTATATCGAAATAATTTAAACGATCTGCTACTGAACTATTCTTAGACATCTTCATATTAAACAACTTTTTCATTAAAAATATCTTATTAGAGGCAGAGGGTTTTTCATACAACTTCCTTAATGCATCCATCAGTTCTTTTGAAGTCTTTTCCTTTGAAACATTAAATAATACCAAAGATGCAAAACACAACTGAATCATTCCAAGTGCCTTCCTATCCAACAAATCCCATTCCTTATCTGTCATACTTGAGGGTTTTTTCACCTTCTCAGATAGCGAAGTATAAAGATCCTTCTGATACAGGTAATCTTCCATTTGGATCTTCCAAGGACTGGAACTCTACCCATTGAATTTATCAACCCTAGATCTTCCATCATCTACCATAGCTCCCACTCAAGATAAAACTTTCCCTACGATTCAACAATTCAGCAAACCAAACCAGACTCTGATACCAATTGTTAGGAAATAAGAGATAAAATATGCGTAATAATCCCTTACAGAATCTTAACAACAGAAACTAATATGCTGAAAATATTACAGATCTCAAATAAAAGTACAGAATAAATAAAACAACACAGAGAGACAAGATTTAACGTGGTTCACCCAATTTGGGCTATGTCCACCAAGAATCACTTGCTCAAATTTTATTACAAGCCTCCACTCTCTCAATAAAATACCCAGATCCATTTGGAGATATGCTCAAAAAACTCTACAGAATTCACACCCGAATTCAAAACACATCTGCAATACATTTGCTTATCTATGTATCATATGTATAAGACCATATAAATAGACAATTGCTTAAGCAGTTTGATACAAAATTTTGGGTATCAAAACCATGGGCAAAAACTGTAGGTATCAAAACCATGGGCAAAAAACCGTGGGTATCAAAACAATGGGTACCGAAAAACCATGGTCCCAAAAACAGCCCATAACGGTTACCCATTACCCATGGGTTAATAAACCACCCATGAAAATTTGCTTCGGGGGCTTCACCCCCAAACCCCCTTGACCCACTTGCTGGTGAGTAGGACCGCCGTAAAAATACCTGAGTGTAACACATAGAAGGTGTACCACACTCTAATATGAAAATAGGCTCCAAAAACATAACAAAGTTGAGAAATTTATTTTCCTAGTACTGACATTGTTACTTTACACTATCTTATGGAGATCTTAGTAGTAGACTATGTCGCTCTGAAACTAGTAGTCCAAAATGGAAAAGATATGTCATTCCTTTCCTATAGATAATTGTTATCTCACTAGAAACACAACATCAAAAAAATTATCATTTTGAAAAAAACATCTCCATTTAAAGGAGATTAGTTTCACTGATTCAGTAATCTACCAGTGAATTTGTCTACATTAGTTTTAAATTCCCTAACAATGAATTACCTGATATAAAAACATGTTTCCCCTGTATGGGTCTTAGAATATGTGTTATAATTAATCATCAGCAATGCTATAAACTCTATCAAAAATAAGTGATTTTCCATTGTTCGTGTCAAAATAAAATGGAATCACTTGTAGGAAATCCATGGATAGTTCCAAGGTTGTCTCATACTCAGCTAGTAAATTATCAACATCTTTGAAGACCAAATTTTTCTTACCATTTTTTTGATAACTTGTTGGATGAATTTTCCGATATCTCTTAACCATTTTTTCACTCATGTGATCATGAGTGAAGACATTCCTCTTCTCTTCCTTCTTATACAAGGAATCACTGTTTCCATTTCTCACCTTTGAATGACGATATTGGTCTTTAGCACCTACCTTCTTCTTGGTGAAAGAAATTGTTATTGCTAGATAAAATCACCCTCTGATTTTCACAAGTGTGCATGCTTGAGATCACCATGTGACTAGGTAACATGGGTACTATCTCCAAGTTGTGGGACTCGCTACTTGAGATAGACCTCCAGAGAAAGCTAGTTGTTCTTCCTAATCCTAGTTCAAACTAACTCTACTGAGATGAATCTATTAACAACCTCTATCCTACAATTTCCAAGGGACCAGGGAGAAAGAAATGACATGAAAATGAAGGAAACCTACACTACAGAGGTGATGCACCAAAATAAGGGAATGAGAACAATTTCTAATGTGTAAAAATGGAAGAAAAATGCAAATCAGAGAGGGTGATGGTAGTTCTCCATAGTCTAATAACATCATTCAAAACACATTTCCATGCATAAAAAATAATATGAGGTCCCTGGAAGATTACATAGTAGGAAAAAACATATCATAAGATTATAGAGGCAAGGAGAATGAAAACAAACACAACAAGGGAAGATACATCCACAAACTTGCATTTATTGCTTCATTAATATGCACAGTCCAAACTATTACAAAGGGAAGGCCTAGATAAACATACAAGGAGTCTACTATAAATTCCAGTAACACATTGCCTTCAAAAAATCAAGATGATAGAGTTTTTCTACTCGAAATTGTCCTCCCTTTACAATGAGCCCAACATTTCAATTTATAGAATTTTGGGAAGAGAGAGAGGGGGGGGGGATGCAATTATAAAAAAATACTTTCCAACCAGTTGAAAGATGTCATAAATATTCCCAAATGATGATATATGATCTACAGAAGGCACCCCATACTATCCCATGACTTGCATCAATGAACAATATCTGCCCATTCCTCTTAATTGCACTCCCAACCACCAATAAAATCAATATTTTGAACCTAGTCTATTTTCCTTAAAACTATTCCCTAGATATTACTAAATTATTTAATTTATTTATTTATATACATTGGTATTGGAGCCATGATTCCAATGAGTATTCATTTGTGCACTTTCATTGATAATTTATCAAGATATGCGCTTTTGAGCACATGTAGCTACTTTGAGTTTGCCATGCATTTCTTGTAATACATGGGACTGAGAATTCAATCAATATAGCTGGAGACGTTTATTTTTATTGTAACCCACCTACCCTCATTAAAAATAAAAAATCCTATTTTTTGGCATATAGGATGTCGAGCCCTTTTTAAAAAGTCCAATTTTGTCAAACTCAGAGATCCAGATCAAAAGTTATCCCTATTTTAAGATCAGGGTCAGGGTGTTCCACGTGGGCTCTCATAATCCACATTAAAATACTTTCCATTTGCACTACAGGTATTGTGGGTTTTTGGGGAACTCATGGCACTAGGGTACAAGGGTCGCTTGGGCATCCAAATTATGCTTTATCTGCGATGCACTTTGTCTGTTTGATGTGTGGAAATTTCACTTCCATGGGGAACTCATGTCCCCGCAGTACTTACACTGCTCAGGCTGTGAAATTTCACCTTTTCTGGAATACATTGGATCGACTTCCATTCCTTTGCAAATTGGGTAAATCGTAATTTTGGGGAACTTGTGGCCCGACGAAACCTAGACCGCCTTAGCTGCGAACTTCTACCTTCTTGCAATAAATTGAATAGGCTTCCATTCATTTGAAAGTCAGGTAAATTAGATTTTTGGGGAACTTGTGGCCCGAAAAAACCTAGAAAACCTGGCCATGAACTTCTGCCTTTTCTACAATACATTTAATCCACATCCATTCCTTTACAAATTGGGTATTGTGGGTTTTTTGGGGAACTTGTGGCCCAATGGAACCTAGACTGCTTGGGCGGTCGGGACCTGATTTACCCACGAATCATTATTTCTTTAGAATTTTAGACCCAATTCAAGGATGAGGAACTGGATTTCAATCCGCAGTCCTTCCATTCATAGCCTTTAGACTTGCAATACATTAAAATAAGCCCCTTTTAATTTTTATAAATTTTTTAGAAATTTTTCGCTAACTCCTTAGATTTTCCTCTAAAAAAGGAGTTATAGAAAATCAAAGGCATGCCCTATCATCACCAATCCAACACTATGATAATTATCCACTGAGAACTCCTCTTACTATGATTATTTTCTAATGCATAACTTTTAGTTTAGTGGTAGTAATCTAGAAACACAATAACAAACATAACACAAGAATACCATAGACCATGATATAAAGGAATGATGACAAATCTGAAATATAAGTGTAAAATATACTATCAACATGAAATTTTTACAATGTCACCCATGAAGTACTTCAAATGTTACCTTTTTATGAGGCCATTACAAATGCAAGATCATTTAAATTATTGAATGAAAGACGGATCATCTTCATTAGATTGGGCTAAAGAAACAACAATCTTTCCCATTTTCAAATGTAACCACAGTGAAATACCAACTCACAAGTACAATTAACAAGACTTATGTTCACAAATAACTGGAATCACTATAATATAAAGTGACTTTACACCTTTCTACAGTAAAATGTGAATGACCATGGTAAACTTATATTTACTATGGTAAAACTTGACTTACTGTGGTAAATAATATTCACGGTAAAAGGTGAAGTTATTGTGGTAAATACTATTCATGGTAAAAAGTGAAGTTATTGTGGTAAATACTATTCATGGTAAAAATTGAAGTTACTATGGTAAATATTATTCACAATAAAAAGGGACTTTACTGTGGTAAATACTATTCACAGTAAACAGTGATTTTACTGTGGTAAATACTATGCATAGTAAAAAGTGATTTTACTATGGTAAATACTATGCATGGTAAAAAGTGACTTTACCATGGTAACTACTATGCATAGTAAAAAAAAGGTTACCCTCCAAATGATTTCTAAATAAGTGGGAATATCTCTCCAAAAAATCCACCAATGAGGAATGGTCCCAGCAACGGAACCAAAATGTCATCACCAATCCGACACTATGATAATTCTCCACCGGGAACTCCTTATGCTATGATTATTTACTAATGCAAAACTTTTATTTTGGTGGTAGTAATCTGGAAACACAATAATAGACATAACACAAGAATACCATATAGTATGATACAAAGGAATGATGTTAAACCTGAAATATAAGTGTAAATTATATTATCAACATGAAATTGTTACAATCTCACCCATAAAGTACATCAAGTGTTACTAACTCCACTTGCCTTCCAACAATAACTATGGGAGAAACTTCACAGTTACTCCTCTTAATGACTTCTTTAATACACCTTCTAAATGATGGCTTCCTTAACACACATTCTCAGACAATATTTCTCACTAATTCCTTCTATACTAAATGAGGTTGGTGGCCTCTCTATTTATAGAAATTTCAAGCTTATCCACCCTATCTCTAAGATAGGATAAGAAATCTCCTCTAACTAATCATATTCCATACCTTAACTCTTATCTTTAAATGTAGTCTTATCTTTTAAGATGAGATAAACCTTATCATTTCACATGGGCTCCAAATTTTTAGACTTTTTACAAATTAAATACACAAAATATTTATGAGATCACTCATTGTCCTTATTAAAAATATAATATATCTAATTCCTAATATTGTAGACCCGACTTCACTACTTACCCTAACTTTGACATTTTAACATTATCAGATCACTTACAAAAACTATTTACTTTTTACCACAACATTCCTATTGTACTTTTACTATTACCATATTGTATATTATTAGCAGTGCCATATTGGCAACACCGTTATCTTCTATTGGACATTTCTACTAATTATACTTAAGAACAACATATTCCTAATATATACATTAAGGAAATAAAAATCATGGAGGAAAATTTTAGTTTTGACATATTCCCCCTCCTTAGCTTATACTTCGTCCTTAGAGTAGACTATTATGGACATTCTAAAGTTGGTGCTTGGAAAATATATAACTTGTCGTGGTTGACCAATTTGTAATGGGAGTACCATCCAATTCCTCCAGTCAATATGTACCATTTTCATACACAACTACTACTCTGTAGGGCCCCATCCATTTGGGAAGAAGTTTTCTATTCCTCCGTTTTTTTATCGGGAATCATATACTAGGACCAAGTCATTCACCTGAAATAGAGACCAGAGGATCTTTTGATCAAAGTAATCCTTATGCTTTAATTTCTTTTTATATCTTATATCCTTCATTTTTTCCCTCATTTCCTCTAGCAAATGAATATGTACCAACATTTCCTTTACTATATAATTTTCATCCATCCTTTCATTGTTTATAACTCTCACAATGGGAATATCAAACTCAATTATAATAGCTAGATCAATGCCATAAGCCAACTGAAATGGGGAGTATCATGTTGCTAACTTTTATTTTTCCCTATATTCCCATAATGATGAATGAATCCTTTTATTCCCCTTATGTACCTGCAAAGCTACATCTTTTACTAGGATTTTACACAATATATAATTTGGTTGCTTCACCTATCCATTTATGCTTGGCTTGTAAGTTATTTTCTTCCAATTCTTAATAGAAAACTTGTTTACTAGGGCTTCTACTACCTCATTAATGAAGTGGCTTCCTTGATCTGTTACAATTTATAATGGACAACCAAGTCTGGTGAAAATTCATTCATACATGAACCTTACCACTTCATTGATGGAAGTTGTTTTTAAGGTCCTAGCTTCAACCCACTTGGTTAAATAATGTGTGGCAACTACAATATACTTATTTTCGCATGGGGTAGTTGGAAGTGGACCTACAATATATATTCCCTAATTTTCAAACGGACCAAGTGGAATAATAGGGCATAATTGAGATTATGAAGTCTTATGGTTCCCATGTGTTTGAAAAATATCACATGTCTTATAATAATTCTAACGATCTCTAAAAAGAGTGGGCCAGTGATAACCTACATCTAAGATCCTTCTTGTTGTATTTTTTCCAGAGAAGTTTCCTCCACATGTACCATTGTGTAATTCTTATATTTTCTCCTTCCCTTGATCACGTTGAACCGCCCTCTTGTACTATCCATCGGTCCCTATTTGAAATAATACTCCATGAAAAATAGAATATGGACGACTGGCTTGAGTAATCTTCCTCTTAGTTTTTGCATTGACACCATCGGGAAGCTTGAAATCATTAAGATAATTCCTAATATCTATATATTCACTAAGGATTGTGTCAAAGAACAAAAATATTGCATCTGAGAAATCATCATCATCATAAGATGAACCTATTGTAATGATGTATAATTTAGTATCGTAGTATGCTTATCAGATATAACTATTGTAATTTTTGGTTTTCATTAACTTTATGAACTTGGGATGATTGCATAGGATAATGTTGTGTATCAAATGATATAAATTCCTTATCCTTGAGTTGGCTACATTTTTGTAAAGAATAACAATCATTGTCACGATGTCCATCAATTCTATGATAATTATAAATTAGTTGACCTTTGACTTTTATAAACGTGATAAAAAGGGTCAGTAATGATTAGAGTATCAAAGTGTTTTTCTCTTAAGTGCATAAGTCGTGAAATTGAGAAAATCTGTGTTTTGGGTCATTTTGTTCCTTTTTCGGGCCTGTCAGACATTTTTGTCCCAACGTGTCCCAAGTTCCGAAGTGCGTTCTGTTCCCCGATGGCCGAAATCCCCGAAGTTGTTCCATTTTCGGGCCCGTCGGAAGTTTTTGTCCCAACTGTCCCAAAGTCAAAAAGTGCAAGTTGGAACCTTTTCGGCCGAAACTCCCGAACCGCGTACTTCGCTCTTGCATGTCCCAAATAGCCCAAGTAAAAAAGTGCAAGTCGTTCCATTTTCGGCCGAACCGGCCGAACCGCGTACTCCGGAACTTTTTGTCCCAAATGTCCCAAGTTCAAAGGATGGGCCTTTTGTTCCATTTTCGGCCGGTCCGCCCGAACCGCGTACTTCGCGCTTTCTTGTCCCATCTGTCCCAAGTTAAAAGGTGTGCTCTGTTCCATTTTCGGCCGAACCGCCCGAGTCGCGCACTTCGAACATTTTTGTTCCAACTGTCCCGAAGTCAAAAAGTGTGCTCTGTTCCATTTTCAGCCGAAAACGCCCGAGTCGCGCACTTCGCACATTTTTGTTCCAAGTGTCCCGAAGCCAAAAATGCAAACTGTTCCAATTTCGGCCGAAACACCCGAACCGCGTCCTTCGCGCGTTTTCGTCCCAAATGTCCCAAAATGCATTTGTGCGTCTTCTCCCTGTTTCAACCCGAATCGCCCGAACCGCGTGTTTCGCGCATTCGCGTCTCACATGTCCCAAGTGAACCTAATGCAATTCATACTTAGTTTTTCCCGCTCGACCCGAATATGCTAAAATATGAATTTAAGTTGTGGCTCTGATGCTATCAATCCGAAGATCAAATTTCAAGGACAGCTGGCAGAAGGACGAAGCTCTCAAGACGCTGGTTACATCAGTTTTCAAAGATATTCATTGTCATCCTCAAGATGAAAATTCTGGTGTGTCCCTCGTGGCAAGGACATAGCTGATACGTGGAAGAAAATTCAAGCAGCGGTTTCCGAAGACGGTGGGTCCCTCTCAGTGACTGTCCACCTGTCTCCTTCTTCATTCTTTTCTCTTCTTCCTATTCCTTTCGTTTTCTTTGTAAGAAGTTAAGGCGTTGCGATTGGCGGTCCTTAACTGTTCTTGATTAAAGAAACGGTTACGAAGAATAACTGATTTGTAAGCTATATAATGGCCTTTTTGCGCCATTTTGGAGGAGGAAGAACTTGGCATATTTTCTGCAAGTGTAAATAGATTATAGAGAAATCAATACAGAAGGACTTTCCTTTCTTTGTCTATCTGATCTCTGTCTGTTCTAAGCTTTCATTTGTTTTCTTTGTGAAGATCATTTATCTCAAATTTGTTAGTCTCATCGATTGCATACTCTTCAACTTTGCAAGCTCGGTGATCTTGTATAACCAAGAAGGAACTTTGTGTCCTTGATTAATGAATCTGTGTTACGTTAAGAAACTTTGCGTTCTGGCAGATGTTATTTACAGAACTTTGTGTCTTTAAATTCCATCTTACTTATTCTATACGAATGATCTTGTTTTCAATTCACAGTGACTTCGCATACATAAAGAATTACTCTGATATCTATAATTCTGCATGTTTGCCTTTCTGCTCTTTTCTATGCTCTCATTTCCTCAGTCCTTTTGTAATTGATGACCTTCATAGAAAACACTTTCGTGGTATCCAAGTTTAACCAACAAATCATGTCCTGTACATTTGTAAATAGGTTTGTTTCAGAATAAGGGAACCTCTCCCATTAAAGAGGAGGGACTTCTTGTCCCCTGACTGTTGCTCTTCTTAAAAGTCCTATTTGACGACCAACAGTTTTTGGCGACTCCGCTGGGGAAAATCACATTCCAGTTCTGTAATTTTTGATCATCCTTTGATCTGGCGACTCCGCGTTTTACTCGAGGGAGAAGGACCCTTGGTATTGAAGACTCTCAGTTTCAGCTTTTGGAGCAGCAGGGTTTTCCTTTCCTTCAACAAGAAATAGAAGAACTCGTTCAACGAGCACTCCACCTGTTCAAGATAGAAGTCCTACGGGTGGTATTCCTTCAGAACCAGCTAGTCCCTAATCTTCAAGCTTTGATTCTTGCTGGTGTTACAGTTCCTCTCCAAGCCGTTTTTCAAAGAATGGCGGCACCATTGCCATGGGGTCAGCGTGTCGGGCCCCTGGCCCTTACTCAGCCTCTACATGAGTTACCCAGAGGTAACCGGAAGAACTTCCCCAAATTCAAAGGCGATGGCAAAGTGCATCCTGATGAACACATCGCAGCCTTCATAGTTGCATGTGGAGTTCTGGGAGTTGAACATGAAGACGTCTCCGTAAGACTGTTCGTGGAGACTTTGCAAGAAAATGCTGCTGATTGGTTCTTTCACCTTCCGGCTAGTGCTATAACTGACTGGGACACATGAGAACCCAGTTCGAGAACCGTTTCAAGCCAGCAGAAGATGTGCATGCTTTGCTTGCCCAAATTTCTCAGATAAAGAAAGATTCGCAAGAACCCATGAGAGAGTTTGTGGCTCGGTTCAACAGGTTGATAAATAAAATTCCAGCAAACACCCGACCTGTTGATCGGATTCAAAAATGTTTCTTTCTGAATGCCCAATCACCTAAAGTTAGTTATGCACTAAGAAGGGCTAATCTCGGAACGTTAGCTCTGGACCAAGAACTGGCTGTTAGTGTCGAGGATGACTTGATCATGTCAGGGAAGTTGAGAAGAGACACTTCCAAATCTAAGTCTGCTGCTTCTTCCTCTTCCACCCCTGGACCTAACACTGACCCATTAGTTCAGAAGCTTGCGAATGATCTTCTTGCTATAAAGAAACAACTGGCTCAGCACGCTCCTTATGCAGACGTTCCGAGGAGAAATTTCCAGCCCAGGAATCGTTTGCCTACTTCTCAAACAAGATTAGCACTTGAAGGACCTCCTGTTAGAGTCCCTGTCAATGCGACCTGTGAGGTGGAAGAACCAGATGATGATGAAGATAACGAAGCTTGCAAAGAGTTTGCGAGAGAATTTGATGATGAGGCAGAGGAACTTGAGGGATCTCGAGTGAATTTCTTTACCACTGAGGGCATTGATGATTATGATGAAGTGGTAGCAGACATGAACAGCGAATCTTTTGCTGTCATGACTCGAGAACAGACAAAGCAGAGGGAGAAGGTGACCCAGCCACCTAAGAAATCCAAGGAGCAGTCGACAACTATCCCTGTAATTGCAAGAAGAGGATCTCCTATCCCTACTTCGTCTACACAGAAGGTGAGTCCTATCAATCCAGTTACCAAAGTTGCTTCTTCTTTTTCTCCTAAAGTTGATAAGCCTAGAATTCCAAATGATGATGGCCCGTCCACTTCTGGATCCTTTGATATTGTTGATCACCTGAAAAAGACCAAGGTACAAATCTCAGAAGCTGAGTACTATCAAACCCATCCCAAAGCCTTTGCCAAAATGATCCACTTTGTTAATTCCAACTCTAAGACCACTTCTAAAGGCCTTCTACCTACTCCTTCTTCTGCACCACAGCCTAGTCTGGTAGCTGCTGTCACCTCACCTGGTGACAAAATTAAACCATTTTATGTAACACTTCTAATAGCTGGCCATAGGCTCAGTAATTGTGTCATAGACTCAGGAGCCTCAGATAATGTAATGCCTGCTAAAGTAGCTCATGCTTTAGGCCTTGACCCTCACTCGCACTTATGGATCCTGTTACTCCATGGAAAGCAAAGAAGTGCCCCTGGTCGGGAGGATTAAAGATGCACAAGTGGCTTTTGCTGCCTTGCCTGAAAAGAAAGTGTTGGCTACTATCTTAGTAGCAGATATCCCTCCTTCATACGGGATGTTGCTAAGTAGGAACTTCTGCAAAGATGTGGGTGGAGAAATCCAAATGGACTGGTCGCATGCACTCGTGCCTGTCAATGGACAAATGAAGAAGTTGTTGCCTGAGAAGCAGTCTGAGTATATTGTGCAGAAAACGGATGATCCTAGAGCACAAATACTCTATGAGGATATGGGTCATGGAAACTACATGATTATGTCCCCTGATGAAATCCAACTTCCCAAAGAATGTCACCTAAAGATCCTAATGGTATTTGGATTTTAGAATTTGATGGAAGTTGTTCCTCAGCTGGTTCTGGAGCTGGTGTTCTGCTGGTGTCACCTGAAGGTGTCCTTCATCCTTTTTCATTTAAGTTGCAGTTCGAGAATACTAATAACACAGCAGAATACGAGGCTCTCATTCTCGGATTGCAGGTGGCCAAAGAACAAGGTATAAAGAATCTTCTGGCTCGTGGTGACGCAGAGTTGATTGTAAAGCAGGTCAGAAACCTTTTTCAAGTAAAAAATGGAAGGTTAAGGCATTACCGGAATCAGGTTTGGGATTCTATTGAGTTCCTTGATGCTTTCTCTATTGAAGCAGTACCTAGGGAAAAGAACAGCAGGGCTGATTCGTTGGCAGTCTCAGGGTCACTACTGATTCCTCATCCTGACTTTTCTCAGGATAAGTTCACCATTGAGATGGTCCATCGGCCTAGTGTACCTGATAATGCCAATAACTGGCAAGTTTTCAATAATGATCAACATTTGCTTTCCTTCCTGGAACTCAAGGGTAATTTCGAACAACTGTATTTTGAGGGAAGTGACAACCTGCCTCGTGAAAGTGTGTCCTTTGACAAAGCTGTCACCCAAGGAGAAGAAACAGATCAAGATGGATGCATTAAGCTCAAAGGAAACAAGATTCCTAAAGGGCTGGTGAGTTTGGAGGAACTATTTGATAAGCATGACAGGTATGTGAAATCTAGAGCTTCTTCTGGGCCTCAGCAATCAGCTGAGTATGATAAGATTGATATTGGGAGTTCTACTGACCCCAAGCTCGTGAACATTGGAAAATGTTGCACAGCAGACGAGAGGAGAAAAGCAATTGATCTTCTAAAAAGGTATAAAGATGTTCTCGCTTACTCCTATGAAGATTTGAAAGCTTTCAAACCAAAAGATATGCAGCACTCTATTCCCCTCAAGCCTGGAATTAAGCCTTTCAAGCAGAAACAGAGACAATACAACCCCAAAGTAGCTGACACCATCTTTCAGGAGATACAGAAGTTGTTGAAGGCTAAAATTATTTTTCCCATTCACCATTCAACATGGATTGCAAATATTGTGCCTGTCAGAAAAAAGAATGGCGAGATCCGCATCTGTGTTGATTTCAGGAACCTGAATCAGGCTTCTCTGAAAGATAATTATCCTTTGCCCATGATGGATCAGATATTGCAAGCAGTAACAGGCTCTGAAATGTTATCTATGCTTGATGGATTTTCTGGATACAATCAGGTAGAGGTTGATACTGTAGATCAACATAAAACAGCTTTCACTACTCCTTGGGGCACCTTTGCTTACAAGAGAATGCCTTTTGGGCTTATTAATGCTGGTGCAACTTTCCAGAGAGCTATGGATCTGGCCTTTGGGAGTTTGAAAGGGAAATGTATTGTCATATATCTTGATGACCTGACAGTGTTTTCAAAGACAAGAGCGGATCATTTTGATCACCTAGAAGCAGTTCTGTTGAGATGCAGAGAGCATGGAATCTCTCTGAACCCTAAAAAATCTGTCTTTTGTGTCACTGAGGGAAAACTACTAGGGCACATTGTCTCCAAGGATGGGATTAAGATTGATCCTGAACGAGTTCAAGCTATCCAGCAAATTCCTCTCCCAACCAGCAAAAAGGGCGTGCACTCCTTCTTCGGTAAGATCAATTTTTTAAGAAGGTTCATCCCTGATTTTGCAGAGTTAACTTTGAATATTTCTCAAATGATGAAAGGGAAACAAACATTTGGTTGGTCTTCTGAAGGAAAGGAATCCTTTGAAGGTATCAAAAGAGCTATCGCTAAAACTCCAGTTTTAGCCTGTCCTGATTTCAGCAAAGATTTCATCATCTATTGCTATGCTACAGATAATACCTTGGCTGCTGTCTTGACTCAAGAAGACTCTGATGAACATGAGCTACCAATTGCATTCATGAGCTATATTCTGAAAGATCATGAGTTGAAATACACCATGATGGAGAAACATGCTTTTGCAGTGGTCAAAGCTGTTAAACAATTTCGTTTCTATATCCTCAACTCTCACTCCATGGTGCTGGTTCCAGATACAACTGTTAAGTCAATTCTTACACAGCAAGAATTTGGATCCAAGAGAGGGAACTGGGTGGCTAAGGTCCAAGAGTATGACATTGATATCAAACCGACCAAGCTGGTTCGTGGAAAAGGTCTTTGTGAGCTCATTGCTGAAGGAGCCAAACATGAGTTGCTGAGGAGAAAATTGACCTTCCTACTGTTCTGTTCCTGAGTTCAGTTGATGAATGGTATGCTGACATCGCCCATTTTCTCACCTATGGGGAATGCCCCTCTCATTTAACTGCCAAAGAAAAGAGGACTGTTAAATTGAGGTCAGCGCAATATGTATTATGGGAAAATGCTTTGTTCAAGCGTGGCTTAGATGGGAGATTTTTGAAGTGTGTGGACAAGGAACAGCAGAGAAAAGTTGCTCTCAGCTTTTCATGATCATGCATGTGGAGGGCACTTTTCATCAATGGTCACTGCTCACAAGATACTCCGTGGAGGATACTATTGGCCTTCCTTGTTTAGAGATGCATCCAAGTGGGTTGATAAATGTGAGGCTTGTCAGACTTTTGTGTGGAAGACCTAAATTGGCTTCTTTGCCTCTCAAGCCAGTTGTGATTGAGGAGCCATTTCAACAGTGGGGTTTGGACTTCATTGGTACACTCAACCCTGCTTCTAGTGCTGGTCACACTCATGTACTTACTGCCACTGACTACTTCACCAAATGGGTGGAAGCTATTCCGGTCAAGAGCACTACTTCTGAAGTGGTATGCAGCTTCATCAAAGAGAACATCTTGGTAAGGTATGGTGTGCCTAACAAGATTGTAACAGATAATGCCTCGAATTTCTCTTCAGCTGAGATAATGGACTTCTGCTATGGGCATGGTATTTCTTTGGCTCACTCTTCAGATTACTACCCTCAAGGAAATGGGCAGGCAGAATCTACTAACAAAAATCTGGTGACTATCATAAGGAAGTTAGTCAATGAGTCTCAGCGAAACTGGCACAAGAAGCTCTATGATGCTCTTTGGGCAGACAGGATTACACCAAAGAGAGCTATTGGAATGTCTCCTTTTCAAGTAGTATATGGAGTAGAAGCTCAATTGCCAGTGACAGTGGAACTGCCAAGCCTTGCATCTAATGAAGGCCATCGAGGATACTAGTTTCAGAGATGCCCTGGATAAGAGAATTATGTACCTGCACAAGCTGAATGAAGACAGATTGGTGGTTGCTGATAGGATATCTGTTCACCAGCAGAAGGTAAAGGTCCTGTTTGACAAGAAAGCTAGGTTCAGAGATTTCCAAGTTGGAGACATCGTGCTGTTATGGGACAAAAGACATGAACCTCGTGGCAGCCATGGAAAATTTGATTCCCTATGGCTCGGACCTTTCAAGATCAGACACTTTGCTAGTGAGAATTCCTTTTATCTTGATTACATGGATGGTTCTTCTCTCCCACTTCCTTATAGTGGGTAGTATCTCAAGTTGTTCAAGTCCTAGGTGATTAGGGAGTCCCTTGTATATTCTGTACAGTGTTTTGCTTCTCTGCATTTTGGTGTGTTTTCCTTCCTCCTTTTGTTTTGGTGTGTTGCCCTCTGTATTGGTCTGTTCTTGACTCCGTTGCCCAATGGATAAGGCACTGGTCTACTTCCACTGAGTTTGTCTAAGTTCTTGCCTTGCCTCATTCCTTGAATTATGCCAAGTCATCCCCAGAAGGAGCCAGCTGTTGTCCACTCAAAATTCCCTGCCCTAATAAAAGTAAAAAATTTCAAAATTTTGAGTTTAAGTGTTTTTCTCTTAAGTGCATAAGTCGTGAAATTGAGAAAATCTGTGTTTTGGGTCATTTTGTTCCTTTTTCGGGCCTGTCAGACATTTTTGTCCCGCGGTGTCCCAAGTTCCGAAGTGCGTTCTGTTCCCCGATCGGCCGAAATCCCCGAAGTTGTTCCATTTTCGGGCCCGTCGGAAGTTTTCGTCCCAACTGTCCCAAAGTCAAAAAGTGCAAGTTGGAACCTTTTCGGCCAAAACTCCCGAACCGCGTACTTCACTCTTGCATGTCCCAAATAGCCCAAGTAAAAAAGTGCAAGTCGTTCCATTTTCGGCCGAACCGGCCGAACCGCGTACTCCAGAACTTTTTGTCCCAAATGTCCCAAGTTCAAACGGGCCTTTTGTTCCATTTTCGGCCGGTCCGCCCGAACCGCGTACTTCGCGCTTTCCTGTCCCATCCGTCCCAAGTTAAAAGGTGTGCTCTGTTCCATTTTCGGCTGAACCGCCCGAGTCGCGCACTTCGCACATTTTTGTTCCAACTGTCCCGAAGTCAAAAAGTGCGCTCTGTTCCATTTTCAGCCGAAACGCCTGAGTCCGCACTTCACACATTTTTGTTCCAAGTGTCCCAAAGCCAAAAATGCAAACTATTCCAATTTCGGCCAAAACACCCGAACCGCATCCTTCGCACGTTTTCGTCCCAAATGTCCCAAAATGCATTTGTGCGTCTTCTCCCTGTTTCACCCGAATCGCCCGAACCGCGTGTTTCGCGCATTCGCGTCTCACATGTCCCAAGTGAACCTAATGCAATTCATACTTAGTTTTTCCCGCTCGACCCGAATATGCTAAAATATGAATTTAAGTTGCGGCTCTGATGCTATCAATCTGAAGATCAAATTTCAAGGACAGCTGGTAGAAGGACGAAGCTCTCAAGACGCTGGTTACATCCAGTTTTCAAAGATATTCATTGTCATCCTCAAGATGAAAATTCTGGTGTGTCCCTCGTGGCAAGGACATAGCTGATACGTGGAAGAAAATTCAAGCAGCGGTTTCCGAAGACGGTGGGTCCCTCTCAGTGACTGTCCACCTGTCTCCTTCTTCATTCTTTTCTCTTCTTCCTATTCCTTCCGTTTTCTTTGTAAGAAGTTAAGGCGTTACGATTGGCGGTCCTTAACTGTTCTTGATTAAAGAAGCGGTTACAAAGAATAACTGATTTGTAAGCTATATAATGGCCTTCTTTGCGCCATTCCATGAAGGAGGAAGAACTTGGCATATTTTCTGCAAAGTGTAAATAGATTATAGAGAAATCAATACAGAAGGACTTTCCTTTCTTTGTCTATCTGATCTCTGTCTGTTCTAAGCTTTCATTTGTTTTCTTTGTGAAGATCATTTATCTCAAATTCGTTAGTCTCATTGATTGCATACTCTTCAACTTTGCAAGCTCGGTGATCTTGTATAACCAAGAAGGAACTTTGTGTCCTTGATTAATGAATCTGTGTTACGTTAAGAAACTTTGCGTTCTGGCAGATGTTATTTACAGAACTTTGTGTCTCTAAATTCCATCTTACTTGTTCTATACGAATGATCTTGTTTCCAATTCACGGTGACTTTCGCATACATAAAGAATTACTCTGATATCTATAATTCTGTATGTTTGCCTTTCTGCTCTTTTCTATGCTCTCATTTCCTCAGTCCTTTTGTAATTGATGACCTTCATAGAAAACACTTTCGTGGTATCCAAGTTTAACCAACAAATCATGTCCTGTACATTTGTAAATAGGTTTGTTTCAGAATAAGGGAACCTCTCCCATTAAAGAGGAGGGGACTTCTTGTCCCCTGACTGTTGCTCTTCTAAAAAGTCCTATTTGAAAACCTTATTTGTTCAATAACTTTATGTGCCTTCTTTCTTTATTCATAAGTAACATCCTTTTTCAATAATTGGGTTAGTGGTTATGCAATCTTTGAGAAATTATTGATGAACCTTCTATTATAGCCCACATGGCCTAAAAATGATCTCAACTTATTTATATTCATAGGAAATGGTAACTCTTTGATATTTGAAACTTTATCAAGATCCGTACTAATATCATCTCTTGATACAACATGCCCTAACAAGACACCTTTAGAACATCCAAAGACATACTTTGTATTATTTAGCGAGGCTTGCGCTTCATCTAACATTTGAAATTAAGTCTTCATTTGGTGCAGGTGGTCCATTTTTCTCCTGTAGATACAAAAATCATCCAGTAATAATCTAATGAAGCTTCCAATGTTGAGTTCAAACACCCTATTCATCAAGTGTTGTAATGTTATTGGAGCATTACGTAACTTAAATGGCATAACTCTATAAGAAAACATTCCCCAAGGAGTGGTGAACGTAGTCTTCAGTTGATATTTCTTTGCTATACGAAATTTGTTGTATCTGTTATAGCCATCTACAAAACTATAGCACTCCTGGCAAGCTACTTTGTCCAAGATCTTATTTGAGAATGGAAGAGGGTAATGATATTTCTTTGTTGCCTTGTTGAGCTTCCTATAATTGAAAAAATGTGTAGCTTCCCATTATTTTTTATTTAGATCACAATGGGAGAAACCCATTCCGAATTCTCCATAGCAAATATGAATCCTAAATCAAGAAACTTATCTATTTCTTCTTTTATAGTCTTGGAAAAATTAAAATTCATTTTATATGGCATTTGCTTTATGGGTTTAGCACTATCTACCAGCTCAATAGAATGTTCTACCAAACTTACTTGATGGATTTCCTTGTAATCAAAAGTGAATAAGTGCATGTACCTTCAAAAGAGCTCGAGGTAGGATTCCTTCTCAATCTCCATCACAACATCACCAATATTTATTTTTTGGAGACGATCATCAATTTCTTCTTCACATAATTTTATCAGTTCATGAGTCTGTGTGACTATAAGCATATCAATAAATGAAAAATCAACCTCACTTTCTTCATCTTCAGTGTCCACTTTATTAGTACTAGAGTAATTAGAGGATGTCCAATCATCAATTTCATCACTTGAATCCATAGGTTCTGCCTTATGATGCAAAGGGATCATATTTATCTTCACCCTCTCTCTACCACATCCAAGTGTCATGAAGCCTTCATTCTAGTAGTTTCTTGTATGAACTCACCTTAGCCATGTCCTTCCCAACAACATTAGGTATGCAAAAATACCATTATTCTTCACTTGAAAGTCTACCACACATACAATAGCCATGAAAGATATTGTCACATCTAAAACAACACCTTCTAGTTTAGTTTTTCCCTTATTTAATGACCTTAACATAAGTGTTGAGGGGAGATAAATTGTTAAACCTAACATATTCATTACAGACTTGGTCATTACATTAAATGCAACACCTTCATCTACTTGGACATCATGCATTTAAATACCGTTACATAATACCTCAGCTTGTGGAGTGTAAGGATCCACCTCTTCTTCCAAAATAGGGACCTCAACCTCCTTCCTTCATCGAGCATTGAGTCCACTTCGTAGCTCCCATATCTTCTCAGAAGACATGGCAAGAAGCTTACTATATGTAATATTTACAGACCTTTTGGACAAATCTTCTAATATGGAGTATGATCCTTGCCCTGGTGAAATTAGAAAATCCTGCACACCCAACTTTATTCTCCTATGTTTCTTACTAGTTTCTCCTTTCATCTTCTTATGATCATTTCCATCTTGGTTATATTTTTATTTATTTACTTATTTTATAAGCACATCTACTTGATTATTTATGCTCCTATCTAATTCATCAAAATAATTCACAGCTGGTTTTCCTTATCATTATCTCTCATACCATATGTATAAGCTCTATATAGACAATTATACTTATAATGACCCTTTTTATAACAGCCATAATATAAAACTTTAGATATATTTCTTTTTGGACCCCTTTTTCCTTGGGAATTTTGGGAGTTAAATTCCTTTAATTGAAGAAGATTAATAGTTACCTTACCCATCTTCCTAAGGAGCTCTTCATACTCATTGTAGATACTAGAAGGAATAGCTTTTCTCACCAAAAGTGGATATGGTGTCTGGACCAAAGGTGTTGGTGTAGGTTCGACCTTGATAACAACTTCTTTGGGCTCCTCTTCCATGCTTTCTTCTTTCCTCTAACAATCTCCTTTTCTTGTTCGAGGGTTGTTGGGTGGTCATAATTCACTCATTGTCTGATCTTTGGATTCATCCCAAGAATGAAGTGCTTACAAAGAATATTATCCATGCCATTCATCATCCCATCCACTAATCCTTCCTTATAGATCTAGGCATCAAGTTTTCTCCTTAACTCCATAACACGAGCATGATAATCTCTAATCTTCTACTTGTCTCCTTGGGATAGATTTGTGATCTCGATCATGAGATCTGCATGTTTCTATTGTTCACCAAATTCTTCAAGAAAACTTTCAGTTAAGAAATCCATTGAGTTTTTCACATAACCACTTTGTATTTCAAACCACCTAAGGGTTGAACCATCTAAAACGTTAGGAAAAAATTTATTCCATTGTTCCCTTCTTATGAGGCCATTACAAATGCAAGATCATTTAAATTCTTGAAGGAAAGAGGGAGTATATTCATTAGATGGGGCTGAAAAAATAGGAATCTTTCCCATTTCCAAGTGTAACCACAATAAAATACCAACCCAAAAGTACAATCAACAAGACTTATGTGCACAAATAATTAGAATTACTAGAATAGAAAGTGACTTTACAGCTTTGTACAGTAAAATAGGAATGACCATGGTAAACTTATATTATCTGAGCCCTCCAATGTTTTTACAAAGAGTAAACTTATATTCAAAGAGTAAACTTATATTTATAAATATTGGCCATCCAATGGTTTTATTTCTTTGATCGGTATGTGCAAAGAAGCATGTATGGTTAATACTAAAATTTTGAATGATGCAACAACAGTTGGTGTTAGTAATAAAAGGGGTGGATTTGTTTGTTTGTTTGTGGGTGAGAGTGCCATCCTTATTGCGTTAATGAGATATGATTTTCATGTCCTTGTGGTACCTTGAATTATCTATTTTAGTGGAGGAAGCTAGTCTCCAAGCAAGAAATGGTGCAAAATAGTATCATAAGAAATTTCATGTTCTCGATAGAGAGGCCACGAAGGCTAAAATGGCATGGAGTGATTTATCCTGATATTGTGAGAGCCCTCGTTATCCTGAAAAAGAGAAACAATAATGTCTTGTAGAGGGAGAGGAATTATACTTAATTCCCAAAAATGGTGAATTTCAAAGTCTCATTGGCCCAACATATCAATACAATCCAAGCTAATGTGATTTTTTGGATGGAGTCGAGACAATAGTTCCCATCCATATAAATGATCAAGTGTGTTTGTATTGTCTTATTCATTTGATGGCTCTTGGACTAAGAGTTTGTTAATATTTAGGGGTCTTCGATTGACAATCTAAGGATGGTAATAGTTATGAAGAAGATGCTAGTTAGAAATGATTACAATGGGAGTGATACCAATATCAGCTGAAATGTTGTGAGATGGTTTATATAAAAGGAGTTTATTCCAATAGAAAATTTGGAAATATTATGAAGTATGAGCATGCACTTATAAAAATCTAGGATATGCTTCTAATATTTCTAGAATAAATGACATATCTTCCATTTGTATCCATTACAAAGATTTTTGTAAGACCATATTCTAGTAACTTCAATAAGTAAAGTTATTCCACAGTTGGAGCTCATTGTTTGTGGATGTCAGTGAAATGAGAATAATTATGACAAGGACCTCTGGTTCGGTGCTTTTCCTACAAATTTCTTATAAAAATTCAAGGGGAACATGTTTCTTCTTGTTACCTATAAGTAGAAATTTTTGCCTTTGTTCTTCGGCCCATATTCGTTCACCATGCCTGCGACGTACACACATATGAAATAGTAACATTAACATATTTTATAATAATTACTTATGAAAATAAACATAAATTTAAAGATGGAATACATATAAAGATGTACATTTCTTAATATGGTCATCAATATACTAATAATTGAGATTTAGGTTTATAAGATAAGTGTTAAATACAAGAAGATAAAATTTTAATTATAAATATTAATATGGAAGTTCATTTAGTTCAAATTTTTAAATGGACATACAAGTCTTTTAAGAATTTGGAAAAATTGTCTCACATTAGAAAATAAGGTTCATATTATTAGAATATAAGCTTTATGTTGTCAGGAATTAATTATCGACTCCATTAAAATTTGTCAAAGCGAAGTGTTGTAAGGGTTTTTCATCGAGATGATAGCAAAAGGTTGACCATATGCTGGAAAATGATAAACAATATACTCTAGGTTGGGAAATGCCACTGACTACTAGGAACTCACATGTAGTGTTGGAAGATGCTTCAGGATTGAATGAATATTACACATTTACCTTAGAGAACCAATTTTATATACAAAAAAACCAACAAAAATATGCCAAAATGATAATATTTAAAATAAAAATATAGCATAACAATACTATATTAGGAGTGCAACATAAAATAGAGCTTTGCAGTCGTACATGGATAAAAAGAAAACTATTACCAAGATTATAGGAGTGTTTTCATATAACATGAGGTTTAAAAACATACCACAATAATAATGGTGAAATATATAGAGAAACAAAGAGAAAGCATTCTATGACTTTTGTGGCACCAAATAGAGCTATATTGCATATTCCAAGGAATTGGTTAATCCATAGACTTGTATCATAGAATATATCTTCATAATTCATCATACTGAGATGCATGTGTAACATATATGGTCATATTATAGCTACAAATTATTTTTTATATAACAAAAATACATATACACTATAGTATATGTGTAAATACCCACAAATTAGGAGTTATGAGAGTAAATAAATTTAAACTAATGGTTATGAAAGGTAGTGAATTGTTAAAATATGCAACATTACTCTTTAAAGGCTATATAAGAGTGTACAATATAGCTGTGATGATATGTTCCATCGAATAAGAGTTGAATCTATAGAAGAAAAGATATATTCATAGGAAATAAGATATATTCAAAAGATCTTGTATATATGTGAATGTGTATGTGATGTAGGTGGATCATCTCAATGGGTGTCTCAAAGTGCCTTGATAAGTTTTATGTTGGTAATTATTATTGTCATTGATGTCAATTAGTATCATTGATTACAAAATGAGTAAATAACATGAAGGTTGATTGGTAGTGTCTTTCATTTTTATCATGTTATGGTGAGTTGTTTGGTTTAGTTCTGCTTGATGAGGATACATGGTGTCTTGAGATGGTATAATGAATTGCAGAGCTATTACAGAGGTAGATTATTGGGCATTGTGTCTTAGGTTGTCATTTATGTTAAAGGAAATTTATGGAAAATGGTTTCATGATTTCATATGAGTCTCCAAGAGGTTATTTAAGGTAAATTCTAAAGGTTTATTGGTAGTGTCCTGATTTGGTCAAGTGGTTATGGTGTCTAAGCATGGTCTAGTGTGAATTTTCATAGTATAAGTACTCTTAAGGTGGTATAACAATTTCATGAGGTCAAGCAATGTTAGTGAGATGTTTGAGAAGGGTCTACATGTTTGCAATGAGTCATCATGGTCAGTTCATGAGTTGCATGGGCTAAGTCAGGTCATTTTAGGTTTATTTCTAGACCTAAAACATGGTGTATAGCATGGTGGCATGAGAAATAGAGCAATGAAGTATTGGTCAAGCATGGTTAGATCATTGTGACATTTCATATGAGGTTTATAAGGATTTTTAGGTCAATTCTCATTTATTTGATGATGTTTCATGGTCCTTGGGAAACAAGAAGGTGAATACTAGTCAAGAACACATAGGTAAGTCACTGTGGCTGGAGAGAATAATAAGTATTTGAGATTTAATGAGAGTTGTAATAAATATAAGAGGTATTCATGATTCTCCAGGACAATTTTTAGGTTAGTTTGAAGAGATTTTATCAAGTTATGACATTTTTGTTCAAATCGAGTTCTAGAGAACCAAAATCCAGCTCGACATAGGAACGTCAAATGCTCACCTAATATCACACACTGTGCATGTGAATTTGTTCCTTTGGGTGATGATTTTCAATCAAGATAAAAAAAATTTGAAAAAATAATGAGGTGATTTGGTTGTTAGGTTTTTATGAACAAATGTTAAGAATTCAGAGTACTCTTAAACCCTACTAAAACCCTCATAGTGAATAAATATGTAAGAAATGAGTTATATGGTCATGATAAGACCTATATGTTATAGTGTGATGATTTTTTCTTGTAGAGTACTCATTCTAGTTGATTTTGGCATTGGTTTCATGCTCCGTGTTAGCTAGTAAGGTACATTTTTACCTTTGTTCTGAAGGAAATTGCTAGTACAGTCATGCATAACAAATTTCATGATGAAACTTATGTGAGGAAAATCTTGGGATGTCTCCTTGATTACCATGAAGTTTTTTAGCAAGGTACTATCATCACCAATCTAACAGTATGATAATTCTTCACCGAGAACACCTCGTTTTATGATTATTTCCTAATGCACAATTTTTAGTTTGGTGGTATTAATCTGGAAACAAAATAAAAAAACATAACACAAGAATACCATACACTATGATACAAATGAATGATGAAAACTCTAAAATATAAGTGTATATTATATTATCAACATGAAATTGTTACAATCTCACCCATGAAGTACTTCAAGTGTTACCAACTCCACTTACCTTGCAACAATAAATATGGGAGAAACTTCACAACTAAACCTCTTAATGGATTATTTAACACACCTTCTAAATGATGGCTTCCCTAACACACTTTCTCATAAAATATTTCTCATTACTTCCTTCTATGCTAAATGAGGGGGGGGGGGGGGGTGGCCTCTCTATTTATATAAATTTCAAGCTTATCCACCCTATCTCTAAGATATGATAAGAAATCTCCTCTAACTGATCATATTCAATACCTTAAATCTTATCTTTACATGTACGATTATCTTGTAAGATATGATAAACCTTATCATTTCACATGGGTTCCACCTTTTTAGAATTTTTACAAATAGAATACACAAAATATTTATGACATCACTCCTTGTCCTTATGAAAAATATAATATTTCTAATTCCTAATCTTGTAGACCTTACTTCACTACTTACCCTAACTTTGACATTTTAACATTACCAGACCACTTATGAAAACTATTTAATTTTTACCACAACATTCCTATTGTACTTTGACTGTTACCATACTATACATTATTGGTGGTACCATATTGGAAGCTTTATTATCTTTTATTGGATGCTACTACTAATTATAATTATGAACACCCTATTCCTAATATATACATTAAGGCAATAAAACCATGGAGGAAAATTTTAGTTTCGACATCTTCCCGCTCCCTAGCTTCTACTCCATCCTGAGAGTAGAATCTTATGGACATTTTGAAGTTGTTTCCTGGAAAATCTTTAAATTTTCATGGTTGACCCATTTTGTAATGGGAGTACCATCCCATTCCTCCAATAGATATATACCATTTTCATGCATAACTACTATTCTTTAAGGCCCCATCCATTTGGGAATAAGTTTTCTATGCTTCCTCTTTTTTTATGGGGAATCATGTATTAGGACCAAGTCATTCACCTAAAATGGAGACCAAATAATATTTTGATAAAATTACTCATTCTACTTCATTTTCTTCTTATAACTTGTATTCTTCATTGTTTCCTTAATTTCCTCTAGCAAATGAAGATGTACTAAACTTTCCTTTACCGAATTACTTTTCATCCATCCTTTCATTTTTCATAACTCTCATAGTGGGAATATCATACTCAATATGAAGAACTAGATCAATGTCATAAGCCACCTCAAACGGGGAGTATCTTGTTGTTAACTTTGATGTTGCACTATATGCCCACAATGTTGCATGAATCCTTTTATCCCACTAATATAACTGCAAAGCTACATAATTTTCTAGGATTTGACACAATACATTATTTTTTTGCTCCACCTATCCATTTTTTATTGGCTTGTAAGTTGTTTCCTTCTTGTGATTAATAGAAAACTTGTTTACTAGGGCTTCTGCCACCTCATTAATGAAGTGGCTTCCTTGATTTGTTAAAAATTTCTAATGGACAACCAAATCTGGTGACAATGCATTCATACATGAACCTTTCCACTTCTTCTATGGAATTTGTTTTCAAGGGCCTAGATTCTACCCACTTCGTTAAATAATCTATGGCAACTACAATATACTTATTTTAGCATGGGGTTTCATATACCTGCAAGGCCCATTGACTTGGCTTGCAAATTTTTTATGGATAAGTCGGGTTTCCAAGTTCTGGTTGTCCCAAGCCACTTGGGTTCTCCTCCATATTTTCCGCACAACACTGCCAGGATATTTTTGTGTGGGGATTTGAGGTTTCTTCGACATGCCGAACCCATGGGCTGTCTGAGCCACTTATCTCTTCCATACCCACATTGAGTCTTCGTGATGTTGTCGAATTTCACATGTACACAAGGCCCAACTCACCTAGGTTGTTTGGGCCACACTTTTTTTACTTTTCTACACTACGTGTCCTGAGCTCAGTTTGGGGCTCACCAATGAGCCACTTCAAACTCCTTTGGTGTCTTTGCAAAGGCATGCAAGGCTCATCAACCTTAGTCATTCTTCCTTACTTCAACCAAATCCTTGACCTTCTCCATTGCATTTAGCATAGCTAAGCTCACTACCATAGCTCAATTGAGGTGATCTATTTCCGTTATAATCATTCTTAAGTGTATCTCGATGCCTGTACCACTACATCCTTTATATTTTAAACCCAGGAGTGAGGTCTATGCTCAAATCACCATTATTCTTGACTCAGATTTGACTTCCCTTTTACTACAAGTGCTCTGTGGAGAGAGTAACTTTCTCGAGTTCTCTTGAGCCTACACAAGCTCAGTTGCTTTGAATATCTCGGTTATCCATATCTAATTTTCCCCATACAAATATGATCTCGTTATCATTGTCATGTGAAAAAACCTTGATTTTATGTGTCGTATCACATCATTAATTCGTCTACAATGCAACTAGGAGCTTACTGAAGGAGTTAGTTCGATGGTCATGCATAATTAGCTCAATGAGCTTTCAAATAAACTCTCTTAGTGGCTCTATGAATTGGTCAACCAAAGAAGAGATAGAAGATAATGCACGAGATGGGGAATAAATCAATGCAACTCAGAAATCTTTAAATGAGTAACTCACCTCTGTTTAGATAAACTAGTATCCTTATAACTCGACCCTCATCACACAAGATCAATCTTCTATGGTTGAGATCGGTAGTTTTGTAAGATTTATTTCAACAGCTTGGTCCAACATTATTAAAAAAACTCGGTCAAGAGCTTATCAGCTTGGTATGGTTCAAATACCTCGTCTCAACTAATTTGAAGAGCTCAGTCCTCACATTGCATGGATCAGTGAATCCTTTTGAAGTTCGGCTCCAAAACATTGCTCACTTAGCTCGTTGCTACCTACAAAATAAATCATCCTTTCTACAAGGCATCTTGGTGCCAAATGGAGTAGCTTGGTTATGAGATCAACAAGCTCACTTGAACCCAAAGGAAATTTTTTAACCTTTCTCAACCCCTTCTAACTGATGGATCTTTGTAGCATAGGAGAAAATGCATGAACACTGAATTTCTCCATTAATGTCATAAGTGGGCCCCAGAGTTGGTCTCCCAACTAGATAAAACTTTGAAACTGAAACAAGACTGAGAAGAGGAAAATTCTTCTTGCAACCCTGCACTCCCCCAAAAATCCTAATTCTCCCCTTAGAATTGTAATTCATCTAAATGAATATAAGTATTCCTTAGTGTAAGCCTGCTCTGTTGTCTAATTTCATCATGGGGTGAAATTGGATAACAAAACCCTGATACACTTCTCAAGAATCTACACTTGTTTTGCACCTTCAAAAAATCCCACTTGGAAGTAATTTACTATTTTTCCTTTGACAATAATAGTACAAATCATAAAATATACCAAGAGGGGTTTAGGACATTTTTAGAACCTCCAACTTTATAAAATAATTTTTAGGGTTTCCCACTTATTAAAAAACCTCAAATACGTGAAACACCCTAGGTAGAGTTTTTACCTTGACAAACAGGTCAAAAATCCCGATGGAAACTTTGTCAGGGTTTTAACCATGTTTTTCATGTCAAAAAATATGACTAATGTTGGACTTAGAGTTTTAATCAAACCACATATTTCCCCATGAAACATAGTCATAAAATAGAGGAAAACCACCAAGTAACCCCTAGAAAAAATGAGAAAAACATGGAGGGGAAGGAAAATCAAATTTTACAACAACTAAATAACACTAGAACAAAAAACCATAAAATGAACTTAAATATTAATAACAATAAAGAAGAATATAGAACTCACCAATTTGGAAGTTTTTTCTTGAAAATATGGTTGGAAGTAGATAAGAATACGATTTAGGTTTTGGATACCCTACACAAGTTATAGTAAAAATATGAATGATACAAGGTGAAAATGACATGGAAAACCCCAAAGTTATATTAAAAATGGAATTAATTACACGTTTGAGAAATGTGTGGAGGTTAAATCCATTTTGAATTATATGTGTTGACATGAGATTATTAGTTTGACTGCATATGACATGACTTCCTTCTGTGTATGTGAACTCTGAAAACTTGACAAACAAAGGACCCATTATATTTCAAGTTAAGTGAATTAAAAAACATACAACATGATTTGATGTTAGGATATTACAATTTCATGAACCTCTAAAATCCAAAATAAAATAATTATTTCATTTAGGGTTTGAAAACCATCTTACACATTACATGTTTAATGCCTAAATTCTTCGAAATCTCAATGTCATGAAAACCCCAAAATCCTGAAAAACACTAGCAGTGTATTTCGTGGTTTGAGGTTTAGGAAAAAAAATTTATATAACATTTTTATGTGTTTAAAAATCCTAAAAGTTAAAAAAGAAGAGGAAAATCACAAGTTGGATCAAATTTCGTGATTTTTTAGGAAGAATGAGTAACTCCAAATTTTTGCAAAGGAAAACATTTAGTAGGTTATCCCAAAATTAGCATGAAACTCAATTTTGGGATAACAAATATTTGAAATATGGACCAAATATTATCTATAATGAATTTACATCGATGTAGTTTCACTATAAATGAAAACATTAAGAACCCTAACCAATTATCAAGAATAACATCTCAAGGAACTTGTGCATACAAAAAATGGTCTACTGATCCTGGTAGATAAAAAATTAAAGGTACATAAATGAGTGATGTGTAACATCCATGCCTATATTTTTCATACCTCCAAAATAAGAGAGACGAGTGAAAATCCAAGAATGGAATGTAACTCCCATATGACATATGACACATTGACACATATGATAGATTTTATGATGAAAATTTTCATACGTCATATAACTCCTTCATGAATCATCTAAGACCTATGAATCACCTCAGTGAGATGACTCACCATGGGTGAAGGTAATTAACCTAATAAATAAATAAAAGGTAAATACTACCCCCTCACACCAACACCCCCCTTCAACAAAGATTAGGATGAGGCATGGAAAGAAAAAATAGAAATGGTTCCCACCAGCTATGCCTAATGAGGTACACATGAAAAAATAATATTCCAAGTATTGGAAGAAACCCAATGGAAAAAAATCCACTTATAAGAGATAATAGAATCCCCCAAACGAATTAATAAATATGTGCTATATGGGTCCTAAAAAATAGGTCTGATTAGGTACCTATGTATAAACTGCAATCTTTCTTGAAGAAGAAGAAGAAGAGAGAGAGAGAAATATAAAGCGTGAATAGATGTGATGGAGAAGTATACCTCACCCCAAAAAGAGAGTTAAAGTGAAGAAACTTGTCTTCAATGAAGGGTTTTCTAAAAATATATACAATATGATCTAATTTCTGGAATTACTGAAAATCAATTATATCACCAAGAAATAAATCCCTAATGAAGTTCACATGTATATAAATTTTTTTCATTAATTGATGTTGAACTATATTTCTACATATGGATAATGTTAAGGTTGTCACAATAGATGACGGTAGGTTTCCTGAACTTAGTACCAAACTCTATCAGAATTCTTTGTAACTAAATAGGTTTTGTGGCATCATTGATTTATCCCCTGTATTCAACCTCTGTAGAACATATCACAATCAATTTTGTCTTCTTTCTTGACCAACTGATATGACCCAACCCAAGAGATAAGTTGTATCTGAAGGTTGTTTTTGATGAAAAAGATCACCTGCCTAATTAGAATCTGAGTATCCTACCAAGATAATATTTTCCCCCTAAGTAGTATACGTCATTGATTTAGGTGCCTCTAACATAATGAATCATCCTCTTTGATTCTTGCATACATCTAGAGACAATGCCAAGAACAAATGATTAATCTGGTTTGGTATGAATTAATTAGATCAAGATTGTAACCTATTTGGTGATAAAGGGTACCATCAACTAAGGGAGTGGAGAAATAGAAAAATAACTTGAATCCATAGAGGAAGGGAGTGGGAGATGGCTTAAAATCATCCATGTTAAGCCTAGAAAGAACATCAAGGGCATACTTGGGTTGAGAAATGATGATCATTATGTCAGACTTATGAGGTTCTTGCATACATCTAGAGACAATGCCAAGAACAAATGATTAATCTGGTTCGGTATGAATTAATTAGATCAAGATTGTAACCTATTTGGTGATAAAGGGTACCATCAACTAAGGGAGTGGAGAAATAGAAAAATAACTTGAATTCATAGAGGAAGGGAGTGGGAGATGGCTTAAAATCATCCATGTTAAGCCTAGAAAGAACATCAAGGGCATACTTGGGTTGAGAAATGATGATCATTATGTCAGACTTAGTGATCTGAATCCCAAGGAAGTAGTGAATAAAATCCAATCCAGATCATGGAGAATTTATTCGCTAAGGAAGTATTGATAGAATTAATGATCGAGGAAGATATTCTTGTAATCAACAATTCATCGACGTACAAAAATAAGATAAGCGTGGACTCATCTTGCCACAAAATGTAAACATTTGGGTCAGAGTGACACCTCGTGAACTAGGAAGTGATAAGAAATGAGTCCATCTTTGCATATAATGGTTGAAGGGATTATTTGAGGTCATGAATAAACTTCTTAAGTCTACAAATAAGGGAGGAATATTAGACATAACGTGACAGCTGTTCTATATAGATTTCTTCCTCTAGGTCATAGTGAAGGAAGGAACTCTTAACATTTATTTAGTGAACATCCCATCTATTGCAGCACATATGGATAGGGTCAATCCAATAGAATACATCTTAATGATGGGATAAAAGGTCTCAGAATAATCGATTCCAAGAATTTGGGGTAAACCCTTTGCTACAAGTCACATCTTATACTTTTTGACGTTCCCAAAGACACTATACTTGTTTTGATATATTCACCTACACTGAACCATATTTCCTCCCTTAGGAAAGATTTTGAGATTAGAAGTTTGATTCTTAATGAGAGATAAAAACACATCCTCCATGGTAGAATCTCACTCAATAATCCCATTAGCCTCCTAAAAATACTACAGATCGAAAACATAGGAGAAAAATGTATGGGACCCATCAAATGCTAAATAAGTTTATCTCTCATCTAAAGGATCCCCTGTCAAATCACCAACACTCTGAACTGTATTCCTAGCCTATTAGGTACTAGGAGGATAATCAGGATCATAATCTATTGAATTATCACTTGAGTGAGAGGGGAAAAATTATTTGTCATCACTACTATCATAAGAGGTAGATATAGGAGTGGGACAATTAGGAGTGAGAGCCTCATCAAAATCATCATAAGAGTCTGAATCACGGTCAGAGATGGGCATAGTGACCTATGTGGGTGCAGAATTAGAAGTAGGAGACGTCTCTTATAATTTCACACTTATCTCGATATAGAGCTCATGAATGTTAGAGTTTTAAAGTCTATAACCCTTCACACCTTTTGGATACCCAATAAAGATACAAGGTTTGGATTTTTGTTCCAAGGGTTTACATTTCTTGTTAGGTATTTGAGCCATGGAAGTGTTGGTTTATTAAACGTGCACCCGCATCTCAGATGTCAGAAAGGGCCAAGGGGTATGAGACCACAATGGAACCATCCCCAAGTTGTGGGAGCTTGCGAGATTGGGATGGATCTTCGGAGAAGGCCGGTTCCTCTATTTATTTTTCCTACTACCTGCTACTCTTAGTGCTAAAAGGGAAAACTATGCTAAGAATTCCAAGGGACTGGGGAAAAGAAGGATAACATGAATTAAACTACACTGAAAGGTGATAGCACTAGAAAAGAGGGGTGAACACTATCTGTTTTGAGTGAGAATGATAAGGAATGCATGAAAGGAGGCTAGGCACGACTAGCACAAAAAAATACACATTCACCAGATCGTTCTCATGGAACACAACCAAGTATGGAACTGCAAGGGACTTAAAATAGCATAACAATACACAATACAAGAGAAGAGGCAAGATGAAGGAGTGCAAACATGTTAGGACATGGAATAGTCATAAAACGATGCTTCTATTACTTCCAAAAATGCACATAACTATTACAATGATAAGGAGGCCGATATCCACATGCAAGAACCAAACATGGAAGTATGCAACTCAAAATATAGAAAATATGGAGTCCTTAGCAACATGCGTAAGGATCCAGAGTGTCCAACCCTTTACAATGAGCCCTACCCCCTCCTTCATAGATTCATCCCAGAGGGAAGAAGGAGAGAGAGAAGCAGGAAAACTAATTCAAAGCTCAATCACCATCATTAATGCCTCCTGCAAATCCACCCCAAATCTATTGTTCCTTGCATAAATTACTTGTTTGGCACCACGAAGGAGTAGGAATGGTGGATCAGATCAAATCTGATCTAGTTATTGGGGCAAATAGATCCTATATTAAAGGAATGAAAGTTTTTCTTCATTTTTTCTCCACTTAACCTCTCCAAAATTAAATTTTAATATCTCCATGGCATAAATGAGG
Source organism: Taxus chinensis (assembly GCA_019776745.2). Taxonomy (NCBI): domain Eukaryota; kingdom Viridiplantae; phylum Streptophyta; class Pinopsida; order Cupressales; family Taxaceae; genus Taxus; species Taxus chinensis. Next base: position 796,408,338 of record CM034150.1, read on the forward strand.
CCGAGATCTTTCCAACGGTGCTAGATTTGTCATATTTCGAGAATTGAGTCAAAAGATATGCTCATTTGAAATTTGAATCGGGTCCGTACAAAAAGGTAGGAACCAGCTACCAAAACAGGCCCCCTTTTGAAACCAGACACGTGGAGGGCTGGCGTATGTCCAAGGGAAGCCTTTGTATTTTTCTTTTGAAGTTGTGTCAGGCTGACACGTGGCTGCTTCCACGGATCACTCATTTTCTTCATGTTTTGGCTAAGTCTTTTTCTCGGCATGGTCATATATCTAACCAAAGACACGTAGTAACTTGGTGCTAGTTTGGAAACCCTTCCCCAATTTTTCTCTTGAATTAGCACCATGCTGACAATTAGCATCCTCTATTGGCGTGTCTTAATGCTTTGAATATTCAACCCTGACCCTGTCCTTTTATGAAACCGGTCACATGGAGGCTCCATGCTCATTTAGAAACCCGCTTAGAATTTTTCCTTTGAAGGAGCATCGGGTTGCCACATGGAAAAAAGGTGAACACATGGAATGTGGGCACAAGGGAGAAGTGGAAGAAAGAGGCAAAGAGGGGCACGCACGAGAGGAAGGCATACTTGCAGAAGGTAAGTATGAAAACAAGACGTGGGAATTCAACTAAAGGAAGCCGCACGGAGGGAGAAAGAAAAGAGGATGCGAGAAAGAAATGATTCTGGGTAAGTGTGCAAGAGGAATGCCAGGGACTTAGTGTATTGGAAGGTAAGTCTGTAGAGGTTTGCATAAGGAGTGCACGAAAAGATAGGAGAGAAATATGGTGTGTAGGAGGAAGATGCACGCGAGGGAAAATGGAAGGAGATAGAAGAATGTGAAGGGGAACAAGAAGGCATGCAAGGGTGTGCAGAGGGACTGAAATTGTGCCAAGGTGTTTAAAAGAACAATCTTAAGTGCACACAATCTAAAATGTGAAACACCAAAGTCAAGATGAAAATATAAGTTATCCAGATAATTAGGAGAGTTATTTGGACAACAGTTTTAGTGAATTTCAAGGGCCATCTACCTGCTAGATGAAGAGGCCAATTTCCTTAGAAATCCATTGGACATGAAGTCAGGTGCTTAATTTTGAAAATCTAGTCTGTAACTTGAAGAACACCCTGGAGTCACTTGAAGTTGTCTAAACTTTGAACTGAACTTCACAACTGATGAGAGAAGCTTTGCATTCTAGAAGTAACAAAAGAGCACACACAGGAAGCAAGTGAGGGGAAGTAACTATGTACAAACAAATAATGTGGGCAGAGGACACTTGGAGGAATTGAAACTAGTTTAATATATATAACATGATGTAGCAAACCTAATGGAATGGTTTGAGATAGATCCCATTTACTGGGATTTATAGTGCGCTTCCATTTGGATGAGTTAACTCTAAAGAGTTAGATTCTTTACATGACTTAATGATGTATGGGCCACTCCAAAGTGCATCAGACTTTGAATGGCACCCTGGTTTAGCTCTGTCAGCATCCCATTTTAGAACCAGGTCCCCAACTTTGAAAGCTTGAGGCCTAGCCTTTCTATCAAACCATTTCTTTGTTGTTTGCTGATGTTGTTCTAGCTTGATAATGTCAGAGTTTCTGATCTCTTTGAGGAGAACCAGCTTTGTCATCCTAATTTATCTCTAATCTGTGCCCTCAAATTCTAGCTGTTGGGCAAGCACCAATGAATTTAGTTCTAGTGTCAAAGGAAGGGCAGCCTACTTACCATAGACAAGCTTGTAAGGTGAATTTTATATTGCCTTTTTTACTGTGATTCTATCTGCCCAGAGTGCGTGCAAGACCTTCGTATGCCATTGTCTTTGGCTAATGTTCATTTTGCGCTTCATGATTATGATCATGTTCTTGTTTGTTGATTCTACCAGACTGTTTCCCTGAGGGTAATAGTTGGAAGAGGCTTTCAGGTAAATTCCCAGACTTAGAGCCCAATCAGTGATTTTAGCACCAAAGAAGGCCTTTGCATTATCAGAGATAATGGTTTGAGGAATGCCAAACCTTGTGACTAAACCTTCAAGAAATTCAAGGATGACTACCTCAGTTGATTCCTTAAGTGTGAAAACTTTTGTCCATCTGGTGAAGTAATCGGTAGCTATCAGCACCCATTTATGTCTAGCAATTGAAAGTGGATTGATCATACCTATGAAGGTGAGACCCCATTGCGAAAAAGTTTGATCTGCTTGGATTGGTAAGAGGGGAAGCACTGCCAATATTTTCTTTTCTACAAAGAAAGCACACTCCTTGCATTTTGAGACCCACCTACGTGCATCTGCAAACAAGGTAGGCCAAAAGATACCTGCCATTATGATTTTCATTGATGTATTTTTGGTAGAGAAGTGTCCACCAGAGAATCCATCATGAAATTCTCCTAACACTTTCTTATTCTGTACATCGTTGATACATCTTAACAACACACCATCTAGATTTCTTTTGAAGATAATTCCATCAATCAGAACATAAGGGATAGATTATAACCTCAGATGCCTTCTCTTTGCTTTGTTCAAACTAGGAGGGTATGCACCCTTTGAAAGTATTGTGATCATGTCCTTCGTCCAGTCACGTACGCCGGGGTCTATATTTTTTTCATGTTATACATGTAGGAGGTCTTCATCCATAAATAATGAAGCCTCAAGTTCACTCTGCACATCCTCAGTAATCTACTTGTAGAGTGAACTACCTCTTACCAAATTTTTGGCGTTAATAGTCACATCATATTCCATGATTTTTGTCACCCATCGCACTCTCTTCTCACTGATTTATGCTCCCATGATGAAGTCTCTAACAAATGAGTGGGAGACTAGCACCTTGATGTTATTTTTGGCAAGCATGGTCTTGAATTTCTTGAGCACGCGCATGATGGTGAAGACCTGCTTCTCCATGTGGTTGTATTTCAATTCATAATCTTTTAGCGTCTAGCTGAAGAAATCCACTAGATGTTCCAACCCTTGTTTGTTTTCTTGTGTTAGGACATTAGCAATGCTTACATCATCACCATAAGCATAAAGGATGAAATCCTTTGAGTAAAATTTGGATTGATGAGTGTTGGCTCCCAAGCAATCTCTTTCTTGATCTTGCTGAAGATTTCTCTTTCTTCTACTGTCCATCTAAAGGCTATGTCCTTTTAGAGGATGAGGGTGATGGGCTGAACCAATCCCACAAAGTTAGGGATAAAACACCTAACAAAGTTAATCTTGCGAAGGAAGGACTGTAAGGCCTTTTTGTGTGCCAGCAGGAAAAGGGATAGGATGATTGAAATGCACTCAGGATAAATCATGATACCATCTTTTGAAACCACACAGCCCAAGATCTTTCCCTGAGCCACCACAAAATTGCACTTCTTGGGGTTAAGACATACCCCAAATTCCTTGCATCTCTCAAAGACATTTTCTAGGTGCACCATGTGATCTGCACCTTGCTTTGAGAAGACAGTTAAATCATCCAGGTAAACCAAGATTAACTCATTGATGTAACCTTTGAAGGAAATATCCTTAGCACGCTGAAACCTTGAACCCGCATTTGACAAACCAAAGGGAATTTTATAGTACGCATATGTTCCCCACTTGGTTGTAAATGTTGTTTTGAATTGATCCTCTTCCTTGACCAGGATCTAGTTGAAACCCAAATACCCATCTAGCATGGAGAACCTTTGTACGCCAACCACAATGTGTAGAATCTGCTCCATTGAAAGCAAAGGATAATGATCCTTTAGAGATGCCTTATTCAAATCTCTGAAATCAACACAAATTCTGATTTCACCATTCTTCTTACGTACTGGAACCATATTTGCAACCCAGGTAGAGTATTTGATAGGAAAGATAATTTTTGCCTCAATGAGTTTTGATAGTTCCTTTCTCATGAGGTGCTTTATCTTTGGATTGACTGGCCATTGATTTTGTCTGATGGGCTTGATACCAGGATCAAGGTCAATGAAGTGTTGAGAAACACTTGGATCAAAACCTTTGAGGTCTTCATACTCCCATGATAAAATGTCACTGTATTTTTTATAGAGAGAGATGAAGGCCTATTTTTCTTCATGCACACAAGTCCTGCTGAGCAATAACTCCTTTCCACGTGCAATAGTAATGGAGGAGCAATATTCTTACGTGGCACGCATATATCTTTATTCACCTTTGAAATCATCATTAGGGCTGAATATTTTATCTAAGGTGACCAACCCTTTACGTAACTTATTTTTCTTCAGCTGTATTACTTGGTCACCACAGCTGGCATGGAGTTTAGCTTGCATACTTGATGAAAATTTAGTTTCATTTTGGATAAACTAGACAATCTGTGCATCACTGTCAAACACTTGTTAGCTGGTGTTATTATCTAGAATGGATGGTCTGATCACCATATTAATGTGATGAGTGTTTCCTTTGACAAAGTCCTCAGCAAGAGAAAATTGTGAACTCAGCGCGGCCATTTGGTCATCCTCTTTGTTCATTCTACATAGGACTACCTACAGATTAAGGGCATCAAATCTCTCAAGTAGGTCCCAAAATCTATGTTTATAAGCTTTGATAAACTTATTGTTTGTATGGCATTTGTTGGTGACTTGATGGATGACCAATTCTGTGTCCCCAAATATTTGTAGTGTCTTAATTTTCTTCTTCTCAGCAATGAGCAAGTCATGCACTAGCACTTCATATTCTACTACATTTTTATGCACAAAGAATAATTTATCATCTTTAGGGGAAATGAGAACCACTCTTGCTCTGGTGATGTTTCTTCTTCTGGATCCATCAAAATATAACATCCATAGACTAGTTTGAACTTTTTCTTTCATGAGCACACGTTGAAGCATAACATCTTCTTCTAGATTGCAATAAGTACCAAGCCCAGTTTCATAGGATTCCAGTTATTCATCATAGGGATAAAATTTGTGATGCCGTTCCACCCATTCATCAAGCAATAGGTCTAGAACAAAGGGTGGAAGAGACTGTTCTTTAGGAACTGAAACTTGTTCTTCCTAGATAAGACAATTGGCTTAGAGAGGGGATGGGACATATGGCTCTACATGATAAGAAAATATAGGCTTAGCTTGTACGGAAAACTGAGTACCATACCTTGTCCTGAGTAACATATGAGACCAATCAGAAGATAAGTAACCACCCACTTTGGTAGTAAATTCTCTTGATAAACATAGGGAAAACAAAGGAGGAAGGTCAATAATTGACACATCTTGAGTAATTGTTAGGCTTGGACATGCATGGAGGGTTAACTCAAGATCCTTGACGACTCCTAAGGTGGTTACAATTGATCCATCAAGTTATAGTACTCCTTTATACAAACGGCTATATTTCAGACCTAAGACATCAAGTATCTTCTTAGACATAACAGAAGTACTAGCGCCTGAGTCAATCAAGCAGTTATGTACTAGGTGTTTGCCTATAATCAAGGACATATAAAAGTTTGGGGTTTTAGCAACTTTACTTAATTGTTTCTCCTCTTCTTTGTAGATTTTGACAGAAGTGCATGGATTTTGCATAACCAGGTCAGCACACAGAAGTTGCACTAGAGCTTCATGCAATAGATCCCACTGCGATGGAATGGTCAGGGCATCCCACATTGTGACGTTTATGTTTTTTTTCTTCATCTGGTCAATAATGTTGAATGAAAGCCCCCCCATCTTGTGCATTTTGGGAACAACATCCCTTATTGACTGTTCAAGTGCAGAAGCCTAAATTTTAGCTAGAGAAGAGGCCTGGCCTACCAAAGGATGGGCGCATGCTGCTTTAGAAGGAGCTTTATGCGGGACCTCCTGCATAGGGATTTGAATGATTTTGTTGTAAGAGGTATTTTCTGATTCTTTTTTCTTCTAAAGATCTACTTGTATTGTTGGGACTGTGACCTACGTGCCTGACTCTAATATTATTTTCTTATATCTTGTGTTTTCCACAACTTGAGCGTGTAGTATGTTTGTATCTTCTACATCTTGGTTGATTTCACATAAGTCATCCACATAAAAGAAAATCAAATTGGTTTCCGGAGGATCTTCTGGTCTTTCTGGATTATTTGCTTCATGGCCGCTTGTTGAGGGCTCATGGGATGAAGCATTCTGAATCATGAAGGCTTGGGCGTGTGCGCAACATTAGCACAATGATATTGAATATGAAGCATTTTACAAGGGAAGCACCATTTTGACTCTTGTGCCAAATTTTTCTGAACTGGAACAAGTGCCTGGCTTACACTGGGTGCTAGGAAAGAAGGTGCGGGAGGGACAACTTAGAAGGGAAGATGTGCATTAGGCTGCCATCTATCATTCTGCTGGTTGGGCGTGTATCTTTGATTTCCATATTGATTCCACCAAGGCTGATTCCTTTGGCCATGCACCTGATTTGAATTGCCTCTATAAGTTTACGCCTGTTTCTTTTCCAACGAAATGACCTTGTTTGAAAAATTTCTGATCACGACCTTCATTTCTTCATTTTCCTTTTGTTTTGATGGAGAATAGGATGTTGTGGCAACCAGTTGTGTGATCTGCTCAGGAGTAGGAATAGAGGCTATAGAAGGCTGGGGTGCTTGCAACATTTCTGGGAACAAGGGCATAGGTAGTTTGGGAGCTAATTTTCCCACCTTAATAAGACTATTTTTTGCCCTTACTATAGTACTATAAGTGGCTGGTAAGATTCTACCTCCCATAGATTGTATCGTAATTGAAATATCATTGTTGAGCACCTTCCGATAATAAAGGAAAGCATGTTGGGCTGTAGGTCTTACCACAAGAGGGATTCTATCCCAAGTCTTATAAAATCTGATGTTGAAATCAGTCATCTTCTCATTGGGCACCCTCCTTGTTGTTGTCAGTTTCTCCACCAATGATAGGTGATCTGACTTGTCTTTGAAATATTACATAGAGTTGTTCCCAGCTCATCCCAAGTGCTAATAGATCCAAGTCTTAAGCCTCAGTACCATTGAAGTGCTTTACCTTTGAAAGAGGTTGCAAACAGCCTAATTGCTACATCATTATGTGTGATCAGATAGAGTGAACAAACATTTTCTACATCTTGGATATGCTCCTAAGGGGTGATTTGATTCTCACCAGTAAAGTAAGGAATACTTTTGAGTGCGCCATTTGGCATATCATATTGCATGGCCAGGAGTAAGGGACTCCCTCCATCAAAGTTTGCAAAGCTTCTTAATTAAGGAGGTTGTTGATCCACCATTGCAGGGCACGCAGGTTGTGTGTTTTGAGGAGCAGTTGAATGGGCATGGCACGCTGGAGATAGAGATGTACACTCAAGATGTCTGGGATGAACTCTTCCCAGGAATAGCTAGAGGTACTGAAAAGAATCTTCAGCTACTGCACTTCTTCTTATGTGCACCCTTCTCATGAAAGGCACTCAAGACTACCGAAACATATATCTTAAACATTGGGAGTCACCAGATGTGTTTGAAATAAGCCTCTTCAAAGGCTAAAACAATAATTTTACACACCAGAACTTAGAGATATGAAATTTGAGCTTTCAATGTTGTCCCACCGAGCGTGCCAGAAACTGGTGGTTGCTCAAACATGCACCCATGTCTCAGATCTTGGAGAGGGCCCAAGGTGTCTAAGACTATAATGGATTCATCCCCAAGTTGTGGGACCTTGCAAGCTTGGGACGGATCTCCAGAGAAGGCCGGTTCCTCTATCTAATTCTGATACTACTGCTACTCCTAGTGCTGAAAGGAAAAACTAAGATAAGAATGCCAAAGGACCAGGTAAAGAAGGATAACATGAAGTAAACTACAGTAAAAGGTGGTAGCACCAGAAAAGAGGGGTGAACACTATCTATTCTAATCGAAAATGATAGGGAATGCATGAAAGGAGGCTAGGCATGAGTAGCATAATGAATTACGCATTCACCATATCGTTCTCATGGAACACAACCAAGTATGGAACTGCAGGGGACTTGAAATAGCACAACAATACACAATGCAAGAGAAGAGGTAAGAAGAAGGAATATAAACATGTTAGGATAGAGAATAGTCACAAAACGATGCTTCTATTACTTCCAAAAATGCACAGAACTGTTACAATGATAAGGAGGCTGATATGCACATGCAAGAGCCAAAAATGGAGGTCTACAACTCAAAATATAGAAAATATGGAGTCCTTAGCAGTATGTGTAAGGATCCAGAGCGTCCAACCCCTTACAATGAGCCCCAACCCCTCCTTTATAGATTCAACCCAGAGGGAAAAAGGAGAGAGAGAAGTGGGAAAAATAATTCGAAGCTCAACCACCATCTTTAATGTCTCCTGTAAATCCACCTCAAAATTTTCATGTCTACATTTATTACTTGTTTGGTGCCTCAAAGGAGGAGGAATGATGGATCAGATCAAATCTGATCTAGTTGTTGGGGGTAAATAGATCATGTATTAATGCCACGAAGACGTTTATTCATTTTTTCCCCGCCTAACCTCTCCAAAATTAAATTTTTAGATCTCCATGGTATAGACAAGGCCGACAACTTTCCAATGGTGTCAGATTTGTCGAATTTTGAGCACTGAGTCAAAATATATGCTCATTTGAAATTTGAATCGGGTTTGTACAAAAAGGCGGGAACAAGCTAATAAAATGGGCCCCCTTTTGAAACTGGACACATGGAGGGTTTGCGCATGTCTGAGGGCAGCCTTTGTATTTCACTTTTGAAGTTGCGATGGGATGACACGTGGCTGCTTCCAAGGCTCGTTCAGTTTATTCATGATTTGGCTAAGTCTTTTTCTCGGCATGGTCATATATCTGACCGGGGACACGTGGCATCCTAGTGCTAGTGTTGAAACCCTTCCCTAATTTTTCACTTGAATTAGCGTCATACCGACACATGGAATCCTTTGCTAGCCTGTCTAAATGATTTGACTATTTAACCCTAACCCTGTCCTTTTATGAAATCGGATGAGTGGAGGCTTCGCGCTCATTTAGAAACCCTCTCAGAATTTTTCATTTAAAGGAGCTTCAGGTTGCCACGTGGAAAGAAGGTGAACGCACAGAATGTGGGTGCAATGGAGAAGTGCAAGAAAGAGGTGAAGAGGGGCGCGCACGAGAGGAAGGCATACTTGCAGAATGCAAGTATGAAAAGAAGACGTGGGCATTCAACTAAAGGAAGGTACGCAGAGGGAGAAAGAAAAAAGGACGTGCAAAAGAACTTAGTCTAGGTAAGTGCACAAGAGGAATGTCAGGGACTTAGCTGATGGGAAGGTAATTCTATAGAGGTGTGCGCAATGAGTGCACAGTGGGATACGAGAGAAAGTGGGCACGCAGGAGTAAGGTGCTTAAGGGAAAATGGAAGGAGATAGAAGAATGCGAAGGGGAGAAAGAAGTCATGCAAGGGCATGTAAAGGGACTACAACTGTGCCAAGGTGTTTAAAAGAACAATCTTGAGCATGTGTAATCTGAAATGTGAAACACCAGAGTCAGGATGAAAATATAAGTTATCCAAATAACTAAGAGAGTTATTTGGATAACAGGAAGTATAACCGAAGACACGAAATTAATCGACATCATGTTTTCATCCATATCAAACCTAAAATGGTTTCATCCCTTTTACTAATTTGTGTGGAATGAGGTTCTGAATGTAGCAATCATAGTTCATTTCTTCTTCCTAATATTGTGGTCAAAGGGATTTGGATTAAATCATACATTTGACCATATCCTTAAGGGTTTTATTCTCCCTTTCTATAACTCCATTTTGTAAAGGACTGCAGATAATTGTATGCTCTAAATCAATACCTTTGGAGATGTAAAAATAAAAAAAATGTTTCTCACATACTCCCATCTATTTCTAAGAAACTTGATATTTAGCTTGTTTCTCAATGAGATCTTGAAGTTTTGAAAGAGTTTTAAATCTTAATATTTATATTTTAGAAAATTCAACCAATTATAGCGTGGATAGTCATCAATGAAGGGTATTGAGCACTAGTAAATGAAGGAGATCGTAGAGGGCCAAAGATGCCACTATGGACTAACTCCAAGGTATGAGAATCTCTCCAGGATTTTCCCTTGCCAAATATATCTTCAGGGTGCTTCCCAAGGGAAAACACCTCACAAATAACCTTTGAAAAAATGATGTGAGGAAATCCATTGACCATCTCATGTTGGCTTAATTTCTCAAAGTAGCGATAATTAAAATTTCTAAACCATTTTTTTCATAACTTACTAACATCATCAGTGTGAGTCAATAAGGAGGTTAGAGAAGATTTAGGAGTAAAGTGGGAAAAGGTGTACAATGGGATATGGTGGTCTTCCTTTCCCTTTGCAACTGTAGAATCACTATGCAACTCTCTAATGATCACAAAATTAGGGTTGAGTTCCACGCACATCCCTCGGCCAGTATGGGTGATGTGATAGACTAATAATACGTTTTTGGAATGTTGGTGAACACTAACGACATCATTGAAGGTTCTACCATATACTTCCACTTATCCACTACGAGCCATTATGATAGAAGTATTGTCACCTAAAGTTATTTGGAACATGTTGCAAGGTTCCATGTCGAAAAAATTAATGTGAGAGAAACCCATGTGGTGTGAAGCACCAGGATGTATAACCCATATTAATGAAGGATCTACTCTAACTATGAGAGATTTATTATACCTATGCATTATCTTCAACATTTGCACCAAGACAAGATGAAGGTCATCCATAGTTACCGTAAAACATATCAATGTTAAAACATAAGAGGGGATGACCTCTCAATTGAATATAAATACATATAGAATATTCCACTACGAATATAGAGGAGGTCGGCCTAAACATGATCATATAAATTGTCTTATCTATTATGGAACGATGCAATTTTCCCTGAATAATGGAGATTCAAAAATGATTTTGTTTGGAAAGCAATAAGTGGTCTCTAGCACAAAAATAAACTTCTTTCTATTCACATAATCCTGAATTCTTATTACTCTAAACATATTGTTCAAGGATGCTCCAAAACATTCACAAGTGTATCTTAGGAATACATTACTACAATGACTCAATATTGTTAGCTCCAAACCAACTGTACTACCATCTTCAGATAGATTCTTCTACTACCTCGAGACTAAACATTCTACAAGCTATGGACAGAAACACTTTTAGGTCCAACCCATTATACTTCAAGCTCCTTAATCATTTGCATCATTAATAACTCTGAGGCCACGTCAGACTTCGAATCTATAGGAACAAACTCAAAATCTATAAGAAGAGACTTTAAAGCTACATGAAGAGACCTAAAAGCTATAAATGATATACTTTAATCAATGAAAACTCTTCAAACAATATCCTTTGTTTGCTAGCTCCTTTAGCATCATTTGACATCAATAACAATTATTCCAACACAAATGTTACATATTACTTCACCTTTGATAGAATATGATTTTGGATTATTCTTATACCATGTGGGTTCATTAGCAAGGCAATATCTAAGCACGTTCATTCATATTGAGGTAATTAAAATTGATAAAAGTAAAGTCAATATATGGGTAGACATTAGGGAGTGAAAGGTATTAACTTATTAATATTTTGAATTAGGTATTGGGGTAGCTTAGGGAGGTGGGCTAGAGAAGAGTTAGGGTTAATTTTAATATAAAACTAAAGCATTTGAACCCTAGTTTTTAAAGCTAAATAACTTAAAACTACACAAAGGTTTGTGGTCATAAAGTTATATAATAAAATGTTATTAAATAAGGAAATATGAATTAGGAGATTTTTAAAAAAGAAGTAATAAGATGGTAGAAAACTAAGATTGAGTATGTTTTTCAACACAAATGTTATTATTTCACCATATTAATTATTTGAAGAAATATTGATAAATGGTTAAAGATTAACATTGAGGTAATTGGTAATAAGGTCTTAAATTGCTTCAACTTCTCTTTCTAAAGAAAAGACATATTAAAAAAAAATTGAGTGGGACACACGATGTAAAAATTTGTTTGATATATTAGGGTATAAATAAAAAGGGGTAACTAAAATTATAATGGAAAAATGGGTAAGTATGGTACATGAAACAATAGGGGGTTTTTCTATTCTAATAATATAATAGGAGGGGGTATTTTGATTCTAATAATTGTTATAACACCCCCTCCCAATATATTATTAGAATCAAAATACCTCCTATTGTTTCATGTACCATACTTACCCTTTTTTCCATTATAATTTTATTTACCCCTTTTTATTTATATCCTAATATATCAAACAAATTTTTATATCTTGTTTCTCACTCAATTATAATTTTCTTAATATGTCTTTTCTTTAGAAAGAGAGTTTGAAGCAATTTAAGACCTTTTTACCAATTACCTTAATGTTAATCTTTAACCATTTATCAATATTTCTTCAAATAAAATTATGGCATAACTTAAAATGTCTTTAGACATGAACTTAAATCAATAATATTGAATGAGGTATTAAGTATTAATCAGAATGAAAAGTTAAAGCCCTAAATATTTTTAATTTATTATTTTCTTTACACTAAAAAGTTTAGTTGAAAGAGTCCATAAATTGCTAAAACATTTCAATTAGTAAAATTCTAAACCCTATTAAAACATTTCAATTCGAAAGATTCAAGAAAAAATTATATAGGTTGACATTAGTGAAGAAGTAGACCTAGAGAACATCTAATCTAAAAGAATGTTGAGAAATTATATGAATAGAAATCTTATAGAATAGTATAGTCAAAGAAGAAAATAAGCACATTGTTTAACCTAAAACTTGCATCACGAGCACGTTTAGTTGGGTAAAATTTGAATACAACGAATGTGGATGCTCTTTAAATGAAGTTTTTAAACATCAATTGACTTTTTATATAGTTGGTCAAATTTGTGTTTATCTAGGATTCCATTATTGTTTGGTAGGATTCCATAATTACCGTGGTATAAAATTATGGAAAACGATAGAAAGAGTTGGTAATATTCACGAAATCCTTTGCACAAGCCATGCACACGTTTGTTTATATCAATAAACAATTTCTTTACCCAAATCGACCTCCCACCACTCCCAAAATATATACGGAGATAGACCTCCTTGACCTCTCACCTCAATGTAATTTGGAGAACAAGAAAGTGGAGGTGAGAAACGCAGAAAGTGAAATTTGATATTCATTTTCTTGAATTTTAATAAGTGTAAGATTTCTTGTAGGTTTGAAGGTCGAGCTTGGGTTCTTTGCAATTGCAGATTTAGGCTAAAGTTTAAATTTATAAGAACTATTAGTAATTGAAATAAGAAATAAAGGTTAGCCGGTAATTTTATTGGTAAAGTTGTTAGGTTCACAAAATATTTATCAATAGTTAATTATTTTAATTGTAAAGATCATAAGTGGTAAAAAGGATGAGATATAAAATATATTAATGCAATGTTTATTAAGATTAGTAATCGCACTTGAAATGTACGATGGAAACACCAAAGGGGATCTTTTAAACATTTGAAATTGGAGGGAGAGGAAGAGGGGTGAAGAGAAAAACGTTTGAGGGTGGAGAACTCCAAGGGCGAGGAAAGTGGAATGGGGAACCCATGTGAAACTCTCCCCTCCACCAAACACAAGACATTAATGTCATTTTTGTGAAGGATAAAATGTGTGGCATGTATTTCAGCGAGGGAAATGTTGGTGAAGATATCTGAAGAACACAAGGATTGGACGAAAAATATTGTCAAAATGAATAATTGTTGGATCCTCTAGCAATTGAACATAGAAGAGAAAGGTAGATTTTATCTATTAATCAAGGTTTAATATTATTTTATTTCATGGCATCAAGGTTTTCGATTGGACAACATTTAATATGATAATCATTCTATGGATGAGAATGTGAAGGTATGGCCAATAAAAACAATGTTTTTTGTTTAGCAAATTAAAAAAAATTAACAACCTTGAACGTAGATAAAGTCATAAAAATACTTGAGAAATATGAGTTAAAAAGAGTTTATATTAAATCACAATTCTTTAGATAAACATCATGAAAAGGAAACGTAAAAAAAATCCAACCATGTAGATAGAGGAAACATAAGAGAACTATTTTTGAATATACAAAAAAGAAAATGTAAGAGAACATGTAGGAAATAACAAATTTATGAAAAATGAGAGGTGGGCAAAGAAACAAGTTTGTGAACTATTTTTTAATACATGACCTCTTAGAGGTAGTTTGGGGGAATAGTCTAAATATATTTGCAGCAAAATGTAAATAAGACATTAATGTATGAGAAATATCAAGAACAGTAACTTACAGAAAAGGAAACCTGAGTAGAGTAGCGATTCATGCCTCTTTATCTTTTCTTATTTTTACATGAGGTCCAAGTGACATTTTTGGAGAAGTGGTAAGAAGAGAAAGGAGGCAAGATTCAAAGGTCTTGAAGGGAGGGAACGCTAGAGATAGTTGTGAAAGTAAGGCCATGTCTTGCTGATGTGCCAACGTCAATTGTCTCTTTGTGCAAAGTAAGCCCTTGTGATTTATGGATTCTGAAATCCTAGGCCATTTTCATCAATAGTTGCATGGGAGACCCTCTTGCAATCGGAGGCATTAGAACATGCAATGAATTATTTGTATCCCAACAAGGTCCAATGTACCCTTCTGATTTGATCACAACAAACAGTGGAAGCTTTTGGAGAGAGGTGGAGTTCTTCTAGATGATGTTGATAACTGTGTAAATTGCATTGTTGACAAGGCTAGCCTGAACCCATAAATTAGTCATAAGTATACATTTTTGTTGTTTGTAAAGATGTATTTATGTTGGAGTTTAGCATTGTCTTCTTCTCCAGATTCGTTGTGTTTGGTAACATGTGTAGTTGATCGGGCCATCTAAAGATTCAACGATTTAAGCATATGGAGATTGTGTCGATCAACTAGCTCATTCCTAGTAAATAAATGGGACACAGATTTGAAAATATGAAGATCTTCTGAAAGGTGTGTATTTTTTCATGACATAAGGCTCTCCTAATCTTCAATGAGAGGATTTGCATCTCAAACGTGTAGCAAGATTTCACGAAATTGAGCTTGGGCATGATTTCGATCCTGTTGATGAAATATGGTCCACAATAGGATAGAGGTGGGAAATTTCCTCCAAATTCTAATGCCATAGGAGTGACTTAAATATAAAGGAATGTCATTCATAGAAGGAAATTCACCAAGTTCATCAATAAGAAAGATAGATCTATTACCAAATACGGATGTTTTGAAATGAGGAAAAGCTTCACGAAGGTGATAGTCTACCATAACAAACAATTTGGGGCCATTGAAGCTCATCTTGTCAAAGAGTATATATTCAATATATACTCTTATATTTAAAAATATTGGCCATCTAATGGTTTTATTTCTTTGATCATTATGTGCAAAGAAGCATGTATGGTCAATACTGAAATTTTGAATGATGTGACAAGAGTTGGTGTTAGTAATCGAAGGGGTGGTTTTGTTTCCTTGTTTGTGGGTGAGAGTGCCAACCTTATTGCATTAATGAGATATGATTTCCATGTCCTTGTGGTAACTTGAATTATCAATTTTAGTGGAGGCAGCTGGTCTCCGAGCAAGAAATGGTGTAAAATAGTATCATAAGAAAGTTCTTGTTCTGGCTAGAGAGGCCACGAAGGCTAAAATGGAGTTGAGTGATTTAACCTGATATTTTCTAAGCCCTCGTTAGCCTAAAAAGGAGAAAAAATAATTTCTTATAGAGGGAGAGGAATTTTATTTCATTCCCAACAATGGTGAATATCTAAGTCTCATTGGCCAAACATATCAATACAATCCAAGCTCATAAAAGTTCCCATCCATATAAATAATCAAATGTCCTTGTATTATCTTCTCCATTTGATGTCTCTTGGAATGAGAGTTTGATATTATTAGAATCAAAATACCCCCTATTGTTTCATGTACCATACTTACCCATTTTTTCATTATAATTTTATTTTCACCTTTTTATTTATACCCTAACATATCAAACAATTTTTTATATCATGTTTCCCACTCAGTTATTATTTTCTTAATATGTCTTTTCTCTAGAAAGAGAGTTTGAAGCAATTAAGACCTTATTACCAATTACCTTAAAGATAATCTTTAACCATTTATCGATATTTCTTCAAATAATTAATATGGTGAAATAATATCATTTGAGTTGAAAAACATACTCAATCTTAGTTTTCTACCATCTTATTATTTTTTGTTTAAGAATCTCCTAAGTCATATTTCCTTATTCAATAACATATTATAATATACTTTATGACCACAAAGCTTTTTGTAGTTTTCGGTTATTTAGATTTTAAAATAGGGTTCAAATGTTTTAGTTTTATATTAAAATTAACCCTAAATCTTATCTAGCCCACCTCTCTAAGCTAGCCCCAATACCTTATTCAAAATAGTAATAAGTTAATCCCTTTCACCCCCTAATGTCTACCGGTATATTGATCATTTTTTTATCAATTTTAATTACATCAATATGAATGAACGTGCTAGGATATTGCCTTGCTAATGAACCCCCATGGTATAAAAAATAATCCAAAATAAAATTCTATCAAAGGTGAAGTAATCTATAACATTTATGTTGGAATAATTGTTATTGATGTCAAAGGATGTTGAAGGAGCTAGCAGACAAAAAATATTGTTTGAATAGTTTTCATCGATTAAAGTTTATCATTTGTATCTTTGGGGTCTCTTCTTGTAGCTTCAAAGTATCTTCTTATAGATTTTGAGTCTATTCCTATAGATTCAAAGTTTGACGTGGCCTCAGAGTTATCAATGATGAAAATGGTCAAGGATCTTGAAGTATAATGGTTTGGGCCTCAAAGTGTTTTTATCAATAGCTTCTAGCATGTTTAGTCTCGAGCTAGTAGAAGACTATATTTGAAGATGGTAATAGAGTTGGTTTGGAGCTAACAATATTGAGCCAATTGTAGTAATACATTCCTAAGATACACTTGTGAATGTTTTGGAACATCCTTGATCAATATGTTTGAAGTAATAAGAATGCAGGATTATGTGAATAAAAAGAAGTTTATTTGTATGCTAGAGACCACTTATTGCTTTCCAAAAAAAACATTTTTGAATCTCCATTATTCAGGGAAAATTGCATCGTTCCATGATAGATAAGACAATTTCTATGATCATGTTTTGGTCAACCGCGTCTATATTGGTAGTAGAATATTCTATATGCATTTATATTCAAGATAGAGGTCATCCCCTTTTATGTTTTAGTATTGATATGTTTTACGGTAACTATGAATGACCTTAATCTTGTGTTGGTGCCAATGTTGAAAAGAATGCATAGGTATAATAAATCTCTCATAGTTAGAGTAGATCCTTCATCAATATGGGTTATACATCCTAGTGCTTCACACCACATGGGTTTCTCTCACGTTAAGTTTTACGACGTGAAACCTTGTAGCATGTTCCAAATAAAATTAGGTGACGATACTTCCGTCATAATGGTTGGTAGTGGATCATTGGAAGTTGATGGTAGAACCTTTAATGATGTCCTTAGTGTTCACCAACATTCCACTAACGTATTATTAGTCTATCACATCACCCATACTGGCAAATGGATGCATTGTTAGGTTGTGGAGCATGTTTTCATGTGTGAAAGTGTTGAAGACTGTACACTAAGGGTACTTTACACTTTTCACATTGTCTTATCGAGGTTTGGGGCTGGGCCGGGCCCTAAGCGGGGGTTCAGGGGTGTAGCCCCTGAAAAAAAAATTGGGCCTTAAAACGTGCCCGATATATTGGGAAACGTGATTTTCTCATATGGGCGAGTTTTCTGACCCATAGGTTTATGGGACCGGTTTTGGCCCATGGTTTTGATACCCATAGTTTTGTAAAACCACTTAAGCAGTTGTCTATTTATATGATTTTGTGCATATAGTAGATATAATGTAAACATTGCAAATGTGTTTTGAATTCGGATGTGAATTCTGTAGAGTTTGTTGAGCATAGCTCCAAATGGATCTGGGTATTATATTGAGAGAGCAGTGGCTTGTAATAAAATATGAGCAAGTGATTCTTGGTGGACGTAGCCCAAATTGGGTGAACCATATTAAATACTATCTCTTTGTGTATGTTTTATTTTATTTTGCACTTTTATTTTAGATCTATAATATTTTCTACTATTGCGATTCTTTGAGGGATTATTCCGCATATTTTATCCCTTATTTCCTAACATGTGTGTGGAATTCAGCCATAATTTTTTTTATCATTAGAGAATTACATAGTGATTCTACAGTCACAGAAGGAAAGGAATACCACCAGACCCCATTGTACACCTTTTCCCACTTTACTCCCGACTCTTCTCTAACCTCCTTATTGACTCACACTGATGATGTTAGTAGGTTATGAAAAAAATAGTTTAGTAATTTTAACTATGACTACCTTGAGAAATTAAGCCAATATGAGATGGTCAATGGATTTCCTTGCATCATTTTTTCTTATTTGTGAGGTTTTTTCCATTGGGAAGCACCCTGAAGATAAATTTGGTAAGGGAAAATCCTGGAGAGCTTCTCATACCTTGGAGTTAGTCCATAGTGACATCTTTGTCCCTCTTTGATCTCCTTCGTTTACTTGGGCTCAATATCCTTCATTGATGACAATCGACGCTACAATTGGTTCTATTTTCTAAAATACAAATATTAAGATTTAAAAATCTTTCAAAACTTCAAGGCTCTCATTGAGAAACAAGCTAAAAAGTCTATCACGTTTCTTAGAAATAGAGGGGAGTATGTGAGAAACATGTTTGATTATTTTTACACCTCTAAAGGTATTGATTTGGAGCATATAATTACCTATATTCCTTTGAAAAATGGAGTTACAGAAAGGAAGAATAAAAACCTTAAGGATATGGTCAAATGCATGATTTAATCCAAATCCCTTCCACCACCATATTGGGAAGAAGTGGTGAACTATGATTACTACATTCAGAACCTCATTTCACAGAAATTAGTAAAATGGATGAAACCCATTTAAGGCTTGATATGGATGAAAACCTGATGTCGATTACTTTCGTGTCTTCAGTTATACTTCCATGGCTCAAATACCTAACAATAAATGTAAATCCTTGGAACCAAAATCCAAACCTTGTATCTTTATTGGGTATCCTAAAGGTGTGAAGGCTTATCTACCTTGAAACTCTACCACTCATGAGCTCTATATCAAGATAAGTGTTAAATTATAAGAGATGTCTTCTACTTCCACTTCTCCACCCACAGAGGTCAATATGCCCATCTATGACCATGATTCCAACTCTTATGATGATTTTGATGAGCCTCCCACTCATGATCATCCCACTCCTCTATCTACCGCTTATGATAGTAGTGATGACAAATAATTTTTCCCCTCTCACTCGAGTGATAATTCAACAGATTATGATCTTGATTCTCCTCCTAGTACCTAATAGGCTAGGCATACCTTTTAGAGTGGATAGGGTATCCTTTAGATGAGAGAAAAAATTCTTCAACATTTAATGGGTCCCATACATTTTTTTCCTATGCTACCGATTTGCAGTATTTTTACGAGGCTAATGGGATTCTTGAGTGAGATTCTACAATGGAGGATGTGTATTCATCTCTCATTAAGAATCAAACTTGGACTCTCAAAAAAATTCCTAAGGGAGGAAAAATGGTTCATTGTAGGTGGATATATCAAAACAAGTATGGTGTCTATGGGAACTTAGAAAAAGTATAAGATGCGACTTGTAGCAAAGGGTTTGTCTCAGGTTTTTGGAATCAATTATTCTGAGACATTTTATCCCATCATTAAGATGTTTTATATGTTCACTAAATAAATGTTAAGATTTCCTTCCTTCACTATGACCTAGAGGAAGAAATCTATATAGAACAACTTCCAAGTTATGTCCAAGATTCCTCCCTTATTTGTAGAATTAAGAAGTTTATTTACAACCTCAAATAATCCCCTCAAGAATTGTATGCAAAGATTGACTCATTTCTTATCACTTTCGGGTTCACGAGGTGTCACTCTAACCCAAATGTTTAGATTTTGTGGCAATATGAGTCCATGCTTATCTTAGTTTTGTATGTCAATGAATTGTTTATTACAAGAATATCTTCCTTGATCATTAATTCTATCAAGACTACCTCAGTCAATAAGTTCTCCATGACTGGATTGGATTTTTTTCACAACTTCCTTGGGATTCAGATCACTAATTCTGACATGATGATTATCATTTCTCAACCTAGGTATGCCCTTTATTTTCTTTCTAGGCTTAACATGGATGATTTTAAGCCATATCCCACGTCCTTCCTCTATGGATTCAAGTTATTTTCCTATTTCTCCACTTCCTTAGTTGATGGTACCCTTTATTGCCAAATCGGTTGCAATCTTGATCTAAATAATTCATACCAAACCAGATTAATTGCTTGTTCTTGGCATTATCTCTAGATGTATGCAAGAACCTCATGAGTTGTATGGGAAAGAATCAAAGAGGATTCTTCATTATGTTAGAGGCACCTACATCTATTACCCATACTACTTAGGGGGAAAATATGATCTTGGTTGGATACTAAGATTTTGATTAGGCCATTGATCTTCATCATCAAATATCAACCTTCGGATATAACTTGTCCCTTTGTTTGGGTCATATCAGTTGGTCAAGAAAGAAGAAAAAAGTGATTGCAATATGTTCTATAGTGGTTTAATACAAGGTATAAATCAACGATGCCACAAAAGCTATTTAGTTACAAGGAATTATGTTGGAGTTTGGTACTTAGTTCAGGCAACCTACCATCATCTATTGTGACAACCTTAGCATTATCCATATGTAGAAATATAGTTCAACATCAACGAATGAAGAAGATTTATATACACATGCACTTCATCAGGGATTTGTTTCTTGGTGATATAATTTATTTTCAATACTTCTAGACATTAGATCATATTGTATATATTTTTAGAAAACCCTTCATTGAAGCCAAGTTTCTTCACTGTAACTCTCTACTTGGGGTGAGGTATCACTTCTCCATCACATCTATTCATGTTTCTATTCCTCTCTTCTTCTTCTTCTTCTTCTTCTTCTTCTAGAAAGATTGCACTTTATAGATGGGTACCTAATCGGACCTATTTTTTAGGACCCATACAACACATATTTCTTAATTCATGTGGGGGATTCTATTATCAATTATAAGTGGATTTTTTTCCATTGGGTTTCTTCCAATACTTAAGATATTTTTTTTCATATGTACAACATTAGGCATACCTAATGGGACCCATTTCTATTTTTTATTTCCATGCCTCATCGTAATCTTTGTTGAAGGGGGGTGTTGGTGTGAGGGGGTATTATTTAAATTTTATTTCTTTATTAGGTTAGTTACCCTTACCCATGGTGATTCATCTCACTTAGGTGATTCATAGGTCTTAGATGATTCATGAAGGATTTATATGACGTATGAATTTTTTTATCATAAAATCTATCATATGTGTCAATGTGTCATATGTCATATGACAGTTACATTCCATTCTTCGATTGTCACTCGTCTTTCTTATTTTGGAGGTATGAAAAATCTAGGCATGGAGGTTACACATCACTCATTTATCTACCTTTAATTTTTTATCTACCAAGATGAGTAGACCATTTTCTATATGCACAAGCTCCTTGAGATGTTGTTTTTGATAATTAGTTAGGGTTCTTCATGTTTTCATTTATAGTAAAACTATGTGGTTCTCAGCACAAAATACAAATACTAATAAAAAAAATTTGAATGAAGAAGTGCGTTGGTGAGAAAGTTGGTGAATGGAGCAGATAGATCCATGTAAAGGCACATGGGCTTGTTTCCTTGGGATGGAGTGAAAGCTTGGGGGAGGCCGTATGTTGTTGATTAATGGAAGAGTGGGCTTTGTAATGGAATTCAGTCCTGTCTTTTCTCTTTTATAGGAGTACAACCACTTTATTTGAAGTCCAAGCATAGGTACCCATGCTAAAAACCTAGGGTATACAATGTAAAATTAGTAATTTTTAGATAGTTGCAGTGATGAATTCTGTAGAAGACATGGTTTTCCCCTCACAAGGAAGTCCCACATTTCCATGCATCCAAGAATGAGTCTCCAACATGCTAAGTTTTTCCTCCCTATGAACTCCCGACCTCTTCCAAAATTTGAACTATGAAGTACAGTGTAGACATTGATCAAAGAATAAATGATTGAGGATCTATGATACATTGCAGTTGGAAGTTCTAGAGTAGGTATGTATGTAAGTGTGGAAACATCTACTTTCATCTTGTGCCAAAAACATGAGCACAGGGACCGGGAATGGATGTCCATCAAAGAATAAAAGGTAAAGGAATTTTTCTTTCATCTTTTGTTATTGAGAATGCTCTAGTAGTCGTGCATGGATAATGTGCAATCCCTCATAAGGCAGTCACACTATTTCACCATGCAACAAACAGGTTTCCAACCTGATGAGTTTACATTTTCTAGCACACTCCTAGGCTATGCCAGCATCCTCCCAGCCCATGTTAAAAAAAAAATGCGTTCTAGAACATATGTGGGGTTTTGACAATGCATAAAAGGATAGAGGGTTTTTGTCAGATGTTATAGTTGCAAATGCCTTGGGGGACGCATGTGAAAGTGCTCCATTTCAGGCCTCCATCCCAATCAATTTACATTTTCTAGCGTGCTTCCATCCTATGCCAAGATGGAAGCTTTGGAGCAGGGTATGAATAATAGAATCTGGTTTTTTGTAGGATTTTTTTCTTGCAAGCGTCATAGTTAATATGCATGAAAAATGTGGAAGTGTGTCATAGTTGATATGCATGAAAAATGTGGAAGTGTATTCAAGTCATGTGAACTGTTCGAAAAAAGGCCTCAGATATTTCATCTCATGAAATGCAAAGTTTTCAGGGTATTCATAGATGATATTGTTGTAAAGGCCTTTGAAACTTTGAAGGAAATGTATTTGGTAGTTGTGAAGCAACAATTAAGAACCTTTTCCAACACTCCCTCAGCTGTGCTAAAATAAGTGTTTTAAATTGGGTATGGAAATCCTTCAAAGAATTATGGAAAAGGTTTTTTTGACATTTTATATAGTTGGAGAAAAGCATTCACTCAGGGTAGGAGAAATATTTGACAAAACACCTCAAAGAAATGTTGTCTCATGGAGTGCCATGATTGCAGGATATGCACAAAATGGATTTCTTGAAAAGGCGTGTGATCTTTTTGACATAGAAAATGTGGTCTCATGGATCGGGATGACTTATTGAAAGCAAAAAATGGTTTTTTTTATGAGACATGGGTGCACAATTAATGGCTTGGTTTGCACGTGACTATCTTGCATCATGTGACAACAATAGTCATCTCAACGAATCATCGAGTGTAAACCACTTGGAGCCCCTTATACCCGTTTCGCTCATCGTTTCCAAGCATGGTTCATCTTCCCTTACCACTTATAATTCTCGTGTTTTAATTCTATTTTGCAACTTAATAGAATTTTAAAATATTAGGATTTTAATAACATTAAATGTTTATTTCAACTCATTGCAAAAATAATGAAATGTCGTGTCAAAACTCACTAAGTCAAAATAACTTGTTTGCATTAAAACATGAACTTCGACCCTCATTCTGAGATTCATTCTGAGGTGATGTAGAAAACATCCTACCCAACTGAATTACTAAAAAATTGTTTTATCGACTAGACGAATTTGACTTCCCAATAATACCATTGATCATCTCCTGGTTTAAACAGTTACTTTTTGCACTTTTTGAAGACTCATTTAGTACCCTTCGTAACTCTAAAAACGAGATGTTAAGCTTCATTCGTGTACCTTGTTATGTTTGGAGTTACCTTGACCTCTAGATTGACCCTGAACGAACATAGGTGTTCTTTTTGACGCTCTTATAGGAGCCCTATTACATTGGTTTATAGCAATAGAAAGTTGTTAAAATATAAAGTTGGCTTACGTTTTGAACTGCCATTTGAAACCTGGATAGAGAAATTATTTCCCGTCTTTGCAAACCTCTAGTGTTTATACTAGGAAATTGCATGGAGCATTCAATTTAGGGAAAAGTAATTTTCTGGATAGTTTGGCAAAGCCACTTTGTAGGCCTCCGGTCGTAGTTTGACAAGGTCAAACTAGACCGATTTCGACTTGTCGCTCCAAAAAACTTGTCACCGCTTCAAAATGGTTTTCTAGTTCTTAGTCCCGTCAACTCTGATGAATTCTACTTATATAGGGAAACTAGTAGGAAGTGTCTCATTGTATGCTTATCCATTAAACATCAATTTTGGGCGTGGTTTTCTGAGCCTTCGAGATAAGTTTGGTTCATCTGTAACTAGGTCAACTACGACCAGTGGCCTTGGAAAACTAGCCGCCAAATGAAAGCCGTTCACTTTTTCCCAATTTTGTCAGTTGCTATGAGCTATTGGTATATCTGAGGACACATAGAAATTTAATTGTGGTGTGCATTCTCTTCAAAAGACAACTTCTGGAAGAGGTTTCTTAGCCTCCAAGCCCGTTTTGAACATTTTTGTAGCTAGTAAGAAAATGTAAGAATAGAAAGTTGTGGGACCCTTGTCAGGTTACCAAAACACCGTAAATACTTTTGACACATGTAAATAACCATTTAAAAATCTATAGTGTAACTATTGTGTGAAATAAAACTTTTGACAAAATGGTGTTTTCTCTCTCTTCCCTTATCTTTCTCTCTCTTGGGTTACAAAATGAAGTCATATGAAATGTAATCAAAACATGTCTCTACACCTTTAATTCTAATTGCAAATTGTAATTGTTATCATATGTAAATGGGAAACTGAAAAATGATAATTATGTTAGTTTAGGGTGGATGCCATGCCAGCGAATTATCGCTGATATCATGCTCACGTGGATTTGTAGGATGAAAGAATGATGACGAAAAGGCGATGTGTAATTCATTTACTTATCTTTGTAATTTATATAGTTCGTTGTTAAATGAATAAATGTTTAATGTTCTCTCATGTTACAGACTGTTATATTTGATAATTTGTTGATATGTATGAGATGCTGGTTAAGGACATCTATGAAATGTGCATTTAATCTTAGGCTCAATTTTGATTCATAGTACACCTAGTAAAAAGGTTTGATACTTATATAAGGTAGATGAGTTTGAAGTAATATATTGTAGTGCATATATAGTGCTCGATAAATGATTAATGATTCATATTGTGCATTTATACCTTGTAAATGTAATAAAGAGAATTAAATAAAAATACATGACCCTTGTTCAATATCGGGACATGAATTGTTTTTTTCCTGTGCGATACTCCTTACCATAGAAGACATTGAAAACCGTAGGATGGACTTAAACTCTACACTCGATGGAACCTCCTAGTTTGAGTAAACAAGAACCCAAGAATTGGGCTCATCGTCTTAGTCGGTATGTTTAGTGACATTGTCATAAACCTTGTAGATAGGAGCAACACAATCAAACCTTTCTTGGAGTATGTAGACCTAACTCCTCCTTCGTAGCCTAGCGGACTACCTCTTCATCTGAAGATAGATTTAAAATTAAAGTTCTTCATCGAATGAAATACCTATTGGATCCAAATGACATAAATGGAGATCAGGTTATAGTTGTTCCTTACCTTGCACTCTTGTTAATGAACCCCCTTGGCTCTGCATAGCTAAATGTGCTACCGTGGTTTCTCTCAACGTAACACCTTGGCCCTTTCTGAAGGTGGTTTAGCATAAATTGGTCCTCTCACTTAAAACTCATATATAGTTGAGGGGTAGACCCTTAAGTGAAGTTGGGAATTAATCTAAACCTCGTTTGATTTGGATGTTGGCTTAGGGTACATGTGTAGCTTCAAGTCTCCTTATCTTTTTTTCCTTCAAGAGGTTGGACAAACACTTTGTATCTCCTTTTACAAGACAATGCTAACAATAAGGCCATAACGTGACGTAGAAAACAAATCATATAAGAGTAAAAACGGGATTTGAGGTTCGGAATAATGCTACTCTTGGAGACCTTATATCTCGATTAAAAATACTCTTTTGTTTCAAAGAACATGAATTTCCTTAGTGTGTTCAACCTTCGAGCAAACAAAATACATATATAAGACAAAATGGAATTTCACAAGTCATTGAATTAGAATAACTATGGTAGGGAAATAACTAACCTGTGATCGAGGTATGTTTTCGGTAAAAAGCTATCTCGTGTTTTAAATATCCGTTAAATCCTAATATCACTATATGGACACCAAATCACATTCACTTGAGTGGTAAGAGTAAAAAAGGTAGACATCGAATAAATGTTGGAGAAAAATATTCTTAACACAATAATAAGATAATTAAGTATTTTTTACGCATTTGAACTAAGCCAAATAAGTATGCAAGTTATGGAAACTTTTGTAAAGAATAAGAAACCAACTAAAAAGGGGTGAATGATAATTTAACCACGGTATTAACTTAAGAATATGCGGGTGGACAAATGATAAATTTATCCTTGCACAATAATGTTCTTGGAGTGCTAATCGTAACTAAAATATAATTAAAGAAATGATGTGTTGTGAGTTCGCCATTCCTGAAGTCATGTTCTTATGGTTAGGTCATTACTAGTAACTATTCATTGGGAAAAGTGTGGCATCGACATGCCTATGTTGTTTTCATGTGTCTCTTTGAGTCAGCGACTTATGTGATTGTCGTATGTGAGTCAAGTTTCTGTACTTGGAGCCCTTGTTGTGTTGTGTGTAGTGACCAATATAAGTCAAAAAAATTTATCCTGGTATTTTACTATTGTAAATGTGTGTGTGAAATGTGGGCACTACATATGGTATCAGAGTGAGGTTCATGCACTCAAACCTATGGGATGGATTGGAGTTGTGATGATTATGCACGATGGTGGTGGATATTGTAAGAGTAATTTGATATATGTTGTTATGTGAACTATGTCGTAATTGTGACCTTATGGAAGCACATGTGGTGCATGTCACTTAGTGCATATTTGTTATCATATTGATGTGCTTGTGATGAGAGTATTCACTCTCTATGTTGTTGATTCAATGAGAAATCTGTGTGTGATGTACCGCCTTGTTGTTTGTGAATGGAATGCTATTGTGGATTGCAGAGGGTTAAAACATGTTGGATTTATGTGATGTGAAGGTGTATTGATGTATTACATGACAAAATTGATGTAAAGTGAATCACATTTCATCATGATGTCATCACCGTATTGTCATTAGTTGTGTGCATCATCGTGTTGTATTGCAATTGACTATATGTTGTAATGTTAGACATTGTGTTCATCATACTTATGATTTGTGTAATATGTAATGATTTACGTCATGATTTAGGGTCATACAGTGAGTGTATGATCTCTATGGTATAGTGATTGCACTCCGGTTGCAGAATGTGGTAATGTGATGTATCGTAACTCGTGAAAGTAATGATTGTGTTATACCCTATATATTTATACCATGTGCAAGACGTTATGGTTAATGTGCGTGAATCACCATTGTGTTAGTGATGTAGTTATGTGTATGTTGTGAACCTTACACTAGATGACCCTAAGGGGATAAACTGTCAAGAGTGTATGTGTGGAGAGAGGAGGCGTGGACCAGGTTTTCATAATCTTGAGCCGAGTACGAGTGAGGAAGTGGAGTCTTATATAGATTGAAAAACCACTTCTATCTGTTTAGTATACTTCGAACTTGCTCAGTATATTGTGGGTGCACACCATCTTAGGCTCAATTTATGACACTAGAGTTCCCTACTCTTTCCTATTGGATTGTTCATTGAATAATCCTATGTGATTTTGACTATGTTGATCCTTGTGGGTGTATGGAGGGATGATTCAGGTAGAGATGGTGATAGTTACATTATTTGATATAATCATTTATGGTTACATGTATATTTTTATGAGCTGAGGCTTGACATCTGAGTGCCAGCAACTCGATGAGTACCCCTTTGGTGGTGGTATGAGGCCACGTAGTGATTGCAATGTGCTATTTTCTCAATATGTATTTTATTCGTAAATTAATCTTTATCTCTTTTATTGTTAGAACCATCCATTTTCTGATTGACATGTTCTTACATTTTGGGCATTTATTTGGTTGTTTCATTAACATTCAAATTTTTCACTAACCATGGCTAATCAGCCATTTGTTTTTCTTTGATTTAAACTTTATTTTCACGTTTAAGATTTTATAGCCTTGCCCAAGGCTTTTGATTTTGCCACTTGGCATTTGATTGGATTATTATGCTGGTTCTAATGCCGTAATGTGTTGGAATAGGGTCATGGGATTAAGCATGGAGTGGTTGAACCTATGGACCCACTTCGTTGTATGGGGGTATGCCCCAAGGAGTTACAGATAACTAGCGGGTTGTTGAACCATGAGTTATTATGTCACTTGGGTTGGGGGTGATGGGGCTCTATGTGCCCAGGGCCATAGGATGACCCAGCCTCATTAAAAGGAGAAAGGAGACGGGCCTCTATGGTTGAGTGACCTGATATTCTTTATAGCACTCTATGGTTGAGTAACTTGATATTTTTGATGGGTCTTTATGGTTGAGTGACCCGGCTTGGTTTTCATGCTATGATTATTTCTCTATGAGAGGTATATGGAGATTATTTGGTGATGGTTTGGGAGGTATATGGAGTTTTTTTATGATTCTTCAGGAGATATATGGTGTTAATTCTTGATATTTTGAGATGTGTGGAGATTGGTATAATGAGTTATGTGTACCCGTGTGAGTCTTTTTGACACCTTGTTATGTTTGAGGCTTGGCTCTTCCCTTGGTTGGTATGGACTATTGGATATTGTCTTGGCACTATGTTGGTACAGTCATGGTTTTCTTTAGGTCTTGTGATATCCATTGTATATGTATCAGTGTGATGATTATGTTTGTCAGTCATATGTGTGTACTAGATCTATGTCTAGGACGTAATTGTTGGAAATTATTTGCTATGTGGACTACTTGTTGTCATTCCATGGAGGAATTCAAAGACCTTGTGATATGATACAATCATGGAAGTAGGTAGAAAGATGTCTTGTGGGATCTTTGCGTTGTGTGGAGTTTTGTGTGACATCTTGGTGTTAGTTATTTTTTGGCACCCATAACCATAAGATAATTGAAAATTTCTAAACAATGAATATTATAATCCTGAAATACGAAATACTATAAAAGAAAATATAAACAAAGTAATTAGGTAAACTGGAACTACCAATCTTCAAAAGAACATTATAAGTTAAGATATTACCAAAATTAATTTTCTTCCTTATGATCATATTTTAACAACTAGTTGTTTTGTTACCCAACATGTTTCATTATTAGCCTCTTGCCTACATAACCCTTCGAGCTTCGGTGTTGTGTCACATCGAAGACGATGCTCTTATAAGGGGAGGGAGATGTGGTGCCCGACACAACATACAAATACTAATAAAAAAATTGAATGAAGAAGTGCGTTGGTGAGAAAGTTGGTGAATGGAGTAGATAGCTCCATGTGAAGGAATGTGGGCTTGTTGCCTTGGGAAGGAGTGAAATCTTGGGGGAGGCCGTATGTTGTTGATTAATGGAAGAGTGGGCTTCGTAATGGAATTCAGTCTTGTCTTTTCTCTTTCATAGGAGTACAACCACTTTATTTGAAGTCCAGACATAGGTACCCACGTTGAAAACCTAGGGTCTATAATGTAAAATTAGCAATATTTGGATAGTTGCAGTGATGAATTCTGTAGAAGACATGGTTTCCCCTCACAAGGAAGTCCCACCTTTTCATGCATCTAAGAATGAGTCTCCAACGTGATCAGTTTTTCCTCCCTATGAACTCCCAACCTCTTCCAAAATTTGAACTATGAAGTAGAGTGTAGACATTGATCAAAGCATAAATGATTGAGGATCTCTGAGACATTGTAGATGGAAGTTCTGTAGTAGGTATGTATGCAAGTGTGGAAATGTCTACTTTCAGCTTGTGCCAAAAACATGAGCACAGGGACCGGGAATGGATGTCCATCAAAGAATAAAAGGTAAAGGAATTTTTCTTTCAGCTGTTGTTGTTGACAATGCTCTAGTAGTCGTGCATGGATAATGTGCAATCCCTCATAAGGAAGTCACACTGTTTCACCATACAAAAAACAGGTTTCCAACCTGATGAGTTTACATTTTCCAGCACACTCTTAGCCTGTGTCAACATCCTCCCAGCCCATGTCAAAAAAAGGAAAAAACACGTTCTAGAACCTGTGTGGGGTTTTGACAATGCATAAATGGATAGAGGGGTTTTGTCAGATGTTGTAGTTGCAAATGCCTTGGGGGACGCATGTGAAAGTTCTCCATTTTAGGCCTCCAACCCAATCAATTTACATTTTCCAGCATGCTTCCATCCTATGCCAAGATGGAAGCTTTGGAGCAAGTTATGAACAATAGAATCTGGTTTTTTGTAGGATTTTGTTCTTGCAAGCGTCATAGTTGATATGCGTGAAAAATGTGGAAGTGTGTCATAGTTGATATGCATGAAAAATGTGGAAGTGTATTCAAGTCATGTGAACTATTTGAAAAAATGCCTCAGATATTTCATCTCATGGAATGTAAAGGTTTCAAGGTATTCATAGATGAGCTTGTTGTAAAGGCCTTTGAAACTTTGAAGGAAATGTATTTGGCAGTTGTGAAGCAACACTTAAGAACCTTTTCCAACACTCTCTCAGCTGCACCAAAATAAGTGTTTTAAATTGGGTATGGAAATCCTTCAAAGAATTATGGAAAAGGTTTTTTTTGACATTTTATATAGTTGAAGAAAAGCATTCACTCAGGGTAGGAGAAATATTTGACAAAAAACCTCAAATAAATGTTGTCTCACGGAGTGCCATGATTGCAGGATATGTGCAAAATGGATTTCTTGAAAAGGCGTGTGATCTATTTGACATAGAAAATGCAGTCTCATGGATCAGGATGACTTCTTGAAAGCACAAAATGGTTTTTTTAATGAGACATGGGTGCACAACGAATGACTTGGTTTACACGTGACTATTTGGCATCATGTGGTAATAATAGTGGTCTCAACGAATTGCTCATCATTTCTAGGAATGGTTCATCTTACCTTACCTCTCATAATTCTCATGTTTTAGTTCTCTTTTGTAACTTAATAGAATTTTAAAATATTAGGATTTTAATACCGTTAAATGTTTATTTCAACTCATTGCAAAAATAATGAAATGACGTGTCAAAACTCACTAAGTCAGAATAACCTGTTTGCATTAAAACATGAACTTCCACCCTCATTCTGAGGTGATGTAGAAAACATCCTACCCAACTGAATCGCTACAACATTGTTTTATCAACCAGACGAAATTGACTTCCCAGTAATACCGTTGATCATCTCCTAGTTTAAACATTTAATTTTTACACTTTTCAGAGACTCATTTAGTACACTTCGTAACTCTAAAAATGAGATGTTAAGCTTCATTCGTGTACCTTGTTATGTGAGGAGTTACCTTGACCTTTGGATTGACCTTGAATGAACATAGGTAATCTTTTTAACGCTCTTATAAGAGCCCTGTTACACTGGTTTACAACAATAGAAAGTTGGCTTTCATTTTGAACCGCCATTTGAAACCTGGATAGAGAAATTATTTCCCGTCTTCGCAAACCTCTAGTGTTTATACTAGACAGTTGCATGGAACATTCAATTTAGGGAAAAACACTTTTCTGGATAGTTTGGCAAAGCCACTTTGTAGGCCTTCGGTCGCAGTTTGACAAGGTCAAACTGGACCAATTTCGACTTGTCGCTCCAAAAAAATTGTCGTCGTTTGAAAATGGTTTTCTAGTTCTGTCTTGTCGAATCTAATGAATTCTCCTTATATAGGGGAACTAGTAGGAAGTGTCTCATTACGTGCTCATCCATCAAATGTCAATTTTGGGCATGGTTTTCTGAGCCTTCGAGCTAACTTTGGTTCATCTGCAACTGGGTTAACTACAACAAGTGGCCCCGGAAAACTAGCCGCCAAACGAAAGCCATTCGATTTTTCCCAATTTCGTCAGTTGCTATGAACTCTTAGTATACTTAGGGACACATAGAAAGTTAATCGTGGTGTGCGTTCTCTTCAGAAGACAACTTATGGAAGCGGTTTCTTAGCCTCCAAGCCCGTTTTGAATGTTTTTGTAGCTAGTAGGAAAATGTAAGAATAGAAAGCTGTGGGACCCTTGTCAGGTTGCCAAACCACCGTGAATAATTTTGACACATGAAAATAACCATTTAAAACTCTATAGTGTAACTATTGTGTGAAATAGAACTTTTGACAAAATGGTGTTTTCTCTCTCTTCCATTCTCTTTCTCTCTCCTGGGTTACAAAATGAAGTGATATCAAATGTAATGAAAACATGTCTCTAAACCTTTAATTCTGATTGTAAATTATAATTGTTATCATATGTAAATGGGAAACTAAAAAATGATAATTATGTTAGATTAGGGTGGATGCCATGCCAGCAAATTATTGCTGATATGATGCTTCATGTGGTTTTACAGGATGAAAGAATGACGACGAAAAGGTGATGTGTAATTCATTTACTTATCTTTGTAATATATATAGTTCTTTGTTAAATGAATAAATTTTTAATGTTGTCTCATGTTACAGACTGTTATATTTGATAATTTTTTTATATTTATGAGATGTTGGTTCAAGGACATCTAGGAAATGTGCATTTAATCTTAGGCTAAATTTTGATTCATAGTACACCTGGTAGAAAGGTCTGATACTTATATAAGGTAAATGAATTTGAAGTAATATATTGTATTGCATATTTAATGCTCAATAAATGATTAATGAGTCATCTTGTGCATTTATACCTTGTAAATGTAATAAAGATAATTAAATCAAAATACTCTACCCTTGTTCAATATCAGGACATAACTTGTTTTTTTCCTATGCGATACTCCTTACCGTAGAAGACATTGAAAACCGTAGGATGGACTTAAACTCTGCACTCGATGGAACCTCCTAGTTTGAGTAAACAAGAACCTAAGAATTGGGCTCATCATCTTATTCAGTATTGTTAGTGACATTGTCATAAACCTGGTAGATAGGAGCGACACATCAAACATTTCTTTAAGTATGTAGACCTAACTCCTCCTTCATAGCCTAGCAGAATACCTTGTCATCTGAAGATAAATTTAAATTTAAAGTTCTTCATCAAAAAAAATCCCTGTTGGATCCAAACGACATAAATGGAGATCGGGTTATAGTTGTTCCTTTCATTGCACTTGGCTCTGCACAGCTAAATGTGCTACCTTGGTTTCTCTCAACATAACACCTTGGCCCTTTCTGAAGTTGGTTTAGCATAAATTGGTCCTCTCACCTAAAACTCATATATAGTTGAGGGGTAGACCCTTACGTGAAGTTGGGAATTAATCTAAACCTTGTTTGATTTGGATGTTGCTTAGGGTGCGTGTGTAGCTTCAAGTCTCCTTATCTTTTTTGCCTTCAAGAGGTTGGATAAACACTTTGTATCTCCTTTTACAAGACAATGCCAATAATAAGGCCATAACGTGATGTAGAAAATAAAGCATATAAGAGTAAAAATGGGATTTGAGGTTTGGAATAATGCCACTCTTGGAGACCTTATATCTCGATTAAAAATACTCTTTTGTTTCAAAGAACATGAATTTCCTTAGTGTGTTCAACCTTCGAGCAAACAAAATACATATATAAGACAAAATGGAATTTCACAAGTCATTGAATTAGAATAACTATGGTAGGGAAATAACTAACTTGTGATCGAGGTATGTTTTCGGTAAAAAGCTATCTCGTGTTTTAAATATCCGTTAAATCCTAATATCACTATATGGACACCAAATCACATTCACTTGAGTGGTAAGAGTAAAAAAGGTAGACATCGAATAAATGTTGGAGAAGAATATTCTTAACACAATAATAAGATAATTAAGTATTTTTTACACATTTGAACTAAGCCAAATAAGTATGCAAGTTATGGAAACTTTTGTAAAGAATAAGAAACCAACTAAAAAGGGTTGAATGATAATTTAACCACGGTATTAACTTAAGAATATGCGGGTGGAAAAATGATAAATTTATCCTTGCATAATAATGTTCTTGGAGTTCTAATCGTAACTAAAATATAATTAAAGAAATGATGTGTTGTGATTTCGCCATTCCTGAAGTCATGTTCTTATGGTTGGGTCATTATTAGTAACTATTCATTGGGAAAAGTGTGGCATCGACATGCCTATGTTGTTTTCATGTGCCTTTGTGAGTCGGTGATTTATGTGATTGTCGTATGCGAGTCGAGTTTCTGTACTTGGAGCCCTTGTTGTGTTGTGTGTAGTGAGCAATGTAAGTCAAACAAAAATTATCCTGGTATTTTACTGTTGTAAATGTGTGTGTAAAATGTAGGCACTACAAACTACATCAATGTAAATTATGCATAATAGATAATCTTTGTTCCATATTTCAAATAGTTGTTATCCCAAAATTGAGTTTCATGCTAATTTTGGGATAACCTACTAAATGTTTTCCTTTGCAAAAATTTGGAGTTACTCATTCTTCCTAAAAGAATATGAAATTTGATCCAACTTGTGATTTTCCATCTCTTTTTTAATTTTGAGGATTTTTAAACACATAAAAATTCTATATGAAATGTTTTTCTTGAACCTCAAACCATGAAATACACTACTAGTATTTTTCAGCATTTTGGGGTTTTCATGACATTGAGATTTCAAAGAATTTAGGAATGAAACATGTAATGTGTAAGATGGTTTTCAATCCCTAAATGAAATAATAGTGTTATTTTGGATTTTGGAGGTTCATGAAATTATAATATCCCAACATCGAATAATGTTGTATGTTTTTTAATCCACATAACCTAAAATATAATGGGTCCTTTGTTTGACAAGTTTTTAGAGTTCACATGCACAAAAGCAAGTCATGTCATATGCATTCAAACTACTAGTCCCATGTTAACTCATATAATTCAAAATGGATTTAACCTCCACACATTTCTCAAATGTTTAATTAATTCCATTTTTGATATAACTTTGGGGTTTTCCATGTCATTTTCAC
The DNA here is from genome assembly GCA_019776745.2 of Taxus chinensis. Classification (NCBI taxonomy): domain Eukaryota; kingdom Viridiplantae; phylum Streptophyta; class Pinopsida; order Cupressales; family Taxaceae; genus Taxus; species Taxus chinensis. Next base: position 796,443,268 of record CM034150.1, read on the forward strand.
CTTGTATTATTCATATTTTTACTCTAACTTGTGTATGGTATCCAAAACTAAGATCGAATTTTCACTACTTCCAACCATATTTTCAAGAAAAATCTTCCAAATTGGTGAGCTTTATATTCTTCTTTAATGTTATTAATATTTTAGTTCATTTAATGGATTTTTGGTCTAATGTTATTTAGTTGTTGTAAACTTTGATTTTCCTTCCCCTCCATGTTTTTCTTATTTTTTCTAGGGGTTACTTGGTGGTTTTCCTCTATTTATATGACTATCTTTCATGGTGAAAGATGGGTTTTGATTAAAACTCTAAGTCCGACATTAGTCATAATTTTTGACATGAAAAACATGGTTAAAATCCTGAAAAAGTTTGTGTCGGAAATTTTGACCTGTTTGTCAAGGTAAAAACTCTTCCTAGGGTGTTTCATGTTTTTGAGGTTTTTTAACAAGTGGGAAACCCTAAAAATTATTTTAGAAATTTGGAAGTTATAAAAATATCCTAAACCCCTCTTGTTATTTTTATGATTTGTGGGATTATTGTCAAAGGGGAAATAGTAAATTTCTTCCAAGTGGGATTTTTTAAAGGTGTAAAACAAGTGTGAATTCTTGAGAAGTTTATCAGAATTCTGTTATCCAATTTCACCCCCCAGATGAAATTGGACAATAGAGTAGGATTTCCCTAAGGAATACTCATAGCCATTTAGGTGAATTACAACTCTCAGGGGAGAATTAGGATTTCCAGGAGAGTGGAGGGTTGTAAGAGGAATTTTCCTCTTCTTAGTCTTGTTTGAGTTTCAAATTTTTATCTAGTTGGGATACCAACTCTGGGGCCCACTTATGAAATTAATGGATAAATTCAGTGTTCATGCATTTTCTCCTATGCTACGAAGATCCATCAATTAGAAGGGGTTGAGAAAGGTTAAATTTTTTCCTTTGGGTTCCATTGAGCTCGTCGAGCTCATAACCGAGCTACTCCATTTCCCACCGAGCTTCCTTGCAGAAAAGGATGAACTATTTTGTAGCTATCATTGAGATAAGTGGGAAAGTTTTTGGCACCAAACACCTAAAGGATTCACTGAGCCATACAATGTGAGGACCAAGCTTTTCAAAATTTGTTGAGACAAGCTATTAGAACCATACCGAGATGATAAGCTCTTGACCAAGTTGATTTAATAATGCTGGACTGAGCTATTGAAATAAATCCTACAAAGCTACCGCGCTCGGCCATAGAAGACTGAGTTCATGTGATGAGGGTTGAGCTATAAGGATAAAAGTCTAGCTAAATAGGAGCGAGTTACTCATTTCAAGATTTCTGAGTTGCATTTATTAATTCCCCAGATCGTGTATTATCTTCTCTCTTTGCTTTGATTAACTGAGCCATAGATACACCAAGAGAGTTACTTTGATAGCTCATCGAGCTAATTATGCATGACCATCGAGCTAACTCATTCAATAAGCTCCTATTTACATCGTAGACAAATTAATGATTGTGATCTGGCACTAGAAATCAATTTGTTCGCACATGGAAGTGATACCAAGCTCATATTTGTATAGGGAAAATTGGATATGGATACCTGATCTATTCAAAGCAACTTAGATTGTGTAGGCTCAAGATAACTTAGCAAAGTTACTCTCTCCACTGAGTGGTTACAGTAAAAAGGAAGTCAGATCCGAGTCAAGAATAATGGTTATTTCAACACAGACCTCACCCCTAGGTTTAAAAGATAAAGGATGCAGTGGTATAGGTGCCGAGCTACACTCATTAATGATTGTAATGGAAATAGCTCACCTCAATCGAGCTATGGTAGTGAGCTCAGCTAGGCTAAATGCAATAGAGAAGGTCAAGGATCCAGCCAAAGTAAGGAATAATGACTAAGGTTGATGAGCCTTGCAAGCCTTTGCAAAGATAACGAAGCAATTTTAAGTGACTCCTCGGAAAGTGCCAAACTGAGCTCAGGCTATGTAGTGTGGAAAAATCAAAAAATTATGGCCTAAATAACCCAGGAGAGCTCAGCCTAACATTGTCACAAAGACTCAATGTGGGTATTGTAGATATAAGTGGCCCAGTGGCCCATAAGTTCAGCGTGTCGAAGAAACCTGAAATCCCCGCACAATAGGATCCTGATAGTGTTGTACGAAAAATACGTGGGAGGAGAGCCCAAGTGGCCTGAGACAATTCGAACATGGAAACCTAATTTATCCATAAAAAAATTGGGAGGCTGATTCAATTGGCCTTTTTGGTCAACTAAAGGTTCGAGGAACCATCTTTGGGTGTGAAGAGGAGTTGGAAGCCAAGTTGGGTGGAGAGGATTTTGATAGATCGAGGGGCCCTGGCCGCAACGTGAAGGAGTTCCTGCGGGATGAGCTGACCCTACAATTCATTCAAAGAAGCTCACCAATATGTGTGACAAGTCGACCATGGATCCAAGTCAAATAGGATGTGGTAATTGAAGTAGGAGGTGGTGAAATGACTTTGAATGGGCATGTAAAAGGCCATGTCAGTACTTAAAATAAAGAACCAAATGCACGAAGAAGCCTGCCAATGAAAAACATAAAGGAATTGCAACGTAGATATGGGAGGTATAAGGATGAATTAGTGAGTAGGTAGAGTGTTAGGAGGTGACAGGTTGGAGAGATAAGGGGTTAATACATGGAGTTCGACAACATAAGAAAATAGCCATCTCGGCCGAGCTGGCAATGTAATGATACATTCAACCACCCCACTCCAAGAACAAAACCAAGATGATATAAATATAGATGGGTCCCATGCTATTTAAAATGAATAGTGTAGAAACATTAGAAAGAAGGAGAAAAAATAAATTAAATGTTGATTTCACACCAATACAATTTAATTGTCTTGTCCCGAGACATTGCAGCAAGCCTAGTAGCACCAAATCAGCCACTTGCACTCAGAAGCTCATATCTTGAGAAGTTCTCAAAAAAATCACACAAATAAATACTAGTTAGAATCATGGCTCCGAGCCCGTTTGCACAAAAAAAAAAATTAACTAAATTTATGTGGATGCGGTGGATTTTTTTAAGGAAATCGGGCCAGGTTCAAAATAATGATTTCATTGGTGGTTAGGAGTGCAATTAAGAGGCCTATTGATCAGTTTTTCTCTGCTGCAGGTATGGGATAGCATGGGGATCCTTTTGCAAGTAAAATACCATCAATTACACTCATTTAATTGCATCTTTTAAGTGGTAGGATAGTGGATTTTGGAATTTCCATTCTCTCTTCTTCTCAATTCTAAAATTGTAATCTTGGGCTCATTTATAAGGGAGTTGGTCATTTTTTCTCCTACCCCCCCCTCTCCCTTTCTTCTCTGCTAGGTTGAATGTGGAGCTTAAGCCTCCTTTCCAAGCTCTATAATGTAATCTTCTTTCCTCTTTCCCACTAATGTTTTACTATGTAAACTCAATGGAGAAATAAACTATGTTCTGATGCATTTTCTCCTCCTTTGCATGTTTTGTTATTTCTTCTTTTCTTTCCTCATTGCAGGGTATATTGTGCATGCTCTTGATGTTTATTGTAGGTTTTGAGAGTTGTGTTTAATGGGAAACAAGTGGTGTTCTGTGTGAATATATATTTGGTCTGTGGTGCATCTTGTCCACCCTCGCCATTGCTCACCTCTCTCCATTTTAGGCATTTGGATAGTGACTAACAACCTCCTTTTCTGGTGTATCACCAATTTTAGTGTAGGTTTTTCTTTCATGCACTCTCTCCCCCTACTCCCTTAGAAATTTATATTAGGATTAGTTTTCCTTGCCTGCACTGAGAGTAGCTTGTGGAAGGTAGTTTAGGAGAAGGAACCAACCTTCTATGGTGGGTCATCTCTAGCCCGCAAGTCCCACAACATGAGAGATGATCTAATTTTACACAAATTACACCGAACGTGCCCTCCACAAGTCAGGACATTCGAGGGTGTTGCAATTTTGTGATAACATATTCTTAGGTTTTTTAGGAAAGTGAAAATGTTTTGACTGAATGTATTTTTGGAATTTTTGAAGTTTTGAATGAGCAGAAATTTGAAACTAAGTGTTTTTTAGGTTTTATAAGGTTTCAAAAGAGGTAGCTTAATCTGAATTATTTTTGAAAGATGCTAGGAGAGGTTATTTTTATAAAATTTCTAGTGCTCTCTATTGCATCAATGACAAAATCATCCAAGGGAAAGGGTAAGAAAATGAGATATAGCTATCAAGGGGTAGTGCCACCTTGTAAAATTTGTTCCAATATATAAAATATAAGGGATACATAATGTGGCACATTGATGGTCCTAATTTTTAGACCAGGGTAAATAGTACAACCAAGTCAAATTAGATTTAGGTTATCTATGACAACAGACTAGCACTCACAACAAATTTACCATCACTAGCTCAATGTTATGAGTTCACCCTTTCATCTGCTGGTCATTATGATGTTGAGACAAGGGCCACAAAGAAACAAGATAGGGAATTTGTGATCATATTATATATTGAATATTTGTAGGATCTATTCAAGCTCCCTGATCTTAACGAGTATGTTGATACCAATTAAATTCCATATCAACGTTCTTGGAATGAAAAATGTTTTATTTTCTCTAAACATCTCATCAAAAATTATTTTAAGAATATAAACCCTTTAATAAATCATTTCCCTAAAAATATTCCTCAAATTGATTTCATACAAGAGGTAAATGATATTATCACATTGTTGAGAAGAGTTACAGTTCTTTCTGTCACCAAGGATTTTAAAAAATGGATGTACCAATACATCTATATTATAATGAATATCCATCCTTACATTACATGGGGGAGAATATAAGTGATTAACTGCATAAAAAATCAAATTTCATATAACTACAATGTTTTATATGACTACCTACTATGTTTATGATGTAGCTGGGATGAGAGTATATCCCATATTAATAGCCAAAAGTATCAAGAAATCAAGCCATGGTATATGATTTCTACCCTCAACTGACCTTTGAAGAAAGTAATAAGTATTATAGAGGGTGAATGATGGTTTTTTCTACATCATCATTAATTTTTTTGATAATTTTCTCATAAAATACATATCTACTAATGTGTCATGGAGTACACATCTCGCAATGGGGATGCATCTTCCAATAGTTCCCCACCTTCACATACATCAAGGTAGGAGGGTTCTAAGGATCCATATATCTTCTCCCTAAATACCCCAGTGATAAATGTGTTCTCATAGATTTGGCGAGGTAACTAATGAGCCTATATGTAGTCACAAAATCATGCACTTTAGGCATTATTTAGCTCGGTCTCATAGTACTATTTAGAAGGTTCTTGAGTAAAGAAAGTACTAATTAATCAAATATTTTTTGCCATATTATTTTACCTTTTATTTCATCATTCTCGCACATTTGTATATACATGCCCAGTCCGTTTCAGGCACTTTCCCATCATTTTAGCCTAAATTGAGGCACGTTATGCCTGTACTAGGGTGCCTTGGGTGCCCTAGTCCCACCTGGGGTGCCCTAATCCTTTTTCTACTTTCTCGCCACTTTTTGGGCTCTTTCTAGCCTTTTTCATCCTTATCTATTTTCCTAGTCGGCCATGTTGGGGTTAATTACAAAATTAGATCAAGAGAATCCTATAAATATAAAGTTATGAGACCATAATGAGGGTCCTAGCGTCACTTACTACTATCACTCCATCTAGAGTTTCATCCATTACATCACTTGCATCCACGTAGTTCCATGCATCAAGGCTATGAGATCTACATCAACACACACTTCATAAGGGGAGGGATTCTATTCTATTCCATGCACACATGTTATTACATTTTTTACATTTAGTTATTTCTTGCTACTTCACATAGTGTGACTGGACATAAGAGCACCTAGGGCATGACACGCATGCACACACACACACACACACACACACACACACACACACACACACACACACACACACACACACACACACACACACACACACACACACACACACACACACAGAACTACATTTGGGTCTAAAATGTAGTGCAACACTCAGTTTAGTAAGCCCAATATTGTGGCAGCTGAGGTCATTCTGACCCATTCATTCTGCATCTTTTATTTTTAGGGTTTTAATACTTCCCTGTTTTTTTTTGCAGGTCTTCAACACCATCCTGCCTTCATTTGATACATTTGGCACAGTTCAACAAATCTAGTGTGACAGACAACGAAGGTCACAATTCATCTTTTGACCCTGAAAGAATCAAGTTATGAGATTTTTTAAAGACCAGGGCACCTATTTTTCTATACCAGGGTGCACCCCGGGGTGCCCAGTACCCTCCTGGGCACTCCAGTTTGCTCAGATCTTCAAGATCCAGTCTTTTCAAGACCTTCTGTATAGTTGTTCCTGCTCCTGAAATTTCCTCTCATACTTGTGACACTCTGCAATAGTCATTAATAATCAGTTGAGTTCTTTCCTCACTTTATCCTTTCACATTAGGGTTTCATTTCTATTAGTTTAATTATTTAATTACTTCATTATTGTTTTAGTGCATTTATTTACAATGTTTATGTCCTCCTAGATTAGATTAACTATTATTATACTTCTCGTAGTTTAGTTAATTTTAGTTAATCATTTTAGTAAACTCAACCTCTCATCATGGCTAAACATAATCCTTCTGAATCTCTACTCATTATGTAATTTGATACCTCTGTGTATGCCTTTGTTGATACCCCTGCTGATCCTTTTGGTTATAGACCTTTCCCTTCATTTATTCAGCTTCCATCTTCTAATATGGATCCTAAACCTCTTGATGCCACCATTTTTTCTTATATGTGTACTATTGATCCCATGTTATTTTAGAACAAATAATAGAGGAGGCACAAGCTACTTCACCTGATCCCATAATTGCAACTCCCACCATAGTTGAACCACAAGATGATTCACAGTCACTCGTTAGTTCTCCCATATTATGCATAGTTGATTCTCCCAATACAATAGTTGTCCCTACTCCTCCATCTTTTGTGGTTGAACTTCAATCTCTTGAAACTTCACATGAATCTATCCCTACTATTTTTATGGTTGATATAGATCCCCCTGATTCGTCACTAACTCCTGATGTTACCAATGCTATGGTATTATATACATGGTCTACTCCAAAATACTCTCTTGATTTACCTATCCCTCCACCACCTCCCTTTATACATGAGCTACCATTTGAGGGCGTCATTCACATGATAGACACATTTCCCTCCTCACCATCTGTTACCACTATTGCAATCATTCCATATTAGGGGTCTTTCCAGTCCATGGATGTTTCTCTCTCATCTACACCAATATCATCCCCTTAAGTGTGCCCACCATTCACTTGTACTCTCTTTATTAAAAATACCTATTTGAAGCACATGTCACTTGATACTTCCTGAAAATCCACCATATTTTCACATGAAGGTCTCCTTCGGATTGGTTTTTCCTTTGAGGACATCCATTCTCCTTTATACAATCCATATTTTTATCATATCTCTTTTATTTTGACTTTTGCATATGGCCTTCATGTTTTTCATCGTTTCGTTCATCTAACACATTATCGTACTTCTTCTCCACTTACTCTTGGAGAGTCTTGGTTAGATTATATATGTGGCACACTTGATCCTTCTCACATTGATATAGCATTTCCCTTATCATTTGGTAATTATACGCATTTACAATATCCTTCTTTCTTTGACTATTCACCAAATTTCACTATTTGGTATGCTCATGGATGTCCCTTACCTCCCTTTACTGATGAAAACTACGCCATGACAATATATATATATATATATATATATATATATATATATCTTACACATTCATGATTATTTGGATGACCAACCACACACCATTGCTTATCAAGTTTCCCGCGCCATTCAATATGATTTTAACAATGCTCATGATGATCTTTTAGAAGGTTTTACTTGCCCATCGCTTCCCTTTATCAATGACAACTCACCACCACACCAAATAAGTCCTATATTTACACACTTAGTTGATATATCTAGCCCTCGTAACCATCCATCTAATACTTCTATTGGACTCAATCCATGCTTTGCAAGATTGATTTCAAGCTATAGAATCCTCAATTACCACCCTTACTGTTGAAATTCAACAACTTAAACATGTTTCTCAATCACATGTTTATACTAATTCTACATCTCCTATCTAATCTATGTCCACTACCTACCATCTAATAGAACCTCAAGGCATACCATTTCCTGTGCCTCTTATATTTGCACATAATACTATGACACATGATATTCTTATTCATATTCTTAATCATCAGTTGATCACTCTACCACCTACTCATTACTATCCTCCTTCTCGGATAGCAAAATACCACGGTCCGTCCATATTTCCATTGTCATCAAATTAATGGACATCATGATAATTTTTTCCATGCTTTTGTGCGAATAATCAAAGATATTGAACATCTAGGCCTCCTTTCATTCACTCCACAACACTCTAATACTAATGATAAATCCCATCAGGTCTCTTCTATCTCATAAGCATCAGCAAGCTAGTGTTGCTCAAGCACCTCCTAAGCAACAATATTTTGCAAGTTCATTCCCCATATCTTTCTTCAACATTGCTCCAATTCAATCCTCTACCAAATTTGGTTCACCGTTTCCTACTAATAATTCATCAATCTTATCACCACGACAACTACCACCAACCCCATTATCATTCACATGTTGCTACACCCCAATCTTCATCATACACTAATATTTCACATGCATATATATCTCATTCACCAACACTGCGTTTATCTACCATACCATCACTTTTAGATCATAGCCCTCCACTTTTGTCCTCGCATAGGCATCGAGTGGAGGACCTGTGTCTTTCACTCTCATTGGTTATTTTACATACTTAGGGGGGTATAGCATTCTACCCCCCCCCCCCCCCCCCCCGCCCCCCCCGCCTCCCCCCCCCCCCCCCCCCCATTATACCAATATTTTGATCACCATCCATTCATCTTCCTACATAGGCATACTAATCACACATCCTAGCACCATCATTACTTGATGATGCACTCTTGTGCTTCAGTTCACACTTGACTGTGTGAGGGATTACCATTACACTAAACCCCACATACTGTACTATAAGCACTACACATTTACACTTTATCACACACATTATGCATCATACACCATCCATTCTACACTTAGTCTACATGCTACATTATACTACATTCTCATCATGCACATATTAGTCATTCTATGCATTATATACACCATTAGGCTATTTCACATGACACATTTATACATCATATATATTCTGCATACTATAATCCAGTCTACATTATATATGAGCCTAGCTTTACATTTCATTCCATACATTCTACATTATCACACATTACATTACATATTATACATTTTACATGCATACATATCCTACATACCTTTACATCTCCTACATTCCAACATACATACCGTGCATTTACATACCCTATTCATCACTTGGTCATTTATACTACCTTGTCTTCTACGTGCATTGCATTCACCACCCTATGAATGCACTTTAATTCCTCATTCCATACTTCGAATTTTGAGGGTTTACAAATCAAATGGACCTTACACTCATCATGCGACATTTCATCATGTGACATTCTTAGGCTAGTGACATACGCTTTAGGATAAATCATCACTCACTCTAATTTCATCTAGTAGTGGTATACTGCTTTAGGCTAGATCACCACTTCCACCATATCATCTTGTAGTGGTATACACCTTATGTTACATCACCACTCATCCATTCATATTATAGTGATATACGCTTAGGGCTAAATCATCACTCATCCTTTCATCATATAGTGATATACACTTAGGGCTAAATCATCACTCATCTTTTCATCTTCTAGTGATATGCACTTAGTGCTAAATCATCACCCATCCAGTTAATCATATAGTGATATACATGTAGGAAAAATCATCACTCATCCATTCAACAATGTGATAATATACGCTTCAGCTATAGGGTTCATGCAAATCCTTTCTACATGTTTCATTTCATCACTACAAATACACTTTCATCACAATGTGCTAGACACAACAAATACTACTCGACCATTTCCCGATGAGGCACTCTCATTTACGGTTCATTCTTGACTACTAAGGGAAAACAAAAATGAACCTCATTGCATACACTTCCATCCATTCGGGGGGCACGTGGTTCCTATCATTCCATTTTGAATTCCATTCCATCCATCCACAACATACTGCATTGTCTTGGGGACTTTACTCTTGTTTACTAGTGTTTTGCATGTTCACTTTACTACACATGTTAGATTGATTTCTTATATGTCATTATCTATATCATCCACACATGTGCATTCACACCTTTTTTAGTGTGAGTTGCTGATACAAGACTCCTACACGCGGCATGGATGCTTTCCTTCTACCCTTCCTATACTGGTCGCATTGGGGGAATCCACATTAGTCTCATCCAGGTGTTATTGTTTCATTTTATACTTATTATCTTACATTACTTGATCATACACGCTTTAACATATTCGTTATTACTCTAACATGCTAATGGGTGTTCCATGTGCAACACTTGTTTTATAAGATTACATGTTTCCATGACTACTTATTTTCTTGTATGTACTTGTCTACTATTGTTTTCCATTATATGAGGGATTTTCCCTATGTTTTTGTGCACACTTGTTTATTTTTTGTGGTCATGATGGCCTTGCGTGTCTTGCAACATCGTGAGTGATGTCCCATGTTTACAACCCATTTTTTGTAGATTACTTATTTTCTTGTGTTTTTACATTAACTATATTGTCTTGTGTAGATTACACATGTTTTATATATGCATACATTGTTTTCTTTACACTTGTCTTTGGCTAGCCTTCTTTTTTGTGTGTGCCTTGGTTTCTACTAAGCACTTTCTAGGGTACATAGTTCAGAGTGTGGTTGGTCCTCTTTTGGGGCCATGCATTCTCCTATCAATCGACATCACATACACCCCCAAAGAGGGGGGCATCATTTGGGGGTTTACATACTAACAAAATGCAACTAAACTGGTATAGTACAGTGCACTTTCCGCCCTTGGAATTGTGGGTTTACATACAATGATTTGGTTCAGACCAGTCTAAAAACCTCATATTCACATATGGCTTTTACATGACATGGTGTCCTTAGCATTTCTGGGAAGTAGTTACAAGCTTAGGGGTTACATTGGGAACATGCCTCTCTACACTACTTTGTCAATGGCTTCAGATCACCCAAAAAAACTAGGATGCTATAGAGATCTCTTCACACACATTTCAGTAGAAGCGGTTAGAGCTTTGAAGGACACAAAGCATTTCCTCCTACACTTCTTCAGCCAAGGTGGCATGAGATCATCCAAAAAACTTACAACAATAGTATAGATATCCTTCTACACCCTTTCTCTCGACATGGATCAAGGTGCACATGTTCCATTTACATTTTCATTTAGCATATTTTACATTTATGTATTTTGCACATTTCGTATTTTACATGCATATTTTACATACATACATATTTGACTACTTGATCATTTTCTCCTTGCAGGTCCGGCCATATGAGAAATAAATAGTCAAATTGGGGACAACAACAATGAAGACAATGACAACATCAACAACAACATTCTGTAACATCACATGCTTTACTAACCATGCATGTATACTACACACTGCAACAACTACACACCCATGTTCGCCCTAGGTTCACTCTCATCACTTTTTATTTGTGCATTTTCCATCTTTAGATTACATGCTCCTCCACCTTCTTTTTTTTCATTCCACGTTTGAGTCTAGTCCTTCAATGCATTTCTACTACACTCTCTATGGATATCAGGTATGCACTTCTATCTACTTTATGTTACCGAGCTTTCAGCTCACCAACATAAAGTGGGGGTAAAATGTAGTCATAAAATCATGCACTTTAGGCATTATTTAGCCTATCTCATACTACTATTTAGAAGGTTCTTGAGTGAAGAAAGTACTAATTAATCCCATATTTTTGGCCATCCTATTTTACCTTTTATTTTTTCATTCCCACACATTTTTATCTACATGCCCAGTCAGATTCAACACTTTCCCATCATTCTAGCCTAAACTTGGGTGCTCAGGCCTACAATGGGGCACCCTGGTCCTACCTAAGGTGACACGATCCTTTTTCTATTTTCGTGTCAATTTTTTGGGCTCTTTCTATTCATTTTTCATTCTTATATTTTTGCTAATCAGCCATGTTGGGTTTAATTATGAAATTAGACCAAGAGAACACTATAAATATAAAGTTATGAGACCATAATGAGGGTCCTAAAGTCACTTCCTACTATCACTCCATCTAGAGTTACATCCATTGCATCACTTACATCCACATAGTTCCATGCATCAAGGCTAGGCGATCTGCATCAACACACACTTCATAGGGGGAGGGATTGTTTTCTATTCTATGCACACATGCTATTACATTTTCTACATTTAGATATTGCTCCCTACTTCACATAGTGTGGATGGCACAAGAGCGCCTACAACACCATACGAATACACACACTAGAACTACATTTGGTTTTGAAATGTAATGCATCACTTAGTTTAGTAAGCCCACTTTTGTTACAACTGAGGTCAGTCTAACCCATTCATTTACATCTTTTATTTTTATGGATTTGATACTTATTTTTTCTTTTGTAGGTCTTTTAACATGACCCTACTTCATTTAGTACATTCGACGCAATTCACCAAATCCAATACGAAAGAAATTGAAGGTAACAAGTCATCTTCCAACCCTAAAAGAATCAAGTTCTAAGATTTTTCAGAGACCGGGGCACATGTTCTGCCATACCAAGGCACCCCGTGGTGCCCCAATACCCTCTTGTGCGCTGTAGTTTTCTCAGATATTCTAGATCCACTCTTTTTGAGACCTCTGTGTAGCCATTCTTGCTCTTGGAATTTCTTGTCATACTTGCGACACTCTGTGACAGTCATCTATAATTAGTTGATTTATTTCCACTCTTTATCCTTGCACTTTAGGGCTTCATTTCTATCAGTTTAATTATTTAATTACTTCATATTGTTTTAGTGCATTTATTTACATTGTTTATGTTCTGCTAGATTAGATTAACTATCATTATACTTCTCCTATTTTAATTAATTTTAGTTAATTATTATATAAGTTTCAATACGGAAGAAACAAGGTGATAATTCACATCCCCATTTCTATTAGTTATTACACAAGATTCTCTTCCATCAAAGATGTTGCAATAGAAATGCTAAGGCTAACACTAAAATATTTTCACGTAAAGCTTAGTTTTAATTATAGGGGGTACTGAAAAACCTTGGATCCTTACATTTGCATGTGCCTAAGATAGAGGATATATAAATTGACTACAAGGAAGAAGCTAACCTCAAAAATTTTTTATTGGAACCAAAATCTAGAAAATGTTTGGAAGTATGATATAGTTGTTGTTCCTCAAGGAAACATATTTCTCAGTGAAACATACAATGCAGGGGGAGATCATAGATAGTATAAATGATCATATGATGGTTGAAACTATTGGTTTTCCTCCAATTTGTTGGTCAATTAAAGAATGTAATTCCATCATATAATATTCTGCCAACATTATTAATCATACCATTCATTATCTTATGTATTTGGGAATCCAACCAAGAATGCATAATTTTAGTCAATAACTCAACCAAGCATGGCAACTTCAGTAGAAGTGGGGCCCTCTCAAGATCCTTAAGATAAAGGCAAGGCTTCTATGAGGCCAATAATGTTAAAATTTGTTATCAAAGGGGAAAATTATTCTACTTGTTATTATCCAACAATGTTTACATATTTGGATTCTCCTCCACTTCAATAAAGTTAAGGATTGTCAGCCTACAACCCTATCATATAGTTTCCTTCCTCCTCTCCACTTAAATTCATTCCTCCCATACATGTTTTCACTTAGAGTCCTCATATTTCCTCACCATCTCATTCCTCTTATCAATCAACATTGTTGTTCCCACATCCCCACTTCTTGCATCTACCTCTCTCAATTTCTCCACTCTCATTTCTTCCATGCTTATGACTCGCATTTTCTCCTTGCTTCAACATATTTCACCAAGGATTATTATTTTCATGGGTTTTCCCCCAAAATAATCCCCTTTCTACATCATCCACTCCTACCCCTATGTTGAGTCTTCCTCCAATTTCCTCTATTATTTCTACTTCCACCATTCCCATGGTAATTTTATCAACTCATCCCCTCTTGGTTGTGGTTTCCACATCCTCCACTAGTGTAACTCTTATGGGCACATCCACACCCTCTTAATACTAACAAATAGTTCTATCTTTTGTTCTAACTTGGCCAGCAATAAAAACCATGAAAAATATAAACAAAGCAGTACTCCCATTAGCATTTTATTTTTTCATGTTCGATTTGAATCCTTCGTGGGTAGAAAAGAAGCCATAGAGAATTTCCCATATCAATATTGATCAATCATTGGAAATATTTGATGAAATTTTTGTTTCGGCTGGATATAAGAGTAAGGATGATATATCTACTGTGGATAATTAGGTATCTAATATTTTTTGTGAAATTCCAACAAAAAAGGTGTTAAGAAGGATGTGGAACTTTCCCTTGGAAACATATATCACAAGTTATACAAGGCTAAGGCCACCAAAAATGAGCTAAGGGAGAATGTGGAGAAATTAAAATACCTTTTGTAAAAAATCACTCATCTTACCCAAAGTGTCGTGCTTAAAAAAATGGATATGAATGCATCAATCCATCATGGTATCTAATGAATTAATCATAATAATTCTCAGGTATGGAAAAATATTATAGAAGAAGCTATCAAATTCCATGATGATATTGAATTAGAGAAGTTAACGGTCAACATGATGAGTGATGAAATTGAGGAGGAATGCAATAATTGGGAACTCACACTAGAGGTATTGAGTGAATTAAAGAAGTCATATGTTGACACCCTCATCAAGGGGGGAAGTATCTAAAGTAATGGGTAGGCATTATGTATACTATGAGGCTATTGAGTTCTAGGTCCAAATTTGGACTCAAGCAAATGAGAAATTACAATATACACAGAGAGAATGGAAAAATTCTTCTTTTGACATTGGAGATGAAATTACTGAGTCTCCTTGCTAATTCTAGGAGGAATATTTGAACACATTACCAGATGAAACCAATTTTGCCAAGTTTAGAAGCTTAGTTGAAGTGGATCACTCAAGGTCTAAGATAAAAAATTAATATGAAATCCATAGACAAGATATTATATCAAAATATTTTGGAAAATTTAATAAAGGATATTAAAAACACCAAAAGCTTCTACGAAAAATAATTAGTTTTTCAGATACTTGTGAAATACTCAATCGGTACTCATGAGGGCCAGATGAGAAGTTAGTCCAATAAATGATTTAAATATATCTTGAATATTGACAAAGGAAAATTTCCACAGAAGCTGAGATAATTAAAGTATCAAATAATCAGGATGCACATAAGGAAAGATATGATAAGGAAGTGAGTTGAAGTTTTGTGTTTTTTTTTATTTTTTCTCAAAAAAGTAGTTTTATGAGATGTTTTTGCATCCTATCGAATAACAAGTAAAATGACTTGGTCATTTTGTAGAAGAACCACTCAATATGCTTTAAATAGGATGATTTATTACTTACTATTTTTAGCATCAATAATTGGTCAAGGGGTGTATTTATCCCTATTCTATATCCCTCTTCTTGGTTTATAAATACAAGAAAGCTTAAAATATTCATGGATAAATTTTATGGGTGTAAGAAATGACTTTTTACAATGTTGAGGAAAAAGTATTTTCTAGAATTATGTAAGAGAAAAAGAACCTTTGTATTTTAGTTTTCTAATAGAAAGGGAAGAAATAGGTCTAAAATTTCATACTTTTTGTTGAGGATTAATGCATTATACTTCCTTAGAATTCCAAAATATTGTTACTAAGCATTATTTTTGTGTATTGTTATTTTCCTCAATTTGTGTGACTAGATTAGGATCTATATTTTCCATTAAAAGGAATACATCCTTCCATCCTTCTAGATCTTCATCTCTACAATTATTATTCTCATACTCTTAAAGAGTTATCTTCCTCTACTTTCTAATTCTTTTTTCCTAAAATGAAATCTATCGGGATGAGATACCACTCCCATGCTTAGAATAGTTAATATATTGTACATATTCCTTATTCACTCTTAGATTAGAAACAAAGAATGGAACCTCCTCTTATTTGAGGAGGGAATTTGTCTCACCTGCTATGATTGAACACAATAATTTTCCTTAGATAAAATATCCAACGAAAACTTACCCAACATCTACTATGTAGGAGAATCTAAGGTCATATGCAATCCTATGTTAATAAAACAAGACGTAGTCCATAATAGTAATTTTTTTACAAATACGTACACATAATCCTAGTGTGTAATGAAATTATACAATACCACACCACACTTGAATGAGCCATGAATTGATCCTTTTCCTTGGTAAATTTTTGGAAGCTACACTTATCCGCTTTACCTTTATGATTTCATATAAACTATAAAAGCATCTCTAAGCCATGTAAAATGATGAATGTTGAAAAAATATTAAGAATTCAAAGCAACACTAATTAATTTTTGAAACACCAATAAATTACCGCATAATATTATTCCAAGCTTCCCTACACATAAATTAACATTACACAATAGAATAGTGTAATCATGTAGTGCACTATTTTTTATACAACCAAAGCTTGAAAAAATCTTCCAATACAAGTATTGTGCCCGAAACATTTTTGTTGCATAGTTATATGCTCTCATAAGATACCTAGTGCCATGTATTGATAAGAACACTCATAGTTGGAAATTGATTAGGTTTACACACACTTGAAGTGAATGTAAATCTAGTTATAATTGAGAAGGATCGCACGTGAGAACTAGCTAAGTCATCTATCTCTCGTATTTTCTTATAATTTTACATTGTTTGAGTGCTTATCATTAGTATATTGTTGTATATTATCATTTGTATATCCCTTGTCACATTAGTTACTATAAAATCATATTTAATTAGATTTATGTTAGATAATATGGTGAAATCCACTCTTATTCAAACTCTTTATCCTAGGATCCCAAACTCTCATGGCTAAAAAAAGGTACCCATCTCCAAATCACAATATGACATGTATGCACATACAACCTGTATTTTCTAATTTCGTTGAACATTCTGATTTTTTTAACCTCGCCCATAATCCTCAATATGATCCAAAATACCTCAAAAAAACCCTTGACTTCCAAAAATCTCTTCATGTTGGTTTCCAAACCCCTAATTTTTGTATATTTTCCCTAAATCAAAATTGTACGACATCTTCATCATCTACCATAGCAACCAATGATTCTCCATCCTCCTCTCCTTGTACTAGGGAAAATGATAGCTGCAATTTATATTCTTCACATGATGATATTATTTCTTATGAAAACATAGATGCTAATGAATCTAATTTTGATAATGAAAATTTAAATATGAAGAACGATGTTTCTGTAATTAGTTAAGTTGAATGTGAATCTATCTCTCCTACTATTATTAAATTTGAATTTTTTTCCAATGATTGCCATGATAAATCTAATGCTAGCACTACTACAAATTATTTGTATGCTAATGATAATTTTGATGAAATTATTTCATGCGAATAAATTAATGATATTGAATTTAATTTTGATAATGATACTGGAAATGTACATGATCATGAATCTTCCATTAAAATTGTTGAATGTGAATCTACACCTAATTTTTCTTCTACTTCTGAAGTTATTTATAATGATGGATATGTTGACACCAATCCTACTCCCTAATACACCTCTTAGTACGTATCTTAATCATACACCTAGTACATTTGAAAATCTTCCGCATCCATCTCGTCCTCTCACACCTCCATCCCATCATTCCACATGTGCTCCCCTTTCTCAGGTTCCCATGATCACTAAAAATGGAAAGATTCAACATGTCAATGTGTCTCTCACTTCCCAAACCATACCTTCACAAGAAATCCTTTCTCTCATGCATGTTGTTGGTAATTTCAAAACTCAATTTCATACACTTACCCTTCAAGAGCATAGCCTATTATGCCTCCATTGACAATAATTCCCTTCACAGTAATAAAAGTCCTCAGAAGATTCATAATTATGCTTTTCCCAAGGGTTTTATCATGCCCAATTTCTCATGTTTTGATGTCACATGTAATCCCTATTTACATCTAAAACATTACCGCTTATCCATAGATTCTTATTCCAATGATCGGTTATTACTCAAATCCTTTCGTAATAGCCTTACTGATCATGATCTCTAATGGTATACTCATTTACCTAATGGATTTATTAGTAGTTATTATGATATGGATGATGTTTTCCCTAGATGTTTTATTTATCAAAATGGTCCCAAAGTTACATATGAGCGCTTAACTTATTTACATCAAGAAAAGAAAGAACAAATCTTAGATTACATGTTATACTTTATTTCTTACATGCATCAGGTACTGGTTTAACCTATTAATCTAAAAAATTCAATTTGTCTTTCTTCTTGGCTTTATTCCCCCATTAAAAGAAAAGTTATTATATGATATATGTGATTCATTTACTTTCTTTCGTTATAAATTTATTGACTTAGAGAAGGAATTAATTTTTGATCATGTTATAACACCCCCTTCTACTTGTTTTATTCCTTCGTTACCTACTAAGTCATCTACTCCCCCATCTATTGACCCTCCTCCACAGTCATCATCTCCTCCTCTGTGTAAGAATATTCCTTCCCCACTACCATGCCATAATTTATCTAAATATTCTTTACCTCCTAACCGTGAACCATTTCACCATTCACATACTACTAAACCACATAATGTCTTGCGTGACCTAGTTGATAAACGACTAATCCATTTACCTTCCAACAATCATCATCCCCCTCATCAATTGCAATGTCATCGTGACTCCCCTTTTTATAATTTTCACCACGCCAATTACCACTGTGAAAATGAATGTTATGCTCTCAATGATAGACTACAACAATTAGAAGATAAAGGTTTCATTTCCTTATGTTCCCATTCTCACAAGTGCTCTATCTCCTATTCCACATAAGCAAGCATCCGCCACCATTATCTTATCTCATTCTCCTCCTCCTAAGGTTATTATTTGTCCCCCTCCTAACCTTATCATTCATCCACCTCCTCCATTTGTCCCTCATATAGTCACCTCATCTCATCCTATACAAATTTCTCTTGCATCTCATTGGTTTCCTAAGTATCATTTTTACACACTTCTCACTATTACACCTCCCATTATTGGCACCATTTCCTCTGATATCCAACTTGGCACCTCTACACATGTTTTTGTTCCACATACTCCTACTATGCATCATAGGCCACTTCACCTATGGTAGATGATATCTATTTCCATATCATTTCTCGATGAAGAAATCATGATCTTACGGTTTATACATGACTGTTGAGGGAATTGTTACTAAAATGAACCCCATTCTTAAACTGGGGATAATCACCCTTCTTCCCCTCTTCATCTTAGTCACATGCAATTATGAACATTATTTTACATCTCCTCATTATTAAATTATCAATGCATTATTAGTTTATTCTTTTATCTTATCTAAAAAAAATTGATATTTCTACTTACCTACCTCACTACATCACATACATCTATCCATATGTACCATATACTATAAAATTCAATATTATTCACATGTAATTATTATTCAATCCCTTACTTAGTAATTCTTTCTAATAACAAGGAATTTCAAAAACCAGCAATATCTATTAAATCAACAATTCCAACAATGCATATAGATTCCAACAAACTAAGAAATAACTACCAAATGTAAATTCACATTCATCACAAACTATTCAAATGCATATCCATCATATGTATAATACCAAAACATACACACACACACACACACACACACACACACACACACACACACACATCATTATAAATCATAGTTACAAAATACAATCACAGGTGGAAATCCCCCATGCATCAATACATCATCTATCATCCTCTCTATTACTATATACAATTGAGGGATCTCTCAAACTCGAAGCTTTAATGACAACTCTACACTATTGATCTCAGCCTCTATATTTCTCAAGTTGGCTCTGTAACACAATAACTTGTACTATCTACTTTGCAGATCAGCCCTGTAACTCAACATATCATGCAAATATATTATGAGATAGGCTTACTCCTCTTACCTCCTCTCTCTCTCTCTCTCTCTCTCTCTCTCTCTCTCTCTCTCTCTCTCTCTCTCTCTCTCTCTGCACGAGCCTCATTGTGATCCCTCAAAACAATTGTGCATATATCTATGCTATATCCACCATCTTAAACAAATGGGTATTCTCTCCTAAAATCATGTCTACCCACTCTATCATTCATCCTCCCACAAGAACATCTGGGGGCACTTTCTATGTCAACGTGCATATGGAGGTATCTACTATCAAGGTCTAATAAGCATCACCTACAACCAAAAAAACAATATTAGCTACTACACATTGTCATATCCACCAAATATATTAATCTAATAATAAATCAAAAATAACAATGAGTGATACTTATGCTCTACTCACATCATTGTTATATCATCTACCTCGGGGGCAGGTTCTTAGCCCTCAACTCATCTAACTACTAGCTCACCTATCATATCTACGACTACTAAAAATATCAACACCCATCGATGTGTTTCCCGTCACTAACTATACACTTGAGTGAACCTGTGTCATCCACTTATATAGGCCCTATGGTCAGATCTTCCTCATCAGGTCTTGGGAGCACAACCTATGCTCCTTTAGGGTCTAACATCAACCATGGTCATCTAGTGGCCCTCACATACTGACACCATATATATGGCTTTGGGGGAACATCTTGGGCCATGTCAAACTGTCTAGAAACTCGCTCACCCTGCAACAACTCTGCTACCCCTCAAAAATGGTCCTCTAACCACATGGTGTGTTGTATGCATCATAACTCAACATTTTCCTCTACCCATCCTCTATAGTCTCTATATAATCTCCACATAATGACCCCATGGCCCATCTGATCTATCATCGACCTATATGTGGTCATAGCTATCCTCCTACTATGGGTACCCACCAACCTCGCCACATATATATCTGGCTAAGCCCAATCAGCCCATGGCCCACTAAGTGGCCTTAATATAAATATATTTTAATACACCCACACATGAAATAAATTAGTACTTCCTAACCCACCTCCATGATCCTCCTAAGTAAATCTATATAATTCCATGTATAAATGGGCTAACACACATCGTACACATGTATATCTAGTACCATGTTCCTCTATATTGCGAAAAATATCATGCATCCTATATAAAATCCCAAATCCACCACCCTCCACTGCCACAGATGAAGCTAATACCATTGTAATAAATTTTTTCAATCTCAGAACCAAAAATATCACAATCACATTGAAGCTAATATATGGTTCATAATTTTTTACGAGAAAATTTGTCACGTGGAAAAATATGTGGACTTATTTACAATTCTCTGGGAATTTAAGTCCCACTACTCGAATGTCGTAGCTCTGTGTTTACATGGGCATGAAAAGTAGTTTTCTGTGGTGGTCGTTTGGCCGAGTATCTAACAAGGGCACTCCACTGATCCTATGGAAAAATCTAGCAATTTCTTGCTAGGGAGGACCTTTCTTAGAGAGTGGGAAAGGAAGTGAGCAAAAGGGAGAGGGATTAATGTTATAGGTAGGAAATCAAATTCATACACCTATTAATCAAAAATTTACATCACACAAGAATTAGAAGAAAATTATTTTGCAAACAGTAACAAGACCAGTTAATATTTAATGAGAAAAAAGTATCAATAAACCTCTATAGTCAAAAATGGCTAGAAACTCCTCCTTGTATTGATGCTTAAGCAAAATTGTACATGGACAAGAGTGGAAGAATGTAAAAAATGAGAAGTGGAAGAAATTGCTATCTCTTTATTTTCTTCACAAGAATCACTTTCTCATGAGCTCAAAAAAATGACAATCCTTTGGTAAATGGTGCCTTTACAATTTATAAAAAGATAAGTTACTCTCAGGCTACCCCCTAATGAATTTTCATACGCCTTTGCACAACTTAAAATTTTTCATATTCCTAGGAAAATATTAAGTTCCCTTTTTATAAAAGAAAGGTGATTTATTACATTATAATCCTAAAGTTAATTTTTAATTACAAAAATAAGGCATTATGAAAAAGTTGTAACCCAAATGAAGAATTAGAACATGAAGAGCGAGAAAGAGAGGTGGAGGAAGAGAAGTGAGAGAAATAAGAGATAAGAATCATGTCGATGAAGAAGTATACTCTTGATGAAGTTCCACTAATCCTTACCAGATGATATCAGATGAAACACTCCAATGTAGTGAAGTGTGGATCCTCAAACTACTTACCCTAATAAAAATCCTTTTGATGATGCATGAGACATTTCAAATTAAGTGTCTTTAAAACACTATTGAATGATTACTTGGATTGACAGTAGAGAACTGCTCATGGAGGTCCATTCCGAAAGAAGATGAGAATGGAAACTGACCCCTATAATGACATTTTACAACACTGGCCATAATGATTTGAATGAATGAAAATATCTAATGAAAGTGCATTTGAAACAATGAAGAATCCTCTTTCACACAATTCAAGACAATCAATACCATAACCATGAGTGTACCATCATTCCTAAGATTCTTCTAGTTACACATGAGAAAGAAACCATGAACAATGAGTACCCAATTGTTGAAACCAAGAAAACCCCTTCTATGAACTTGAATTTCATGGCTCCTTGAAACACTTTCTACACTAGAAAAGGGGGATTTACTATTTTTAGTAAATGTCAAATTTCACCCTTCCTTGACTTCCGACTAGTGAAGTTAGCTTTTTGGATTGCCCCCATGTACACCTCTTCTACCAAAATTGTTCTTTGAGATGACTTACTAATTATAGCAAGTGCCCATATGGGAAACTTACTATTTTTAGTAAGTGGCAATTTTTGACCTTTTTAGCTCTACCACTGAGATTGTCCTTCTAGACCACCTTTGTGCATACTCGCTTTTGTCGAAACCACTTTTACATAAGCTTTCCAAAAATAGAAAGTGCTTGTGTAAGAGGCTTACTATTTTTGGAAAGTTTGGTTCCTAGATCTTGGTTTTTGATGAAAAAAACTTTTTTGATATGATTTTTTTTTTCAGTGCACCTCTGAAATTTCAAGCTCGATTCGGTGTCTAGAAACATGAGATTTTAAAATTTCAAACTTTTCATTACAAGGAAATTGGGGTTTGTTCACTATAAAACTCTGGGAGCATGCACAAAAAAATCTTTTGGATCCTAAGGGCACCTAGAAACTAGAAGATTGAAAAAATTACATTTTGATCTGCTCACCGGTTTTTAGATACAAGTGATTCTTCTTCTAAGGGTTTCGGGGTTTCTTCAGGAAAAAATCTTCATTTTTTTCTTTAAAATCTAGTATTTTTTTGTTTTTTGCTTATTTTCATTTCTTTAAAATCATGGAAGTAAGCAATAAATTGAGGGAGGGTGAAAATGGTGGATTCAAGAGTCTGGAAAAATCGGTAGAGTTTCAACATATGGGGGTGTGGGGGAAATGATGGAAAAATGGCTAAGTGTTTTATTTATAGCCTTTGGATTGTCAAGGGAGAGAGTGGGGACAATTTTTTACACCTCATATACCTTTGTTTAAGGTGAAATAGGTGCAAAAAAATGTTCCTTTCCCTAATCATGACAAGTGGTGGGTGTTGGTTCATTGAACAAATTGGAGGAGGGGGCTGAGAATGGAACACTTGGGGGCCGGGAGATGGTCATATGAAAGAACCATGAAGGAAAGAAAGGGGTGGGGTGAATTTTTATGTCCTTATTTTACCTTTTCTTTGGGGAATATGTGAAAGAAAATATGCCTTTCTCCTGGCTTGAAAAGTGTCACACATGCAGGGGTAGATGGATGAGCAGGTCAAAGCGGTCAAAGGTGCTTAAGAGAGAGTTATCAGGTCATATGGGTGACCAAAATGTTAAATGGGGGGAGGACACAATTTTTTTCACCTCATTCCCTTTGGTAAGGTGCAAATAGGGACATGAAAATGTGTGCCTCATCCTAGTGATGCCATGTGTGCCTTTAGAAAATTGACTAAGTACCGAAGAGCATACCTTGAGAGCTGACTTGAAAAGGTCATAAATTGAGCTTTTAGATGAGTTTTTAGGGTGCTTCGTTATATTATTTTCATGAAAAATACATTTTGAAAAGAATGGTTGGGATCCCATGGCTTTATTATGACTGAAACACCCTCAAAAATCTCTTTTTTTAATCAGGATTACTCATTGTGCATGGAAATAATGAGTTGGCCTGAAAAATGCATGGTATGCTTGAAGGTGATATGATTTTATCCACCATGTAGAGGAATAGAAAATTAATTTCCAATGATATATTTTTTGGATCATAACTCATTCCAAAGCTCTTAGAATCACTCCTTTAAGATCATGTACTTTTTATGGTGTAAGATCCTTCGGCCCCAAAAACCCGCTTTTGGTGCATTGGATCCTAAACCTCTGAAACTTCCTAGAATATTCCTAAATAATTTCCATTATGTTTTTAGCTCATTTTTACACTTCCACGATGAAAATGAGTCTTCTTATACTAATCTGATGCTGGTGCACTTGGCTTATAAAGGATGATGAAATCCCTCTCTAAGTTTGCTTGAAACTTGCTTGAAAATCACTGCTCCAACATACTTGAATGATTTTTCATTTCCTAAACCACCTAGGGGGACTGATCAAATTCACATATAAATTAAAAAAAAGGACAATACTGGACATGAAGTTGAGGGGTGGGTTGCTCTAGGGGTGTCTTGGAAAAGGTATGACATGAAATGTTTTGACACTAGGGTATGGTTGTCCTATTTTTTAGTGAATTTTTCCCATGTAAAAACACAAGACAATAGCTGGATCTACCTTGGGGACACATTATGGATCAAGCAAAACAAGGACATGACATGAAAAATCCCAAAATCTCAATTTTTTTATATATTACCAGTGCCTTATCCATTGGTCTACACAGAGCTACTCAAACAGATAACAATAAGGAGTACACACACACATGAAAGGAAACACAAAAAACACATGGAAAGGAAAAGAACACACACAATGGGAAAGGGAAAAACAAACACCTAAATCACCTATGGTATAAATGTGGGGGACAACCCACTTTCACTCAAGCTCTTTTATTTTTTCAGAGGTTACCCTCCTGAGTGGGTAACATTGAGTAACATTGATCTGCGAAGCATTGACTAGTTCCAGGAAGTAGCCTCCTCTCCTCAACTACTTATGAAAGTTAGAATGCTTTCATGATTATTTGTGTACTTTGTAGGAGTGAGCCTACATGAGCTTCTTGATGCTCAGGCCTTCTCTTAGAAATTCCATTGCATTCATTCTCTTTGAAATCCAATTTCATAATGTCAGTTACCTTCAATGTGCATATCAACATTATTGACCTCTCATTGAGCATCTCACCACCCTCGAGGTTGGTTTTTGTTTGAATTTATTGAGTATCATAAGTTTTTCTTTTCTCATTGTCATCGAACATTCATGAGAGGATTTTGCAATTAGCTTATTGAATTCTACTTCACTATAAGGTGGTTGGAAATAGAGATCAAAGGGTTAGACATCACTTCCAATTGTTTTACATGGCCATGGCTTGAATCAAGAGGTTGAGACTCAGCTCAAGATATTTTGTGCGCCTTCCATTGCATCTAAGATTTCTTGTACAAATCCTTCTTTGGTACTTCCAAAGCTCATCTCTACCCTTATTTGAAAACTCTTCATTTTTAAATTCATGGATAACCATCTGGAGGCATTTCTTCATTATCTTGAGGATCATTACATTATCACTCCTTCTTCATCTAGAGGAATATCAAATTTGAGGGCTTCATAACTCCTTGCTTCAAACTTCTTCATAAGGGAAAGATCCTCCTCTTTAAATGGGAAATGAAAATACTTCAACTTTCATCATCACATTCATCACCATTGGATCATGGAGGAACATGGGGTTATTCACCTTAATTTATTTATAATGTGACCATCCTTTAAACCAGTTGAGAATCCCAGAATCAGATTCATACTTGTCTTATAAATCCATATCTCACATCATGAGTTCAAGACTGAGCTTAGGGTTTTCTATTTCTTCACAACTCTTAGGAGATCTTACACAAATTGTTCTTTCAAACCTTTTGAGGGATCATCCCAAGCTTGATTTTATTCTTCATGGATGATATGATTGAGAGCATATTCATACCCAAATGGGAATGAGAATATCTCCTCCTCATGGGTAAGCATACAATTTGGTTTCTCCATTTGAGATTCATAAGAACCATTTCTTCTTCTTCATGGCCTGCATCATCCAGTAAATTCAGGGCTATCCTCTTTGTAACTCAAATTTCCTCAATGCTTCCTCTAGATCAATATTCCTATGGGAAGGAATTTTTGGTCCTATCAAGATTGGGATATCATGTCCTCTTCAGTTGTCACAAAAATGATTCATCCTCTTGCTATTTTGGTATAAAATGTGGGCTCTCCTGGATTTCCTGCTTTTTTCATTGTGTACCTCATCTTTTTCTCTAGAAGAAAATTTTCCATGTCTCCTTTCACTGGAATGGTTGTGGAAGACCAATTCATCTAGATTTTCCCTCCTAACTGTTGGCAGAAGCTTCTACTTAGCAACATTCCAAATGAGTTGGAATGTCTTGCTACCAAAATCATCATTAAAACCTTATTTTCTAGAAATTTGGCAAGGGCCACCTGTGCATCTTTGACCTTCCCTAAAAGTGGGACTTCTTTGGACTCCATGGAGTAACAAGAGCCACCAAGCTGAGTCATGGTGAGTTTAAGAGCCTTGGTGACCTTCAGAGGCATTACGTTGTTAGAGGCAACTTGAATCTATTATTACAATTGTTCAATACATATTCTCCAATGAGAAGGGAGACATAGAAAGGGTCAACCTTATCGATCTTATATGCACTAAAAGAAAGCATGTTATGTGATGGAGGTGTACAGGTGGGTTTGGTAGTAGTCCTTTAGAACTAGGAGTCACATTATTGGGTTTTGAACTATTACTCCTGATATAAAAGAAAAATATCTCAAATTTCTTAGGATGAGTCCAAAAATATTTGGTTTTGGTAATCTACACTTTGGTTTTGTTTTCATGTTCAATGATGTCAAAAGGAGTAGATGCAAACATGGGAGGTGAAGACATTTCTCTTGGAGTTAGGATAGGCTCAGAAGAAAGGGTAGATGTTTGGGGAATGGAGGGTATTTTGAAAGGACACACTAGGAAATTTTTAAGTGCTATATTTTGCAAAAGTGGATTTAGAATTAGAAGAGGCATTAGAAGATTTACTTGGGATAATGGGTGACCTCCTGCTGGTCACAGGATCAAGTTTCTCCAATGAAAACTCCATGCAAGGTGGGAGTGGGGATACGCTTGACTGATTATTTTGTTTAGTAGATTCATCATAAGAGGATATTCTCTTTTTACTTTATAGCGACATTAGAGGAAGATGATTCCTTTTGAGACTGAGCGCGAATAAACAAAACACATGAGAAATTAGTTGCATCTAAGTCTCCATCTTCATCACCTCTAGAGTACTCATATAATTTGATTTGTGTCTCATTCTCAACCACCTCAACTTCTAGGAAACATCAGCTTTTATGCCTTCTTGTTCAAGCTCCTGCTCTATCTTCTTGAATTCTACAACTTTCATTGATAAGTGGGGCCTCCAATACAAGCCTTCGAAGTTCTTTGACAATCTGATTTCTGTTATTTCTTTGAGGAGATACTCATTAAAAAATTTCCCTCTTCAATTGATGACATTTCATTTGCTAATTTTGGCAAGAATGGATCCATTCTTTCATCTTTAGGATGTTGAGATTTACCCTTTGAAGGGTTTTTTATCTTCTCGTATAGGATGAGATCATCATCAACTTTAATGGCCATCCTTTGCACTTGTGTTGTATTCCTTGGTTGAACCGTTTGTAGGAAGAATCCTACCTATGGTGATTGAACATTAATGAAAAATCCTTTTACATTGGTTTTCATATAATGAAGTCATGTTCTAGTATCCTGTGGAGAAACCAATTGAAATGGGCCACAAATTCTCTTATAGTGTCATTTTATTCTTTCCTTATTTTTTCCAATTGAATGAGGAGATCTTGATAGTCCTCAGTAGATTGTAATCTTTCTTCAAACTTTGTTTTGATGTCCTCCCAACAAGTGATTGATCTAACAGGCAGGAGGTAGAAACCATTTCACTATTTTTTCTTGGAGAGATTCCATGAACAACCTTATAGAAACATCTTCATGTTTAACTCCAAGAATCTTGCATGATGTGGTGAAAGTGACGATGTGTTCTTTAGGAATTTGTGTGTCGTCGCCTTTGAACTTTGGAAAGTTCTTATGAGAACATATTGGTAGATTATGAAGAGGGGATGTGAAGAGTGGGTGGGCCTATTATTCCTTCCCCGTGGAACAATGGGTTGAGGTATTTCTGCTTCGTCTTCCATTATTTATTTTGTTTCAACTTTGGAAAATTCTTTTTCCGGTTCTTCTGATTGTCATTCTTCTTCACTAGGGAATTCAATATTTAATGGTGGTTGAAATATGGGAGAAGTTTTAGGAGGAGTATCGGAAGTTTTTTGAATTGCATTACTAGGAGTACCACTTGATGATTCAGATGGAGATGAGGCTTGAGAGAAGAAATAGGGATTGTCTTTGATTCATTCTTATTGATTTTGCCAAGCCTTAAAAGTGGGATCAACAACTCCTCTCAACCAATTCAGCATGGTATATCTTCCTTCATGCTAACTTTGAGAAAAATTTGTAATAGGAATATGAAAAGACATTTTCGAATATGAAAGGTCACTTGTAGGAATCAATAGTGTGTCTTTCAAAAATGGATATCAATCAACTCTTTTTTTTTTTTTTTTTCAATTTTTTGTTTTTTAGATATTTGAATTTGTTGTATTTTCCCAAGGTCATATTTTGGGTGTAAATGCTGCCAAGTCTTCCCCATGGTGGGTCACTAAAAATTATTGGAAAGAAAATTTCTCAGGTAGACAAATTTTTGGACTTCTTACCAACACTCGAGGAATCTAAATACCTATACTTGAATGGTGCACCTACATGTTTACATGTGCATGAAAAGTGGTTTTCTTCGGTGGCCTTTTAACCAGAGATCCAACAACAGAACTCCACTGATCCTGTGGAAAATGCTAGAAATTTCTTGCTAGAGAGGACCTTACTTAGAGAGCAGGAAAGGAAGTGAGAAAAAGGGAGATGGATTAATGTTATAGGTAGAAAATCAGAGTCCTGCACCCATTAACTAGAAAGTTCCATCACACATGAATTAGAATAAAACAATCTTGTAAATGCCCACAAGACCAGTTAAGATTTAATGAGCAAAAAATATCAATAAACCTCCTAGTCAAAAAAGGATAGAAACTCCTTGTATTGATGCTTGAGCAAAATTGTATATGGCAAGAGTGGAAGAATGTAGAAAATGAGAAGTGGAAGAAATTACCATCTCTTTGTTTTCTTCACAAGAAGCACTCTCTCATGACCTCAGAAAAATGACAACCCTTTGGAAAGGGAATGCCTTTGTAATTTATATATTTTTTGGAAATATCTTTGTCTACCCCCTAATGAATTTTCATATTCCGTTACACAACTTAAAAATTTTCGCATTCTTAGGAAAGTATTAAGTCCTTTTTTATAAAATAAAGGCGACTTATTACATTATGATCCTAAAGTTACTTTTTAATGCAAATAAAGGTATTATGAAAAAGTGCAACCTCAACAAATAATTAGAACATGGAGGAGAGGGAAATTTGGGGGGAGGAAGAGAAGAGAGAGAAAGAAGAGAGGAAGAAATATGTTGATGAAGAATCTTCTCTGATGAATTCCGATGAAATGACTCTAATGTACTCTAAATGTAAACTTTGAATCCTCAAACACTTCATACCATGAGAAAACTTCTTTAGATGATGAAAAGATACTTGAACTAAGTGTTTAAAAATACAATTGAATGATTCCTTTGGTGACCATGAGCATCACTCATGGAGGTGCACTTCGAAGAAGATGAGAATGAAAATCAACATTTACAATGAGCTTTTACAACACTTCCATGCTTATTTGAAATTTCCAATGGAGCATAAATTGAATATTTTGATGATGATGATAACACACTCCTCTTTGCACACGATTCATAGACAATTTAGAGCCTGGGATGTGTGTCGAAAGACACTGTTGATATCTCTTGTATTCACTGAGAAAGCAAAACATGAACATTGATGAGTACACCATTGCTAATAGTAAAGAAAACCCCTTCTATGAACTTGAATTCCATTGCTTCTGAAACACTTCTATGCTCCCAAAAATGGGGATTTACTATTTTTAGTAAATGAAAAATTTTCACCCTTTTCAGCTTTGACTGGTGAAGTTATCTTTATAGATCACCCCTGATGTATACTTCCTCTGCCAAACATAGGGTTTGATATCACTTACTAATGATAGTAAGCACCTGTATAGGAAACTTACTATTTTTAGTAAGTGGAAATTTTAACCTTTTTTGGCCCTAACCACTGAGAATGTCTTTCTAGATCACCTCTGTGCATGTTACATATGTCGAAACTACTTTCTATGTTGACTTGCCAAAAAATAGCAAGGGCTTGTGTAGGAGGCTTACTATTTTTGGAAATTAGGGTTCTAGGAATTTTTTTTAGATGAAATGAACTTTTTTGATATGGGTTTTTGCTCTTCAGCATACTTCTAAAATTTCAAGCCTATACGGTGTCTAGAAACAAAGATTTTAAATTTCAAAATTTTTCTCATGGGAAATTGAGGTTTCTTCACTGTGAAAAATTTGGAGTGGGCATGGAAAAATTTATTCTTGGATTATAATGGACTTTGAGAAACTAGAAAATTGTAAAAAACAACATGTTGATACATGCACTGGTTTTTTATAACTGAGTGAATCTTGTTCAAGGGTTTCAAAGTTTCTTCAGGAAAAGATCTCATTTTTTCTCTTCTCAAATCCATATTTCTTCATGTTTTTTTCTTGTTTTAATTTCTATATATCATGGATAATATGTAAAAATTAATGGATCATAAAAAGGAGATGTAAGATTCAATGGAAATTTCGGCAGAGTTTTGATAATGCGGGGAGCATGTGGGGAGAAATGAGAAAAAATGGCTAAGTGTTTGGATTTATAGCTTTGGATTTCAAAGAGAGGGGGAGAGAACATTTTTTGTCCCCATTGTACCTTTGGTTTGGGTATAATAGGTACACAAATATGTTCCTAATCCTGGTGTTTCCAAGTGTCGTATGTTCATTCATTGAGAAAAGTGAAAGAGGGGGCTAAAAAAACATCTGGGGGAGCGACAATGGTCGTATGAGGAACCATGAAACCAAAAGGGGATGGGGAAAAAAATTGGTACCCATTTTCCCCTAGCCTCACAGTGAAAAGTGGAATGCATGCGGGGGTAGGTGGAGGAGCAAGTCAAACTGGTCAAAGGAGTTTAACAAGTGTCCTCGGGGTCATATGAGTGGCCAACATGCATAATGGGGGGAGGGAGAAATTTTTTGAACCTCATGCACCTTTTGAAAGGTGAAATAGGGACATGAAAATGCACCCCAAAATCATGTTTCCACGTGTCCCTTCACAAATTTGACTAAGTATCAAATATCATACCTTGAGGGACAACTTGAAAAGGTCATAAATTGAGCTCCTATAAGAGTTTTCGGGAACTTACTTATATGATTTTGAATGAAAAAAATATTTTGAGAAGAATGGAGGGGCTGCCATTTCCTTATTATGAATTAAGAACCCTAAAAAATCTAACTTTTTCTCAGGATCTCCTGTTGTTCATCGAAAGGATGAGTTATCTTGAAAAATACATGGTAATTTTCGTAGATCTGATTTCACCACTGTGTGGGTGATTGAAAATTATTTCCAATGATATTGTTTTTCTCATAAATCATTTTGGAGCACCCAAAATTACTCCTCTAAATTTAGGTACTATTTATGGTGCAGGCTCCTTCACCCTCAAAACCCCACTTTTAGTGAATCAGCTCCTAAACCTTCGAAACTTCCCATAATATTCATAAATCAGTTCCTTAATATTCTTGGCTCCTAGATACACCTCTAAAATGAAAATAAGCCTCCTGTACTTCTTTGGTGATGGTGCACTAGTCCTAGGAAGGTTGATGATAGTCCCTTCTAAGATTACTTGAAACTCCACTTTGAGAGGAACTACTCCAAAAACACTTGAATGATTTTTGCTTCCTAAATAACCTAGGGAATGGATGAAAATAAATTACAAACCATTTGAATGCTAGAATAGGGCTGGTACAAGGAAAAGGTTGGCCTAGGAGTGTCTTGCAAAAGTGTAAAATTGAATTTTTTTACACTAGAGTATTGTTGTCATGTTTTCTAGTGAATTTTGCTCATGCAAAAACACAAGAAAATTTTCCTATACTTGATACCTTGAAAAATAGCATCCATATGAATACGGGCATCGAATACGGCCATATTATTTACTCTCTCTCTTACTATAGGAAACCACAATATCCTATATACATCCTCTAATGTCATTGTCATCTCACCTGTCAACAACCAAAATGTACAAGTATCCACACACCATATCTCATATAAAGAAGTTAATAATGGAATATTATCGGGTTTATCCCCCAATATAGTAATGTTTCATAGGTCATCACCGTCCAATATCTCCCACTCATCATCTGTCAACCCCAAACCAAGTGATGTGCTCAAGTGCCAACCTGCCCAAAATTCCCTGGAGTATATATCTCTCTACCAAGGATAATAAAGAAACAAAATCACAATATTAACATGCCATACAGACTTCAAAATCAATCATAACAACTTCACATTAATAGAAATATATGCATTTCACCAAACAATTCCAAAATATTTCCCCCGGACACTAGCAAAAGGAATTGGGCACTAGTGTCCCGAAGGATAGAAACGCACTTTCAACTTTCGTCTTGGTAATAAATGTTAAATACTCCAAAAATTAAAATTTTACTAAAACTGATAAAACAAGCATTTTTGATAGAAAAATTCACAAATAATCACACATATCAGCTCCTTGGTCATCTGTAAAGCCACGACCACCCCACTCTCTAAAATATCGTCAAA
Source organism: Taxus chinensis (assembly GCA_019776745.2). Taxonomy (NCBI): domain Eukaryota; kingdom Viridiplantae; phylum Streptophyta; class Pinopsida; order Cupressales; family Taxaceae; genus Taxus; species Taxus chinensis. Next base: position 796,476,496 of record CM034150.1, read on the forward strand.
CTAGCCGCTCTAATGTGTGGCATTCTCACAGCTCAGATCTCAAATCTCAAGAAATCTCGGTACAAATGAAATTACTATTCACTTTTTAAATATTACTATATATAGTAATTCAAATTTACCATATACTATAGTCACTACTTGCCACCATTCTTACAACTAATACATGACACACGATTTGGCCCATATCTGGAGCCTTATTACTCTGGTTTCCTCCCCATTTACACCATGTGAATCACAGATTCCTCTAGCATTGTATTATACAATTTTCACCATCTTATCTTCGAACTGGCATATGTACTAATTAATACATATGTACCATTTGTCAATGCCACTACTTCTCATAAAATATTTCTCATTTACTATTATAACTTTTTATAGCCTTACTTTCAGCTTATTGTTCACTACTCCTCTCATCACCCTTTCATCAAAAGGGAGGGAATACAATCGAGATCATCTTATAATCCCTTACTGGACACAAAACACTTAATCGACACTCCTAATACATCAATATCACAATTTTCTTTGATCTCATTTAAATATTGTTACAATTATTATATATGATAGTCAATAATTTCTACTATTTCAAATCTATCCCCCCAAATGACCGAATTTGGGGGCAAAGAAAAACCTCTCCATGATTAATCTTCTAAATAAATCTTATTCAATCATATAATATCACTCAAATCAATAATTCAATACAATAATCATAGTTAATATCCCTCATAGATCACCTAACTTGGGAGCCTCATAACATTACCATCACTTCCATATGACCTAATTTGGAAGCCATATACCATTATTTGAATTAGAACACCTGTTTCTATAAGAGTGGGGGAAATGAGATGCAATTATCTTTCCTATAATGCTCCTATGTGGGTTTTTCAATCAGGAACACACATGTTACAATTGGAACTAATTATAAGTATTCAGGTAAAAAATTCAGTCTTTATTTGTCTGCAGTGGTAGTACCTTTTGAGGAAGCATCATCGAAGGATAGAAAAAAAAACCTCTCTCCCCAACACTCTTCCTCTAGCGGAAGGATGCCCAAATCCTCTCATTATGAAAAAATCAGATTGGGAATTGATCACTCCCTACCCCATCTATAACCTTTTACAAACAATCCAACATCTCTAATGACATCACAAAAATTTATCCTACTTTATCCTTATGATAGTTTTCTATCTCCTCTTACGCCACGTGGGTCAAAAATTTGATCCATGGTTTGCCATGTTACAAATTTCTATATTCTACACGCACTCTACAATATGGATTCTCTAGACTCTATACATGTATGTTTCTTACTTCCTTTACACTAATTGAATTTCATTCAAATAGCATAAATGGGAAAATGTAGACACAAAATCATGCACATACTACTATTTTACTATGTCTTCAGTATGTTGTAATATGTATGAATCTTAAACAATAAAAGTATTCATTGGTAACACTAGCTCTTGTCCATTTACTCCTTTGATTTCTTTTTATTATGAATCTCTTCTACATTTTTCATGTTTGTACCCACTTCTAGTTAGGTCATAAGGATCCCTATTTGTCTATCTTTTCATAAATGTCATCATTTCTCTAAGGACACTAGCATCCACCTTGGACACTAGCGCCCAGGCGCTTGAGTCGATTCTGGGTGCTTCTTCCTTGTTTATTCCTTTGCACATTTGACATTTGTGGTCAGCCTTTTAAATGTTCTTATTCTTATCTCATTTTCATAGCCGTACTCTTGTATCACTAGTGTCAAAATTCAAATACGATATTCATATATATACACAACATACACACTATTATTTGGGCTAGAAATTCAAAATGACTATCACATCTACATACTATCACTACTATCAAAAGGGGCTGCATTTTGAGATATATGCACTACAGAAAAAAGGGAAGTGTTGAAGTCTATACCACACTTTTGCATCAAATCTAGTTATATCTTGCTATCTTGGCGTCATTGGTGTAAGGGAAAACCTAAGGACACTATTATACACACACACATAACTACATGAATTTTGAAATGTATTCCAATGTTTGGTACTAAGTTCACTCATCAGGTAACCTTCAGGGTCGTTCCAACTTCACACATTACATATTTTATTCAGATCTAATCTGTTTGTGAACATATATAGGAAGCTAGGGTATTTTTTCTTTGTTACAGGTGTGATTGAAACCATAATAGTGAAGTCATAGTGAAAAAGCAGATTTTGGAGTGAAGACCCTTAGACCTAGATAAGGAGTAGATCCTCAATATTTACACAGACACTAATGCCTAGAATGGAAAGTAGTACCTGAGCGCTCGAGTCCTCCTGTGGGTGCTTCCATCTCGCATAGTTAAGAGTCTCAAAACTCTCTACCAGCCATTGTTGCATTATTTCCAATCAGATTCTATAGATGCACAGTCCCAACTGCCTCAAGATTACAAAGGAAACAATTGAGTCTTCTATATCTCTCATTTGCTTAGAATTTTACACTATTTGACTACTTAACATTGGTATACTTGACGTATATTATTATTTTTATATCCCTTGTCACATTAGCTAATCTAAAATCAGATTTATTTCAATTTATATTAAATCACTTACACCCCTTCTGGAACTTGACTGATTTATATTTTATGGCCTCAAACACTAGTGCCAAATTAGGACACAAAAACCCAGGTACTCCTATCCTTCCTAGGAAATCCTGAACCTCTATATTCTTTTATCCCCTATGGTTGGGTCTTCCAGTTGACAATTACAAAATTAAAACAAGTGAATCATATATACTTAGTTAATTCTCCAAAATCAAGGTCCAAACATTAGCATTATCTACTATAACCTAAGCTTGCATCCAAAGGAACAAGATCATTACAAATCATCCATCTAGCACATCCATACAAGGGACAATGGTTGCATCACTCTACATACACATCGTAGGAGCAGAAGTTCATTTTGTTTTGTCTCACACATTTGCATACTTAGAGAATTCTAGATCCATCCCACTATCATAGTGAAACTTACAATAGGGAAAAATAGGAAATCATTGCACACAAATTCACACAAAATAACATGGAGTCTGAGATGTAGTGCAACACTCAGTCGTAAAATCATTCTTCAGGGGATCTTCGGGGTCAAGTTGACTCCCCATTTTTTATCTTCTTTATTTGGTTTGATGTGATTTGTGGGCATGTGTAGCTAATTAATTTTTTTTAGGCTAGAGGTATGACCAGTGACATTAGAGAAAAACAAGAGTGACAAAAGAGGACCAAAAATGAATCTCCTCTGTAATAGTTCACTAGCGCCTTGGTGCTCCTATCCTCATGTGGGGGCTTCTGTCATGAAATTTTTTGAGTCCTAGAACCTCTAGTGAGAATTGATGATACTTTTTATAGTCTATTTTAACAATTATGTTGCCCAAATCATCTCCAAATTATGTAAAATTGGCTATGCTACCCTCTCCCTCCCTCTTGCTTAGGGTTTCATATTATTGCTTTATTTTTTGTTGTCCATATATTGTATATTATCATTGTATATAATTTGTTATAGTATTTACTCTAAAATTAGATTTAGTTCAATTTAAATTAAATCATTTAGTGAACCCACTCGATTGACCCCCAACCTTGTTGTGAGGAATTCTTCATATATAGCTAAGACTTATGAACCCTTTATTGATGAAGACTTTAATGATCTCCATGATCATATTTTTAACACCCTCAAGACTTAGAAATATTGTTAGTTTTTTTCTCGTGATGAGGCCACAAATTTAGCTAAGATGAACCCATCAGTCTCCAATGATACTTCTCTTCCTATTTCGACACATCCCCCTATTTCTACCACCACCTTTCCACCTACATCTATTATGCATGTTTTTATGCCTACTTATACTAATCACTTTAACACCTATTACTTCCCACACATGACATGTCTTCTCTTCATGTGCCCATGAAATACCTTCTTTATACCATGATTTACAATCCTAAGTTTTTCAATTATATCAGGCTACTTCACATTCCTCTCCATCTCTAGATTCCTTTGTCCTCCTTCATAGCCCTTTTTCACCCACCTTTTCCTCTTATCCAATACCTCCCAACTTCATTACACCCAATATTCCCATCTTCAATGTTCATGGCAAACCTCAGCAGCACCTTCGATCCTTTCATGTGGCATGTCTTGACTATCCAGATGATCTTACATTATTGCCTAAGTTATTCCCTCGAAGATTACAAGATTACATTATACGATGGTATTATGATCTGCTTGTTCATTTGATAACATCCTTCACATCATTAGCTGATGCATTCGTTGCTCACTTTTCTATAAATATAGGTACTAAGATATACTATGCACAATTATCTCAAATCAAATAAGGATCCAATGAACATTTTGTGTACTATGTCTTGTTTTATAAGAACAACCTTGTTAAGATGACCAATGTGTTAGCTGATTTAGAATCACAAGATCTCTTTATTCAAAGTCTCTTACCTCCACTTTAGGAGAGTGTCATCTTCGATACTTCTCCCTCCTTTGATCACATATGTCATACACTTAAGTTACACGAAATAAATCTTCTATCCATGGGAAAATTGAAGTCTTTTGATAATTCTTCATCCACGTCCTCTAACAGGTGATCCAAAAACCAACCAATATTTTTTTTTATTGACCACAAACCCCTATAGGTAATTAATTCATTTACCAAATTACCCCCGTTAAAATTAACTAAAATCAAATGCAATTCAATAATTATAACCACATTACAAAATATTTGATAATGGAGTTTGGCAGAATAATTACGCCTTCGGGTTTAAAATACTGAACATGTTTATTATTCACTTCTAAATTACATAACTCTAACAAAAAATCACAATTGAAGCTATAATAAACCTGAGGCCACAAGAACAAGAACCTCCTCCATGACCACCGAGTGATAATACCCCAGCTTATGCAACAGATATAATCTCCAATGATTCTAGAAGAACAAGAATATCCTCCATGAACACCGAGTGAAAATATCCTGGCTTATGCAGGAGATTCGATCTCCAATGCGAAATACCCTTTGGCTCGGAAGTCAAAATCTAGGTGCTCCACAATAGTTTCAGTGAGTTATTAATATTAACTCTTGTAATTAATGAATACCTCAACACCTCTTTTTTATGGTGATAAGTCTCCTTCTGAAGTAACCCAAAACCTCCGTTGTATGGTGTCGAGTCTTTGGATATCAACAAACAACAAGGATCCTCCTTTACTTTGTTGTATGGAAAAAATAATCCTCTGCATATAGCTATGACTAATCTGATGTCTGATGTTGATAATGGCCTCCTTTCACTCTATTACATGGTAAAATGAACGCTACACATGGATAAGTGGATAAAATGTCACCAATGAGCTCAATAGTGAATAATGACCGTTCTATGAAGAAAATTATTTGACGATACATCCAACTTATTAAGGATCTAAGATCTAGTGCTTCTCCATGGCTTCATCGCGTACCTCGGCTCCATGGCATCTCCGGGATCCAACATGAGAATAAGACATCAATTTGGCCTTTGCACTGATTAGTGAGTAAATAATAACTCCCTCAACTTTCCTATTAAATAATAGGACATAATTTCATCTTGCCGATAATAATAATATCAGACTTCAAATGATGATGATGATGCCTATACTAGTAGAATATAGGTCATATAATAAAATAATGCCTATAATATGACTTATATATTTTTTTCATTCATGTGCCTATAATAATAAATAGGTATTATTATTTTCTTCTCAAAAATGTCCTTCATATTGTTTTCAAAGGCCTCATTATATTCTTTACCTCCCAGTATTCTCCTTTGTCCCCTCGGGCTTGCTTTACAATGAGAGGGGCTTGCGTTTTGAAAGGAGAGGGGGTCAAGCCTTTATATAGTGGGTTTCGACCCGATTTATGTGGTTAAATGGCCTATCATACAACTCATTTCTAACCCACCGAGATGGGTGGGTTGGTTGGGCCTTATGAATAAGGGGGGAGGTTATGGGGTCGACTTTCCCTCCCCCTCCTTTGCATTGTTTTATCAGTTTCTGTGATCAACCTGACCACTGCACACCAAGTCTCACCTTACCACGTCTGTTCCTAACCCATCCATCCACATCCATGTTGCACGTGACCCTACCACACATCCACTTCACTTCCCCCTTTTATTTCACCACCTCACTCACCTACCACCTGTCAACCCCATTCTTTTCCTCATTCACGTGTCCTCTGTGATGGTCTTTCGCGTGTCCACTCAATCGTCAGTGCTTATCCTATTGAGTGGGGGGTTGTGGGTTTATCCCACATTCGTAGGGATATGGGTATGGGTAGACCTTATAAGGCTTGTCCCTAAGCTATTAGGTCATGACTTTGGCCATGTAATCCACATTTTTATCGCTGATAAATATATCCCAACTAACCCATTAACTCGCCAAGTTAGCTCAGTCGCATAACTCATCGAGTGTGGATATAACTCACCCTTATATTTCCCCATAACTCAGTCTCAACTCACTCCTTGGATAGGTCAAGTAGCTCATGGGATCACTCACATGTCGAATTGGTTCAACTCGCCACCCTAGTGGCATTGTAGTGGCCTGAAGACCTGCCACGTTGGCAATATTTTTTTAGCATGAAAAAGATGACTATAATCGAGTGTCGTATACCAGAGGTCCAAACCCAAACTTATCACCTACGCCCAATTTTAATTTTTTTCTCTTGTCATAATGTGACTTATCGGTTGCCCCTGTCTCATCTTAGAGTTGTCCAAACTTTGACTCATCAAAATTTTCACATACATGATATGTTTTCCATGCTCTTATAGTCTTTGGAAATCTCACAAAGTATATTTCCATACCATAGTGATCAACGTTGTTTCTACACTAGAAAATATTCAATTGCAACCCAAAAAGTGTACTTTTATTAAGCTACCTTACACACCTCATTTCCTATTACTGTAACTTATCGAAAGTAATCTCAATGCTCTTCCTCCACAGCTCAATCTTGATCATTCTCACCCATGTGGCCGTAATTACGATTAAAATGCACACTGTGACTACCATAAATGAAACAGGAATCATATTGATCACTATTTTAAGCTTAAACATCTCATTCAAGATCTTATTGGAAATAATGTGATCGATCTCCATGAGCCATCTACTATTAAACTAGTCAATGAAAATCAACAACTTAAAATCTTCAATGACCCATTTCCCAAAAAGGAAAAGAAAGGTACTGATTCTTCTACAAACCATGTATATCATGTCGTACATCCTCCTTCCTCAGGGCCTTTCTATTTTCTTATTGCTACTATTGATGTACCATTACCAGTCATCACATTTTTGGATCATGATTACTATGTTACATTTCCTTTGATTCGTTGTATATCAATGCTTCTATTGGTACTTAAGTTATCAAAAATACTTTTGTATATCTATTGGTACTTTCCAATGTAGGCTATATTGCACTATTATTAGCTATCAAGTGTCCAACTTACCTAATCACATTTCCAATCCCTAATTCTTATAGTCATGTCATGCTTCCCATTACACTTGGGCCCCTTACTGTGATTAAACCAATCATTTTTACATCTACAATCGAATAATGTGACATGATCTTAGGTCTTCCATGGCTCCATGCTACCTAGGCCATCCCTTCCATGCATCACTTATGTCTCAAGTTCATCCATAACAAGTAAGTTGTTACCATTAAGGGTATTGCATCAAGTACACCATTACCTTGGCCCACTCTTGCATCTATATTTGCACCAGTCATGGCATCTAGGTCAACTATGATTCTCAAATCTAAATCTATCTCTAAACTTATCTCTCCTATTCGCACATGACCTTATCATCCTCATCAGTCTATTAGTCCACCCCTCTGACATAATTTCCCTACTCAGGCAGCCCCTTCTCATATGTGTCCTCCACCTCCTTCACCACATTGGTCTCATTCATGTGCACATATTTACCCTCCTACATCGTTGATCTTATACCATGGTCACATGCCTTTTTCTCCTCAGATATCAGGTGGGTGCCCCTCTCCCTTCACTATCATCAGATAGCCTTCTATCCATCACACACTTGGGGGAATAAAACTTTCTCCCCCCTCCGCCACTATCAATTATCTCTAGTTTTTACTACTACACATCACACTCTACACTTCATGTCTAGTCTTTTCAAGCACCCTCACATATTTGGTACACACATTGTACCATCATTACCTGATGACATACTCTACTACTACACTTCACACTTGACTGTTAAGGGCACACTTCATCAATGAACCTCACATCATCTACTCTTACCACACTTCACGGTCATTTCTTCATGATACATATATCCTAGCATCGATTACTCTCTCTCGCTTTATGCTGCATGACTATCTTTCCACACATCACCACATCATTGGTTCACATAATTTATCCTCATTACCTGATGATGCACTCTAGTTCTATGGTTCATACTCAACTGTTGAGGATCCAATTCTTAAATGAACCTCACATCATCTAATTTTCACTTCATGTTATGTGCTTCATGAACTAATATTATCAAGTATCATGACACGATTGGTAAACAAACTATATATCGTCATTACTGATGACACACTCTAGTGTTACGGTTCACACTTGACTGTTGAGGTAAAAATTCATCGATGAACCCCACATCATATATTATTGCTACACTTCACACTTAGTGCTTCACGTTATATCTTTCCTTGCGTCTACTCTCATATAAGACATTCATTACCCGATGATACACTAGTTCCACGGTTCATACTTGACTATTGAGGGTCCAATTATTAAATGAACCTCACATCTTCTACACTTCACATTCAATCCTTCATGATACATAGTTTTTATCATCTACTCTCAATCCCACACATAATACTCCTTTCTCGATGATGCACTCTTATTCTATGATTCATTCTTGACTATTGAGGGGGAATTTCTAAATGAACCTCATCTCATACACATTTTCTTGGGGGCAACATGGCTCCTCCTCTCTCCACATATTCCACATCACAGCACACTATCACACTTGCACAAAATTTACATATCTTTGTTGCATTTACTCTTGTTTATTCTACTTATATGTAACATTTTGTTTTATATGTTAATCAGATACTTAGTATTTCATTATCTTTTTCTATATACATATGTGTGTTTAATTGGTATCTTGAAGTGAAAGTGGTACCTTTCACATATTCATACACAATGCATGATGCTGGACACATCTCTTTACTAGACCCACTGAGGATCCTATGGGCATATATTTTTTCTAATATCACACTCTACATCACAGGTTCTATCACTTTAATACTTCTTATTTCTAGTTACTATCACTATATACTTTTTCTAATTCACATACAACAGGATCTATATGCAAACACCTAAAATCTACTTACATAGTTTTATTAATAAAATTATATTAGTTATCCTCTTTCCTATCATTTCCATTATAATTAGTGATTTCCCGCTAATTAACTAACATTTCCCTCTATTTTAGTCAATTAACGACACTTCGTTAATTAACTAGCCTTTATCACATTTTGGATTCCAATTAATGACACTTCATTAGTTATAACCATCTTTGATATAATTAATTAACTATCATTAGTTAATTAATCATTTTTAAGAATGTATTAAATCAATAAACCCTTTTATTGGCTAAATCCCACTTTCAAATGCTTTGAATCATATCAAATTCCTCCTAAATCACCTCTAAATAGCCCAAAAACCTTATTCTAGCCTATTAATTAATTCTATTTGATTAATTAAAGCACCCTCCAGCTCCCATGAGTTGCTAATCACTTGTTAATCAAGCTTAACAAGTATAAATATACTTTATACTTTATCCCACATTCATTGGGATTCAAGCTTCTCCAAAATGGAAATTTATATAAAGGACCAAGCTCCTTCCTTTTACACCTTACACCATACTTTTGATAGTATTCCACATAAAACATATAATTAAGAGCCTTTCTCCATTGATGGAATAGCTTTCTCATCTTTACATCCATTTCTTCATGCTTCATTAGTAAACGAAGATTTAAAAATGGCCTTGTAGTCATTTTAGTGAGATTCTTTCATCATCTTGAAGCAATAACATAAATTTTATTACTTATGATCTTTATAGGTTTATAGTTTTGAAGGCAATCATACATAAATAGAGTAGGAATGGTCAGTAATTAGATGAGTTCTTTCATGTTTTTACATTAAAAAGCTAGTTTCCTAAAAGCTCTAATCAAGATGTTTATACTTAGTTTCACTTTTCTTTTAAGCTACCAAGAGTTAATTTCATTTATATAATATTTTAAATTTAGCATAGATACACCATACACACTTTGACATACTACTTATCTTTCTAACATACTAATAGGTGGCAGTGCTTCATTTGTAGCATTTTCCTTGTAAGATGTATACAACCATGGCTATCATTCACTTCTTTCTTCCTATTGTTTTTGGACTATTCCCTATGTCTTGATTGATCATTGTATGCTTTTAGCCACTTCGACCATGATTGTCTTATGACATTATAAGCGATGTCCCATATAAACAACCCACTTTTCACGTTCTATTTTTTCTTCCTAGTTATTTTTTACATTGTGTTTTATTGCATGCTAGCTTTATTTACACTAACACTTGTTTCTAACCATTTTATTTGCATATTCCTTGGTTTCTACCATCCACATCCCCTACCCCCTACATATATCCACACTCAGATATGCATATCAACTTCATGTCCTCTCCTTTGGGCCCCATTCTCCTATAGTTGTCGCATGCACCTAAAATGAGGGGGGAATCTATAAGGTGAATAAATCACTCTACAACAACTCAGAGCTCCATAACAACATAACATAGAATAAAATTAACAAAGACACATAGTTACAAATTGGTCCAGAATCATACATAGGTCCAAAACATATTAAAGACACTAGCACCAAGTATTGGATAAAAGTGATGGGCGCTTGTGTCCTAGGTGCAAAAAAAATCATTTTCTCAATTTAGGATAGTTTGCAATAATTTTTCATTACATTTCTCCAGTAGTAGGAACTTACCTCCAGTTACATAATACTATTAATCAATTATAAACATGAACAAATCACATACATACCATCTACAGTGGTGCTTATTAGGAAGCATAATAGATGGAGAGAAAAACTACACCTCTCCCAAACACTCTTCTCTTGGTGTGAGATCTCCCAAAAAACTTGCTCTTATCATGAGATCACCCAAAAAACTTACTCTTGGCATGAGATCACCCAAAAAAACTCACTCTTGGCGTGAGATCACCCAAAAACTTCACCATTAGTATTCAAATCCAGAAACTCCAAGCAAACAAGACAAAATTTCTATCCTTTACTCTCTCATACATCAATTACAAAATTTCCTTTACACACTTTTTACATACTTATACATACATTACTCTAATTTTTTACATATAGGAATTTGACTACTTTATCACTCTTCTTTTGCAGGTCTGTCCTTAATAATCAATAAGAAGCATATCCCCTCAGTAAGCACAATCTCTAACTACACGTTACTACACATACACTTTTCCCCTAGGGTCTACTTCTTTTCCTAGTCTCCACGCCTCACATTATGATCACTTCACGTTTCACTTGTCCGTTCAACATGATATCGATGACACTCTTCTCTATACAAGGTACACTTCTTCTATCTAATTTATGCCATTGAGTATTCACTCAACAACATAAAGTGGGATAAAATATAAAAACAAAATCTATGCACTTGGGTATATTTCTAGGTCCTAAAGCATATTAATATATACATGATTCCTAAACAAAAAAATTAGTGGTTGAAAACTCTTTTTGGCCTTTTTGTTTCACTCTTGTCTTCTTTTTTTACTTACACATCTTACAACCCTATCAAAACTTAACTTATTTATCTTTTATGGCATTGGACACTAGCACCTAGTTAGGACACAAGCGCACGGGTGTTCATGTCCCTCCTGGGTGTTCCTGACCCTATTTATCCCTTTCTTATACTTTTGGGTATCTTTTACTTCTTCGTCACCTTTTAGTACTTTGGGTCGGCCTTCCAGTTGTCAATTAATAAATTCAAAGAAGGGAATCATTTATATACTTAGTTACTTCTCCAAAATTAGGGGCCAAACACTAAGCATTATCTACTATCACCTAAGCTTACATTCAAAAGCACAAGAGCATTACATATCATCCATCTAGCACATCCATACAAGGGATAAGGGTTGCATCACTCTAAATACACAACATAGGAAGAGAAGTTGATTCTATTTCATCTAACACATTTACATACTTAGAGTATTATAGATCTATCATGTTATCATAGTTCAACTTGCAAAAGTGCAACTTAGGGCATCATTACACACACATTCACATAGAACTACATGGAATCTAAAATGTAGTTCAGCGTTCAGTACTAAGTTCACTCTTCGAGTGACCATTGGGGTCATTCCGACTCCACATTCTGTATCTTTTTTATTAGATTTAATGTGGTTTTTGGACATGTGTAGTTAGACAATTATCTTATAGTTAGACTATCTAGGAGTGAAACCGAAGAGATAAAGGGAAACTAATAACAAAGATCCTCCTGCACAGAAAAGGATAGAACCTTAGCACCTAACTAAACAATAGAACCTAGATCACTCACTAACACCCAAGCCCTCATGTCCTCCTATCGTCACTTTTGTTTTGCACAATTCTAAGTCACAAAACCTATAGTGATCCTTGATGACACTTGCTTACAGTCTGTTTCAACAGTCTCTCTCTCTCTCTCTCTCTCTCTCTCTCTCTCTCTGTCACTTTTGTTTTGCACAATTCTAAGTCACAAAACCTACAGTGATCCTTGATGACACTGCTTACAGTTTGTTTCAAAAACTCTCTCTCTCTCTCTCTCTCTCTCTCTCTCTCTCTCTCTCATTGTTTGTCCATTTATTGTATATTATCATTGTATATCATCCAGTTACAATAGTATACTCTTAAACTAGATTTAATTCAATTTATATTTAATCAACAAGATCTAATATATGGAACTACCTAATGATGAAATCTAGGTAGTCCCCCTAAAGACCATTGATAGATTCTATCTTAAATTCCCAGTGACTCACTGTATAATGCTAAGGGAAGAGCATACCTCTGATCATTGGTAAGGTAAATGACGGAAAATGAAAAGATGGGAGTAAAAACATTAAACAAAATGATATAACGCATTAAAGCTCTAAGGGTGTTGATCTAAAGAAACAAGTCTAGGCCAAGTGCAACTCAAAGTGTGGGGATTTAACATGATGCCTTGGGAAATCTACAAGTCAATAAATATGTATATGAGTTAATATAAAATAAATGTTAGAAGAATACCTTAAATTCAAATCTCATACACTTACCTGTCAAAACCATAATTCTAAATAAGCTAAGTAATATCTAGATTTATGAAATAAAATAATTATACCCACAACCAGATCGGTCCCATGATGGTCGTCAAAATATATGCTTAGTTATTGTGGATACCGTGCTTAATGGTGATCAGATATTATCAATCTAAATCAAATCAGTATATCAAACTACCCATGTTACTAAATACACTATGGGCTTCAAACATGCGTTCTTTCATATGGATAATTAGTGGATTAAAATCTCCAAATATATAAATCTAAGTTATGTGAATCCACAACAGTCATATGAAGAATGCTTATTCTAGTTGTGGCTAAGAGATTCTACCTTAGTCAAGTCCCTAACCCTTTCAAGAGTTGATAAAATATGTATTGTAATACATGTGAGATGATAATAAAAAATGAGTGATTACCTGTTTGGGGGCTTGAGGGGATTTAAGTTATGGTGTCAGTATAATATTGATGGTATTTTGTTGATGGTATGTTGATTGATTAGATGTTGTCATCGCAGTATAGCAGACTTAGTCACATGGATTTTATATTGCAAATACAATTGTAGATTGAAGTCACATCTATCAAGACTCAAAAGGAATGTTGAAAATATGAAATATCTATTATGATTGATAATATGAAACTGTTCAGCTAAAAAAGCTAATCTAAATGACCTTCTTTATCCTAGCTTAGTAGTATATTTTTAAACAAATCCATATGCAAACAAGCGCAATAGTGTTCAAAGAGCTCAATGATCCAACCATGATGAAGGGATGGGGTGAGTGTTACATTTATAGTTTTGGAATTGGCGCATCGAGATGCTCTAAACAAAACTTGTATATGGGTGTAATTTGCATAAAAAATTGAGATGATATGGACCTCAAATTGTGCATCATACAAGTGCAGAGATGGGCCTAGGTGGGGTCCTATTTAAAGGATGTGACAAGATTAAAAATGTGGGTGAATGAGGATTGAGGTCTTAAGTCAATAATGATTATGTAAGTTTTAGTTGTTTTAAATAAAAATTAGTTGCCCATTTTCAAGAATTATTGTGTTGAGAGGAACCTTCGTTTTAATATTTTTAGCTCTGGTGAGACCATTATGCATAAGGTGCATAATTCTTGTAAAAAATAAATACATGTTTTTAGAAGTAAAGTTAGCATTCACGTACTGGAACGAATTTGTATAACATAAGTCTAATTGACTATGTATGAGCTTACAATTCCGTTAAACAATGGAGGTTTGCATGGCATGTGATAATGTCCATCAAACTTCTATAAAAAAATCATGGTTTGAGATTACAAGAACAAACAAGATACCATTAAGTTTCACCATTGCGAGAACATTAGCATTGAAAACCCGTAGCTTCAACATTGAGAAGAACAAGATTAGGGTTTCGTACAGAAGGAGTTTAAGGTCAAAGTTGGTATGGTTGGTCATGAACTAAAAGACCTATGTTATTACATCACTGTCATTGTGTTGCAATAGAGTTAACTATGCACTCTCTCCAGCCTAGACATTGGCTTATTTCAATGTAAAAGCCATGTAAATGCACGCCATTACTTAAGCACATGCATTCAATGTTGTGATAGAGTTAATTATCCACTACTTCGTTATGGGTTGAATTATCCAATTCACTAATGAAAACCATGTGAACAAGCCTCCAATGCCATAGAAGTTTTATTTATTTATCTAAGAATTTGTTATGGCATATGAACAAGTAACTATTGTATTCACAAGTTTGTTTTTATTAATTTATACAATATAAACAACGAGATTTGGTAATCCTGTCTCCAAATGTAGACAAGAAAGTCGAGGTGAAAAACAGAGAAAGTGAAGGCTGAAATTGTTTGTTTGGAATGGTAGAAAATTGCCAGATTCGTTGCAGATTTACAGTAAAGAGGTTGAGTGTATAGTTCTATCGTTTAATGAGGAAGAAGCCTAATCTCACAAGAAACACAAGACAATAGTAAAACTGGTTTTTTGTGTGTGTGTGTGTGTGTGTCGGTAAGATGGGTGGGAGAAATGAATCGTCATTTAGAAAGGTTATTGTGAATAACACCAATTAGATATATGTATATATGTGATGTGACAATCAAAGTTGTTTTCAAACTTTCAAAAATCTTATAAGATTACAACTTGAAGAAGAAATTTGCAAAAGGTTTGAGATCTACATTGCCGAATATGATTCTATTTGAATAAGTTTTAATAGTTCCCTATGGTCAGGTTGTTTGAATAAGCTCAGAAACCCCCTATAATAAGGGAAGGGATATTTTACATTTAATTTTGTCTATGTGTGGTAATTAATAGTAAAAAAAATTATTTATTTTTTTAAAATTGATTTTTAATTAAAAGTTTATTATAAAAAAATATGTGTGATATTCAATTAATATTTTTCATATCATTTACTGATTAATAATTTTACTATCTTTTTCATATATTTCATCTCAATTAGGTACGTTAATGTGTGAGGCTCAAAATAATATCTCTATAATATAATATTTTTTTGAGACTATATATATATATATATATATATATATATATATATATATATATATATATATATTGTTTTAATATAATTTTTTTTGAAACTGTATGTGTTGTTTTAATATGAAAAAAAAACAATATAATATTGTCATATATGTATGTATGTATGTATGTATATATATGTATATATATATATACATATATATATATACATACATACATACATACATATGTATGTATGTATGTATGTATATATATATATATATATATATATATACATATATATACATACATACATACATACATACATATATATATGTATATGTATATATCTATATATATATATATATATATATATATATATATATATATATATATATATATATTTATATGTATATGTATATATCTATATATGTATGTATATGTGTATGTATATGTATGTCTATATATATATATATATATATATATATATATATATATATATATATATATAACAAGATTATTTTACTATCTTTTTCATATATTTCATCTCAATTAGGTACGTTAATGTGTGAGGCTCAAAATAATATCTCTATAATATAATATTTTTTTGAGACAATATATATATATATATATATATATATATATATATATATATATATATATATATATATATATATTGTTTTTAATATATTTTTTTTTGAAACTGTATGTGTTGTTTTAATATGAAAAAAAAAACAATATAATATTGTCATATATATGTATGTATGTATGTATGTATGTATGTATATATATGTATATATATATATACATACATATACATACATACATACATACATACATACATACATACATACATATGTATGTATATATATATATATATATATATATATATATATATATATATATATATGTATGTATGTATGTATGTATGTATATGTATGTATATATATATATACATACATATGTATGTAAATATATATAACTATATATAACAAGATTATTAGGAAATTGGTGCAAAAATAATTTTAAAACATTAATACATTAAATTTTGTTGTTAAGGGAATGATGACTATCTCTTTGCATATTTGTTTTTTTATCTATTATATTTAGTTGAGGTGAATTTGACTTTATAACGCATACATATCGTAATTTCAAGGAATCTGAGTCAATCCTAGGTGGAAAGCATGACACTCCCACATTTGTGAATTAATGAATGAAGTCAACTACATGTCATGGTGACCTAACAACTCTAATTTACTTTAATACATTTTTTGAGATTTTTGAAATATATGATGTTGGCATTTCACATTTAAGATATCATTTATGAACCTATTTTATCTTATAATTATGTCGATTTTTCAATAATAGCATCCAAGGGGAGAGGAAAAGGGCGTTCGTGGGCTATAATGTCCAGAACTATGTTTACTTTTAATTCTGATTTTGATGTTGGCATCTATTTGGTCGTCACTAAATAGTTATTCCTTTGTTCTTTAGAAATCGATGGAAAAATTGTAATATATCAGTGATGCGGTTGAGTTTGGAGTACTTTTTTCTATAAAAAAATATTTTGAGCCTCGCACATTAACGTAGCTAGATTGACACTATTTGTCACCATTTACCAGTAAATTATTGAAGAAGGTAATAATGCAATCAATTATTTTGGTACATGTATAAAAATCCAAGATAAAGGGCCTCTTGATTGATATATCTCGACATATCTTTGTGTGGGAACCTATATGTG
The DNA here is from genome assembly GCA_019776745.2 of Taxus chinensis. Taxonomy (NCBI): domain Eukaryota; kingdom Viridiplantae; phylum Streptophyta; class Pinopsida; order Cupressales; family Taxaceae; genus Taxus; species Taxus chinensis. The sequence goes on from CM034150.1 coordinate 796,494,073, forward strand.
TGTGTGTGTGTGGGTGTGTGCGTATACGTATTTTTGTTCATGCGTGTACACATGTATGTGAATATGTCTATTTATTCATGTGTGTGTGTGTTTGCATGTGTTTTTATGTGTGTGCTTGTTTTTTAACATGCATGCATTTGTGGGTATGTATGTATATGCGTACAAACACGTGTGTGCGTATAATACTTATGGAAATCATTTGAATTGACTTAAATAAATATAATTAAAAATTTCGCCAAACTACATCCAATTATTTGCAATCAATTCATTTTTAAGAAATTACTCCCAATTATTTTGAAAACATTTTCTTAAAATTTAAGTATAAGATTATCAACTTCACAATAATCCTCTTTATAGATTGCAACTAGAAGAGCATCAGACTTCCAAACACACTAAAACCTTTATAAATTGTAATCAAAACTATTTGGTGGTGAGTTTTCCTTCTTTTATCTCAAGGATCTGAACCTCACAAGTTGTTATACCGTTACTGAATTGACATCTTCAATCGAGGTTTTTATATATAAAAGAGCTTTTGATATATTCCTTCATCCTATATTTTATACTTTGACCAGCTTTGACTTTTAAATACAAAAAATAACTTTTGCGATTTGATGGAGAAAATAATGACCGTGTATAGGCAGGCGGCAAAAAGAAAGAAAAACAGGGTTATTTCTGGTGTTTATATATTTGGTATACCAAACACTACCGACATTAACAACAAAGAGCCTTAAAAAAATTCTACAGTCAAATCAAAGGAATGTCCATCGACCTACCAGAAAAACACTGTGCACCGTTTCGATGGTTGGCACAAATAATACTGAATTTGGTGGTTGATTATTCGGAAAAACGTTAAAAGAATGTGTCGGAAAACAGTGTTTATTTAGACAGTTTCGTATAACACTGCTCTTATTACATTGAACAAGTCACGCAATCAGACAGGAAAATAGAGATGCGCAGTTTTTTTGGTTCATCCCAAGCAAAGTACGTAACATGATATCATATGAACAACAAAAAGTTCGTGAGAATATATCACAGTAAAGGAATGGAAACTTCTACTTCTATTCCTATTTCCGAGTTAGATCTCGTGTGAATTACTCTATTTTCCCTCACGTGAGACTGATGTCAGTCACCGATCCAACGCGGTTTTGTAAAACAAATATCACATATGCGCAACATTGCTCGTTAAAGGCGACGTTGCTCATAAAAGGTCTAACGGGATTTTAGCTCATCATCTAGAGATAGAAGGATGAGGAGGTCTCCATAAATATGGAAATGATTTGAAACAAAATTGTAATAAGGGGTGGTTTTAAGCACACCTTTTCAGTCAGGGTAAATTTTAGTGGGGAATCTTTGTTTATTCATGAGTATTTGGGTTTTTGAAATTTAGATTTGGCTATTTTTGAGGTGTTAGGTTGCTTGTTATTTTGATTAAATTTTTTGGGTACAAGTTAACTTTTTATGTTGATTCGTCTAGCGTTTACAATAATAGTCAATTTTTTATATTCAAAATTTTTGGGTTGGTTCATCTAGCATTTACAATAATAGTCAACTTTTTATATTCAAATCCTCTTTACCGTGTTCACAAAAGAGAAATTTGCTACCGACCAATATCATTATGCTACCGACCTGTAGCATTATGTTATTGGCTAGTAGGATTATGCTATCGTCTAATAGTAGCATTATGTTCTAATACTATGCTGTCGGATAGTATTTCCTTTCAATTCATGACATTTTCCTATATTTCAAAAGTCATTTTTAGATATTTGCCAAATAATATCTATGGTTTCTTTTTACAAGGGGTCTTAAAATTTACCTATTTTCAATTTCAATGTTAGTTTTTGAAGTATAATACTCACTCGAGGTCAAATAATGGACAACTATTTTAGTATTTTTCATGTATAAGATAATGCATTGAACTTGTGGGGTGTGAGAAATAGCTCTATATATAATAATACCCTATACTCTTGTAAAATTTTTATACATTTATGAAAATCATAAGGTATTTCTCGCACTTAAATAATTTGAGGTCTTCCATGAATTACATGATAACGAACTGTTATAAGGTGTTACATGACACTATATTATGATAGTCTTAAGATATATAGTAAGAGGTACACATATACAACTAAGTGGCTTCTTAGAAGTAATCTACTAAATCTGTGAACTAAATCTCTCTCGTAATAGTTAAAACCATCAATAAATTAATTTATGCACATATAATGACTTGAACCAGTATTAATTATTAATTATTAATTATGAATATTTGTATTCTACTATATCTCCTAGTAACAAATGGTCATGTGGACTAAATCTCTCTCGTAATAGTTAAAACCAACAATAAATTAATTTATGCACATATTACTACTTGAACCATTATTAATTATTGTGTTTGGTGTTGATGGGTACCCATAACATTACATGTGAATAGTTGTCCATTACAAGAACCGTCATTTAGAAATTCACTTCCTTAAAAAGCATTAGGAGGAGGCTCCCTTTTCATTAAAGAAACCATTGACAATAGTAATAAATATGTCAACATTGATAAGGACTTGAAAGACATCTATCATATATGAACATTACTTTCATCTTATAATTGAGCATGATTAGAAGAAGATTTGGTATATTTTAAAAAAAATAAAAAAATTGGTTGAGTTATTTATTGATGCAAGAGCATTTAGGTTGATATAAAATATTGTATCCAAATAAGTTAGAGTAGATTTTGTGTTTGATGCATGCCCAGGAAATTTTAAGTTCTTCCCTAAACGTCACACTTATATTGTGAAGGTCTGATCCATGCCGCAAGGTTTTACCTAATATTATAGAGGTCTACCGAAGTTATTATGCTTGTAAATTCCATGAAGTTCCGTTATTGTCACATACATATATCAAAGGTCGTGATGCTCTTCCAACCTAACACAAAGTCATTGATTGATGTATGTAGTCTACAAAAATATGGGATCAAGAAAACTCACCTAGTATTGGTTTTTTGAGCTCTTTGTTTTTGTAATATTATGTATCTTTAGTAGTATTAATGATTAACATGTATCTAATATTGAGGATTCATTTGGGAGGCTTGTATGTATATAAGAAAACCCAAGAACCTCGAACTAAGGTAGTATAGCTATTGGCAACAGATTGAATTTAGATATTGTTGATTACTTGACATTCAACGATGCCACAGGTTCTCCAAGTGAGATTTCCTAATTATGATTGTATGTATCTCTTTGAATATCGTTGACGTTGTATTCTTGGCGATTAATCTATGCTTATATAATCTTTTGTGATACAACAATAACATTATGTTTCTATGTTATTATATTTTTTTGTGTGCTAACTTTGAGGGATACATGCTCAAAAGTTACACATAATTGGGATCCCTAAACATGTATCCATCATTTTACATAAAACAATGTTTTCTTTCCTTGTGAGCATTTGAAAGGGAGGGTGGATTGCTTTTGCGGAAATCTTCCAATAAGTAGTTTTTGGGTAGAAGGTGTTAGAATGCACACAAACATTGACACTTTTTCACATTTACAAATTTGGGTAAAAACAATAAATACATCAACTAACAATGTTGTTATTGGGTAGAATATGTATAGGTAGTGGAGATTCGGGATTTCTTTCTCTAAAGGGAACACTAATAAAAGACCAAATAATTAATGTTACGAGAGTTCAGATAGATATAGGTGTAACACTTAATGACTTGGCCAAGTTAATAAAGATAGTGCAAGACCATATGGAGGTTATGGATATTATACAATATAGAGCCATCATGGTGGACGATGCAAGTGATGATGATGTAACATCACAAAATCCAATGGAAGAAGCTAAAGAATAAGAAGACAATGTAATCTTAAGGGATGAAAAAGTGTCTCATACATGCTAATAGGAGAATGAGGACTAATCCTATACTATATATTAGGCTATTTTGGAAGTATGGAATGTTGAAGAGCTCATTGATTGGATTATTAAATTCAAGAAGTACTTTGAGTATGGGGATACATATGATCCTACTAGATTCAAGTTATGATATAGCACATTGAAGGGGCATGCATCTCTTTGATGGGACCATATACATAGGGAGAAGGTGAGGAGATGAAAACAAAAGATAAATAAGGGAAATGATGGTGTAAAAACTAAAGGTCAAGTTCTTTCCCATGGATTATGATATCAATTTTTTTAAGCGTCTGCACAATCTATGAGAAAAGGAATATAGTACACAATAATACAATAATGAATTTTATAGACTCGTCATTTGATTAGGTCATGTGTAAGATGATGTAAGGAAGATATCATGTTACATCACTACTACATATAATGTTAATTTTTTTGAAAATGGGGTCAATTTTGCATCGATTCGTGAATGATATTTTTTAATTTTCGAAGGGATTTTCGACACAAACACGATGTGTTAATCATGTTGCAAATGTCATGCAAGTATCATCATATTTGAGGCCACATTTGTCTCATGTTAAATTTAACCATGCGGCCCCATATTTCCTATTTAATCCCTAGTGAATGTTATTTTCATTGTACACCTCTCATTTTCACTCTTGTAAAGTTGGAGAAGAAGCTTGAATAACCTAGTGTTTTTATCGTATAAAAAGAAAGGTAGGTTAAAAATAATTATTTTAATTTTAATTTTGTTTAAAATAATTGATATCAAGTTTAAATAGGTTATTAATTTTGTTTTAGTGTCAGTAAAACACATCAAAATAAATTTATTATGTGACCATATATCCTTGAGTATTTTTGTATAAAATTAATTAACTTCACCAAAAATTTGATAAATTAAAAAAAAATTGAACGTTATTCTCAAATAACATGAACTCCAAATTTATCCATTATTTTTACATGGGAAGTTTTTGCATTATCTTCCCTTAGGATAAAATTTATCTAGCTATTTATTCATCATTTTAAATATATTAAAATGATGATTAAAACATCAGGTCACAAGATAAAAAATGGGTTCCTTTTTCATATTGCTTCAAAATAGATTCCCCAAGGTGAAATATGGTTGTTTGCACAAGTTTCATATGTTATATAGTGTCCAAAAAAACATTGATCACCCCACATCATGATTAAAATTAAATATAGGCCATTCTAAAAATACCTAGGGAAGTAGAATGAGAAAAAGGTTAACCAAGGTGAAAACTACCCTAATGCTCAAATGTAAAACTTAACAATGTTTCTAATTATAACAAGGAAGTCAAGAAATATGTGTAATTTGATACGGTAATAAGGTTCAGTTTTGAAGGGACTAAAAAAAACCTCTTACATAAAAATAAGTAGAGGGCACAAAAGGCCAACAAAAAGTAACAAAAGCACCAAGTGAAATAGGCTTGACAAGAATTTCTTGTAGAGCAGAGTAGACCACAACCAGTCTAAGTATTACAAGTAAGTTTTTTTTTAAATACTTAGAACAATAATGCAATATATCACAAAAAACTCGTAGATAAGTAACACAAAGAAAAGGGAAGCCAGAGTACTACAATCAGTCCACCTTACTTTTGGAATATTTGCTTCTAATTCTCGTACTTGGGCCTGTTTCCCTATTCCCTTTGCACTTGATGATGACCCTAGAAGGTTTTTTTAATCATTGTTCTTCTCCTCAATCTCCCTGGTTTCTTCATCCTCTAAACTACTTAACTCCAACCTCATGTTCACCTCTTCCTTTTCATCTTCCATTTTAGCAATCTAATCCTGAAAGATTGAAATCCTCTATTCCTGCATGATAATCCCAAAATTCAACCCTCTAATTCTGTTGTTTTCAATTTCAAATTTTCTGGGGCATTCTTTAACTTCTTGCACAATTTTTTTATTAATCACCAATATGGTGTCCGTAGTAGGCTCCAGTTTGACGATGTAGGCTTCCCAGTCCATCATTTCTCAAGCTTTCTCCCTATTCCCAGCACTCTCCTCCTTGTCCTTGTCACACCTTTTCATGTCACAAAGAATATCAGCAATGCCAACAATGCCAGCATGACCATCTTGTTGCCCCCCCTTTTTTCTCCTTTTCATGGGAGATGTCAGGGTTTCATTATCAGAATCATCACTTCTGTCCTAAGGTCGGGGAGGGATAATGATTTTTCCTTTCTTAAACAGAAGCAATTTAAGCCATGTTGGAGAGGGGTATCCATCTTATAATTTTGGTAGTCTTCTATAGAAGTAGTTAGGGACCTAAGAAGGAACAATGTGAAGCTCATCTCTTGATTTCTTCTCAGATAATTCAAAATGGACAGGTGGTAAGATTTTTTTTTCCTAAATTTACCTTCAAGTGTGAGGTACTTCATCACCATAAGAAACACATCCACCCATATCCCTAGTAAACAAGTTCTAGCACTAACATCATCATACTATAAAATATTTTCCCCAGGGCTAAAAAATGTGGAAAGTTCGTGCTTTATTCTAGTTTTGTCCTTAAAATTTTCAAGGCCATCCATGGGCATACCTTAGCTTCAGTGACGGTTTTGTCGTTGACCATAATTTTAGTGCCTCTCATCTGGATGTGACCATATTCCGAGGCTTTCCCAAATTCATTAGCCAACTGTGGATCATGGCCTTGTATTTTTGTAATGTAAGTGAAAAAATCACCCCGCCTAAGGAACCTCCACAAAGTGGCATCCATTTTGAGATACATGTAGGTCGTGTGTTCAATACGCACTCTCTCACCACCCATGTTGTGCCCTCCAAAAAAAAGTCATGATATTGGGCCCGATTAAGGAAAAGTACCAAAAAAGAAGCTTTAACTCAATGTTGTTTTTAAAAATCCAATCGAAATTATGATTCAAGTCTACACGTATCTTTTCCTTCATATCTGTATAATCATAACTCCTTAACTCAACATATCTTGTCTTCATTATTCAATTTTTTTATATCATAATTAACCAAAGACGTGTTTTAGGGATGTTAATTAATACACACTTTCACAACTAACCAAAAACATTGCGAAACTCTACATGAACCCATAAAATATTTACATCACATAACACTTGGGGATAAAATCAGTTGAAGTGGGGTAGTTAATAAATACCAACTAGTTATTTTTGTGTCATACCGATGCTCATAAAACCACTAAGAAAACACATACACACAAACATCTAATGTTTAATTATATTTTAGATTATAACATTTAACACTTCATCAAGATATTTGAGATGTCCATGAAGGTTATCCATGTATACCAAAATGATTCATTTTGGATGTAAAGAACTAAAAATGATCAATGCATTGAAGTATTTATAGTCCTCATCCACTCATCTTGCATTGTGACATACATATTAGAAAATTTATATCCTGAAATGGTGACAAAATATCTTTGTAACCCTAAAAACAACACGTAAACTCCTTACAAACATTTTACATTTCTCTAGCTCTTGGAAACTCATGCTTCTCCTTTAGAGGGAAAGTAGAAATTTTCCAACATAAAGGAGAGAAAATACAAAAATATTCTAACCCAAAGTTGAGATAGTATATTTAATTACATTTTGTAACAATACACATTATTTCAATATGCTTTGACATTTTTAGTACGTTTCTACTATGGAACCTTCCATATCTATAAATGGAAATATGAAAAGTTGTAATGTAGAAAATTTGGAAAGTTTTTATAAAATAATGATAAATTGTAGTAATTTTTTTAATTGCTATTTGGTTTTAGCTAATATTTGTAAAATAATGTAGTTGTTGCACCCCTCCTCGAGATGATCCTCCTCCTCCTCCTAGAGTGGTGGCGTGTGCCCATTGCTCTTTGATTTTTTGTAAATCTCATGCTTTTTATTTTTCCTTCGGGAATTTTCTATGGCCTATTTGGAATTTTTGTGGGACTATGAGTTCTTCAGTCTCACCTACTAATGTAACTCTATTTTATTATAGTAATATAATGATAATTTCTAATAGTAGATATTTCCTCCTCTAGAAATTTAATTTTCCTTTCACCACATCCATAATCATCTACACACTCATATGCAGACAATATCGATATTGTGGAAAATTATAAACATTGTGGCAAATATGCATGCAAAAATAATGAAATGTCAAAAACTACCTTATTAGGAAGAGTCCAAAGATGATTTACAACATCTACCTAATGTGTTGAAGAAATATCATTCTGATTTCTCCAATTGGTGACATTATGGGGCTTGGCCAATGTATAAACCACTTCCAACACCTTACAAAAAACAAACATTTTGAAAGTAGAGATACATGATATGGAATTCTAATATTCCGAATACAGGTCTTGGAAAATTCACTTTGGCATAAATTAATATTGTTTCTACTACTCAATGTTCAGGTGGTCCGCCAATATTACCTTTTTATGGTCCAATGTACCGGTTTGTAGATTAGACTCATGGGGTGAGCTAAAAATTCAATATGTACAAATATGCCATGTGTTGTAATAAAAAATCAATGGAAGAATACATTTTATATCCTTAGAGAAAATTCGTCATATGCATGAGTGTATGCACATGAATGGGTGCCCGTATGCATTTAAAAATATTGCATGCTTTATCAATATTACATGCACAGGTGTTATTTTCTTGTATCTCCCAATTATAAATTTATAGAGTGGAACAATGATTAAGAAGATGAAATGAAAGGGTAAATATTACCGCTTTATGTCATAGTGGAGGTGATTAAAAAATCAAAGTTGGTTAAGAGATTTTTATTAGATATATTTTTAAATTAAAATAACATCAACAAGATTAAAAAAAAAAAAAACATTTCCACTGATGATTGATGTATATGTATTGGTTATTTGAAACCCAACTTTTGTCACAATTGAATTTCCCATACTATTTCGAATAACATCTAATGTTACATATTTTTTATGTTATGTAAAATGTTATTTATTTTGTAGTATACGATTTTAGAAAAATCATAGAATTTGATGATAGTTTTTCTAATGATTTGTATATAAATATGATGAAGAAAATGAAATTTCTAAAAAAATACATTGTCTTATAGTATATTACTACCTTTAAACAAAGATGGGAATCCTCCTCCATCCCCTATACCACCTTCAATTTAAACTCTAGATTCACTTCCATAGTCACACTTCATCATCACCTCCACTATCACCTCATGTCACAATATAAACTTATAGAAGATCCACTATTACAAATGACAATGTCCAATTGTCTATCACTAGTTCTTTAAGACATTCATTTATAGGGTGTTCATTTGTACCTTCTATACAATCTATGTATATTCTATATCCTTTACATCAATGGACCCCTAGACCAGGACAATAATGATATGATTTTTATGAATAAATTATGGAAGGAATACCACCGCCTCCACCTTAGCAAAACTCATTTCTTTTGTAATATTATTATGTGAAATGTTAGTTTTTACCATTAAGTTGTAATATGTCAATTATTAATGTTCATGAATATTTGTGTGTGTGTGTCCCGTTTTTCATAATTTGAATATTATATGTTGTTATTTCTTTAACAAGTTGAGTAGTTTCCACAAGAGTATTATGGTTACATTGGTTATGGTATCCTTATTAAACTGATATCCTTATTATTAATCTTATGAATTAAATTCTCTAAACACAGATGCAATATCGTAAACACTCACACAACATGTTTGACACTGATGTGATAACCCAAATTCTAATAAATCACCTTAAACACTAATAATACACCCTTAATAACATAATTCATCCAACCTTAATAATAATGTAATACCTGAAACACAAAAAGGTCACTATAAAAACTCATACAACACATCAAAAACTAATATGACATCTTAAACACTAATTTGACACCTTAAAAACTAAAGGATCTATTGGAATGGAAAAATGACTAAGTATCAAGGGTGCGTGGGAAAGTTTGGCATGAAAGAAGAGGGCACGAGGGAAGGTGCGAGAAGCAGTAAAGTTTCGCGCAAGGGTCTTTTGCCCAAGAAGAGAACACTCGGGACTTAGCCGATTTTGCAGTCATAGACTAAAAATAGAAAAACACGTTAGAGTGCAGAGCATGCAAAGGGTACCTTGACAATCAAGCATTGGATATTTTTGGGATAAAGTATAGAAGAAATTTCATGCACGGATCGAGCTATCAATAATATAAAAATAGATCCTGTTTATAGGAATGTCTATTATTAGTTGTTTTGGGAAAGCACACATGTAATGTATGCATGACTATTTTGAGCATACAGTCTATTTTTAGGGTGAATAGGTGGTGAAGGGAAAGGCCTCACCATATATATATATTACATATCTTTGTATTAGGTACTACCATGAAAATATACTATTGTTCATTTATGAATGCTGAGAGTATTTATGACTTAGGGTTTGATGTTGTGCATGTTACAACACCTAGTTATGGTTATGTATTCAACTTCTGCTATGTAATAATTTGTTATAATGGATATGGAGGATGGATTCTTCTAATTGATGTGTCTGAATATGGTGATTACATGGTATATATTATAGTAGTTGTTGTCTAATCTAAGTGTTTCCTTATTACATGAGTTCCCAATTGAATGTATGTAATATTGTCTTATGAATGAATGAACACTGGGTTATATATAGTCATGTATCTGCATGCTAACATCTTGACAAGAAATACAAAGGGGGGACCTGTTATATTTGCATGCTTCGGTTGAGCATTCAGATATGTCTGGATGAGGTGCCAACGTGCATAGCAGTTAGGTAAAATAATAAGAGTACATTTTTGTTCTGTTGCTCGGACCTCTTTTCAAGCCTTTTCCTTGGATGTTTTTTACAGATGGTGTATCGATTGACTCTAAAGAGTATTGAAATCTAGGTAGAGAAAGGCCAGGATAAATTTGTGTAGAGATATAAAAGTGGAATGGATTTCAATGCATGTTGTTGGGTTGAAGAAAATATTTATTTTGAGCTCTATGAGATGTTTTTTAGCTTCTTTAAAGTAAAACTATATGATTAGTTGACAACATATGCAGTGGGAAAGTGTTATGGATATAGATTGAGCCTTTGGATGTAAAAGGATTACCAAACTATTGCTAATATTGATTTGAAGTGGACTTGAGTTGTAGATAGTTATTGGGCTAGAGTGTTGCGTAGTAAAACAATGGAGTATGCTATTTCTACATATTTGTGTCCAGAGGAAGATAATTTCATATTCTCACATGAGTCTAGAGGATCATACTTGCACGTTATACCATTATCAATAAAGATTTTGACTATAGAAATGAATTTTGAGCACCTACCCATTGCTAGATAAAATACCACTGTACGTAAGGGCAGGATAAGGTGTGGATAAAGATGGAGAACGTGGAGGTAGACAAAAAAAGAGAACAAATACATCTCAAGTTTAATGAAGCATGAGAGAGGGACATGGTACGTGAGTGGGAATTCAAGAAGTGCTAGAGTTGAGGAGGAGGATGAAGCGCTAGGTTTTTCCAACTTTAGGAAAGAACAATAGATAATATACTTTAGCTTCATATGAGAGCACGTAAAAGGAGAGAATGAGGACCATAGTCACACATCTGAACCCACCTAGCCACCTAGCCCTTGTGCATGGTGTTCCAAGTCCAGAGGTAGTCATTGAGAAACTAGAGATAAAGCTAGTAGCGCACCCACGGTATTGTATTTAACACCATTTTTTGGAAGCATTATCAAAGGATTGTTCCCACGCATGTCATCAGGATAGAATGTTGGCGCACAAATTCTCAAAAGCATTATAGTAATAGTTGTAACTACATAGAGCGTTGGTGTGCATTCTAGTACAATGAATGAGACACAAGGAAGTGCGTCCATTGAGATGTAGTCCCCGACGGGGGGCTCAGGAGGATAAGGAGGAATTAATGGTTGAGGTTATGGCTCTTGATCTTGTGGACAAGGCCCACATCCCTAGAAAACCACATATCAACCACCATTTCAGCCAACACCTTAGGTTTACTATGAGATGTCTCTTCATATACCAGAGTATAGAGGTATTAAAGATACAATAGAACATGTTCATGAATGTGAGCTAATTTTTCATGCTAAGGGAATTAAAACTTCGGACAAGAAGGCTATTTAGTTTTCTACTATAGTACAAGGATGGGTACAAAGCTGGTACTGGAAGTATGACCCACATCAGACTATGTTGGATTACGATGCTTTGCATTCTACGTTTTTGGAAAAGTTTCATACTCTAGATTTTGAGAAATAGAGCATTAGTGCACTGAAGGACATCAAACGGGGTTCAGCTGAAAGTGTATGGGAGTATGATGTGCATTTTAAGACTCAGTTGTCTAAGTTGTCCTATGATATTCATCCTAGTATGCATGTAAATTGGTTTGTTGGAGGATTGTTGACTCCATTCCGTAGAGAACTCTCTCATAAGATATATGTTGATCTACATGAGGCTTTAGAAGTTTCTCTACGCATTGAGGTTGTTGGAAGTGTTGATACTGGAGTGAACCCATTCTTAGAGGCAAAGATTTTAGCCATGGTGAAATAGTTAGAGAATATTTTTTCCAACTCATTACATGAGATGTGCAGTGGAATATGGTGCCCAAATTGTGAAGTGGAGGGACATACTAAAGATAATTTCCCACGCATGTCGGTGTACATTTTATTGTTAGATTATGAATTCTGTCATAAGAACTAGAACTTTTGTGATTACCCTCTTTCGCAGCACATAATCTAGAAGGTTTCCTTATACTGGAATATTTTCAAGTCTTATACCTATGACAGTACAAATTGCAGATTGATTGATTACGTCCGTGAATCCATTGAGACAAGAGTGCACCATACTAGTCTGGCGAATGGATCAAAGGAATAAGAATACCATACTAATGAAGGGCATAACCATGGTGAAAATAAGAATGAAGGCTTTTGAGGAGGATATCGTGGTCGAGGAGGAGGTGGTGGTAAAGGAAGATTTTATAGAGGATCTTGTTGCACTTGTGGGCCACCTAATCATTACTAGTGGGTTTTCCCTTATCATGCAACTTTCTCATGGTGTGGAAAGCCACACAAGTTGGAAAAGCACAAATCATTACTAGTTGTTTTGGGAAAGCACACATGTAATGTATGCATGACTATTTTGAGCATGCAGTCTTTTTTTAGGGTGTGTTGGTCCGAAAATCTGTCGCCTGGACAGATCTATGGATAGACGAGCCAACAGTGTGCAGGGCATAGCCCCTCTATGAGTCAGTAAAGCGAAACTGGTTTATTGCTATTCTACCAGCAGGAATCTATGCAAGTCTCACAGATTCTTCCTTCGGGGGTTTGGGATCTCATCCCAGTAGGGGTGTTTCCGACTGCGAAAAGAAAGGAAAGGAAGAGGGAATGAAGAAAGAGCAGGTCCGAAGGAAGAAAAGAAAAGAATTCCAAAGCAGAAAGGTCAGAAGATTTATGTTTTGGGGTTGGTAGTAAACAGAGCCAAACCTACTTGCATAAACAAACAAAGCAATACTGATGATGAATAAATGACAAAAAAGTAGATATGAATCTAACAGAATAAACACATACAGATCTAACATAAGAAAGGTCTGATGCATAACACAGCTATTCAGCACAAAGTCTCAATATTTGTATTACTGTTTTCTTCTGTTACAAGAAAGCTCAAAGTCTTTTTTCTTCACTTCTATTTCTCATCTGAAAGATATCCATCCATCCCACAATACTACAAGTATTGGAGTATTTATAGAAGAAGAAGAGAAAAGAAGGCAAAAAGGAGCCAACAACTATTTACAAAGATATTTACAAAATATCTAAAAGTCATGTTGACTTTTTACTATTTGATGGATGACATCATCCCATGATGCAACATGGATGACATCATCATTTGTATCAACATACTCTAGATATTTCCAAAAAGAAAGACGGAGAAGAGAAAGAGAAGAAGGAGAAGAAGAAGAAGAAGAAGAAGCAGAAGCAGCAGCTATTCATCATCATCATCCTGCGGCCGAAAGGGGGTGGACTGCTTTTGTTGCTCCTCAGGTGACGAGATATGGAACTGAGAGCAGTATTCCATGAACTTGTTGATTATTGGCCCTAGTTGATCCTGGGAAGGATCCTTGTGCCTATCACTTATCACCTCACAAGTCTCCCGCTCATCTATGAGCTTCTCTGGGAGTTTGGAATAGTCCTTTTCTGCCTCAATGAGGAACCCGATGAAGTCCCTACAGGCCAGCAGGTTGTTGATAGATTCTGTGTCAAATGTGACCTCTGGCCCCGTTCCTTGAGAAGCGATCTCCTTGAAGATCCGGGTGGTTTCATCAGCTTTCCTTAAAGTGAAGGAAGGAGTAAGTAACCCTGGCGACATATTAAGAACAATTCGTTCCATTTGGTGCATCGCATCCAGGGCTTCTTCCTTGACTTTGTCAATCTTTTCTAGAATAAATTCTAGCTGATCCACCCGGTAGTCCAGAGTGGACATGATTTTGTTGAGGGCCCTTGGATGGCCGAAGACGCCGAACTTGACCAGATCTTCGACTGAACAGTCGAACATTTGTTGGAAGGTCTCGTGTTGCAGTCTGGCATGTTCCAACTCTTCTGATATGGGCCCTGCTAACGCTTGGAGCTCTTTATTCACCTTACTGATGTTCAGGTACAAGTCGGAGAACTCGGTGATCACTTTTTCACTGTCTTTGAGGATTTGGCTCCTCCAAGCAGAAACGGCCATACCCTGCTCGCCGATTTTGGCATACTCATTAATTTTCTCCTGGCTGAGAAGCTCAGAAGTCTCGGCGGCAGTTGTAGGAGGCGCATTACCCATCTTCTGTAAGGCTTGGAGCAGATATTTGTTTTGCTCCTTCAGTTGCCTTTTCTCTTCCTTGATTTCCTGAAGCTTTTTGCAGAGGGCGTCAACTGCAGAAAGAGCCTCCCCCTGAAGACTTTCGGAAGATGTCCCCATTGTGACTTGGGTCACAGTAAAATCTGTCGGAGACAGATCCTTTTTCTCTTTGAGGGGATTGGGGTATGTGATTTCCATAACTCTCTCTCCTACAGCACTTTGAGAGAAGCGCGTGACAGGCTTCTGCTTCTTCGCCCCCTTAGATGGGATTACGGAAAAGTCCATCGGAGCGATGGGAACTTTCCTCTTTTGCTGACTTAGCTGCTGAGAGATCCAAGCTGGACCTATGGTAGAAGGACCGGAAACAGAGGAGGGGGCAGCTGCAGTAGAAGAGGGGAAAAACGTGGAGACACGTGGCGGCGGCATTGAGAGAATAGCCGAAGAAGTGCCCACGGAAGGAAGGGAAACTGCAGCTGTGGAAGACATAGGAAGGGAAGGGAGCTCGGAGATGAGGGAAGAAATGGAGGAGGACAGATCAACGAGGGAAGAAAAGATAGATGAAGAGGCGGGGGAAACAGTAGAAGAAGGGGAAGAGGACACGACCAAAGGGATGGTCGCTTGAGTCACTCGAGGAGGGGAAGGAAGAGAAGAAGAAGGGATGGAAGGGACCTCGGTTGTTGTGGCAATGCCGACATCCTGAGTGGATGGGCCTATTGGAACTTCCTCTTCTGCTTCTTTCTCTGGCGAATCCAGAGTTATTACCTGTTCGGGTGCCGCGGAAGGAGGACTCTCAGGGGCTTCTTCCTGAATGGTGCTGGATTCACCTTCTACGCCTTTGCCCTTACCTTTAGGCTGATTTTTGGATCGTGGAGGTGCGTTGCCCAATGGGGATGTTGTGAAATCAACCCCGAGGTAGATTAGGCCGTTCATCCGGCACCAATGTTCTGTCCTACGCAAAGTCTCCTTGACCCTCTCCTCAATTTTCTGAGGGGCCTT
Source organism: Taxus chinensis (assembly GCA_019776745.2). Lineage (NCBI taxonomy): Eukaryota > Viridiplantae > Streptophyta > Pinopsida > Cupressales > Taxaceae > Taxus > Taxus chinensis. Next base: position 796,509,792 of record CM034150.1, read on the forward strand.
AGTTCTGTCAATGGCCGGAAAGGGCCAATTGTCCCCATCTGTGTCAGTATATACCTTGTCTACTTCATCTTCCGTAGTTTGGAAGCCTTTGGGGACAATGGCTACCCCATATTGGATGATTTCTGCCAATGCTAGGCGAGAATGATCCTTCCTTCTGAGCTCCACCTCATGGAGGACATCAATATAAATATCCTCGATCTGAGGAACATGGATTGGATCAAGTTTCACCCTTGGTAGACAGCTCCTTGGGTCGAAGGTAGGCCTGGCTGGGAAATCATGTTTCAAATTGAGTAACTCCAGCTCTGCGAACATCTCCTTCGCCTTGTGGTGGGTAGAGCATGTGTATCGGCCTACTGTGAGGGGGAAAGGAGTTCCACCCTTCTTTCTTTTAAGGCATTTCTCGTGATATGTGATTAGCTGCCTTGACAGTTCCAGCAGAATCAGCTTAGGTCCAGCATACCTTGGTAGCCTGGTTGGCTCTCCCAAAAAGTTGGCAGCCCTTAGATAGGTGAATGTAGGAAACTGGGTGAACAGGGCTCCCCATTTCTCCGTGGCTGCCACTATGCTTTTGGTCGTGCGACCATAAGTCATATTCGGCCTCAGCAGGCAAGATGATGTGGTAGAAGAATGCATCGTTGATTTTGGTGAATTGGGAGATGCTATTCTCCAGCCTCAATTCTGGATAATACTCGTATATTTTGACCTGAGGCCAAACTCCACTCCGCGTCAGGCCTGGATAGTCCCTCTCTGATGCTGCAGCGTAGACCACGTAGGAGTTCATATGAAATGTCCCCATTGTGCTGAATTGTTGTAGCTGCTCTCAGAGATTGTGCTGCTTATAATTTCTCCCCAGCAAAAGCGCTGATCAGGCATATTCTTGTTCATGGTTTCTAAGTACCGCAGCATCCATTTATGGAAATAATGGGCATCAGAAAGCCCGAAGACCCTGCTCAGGAATGTAATGGTGTCGCTGAGCTCTTCTGAGAAGTCGCTGCGGTGGATGATTTGGGGCCACCGGGTTATTACCTTCTTGTTCTTCAGATAGACTTCGTTCATTAGTTGCATACATTGATCCTCATTGTCATCCCAGGCCTTAATGCACTCCGCTTGGCTGACGGCCACAAAGTGCCGGTGGTGAGGGATGCCGAGTATTATCTCAAAATGACGGGTAGTGAGGTTAATGACTACCTCGCCCTTGCTGTTTTCGACACATCTTGTGTCTTTGTTGTAACACTGGGCAACCACCATCATAAATTCATTGTTGACGGTGCTGACGGGGATTCCTCCGGTGAAGTGCAGGGCACTGCCGATCAATTTGTCCATCCATGGACTCCTTGTAACTTTCTGAGTCCTGGCCCAGAATTCCTCCATATCAATATGTCCCAATTCTGAGTCTCTGACGTCCATGCTGCACTCGGCCTGGGACTCGGGCATTCTGACCCTCTGATATTTATATTTCATTTCTTCCTCTGTAAGCTTAGCCTTTCCTTTGGATTTGATGGGTCTCTTGCTGGATGTAGACATATGTTCTTTCGAACTCAGTTGCTGATCTGCATGAAGAAGAAGTGAAACCCAACGTAGAAAGGTTGTATCAGTCATTTGATTTCCCATTGAAGTGCCAACAGAAGAAGGAGTTAGTTATTATTAGGCTCAGGGCGCAGGGCGCATGAAAATTGCAGCTTACAGGGCTAAATAGGTAAGGCGCACAGGAAAGGCGTGTTGCAAAGGTTAAACTGGCACCAAAGGCGCATGGCGCATAGATACTGCAGAGTGCATTTTATAAAAGGCGCATGAAAACATTGTGTTACATAGAGACAGGATGCGCCCTTTGGCGCATAGACTTTTCATGTTGCACTGGGATTTGGTGCGCCCTTTGGCGCATGTAAGGTTTGTGTAACAGGAACTTTTCGTGCGCCATGGCACAGCGCACGAAGGGTTAACACAACATGATGTTGCTGTAAGGAGGGATGCACCTGCGCCTTCAAAGCCTTGTACTTAGCGCGGATAAAGCCTGTGTTGCACTGATGCTGGGTGCGCCATTGGCGCATAGAAACATGATGTAGCAAGGAAGGTTGATGCGCCAAAGAGGGCGCAAGGTTAGCGCTTGTAGCATATGAAAGAGGCGCGCCTTGGGGGCGCAGAAGTTTACGATGCAGCAGGCAAGATGGGTGCGCCATTGGCACGGGTTTTTATCATGTTACAGGGGTGACAGATGCGCCGAAGGAAAAGGGGCGCAACTGTTTCTGATGTTGCAAGACGCACTGGTGCACCATAGGAAAAAACAATCCTTTTCTCCATCTGTTCTTCTGTAAGTTTAGTAGGGTATTTGGGCAGTGAAACGGCTCAAAGATGAGGGAAACAAAACTATGTTTTCAGACAAGTCCCCCTACCAGCAGATCTGGACAGAGGGGGAGGGATAATAGCAAAAGGAGGAGGCTTAGATCAACATTAGATATTCAATACTTCAAAAAACTAAAACCAGACCACAAGCACGAAGAACCAAAAAGCAAAATCGCATGGAGAGAGACAAGAACCACTTACCTGGATAAATAGTGAAAATCTTGAAAACGGGTCCACAATGCGTTGAAAACGACGAGGCAGAGGCTGACAGGCTCAGAGAATAAAAATCACGTGATATGCGTCTGATGATAATGACATTTGGGCACGCAAATTTTATATATATATAGGTGAGCTAGTCATAAATGCACCACCCACTTTGTAAAGGGCGCATGAAAGTTGCTGTCGACATGGAAAAGCATGCGCCCTTTGGTGCACGAAAGCATTTGCCAGCATGAAATTAAGCGCGCCTTTGGCGCACCGAAAGGGATGTCGACATGAGATTATGTGCGCCCTTTGGCGCACCAAAACATGGTGCAACAAAAGTTGTGTTAGTACGAAGGCGCATGCGCCTTGGCGCACGCAGGGAAGACTCAACATACAAGGCGCACCAAAAGGTGTGTTGACACTGAAAAATATGCGCCAAAGGCTTTAAAGGGGGTGCACCAAAAGTTGGTGTTACATAGTAATTCCATGCGCCCAGCCAAAAAAACCAAAAAGACTAAGTTCGGAAACCAGATTTTCCCGGAAAGGGATTTTGCAACGTTCCGAACGCAAGGGATCCCTAGCGAGGGATCAAAACAAAATTTTCGGTATGGTTATCGGTAAAATTGCCCTTGTCAATTTTACGGGATAACAGCTGGCTCTTTCTGGGGACTATCCCTGAGCAAACTCGGGGGTAGAGAATCCCAGATCTCATGTGCCTATCCATTGGGTAACAGAGTCAAAAACAAGGGCGACCGGAGGGGGAGCAAAAGAAACACACAACAAACCGAAAGCAAACACACGACGAAAGCAAACACACAACTAAAGCAAACTATACAAAGAAGAGAGCAAGCTCTACTTCCTGAAGATCTTCAAATGTTGCCCGCTATAAGGAAGCGGGAGCTCAGTTCCATCCAGATATGAGAGATAGAAGCTATTCTCTCTGTTGAGCTGCTTGATCTTGAAGGGCCCTCTCCACAGGGAATCAAACTTTCCGTGCATGCCCTTTGGCTCTCTCCGCTTGTCCCACAAAAGGACGAGATCTCCCACTTGAAAATCCCTCTGCTTGGCCTTCTTATCAAACAGCCTCTTAACTTGATTCTGATGTTCAGTGATCCTGTCGACCACCCTTACTCTCTTTTCTTCAAGTTCTGCCAGATACATGATTCTCTTTTCAAGAGAATTTTGGAAAGTTTCATCTTCGATAGCTCGTGCCAAGCGCAGAGCAGGAAGTTCCACAGAAATGGGGAGTTCGGCATCAGTGCCATATAACACTTGAAAAGGTGACATGCCGAGAGATCTCTTGGGAGTAATACGATCGGCCCACAAAGCGTCGTACAAAGACTTGTGCCACATTCGCTGATTCTCATCTACTAACTTCCGTATGATGGTCACCAAGTTCTTGTTACTGGATTCTGCCTGACCATTTCCCTGAGGGTAATAGTCTGAGGCGTGAGCCAAAGTTATCCCATATTCATAGCAAAAACTAATAACTTCCCATGAGGAGAAGTTAGAAGCATTATCAGCAACGATTTTGTTTGGAACGCCAAACCTGACAATGATATTTTCTTTAATGAAATTACAAACCACCTCAGAAGTGGCATGCTTGACAGGTATGGCTTCCACCCACTTGGTGAAGTAATCCATTGCTGTAAGGACATAGCTATGTCCAGCACTCGATTGAGGATTGAGTGCACCAATAAAATCAATTCCCCATTGTCTGAATGGTTCATTGATAATGACCGGCCTTAGGGGAAAGGCAGCCAACTTGGGCTTGCCGACGAATTGCTGGCAGGGTTCACACTTTGCCACCCAGGTGGCTGTATCTTGGAAGAGCGTCGGCCAATAGTACCTGGCTCGAATGATCTTGTGTGCTGTCACGGAGGAAGAGAAATGCCCCCCACAGGCTGAATTGTGAAAACTTTCCAATATTTTTACCTGCTGAGGTTTGTCAACACATCGCAAAAAGATGCCATCTATCCCACGTTTATATAAACCGTCATCCCAGATGACATATTTAGCTGCTCTGAGCTTTATAGTGCGCTTCTCCTTTGCAGTTAGGTGCATTGGGCATTCGCCGTAGGTGAGGAAGAAAGCGATGTCGGAGTACCATTCATCACTAGTTGCAACAAATAGAACCAGAGGCAGAGAATCGGGCTCTTCCAGCCGGTCCTGTGCTTCGTCGGTGTAGTCACCCCTTTCATCAGGGTTTTCTGAATCTTTGTTTTCAGCCATTAGCTGACACAGGCCCTTGCCCCTCACCAGCTTGGTTGGTTTAATATCCAGGTCATACTCCTGGACCTTTGCGATCCAATTTCCTCGCAAGCTTCCTAACTCCTGCTGAGTTAGAATTGATTTCACCGCCGTGTCAGGGACCAGCACCACCGTATGCGAGTTTAGAATGTAATACCTGAAATTCTTCACTGCTTTGACAATGGCAAAGGCATGCTTTTCCAATTGAGTCATTTTTAGTTCGTGAGGCTTGAGGGGAGAACTCATGAACGCGATCGGAGATTCAACATCCTCCGAGTTCTTTTGCATCAAGATTGCAGACATAGTATGCTCAGATGCGTAACTGTACATGATGAAGTCCTTGGAGAAATCGGGACATACCAAGACTGGTGCATGAGCAATGGAAGCTTTTATTTCTTCAAATGACCTTTTCCCCTCTTCGCTCCATCTGAAAGTTGGTGACCCCTTCATCATGTTCAATATGTGACGGGTCTTCTCAGCAAAGTCAGGAACAAAACGCCTAAGAAAGTTCACCTTTCCAAAGAAAGAATGAACACCAGTCTTGCTTGTAGGCAGAGTAAGGCTTTGAATAGCCTTAACTCTTTCGGTATCTATCTTTGTTCCTTCTTTGCTAACCACATGCCCTAGCAACTTCCCTTCCGTGACTCCAAAAACAGACTTTTTTGGGTTTAGGGAAATCCCATGTTCTCGGCACCTGGCCAACACTTGCTCCAAATGATCACAATGATCATTTCGTTGTTTAGAGAACACAGTTAAGTCATCTAGATAAACCACAATGACTTTCCCCATCATACCTTTGAATGCAAAGTCCATGGCCCGCTGAAAAGTGGCGCCAGCATTAGTTAGGCCAAAAGGCATCCTGCTGTAGGAAAATGTACCCCAGGGAGTAGTGAATGTTGTTTTAAACTGATCTTCAGCTGAAACTTCAATCTGATTATAGCCTGAAAAACCATCAAGCATGGACAGCATCTCTGATCCAGTTACTGCTTGCAGAACTTGATCCATTATCGGAAGTGGGTAGTTGTCTTTCAAGGAAGCCTGATTCAAATTGCGAAAGTCTACGCATATGCGTATCTCACCATTTTTCTTGCGCACTGGCACAATATTTGCTACCCAAGTACTGTGGTGGATAGGAAAGATGATTCTCGCATCCAGCATCTTCTGAATTTCAGCCTGGATAGTCCCCGAAATCTTAGGATTATAGTGCCTCTGCTTCTGGCGAAAGGCTTTGACATCTTCTTTCAACGGGATGTCATGCTGAACGTCCTTTGGCTTAAAAGACTTTAGATCGGCATAGGACCATGCCAACACGTCCATATATTTTTTTAGCAACTTGACAAATTTCCGTTTCTCCTCAGGTGTGCAACATTTGCCAATGTTCACAAATTGTGGGTGCTCCATCGAACCTATATTGACCGGTTCGGTTTCTGGGGATGAGTCAGGGTCATCTCGCCTCTTCTTTTTCACAAAACGGTCATGCCTGTCGAACAACCGCTCCAGAGAAACCAGGCCCTTTGGGATTTTATTCCCTTTGAGCTGACATATGCCGTTGTTCCCTTTGGATTCATCGCCTTGATTGGTGACTGATTCACGGCAAGTGGAAGTAGATCCTTCAAAGTGTAATTCTTTAAAATTTTCCGCCTTCTCTAGAAAGGCAATGAGTTGATTATCGTCGTTGAACACCTGCCAATGCTGAGAATTGTCTGGCACGCTCGGGTGGAAAACCACCTCAATGGTGTATTTGTTTGTTTTCAAACCTGGGTGAGGGAGCATGAGAGATGCTGAAACAGCCAATGAATCAGCCATGTCATTTTGAGCTCTTGGAATGGATTCAATTGAAAAAGCATCGAACTCTTCGATGCTGTCCCACACCACATTACGGTAATGCCTGAGCCTTTCATTTTTTACTTGATATATCCTCTTGACTTGGTTTACAACCAACTCTGCATCACCTTGCACTTTTAGATTTTTAATTCCTCTTTCTTTTGCGGCTTGCATACCGAGTAACAAAGATTCATACTCAGCAGTATTGTTTGTGTTAAAAAACTGCAACTTGAAAGAGAGAGGAATGACTTCCTCTTCGGGAGATATCAGCATGGCTCCAGCACCACATCCGCTAGTTGCACAGCTGCCATTGAACTGCAAGGTCCAGATCTCATTAAGATCTTTTTCCTGAACGAGGACACCCGTTTTGTCAGTCTCGGTAGACAAGAAATAGTTCCCCATCCCTGATGATTCAAAAAGGATTTGAGCTTTGGGGTCTTCAGAGCTAGTAACCAAGTACTTTTTTTGTGATTCCAGCTCCAAAGTCTGCATTACGCCTTTGACGGGAATTCTAGCTTTAGACCAGTCCATATGAATTTCCCCACCAACTTCGCTGTAAAAACTTCTTCCCAGCAAAATTCCATAGGCTGTCGGAATGTCAGCAACGAGGACTGTCATCTTTACTCTTTTATCTGGGAATGCCGCAAATGCAAATTGCGCGTCTTTAATTTGGCCAACCAACAGAACCTGCTTGGTTTCCAAGGAATAACATCTGCCGAAAGGCTTGGTAAGAGTGAGGCCCAGAGCATGGGTGACCTTTGCTGGCATGACGTTATCAGAAGCCCCGGAATCAATTATGCAGTTACTCAGCTTGTGTCCATTGATTAGGAGGGAGAGATAGAAAGGCTCTATCTTGCCTGATGCCGATGTTGAAGCAACATTTATGTGAGATTCAGGGGGAGTGGAAAGGATTCCTTTTGGGGAAACCTGATTAGATACAACAGCTTGACTTTGAATATACTTGGTCAATCTTACAAGCTGTTCAGGGATTTGACTGAAGATACTCGGCTTCAGACATTTGGATCTTGGTCTTTTTTGCATGATCTATGATATCAAATGCGGCCAAGGGTTGCATTGGTGAAGGAATGAGTCCCTCACCTCGCGATGATGGAATAGGATTACTGGCCTTGGTAGGAACATGAGAGGATTGATTTGGAGGAGAGATAGGGGGAAAAGGTTTCCTTGTAAAAGATTTTCCAGGGAGTTGAGTAGGAAGAGGATTACCTCTTTTAGCAATGATCGGAGGCGCGTTTGACACGGCCTTCTCCTGCTGGACATGGGCAGCAACTTCCGCTTCTTTTCCTTGTGAGCGAGTAAAAACAGCGTATGACTGTCCACTTGCATATCCCTGGGTACCCTCTTCTTCATCAGATTCTTCCTCATCAAATTCCATATACCCGATAGTAGAGTCGCCAGTCGGTTCACCGACATCTTGATCATCTTCACCCTGAGACGAAGGTTCTTCATAATACTGCTCTTCTTCTTCGATTTCAGCCAGAGCGTTGACCGGAGGAGCCTCAAGTGCCAACCGCGGAGTGGTTGCGGGTAAGCGCGGCCTTTGCAAAACATTGTTAGGAACGAAATTCCTCCGCGGAATATCCCGGTATGAGGAACTGGGAGAGGCTTGGGCCAACTGCTTCTTTAATGCAAGCAAGTCATTTGCCATCTTTTGAAAGGCTAGATCAGACGAAGTAGTGGGCGAAGGGCCCAAAGATTTAGGCTTGGCTGATTCCTTTTTCAATTCACCAGATATTATCAAATTATCTTCTATGCGAATAGCAGCGGCTTGGGCGAGAATCAAGGTGGCAACTCATTCCTGAAGGAGCAAGAAACTAACTTTTGAGCTCATAGCATTTACGAAGAAACACTTTTGATTCTCCGGTGTTGGAAGCATGGCAACAGGGACACAGTTGATTAGTGCATTGAACCGGGTGATAAAATCACGCATGGTCTCATTTGCCTCCTTCTTCAGGTGAGTGATCCATGATAATAATGCAAATGCATCCTCTGAAGGCTTGTATCTGTCTTCAAAAGCATCCCGCAAGGTGGCCCAACTGGTAATAGACCCGACCGGTAAATGCTAAAACCATTCAGCCGCAGGTCCTTGTAGGGTTTCAAGAAAAAGGCGAACCGACACATCTTCATGAGTTACATCCAAAATACTGCATGACATGATGAATGTAGATATGTGGGAATCCATGCTCTGATTTCCGCTCCCATCGAATTTGGGAAAATTCTTTCGGTTTCCGTGAGGGAGTGCGTGAACTGGATGTGGTAAAGCCAAAGGACCCATCGCGTTTCCCCATGGTACTGCCATTTGAAAAGCCGAAAAGAGAACACGAGCTGGAAGTATGGTTCCACTGAGTAGCAAGGCACTACAAAGGGATGTGGATGCCCCTTGCGAAAGATTCTTCCTTCGATGAAGGCGAGACACTCCTGGATGACCGGTCAGCCGAGCTTAGCGCTGAAAAGCGTGCCGGTGTTATGCTGAAATTATGCCTTTGAAGCAGATCGAAAGTAGGATCAGCTTCTCCACGGGCTCTCCTGCTGCATGTAAAAGGTTCACCTGCCAGTGTACCTTCCAGATCTATAACGTTATGGCGCAGATTCAAACTTTCTTTTTGGCTGTACTTGCTGATTTTCTGGTTTTTCTGATAAAAACCAGCAGCATGCACTTTTCTAAATATTTAAAAACTATCCTCTTCAGAAAACCGATTGCGGTTAATGACAAATAACAACGAGGATAAGATGGTAGAGAAGATTAGTAAGCTAATTTTCGGATCTAATTTTGACTTTTTTCAAAGGGTTTCAAACTTTTAGCAAACAGTCAAAAACTCAGATCTACGGCAAAATACTGATTTTTATAAAAACTCAGCGAACTAAAGGTCTCCAACTAGGCCAGATCTATGGATCTCAGAAGAAAATTTTCAATTCAGGAGCACTTTTGCAAATTTTTTAGATTTTTAACAAAAAGTTCAGATTTACAAACAGATAGTGATTCTTCTGATTTTTCTGATTTTTCTATCTCTACCACCATCATAGATCTGATAGATCTGTTCGTTCCCCAGCAGAGTCGCCAAAAACTGTTGGTCCGAAAATCTGTCGCCTGGACAGATCTATGGATAGACGAGCCAATAGTGTGTAGGGCATAGCCCCTCTTTGAGTCAGCAAAGCGAAACTGGTTTATTGCTATTCTACCAGTAGGAATCTATGCAAGTCTCACAGATTCTGCCTTCGGGGGTTTGGGATCTCATCCCAGTAGGGGTGTTTCCGACTGTAAAAAGAAAGGAAAGGAAGAGGGGATGAAGAAAGAGCAGGTCTGAAGGAAGAAAAGAAATGAATTCCAAAGCAGAAAGGTCAGAAGATTTATGTTTTGGGATTGGTAGTAAACAGAGCCAAACCTACTTGCATAAACAAACAAAGCAATACTGATGATGAATAAATGACAAAAAAGTAGATATGAATCTAACAGAATAAACACATACAGATCTAACATAAGAAAGGTCTGATGCATAACACAGCTATTCAGCACAAAGTCTCAATATTTGTATTACTGTTTTCTTCTGTTACAAGAAAGCTCAAAGTCTTTTTTCTTCACTTCTATTTCTCATCTGAAAGATATCCATCCATCCCACAATACTACAAGTATTGGAGTATATATAGAAGAAGAAGAGAAAAGAAGGCAAAAAGGAGCCAACAACTATTTACAAAGATATTTACAAAATATCTAAAAGTCATGTTGACTTTTTACAACTTGATGGATGACATCATCCCATGATGCAACATGGATGACATCATCATTTGTATCAACATACTCCAGATATTTCCAAAAAGATGAAGAAGAGAAAGAGAAGAAGGAGAAGAAGAAGAAGAAGAAGAAGAAGAAGAAGAAGCAGCAGCTATTCGTCATCATCATCTTGCGGCCGAAAGGGGGTGGACTGCTTTTGTTGCTCCTTAGGTGACGAGATATGGAACTAAGAGCGGTATTCCATGAACTTGTTGATTATTGGCCCTAGTTGATCCTAGGAAGGATCCTTGTGCCTATCACTTATCGCCTCACAAGTCTCCCGCTCATCTATGAGCTTCTCTGGGAGTTTGGAATAGTCCTTTTCCGCCTCAATGAGGAACCCGATGAAGTCCCTACAGGCCAGCAGGTTGTTGATAGATTCTATGTCAAATGTGACCTCTGGCCCTGTTCCTTGAGAAGCGATCTCCTTGAAGATCCGGGTGGTTTCATCAGCTTTCCTTAAAGTGAAGGAAGGAGTAAGTAACCCTGGCGACATATTAAGAACAATTTGTTCCATTTGGTGCATTGCATCCAGGGCTTCTTCCTTGACTTTGTCAATCTTTTCTAGAATAAATTCTAGCTGATCCACCCAGTAGTCCAGAGTGGACATGATTTTGTTGAGGGCCCTTGGATGGCCGAAGACGCCGAACTTGACCAGATCTTCGACTGAACAGTCGAACATTTGTTGGAAGGTCTCGTGTTGCAGTCTGGCATGTTCCAACTCTTCTGATATGGGCCCTGCTAACGCTTGGAGCTCTTTATTCACCTTACTGATGTTCAGGTACAAGTCAGAGAACTCAGCGATCACTTTTTCACTGTCTTTGAGGATTTGGCTCCTCCAAGCAGAAACGGCCATACCCTGCTCGCCGATTTTGGCATACTCATTAATTTTCTCCTGGCTGAGAAGCTCAGAAGTCTCGGCGGCAGTTGTGGGAGGCGCACTACCCATCTTCTGTAAGGCTTGGAGCAGATATTTGTTTTGCTCCTTTAGTTGCCTTTTCTCTTCCTTGATTTCCTGAAGCTTTTTGCAGAGGGCGTTAACTGCAGAAAGAGCCTCCCCCTGAAGACTTTCGGAAGATGTCCCCATTGTGACTTGGGTCACAGTAAAATCTGTCGGAGACAGATCCTTTTTCTCTTTGAGGGGATTGGGGTATGTGATTTCCATAACTCTCTCTCCTGCAACACTTTGAGAGAAGCACGTGACAGGCTTCTGCTTCTTTGCCCCCTTAGATGGGATCACGGAAAAGTCCATCGGAGCGATGGGAACTTTCCTCTTTTGCTGACTTAGCTACTGAGAGATCCAAGCTGGACCTATGGTAGAAGGACCAGAAACAGAGGAGGGGGCAGCTGCAGTAGAAGAGGGGAAAAACGTGGAGACACGTGGCGGCGGCATTGAGAGAATAGCCGAAGAAGTGCCCATGGAAGGAAGGGAAACTACAGCTGCGGAAGACATAGGAGGGGAAGGGAGCTCGGAGATGAGGGAAGAAATGGAGGAGGACAGATCAGCGAGGGAAGAAAAGATAGATGAAGAGGCGGGGGAAACAGTAGAAGAAGGGGAAGAGGACACGACCAAAGGGATGGTCGCTTGAGTCGCTCGAGGAGGGGAAGGAAGAGAAGAAGAAGGGACGGAAGGGACCTCAGTTGTTGTAACACCGTGCCGACATCCTGAGTGGATGGGCCTATTGGAACATCCTCTTCTGCTTATTTCTCTGGCGAATCCAGAGTTATGACTTGTTCTGGTGCTGTGGAAGGAGGAATTTCAGGAGCTTCTTCCTGGGTGGTGCTAGACTCACCCTCTACGCCTTTGCCTTTACCCTTAGGCTACTTTTTGGATCGTGGAGGTGCGTTGCCCAATGGGGATGTTGTGAAATCAACCCCGAGGTAGATTAGGCCGTTCATCCGGCACCAATGTTCTATCCTCCGCAGAGTCTCCTTGACCCTCTCCTCAATTGTCTGAGGAGCCTTAGTTCTATCAATGGCCGGAAAGGGCCAATCATCCCCATCTGTGTCAGTATATACCTTGTCTACTTCATCTTCCGTAGTTTGGAAGCCTTTGGGGACAATGGCTACCCCATATTGGATGATTTCTGCCAATGCTAGGCGAGAATGATCCTTCCTTCTGAGCTCCACCTCATGGATGATGTCAATGTAAATGTCCTCGATCTGAGGGACGTGGATTGGATCAAGTTTTGCCCTCGGCAGACAGCTCCTTGGGTCGAAGGTAGGCCTGGCTGGGAAGTCATGTTTCAAATTGAGTAACTCCAGCTCTGCAAACATTTCCTTCACCTTGTGGTGGGTAGAGCATGTATATCGGCCTACTGTGAGGGGGAAAGGAGTTCCACCCTTCTTTCTTTTAAGGCATTTCTTGTGGTATGTGATTAGCTGCCTTGACAGTTCCAGCAGAATCATCTTAGGTCCAGCATACCTCGGTAGCCTGGTTGGCTCTCCCAAAAAGTTGGCAGCCCTTAGATAGGTGAATGTAGGAAACTGGGTGAACAAGGCCCCCCATTTCTCCGTGGCTGCTACTATGCTTTTGGTCGTGCGACCATAAGTCATATTCGGCCTCAGCAGGCAGATGATGTGGTAGAAGAATGCATCGTTTATTTTGGTGAATTGGGAGATGCTATTCTCCAGCCTCAATTCTGGATAATACTCGTATATTTTGACCTGAGGCCAAACTCCACTCTACGTCAAGCCTAGATAATCGCTCTCTGATGCTACAGCATAGACCACGTAGGATTTCATATGAAATGTCCCCGTTGTGCTGAATTGTTGTAGCTGTTCGGAGATTGTGCTGCTTATAATCTCTCCCCAGCAAAAGTGCTGATCAGGCATATTCTTGTTCATGGTCTCTAAGTACCACAGCATCCATTTATGGAAATAATGGGCATCAGAAATCCTGAAGACCCTGCTCATGAATGTAATGGTGTCGCTGAGCTCTTCTGAGAAGTCACTGCGGTGGATAACTTGGGGCCACTGGGTTATTACCTTTTTTTTCTTCAGATAGACTTCATTCATTAGTTGCATACATTGATCCTCATTGTCAACCCAGGCCTTAATGCACTCTGCTTTGCTAATGGCCACAAAGTGCCGGTGGTGAGGGATGTCGATTATTATCTCAAAATGACGGGTAGTGAGGTTGATGACTACCTCACCTTTGTTGTTTTCAACACACTCTTGTGTCCTTGTTGTAACACTGGGCAACCACCATCATAAATTCATTATTGACGGTGCTAACGGGGATTCCTCTGGCGAAGTGCAGGGCACTGCCAATCAATTTGTCCATCCATGGACTCCTTGTGACTTTATGAGTCCTAGCCCAGAATTCCTCCATATCAATTGTCCCAATTCTGAGTCTCTGACGTCCATGCTGCACTCGGCCTGAGACTCGGGCATTCTAACCCTCTGATATTTATATTTCATTTCTTCCTCTGTAAGCTTAGCCTTTCCTTTGGATTTGATGGGTCTCTTGCTGGATGTAAACATATGTTCTTTCGAACTCAGTTGCTGATCTGCATGAAGAAGTGAAACCCAACGTAGAAAGTTTGTATCAGTCATTTGTTTTCCCATTGAAGTGCCAACAGAAGGAGGAGTTAGTTATTATTAGGCTCAGGGCGCAAGGTGCATGAAAATTGCAGCTTACAGGGCTAAAATAGGTAAGGCTCACAGGAAAGGCATGCTGCAAAGGTTAAACTGGCGCCAAAGGCGCATGGTGCATAGATACTGCAGAGTGCATTTTATAAAAGGCGCATGAAAACATTGTGTTACATAGAGACAAGATACGCCCTTTGGTGCATAGACTTTTCATGTTGCATTGGGATTTGGTGCACCCTTTAGCGCATGTAAGGTTTGTGTAACAGGAACTTTTCGTGCGCCATGGCGCAGCGCACGAACGGTTAACACAACATGATGTTGCTGTAAGGAGGGATGCGCCTGCACCTTCAAAGCCTTGTACTTAGCGCGGATAAAGCCTGTGTTGTACTAATGCTGGGTGTGCCATTGGCGCATAGAAACATGATGTAGCAAGGAAGGTTGATGTGCCAAAGAGGGCGCAAGGTTAGCGCTTGTAGCATATGAAAGAGGCTAGCGCCTTAGGGGCGCAGAAGTTTACGATGCAGTAGGCAAGATGGGTGCGCCATTGGCGCGGGTTTTTATCATGTTACAGGGGTGACAGATGCGCCCAAGGGGCACAACTGTTTCTGATGTTGCAAGACATGTCGGTGTGCCATAGGAAAAAAAATCCTTTTCTCCATCTCTCTTCTGTAAGTTTAGCAGGGTATTTAGGCGGTGAAACAGCTCAAAGATGAGGGAAACTAAACAATGCTTTTGAGACAAGTCCCCCTACCAGCAGATCTAGACAGAGGGGGAGGGATAATAGCAAAAGGAGGAGGCTTAGATCAACAGATTTATTTCAAAAACCAACCAGCAAGCATGACCACGAACCAGAAACGCAAATCACATGGAGAGAGACAAGAAGCACTTACCCAGATAAGTAGTGAAAATCTTGAAAACACATCCACAATGTGTTGAAAACGACGAGGCAGAGGCTGACAGACTCAGAGAGACAAAAATCACTGTGATATGCGTCTGATGATAATGACATTTGGGCACGTAAATTTTATATATATATATATAATATATATAGGTGAGCTAGTCATAAATGCGCCACCCACTTTGTAAAGGGCGCATGAAAGTTGTTGTCGACATGGGAAAAGCATGCGCCCTTTGGCGCACGAAAGCATTTGCCAACATGAAATTAAGCGCACCTTTGGCGCATCGAAAGGGATGTCAACATGAGATTATGTGCGCCCTTTGGCGCACCAAAACATGGCGCAACAAAAGTTGTGTTAGTATGAAGGCGCATGCGCCTTGGCGCACGCAGGGAAGACTCAACATACAAGGCGCACCAAAAGGTGCGTTGACACTGAAAAATATCCGCCGAAGGCTTTAAAGGGGGCACACCAAAAGTTGGTGTTACATAGTCATTCCATGCGCCCAGCCAAAAAAAAGACTAAGTCCGGAAACCAGATTTTCCCCAGAAAGGGATTTTGCAACGTTTCGAACGCAAGGGATCCCTAGCAAGGGATCAAAACAAAATTTTCGGTATGGTTATCGGTAAAATTGCCGTTGTCAATTTTACGGGATAACAGGGTGAATAGGCGGTGAAGGGAAAGGCCTCACCCATATATATATATATATATATATATATATATAATATTTGTATTAGGTACTACCATTAAAATATACTATTGTTCATTTATGAATGCTGTGATTATTTATGATTTAGGGTTTGATGTTGTGCATGTTACAACACCTAGTTATGGTTATGTATTCAGCTTATGCTATGTATAATTTGTTATAACGAATATGGAGGATGGATTCTTCTAATTGATGTGTCTGAATATGGTGATTACATGGTACATATTATAGTAGTTGTTATCTGATCTAAGTGTTTCCTTATTACATGAGTTCCCAATTGAATGTATGTAATATTGTCTTATGAATGAATGAACACTGGGTTATATATAATCATGTATCTGCATGCTAACATCTTGACAAGAAATACGAAGGGGGGACCTGGTAGATTCGCATGCTTTGGTTGAGTATTCAGATATGTCTAGATGAGGTGCCAACGTGTATAACAGTTAGGTAAAATAATAAGACTACATTTTTGTTCTGTTGTTGGGATCTCTTTTCAAGCCTTTTCCTAGGATGTTTTTTGCAGATGGCATATCGGTTGAATCTAAAGAGTATTGAAATCTAGGTAGAGAAAGGCCAGGATCAATTTTTGTAGAGATATAACAGTGGAACAAATTTCAATGCATGTTGTTGGGTTGAAGAAAATCTTTATTTTGAGCTCTATGAGATGTTTTTAAGATTCTTTAAAGTAAAACTATATGATTGGTTGACAACATATGCAGTGGGAAAGTGTTGTTGATATAGACTGAGCCTTTGGATTCAAAAGGATTACCAAAATCTTGCTAATACTGATTTGGAGTGGACTTGAGTTGTAGATCGTTATTGGGATGGAGTGTTGCGCAGTAAAACATTAGAGTATGCTATTTCTACATATTTGTGTGCAGAGGAAGCTAATTTCATATTCTTACATGAGTCCAGAGGATCATACTTGCATGTTATACCATTATCAATAAAGATTTTGATTATAGAAATAAATTTTGAGCACCTACCCATTGTTAGATAAAATATCACCATACGTAAGGGCAGGTGAAGGTGTGGATAAATATGGAGAACGTGGAGGTAGAAAGGAAAAGAGAGCAAAGACATCTCAAGTTTAATGAAGCATGAGAGAGGGACATGGTACATGAGTGGGAGATTCAAGAAGTGCTAGAGTTGAGGAGGAGGATGAAGAGCTAGGTTTTTCAAACTTTAGGAAAGAACAATAGATAATATACTTTAGCTTCATATGAGAGCACGTAAAAGGAGAGAATGAGGACCGTAGTCACACATCTGAGCCCACCTAGCCACCTAGCCCTTGTGCATGGTGTTCCAAGTCTAGAGGTAGTCATTGAGAAACTAGCATAGTGTAATTAAACAAGAAGAGATGAGTAGATATCACTTTGTGTTGAATTTAGGAGATAAAGCTAGTAGTGCACCCATGGTATTGTATTTAACACCGTTTTTGGGAAGCATTATCAAAGGATTGTTCCAACGCACGTCATCAAGATAGAATGTTGGTGCACAAACTATCAGAAGTACTATAGTAATAGTTGTAACTATGCAGACCATTGGTGTGTGTTCTAGTACAATAAATGAGAAACAAGGAAGTACATCCCCTAAGATGTAGTCCCCGAAGGGGGGCTCAAGAGGAAATAATGGTGGAGGTTATGACTCTGGATCTGGTGGACAAGGCCCACATCCCTAGAAAACCACATATCAACCATGATTTCAGCTGACACCTTAGGTTTACTATGAGATTTCTCTTCGTATACCAGAGTATAGAGGTATTAAAGATATAATAGAACATGTTGATGAATGTGAGCTAATTTTTCACGCTAAGGGAATTACAGCTTCAAACAAGAAGGTTATCTAGTTTTCTACTATGCTATAATGATGGGTACATAGTTGGTACTAGAAGTATGACCCACATCAAACTATGGTGGATTATGATGCTTTGCATTCTGCGTTTCTGGGAAAGTTTCATACTCTAGATTTTGAGAAATAGAGCATTAGTGCACTAAAGGACATCAAACTGGGTTCAGTTAAAAGCGTATGGGAGTATGATGTGCATTTTAAGACTCAGTTGTTTAAGTTGTCCTATGATATTTATCCTAGTATGCATGAAAATTGGTTTTTTTGAGGATTATTGACTCCATTCCATAGAGAAATATCTCATAAGATATATGTTGATCTGCATGAGGCTTTATAAGTTTCTCTACACATGTAGGTTGTTGGAAGTGTTGATATTGGAGTGAACCCATTCTTAGAGGCAAAGATTTTAGCCATGGTGAAATAGTTAGAGAATATTTTTGCCAACTCATTACATGAGATGTGCACTGGAATATGGTGCCCAAATTGTGAAGTGGAGGGACGTACTAAAGATAATTTCCCACCCATGTCGGTGAAAATTTTATTGTTAGATTATGAAGTATGTCATAAGAACTAGAACTTCTATGATTACCCTCTTTTGCAGCACATAATCTAGAAGGTGTCCTTATACTGGAAGATTTTCAAGTCTTATACCTATGATAGTACAAATTGTAGATTTATTGATGACAACCATGAATCCATTGAGACAAGAGTGTGCCATACTAGTCTGGCGAATGGATAAAAGGAATAAGAATACCATACTAATGAAGGGCATAACCATGGTGAAAATAAGAATGAAGGCTTCTGAGGAGGATATCGTGGTCAAGGAGGAGGTGGTGGTAAAGGAAGATTTTATAGAGGATCTTGTTGCACTTGTGGGCCACCTAATCATTATTAGTGGGATTTCCCTTATCATGTAACTTTCTCATGGTGTGGAAAGCCGCACAAGTTGGAAAAGCACAAATCATTACTAGTTGTTTTGGGAAAGCACACATGTAATGTATGCATGACTATTTTGAGCACGCGGTCTATTTTTAGGGTGAATAGGTGGTGAAGGGAAAGGCCTCACCCATATATATATATATATATATATTATATTACATATCTCCGTATTAGGTACTACCATTAAAATATTCTATTGATCATTTATGAATGCTAAGAGTATTTATGATTTAGGGTTTGATGTTGTGCATGTTACAACACCTAGTTATGGTTATGTACTCAGCTTCTGCTATGTAATACTTTGTTATAACGAATATGGAGGATGGATTCTTCTAATTGATGTGTCTAAATATGGTGATTACATGGTACATATTATAGTAGTTGTTATCTAATCTAAATGTTTCCTTATTACATGAGTTACCAATTGAATGTATGTAATATTGTCTTATGAATGAATGAACACGGGGTTATATATAATCATGTATCTGCATGCTAACATCTTGACAAGAAATACAAAGGGGGGTCCTGTTAGATTCACATGCTTTGGTTGAGCGTTCAGATATGTCTGGATGAGTTGCCAACGCGCATAGTAGTTAGGTAAAATAATAAGAGTACATTTTTGTTCTATTGCTCAGACCTCTTTTCAAGTCTTTTCCTTAGATTTTTTTTGCAGATGGCATATCGGTTGAACTCTAAAGAGTATTGAAATCTAGGTAGAGAAAGGCCAGGATCAATTTGTGTAGAGATATAATAATGGAACAGATTTCAATGCATGTTATTGGGTTGAAGAAAATCTTTATTTTAAGCTCTATGAGATGTTTTTTAGCTTCTTTAAAGTAAAACTATATGATTGGTTGACAACATATGTAGTGGGAAAGTGTTGTGGATATAGACTGAGCCTTTGGATGCAAAAGGATTACCAAACTCTTGCTAATATTGATTTGGAGTGGACTTGAGTTGTAGATCGTTACTAGGCTAGAGTGTTGCGCAGTAAAACATTGGAGTATGCTATTTCTACATATTTGTGTCCAGTGGAAGCTAATTTCATATTCTTACATGAGTCCAAAGGATCATACTTGCATGTTATACCATTATCAATAAAGATTTTGATTATAGAAATGAATTTTGAGCACCTACCCATTGCTAGATAAAATACCATCCGTACGTAAGGGCAGGAGAAGGTGTGGATAAAGATGGAGAACATGGAGGCAGAAAGAAAAAGAGAACAAAGACATCTCAATTTTAATGAAGCATGAGAGAGGGACGTGGTACATGAGTGGGACATTCAAGAAGTGCTAGAGTTGAGGAGGATAATGAAGCGTTACGTTTTTCCAACTTTAGGAAAGTACAATAGATAATATACTTTAGCTTCAGATGAGAGCACATAAAAGGAGAGAATGAGGACCGTAGTCACACATCTGAACCCACCTAGCCACCTAGCCCTTGTGCATGGTGTTCCAAGTCTAGAGGTAGTCATTGAGAAACTAGATAGTGTAATTAAGTATGAAGAGATGAGTAGATATCGCTTTGTGTTGAATTTAGGAGATAAAGCTAATAGTGCACCCATGGTATTGTATTTAACACCATTTTTTGGAAGCATTATCAAAGGATTGTTCCCACACATGTCATCAAGATAGAATGTTAGCGCACAAACTATTAGAAATACTATAGTAATAGTTGTAACTATGCAGACTGTTGGTGTGCATTCTAGCACAACGAATGAGACACAAGGAAGTACGTCCACTGAGATGCAGTCCCCAACGGGGGCCTCAGGAGGATCAGGAGGAAATAATGGTGGAGGTTATGGCTCTTGATCTAGTGGAAAAGGCCCACATCCCCAAAAAAACCGCATATCAACCACCATTTCAGCCGACACTTTAGGTTTACTATGAGATGTCTCTTCGTATACCAGAGTATAGAGGTATTAAAGATACAATAAAACATGTTCATGAATGTGAGATACTTTTTCACGCTAAGTGAATTACAGCTGTCGGATAGGAAGGCTATTTATTTTTTTACTATGCTACAAGGACGGGTACATAGCTGGTACTGGAAGTATGACCCACATCAAACTTTGGTGGATTATGATGCTTTGCATTCTGCATTTTTGGAAAATTTTCATACTCTAGATTTTGAGAAATAGAGCATTAGTGCACTAAAGGACATCAAACTGGGTTTAGCTGAAAGTGTATGAGAGTATGATGTGCATTTTAAGACTCATTTGTCTAAGTTGTCCTATGACATTCATCCTAGTATGCATGCAAATTGGTTTGTTGGAGGATTGTTAACTCCATTCCATAGAGAACTAATCTGCATGAGGCCTTAGAAGTTGCTCTATGCATTGAGGATGTTGGAAGTGTTTATACTAGAGTGAACCCATTCTTAGAGGAAAATATTTTAGCCATGGTGAAATAGTTAGAGAATATTTTTTCCAACGCATTACACGAGACATGTAGTGGAATATGGTGCCCACATTATGAAGTGGAGGGACATACTAAAGATAATTTCCCACGTAATTCGGTGCACATTTTAATGTTAGATTATGAAGTCTATCATAAGAACCAGAATGTTTGTGATTACCCTCTTTTGTAGCACATAATCTAGAAGAAGGTGTCCTTATACTGGAAGATTTTCATGTCTTATACCTATGACAGTACAAACTACAGATTGATTGATTACATTGATGAGTCCATTGAGACAAGAGTGTGCCATACTAGTCTGGTGAATGGATCAAAGGAATAAGAAGACCATACTCATGAAGGGCATAACCATGGTGAAAATAAGAATGAAGGCTTTTGAGGAGGATATCGTGATCAAGGAGGAGGTGGTGGTAAAGGAAGATTTTATAGAGGATCTTGTTGCACTTGTGGGCCACCTAATCATTACTAGTGGGATTTCCCTTATCATGCAACTTGCTCATGGTGTGGAAATCCGCACAAGTTGGAGGAGTGCCCAAACCTATATGAGAATATGAGTAGAAATAAGAATAAGGACAATGGTTGTAGTGCATGAATTATGATCAATGGATGACTAAGAAGACTGATTCAGAATTATAGCCCATGCTAGTTAATATGCACTCTAAGGAAACATGTGCATATGAGCCTCTGAAGGCTAAGCCTCTTATAAAAAGGGGTGAAGTGATACATGGTAAGTATCCAGATGTGGCACATCATAAGGAAGTATACGAGGACATTATGGGGGTCATTAGAGATCTGCAAGGTATATTCCAGTGCTTAAAGGAGGAGGCGTGTGCACAAGAGCATACGAAGAATGTTGAGCTCCTAAAAAAAGATGTGGATGACCTGAATCAGGTATGTAAAATTTTACGCAAGGAAAATATCATTCCATTACTAGGAGAATGGATTCAAGACAAAATACTGAGCGTTGGAGTAGAGTGCGAGAGATAAATAATTCATGCCAACCTACCACCTCAGGACCATGAATTTAACAAATAAATCACACTTGATTGAGTAATTGATGGTTGGTTGGTAAGTAATTACTTGATAGATATAGGCACTGAGGCAAATGTACTCACTTTGGAAGCATGGAATCATATGGGAAGACCTACGTTACAACCATCTTAATATGTGCTATATATAGAAAAATAAACTAAGGAAATGCCTATTGGAGTACTAAAGGATGCATCTATTATCATTTACGGGGAAAATTTTACTGGGGTATTTGAGGTGTTGGGGATTTCCGAAGGAGAAAATTTCCAAACATTACTTGGGCGACCTCAGTGCTATATGAACAATGTTGATTTGCACTTTAATATAAGAGACACATCATTTTTGAGAATAAAGAGGAGCACTTGATCATACCCCTATTCAAGAAGAAGGAAAAGCCTTATGTTGAGCCTTTGATTGATGAATATCTTAATCGTCTTTATGCTCAGATGGTGTGCGATCTCAAGAAGCTAAAACCATCAAAAGAAGGTGTTCTTTAATGGGAGGACGCGTAGTCTGTAAGTGACACTACAAATGTTACTTATGATTATTGGGCACATGACACAAATGAAATGGTCAGGCATGAAGTAAGAGAGAGAGTCACAAGGATGATTAGGTTACGCATGATGAGACAGTTGGTCTTAGCTTATGTACCAAGATATACTTGGTGAGGGGAAGCTAGATATTGTTTTACGTGCTATGGAGAATCAATGGAAAAATAATGGAGATAAAAGGAATATGCTGGTCTATACCTTGTGTGGGATAGTAACATGCTAGTGGCTGACACATAGAGATAATGTCTTGGACTAGTGAGAAGTGAGAATTTCCTTTTCTACTAGGTCAACTCAAATCAATGTACCTACAAGCATTTGTGAATTTCATGCTAACGATTCATCTTCACATCATGTACATGAGTGTAAGAGATCATGGGCATAGGGCCAAGATACCTTACCATCATTACTTCGGTTACATACTTTCTACTCCATCTTGAATGGATGCGTGTGTGTCTAGTATGTTCATGCAAAACCTAAAAGGGAAACAATAAATTAGTAAGAGCTAACTGCATGTATGATCCAAAATTTTGATTAATTTTCTTCTAATCCTTCATTCCATGAAGCATTACATATAATGAAGCACATCACATTGGGGAATAACATAAAGTTAGAAGTGCTCATGCTAGAGCTATTTGGAGAACCTGATCTTGAGGTACACCTTGATCTTGAGGAGACACAAGACGTACAAATGGGTCGCACCTATAAAGATAAAGAGAAGGGTAAATTTCTACATATGATTAATGATAAGGAAGTCAACAACTTGGTTGTTAGCCACATTGAAAGTGCACATGAGGTAATGAATTCTGTAGATGATAATTCACATGCATACCATGCTCTTATGAAGACTAAAAATTTTAACATCGGTACTGAGGTCGAGCCCAAGGAGGCCATTATTGGTGATTATTTGTCAGAACAGGAAGTAACAAAGATTGTTGAGCTCTTGTGTGACGTTCAAGACTTATTCCTATGGGGATATCATGAATTGAAAGGTATGCATCCTTCTTTAGGTTATAATGAGGATCAAGATTAAATAAGATGCACACCCGGTTAGGAATATTCCTTATAGGATGAATCCTAATCTGTGCATGAAGGTGAAAGAGGAAATTGATAAGATGCTCAAGTCTAGTATTATTCAGCCTATTGAAGAATCTGAATGGGTCAGCCCCCTAGTTATAAGCATTAAGAAGGATGGCAGGATAAGGATTTGTGTGGATTACAGGGAGCTCAATGCTTCATGTGTTATAGATCCTTTTCCCACCCCTTTCATAGATGAAATCCTTGAAGGAGTTTATGGGCGTGAGATATATTCTTTTACAGATGGATTTTCATGTTCTCACTAGGTGCACATTGTGAAAGAAGATCAAGAGAAGACTATTTTCACCACTGAGTGGGGCAGATTTGCATTTACATTTATGCCTTTCGGATTGAAAAAATACACCAGCGGTTTTTTCATACATGATTGTGCAGGTATTTCAAGAATTTATCCATAAATGTTTATAGGTGTATCTGGATGATTGGATGGTATATGGCTTGTTCAAGGATCATTGTGATAACCTAAGGATATGTTTGATAGGTGCAGGTAGTTAAGCATCTCTCTTAACATTAAGCAATGCATATTTGCTACACCTTTTGGCACTTTACTTGGGCACATCATTTGCAACACAAGATTATTGGTAGACCTAGCCAAGGTAGCTTTAATCTTGGGCTTAGAAAATCCTAACAATCAAAGTGAGGTGCATGGATTCTTGGAACACATGAGATACTACAGGAAATTTATTAAAGGCTATGCAAATATTTCTGCACCCTTGGAGTAATTATTGAAATCTAAAGGGAAATTTTATTGGGGTGATGTGCAACAACAAGCATTTGAGACACTAAAGTAAATGTTGACTACTGCACCTATTTTGTGTTTTCCTTCCTAAGATGAGCCCTTTCATGTCTAGGTTGATGTCTTTGGAATGGTGATTAGTGTAGTGTTGGCATAACCAAAGGAAGGAATTATGGATCATCCAATTTGTGTTGCAAGAAGGAAGTTGATACCCGCGGATAATAATTACACAACCATTGAGCATGAAGATTTTTCTATGATCTATGCACTACATAAGTTTATACAATACTTGTTGGAAACTCCATTTATTTTTTTATACAAATCATATGGCATTCAATTACTTGGTTAAAAGACTATTTTATAAAGACACATTTGTAGATGGATACTTTTTTTTTAGGAATTTGAATTTACACTACTTGTGAAACCAAGAAAGAGAAAGATAGGGCCTGATCATTTATCATGGATTAATTCTAGTGAGGACATGTAGAGAAATAAAGGCATTATGCTAGATGCACAATTGTTCAGATTAAACTACGTACACCCACATAATTAGAGGATTGTTTAAGATAAATCTTACCTCTAAAACCTATATAAATAAGAAAGACAATAAGAATTTCCAAACCTCGATATGGCGAGGTTTTCGTGATACCCGCGAGATGTGATATAAGAAAATTAGATTGTTGCACTCTGTGGAAGAGATGAAACTAACTCCCATATCATGATAAGACCTACAGATCATATACACTAAATAGAGGAGAATTAGTAATATAGATAGGAGGGTTTCTTGCAAATGCCAACTCTCAGAAGTCAAAATAATTCCTTATATGGATGTCAAACCACTTTGGAACACTTAATTTTATTTATGGAAACGAGATACAACATATGATATATGAATTTCATGATAAAATGTTTATGATTTATTTATATTATTACACACACAAAGATGATGATGATAGCATAAAAATAGATATGACTAAGGATCAAATTTAGAATCAAGACCAGTGTCTAGATTCTCAGAGAAGTTTTAACCCATAGAGTAATCTGGGCCTCCTTAGAGAAATATAAATCAGGCTGCTCAATATAGTCGTCCTTGAAGATGTCTGAGTATTCATCTTCCGTGTCATATTGTTATGCAAAGTCTAAGTTGAAGTATTCAAAACTAGCTTCACTTTCAAATTTTGATTCAGATTCAGTGTTGGAGCCTTCAGAAATGTCTAATCTAGCCTTGTAACAATGCTTAAACCAAGCAAGGTCAACTCCGATTCATTTCACCTTGTAGTAAACTTCCCATAATTCATCAATAGATTTATGGAGCTTCTGGGTGAATTCAAAAATGCTTCCTAATCTATCGATAAGGGCTAAATGGATAGCATACAACTCGAGGTCGTGTGAAAGATTGTACTACTCCCAATGAAGTGGATAACAGATGATTGGTAAGGAGTTGATACTCATGATTGGATTATTGGGTCCACCTATGGCCATCTAAAAAAATCCATTCTTCATAAGATGTTAGCAATAGAAGGGATAAAAATGATTGATAGGAACTATTGAATGGAATTTAATTGCAGGAAAAACAAAATGTATAGGAATCATAGGCGATTCTGTAAGATTTTTAACAGAGTTATATAATGATATATTTGACTAACTTCTAAGAAACTATGGCCTTTTGAAATAATAAACGATGAGATATAGATATTAATATGAATAAAAAATAGAGTTATAAGACGATAACATACCTTGGTTGATGATGATAGATGAGAAGTTGATATGGATTGCAGCTGAATGTAAGACAGGATTTAACACAAATCTTTATGATCATGAATGAGAATGTTAGATGATAACGTACTCTACTTGATGTAGAATGACATTGATGAACCTGAACAAAAGACTCAAAACACGATAATTCTCATGAATTATTGTGGATGATCGCCAAGAGAGGTAAAGAAGTTGGTTTATATAGATCGCCAAGGACTGAAGGAATCACTGATGATTTTGGTCAGTTTGAGCATAGGACCGATAAGGGGGATTATCTTGCTAATTCAAACTTGATTTGATTGGATATTTCAAGGGATAAGATGTAATAACTGGAATAAGGTCGATATTAATTTAGTTAGATAGGTTTACATTAGGAAAGAGTTTGTTAGAATAATTACAAGATGATTTTAGAAAGTTTCTTAATTGGTTTTAAACTAGACTTAACTAGTGTGAAAGAGGGATTTCACATGGGGATGAATAGAGATATAGGAAATAAGATTAATTAATTAATTGAATAAAATGGGTTAGGTTATGACTTAGGATAGGTGGGCATAATTTATTTAAATTAATTAATTGAAGGGTACCCGTGGATTACCTAGGTTGGGTGATGTTATGAAAGGGGATAAAATAATGTGATGACATGTTTTAATTTTTGATGGTTGTGAATGAGCATATTTAATCAGATAATTGAATGAGGACAGGAGGGTGTAGATCATCATTGTCTATATTTTCCCCTTTTTATCTCATGGTTTTACAAATTGTTAGAAAAAAATAATGAATTTTTTTTGTTTGTATGGGTGACTCAATTGCAACGCAATACAGTGAACACTAGTGTGTTTCATTCCAAAAGTTTCCCTAGTCCGAGGGTATATCAAAATAGAATGTTCTATGGGGAATCAAATGATAGGGTGAATAAAGGGTTTGATACCTATATATGTATTGATCCTCACTAGGTAGATTGATTTGATGGGGAGGTAAGTGATGGGGGACCAAAGGGCATACGTCCCAAAGACATATGATGAGTCCCAAAATTGATTTTGTTTGTTTGATTTAAATGTACTGTTAGTTGGTGTCCTTCCAAAGTGACACACTTGTGCAAAAGTGGTTATTTTTCTATTCTTAAGGGAGCAAATGATAATGTTTGCTAAGAATGAGGCAAATCGCTAGTGTTTGGGGTAATCATCCATGATTGCAAAAAAATCACCAAAGATTAGATCGTGGTAGAAGTTGGGGTATATAAAGACCCAAGGCCTGTAGTTTATTATTCACTTTAACCACAAGATAAAAAATGGATTAGAGAGTGGAATTAGGGAAATTTTGAGTGATTTTGTGTGATTTGATCAAAATGGTGACCTCCAACAGACATAGGTAGCCACCCACAGCAGAGGTAGTTTTATTTTCCTTCGTTTTTGTTTGATTTTTAGTAGTGATTGATGTGATCATCAGTGATTCAATAGATTGTTGGCAATTTTCCTATGTAATAGCATTTTTCCAAATGAAGTGGGATGTTTTCATGTTTTAGTTATTTTTGGTGTTATTGTGATGATGTTGATTTTTAGGTTATGTTAATTTGTTTATTTTTTGAAGGTGGATGTGAAGTTATCTATTCATGACCATATCTCATTGATTTTGGAGCAGGTGAGGGAGGCAATGACTAACAATGATTGGGAGTATGTAGAGGCTATTAAATTTTGTGTCATGAGATATTACAAATGGATTCACAAATGTCTGAGTTTGATCTTAAAATTTTTAGAGAGGTGGAATTCTTCCACCAACACTTTCCGATTGGCCACAGGAGATATCATGATCACATTAGAGGATGTTCACCACATCTTGAGACTTCCAATCCATTAAAAGGGGGTGTATATCATTACTGAGGCAGAGAGAGATGGTGTGATGTCTGGATTGTAAGGGGAGGATGTCGCAGATGTCATATATGAGTCACGGGCTTCTAATTATGGCCATGTATATTAATCTGAGAGAGAGGGTTGTGTATGGATGACCATGATGATGATGACCGTCATTTGTTATGCATTTCTGGATTCTAGAGGTGGACGCTTCCCATAGATGATGACTGGGGTAGTAGACGATATGATGGAGTGGCCCACTATTTTTGAGTGGAGACCTACCTTACTTTCTCATACATTTAGAGAGTTGCGGTCCTGGAAGGCCCACAAGCGTTACATGATTGATGTTTATTTTCTCCTACATGTTAGGGCCTTAGAGCATATTGCTATTGCTAAACCAGTAGGGCTTCCATGAGGCATTGGTGATTAACACCCTAGTTTTATGAGATGGAGATCAGATAGGGTTCGTATGGAGAAGAGGAGGAAAGGGTTTTATAGATATTTGTTATCTAGATTATAGGTGGGGGATGTTTTGTAGAGGCCTTATTTAGATTTACCTACATAGCCTGAGTATCCTTGAGATTTTCTTGGTTTATAGTAGCCTATGTGGCTTTAGGAATTTAAGGAAGGTGAGCATGAGTTGCTTTTGTTTGACCATGTTCGGAGATAATTTGGATTGGTGCAGGGGGTACCTTATTAGCCCATTCAATATAGACAGGAGGATACAGATATAGAGACTCTGAGGGTAGTGGTGATGAGACCCGCTATTATTGAGGAGCTGTCGGGGGATACAGACCCAAATGAGGAGGGACAGATAGTATAAATTTATGATGTTGGGGTTACCCCCAAGTATACTACATGGCGGGTTCCTTCTTTGAGGAGTTTTGACAGTGCCTGAGTAGCACAGAGGGTGAGATGAGTACGTGCTCAAACTAAGGGAGGAACACACGTATTTCTGGGCAAGGAGTATGAGGGAGATGATGACATAACTGTGGATATTGTAGTAGTGATGAATGAGAAGGCCGTAGTGGATGGTGAGAGAGACATGGCTTGGAAGGAAAGATATGACCTTCTTAGTGTATGGGATGCCCTTATTACAGAGAGGGATGGGTTGATTATTGAGAGGGACACAATGGTGGTAGAACGAGATGGTATTCATGTACAGCTTGCACAGGTCTCCGAAGATAGAGACAAGTAAAAGGGTCATAGGGATTCATTGAGGAAGGCCTTGGGGATCACAAGGAATTCTATATCTAGAGTGGAGTTATAAACAATGGCTTGATCTAGCAGGAAAAAAGTAGCATCTATAACATCTCCTTCATCTAACATGATTTCAGTGACACATTATGAGGTTGTGCTAGCAGAGCAAGAATATTATGTTGATATGATCATCAAGAACTATCCTGACATAACCTTATATATAGATTACTTGGTTTCCAAAGGGGTGGTTATAGTAGCAATGAGACCTAGTATGAGTGTGGAAAGCAGGGTACAACCACCTTGGATGCCAGAGAGAGTTGATGGTGGTGAGGGAGGAGCAAGAGGTGATATTGTGGCTATGAGTTCTCTTTGAGGGATTAGAGATACAGGTGTTGTTAGAGGCACACATGCTCCAGGAGGAGAGGGGAACATGACTCAAGCTAGTGCGGTGCTCAAGGATGTAGAGTTTACTACTTGATATTAATGTATTTGATGACATAAGCTCATAGAAGCCCATTATTTTTTGTATGATGATGATATATATTGATTTTTTGGACATTGATCATGATGTATAATTGACTTTCATTTATATATATGATGAAGATCAGTTTTTATGGCTTATATTGCATTTTAATTTTCATGTTTTTATTTGAAATTCGTTAGTGTTAGATGAATTTGGATGGATGTTAATAAGAATGGTGATTGTAGGTAAAACTGAAATGAACGTGAAGGGTTTTGTTTGGTTGCATATGATTACGAATGTGGTCTCATATGTATAGTTAAATGTTTTATTGCGGGAAGATTTAAACTAGGATATTTTTTGATTTTAACTTGGGAAAATGTGATCTTAACTTTTGATTTTTATGGTTGTCCTTCAAAAATGTAGATCCTTCGAGAGACCAGTCTGTGGATCTCCTTCTGCTACTTTTGAAATCTTTTCTTTTACATTAGGGTTCTGATGTGGATCTCCTTTTGTTGCTTTTGATTTCCTTTATTTTACAACAGGTTCTTGCACTGTGGATATCCTTCTGATGTGTCTCATATTTAAAATCAAAATGCATAGTTCATGCTTCTTCTTTCTCTCCCACCCCTAAACTCATGCATGTCCTCATGCATGTTGTTTATTTATGGCTGCCCATAAATTAGACTCTAAACGTTTGATTGCAAAGAGGTGCACATATTTTTCATATAAGTAGGGGAGATATGAATTTTATCTTGGCTTTCTTGGAAATATTTAAAAGTGGATCTAGCTGGAAGTAAAAAAACTTACAAGAAAGCTTAAAAAGAAAATAGTAGAATAAAATAACTTGATCATACCTCTAGTTGTCTTTGTCATCCTGTTGTTAACATGGTCAAATAGTGTCGAGAAGAGAAGCCTGCCAGGTAATTGGTTGATTTCCTTTGAAGAAGAGCTACCTCCTTTTGCCTTTGATTTTCAATCTTTAATTGGACTGACTAGCAAGATGGTTTTCCAATCAAAGCTTTTTGATTTTTTTACCTTTTTGGCCAACAAGCTTTTTCCAATCGATTTTTTTTTTTTTTCTTTTTTCAGGTAAAATGATAGCATGAGAAGGATTAGAGAAAAATGTGATCCATCATTAGACTATATTCATCAATGTACAACTTGTGTAAAATAGGAAGCAATGTCTGAGATCTCATAAAAACTTTTTTGCATACTTGGTAACTCCAAGAAGATTCCAAAAATTATGTAAACAATTTTAGGTCTTTAAAGCCCAAATTGAATTATGCAATTATCAGAATCACCATAGCAATTTCAAATCCCTAGACTAGTGATCTCATGAGATGGAGAGTTGTTAAAAGAGAGAGTGGAGATGTATCCGTGGGTACCTCCATAACATCTGCATGCTCCTTAGTTGATATTGTTGGTGCTCCAAAATCTGCATGCTGATATCAATAACAACTTTAGAAATTCCTATAGATCTAGTCCTCAGATGTTAGTACGTAAAAATTTCTTTCTGTGATATTCACCATAATTGCTTCTTAATGTTATACAACGATATATACGACAATAAACAATTTGAAAGACATGAAAACAAATTTTTCTAATGGATATGGTTTAGGGATTGAATTTTATTATGGGATGAAAAATAATTTGGATGGGTGGATTTATGAGTGGGTTTTTATTTAGCTCTAATGAAATCCCTGAATATGGATGGAGTTAATTAGAAATGCTACCAATTCATTATTACGAAACTGGATAAGCCAGTTTTTGACTAAGGTTATGTGTAATAAGATCACTATTTTGTTAGTTGATATAAGGGGAAATGGTGGTGATTATCAATTGAATGGCATATGATATTTCATCAACTTGTTTACTTCCAGATTCAATATCATATTCTACCATTTTTAGATCTGAATTCTTTGTTCATACCATTGATACCTTCTTGATCAAACATCACAGTCATTTTTCTTATACACAGAGTTATGTTTTGTGGGGATAAATATTTACAATGATAATATTCCTAATTGACAAGGGATGTTAGAAATTTTAATCTACTTGCAACAAATAAAAGTCTAAAGAAATACTTACCAAATTTTTCATATCACAGAATTTGCTAAAAGGTATTCTAGAGATCACTAGAATATCCTTTTAGAGAACTCTGAATCTCCTCAATAACACCGTGTCCTTCATACACGATGGCCAAATGATGAGGGTCATCAATCCTCACCATTAATAATGTCAATCCAGGTTGGTGTCGGAAGGCTGTATGCATTAAGAGAAGAAAATATTGGAAAGTAACTCCTTTAAACACAAACCAAACTTGCATAAAATAAATCACACTTGCAAAAATTGAAAGGCACACTTGTAGAAATAAATTTTGCATGAAAGAAACACACTTGCATGAATTAAAAGGCACACTTGCATAAAGGAAATCACACTTGCATAAATAAATGTTGCATAAAAGAAATGAAACTTGCATAAATGAAATTGCTGAATTAAAAAATAAACATAATTGAATGAAACACCTGCAGGTTTACAACAGACTGAATTTTCACAATACAAAGATAAAAACAATACAAAAAAATGAATTAAAGACAAATGAATAAACATAAACATAAATACATAGATCCATCTTCCTTGGAATGAGTGGCCAGCTCATTCCTTGGAAGAGGATTTAAATAATACTTCTAAGATCTCAAAACTACATAATATTTGAGAGGAAAGAATAGATCTTTATTTCTTTGGAGAAAAGCATTACATATCTAAGTGTGGAAGGTTGCATTTATAATTTATACATCCAACCAACTCCTTATTTTGGGAAATACAATCTGATCTTATCTTTATTCTAATCCTAACAACTAAGATCTCCATCTCCACAAAATATGGAGAGATATATTATTAGGAAGTCAAATCTTATCTCACTTATTTTAGGAAGATTTGCTCCCAAATATTCTCCTTGACTTTTCAGTAACAAGAATCATAATGATTTTATTCCTCTACATTATTGGAAGGAGGATTTTCCTCAAAATATGATTTTGACCAAATACCTTTTCTCCGATTTTCCATTTGAATTTGTTTATTTTTATTGTGGAACTTTTGACGCTTATTTGATACGCTTTTTCCTCAGACTGCAGTTCACTAAAAGTTAGATTTATCTTCATTGGTAAAACTCTTTTTATAAATATGAATGAGAGTTTTTGTTAAAAACATTTCTATGAACAAAAACTCTCTCAGATTTTCTGTTTCTGTTTATGGAACTTTTAGCGATTGTCTGATACACTTTTCCTCATAATGCAGCTCACTAAAAGTTAGATCTCTCTTCATTAGTAAAACCTGTAGCAAATCTGAATGATTTTTTTTAAAACATATTCCTATGAAAAAAACCTCTCTCATATTTTCCATTTGACTTTTTTGTTTCTGTTTATGGAACTTTTAGTGCTCGTCTGATACACGTTTCCTCAGATTGTAGCTCACTAAAAGTTAGATCTCTCTTCATTGGTAAAACCTATAGCAAATATGAATGAGGTTTTTGTTAAAAACATTTCTATGAACAAAAAACCTCTCTCAGATTTCCCATTGGAATCTCTGAGTTTTCACAATCCCTCAAAAATTGTCATTCCGTTGATGCAAGTTCCGAAACTAAAGCTGTCATTCCTTTTATGCAAGTTCCAGAACTAAATATGCAAGTTCCAGAACTAAATCTGATTTTTCCATGAATTGAAAGTTTTGGAACTAACTTTCATTCAATTGATACAAGTTCTAGAACTAAATCTATGAGTTTTGGAACTAAACCTGCAAGTTCTAGAACTAACTCTGTGAGTTTCGGAACTAACTCTGTGAGTTTTGCAGCTAACTTAAAACAACTATAACTTTTGCATGCGACCTCGGATTGAGATGATTATTTTTTTGAACTTGCATAATTTTTTGAGAGGAATCTGAATATGAAATCATATTTGATTTTAAATGTACTATTCATGATCAATTCCACTTTTCCCAATACTAGCATTATCTTTCCTTTATGGCCTGCATACACAAGACTTTGCATCTTTTCCCAAATAATCAATAAGATTAGTCAACAAAATAGATAAAAAAATATTTATAAAGAATGAATAAGATATATATCCTATATTCTATCTTAAGCAAACTATAAGTTCCTAGATTACATTTAAATCCACTTTCAAATGTAACTTGGAAGGACAAAATAATGGTAATTTATGGCCAATTTATGGCCTCATCACCATTAGATGAGTGAATATTACATAGAACCTATAGGTGTTCAGATCCTAGTTCAATCATACAGAGAGCCACAATAAGATATTTTGAATGCCAATTCCTACCTGCATCACACAGTTTTCATAAGCATCCTATTAAAGGTTTTGTTAGAGGCCTCAGCCTGTTCATTTGAACTTGATGAAATATTTTGACGAGAAGCTGAATAAGTGGAAACGTTGAATGTATCACAGAGAATTTACCTCTTTATTTTTAAAGGATTTTCACATTGAAACCATGACAGTTTATGAGGGATACCAAAATGACAATTAGATTTATTGCATCATATGAAGTTAGTGATAGGAAATTATTTTGACGTCCAAAAAAGATGGCTTCAACCCACTTGGTAAAGTATTTCCTGTTTGTGATAATGCAACTAGCCACTTATAACTTATGGAAATATTTAGCGATTGATAACATATTGCGGTCTAATATTAAGATAAAGCCATAAGTCATGTGAGTTGTAATGTTTGACGTGGGATGTATTAAGATCTGAGTGGAGTTGGCATCTAACACATTTCTAAATACATATGCACAAAAATCTTTGGTGATGGTAGGACAGTAGTAACCTAGCTGTATCAATGTTTAGCAATGGAATTTCCACTGAAATGAACACAACAAATTCCAATAGATGTCGATTTCTTTGATTGATGCAATGTGATTTAAGGCATCATAATAGTATTGCCGTCAAAGCTACATTGAGATAAAAGGATACCTTCTACAATGGAAAAAGAGATGTAGCATTGAAGAAATGATATTTAACCACCAATGTGA
The DNA here is from genome assembly GCA_019776745.2 of Taxus chinensis. Lineage (NCBI taxonomy): Eukaryota > Viridiplantae > Streptophyta > Pinopsida > Cupressales > Taxaceae > Taxus > Taxus chinensis. Next base: position 796,544,322 of record CM034150.1, read on the forward strand.
TCCCAATTTTGATGTTAGAATATTCGGTGAGAGATAGTCATGAATTTGAGTGTACCATAGATCAAGTGTGGACTATTTTCAATGACATTACTAGGATGAAGCTCATTTTGAAAAAGATTGTTCAAGATGTTAAATGACTATGACATGTATAGTGTTTCCAATTTTTCTGTTTCTAAAGGGATAAGGGATCTAAGAGACCATAGTGCTAATAATATGTAGAAGATCCATGGAATAGTTTAATTGTATAATGATTAAATGCGCTAAAAAAACTCAACAACAATTTAGAGTTTTGGAGGATTTAAAGATATCCATATTCTACTTTAACATCCATGACAAGTTGTGAATCTCCATAGATTTCTAAATGTGGAAATTGAATTAGATTGGCGGTACTTTAGACAAATGATTAACGATTCATACATCATGATGTTATTCATACATTCAAAGTTAAGTTTGAATGACTAATGGAACGTGCAATGTTCTAGGGGGGATGATAATGAATATTGACTTTCTTAGAATGTTAGAACCATTGAATCAATAGATATCATTATAGGGGTGGAGACTTTAAATTCAGATTCATCCATGCATGTTCATGAATTCGTTGGGACATTATTCGTAGGGAGTTGGATATCTGGAATGGTGCCTCAATGAGTTGATTTGCAAATGCTTGACTTTGATAAATTTCTGCAATATGATTTCGAGGTCAAATTCAGTCATGAGCATAAGAAATTGTAGTTATGTGATCTTATATAAGCTTCAAGTAAATCTGTGGCGCTAAGTGAATTAAAGCTGGTCCCAATGACATATGCCTTGTGATGAGGAGATATGTCGAAGTTTGGAGGTGGAAAAATATAATGCATAACATAATTTTTCAGCTTCCATGTGACATTATCATACCATGGAGTATGCTACTAATATGGCTAATATGACCTAATTCATGACCTTGATTTCCTAGGTGCCTTGAGAATAACTCCTAGAGCATACTTTTGAAGTGCCCTGTGTCTAGCGTCTAATCTAAAATGTGTTCCCCTTCAAGAGGTGGAGTAAGCACAAGAGGTGATAATAGATATTATTTGATTTTGTCGAAGGATTTCTGGAAATCAGAATCCCAATTAAAGTTTACATCCTTGTGGAGCAGATGGTGAAATGAGTTGACAACAATTAGAAAGTTGTGATGACATGAAACGTCAAATTAATTGTGACTTACCCTAGACACTGATATGCAATTGTTTAAGATTAGATGGTGGAGGCATTTCAATGATTACTTTTAACCTTTGTTCGGATCAAATTCAATGCCTTAGATTGATATGATGAATCCTAAAAAGTTCTCCAGTGAGGACACTGAAAACACACATTTTACAGGATTAAGATGAAGAAAAAACTGGATAAGATGGTTGAAGATTAATTCAAGATACATCAAGATGATTTCTTTTCATGATTTAGAATTTCCTAAAAGGTTATGGATCCACACTCTTGATAAATGGATAAGGTCGTGAAACATGTACATCATGGCACATTGGTAAGTAGACCCTTATATTTTTAGACCAAATGGCATGCCACGGTAATAGAAGGTTCCCCAAGGGGAGATGAAAGAAGTTTTTGTGTTGATTATTGGGGGCAATGAGGAATTTGGTTATACCCTGAAAATTTCATACATGAGGGAAAGAATTTCATGGCTGTCTGTTAGGTAGACAAGTTGATCTATGTTTGGAAAGGAAAATCATCTTTAGGATAGGTGAGATTAAGATCCATGAAGTTTGTGCAGATGCGTAATTTTATCTGAAGCTTTAGTTATGGGGAATGACGTTAGGATACTTATTGTGGATAGTCAATGGGTTTGATAAAGTTGTAGATAAGAGGCATTACAACTCTTTCTTAACAAGGAGAGTTATATGGGGGATACATTTTATGGAGTTTTTGTTTAACCATGGCTTAGCATCAGGATATAAGACTATGTTGGTGTACAATGATGTTAGGATCGATTCCAGATATATTATTGTATGATTAGGTGAAAGATTGGTAATATTTATCTAAGAACGAAGGGAAATCATTTAGTTCTTTTGGATTTAAAGATTGAACGAACATAACTATGTGAGGATCTTGAGGGGTGCTTAAGTTAACATCGAGGGTGGATTCATTAAGGAGAGTTGTTGTGTCAGATGGTAGGGATTTATGAAGAAAGTAGTCTTCATCTCCCATACATGGGAAAGGATATCCTAGTCATCTTGACACCGGAGTATATCTACAGTAGGTGAATCTTCCTCAACCATTTTTGGCCAAAAAAGGCGTAATGATTTAGTGGAGTGACTAGATTGATAAGTAATTGGCCCTAAAGATATGGTATTGATTAAAAATAGTTAGGTGGGATGGATATAGTGTCGTCTATGTCCATAAGATCTTCAGGGTTTGCTGGTGATGATGATTCTAGTTCAGGAATAAACATGGATGTAGCGAGTTCCAATGCAGTGGCTTTGAATATTCTAGAGGTGGATTTTTTATAACCTAAACCATATTTCTCATAGGATTTAAGAGAACATTGGACATTCAAGTTATGGGCTCCTTGTTAATAACGGCTGAGGTAAAAACCTCTCCATGCACAATGGTGAAGATGCATACGAGTGAAGTTTGGATTATCGAGGGATTTGAAGTCTAATGTTAATGGCATGACATGGTGTGGATTTATGACATGGGATAAAGGATTATCGAGTCCCCAATAGATGAGGTTTGTTTTGATATAGGTAGGGACTATAACAGATAACATCTCCTACATTTGTCTCATACATGGGTTGTTTCTTATGGGGACCATATGTTTTGGGTGAAGGGATGGAGGTTGAGCATGAGGAGATAGTATTCCTCATGCATAAGATGTTTTACAGCCTCACCAAGAGATAACTCATATCGTAGATTTAATAAAGGAAATAGATGTGCTAGTAGATGCTTCATCAGATGATTCATATGTGGATTTAGATACAAGGGCGTCGTTTGGGGTGGTATGTCATGTAACAGTCAGCAAATGGATTTAGAACTATGGGGATAGTGAAAGTCTTAACCTCATGTTCGTATTTGAGACACTAATGGAGGGTGGAAGAAATGCATCACAAGGTGCATATCCAAGGGTATCCTAATAACATGTTGTATTGAAATTATCCCTCTATAATGTAGAAGAGCTCGGGTAGAATTTTGACGTCGAATTTAAGTAGTAGAATAATAGTGCCTATCGTAGGTGTAATGGTGTCATTAAAGGCTCTCAGTAAAGCTAGAGTTTGACGTGATAAAGGTGTAGGGTAATTTAAGGTTGATCAAAGGTGATGGAGGATATAATATTGATGGAAGAACTACTATCAATCATGACCCTATTAATGGAGATGTCATTGATCTGAGAAGTGATGAAGAGTGGAAAGTCACGGTCCTTCGGTCTGAGAGAGGGAATTTCAGATGGTTCAAATGATATAGTGGAAAATATTGTAAGGGTACCTACAAATTTTTTTGAAAGGAATGGGATCATTGGCTAGCATGGTTATGGAATGAAGGGATTATATCATAGCTTGTTTGTGAGAAGGTGATGTTCGAACTAGTTCATAAAGTGACATCCTGATGGGGGATCAGTGTAATTACTTGGTAAAAAAAAATTTGTACTGTAGTCAAAGGGCGTGCCACAGCTTGTGTCAAAATTTTGGCTTTGGGTAATGGGTGTTTTATTAGATGCTTCAGGAGATGATGAAATAGATACCTTAGGTTTATCAGACGAAGTGGATAATTCAGGAGGTGGAGGTATAACGATCAAAGTTTTACTTTTCTTAGCCTCAGATGGATATTTTTTATTATTTTGTGAACAATTAGTGATGTGCACGACATCAAATTGATGAGAAGGCATTCTAGGAATGGATTCTTCAGGTTTTGACAATGAAAATGTTGATTTTGGGTGGTTGTGTTTGTATTAGAAGGATGGAAGAGTGGACTGCCAATTTCCTAAACTTTTAAGTGAAAGGCCTTACAATATTCTATGGAATGAGCTCATGTGCTATGGTAATCATCGAAAACATTAAAATCATATTATGAGGTTTTCCATCCTTGATGATTAGACAACTTGGGAGGTGTGTAATGTAATAATTGACCCACTGCATACGGACATCTAAGATGGTGGGATAATGCCCCTTAGTTGTAGATGTGTATGGTGACAAGGTTTTGTCTATATTCTCCTAGGAGGAAGTAAGATCTTAGTTATATATTGTTTATTTGTTGGTTACAGAGGTTTTCTAGGTGTTGTAATGGATGGAGAATGAGGACCCTGTATGGGTGACTGTTGTTGAGGGTAGTTGGACAGTGCAAGGGGTGAGGGGTGAGGACCCATTATAGATGTTTGTTGTGGAGTACTGGGTGTAGGATACATAATCAATGTAGGAGCTTGATAGGTGGAATTTGACCCTGAAATAATGGGGTGATTAACAGGTATAAGGGAGTGGGGCCCATGCAAAGGGTTTTGATCTAGAAAAACATATTGAGGGATTTTGAAGACCTAAAAAACACCTTTTTTATGAGGTAGTTTTGTGGGTTTAGATGAACTTGGGGTGGTTGATGAGGATGCAGAAGATCTAGATTTCCCTGAGGTAAAGGGAGTTGTTGGGTTCATTTGTCAGATGTGGATTTAGGCATAGTTTTGAGAGGCATAGAGGATGTAGGTATGGATTCGGTAATGTCATGTGACAAGGATGTGAAAATAATTTTAGTAATGCTATCAGTAGACAGAAATTTAGTTGTCATAGTTCCACGCTCATTGGCTACTAGTATTGATTATGTAGGTTTTAATTCGGTAGGTAATAAGATGCATATAGGAATAAAATATTTATTTGTTATCGTATTGATGATGTGGAAAACATTTTTTTTGTGGTTGATCTAAAGATGAGGGGTGATTCAGAAAAGTTTTCTTAAATATGTCATGATTTTGATTTTAGGGTGCATTTGAATTGTCTAGGTGGAGTTCACCCCTTGTTGATCAAGTCTTGAAGTACGTTACGGAACGTGTGACACCTCTCAATGTCATGTCCTTTAAACCCTATGGTATTTGTAATAGTCATCATATCGATACCAAATGGGATTAGATACTGAAATTTTTATGGGTGGAATAGGTGGGAGATATATCATGTTGATATTAAGTAGTTTTTCAAAAACTACACTGTAAGTCTCTCCTATAGGTGTATAACTACGTTATTGATGGGAACGCTCGGTAGTGGGTTTTTCCTTAGGAGTAGATTTAACTATGACAACATTGGAAGATGTTTTAGACTTATCAAGGTTAGATGATGACTTAGATGGGGGTAAGTGCACCAAAGATGGGGGGCCAAAATAGGGTAGAAAAGGGACACCTTTTACTTGAAATCAGAAAAACCTTAACATCATCGAATAATTCAGCATGCCTATGCTTAAAATTTGACAAATTTATAAGAATAAGTACCGTAGCACTTGGAATCTAGTTTCTAACCTACTATTTTTTTTTAAATGGTTGATATTAAGAGGCTCAAATATTATGCGCACACAAAGTATGTCTATTTTTGTGTAAAAAATATAAGAACTTATTGTGTGTGTGCCCCCCATTTTTTGAGTTGTATGATTTTTTTTTTCAAATCCCTGTAGGATAAAGTTAGCTAAGACCATATACGAGGTCACACTAAATTTTCATAATTTTTGGATGAGTAGATATTTTTTTATTAATTTTTAAAGTGCAGATATCTCGAAAATGAAATATTTGTGTGTGCACCCCCATAACTTTGAGAAAAAATGTCATTTTTAGTTTTTTTTAGTGCATGTAGAGTGGATTTTATAAAAAAACAACATTTTTTTAAATTTCGATGAAAACATTGTAAATTGTGCACCAAAACGTATGCATAGGTTTTTTAAACAAAACAAGGCACTAGTAATAGAAATTATGGATGAAAGCCTTAAACTAATCAGATTTTAGAAATAATTATATCTTCATCAAGGTAAAAATAAGCTTGAAATCATAGTATAATTTATTTTTTAATATTATGTTTTAATGCACAAGTGAAATTTTGATGTTTTTCTGTCAAACACGGTTTTAATCACGCAATACATAGTCCAAACATCTAGTTCAGAAATCCAATCCTTTGGATTGCGTATTCCAAACACCAATAAGATGAAACGTGAGTGCATTATAATGCACTGACATTCTTGTTTCCAATGTAAAATATGTCCATTTGGGAGGGATAATGTGGAAAAACACATAAAACCATAACACGAGCACGTTTCAACTTGGTAAACCTGAGCCGTAATGTGGTCGCGTTATAATGCGACTGATCCATAACATGAGTGCATTATGGAAAAAATGGATAAAAAATATATTTGTATCAACTATTTCTCCCCCCATCTTTGTGCATACGCTTGATGGAAACTCGACTTTCGGTTTCTTACAATGAAGCTTAACCCGACCATCTTCTAGATTTCATAATTCTAATTTACGGGCCATGGTAAAAGCTTCATCAAAAGTAATGTGGATGAGATGTGTTTTACACATGAATGGAATAAAACTTTGATTAATTTTGTTTGTGGTAATGAAAAATATAGTTGATTAATTACACCTCTCCAGTGGGTGACAAAATTGGCAATAGATTCGTCCTCAAATTTTTTGATGGCATAGAGGTCATTGATAGTGACTTTGTGGGCTATGTTTATAGAAAAGTGTTCTAAGAAGAGCTAAGTGAGTTGCAAAAGGAGAATAAGGAATTTTTCAGAATGCTATTGTACCAATCCAGGGAAAGACCGACCATGAACATGGGAAAAGTCCTTAGCATAAGGTCTTGGTCATGAGCTATTAGATAGCAAGTGTGATGAAAGGCATGGATGTGTTGTTGAGGATATTCCTTGCTATAAAATTCAATAAACTTTGGAAGTTCCCAGTGAGGCAAATATGATTTATATGGTACTAAAGGCTGAATGGGCTCATTACAAATTTGGTCATAAGAGAGCAAATTCTTGGGTGCAAACGAAGCAAATTTGAGACTGGACATGCGTTTCATAAGGGATTGGAGAGGATCGGGTTGAGTTTGTTACTAGGAGGATGAGCCAGGTTGAAATAAAAACTGGCTATGTTGTGAGTATGCCTAATACTACATAGGAATGTTTTGCTGGTAGGGAATATTTTGTTGCACAACATTGTATTGTGGAATTTTATCTTAAGGAACATTCTACTGGTGGGGGGAGTTCTATTACAGGATATTGTATTGTGAAATTTTTTGTTGAGGTATGTTGTATTGCGGGATGTTTTTTTGTGGTTTGTTTTGTTGTGGATATTTTTGTTGATAAGGAATGTGTTGTTGAGATGGAATATTTTGTTGAAATGATAACGGTTGTGAGGGTTGTATGTATTGGTACTTGAATGGAATTGAAGTATAGGTGAGTGGTTTTTAATAGGTAAGTGACTGCTGGAAGGATTAATAGAAGCAACTAAGGATGGTGTTTGTTGTGGGATATTATATTGTGGAATGTTTTAAAGACGTGTAGATTATGGCATGGAGTTTAGCAGTTGTGACAGTTGTAGTATGTGTTGTGAAACATGGTGAGTGTTAGAAATAACACTAGTATTTATTAACTGGGTATTTGTGGGAAAAGACATAGTGATGCTTTGAATGGGGCTAGTAACCGGTTGTGGAGATATGACAGTGGAAAATCCTATAGAACCTACTGGACGTGTTTGAACTATTGAAGATACCAAAGTGGTAGATGAGGAAGTATAAGTATTTCTTTAAGGTAGCTGTGGAACCTATAGAAGGATTTGGAGAAGATGTAAATTGTTGGGAAAATGTGTTTTGTGATGAATCATATGAAGGTCATAAATAAGAACTGAAGAGACATCAGATGTCTCAGGTTGACTGGTAGATGATTGATCATTTGGTGTTTCAAATTGGTTAATCGGAATGGAGGGGCCGATGTTTGAAATTTCGAGTTGATTGAAATTTTATGTTTCAGATTGACTTATTGAAGTGTATGATTATAACTGTTGAATGACAGGTTCTTTATTTTGATCGATGAGACATGCAATGGTAGATGAAGGATTATAGGTGTATGGAATTTTTTAGGGTGTGAATGGCTATAGTTGAACACCCCTAGCTGCTAGATAAGTGTTGAGAGTGATGGGTTTTGAATCTAAAATTTCTTCGAAAAAAGGCTATCCCATATTATAGAAAGGAGGTTCAAATGCCTCCGATTGAGAACTAGGAGAGAAGGGTTGTTATGTTTCTTCTATTCTAAATGTATGAAGGATTTGACTATGATATTGATGGGTGGACTTCAAAATTTTTTGTTTCATTTCTTCATTATGTTTTTCCTCTAATTTATTCTAGGTCTGTTGGTCATTAGAAATGGGAGTGGATGTAATTATTTGATAAAATGGGATTTTTTTTTGTATTGGTGTAGAAAATGATGTAGGAAATAGTGTAGATAATGTAGTATAAAGTGAAACATGATTATGAAATGATATAGGTGGTGGGGTGGACATGTTTTAAATTTTTTGGTTAAGATCTTGTTTTCTGGTAAGTACCATGGTAAAAAAAACACAAATACCTAGAGAACAAAAAAACAACGAATTAGGTTGTTTTATAAACAATAGGAAAACACAAGAAAAATATTGTTTTATACTTATCTTGATTAATTATGAAAGAGTGAAATGTGTAAGATGGTTAATGAAAGTCCTAGGAAATGGTAGCCTATGTTTGGTTTTAAATAATGTTTAAGGGAAGAGTCCTCAATATACTCAAAGGTACATGAGGCCCAAATTTTTATAGACTCCGGTATGATCATGGTATTAGGCCCTACCCCCTCACTTCACAGTCTCATAGCAATAAGGGTGTTGGGTGCTTTTCCAATATACCAACAGATAGGTGAATATACTCGACTAGAAACACTGAGTCGACTTCTCCTCTTGGGAATCAAATCCAAGTAGGTATCCACCTAGGTAGGGATTGCTTAAATGCATTTTGGTGTTGAATTGAGTTTGGTTGTGTGTGGGGGAAATAAATAAAGTGAATGGCCAAAAAAAAATGCTTCCTAATTAGACTATGTGAAGCAACGAAAATGAAATTCATTTATGTTAAAAACCCATTATTAAATTTTTCTTTTGATGAGGATAAAAAAATGAGGATACAATATGGAATTAAAAAAGGAAAGCTTTACGGAAACACCTTGAAATCGTTCTCTTCTTTTTTTAAGAAAAAATTTTAAGCTCAGAGCAGAGAAATCCAACAAATCAACAATTTGTAACAAGGTTACGGTAGAAAAAAATACAAAAACCCAAAAATAGAGATCAAAAGGGCCCAACTATTGAGTAATCAAATGCACTCAGGAAAAATTGGCAACGATTACAAGAATCCCCAGCAATTTCCCTAATCGCAAGCGATTACTTAATAGAGAACTAGACAAAAATGAAACTATTAATGAATTAACAGGGATAAGGGTCCCACCAGGTGGGCCAAAATGTTTAAGATAAATCTTACCTCTTCAACATAACTAAATAAGAAAGACAATAAGAATTTCCAAACCTTGATATGACAGGGTTTTCGTGATAACCGCGAGATTCCATGGAAGTAGATTGGATTGTTTTGCCTTTTGTCAAAGAGATGAAACCAGCTCCCATATTGCGATAAGACTTATAGATCACCGACACCTAAACAAAGTAGAATTGGTAATATAGATAGGCAAGTTTCCTAGTAAAGGTTAGTTCCCAGAAGTCCAAGGAATTCTTTATATGAATTTCAAACCCCACTTTAGAACACTCAAGTTTATTTATGGAAATGAGATACAACATATGATATATGAAATTCAGTGATAACAAATTTTACTGATTTATTTAGATTATTACAGACACATAACTGATGATGATAACATAGAAAGAAATATGACTAAGGCTCAAATTCAGAATCAAGATTGGTGTTTAGATTCTTAGAGAAGTTTGAACCCACAGAGTAGTCTGGGCCATCCTCCTTAGAGAAGTATAAATCAGGCTCATCATTATTAGTCATCCTTAAGGAAGTCTAAGTATTCTTATTTAGTGTCGTATTTTCATGCAAAAGTCTAAGTTAGAGTCTTCAAAACTAGCTTCACTTTCAAATTTTGATTTAGATTCAATGTTTGGAGCCTTTGAGAATGTATAATCAAGCCTCGTAATGATGTTGAAACTAAGTGAGGTCAGCTCAGATTTGTTGCACCTCATAGTAAAATTCCCAAAAGAAAACTAGTAGCTTCACGGATCTTTTAAGTGAATTTAGAAATGATCCCCTAATTTTTTGATAGGGGCTGAATGGATAACGCACAACTTGAGGTTTTGTAAATTATCATACTACTCCCAGATGAAAGGGAAGACAAATGATCAGTAAGGAATTGATGCTCGTGATTGGATGATTGGGTCCACCTATGGCCATCTAGCAGAATCCATTATTGTCAATATGTTAGCAACACAAGGTACAAAAATGATTGATATGAACTATTGAATGAAATCTAAGGGAAAGAAAAATATGATGCATAGGAATCATAGGTGATTCTTCAAGATTTTTAAGAGACTGATAAAATGATAGTTTTGAGTAACTTATACGAACACTATGGTCTTGTGAAATAAGAAATTATGAGATAAGGATACTAAAATGAATAAAAAATAGAGTTATAAGATGATAACATACCTTGGTTGATGATGAGAGACAAGAAGTTGATATGGATTGAAGTTGAATGACAAACAATATTGAACACAAATCTTGCATGATCATGAATGAGAATACTAGATGATAACATGCCTCTCCTTAGTGTAGACTAAAACTCATGAACATTAATAGAAGACTCAAAACGCGCAAATTCTTGTGGATTATTGTGGATGATCCCCAAGAGATTCATAGGAGCTAGTTTATATAGATCACCAACGATGAAATCACCAGTGATTTTGGTCAATTCGAGCTTAGGAGTGATAAGGGTGATCATATTGCTAATTCGAACTTGATTTGATTAGGTATTTTGAGGGATAATATGTAGTAACTGGACTAAGGTGGAGATTGATTTAGTTAGATAGGTTTAAGTTAGGAATGAGTTTGTTATAATAATTATGGAGGATGATTTTAGAAATGTTCGTAATTGGTTTTAAAACTAGACTTGACTAGTGTGAAAGAGGGGTTTCGCATGGGGATGAATGGAGATATAGGAAATAATATTAATTGATTAATTGAATAAAATGGGGGTGGGTAATGACTTAGGATAGGTTGGGTGTAATTGATTTAAATTAATTAATTGAAGGTTACTGGTGGATTACCTAGCTTAGGGGATGTTATGAAAGGGGATAAAACAATGTGATGACATGTTTTGATTTTCGATGATTGTGAATGATCATATTTAATCAGATAAGTGAATGATGATGGGAGGGTGTATCTTTTCAGTGTCTACAAGGATATTGTAGTATTTCTACGCACTGGGTAGGTAACTAAAGGAATGAAGTCCTTAGAGAAGAAATAACTCACAATATGCATAGTGCCTTATCATCTAATTGATGAGGATTTATAAAATTTGGTCCATGATGAAGTATTGTGCCATTATTTTCTGTAACATGAGCGCGATGCCATTATGGAGGAAGTTCATGGGCGAGATAACAAGAGGACATTATTTTGGTGATGCTATAACACGCAAGATCATTTTAGATGCACTTTGGTGGGAGACCTTCTATAAGGATACTAAGGAGTATCTGACTACTTGTGATAATTTTCAATGCCTTGGAAAACCTGAACATAGAGATGAGATGTCACTTCAACATATTGTTAGTGTAGAGCCATTTGAGAAATGGGCTATTGAATTTTTAGGTCTTATTTCACCACCCACACAACAAATTGGTGCATGCTACACTATTACTTGTATAAACTATTTGAAAAGGTGGGTGTAGGTAGATAATATAAAGGAATGTACTATTAGAAACATAAAAAACTACGAGGGGGGTAAATCATTCCTTACAAATTAACCTTTAATTAAAAAACTCACATAAAACCTTAACCATGTATCCATCCATTAATGTGTGGACAACATTCATTCAATAAAACAAGAGCAAGGTAAGTAACACCATAACACAATATATAAGTGGGAAACCCTCAAGGGGAAGAAAAACCACCAATAAACTTTTTCGATATTACACACAATAAATACTCAAGTGAATATTACACATCAAAAGAGATTTCTTTAGTGAGGCACCAACACCATAAGGAGCACCAACGTCTAAACCCTTGGTGATATTACAAACAACAAGTTGTTTGCACGAATATGACTCATCACAAAATAGTTTTATGAAATAGGAATACTGAAATTATTATGATACCACAACTTAAAGTGATCCAAAAAATTCAGCTCCAAGCTCTTCTAATCCCTTACTCAAACCCTAAGTCTTCAAATTGCACCATCTATCTCTTTCTTTAGTTTACAATGCTTCAAACTCTTGAACACATGGTTGATGATATTACTCAACCTATCAAACACCTTATCTAATCTCAATTCACGCTCATACACCTACAAAATTCAGTTACCTAGGTTGCATATCTTGCACACACTCAACTAGTTCCATAAAGCACCCAAAAATATTCTTTTATATGCTTCTCCACCTTTCAAAATTAGGACCAACATTTTCCCTCATTTTGTTTTAACCCATACATCAAGGAAAATTTTAGAATTTTAAATACAACCAATACAAGTGACCCAATTAGGCCGGCCTAGCTAAAACCCACATTACAAGTGCCAAAATGGCTCACAACCCCATGGGCACAATCTTAAAATTTACCTAACACTAATACCATGATTTTTCATGACCAAAAACCATTTAAATATGAGTAAAATATCGTAAAACATTCATACATGGTCTAAATTAATATCAACCCATCAAATTATTTCATTTACTTGGCCCAATTCCCTTTACAATTCTCAAAACAAATGTTTCCTACACCCTTCAACACCTTCTAAAATTCATCTGATCACCAAATCACTTCTACTCAACCAAAACATGAAATGTGACCACTAAAAATAAATATCATAACTTTTAGAACACTTCTAAGAAAGCTATAAGTCATGAAACATCCTTCACTTCAAAGCACAACAATATTTGCTGTCACCATATCAACCTGCCAAAAAATATGTTTCCAAAGGTTAGCTCATAAAATAATTTATTCATACATAAAATACATCCAAATGGATTCATTGGATGCTACATTCATCCCTATTCACATTCAAGGTGATAGGAAGCATCGCACAATCCATCATATGCTTCTAAAAACATCAAACTTACACCAAATTTTTGTTTTGTCATGAACTGCCAAGAGTCTTATTACTCAAAGAAAGACCTGTAAACCATATCAAATGACCTCATCATGAGTCAATCTATATATCACTGGAAATATATCTCAATCTTGTTTCTCAAAAAACTATAATAACTTCAAAAATTCATCTTTAGCTCAACTTATGCTCATTTTACTGAACCATGTTATTTGAGATCCCAAAATTGCCCTTTGACCAGTCAACCTATTTGGATCTCAAAACACCATGAACCTGAAATAAATTGACCTAAAAAACTCCATGGAAATTAAAAACTCCCAAACATCATGCACCATCATTTTTTTATGTTACTCCTCTGGACCATCTTGTCCTAAAACCTTCTTCTCTAGAAAATACTATTTTTAGGTGGGGCCCACTTATCACCATGACCTCAACCATACATTTATAGAAATAATGAGGAGTCCTCTAAACAATTCCAATCATAAATTTTGATGAAACAGTCAAAACTAGGTCACAAAACTTCACTTTCTGGCAATTGTTCCTAGCTAGGGTTTAACTAGGGTTTGACCTCTTTGCCTTCTTAACATTCATTCATAAAAACATGACAATCAACTGACCTGATTGTTTTTTTGAAAACTTATAAACTCACCTTATAATCATCCTTGAAAGGAAAAATGTCCCATGTAAATCACATTGTTCATAATGAGCATCTGAAGTTGCTCTTTGAACTGGAATTTGACTTATTTTTTTACCTTGTCTCACAAAATCAGTCATATCTGGCAAAATACACATCAAGGGAACTTGATATTTTTCTGAAATCACTATTAAACATCCCTATAAAATCTCTAATCATAAAAATATAAATTTCATATCTCAATATCTCCAGTCACTAAGACATACCTATGCTTGTATGCTAGATCCACATAGTAGAAGCTAGGGTTAACTGAAATAATGTAATAAGTAAACATGAAACCTCTTTAAATGACCCAAAAATACCTCATATGTCATTATATATATTATTTCATGCTTCCATAATCTCAAATTGTCTCAATAAAAACTGTCACACCACCAAGTTAGCATACTTTCTCCCAGTGAGCGTCTGTAACCAAATGATTCACTTGTACCTACACTATGCCACTACTGTGAGTATGCAAGAACCCTCAAAAAATGCTAGAAATCATGTCAACATTCTTCCCAAGTATACAATAATCTCACAATTCCAAGCTACATCTCCTAAGCTCCTATTTAGTGTTGCAAGAGAAAGCACACCTCACTGAATCCCACTATAGTAGCTGATATACATCTCAAAAATCATGTTAGATCCATGAACAACATCATGACATCATCATACAACATTACATTTTTCATTAATGTTGTTTTGCATCAATGAAAACACCTATTATGACACCATGCCAATAATCTGCCCCTTTGTCATTAATGGTAAACACTCTGAACTTCTCCCCCTTTCTAAATTAAGTACAACAACATACCTATAGCTTACTTTCTTAACCTATCTTAGCTTTATAGTAGCATGTGTTGGTTAGAAACATCAACCAAAGGTCTCAAACAAGCTCATTTTTCTTGATTTTGCACAAAAATTATATTCTTGCCCTCATTTTAGTCATGCAAGCAACATGACCCCCCTGGAAAAAGAACTTCACCATCTGAAAATCATAATTAAGGCATGAAAGAAACAATATCATACCTTTTTAGGATCTACAACATCATATCCAACCTTCTAGCCATGCAAACTTGGCATTTTTCAACTTGGAATCTATTTTAAGCTTCTTTACACCTCTGTAGTAGTTTATAGTCTAAGTCATACATCCTAGTATCATGCCAACAATGCCAAAAAGGAAACACCAAGCCACCATACCTTCATTCTTGGAAAAACTTCATCTTGTCTAGGCCTAAAACATGCAATACAAGGCATATTTTTACTTCCATACTTAAGAGCAATATTCTGAGTTCAAAATAGTCTTCTAAGACTAATTTTTCACAATTTCAACATCCTACTACAGGTCAACCATGCTTTGACTCAAGCAAATATCACTCCCCTTGGATACAATTCCTCAAAAACTATCTCAAGAGCACAAATGTGAGGAACTAGTCTTGCTACCATGCCTTGGAATCACATCTATAACTTTTATCAATCCCTAAGAAACATTTTAGTCTTATATAGTCATATTTGACTAATATAAGCAATCATACATCACCACAACCTGTACAGAGAAGAAATCATTAATTTCATACCTTGGATGACCTTTTGGTCATCATTTTAACTCCTTGGAGGGTTAACCAAACACTCCCCCTATCTTGGAGAGATCATACACACCTTAAGCAATATTTAGACCTACAGGATCACAATCTCATACCACTGTAACACTGTAATAATATTAATTATGTTCTTTTACCCTCCATTTGAATCAATCATGACTCACTTAAGTTGAGAACATTCATAAATATCCTTCAACAAGGATCAATATAATCTCCCCCTATCCTATTAGGCATAAATCCTTCACTCACATGTAGATGCCATTATTCTTTCCACTGTATCATTGGCAGCAGTCAAGCTTGAGGTCGTGCAATCAACATCTTTTGCTCAACATGATCAACTTATACCAAAATAATGCACTTCTTCATACCTTTACCAACTTGCTTTACCTTAAGAATCTATGAAAACACATGAATTCTTCACATTTACTCCATTACACCTCTTACAACATCTATAGACTTGAAATACAATCATAATATTCCTCTTGTATGGGTTTATGTCTTTGAATAACTAGTATTACTAAAAGGTCTCCTTGACAACCAATTTCCATAACATCATGACATTGAACCATCTTAATACAAGTTTATACCAAACTTCATAGATACTTAAAAATACTTTAGAAATGCCAAGCATCACTATACATACCTGTAGAGGCTCATTTGTAGTCTAGACCACTGTGACTAGATTTACCATACAATAACTTGAATTTATATTGGAGCCAAATGTAGCAACCATTTATGAAGTATCATGTTAATACTGATTTTTATTCAAACACTCCTGTTTTTATAGATGATGAACCTTAGTGTGATGCCTCCTCAAATGCATAGTAATCTTGTAGAAAAGTCATTTTGCACCATTCTTTGCTCACATACCTAGGACCTTTATCTTTCTTATATCAAGGGTAAGATCATGTCTTT
Organism: Taxus chinensis; assembly: GCA_019776745.2. Classification (NCBI taxonomy): domain Eukaryota; kingdom Viridiplantae; phylum Streptophyta; class Pinopsida; order Cupressales; family Taxaceae; genus Taxus; species Taxus chinensis. The sequence continues at coordinate 796,560,801 of CM034150.1, forward strand.
TTTCATTTTAGGAGCTTTCAACCACTCTAAGATTACTGATCATGTCAACTTCCTTCAACACTTGTGGTAAGAAAACACTCATACTCTTCCTCCTGTACATGTAGATGGTCAATAATGGCTTAAGATATGACTGTGAACCAACCCAACATCTCCCACAACCAATATGAAAAATTTAGCCCACTTCACATAGGAATACTCTTGGGCTCTTAATAAATTGGTTCACTAATAATAGAGTAATGGATTTTGTAGATACTCTTGTAGACATTTGTTCTTCATTCCATTAACTATACCACTATCACAGAATTTTAGCCCTGATTTTCTATAAAATGCACATTAAAATTTTGATGTGAATTTAGTCATAAAGGCTTATCACTTGATGTAGAGACTCATTTAGCCTAAAATCTTCCTATAATAACCTTGAAGTATCACCTTCCATGAATCATGCTCATATTTCAAAGAATAACCTAACACATATTAGGTCTATATGCACCAAAGAAAACTTTTCAACTCTATCATGAAAACAAGAGAATGTATACATTCTTCCACTTCAAAAGTACCTGCATCCTTTATTCCTCATAGTGTAGATGATATAAAAAAAACGTTAGCTCCATATTGTACCTTTTAATCCTTCAAAAGAAATTTTCAATCAATATCATTCACAGTCACTGAAATCTTCTTTAAAAAATCTAGACTTATCACTATTCACACTTTGTATATGCATTAGAATAGTTCATGAAGCTCATTACTACTACAAATCACCATTTAAAATCTTGAATAAATCCTAGAGTTAGGGTTTTAGTGATCAAATGCTCCTCAATGTGCATCATGAGTAAACACTCCAACTTTGTCATAGATTACGACAAAAATATACATACTTGGAGATTCATTCCTCTTCCATCATTTAGCCCTATGAGCCTATGTGATTTTCTCAAAAAATTGGCTTTAGAATCCTTCAAATTAACCTCCAAATAATATTTTGCATGCATACCGCTCAGTTAGACTGTGTAGACCCAGTTAGGGGCAGAGAGGTACCAATATTGACGATAATTTAGACTTATCTCCTCCAAATTGGCAAAATCACCTTAAAAAAAACCATCGTATCACCTTTCATCATGGTTATGGAACATAAAATATTAAGATAACACCTGAGAGCACATTTTTTTTTCTTAGAAATAACCCTCATTTTGATCTTCTTTTGGTCATAGACTTCATTTTTCTCTATAACCTAATCAAGTTACCACTCTATCACCTTAAAATTCTTTTTAAAGATAATCAGCTTGATGGAGTGATGTAGATTCCTAAGGAACTAATTAGATATACATAAGTGACCTTCACAGTCTTAGACTCAAGCATAGACACCTAAGGAATGACAACACTCCTGATATGAATGCAAGAAACCCATTTTTAAATGCATTGACCACAATTCATGGATTCACACATATAGATGAAAACATGATGCACATGTCAAAACCATTTTCTCTTCATGAAAAATATGTATAACTTCTGAAAGAATCAAATATGACTCTATAGCCTACTTTGAACACAGACATACAACACAGTTTAGATTTAGACACAAATATAATGAACATATTTTTAAAGACCTGTAAATTTTTGATACAAAAATTGAGACATTTCAAGGAGAAATTGAAGGCATACATGGTCCAATCACAAATTGACTACACACCATGATAGCACATGCATAGACCACATGATCTTATTACAAATTAGAGACACAAGACTGATTATCAATATCATTGTACAAGAACTATTAATGTGAACCAAAAAAAGGCTATTAACAGCATGTACACACATAAATTTAACCTTGTGGAGGAGAAACACTTTGACTCAGACCACTCCCCCTCCCATAAATGTTTTCATATGCACGTATATACCTTCAAGAAGTATAGTAAAGGTATAAGAACCATAATGACCTACAAGAAAGGTCTTGTGAAGGTCCCAAGCCTTCCTGGGTACCTGTAAAACTCCTTCATCCTATATCTTTTGATATGACCAATGAGAAACACCTCTTCTTCCATCATCACAATATCTTGATAGGACACTATTATCTCTCCTAGGCTCCCACACTCTTCCTTAACTATTTTTGTTCATTATAGGCCTTAGAAGGCCACCTTCTTGCACTCTAGTTCCTTAAACTCTTTGATTCTTCCTTGATAGGCCACAATAGCAGTTCTTTGCAACATGAATAGATCTATTACAAATATAACATACCACTAAATCCTTCCTCGTAGCTTTCAACTTGTCTATGTGGATCATTCAAGTAATGTCTAGCAACATGACCTTTTTTATGGCAATTGTAATATACCAAAATTTTAGCTTGATCACTGTATAGTATCCTTCCATGGATGAGCCTTTATAACATACCTTATACACTCCTTTTCCCTATGACCAAATCCATTGTATGTAAAAAAAATAATAGAAATATTGTTCATACCTTGATGCATTTGGTTGCATAATAGGATTTTCTTTCAAATTAATCCTTTTTGAGAGTATCATTCTTCTCTTATTTTTTTGCTTGATTCACCAATTTCCTTGCATGAGGTCATGTCCTCTTGCTTCATTTATTTGTTCTTGACTTCATATTTGGATCCCAAACCAAATCTATCACTTGCAACTTTTCTAATTTCTCAAGAGCTCATCTAGAACCTTGGTACTTTCTTTAAAATGTTGAAAATACATAGTTTTTTTTACCAGTCTCTACCAAATAAGTCCTTAGGAACTCTATATTTTCTTGATATTTTTAGCACAAACAATCTTTCTCTTTTAAACTTGAAGAAGATACTCTACCTTCTCTTCCAATAATCTAATTGAATCACTTTTCTTGCTTGATTTAGATTGTTACATTTCTTCTAGCTTGTGCATATGAATATCATACTCTTTGACATGAAGTCTCATCTTCTTGTTCTCTTTGCTTAGCATGTTTTAGTTCTCTTTTAATGCCTTCAAGATCATCTTTTTAATTATCATAAAAATAATTGTAGTAACCTGAAATAAACATCTCCTAACAAAGAAGATTCTTCAATAGAAGACTTAATAGTATCATTAGTCATGGAACAAAGCCTCATTTCCTATGTACTCACAATCAATTTCAGATTCAGAATCTAAAATACCCATTACTTGCATTAGATAAATCATCATCTTCATTTATATAAAAAATCCTTTTTAACTTATTCTTATAGTCAACCTTTACAAAATAATCTTACTCTTATCATACTTGTTGTACTTGTGATCATGATCATGTTCATCATGATATTCCTTTTTATTCTTATGAGGAAAATTAATAATAAAATGTCCTATCTTACCACATTTGAAACACTTGTAAGGAAGCTTACCTTTGTACCTACCAAATTCAAGCTTCAATCTTCCAGCCATCATAGCAAAGAGCTCTTCATATTCAATCTCAAGTGTGTCTTCATCATCCTTGACCTTTTTTATTTTAGTCTTCATTTCATACTTGAGTGCAACCTCATTTTTGGCTGGTTTGATATCACCTATTCTCATTTCATATGAAATCAATTTACCGTGCAAATCATCCATCTTTGAAGTATTCAAATCCTTTGATTCTTCTATAGAAAATACTTTGGAATCAAATTTTAGAGTTAGTGACCTTATAACCTTTTGAACAATAACTTCTTCTTTTACTTCTTCTCATAATCCTTTCGTGTTATTGACAATTTTTTCAACCGTAAGTAGATATGTAGCAATAGAATCTTCATCATTCATCTTAACAGATTCAAACTAATTTCTAAAGGTTTGAATTTTGTAATTCATACATTTGAGTCACCTTCATATAGAACTTAAAATTTTTCCCATGATTCCTTTGATGATTTGTAGTACATAACCTTTCCAAACTCAGATTCTCTAAGACCATGAATGATAGCACTAAAGTCATTAGAGTTGTGTTCATATGTATCCTTATCGGCTTGATCGGTAGCTTGGTCAGTAAGAGGAGTGGCAGGAAGAATATAGCCATCTTCCACTATCTTCCAAACATCAAACCATTGTGAAATAATGTAGGTCTTCATCCTTAACCTCCAAAATGCATAGTTTGTTCTATCAAACATTGGTTCTTTTCCTATAAATCTAACATTCGCCATTTTGTGCTCCAGGATCTCCTTTCAAGATGTAAAACTTCTCTAAAAGGACCCACTTTAATACCAAATGTTAGAAGCACAATGAACTGAGAGGGGGGGGTGAATCAAAAATTAAAAATTAACCTTAAATTAAATAAAACTCACATAAACCATTAACCAATTATCCATCCATTAATGTGTGCACAACATCATACAACATTCATTCAATAAACCAAGGGCAAGGTAAATAACACCATAACACAAGATATAAGTTGAAAAACATAAAGGGGAAGAAAAAAACTAAAAAAATTTGTTGATATTACACATAATAAATATTAAAGTGAATATTACACACATCATAATATATTTCTTTAGAGAGGTACCAACACCATAAGGAGCACCAACCCCTAAACCCATGTTAATATTACAAAAAACAAGAGATTTGTATGAATATGACTCATCACATAAGATTTTGATGAATTATGAACAATGAAAATATTATGATACCATACCCGATAGTGATCTAAAAAATTCAGCTCCAAGATCTTCCAAACCCTTTCTAAAACCATAGGTCTTCAACTTGCAATATCTAACTCGTTGTTCACTTCTAAATGCTTTAAAACCTTACAGAAATGTTTTATGATCTTCCTAAACCTATCACAAACATAATATTATCTCAATTCATGCTCATACACATGAAAAAATCACTTACCTAGGTCGCATATCTTGCACACACTCAACTAGTTCAAAAAAGCACCCAAAAACATGCTTTTAAATGCTTCTCCACCTTTCAAAATTAGGCCCAAAATTTTCCCTCATTTTGTTTCAACAAATAAATAAATTAAATTTTTCAAATTTCAAATAAAACAGCTGCAAGTTACCCAATTAGGTCGGCCTAGCTAAAACCCACATTATAAGTGCCAAAAATGGCTCAAAACCCCATGGGCATAATCTTAAAATTTCCCTAACATTAGTACCATAATGTTTCATGAACCAAAACCATTTAAATATGAGTAAAATATCATAAAATATTCATACATGGTCAGAATTAATATCAACCAATCAAATTATTTCATTTACTGGGCCCAGTTCCCTTTACAATTCTCAACAAAATTGTTTCATGCACCCTTTATCACCTTGTAAACTTCATATGATCACCAGATAACTTATATGCAACCAAAAAATTAATTTTGACTACTAAAAATAAATTTTATAACCTGTATATCAATTATAAACAAGTTATAACTCATGAAACATCCTTCATGTCAAACCACAACAATATTTTCCTTCACTAGATCAACCTACCAAAAACATTATTTCCAAAGGTTAGCTCATAAAATAATTTATTCATACAATAAATATTTCCAAATGGATTCATTAGATTAAAAATTCATCCCTCTCCACATTCCAGGTGATACGAAGCATCTCCGAATCCATATCATACTTCAAACAACATCAAAATTACACAAAAATAAATGATGTCTTGAACTGCCAAGAATTTTCTTACTCAATGAATGATCTATAAATATTTAAAAATGAAATCATCATGAATCATGACATATATCATTAACTATATCTGAATAATATTTCCATCACAACTTGAATCACTTAAAAAATCCATCTATAGCTCAAGTTATGCTCATTTTACTGAACCCTGCTATTTGAGATCACAAAATTGCACTTTGACCAATCAACCTGTTTGGATCTCAAAACACCATAAAAATTATTTAAATAGACCTTAAACATACATTTAAATTACAAAAATTCCAAACATCACACACCATCAACTTTAAATGCTACTCCTTTGGACCATCTTGTCCTAAAACCTTATTCTCTAGAAACTACTATTTTTAGGTGGGGCCCAGTCATCACCATTATCTCAACCATACATTTATGGAAATCCAAAAGAGTAATATACAACATACAATCATAAATTTTAATTAAACAATAAAAACTGGTTCACAACACTTAACTTTCTACTAACTGCTCCTAGCTAGGGTTTAATTAGGGTTTTAGACATCTTTGCCTTCTTACATTCGTTCATAAAAGTGTGACGATAAAATGACCTGATTATTTTTGTGAAAAAATTATAAAATAACCTTATAAAAATTCTTGAAAGGTAAAAGGTCTCATGCAAATATAAATTTTTCACAACAAACATCTTAAGTTTCACTTCGAGCTAGAATTTGACCTTTTTTTTCACCCTGTCTCATAAAATCAGTCACATCTGGAAAAATACACATCAATGGGGAGCTTGAAATTTTTATGAGAGCAACTATTACTCATCACTATAACATATAAATTCATCATAATATAAATTTTATATATCAATCTCTCCAATCACTAAGATCATACCTATGTTTGCATGCTAGATCCACATAGTAGAAGCTAGGATCAATTGAAATAAAGTAATAATTAGACATGAAACCTATAAAAATGACCCAAACATACCTCTATATGTCATGATATACCTGGTTACATGCTTCCATGATCTCAAATGGATTAAATCCACATTGTCACACCTCCAAGCTAGCATACCTACTCCCAATGAGCACTATAACCAAGTGATCCACATGTACCTATACTATGCCGCTGCTATGAGTGCTCAAGAACCCTAAAAAAATTATTATAAATCCTATCAACATGCTTCCCAATCATCCAATAATCTCACACTGCCATGCTACATCTCATAGGCACTTGTTTAGGCTTGCAAAGAGCAAGTACACCCTCACTAAATTCCATTGTAGTAGCTAATATACATCCAAAACATCATGTTAGATCCATGAAAAACATCATTTCATCATCATGTAACATTAAATTTTTCATTAATGTGGTTTTTCATCAATGAAAACACTTATTAGGACCCCATTCCCAACATGTACCGCAACTACAACAACAAAATTTTAATGGGAAAACATTATTAGCAGGTATGGCTGCCCATCAAGATTGGAAAGTGATAGAGGAAATTATTTCTTGAATGAGACAATTTGAATTCTATTGGATGAGTTTATGGTTACACACCATAAAACTAATCCTTATCAGCTTTAGGCTAATGGTACTATAGAGGATTCAAAAAAAAAATAGTGGGACATACATTGGCAAAAATTTGTGATGTTGGAAAGAAAAGATTGTGATGATAAAATGTTAGTTGTACTTTGGGATTACATGACCACATATAAAAGATTAAATAAGGCCACACATTTTCAGTTGGTGTTCGGCATGGAATCCATACTACTAGTTGAATTTAGGTTACCATCCATGTGTATTGTGTGCACAAGAGGACTAGATGATCAACATGTTGTTGAAGAGTGCATTGATAAACTAATACAGATAGATGAGAGGCGTGTCATTGCGTGTTGGAGCTAGAAGACTGAAAATGTGAGACATAAGGCATGGCATGATAGGAACATTAAGAACAAGGGACATTTGAGGTTGGAAATATGGTCCTTCTCTATGATTCCAAGATTTTGGACCACCTAGGGAAATTGAAAGTGCATTAGTTGGGACCTTTTTTAGTAACTCGAATCATGCACTTGTCAATTGTAGTGGTTGGATGACACTATGTTTCCCAGTTACTTCAATGGGAGTAGGGCTGAATCCCTACTATAAATAAGGCTTCTTGGTGTTTTTAATAAGGAAGTTATTCTATTTAGATTTTATTTCCTTTTCATGTGTTTATCTTCAATTGTTTTTATGATTTGTTTTTTTTTATTTCCTTGTTTTATTGTAATAAGCGTTCTTGCGTGGAGGAAGATGATTATTTCCTATTGAGCTCATGTGCATACTTTTAGTGAGGGGTGAACTAGGTGCAAGTGCACAAAAGAAAAAATAAGTGTGGGGTTGGCATGTCTCCGAAAGATTTACACAAAAAAAAATGCTCTATAGTTTCTACCGTTGATGGTGATAACAAGAAAATTACTTAGATAAAGACCAAACATAAGAAAAGGATCATGTAGGGTAACAAAAGGTAGGTAATGACATGATGGACTACTTGGCTTAAGGCATGAAATATTATGTACTTCAGTGCATGGAGGCGTGCGAAAGGAGGCCTGTGGCTTGAGAAGTAGTGGGGCACACCAAAAAGTTACAACTCAAAAGCGTTAGGAAAAAAGTAACAAGAAATGTAGAAAAAGATAAATAAATCATAATTAAAGGTAGGTGTAGTGGTAGATTGGAGCAGTTAATGTGGGTGACTTTCAAAAAAATCAATAAAAGGAATGTAAGAAAACTCATTCTTAGCTTGCATATTTGAGTGTTTGAGCCTTTAGAGAGTGATTAAAGAACTCATGAGTGCGTTGTGTGAGTAAAAAAGTGAATTGATCAAGCCCAAAGAGAATTTGGCATGACATGTAGTGGAGCTCCTTCGTGGGAAGTGTTAGAGAAAGGGGAAGGCATGAAAAGAGGTGAATCAAGGCTCGATGGTTCAATTTTAAGAGTTAGGGTTTGGAGAATATGCAACTAGGGGATGTGAGTTCAAAGAAGCAACGTCAACACAAAGGAAGAGGATTACATGCATAGGCAGTGGTAAGTCACTTGACATTAGGGCACATTATTAGTTGATAAAAGTCAATAATTCAGCAAATGGAACCAAGGAAAGATGTAACCCATAATAAGGAACCCATCATAGAGGAAGCACCGGAAGAGGGGATCACAGAAATGAATTTTCTAGGTGAGGTCATTGAGGGATTACCGTGGAAGTCTCAGGGTACAAAATGTAAGATCAATGATCTTAATAACCATTTGGAGAAGACTTTGAAAGATACATTAATGATGATACCATGGTTAAGACTAACCAGAGGACTACATATGGGTAGAGGGTTTATAACAATTTTGTGCACAATAATTTTTGAAATTGTCAGATTACTTCAGCTATATGAACTGCTTTTCTTTGGGAACCTAGAAATGTTTGTACCAATGGTTGGTATCACGAGTCCATGAGGACTATTTATAATTTAAGGGAAGAAGAATAAGACTTACATGGACAGTTGATAGGAAGAGTGATTAGTTTACACAACTCTGGGTGATGACATAGAGCCAGAACTTGGATGATGAGATAGGGGTAGAAACCAAAACAATTCAATTTGAATTACTATAAGAGGGTCTATGTCTAATGGATGTATCCAATTATTGAAGACCTATGCTACACAAGTGGTTGTGTACGCTTAGTAAGCTGAAAGCTAGGCACGTATCTTGAAAGGTTGAAGGAGGTTAATAAGAGTTGGTTGTACACATCGCACATAATATGATGAAAAATATGTACTGCAATACATCAAACAATACATCACAAAAAGCATTTTTGAGGAGATGCACATGTGCACAAAGACAAAGGGTGATAAAATCACTTAGGGTAAAATCTTGCTATTTTTCTGGTATTTTGTAAGATTTCTGTACTCGATGGGCCTAAGGATAATATGTGGTGTGTATCCCTTAGAGCATTAGATCACCAGCCCTAGAGGTTGGCAATATTTACTTGTAAGAAGGTAATATTTTGGGGTGATCTATAAATAATGTGTGGATAAATGGTTACAGAAGGATGCACGACACTATTATGAAGGAGAATGGCATGTAGCTGAAGATAATTTCCTATTGTTTTGGATGGACAAGCTAGAATTTACAGCTTATCAACATTTATGTTTGGGTAAGATTTTTTATGAAGTCTAGGGAGAATATCCCATGGTGTAAGTTATCATTCATGTTTACCCCATGTGCTATTTCAAAGACTTTGTTAATAGGTTGTATAATGCAAAGAAGCTGAGATTTTATGCAAACAAATTGGATGTATAATATTATATTCTACACAAGACTTAAGTCTACCCCCAACAAGGAGTCCTATGAAGAAACGATGGATTCGGATAATATTGATATTAATCATGTATCTATGGAAGTTGGGAAGAAAAAGGTAGTGTGCATGTATATGTTTATCTAAGGCTGAGGTTCCATGATGGTAAGTACATTATTCGGGAAAGACTTGCCACTTCCATACCCTCCCCAAGGAATCATACTATGGGTTACAAATACTTACCGCCAAGAGGTTATACCTCCCAGGAAAGAGGATGAAGAAATAAAGAATGAACATCAAGGTAGAGGAGATGGACAAATAAGATACATTTACATGTTTGCACTAGACCAGGGAAAGAAATAAAATTATGAAGATGATGGAAGGATCTAAGATTTGGTAACACAAGGACCTAAAGTGTCATTCAAAAGTTTTTCAATAACATTATCTCCTACCAAACCGAAGCCTGGAGAAGAGAGAAGGAGAGAATGCTCAATTATGTGCCTAAGGGTGATAATGAGGTAGGAAGGGTTGTCAGATGACACTATGCATAATACAGAGTTGCCACATTTTATCAATGTGGGAGGAGGAGATGATCATAGAGAAGAGGAAACCCATCGAGATGAATAATTACCCAGCATAGCTGTGAAGAAGAAGGTACCATTAGGAAGGATGAAGAAAGAGAATAGAGTGGGGGTGAACCATCAGGTGAATAGGGGGAACCTTTAGAGAATAGGGAGTGGACATGAGTCTAACGCACAAAAAAATCATATTCCTAAAGGTAAGACAAACATTGATAGAAAAAAGGGAGAAAAAGTGTTGTGCAAATGTACGGACCTAGGGTATCTCAATGAACGTACTAAAATCATTCGTGCAAGGTTTTCCATAACACTTTCCATGGAACAACTATATGGATGGGAGATGTTGAGTCCTAAAGGTGCAAACATGCACACTAGATAAGAATATTTCTTGGAATATGGGCACACACACATAGATGAACCTGAGTTTGATGTAAGATGAGGAAGCATTCATCAAGTCATAGGATGAAGACAATGCATCCGAAGATGACACATGTGACAATAAATCCCGACAAACATTTACAGATGAACAAGCTAGTAATGCCTTAATGAAGATGGTAGCCATGGAGGTCTCTCACAGAAATTCTGGATAAAGGGGGCCACCCGTAGAACATTAATAGAGGATAAAAAATAATAAAGAAGAGGAAGTCTAGTGACTAACAGAAGGGGAAAGAGAGAGAAAAGCAGTGTAAAGAGAGGGTTGTCTAAGATATGGCCAAGTAGATAGGAGAATAAATCTTAGAAACTGCACCTGTAGTATGAGGATAGTGTATCTAGAACATTTCCCTCCACACTGCACTACTTATAGTGTTTGGTACATTTTACTATTAAAATAAAATAAAAGTATGTAGGTGCCAAGTGAAGAGGATATAGATTACGAAGAGAAGGAACAAAATAAAAAGTTTGTAGTGTGCAAAATTGTGGAATATGACACCATGTATACAAAATTTTAAAGATGAAAATAAAGAAGGATAGGTGGCCATTGAGACAAATACCAAGATCCATGGCATATCTTTAAGGTAATATACACTCCAAGAGGAAAATGAGGTCGCTGGCGGTTAAGAAATATGAGGCACTTTGGTTTGAGAAGATAAGATAGCTATGATTGTAAGGAATTTGTATGCACATGCTCAAGACAACTAGGGAGCCGCATGATGAGAGAATAAAAATATCTAGGGTCACTGGTAGCACAGAAGATAGATTTCATGGAAGGTATGGTGTCAGATCCGAACTGGCTGTGATAAGGGAGATTAAGCATAAGGGGGAAGATTATGACCCCTAGATGAGATGGGAAAGGTCATTATAGAAGTCCCAGATACAACGAAGAAGGGAATGAGTAGAGTGGAATGAGATAGAGAGATCACCATAAATAAGGAGTACCCAAATCTTTTACTATTGGTTCCATAAGTACTAAGTGGGCACCCATATTATTTCATGCTTTCATTCTTTTTAATTTCATTATTTATTATTTATATACTTGGAGGGATAAGTCAAGAAACCCCATTACCGTGGACATGAAATGTAATTAGTGTGGGGTAATGTTGGACTAAGAAAATGACTAAGTATCAAAGGGCACACGTAAGAAAGTATGGTGTGTAAGAAGTGGGTACATGGGTAGGCACAAGAATTAGTAAAGTTATGTGTAGGGGTATCGCGTTCCTAGGAAGATAGGACTCATGACTTATCTAATTTTATAATCAGGGGCTAAAAATAGAAAAAATCACATGTTGGATTGCGGAGCATGCAAAGGGTACTTTGGAAATCAATAATTGGCTATTTTTGGGATAAATCATAGATGAAAGGTCATGCGGCAGATCGAGCTATTGATAGGATAACATCTAATTTCATTTATAGGAATGTATATTATCCTGTCTATTTTTAGAAAGGCACACATGTAATGTGTGCATGGCTATTTTGAGCATGCAATATATTTTGAGGGTGCATTAGCGTGATGAAGGGAAAGCCCCCACCCCTATAATATATCTATTATATGTATTTGTATGTTGGGACCATGTACCAGAAGATCACGTACTATTTTTCATGACTGAGTGCTGAGAGTACTATATGGCTTAGGGTTTGTTGTCCACGCCTCTTCCAACACCTAGCTATGATGATGTATTCATCTTTCTATTATGTAATACTTCACTATAATGGATTATGGAGGATGGATTCTGGTAATTGATGTGTCTGAATATGGTGACTTCATGGTACATAGTGATTTTAATTGTTATCTTATCTGTGTATGTTCCTTATTATATGTGTGTATCCCAATTGAATGTATGTAATAAGTTAAGTATGATTGAATGAACACTTGGTCATCTATAATCATGTATCTGCATTCTAACATCTTGATAAGCAATACACAAAGGAGGGATTTGGTACCTTCGTGTTCTTTGGGTGAGCATTTCAAATTTTTTCTGGATGAGGTCCTAGCATGGGCATAACAGTTAGGTGAAATAATAATACTACAAGGTCACGCAAAATAACATAATTATTATACCTTATACACTAATGCAATACCCTAAGCATTGATATGACACCCTAAACACTAATAAGACACCCTAAACACTGATATGACACCCTAAATACTCATGGGTCACCTTTAGTAACAAAAATAAGACACCATTAACACTAATAGAACACCCTCAACATTGATATGACACCCTAAGTATTGATACAACACATAAACACTAATGGGTAAAAATTAATAACAAAAATTAAACACTATAAATATTGATACAATAACCTTAATACTCACACAACATGCTAAACAATGATGTGATACCATAAACACTAATAAGGAACCCTTAATAACAATTTCTAAACCCTAAAAAATAATGTAACAATATAAAATCTAATAGTTCACACTAAACATTGACAAGAAACCCTAAGTATTGATGGGACACCTAACTAATAATAGGAAACCTTTAATAATAGAATTTAGACACAATAAACGTTAGTGAAACACCCTAAACAACTATTAAAACACCTAAAATCTAATGCGTCACCCTTAATAACTTAATTTATACCCCCTAAACACTGATGGAAGACCCTAAACACTCATACAATACACTAAATACTCAAATGACACATCAAACACTTAAAGAACACATTGAACACTAATATGAAACCTCAAACACTAATGGGTAACCCTTAATAACATAATTCATATTCCCATAAACACTAATGGGACTCTTTAAACACTCATGTACAACACACTAATTTCTAATGAGACTCCGTAATCACTCATACAACACTAATGTAACATCCTAAACATCAATAAAACACCTTAATAACTATTGGGTCACCCTTAATAACATAATTTACTCTCCCTAAATGTTGATGAAATACCATAACAAATCGTGTGACAAAATAAACAATGTCATAACACACCCAACATTAATATGACACCCTAAATACTAATGTGATACCCTCAACACTAATCAAACTACCTTAGTAACATACTTTTGACATCATAAATAATAATAAAACATGCTAAACACTTATACAAGATTCTAAATAGTAATGGGATAACTTGAAGACTAATATGAAACCCTAAACACTAGTGCATCACCTTTAATAACATAAGTTTTTTTTTTATTATTATTAGCAAATAGTTTTTCTGAAAAGGACTATACCCTTGAGTACAAAAGAAGGCCTAAGAGATGGAATAGGAGTGAAAATCAGAGAGAATGGATCAAGATCCAAGTGTTACAATGAAGCTCGAAGTAGCCCAAAAACAGCTACTCAAACGAGACAAAACAACAAAATTACTGCAAAAAAGCAGTAAAGAGTCCGCAAAAAAACAAACAAGAACAGCAGAAGCAACCAATACTACTTCTTGGCAGCTTTGTCGATGCAGGTCTTGATTCCCTTCCAAGAGTGGTACATACCCAAAGTTGTCATGTGGGCAGCATCAGTATAATCCAGCTCCTCAATGGATCTTTTTCTTTCCTTTTCGTTACCCCAAAGTGTAGCTGGAACACCGCTGAGGTTGGATACACTTTTGACATGTCCCTCAATGAACTCCTCAATCACCCTAAAGGTGGAAATGTTGTAATCATGTCAAGTTTTGGCCTTCCCTAAGTGGGAGTCTAAGGAGGTCAGCTTCTTATAGATATCCTCAATCTGACTGCTATCAATATCTCCCTCCCCCTCCATGTTTTTCTTGCCCTTCTGTTTAGCCAGGTTCTTAACCTCATCCTTCAGCAGTTTCATCTCAACTTCTAAGGCCTCCAACCTCTTATAAGAGCTATCCATCTGCACATCCCGGGGACTGGCACTGCTGATATTCAGAAGGTCATGTGTAATCTCAATTTCGAAAGGCTCCTTCTCCATAGCAAGAGTCTCAAGGTTGAGTTTCCTGGAGGCCCTGGTGACCGGTCTTCTAGAGGTAGAGGCGAGGTGGGTGGTAGGAGCAGCAGCAGGGGGAATGGATGGAGAATCTTGGACAGCCAGCTAGGGGGTGACAGCAGTGGTGACGGGGGCAGATGGAGAAACAGGGCTGATAGCAGCAGAGCCCATCCAAGGGGGAGCCGGGCTAGGAGAGGAAGGAAGACCAGGGTATTTAAGGAGACAACATTTATGAATCAAAAAAATAAGGCCTTGGTGCAAGGGAACCACCCGGGTGTGCTTCTGAAACTCCAAAATGGAGCATTCAAGGGAGTTTAGTAGATAATGGGGAAAGCAAACCAAACCATTCCTACGGAAGTGGTTTAGAAAGATAAGATGTTTAGCAGGAACAGTGACAAACCTACCTTCCAAGGAGATGAATGGAATCATCATGCAAGTAACCTCATCATAGGGTGGAGGAATTGAACTGACAAGTAGGCCTACTGTACCAAATGTGATCTTCTCAGATCCTTCCACAAATCTTCTCTCTTCAGCATCTCTGTCAACCCTTTTGTTGAAGAAGCGGTATCCCTCCAAACAAAGACCGGTCGCTTCAGCAATAAGATCTTCATTGACCAATATCTTGTACCCCCCGTAATCAACATTCCACTCCTTCCATTCCATAGCAAAATACATAGAAATGCTTTGATCATGTCCCTGCACCTTCTCCATGAAGTTGGTGATACCACCTTAGTTGAGAATGTTCCAAAGCTCGATATTTTCCTTCTAGTCGGGGTCCGCACATGGCTCAATTTGGCAGGGAGGTCCTCCCCTCTTCTCTGTGATAGACTGATTACAAAAATTTCCTAGATTCCTATGTGCGTTGAGACATGTCCCCTTCTTGCTATTATAAACCACACAAAACTGGAAACGATAGCTGTTGCTTTTCCCACGAATGGTTGCGTGTCTGCTGAACTGAGCCTGCAGAAAGTCACGTGTGGGAATAGCCCACTCCCTATCAACAATCACATTACTACTACCATCAGTTTCCGAGGAGCTATGAATCCAGCTTTTAACAGTTGTAGTACATCCCGCATGCGTGATTTTCAAATCAAAATAAATCCACTTGGAGTTCCCCAAATATTTCTCACTAACATGTATATTTGATATAATTTGCATCATCATATTCATTAAAGCAACACGTGTGAGACTGTTATTGATGCTGATCTTCACCCAAAGATTATGACTCATCTCTAGGGATTGCTTGCATATGGTAGTCCGCATGAATGCTGTTATGGAGCTGTTTAGGGATGTTGTTATTATCCCAGACGGTGAAATTAACATCAATGCCATAATTGGCCAGTGCATCCGCCAATTTATTTCCCTCTATGTAAGTATGCATAATCCTGATGTTTTTGAAAGTATGACTAATACTTATGGACTCAGAGATAAAATCCTTAATGCTCCAACTAGGAGATGAAGACTGATTAAGAAATTTAATGATATTTAGGGAGTCCCCTTCAACAACGAGGTTCTGAATATTTTGAGCCTGGGCAACTCTCAAGCCCCAGAGAGCAAATAATGCTTCGGTAAAATGATTAGTTTGGACTCCCATTTTCCCAGCATACGCAACAATCAGATTACCTTTATGATCCCGTATTGCTCCTCCTCCTGCCGCTGTCCTAGGGTTTCCCTTAGAGGCCCCATCAAAGTTTAACTGGTACCAATTAGAATCAAGAGGATGCCATTTGATCAAAGATCTATCAATACTATTCCTGGGATTGCTCCAACTTCCAATCTGCCAATTGGATAAGATGTACTCTTCATTCTCAGGATATCTCTTGTTCTTGGGGGGTTTAAATATGGCAATATCTTCTTTGATACCATTAAAAATTTTGCCAATACTAAGTTTATAGTTTTGCTTCTTATTTCTGAAAATGATATCATTTCTATCCTTCCAAATCCTCCAGATTAAATGTGGGATAGCCAGCTTCTAGATCCTTTTGATAACACAATGCCTGAAGGGTGGGTTCCATTGATTCCATAGCTGATTAAGATCCTTCGGCAACACCCAGAGAGCTTCAAATTTAGAGAGGAAAAAGTTCCAAATTTTGTTGGCATAATCACAATGAATGAACAGGTGGTTGATATCCTCAGAGTCATTCATACAAAGATGGCACCTATTAGGAATTATAAATCCTCTTCTCATCAGATTTTCAGTGGTAAGAATTCTGCCTCTGATAGCCAGCCAAAGGAAAAAAATTATTTTGGGAGTTAATTCAGACATCCAAATCTTGTTCCAATTAAAATCTGTTTGATTACTATGGAAGAGATTGATATATCTAGATTTGACTGAGTAGTTCCCATCATGGGAATTATTCCAAACCAGCTCATCCTTGGATTCCAGCTGACTTAACGAAATAAGATCTAAATGATCTTGAAGGGAGGAAGTAATTTTTTTCAGATCAATTCTCTCCACAGTAAGGTTTTTCCAATTCTTGCTAGTGCCATTTCCTTCAATGTAGTCCTTAATTTTAATACCATACTTACTTATTAGACTGTCCTTAGCCATCCTAAATCTATCCAAGAGATTGCCACTAAACCAATTATCCTCCCAGAAGTTTATCTCCCTGCCATCCCCCACTTTCCATTTGCTGCCCTGCTTGATGAAGTTTCTGCTCTTGACTAGATTATTCCAAAAAATGGAACCACAGGGGAGGTGCTCATCATGCAGATAGGAATACATAGCTTGATGATTTAAATATTTTGCTTTGATTAAATCAATCTAGGGTTGTTTCTCAGACAACATTCTCCAGCCCATTTTATCAATGAGGGCCTCATTCATTTTCTCAATATCTTTTATGCCCAGCCCTCCCATAAACTTCGGGGTGCAAACCTTATCCCAAGCCACTAAGTGAAATTTGAACTTCTCTTCCATGCCTTGCCATAAATTTTTTTTTCTGAATCCTCTCAATTTTATCTCTGAAGGAAGATGGGATCTTGAAGAGTGACATGATATAGATGGGCAGATTTTGAAGAGTAATTTTAATGAGTAGGCACTTACCTACACTAGATAAAGTGGCTCCTTTCCAACCAGCCATTTTTTTTTGAAATCTCTCCAATAATTCATCCCACACCTTGTAAGAGACTTTCTTAGTGCCGAGAGGAAGGCCCAAGTAAGTGGCTGGAAGTGCACTTATTTTACAACCCAGAATTTTAGCAATTTTGAGTTGTCTTTCCTCAGGAGTGTTGAAAAAGAATATGGTGCTTTTATCATAATTAATCTCTTTCCCAGAAGCAAATTCATAGAGCTGTAATAAAGCCTTGATAGCCTTAGCTTCCACGACAGAAGCCAGAAGAAGAAGGATAGTGTCATCCGCAAACTGTTGATGGGAGACAGCTTGGCTAATGGAAGTGGGTTTAGAGCCATTTAAAAGACCGTCTTTAACCGCTTTGCCAATTGCTCTACTAAGGCTGTCAGCCAAAAGAATGAAGAGTAAGGGGGAGATGGGGTCTCCTTCCCTAAGACCTCTGCTGCTAGTGAAAAAGCCCACAGGCTCCCCATTAACAACCATAAAGAATCTAGCTGTAGATATACAAGTCTTAATAATTCTTCTGAATTTTTCCGTGAACCCAAATTTTGTTAAAACTTTGTCAAGGAAAACCCAAGATACCTTGTCAAAAGCTTTATTCATATCAAGCTTAAGGACCATATTTTCCTTTTTATTATTTTCCATGGAATGTATGGTCTCGTGAACGATAATCACTCCATCTTGTATAATCCTACCTTTAATGAAGCCACTCTGCTGCCTTGAGATGAGATCATTCATTATGAGCTGCAGTCTAGTAGTAATAATTTTGGTGAAGATTCTATATATGGCATTCACTAGACTGATAGGTCTGAATTCCTTGAAATCTTTAGCATCCATTTTTTTAGGTGCCAGCATAATGTGAGTGTTATTAAGCTCTTTTAAAAGATTTCCCGTTCTATAGAATTCATTCACCGCTTTGAGAAGATCCTCCGAGCAGATTTCCCAGAATTTCTGAAAAAAATTAATAGAGAACCCATCCGGTCCAGGAGCCTTATCTCCCTCTAAAGCAAAAACAGCTTTTTGCAGCTCTTCAAGCGTGACTGCTTTGGTGATGCTTCTAAATTTCTGGTCTTCAATTTTATTCTAAGGAATGGCCTCCAACATAAAGGAAATAGCTTCAAAGTTGCTGACATTTCTCTCTTCAAGAAGTTTTTTATAGAAGTCAAGCGCTTCTTTCTTAATGCTATTGGGATCTTTTATGATATTTCCGTTGTTTTTAGAAACTTCTAAGATCCTATTACAGGCTCTGTGCTTCAAAGTAGTCATATGAAAGAACTTCGTCTTCCTGTCTCCCTCTTTGAGCCAAATAGCTCTAGATTTAAGACGCCATAAAGATTCCTCTCTGCTGCAGATCGTATGCAACTCTGAAAGAATATTTTTTTCATTTACTTCATCTTCAGCCGATCTCCCCATAGTATCCATTTTTAATTCTAGATCCTAAAGCTTTTGCTTTTTTTTTGTCAAAAACATTTCCAAAATCTCTTTTATTCCAAATTTTGACTTGCTTTTTAACATTTTGAGTTTTTGAACTAGTCTGAATTGAGCAGTACCTTGACCATTCCATCCCCACCATTCTTTTATCTTGTCATAGATATTGTCATGCTCCATCCAAAAATGCCAAGTTGCATCACATGTTGTATAATGAACTCCTTTCCCAACCTTCTATTATTCCAAGTATACTTATTTCCATGAAGATCCACATCTAAGAGGTTATGTTCAGCAATAAAATCAGCAAAACACCTTAAACACTCATATGTTACACTAAGAACTCACAGAACATAATAAAAACTCACACAAAACACTAAAAAGTAATAGAAAACCTTGAATTATAAAAGAAAATTGTAAATTGTAATGGGGTTTCTCTTTATAGATATAGCCTAAATGTTATAGATTGATAATTAAGACCACTATATCCTAATCCTCATATGTCTATATGGGGTAAATGTGACCTATTTATAAATAAAGGGCCTATCGTGAATCTTATATAATTTGTATTTGTTTTGGTGGGGTCTAGTGATTTAAGTTGTTTATAAATGTTGGGGGTGGCACAAATGTGGTGTAAATTTTCACCACATTTGTGTCATTGCCACCTATAACCTAAAAAATGTAAAGTGGGATTCCAAAAATAAATCCCACTTGTTTCATTTTTTTGGCAGTGACAAACAAAAATAAGAAAGTAAAATTGAGAGGAAATAAGAACCCTAGTGGTAAAAAATGTTCATAAGAAGTAAGAGGAAATAGTAAAAAAAATATAAAAAAGAAAGAGGGGAAAGGAACATAGAAATCATATAGAATAACATAGACAACAATGGGGAAATGAAAAAAATATGGAGAAAAATAACACCTTGAAGGAAATAAAACCCTCTACTAGAAGAATAAGAAAAGCATGTGGTGAATCTTGAATTACATGTATGTAGATTTTTACTTGAATATGATGAATAATATATTTAACAAAATTTAAATTTTATCATAGAAATGAGACCAAACACACACACACACACACACACACACACACACACACACACACACACACACACACACACACACACACACACACACACACACACACACACACACACACACACACACACACACACACACACACACACACACACACACACAATAAGCAAGTTCTAAAATGTATTACTAGAAAGTGCAAGAAATGAGAAGATAAGAGTGACTTAAGTTCTATCTCGTTATCTGGTATGATACTAGGATACAAATTGGGTGGAATAAGTTGGATCTAAATTGAGTAAAATTATTCTGGATCCAAGTACTAAATATCAAAATTTTCCAGCCCCTAATACTAGTGAGTAAGTCATGTATATATATGATTTGCTTGTCTGAATTTCATCATTCACAATTAAAAAGGCTATCCCATAGTGCTTAGTAGGAATCTAGGAATGATGAAAAATGAAGTGGAATTTTAAACATGAGAGAAAAGGGGAGACATATGGAAGCACCAGAAGGGAAAGTAACACTTTGGTTCTCTAATCCCTACTGAGCACTAGTGTCTGAGGGGCTCCAAAGATTAAAAAAATGCCAAGTTGCATCACATGTTGTATAATGTCAAAAAAAAAAGGTGTTGCTGTATAAATTTTAGGGAAATTAGTATAAAAAGATGGATAAATGTAAATACAAATTAAAATAAGTGTTGTTAATGTGTAGTTTAATTTCATAGGAATCATGCATATATCAACATACTTAAATGTGTGTAGTAAAACTAAGTTCATGATTTCCAGGCTACATTTTCCTCCACTTTATGTTATTGAATGAATATTCAGTAACATAAATTAGATATGAAGAGTGTACCGTATGCAGAGCTGAAGGGATTTGTAACCAATAACATGACGAATGAAGATTATAAGTAATACCATGGTGAATAGAGATTGTAGAGTGTTTATCGTGGAGCATAAGAGGGGATGAGGAATTTTTGGGTTTTAAAATGGTACTTTAACAAAAACCACTGTCAAGGGACAAAAATTCCCTCCTCTTTATGGGAGAGGTTCCCTTATTGAAAGCAAGCAACAAAGCTTATATACAAATGTACAAATTTCATCTTAAGGCTGGACCTATGACATCTCAAAATAATTTTATACCAAAATAGATTATCAATACAAAAAAGGAAGAAATGAAGAAAGGAAAGAGTAGAATATAATAGTACCTTCAGGAAATATAGATAACAGAGTATAACCCGATACATATAGAGAAAGAGTGATACAGAACAAAATCATTCACATTCACAACATGATATATCATTCCATAGACACAAAGTTATAGAAATCATATCAATAAGAACACAAAGTTTCTTATCACAGAAGATAAATGATCCATGAATTTCAAGTAATAAAGAAAGGAAAATGGACAAAGATAGAGAAAAGGGGAAAATCCTTCTCTATTGATTTTATTTTGATTATAATTACACTTCAAAAGTATCAGAGTAGAACATTTGCAATGAGCCAAGCTCTTACATTTATAGATGAAGCAAAAAGAGGAGAATAAGAGAAGGAAGAAAATTTGATTTGGAAGCTCAACCACCAATCATCAATGCCCCTGTAAATCCAACTACAATCTGTCAAATCTGGTTCTCCATGTATTTGGTGTGTTGAAGAAGGAAGGATGGAAGATCAGATTAAATTCAATTTGTTTGAAGCAATTAGATCACATATTAATGGCATGAAAGACGTTTTCTATATTTCCAACCATAAAATCCTGCTTAAAAAAATATTTTATGCTTCCATGGCGTAGAGGAGACCAAGATATTTCCAACAGTATTAAATTTTTTGAATTTTGAGCACTGGAGCAAAAGTTATGCTCATTTAAATATTTGAATCAAATCCATACAAAAATGGTGAAAATGCAAATTTCACAAAGTGGATCTGCGGGCCCCAAATTGAAATTTCACCTTTAGTGCAAAATATGCAAAGTGCAAAAGTCTTCATCAAACCCTACAAGACCGCAACTTCACTTTTGATATAGGTCTGACACATGGCTTTACCTGAGTGGTGACGGAGTCATGACTCACTTTATAATTTTACTTCTTTTGGAAACAAGGCTCAAAATCTCAAAGTTCTCCACTGACCCTGCTTCCCTATTTTTACTTTTCAATGCAAGCTCAAGACCCTAACAGAGTCATGGATCATTTTATAACTTTTAACTCTCTTTTTGGAAATAAAAAAAAATTCCCAAAATGCCCTAACCACCTGCCTTCCCATCTTGACTTTCGATGGGGGCTCAACATTTGACTTTATCCCTTAGCATGAGCAAGGCTGCGGTTCACTTTATCACTTTACACTTTTTATGAAAACAAAGCCAAAATTCCTAAAGTGTCCTGACAACCTACCTCTCCGCTTTGAATTTTCAACAGATATTCAATACATGGCTTCAACAAAGTTACGACTCATATTTGTAACTTTACTCCTTTTGGCAATAAATCCAAAATCTTCAAAAGTGCTCTGAAGATCCGCCTTCCTGCCTTGAACTTAAAAAATGGCCACATGTCCTTTTGTGGACCTTAGGCAATCTTTTATACTTTAAGCCATTTCACCATAGTACCTCAAAACAAAAAATGGACCCACCTTTCCGCTTTAGCGTGATTTGACCAATCATGATCCTTCGGGGCCACAGAGCCAACTTGACATTTTTCCAAAAATAACAAAAAATGATAAGTTCGCAAAATAATCCACCACGCCACATCCAATTAGAGATGCCCACGTACTCATGGATGTGGGGCCAAAAATTGACACGGAATATACGCCCGTCATTCATGACTATAGAATAAATACAGAGCAGGGGAAACTCCACCATTTACACCCAAATTTCAAATTTTTCTCCATGGAAAGAGAAACTACAAACAATACAAGGCTCGACATGATCCACAACCAAAAGAGAAGGATTGACAATTTCATTTGAATGAAAGAAACAATTTTCAAGCATCCTAATGAGAAGACAAAAAGTTTATCAAACCATGTGAACTGCAAGATTTTAAATTAACAGGGAGAGATTGCAAATGAGCACCGACTTCTTCAAAGCATGAATTTTTCTATCTCTCTAGACTTCTCACTCTGCTCAAACATCTCTTAAAGGCACCAACTCAAAAATTTTGAAACTTGACTTGAAAAACAAAGGGGATTTTTGAGGGTGACAACAAGACCCTATGGGTGACCTTATGTGCATAGTGGAAATGATGTCTATATTTTTAAGTTGGATATTACCTTTCCCTGAGTATCTTATGCTTGAGATAGATCCTTGTTCCATTTTTTTTTCCTTTTTTAAGATAAGGGAAAACTTGTAAAAAAATATAAATGTATTCAATGCTCATGGTATGTGAAATTTTACAAAAATTAGATAAATCAACATAAAATTATGTATGAAACAAATTAATTCAAGGATAAAATATACCTAAATGTTATGAGAGAAGAGATAGAATGTATTCTATGTTGTTTTTTCCTTGGATATGGTTGGAATTTTATTGAGTATTTATTCATCCTATTTCCATACTAAGGATTTACACATCATGTTTCTATACTAAAGATTTAAACATCTTGTCAACAAGGGAAGTGTATTGGGAGAGTTATAGGATTTACCCTCCAACTGTTGACACTTCCCCATAGATAAATGCCACTACAAATGGTCACAGACACAACAAAAATAAGCCATGGATGAAACATTATTCCAAACATATCATTTTCCTGCATATGCCCTCGGTGCTACTACTTATTCAATAAAAATGGAAAAAGATGTGAACTGAGATATAAAATTAAATAGGTCCCTTTCTCAAAGTATGAAACTTGCCACTTATTTTTTTCATGTTGTACTTAATAGTAACTTATAACTCAGTATGTACTACTATAACTTCATAGAACCTATCACTAAGAACCTAATCAACCTATAATGTACTTGTTTCTACCCCTAGGATAGAACTACCTGGGTGGGACACTAGTGCCCACCATTCTTGTCTACATTGGGTGTTTATGTCCCTACACTAATTTTATCCCAATTATGATTATGCACCAAATTTTATCTCTTGTTTGGTAATATTTTATTATGTACCATTTTGTGTCTAGTTGTTGGTCTACTAAGAGGGTGGAATAATCATCAGATGATTTCCCCTACTCATTTTAGGTACATGAGATGAACCAATGTGAGCACAACCAAAATGAGGAATGTTGAAGCTAATGTGCAAATCTAAAATAAAAATCTTCTTGTTTAATAGGGAATTTTCATGGTAACAACCATGACACATGCAAAAAAATGAGAAAAAACTAGTATAAAGTCTTATTCACAAATAAACATAGCATGACATAGTAAAACAAGTCAAAAAACGTAGTAATAAAATAAAATATTAGCATAGGAGCTGATGGAATACATATGGCTTTCCTCAAGATGTCACAATAGAATCAAATCCTTCAAGGAGGTATAAGAAAATAAGAAATCAAGAAATCAATAATATGGCATAGCCAAAAAATAATGACAATCAAGATAGACTCATAGACAAAATGTAATAAAATATAGATTAAAATGGTTGGAACTAGGCCTACAAGAAAAATGCAACACATGAAGAACATGCTAGAATGTTAGAAAAATTTATAGTATGTCACAATATATATAGCTAAAAATAGGAATGAAAGTAGTATCTATTGCAAGGATATATATTGAATATAGAAATCAAGGAAATGTATATGCTCCTAGGAGCCTCAATGGGACTAGTAGTGTATAATGGAAAACATCATACATCATGTGATAGAATGTAGATCTAATGAATTCACCTCAAAATACTATGTGAATGCATATGTGTATTGCAAAAGGAAAAGGTAAGATGATAGGTAAAGTGCAATATAGAATATTACAAACAAACAAGGATACATGCAACCAAGATCTAAGCTAATGTATTTGTATCTGTGATAATATTTTAATGTTTTTGAATAATTATAAAATGAAATAATATGACTAGGGGAGGGTAGAAATGTTACACCCCAGTGTACATGTGAAAGTAAGGTCCATGTATTTAAGTGCACCCTAAACAATCGTGTTTGAACCTATAAAATGAGTGCATCATAGGGTAGCAAGGGGGAAATGGTATTCCCACCCTAAGTTTGATTTCCATGGTGGTATATCAAATGAGGATAGAGGGTGAGGTCCCACTATCTACGGATCCGAGAGAGAGATTTTTGTGAATAGGATAAAAAGACATAGTACTATGTGATACTGTATGTGTCAAGATGTGTGGAGTAGTACTATGTCATGAATGTAGGGAATAAGACCGAAAAATGGTCATTTATGCACCAAGCATAGTATGAATATTATGTGTAGACATATTCCTATGAGGTGGGTAATAATACCAATGTTTCTATCGTGGGAAAGAAAAAAAGTGACATGTGTACGAGATCTAGGTGAACGTGTGGAAGTATTGCAAGAAGATATATGATCTGTAGATGGCGAAGTAGTGCATTTCAAATCCATATGAATATCAGTAACATATGTAGCAGTAGCATAGCATCAACTGAATGTGTAGGATAAAATAAAGTTATATATAAAGGATCTCATAGTGGGATTCCTTGAATGGTGACAACATGACACTTTCGTATAAAATTAAGCCACAAATAAACTATAGATGGGATAACTTTGGCAGCCATAAGCTAAGGAATTCCTAAGACCATGTAATAATTTGTAACCTCATATCCAATAGAGAAAGGCATAGATATAGTAATATGCCCAATAGTGATGGGGATAACTGTATTCCAATGATAAGTGGGTGATCTATGTGTCCTCTGAGATTATGCAAGTCCAATAGATTAAAATAAAGGTAATGAACATGCATTATAGTTAAATGGAGGATGCACCATGACATTGTTAATATCATGAGTAATAAAAGAATCATCAAGGTGTAATCAATGTGATGAAAAGGAAGCATGAAAATTAGCATTAGTAAAAGTAATGATAAGTGGAGGAATATCAATAGTACCAATAAGGAATCAAAGGGAATGATACAAAGATGATGGAGGTGAAACCACATGATAAACATGATTGGAAGAAGATTCGGGAGCTATTTTTCAAGTTTGGGTAATGAATCATTGCAAATATTAATCTTGTTATTATCATTGGTAGATTAAGAAGCATAAACAGTAGGATAAGGTAGTTCAATTTCATTTTTTTCAATCAAAACTTGAATCAAATATCTAAGCTTAAAGAAACTACCATTAGAGTGGCCATTGCATATATGATAATCATATTGTGCATTTTCATTAAAATTCTATTCACAAAGATGATTAGGATCCAACTCAAGAGGATATGGAAGAGAAATCAGATTACTTTCAATGTGATGCACTAACAACATACAAGGTGCATGTATGGTCATCTAGTAAAACTGTGTTTTGAAGGTTATAGATGGAACTTTGCATGTTGGGATAAAAAATTGAATATAGGATTGGGCTCACTAGGATTGCATTTAAAGGCATATTTGGATTGAAACTTTTTAGTAGATCAAATGGAAATATTATCACCATAATTAAATTTTCCTATAAAAAGTAACTTATTTTCAACCGCTTTAACAATATGACATAAAAGATCGAAAGAATAACAAGATTCAAAAAGAACACATTCTTGCAAAGAAGGTTGTAGTATTTGAATAAATAGATCTTGAAATTTAGATTTAACTAAGACATTGTTCAGTTTAGAAATATTATTCTTATAGCATGAAACATAGTCACTAATATTTTCATTAGATCTTTGCTTCATTTTTCCCATTTGTGCATATGATATTTTAGCTCCCATGTTCATATAAAAGTGATCCAAAAACATATTTTCTAAGGGAGTGAAATACATAACAAATTGCAATTTAAAATCATACAACCTTCACAAATCATAGTCCTATAATCTCCTAGGAAATAAATTGGTCAATAATATTTCATCACAAACATACTCCAATAATGCAACATGAAATGATCTAAGTTGCTCTTGTGGATCCCCATGGTCATCAAAAATAGGAAAATCCGGTGAAGAAAAATTTGAAGTGGATAAGAAGAAACTTTGGGTGAGAGAGAACTATGTAGGAGAAGTGAAGAATCAAGAGATGGAGGAGAAGTAAGAGAAGTATGTTGAAATTGATGAATTTGATCTTGTAAATCATGGTAGAAATACTCTAAGGTGTGGGTGGATAAATAAGAACTATGTTAGATGTGAGAAACAATGGGGTAATGATGTAGGAGCATCATCAAGAGAAAATAAAATGTGAAAAGTATCCTCCTTTCATAGTTCTAGAGGTCAAATTAGGTGTGGTGAAGTCATGGAGGAAGTCCTAGTTGGTTAAGTGGTTCATAATCTAAATTTTTTTATTTTCCCTCCAAGTTGTAATTCAATTTTTAAAAGCATGTAAAAGAGACAAATTGGGATTTTCACGGGGTTTAAAGGAAGTTTCAATGAGTGGAAGAGTCATATAGATGTCTAGGTTTGATTTGATAGTGAAAAGAGTTTTCGAGAATCAAATTGGAAATGAGGCACCACGAAGTAGTTGCACTCCAACAGAATCGTGAAAGCTCTAGTGATAGCAAGGAAAAAATTGATCAGTAATGGAGGAACTTGCTCAACAGAAACAAAGCTTGCATAGAGGAAAGACAGCGGAGTGTCTTGGCATGCTCATAAATGAATGGAAAAGGGGTACATATAGGGTGCTGAGTAACCCTAGTGCATGACACATATGAAACCCTAAACCTAACCCTAAACCTAACCCATGTGAGATGACCCTCCAACATGAGAGGAGGACACATAGGATAACTCACACTAACACCCCCCCTTCATTGAAGTTGGGGTAGTGACTGTGATGAGTCAGACGGAAGAGAAAGACACTCCTAAACAACTAAGAAAGATGTGTCAATGGGGCCCGGCAACTAAAGGCCTAATAAGGTGCCCATATACAAACACAATCTTCCTAGAAGAAGAAGAAGAAAAGAAGGACTAAATAGCCCTAAGAGATGGGCAGCTGCAGAAGACCTCACCCCAAGAAGAGACCGTAAGTGAAGAAACTTCATCTTAGTGAAAGGCTTGGTGAATAAGTCTGTAATCTGATCAGCTGTCTGAATGTACTGAATGTCGATGATACCATCATGAATAAGCTCCCGTATGAAGTGCATATGGATCTCAATGTGCTTCGTCCACTGATGCTGAACTAGATTTCTGCAAATAGAGATAGTGCTCGTGTTATCACAGTAGATAATGGTAGGCTGCCGAAAGTGGATGCCAAACTCTGTCAGAATACCCTGTAGCCAAATAGCTTATGTGGCAGAGTTAACTACTCCTCTATATTCTACCTCTATAGATGATATCGCAATTGCATTTTGCTTCTTGCTAGACCAACTAATAGGACCCGAACCAAGAGAGAAACTGTAGCAAGAAGTAGATTTCTGATGATCTAAGTCACCGGCCCAATCAGAATCTGTGAATCCAATCAAGTCAATATCAACCCCTCCATGATAGTGTATGCCATCAGCATAAGTGCCACGAACATAATGAAGGATCCATTTAGCTACTTTCCAATGCAGCTCATGTGGCTCTTGCATGAATCTGGACATGATCCCAACAACATATGATAAATCCGGTCGAGTGTGAGTCAAGTAAATCAAGCTCCCAACTAACTGTCGGTAAAGAGTACCATCAACCAAGGGAGTAGAGCAATCTGAAACCAACTTAACCCCAGAAAGAAAAGGAGTAGGAGAAGACTTGCAATCGGACATCTGAAAATGAGCTAGAAAATCAAGAGCATACTTAGGTTGCGAAATCAAGATTCCCGAGTCAGATTGTGAAATCTGGATCCCAAGGAAGTAATGAAGCAAACCTAAGTCAGTCATGGAAAACTTGTTGGCTAAGGCGATCTTCATAGAATCAATAATAGAGGAAGAGTTGCCTGTGATCAACAAGTCATCAACATATAGAACAAGAATGAGTATGGAGTCATCTTGCCATAGAATATAAACATTTGGATCAGAGTGACACCTAGTAAACCCTGATGTAAGTAAGAAGGAGTCCATCTTGGCATACCAAGTTCGAGGGGCTTGTTTAAGGCCATAAAGAGACTTCTTTAACTTACAAACGAGGGAGGAATCTTGGACATAACCCGGAGGTTGTTCCATATAGATCTCTTCCTCTAGGTCACCATGAAGGAAGGCACTCTTAACGTCCATTTGATGGACTTTCCATCTGTTTGCTGCGGCAATGGCTAGGGTCAGTCGAATAGAAGTCATCTTCACAACCGGAGCAAAGGTTTCTATATAATCAACCCCAGCTATCTAGGAGAAACCCTTAGCTACTAATCGCGCTTTAAACTTTTTGACGTCTCCATCTACTCCATACTTTGTTCGGAACACCCACTTACACCGAACGATTTTTCTTCCTTTTGGAAGAGTGGTGAGATCCCAAGTATCGTTCTTCATGAGAGAGGAATACTCCTCATCCATGGTAGAATCCCACTCAGGAATACCAGAAGCCTCCCGGAAAGACTGTGGATCAGAAGCAGAGGTTAAAGAAAGAGTGGGGTCCAATGAAATCTGAGCGAGTACGTCTCATATCCGAAGTATCTCCAACTAAATCTCCAGCACTTTGCAAAGTTTTCCTGGCCCAAAGGGGACCAGGAGGATCAGGCTCAGAGTAAGAAGATTCTTCACTTGAGTGAGAAGGGACATAGTCCTCATCATCACTACTGTCAGAATCAGAAGACTCAAAGGTCTGATGGTCGGGAGGATCTAGAAGAGGAGCACGCTCAACAGTATCATCATCTGATGAGTCAGAATCCGAATCAGCGAGCTGAAGAACCTCTATAGGTGGAGAAGTAGAAGTCGAAGAAGACTCATCGAACTTAACACTTCTCTCAATATATAGCTCATGAGAAGTAGGATTCATTAATTGATATCCCTTCACGCCATCAGGATACCCTACAAAGATACAAGGTTTGGATTGTGGTTCCAAGGCCTTGGGTTTCTTCTTGGGAATCCGAGCCATAGCCTTGGATCCGAAGACTCGAAAGTGCTCAACATCAGGCTTGCATCCAAACCAGGCTTCAAAGGGTGTCATCCCTCTTACTGCCTTGTGTGGAACATGGTTCTGAATGTAATTTACACAATTCACTGCTTCGGCCCAATACTGCAGAGGAAGAGACTTTGAGTGAATCATACAAGTGGCCATCTCCTTAAGAGTATGGTTCTTTCTTTCTGTGACTCCATTCTGCGAAGGGCTATAAGCAACTGTATGCTGCAGAGAGATCCCTTCAGAAGTACAGAAATCCATGAACCTATTGTTTACATATTCACCTCCATTGTCAGTTTGAAGAACCTTGATAGACCGTTCTGCCTGTTTCTCAGCAAGAGCCTTAAAGTCCTGAAAATGTTCAAAGACTTCAGACTTAAGCTTAAGGAAATATACCCAAGTATATCGTGAATAGTCATCAATGAAGGTTAGCACATAAAGAGCTCTAGTAAATGAAGGAGAAGGAAATGGACCAGAAACATCGCTGTGAACAAGATCCAAAGGACGAGTGGCTCTCCAGGCTTTTCCTTTGTCAAAGTTCTTTTCAGGATGCTTTCCAAGGGTACAACCCTCACAAAGACCCTTAGAAAACTTGACGCGAGGCAACCTGTTGACCATTTCATTTTTACTCAATTGTTCAAGGTAGCGATAATTTAGATGTCCAAAACGCTCATGCCATAGCTTACTAACCTCATTTGCATGAGTGAGCAAGGCAGTGGGCGTAGAATCAGAAGTAAAGTGGGAGAAGGTGTACAACCATGAACGGTGATCTGCCTTTCCCTCAGCCACTGTAGTGTCATTGTTAAGCTCACGAATAATCACTGAGTTAGGACCAAATTCCACTCACATTCCTTCACCAAGGTGAGTAATTTGGTAAACTGATAGGAGATTGGTAGAGAGATCAGGAACACTCAACACTTGGTTAAATGTTCCCCCATCCATCTCTACCGATCCACTACCGGAAACCGACACTGTCATGTCATTACCCATCATGATTTGGGACATTCCACAAGGTTCGATGTTGGAAAACTCAACATGCGAAGAACCCATGTGGTGCGAGGCACCGGAATCTATAATCCATGTCGATGAAGGAACAACTTTGGCTACAAGGGCCTTTCCTTTCTTCTTATCATTTTTAGCACCTTTTACAGCAGAAGACTCGGCCTTCGGAGCACTTTGTTTTATGGATTCAGGAACACTTATTTTATTTTTCTCAAGTAAATGAGATAAGTGATCAATCTATTTCTTAAAGCAGTGTTGCTCGTCGTGACCAGTCTTCTTGCAATAGGAACACAAATACTTGCTTTTCTGTGCCTTAGGCTCAGAAGTCGAAGTGTTTGTGTCATTTTTAGGTTTGATCTTGGTTTCTTTCTTAGGTTGATCCTTTGTTTCTTTCTTCTTTTCAGTCTTCTTTCCCTTGCTAGTACTTGCTACAAGGGCATGTGACTTGGACTTGAGAGACCCCATTTGAATGAGTTTGTCCTGTTCTCGAATGAGTTGGGATGAAAAATAGTCAAAGGAGGGCATAGTCCAAGTATCGCCCAAAGCAACTTTTGTAGCGTAGAAAGTTGACACGAAGACAGAATATTCGGGACCTAGCTTAGAGAGAATCGACAAGATCAGTTGAGAATCTTTCTTTTCTACTTGACATCCTTTTAACAATAATCTAATGTGGACAAATTTTGAGAAGAAGGCTTGTAGGTTTTCAAAGTCACTAGGATTTAACCCTAGTAGTTCGTTTTCCAACTCATGCGCTCTCATGTCATCTAGTTGTCCAAACATCGCATCCAACATTTTCCACGCAGATGTAGGTGTTTCAGACGCCTCAATGTGGAAGAGCAAGTCAGGAGAAACGGACATGCAAAGAAGACCTAAAGCTTCATCACTACGGTTTAACCACTTAGATTTTTCAGGTTCGTCATCTGGTTCAGTCTCAGTTCCCATGGTGATGCGGAATAACCCTTTACCCCTTAGTTTCATTATTATTTTCGATCTCCATTCGAAAAATTTGAACGGCGTAAGCAAAGGAATTGAAAGTGCATCCATAGTGAGAGAGAGAGAAAGAAATGCAGAAAAGAAACACAACCACCCAAGACAATAACAACCCCCCTGCTTTCGGCACTTTATAGTTTAGTGCGTTGATTACAATCGGGTCCGGCGTGCGGTTTGAAACACTTGGTAACTCATCTTGCAATTAGTGTAATAATGCGCAAGAGAGGAGACCACAATAGTGTTTCGTGGAGCGCAACAAAAGAGGAACACCGTAAACAAGCACAAGCAAAAAATAGAAAGGAGGCGAAAGCCAACCCTGGTGGTGAGAAAAAATGTCTCACGTTGTAAAAGGAAACCCCCTTGCTGCAGACTGTGGCGGATGCGCTCACTAGTCGCAAGCAATAATAAGGGTCAAATACAAGGTTTTGGGAACTCAAGGAGTTCAGATAGTCTTCAGAACGCCGAAAAGGAGCTTGGAAGACAAAGAGGTGCACGAAGTGTCACTGCACACTTGAGCGCACGATTAGTGAAAAAAAACGACAATAACCCTAAATTTTACCATTTGAAAATGTCCAATTTTACTATTTTGAGAGCTATTGGAGTTGTAAATAAACGATAAAATGATTATTTAGATGTCAATTTTTAAATTACTAGATTGTAAAAAGATAAGATCAAATTAATTTATAATTAATAAAAAATTTGATTTAATTAAATTAAATCTAATTAATTACAAAAATGAATTAAGATCTAAAAAAAATTAAATCCTAACTAAGTATTTAAATAAGATCTATTTAATTTAATTTAGATCTTATTAAGAGAAAAAGATTAGTTTTAAAAAAACTTACCACAAGTTTTGAAAAAAATGCTATTATTAAAAGCATACAAATTGAAAAAAAAAAATTCTATTATGAAAAAGCTTATTAAAAGAGCCTTCTTTTTTTGCTTTTTAAAAAAAATTTACGGTTTGAAGAAAAAACAGTTTTTTTTTTTTAAAGAAACTAAAAAGAAATACTTAAAAAAGCTTAAAATTTTTTTTAAAACTTTAAAATGTTAAAAACGTTTTTTTAAAACTTACTAAAATGTTAAAAAGCTTTTAAAACTTTTTAAAAAGCAAGTTTTAAAACTTTGTTTTGTAAAGATTAGAACTGTAAGAAAAAGCAGGGGCTAAATAAAACGTGTTTTTCAAAAAAAAGCAAAGGTAGGTAAAGCTTTTTGCGTAGATTAGTTTTTTTTTTGTTTTTATGCTGTGCGTGGGAAGGCCAAAGGGAGCAGCGGCAGGTCAGGGAGAGGTGAGTGCGGACATGCAAGGGTCCGGCAACAAAAAAAACAGTCCAGCCAAAGAAAAAAAACATGGCAGGGTTTGATTTTGCAGTTTGTTTTTTTGTTTGTTTTTTTTGTTTGAAAAAAGTTTGCAGTGTTGGTCTGGAAAAAAAAAAAAGGCAGAGTTTTGATTGTTGGTCCAGCAAAAAAAAAAGCAGAGTTTGCATGCACAGGGAGTGGGCATGGCAAGGTGCAGGGGACTTACCAAGAGAAGAAACATCGTGGCCACTCAGGACAGTAAAACAAGCCAAAGCAAATACAATAAAAAAACACAGATTTCCAAAAAAAATAATATATTTTAGTAGAAATCTGAATAAAACCGTAAAAGGAACCAACCTCAAGATAACGTTTTCCACTAAATACGACTGTAACCAGTGAAATCCAACGGTGAAAAAAATGCAAACCTGCATACATGCACAAACCCCCAAAAAAAAATGCACTTCCAAAGGAACAACTTGTTAAAGAGATTAGCAAAATAATTCCAAAAATAGTGATAAAAAAATTGCATGCAGAGTAAAATAACGAAACCAAGCAAGAGTAATGCAACAAAAAATAAATCGAGTACACGTTTACCCGATCTCAGCTCTGATACCATGAAAAGAGTTTGCGAGAATCGAATCGGAAACGAGGCACCACGAAGTAGTTGCACTCCAACGGAATCGTGAAAGCTCCAGCGATAGCAAGGAAAAAATTGATCAGTAATGGAGGAACTTGCTCAACAGAAACAAAGCTTGCATAGAGGAAAGACAGCGGAGTGTCTTGGCATGCTCATAAATGAATGGAAAAGGGGTACATATAGGGTGCTGAGTAACCCTAGTGCATGACACATATGAAACCCTAAACCTAACCCTAAACCTAACCCATGTGAGATGACCCTCCAACATGAGAGGAGGACACATAGGATAACTCACACGAACAGATAGGTCCTAAGTGGAATATAAGTCAATAAATGCTTAAAAGTTGTAAAAATATCTCATTATGTTGTGTATGGGCATATGAAGAGTCATGGGATTCCAAGAGTTAGTTAGGGTTATGTATGGAGGAGAAATAATGAGATAAATTTGGGATGGAGAGATGGTTGTATTCATTCCTCAAGGGATAGGAGGATATGAGGAGGAATTTGTAGGAAAATACAGTGGAAGCAATACAACTCTGTTTTTGTTCGGTAGATATATATTTCCTTCCCAAGGTTCATTAATATTTTTTGATATATGTGGTTTAATGATTATTTATAATGATAAAAGAGAGAGTTTATTTGGATTCTAGAGAGGATTATATGAAAGTTTACATGCTGTATACTTTGTTCTAGCATGAATTCTAATGTAAGACTGTATTTGCAAAAGACTATCATCATAGTGAAATTATGATTTTTGCAAGGTTATTTATGATGTGTTAGGATTTTGTTATTTGGGATGAAGTGAATTTGAAGATAATTACATGGTATATGGTGATTTAGGTATCATTGCAATATTTTATGGTTAAACGTTTGTCACTCTCAGTTGAATACTTGAGAAACTTAGAGAGATAAGGACTGTAAATCTACCATTCATAGTTTGATTAGATATAGGATTATTTGTCATTGAATTAGCATGTGGAATGCATAATATTATCTGTAATATTGATTTTGGTGAGTGGTTTAGTAAAAATGATAGGATTTTACTTAAATAAGGGCTCTAATTTTGCAACTTGAAGATAGAGGATTTCATATACCCTGTGCTAACGTGTATGCAGGGTAAGTTATGGGCCTTTGTTTAAGTAACCCTTGTTATTACTTTCCACTATTAGAACAAGACTAAGGAGAATGATGATACAAATGTGGAAGATAAATTTTAAGGTTTGAATAAAAGTATTAAGCATGTTATAGGTCTTTCTATCCTCTTCAGATAACATTGAGTCGTAGTAAGGGTTTGAGGAAATTCCAAGTTTTGAAGCCTTTAAACATTGAGTTTCTATCTAAAAGTTGGTTGTTAGCATGATTACCATTAATTTTAAAAGGTTTTCGAGAATTGTGAACTTTTTAGTGGGTAAGTGTTGAGATTTTTTTTATAATCTATTGTTACATTCTGGTAACAATTCATAAGACCTAATTGGAAAGGTCCACATAGAGAAACTAAGGGTTTCATTTGGAGACTAATTCTAAAACTTTGTAGACCATCAAAACAAAAAAATGGGTATTTAAAAATGTTTGTATTTTATCAAATAATTGAGGAAATCAAAATTTATGCATGAAAAACTCCTAAGGCAAGGATAGTAGGGTTTGAAAACTACTAGAAAGCAAGTGGTGATTGGGAGAAGATTCTTCACTTTTAATACCTAAAATTTATCCTAAACCTTATTGATCCTAAAGGGTGTTCAAAGGTGTTTTGACTTTGTTCAGGGTGTCCACCAATCATTCCATCCATGAACATTTCTCTTAAGACCTTACGAAGACAATTTTGTTGAATAGAGAGATAACTTGAAATGATGATCACTCTAAATCAAGTTAATGGTTGATATAAAATTGATTTGATTTTGTGTGATAGGGTACAAATTTTAAAGGAGTCATTGAAGGCTAAAAGGCCAAAATTTTCTTGTTTTGGGTTAAGAAGCTAATGAAGCTAAACAAAGGAAGGTAAGAGAATATGATGTTTTCTAGTAAATGGTTCATCTTGAAGGGTGATTTGACATTACATGTGGTATGTGAATAGAGTATGGTGAGTGTAGAGGCAGGTTATTGCTAAATGATCATTTTTTACATGTATGAGAAATTCAAGGCTAGGAATCAGTATCCTCTTTACAAAGCATTGTGTATAGTTCTTGTTCAGTATTTCTTAATTTAAATGCATTTAAATGAGTTATGATCTCTGCATCAAGTAAAAAAAGTGAGTGTTGGGTTTGGAAATAGGAATATGGATGGTGGATACCCCGACATTGGTGAGGGGGGGATGAAAGTGGAATAGAGGGGGTTGAAATAGTAGATATCTCTAAGGTGTGAACCATACTAACATGGATCACATTATCATGGGAATGTTGGGATGTTAATAGAGCATTGAGAATATGTGGTACATGAGTGGGATTGGCACACAATTCATAGTGTAAATTAGTGATACCATCAAGTTGTGTCTGATTCACATTAGTGTCTTCATCATAAGAATGTTCACTAGCAAATTCATTATAAGAATGTTCACTAGAAAAATATTCTATGTCATTTAGGGGGATCTGATGGGAATCGAAGAAAGGATTATCATGAATGGTTTCATCCATAATGTTGGAAAAAAATTCAGTCTACAAAAAAAGATCAATATAATATGGAAGACCAAAGTGACCACTACAAGTGATGGGCACAAGAAAGGAAGCACCCAAGACCTATAGCCACTAGAGATAGGGAAGAGATAGATCTGGTAATGGGCATAAAAGGAAAGGGTTCGCCAAATGATTTAACAAAATTAAATATTCTAATAGGATTGAAATCAAATATATATATCTAAAACAATCAAGATCTAACATGTAATGAAAAGTAAGTGTAAGAAATGAGAATGTAAGAGTGGCTTATCTTGTATCTCTCCTTCTAGGGTGATTCTAGGGTAGAGACTAGGTAGAATAGGCTAGATTTGAACTAAGTCAGGATTGTCTAGAGAATAGAGATACGAATGTCTTTTAAACAGAACCACCCAAAGGATAATATGACTACCTCGGACGCTAGTGTATGATCTGGGTGCTATTATCCTGAAAATAGCTCTAGCTATAGTCTTATCAAGATCTAATCTTATCTTCTTCAATTTACTCTTTATCACTCTAGATTCATTTTAGGGTTTCAGTTTTTCACCTATTCTTGCAAAACAAAACCATGTCTACCTATATACGGATCAATAACACATTATCTTTAATAAATAATGCATATGCTTAAGTCAGACTCACCTCAAAATTTCCCCAATCTGATTTTCACGGAACCTACACTACATTTCATACTTAATGTAGTTTTATTAAATGTGTGATAGAATGATGTCACTTGAAGTTATGTTTACATTATGTTATTAATTAATTTAAATTAAATTAAATACAATTTTAGAGTAACTATTGTAACTAGTGATGTAGAAGCAATAAAATATAGTAAGGTCAGGACTTCTGAGGAGTGACATGCGTGCTTGGGTGCTTTATCCTTAAATGTGTGTTAGTTTTTGAAGCCATGAAAGATAAATTAATCAAGTACTGGTGAGGCTGTAATATGTGTAAGACTAGAAAGAGTGCAACAAATAAAGAAAAAATCCAAAAGGATTTAACCACTAGTTTGTTTATTTTGGTATCACGTATACATTAGTATGCTTTAGGACCTATAAATATTCCCAACTGCATAGATTTTACGTCTACATTTTCCACAAATTTAAGTTGTTGAGCGAATACTCGATAGCATAAAGTAGATAGAAGATGTGTACCTTGTAATCCTATAGAGAAGAGTGTTTCTAATATCATGCTGAGTGGAAAAGTGAAGCATGAAGTGAGCACAATGTGAAGCATGGAAAATAGGAGAAGGAGGTAGACCCTAGGGGTGAAGTGTATGTGTGGTAGCATATTGTTTTATTTGCCGATGTGATCTGCTTATTGTTGCATATTAAGGAGGAACATGTAAAAGAAGAGAGAAAAACTAGTCAAAGTTTCATATATGAAAAATTAGAGTAATATGTGTAAAATTATGTAAAAAAAAGTGTGTAAAGGAAAGAGTGCACGTGATGTGTGAGAGAGTAAAAGGATAATAATTTTTCCTATTTGTTTATAGTTTCTAAATTTCAATGCTAATGGTGAGGTTTTTAGGAAATATCATGCCAAGGACGAGTTTTTTGGGTGATTTCATGCCAAGAGCGAGATTTTTGGGAGATCTCATGCCAAAAGTGAGTTTTTTGGGTGACCTTATTATTTTAGTATTAGATTGCACTGAATAAAATTCTGACTAAAACACAGATTTAACACACAAAATCAAATCATTTGGATCAATTTATTATTGTAGAGAGGTTACAATATATAGAAATTTTATCTCCTACAAAGTAGGAGTCAACTCACATCATGAATCCCCCTTATCTCTCCATGATCCACATATCACTCAATTTCTATCCCATATATCTCCCATAATATCTCTACTAGTTCCCTACAATATCTAGTGAGTTGTACTACAACTCAATATGAGATTGTATTAGTTTATTCTAAACTACTATATTATTATTAAATGAGTTATTTTATGTTAATTCATTTTAATAATAATTCTACACAATATAATGCTAACAAATGTGAGCACTAAATCAAATATTCCTAACATTCCCCCTCTTAGTGTGAACATGGGGAAAACATTATCTTGTACTACTACCCAACTCCAATGATGGTTTTACACTGGGATAACCACCAACCTAAAAATACCCATGATGGTTTTATACCCAGTTTACCAACAACCTACAAACAAATGATGGTTTCACATGTGGTTAACCAACAACCATAACAAACAATGGTTTTATAATGTCAACCAACAACCTAGATATAACAGTACTCTTTTGGCTCTGACCACCTTCTTACATCCAGGGGAAAATAAATTAAATTGCTCACACATTAGAATTTTGAATAGGTATGATCCATTTGTTCTTATTTTCACATAGCGGAAATCAAACACTCAACTGAGAAAATGCCACAACTTCATTATGCAGCCCCGTCACTTGCGGATAGCGAGAGGCTGCTGATTGACCTCCTTCCTCCATTGCCTCCGTCCTCCAATCAGGAATTTATTCACTTAGTATAGAAAATCCTTAGAATTATAACCACTACCATCATTTTTGGTTCTTCCTTGATCAGTTCTTCCTCGTTGGATGGTTAT
The DNA here is from genome assembly GCA_019776745.2 of Taxus chinensis. Classification (NCBI taxonomy): domain Eukaryota; kingdom Viridiplantae; phylum Streptophyta; class Pinopsida; order Cupressales; family Taxaceae; genus Taxus; species Taxus chinensis. Next base: position 796,600,328 of record CM034150.1, read on the forward strand.
TTTTCATTAGCTACATTTTCTTCATTTGTTTTGAGTTTTCCTTTGAGGATATCATTAGCTCGAGCCTTACAAAACCAAGATGTGTGCCCTTTTTTTTCAATAAAAACATTCAACTTCATCCTTGTTTTTGTCAATTTTTTACGATTTCTCTTTGATTACATTGCACTTTATTCTTCTGCATCTTCTAATATTGCTCTTTTCCCTTCTGCTAGGAGAGATGAGATCATGTCTTCCAAGGACTGAGATGGCATTTGACTAAGAGTGAAAACAACATTTTTATATTTTGAAGACAAACTACTCAATAAAATAGATTTAGCGTCTTCGTCATCAATTGGTGCTTTAACTTCTGCTAGTTGCCTCATGAGAGATCTGAGATCATTTATATGACTAGACATAGTAGTTCCTTCACTCATTTTTAATTTAAATAAGCGTAATTTTAAGGAAAATTTTGCATTAACCACTTTAGCACCAAATAACTTATTGAAATTTTCCCAAATCTTAGTGGATGACTTTTCCAAATCTACATAGTGTAGTTCGGAATCTAAAAGTGCAAGGCCAATGATGGCTTTGGCCTTATCATCTCTGCTTTTCCATTCAAGTAACTTATTTACATCTGTGGGTTATGTTTCTTTACCACTAACTATTCCCCATAAGTTTTTATTCATTAGTTACATTTGAATTTTAACTTTCCATGTGTGAAAGTTAAAACCAGTAATTTTTTCTAATGGAATATCCATTTCAACAATAGAAGACGTCAGTTACCCTGAAAATGCATCTTTTACAAATTGACTATAGACAATAAAAATATAAGACCTCACTATTATTATTAAGCTTATGGATGAATCAAAGACTTATCATTTAATAAACTTGATACAACAAAAAATAGAGACTTACTTTGTATCAAACACAACTATTATCTCATGAGCTTCAACATAGCTGCCACTCTGATATTGATTTCTTTATTTCTCCATAACCAAAAACTGGATTTTTTCCAATTTTTTGACATATTGTGCCCATAATTTGAATAATCAAACCCTCAAAATTTCACATAATTTGGATTCTAGGTTTTGGAGAAACGTTTGAATGTAGAACTCCATAGAGCACATCCAAGAGCCACCTGCTCTAATACTAAATATTATTTTGGTATTAGATTGCACTAAATAACATTCTAACTAAAACAAAGATTTAACACACAAACTCAATTCATTTGGATCAATTTATTATTGTAGAGAGGTTACAATATATAGAAATTTTTATCTCCTACAAAGGAGGAGTCAACTCACATCATGAATCCCCCTTATCTCTCCATGATCCACATATCACTCAATTTCTATCCCATATATCTCTCATGGTATCTCTACTAGTTCCCTAAAATCTCTAGTGAGTTGTACTACAACGCATGTAAAATAATAAAATACAACTCAATATTAGATTATATTAATTTATTCTAAACTACTATATTTTTATTAAATGATTTATTTTATGTTAGACTCATTTTAATAATAATTCTACACAATATAATGCTAACAAATGTGAGCACTAAAGTAAATATTCCTAACAGACCTCATGCCAAGAGAAGAGTATTGGGGAGAGAGGTCTAGTTTTTCTCTCCATCCATGACGCTTCCCAATAAGCACCATTGTAGATGGTACGTTCCTAAGTCATAACTTGTTATTCATGTTTTTCATGTTGTAACTGATAGAATGCATTCTATAACTGGAGGCAAGTTCCTGATAATAGATAAGTATACTGTAAAACACTTTAGATTGTGCTGAAATGATAAATTGACAAATTTTCACCATGGACATAAATACCTAGGGGTGGACACAAGTGCTCATCGTTATTGTCTTCTAATGGAATATAGTGTCTACTCTATGTCTGTGATCTATGTCTAATTCTGGACTACTCTGTAATTGTGTTCCTGTTCTGTTTTAGTACTATGTTGTGATTTTATGGAGATATGAACTATTGTAGGGGAGATTTGTTCAGTGAATAGATACCCCCTTGTTTGGGATACATGGAATGACTGTAGGAGAATGTAGTCCAAAGAAGAGGACCCGAAAGTGATCTAAAGTGGATACCTACAAGGGGTAGGGAGTTTTCATGGTAGAAACCAAGGAACATGCAAACAATGTGGACTGATAAGTGTGTGTTAGTGAAAATGAGATACCATGTAATAGAAGAAAATGTAACAAGTAACTATGAATATAAGTTGGACCACAAAAAGTGGGTTTCATATATGGGACATCACTAACAATGTAACAAGATAATCAGGTTTGAAGTGGCCAAAAGCATATAATGATCAAGTAAGACGTAGGGCATAGCCCACAAATAGTAGTAAATAATAGCAAAAAAAGGGTGACATACAACCATGGTTGTATTAATCATACAAGGAAAATGTTATACATGAAACACCAATTATTATTTTAGAAAGATAAGTAGTATGTCAAAGGATGTATATAGTAGTGAAAAGTGAGTGATAGTAATGAGAATAATTAAATGATGTAACAGTAGAACCTATGATGCGTAGAGTGTGAGAGTAGCAAAGGTAGATGCGCCCAGAAGCCTTGGTGGGATAAGTGAAGAGCATTGTCAAGCATCATGCATCATGTGAACAAAATTCTGCCATTCAATTCAAGATACCAAGTTACCATGCATGTGTGTATAGAAAAAAATATTTACATACTAAGTATCCAGCTAGCATAGAAAACAAAGTGTAACATGTAAGTATGATGAGCTAAAAAGAATAAATACAATCAAGATGCATAGATATTTGTGAAAAAAGTGATGATGTGTAACATGTGAAGATGATAGGAGCAGCATTTCCCCCTAGAAGATGTGTTTGAGATGAGTTTCATATAAGAATGATCCCTTAACATTCAAGTACGAACCATAGAACAAGAGTTCTTCATCGGGTAATGAAGGTGTTTTAAGTAATTGAGAGTATATGTTAGGAAAGATGTATCATGAAGAACTAAGCATGAAGTGTAGATGATGTGAGGTTCATGGAAGAAGTGTGCCCTCAATAGTGAAGTGTGAACCATAGCACTAGAGTGTTTCATTGGGTAATATGTAAGAAGTATGCAACTAATGATCTGGTAATGCTCAGAAAGATAGTCGTGAAGCACAAAGTGTGAAGTGTATGAGATAAGCTATGAGTAGATGATAGAGACATCGAATAGTGATGGGGGAGGAACATGTGATGCCCCCCAAGTGTGTATATCAAGAGATTTTAGAAAAAAGATGTGATCATTGTGAAGAAGAGTATCCAAAGTATGTATAGTAAACGAGAGGATGTATAAAGTATGTATAAAGTAGGGTGTGTATCATGAACAGAAAGACCCATAAGTAAGTATGATTAGAAAAGTACATATGGAATAATATAGGAACATAGAGATATGTATCAAGATGTGCCCATAGTGTAGATAAGTGAAAGTGTTGCTAGAAATATTGACATGAATTCCAAAGATAAAGTAATGTATAAATGTGTATGTGAATGGATTAGCAAATGATGATTGGGATATGTGATAATGAGGGGGTAGATTTTAATTCCCCCTAAGTTTGTAAGTGATGGATAACTATATGATGATGTGAGAGAGACCATGCCATGATTACAGAGTTTGAAATGTGTCCCATTTATTATATTTATTGAAAAGAAGAATTATGTGCTTATATGGAGGAGGTTGGTTAGGTATCTTAGCTTGCGGCAAGGGAATTAGTGGTTAAGCTTTTAAGGGTCTTTATAACACTATAGATGACTTAATAGGGGGAGGTAATGGAGTATGTACTTTTAAAGGTGGTATGATACTGGGTTGGATAGGTGGATCTTGAATTATTGGAAAAGGAACATTATTAATCATGGCGTGATGCTCATTATATAGAGAGGGATCAGATTTGGGAGCCCATTAAGGTTTAGAAATTGGAGATGACTGTGAAATGAGATCTTTATGCTCAAGATGTTGGATTTTGTTTTCTAAAGTATATAAATTATCATCACAATGTTCAATAATCCCATAGTAATTACAATATGGTCTAATTTCATAAAACATTGACACGATGATGAGGGTGGTAATGATTATTTAAGAAATTAATAATTGATTATCGAGTAGTGTGAATAATATATCATGTTTTCTAGCATTCTGATCAAACTGGAGACATGTTTATTGTGCTAATACCTTCATCTTACTTATATGGGCACATGTAGTAGACATGTTATAAAGATGAGGTGTAGAAGAACTAGCATGGGCCTGAGAAGTATCCTTAAGATTTTGGATTTCAGTTTTCAGGGGTGTAATTGTGGTTTCCATAGTGTGAAATTTATCTTGAAATAAATGGTGCAAATTTTGAATGGACTCAAAGGTGGATTGATTAGTTTTAGTATCATTATTTTTAGGTTTATTGGAGAGATGATCTAAAATGGAACTTACTTATGAAGGTGGCCTATTGTGAGGAAGATACATAGTGTCTATATATTTTTGGAGAACATATTTGTATGGTGGGTGCATTTGAAGTAATTCATACAGGGAGACTTGAGGAACCTTAGGATCCATTTTACAACTAGTGTTTGAGTTTTGAGAGAAAAAGATAGGTAGGATATGAAAAATAAGGATCTATGTGTTCGATCAAGAGCGGGGGTTCACCAAATGATTTAATTTTAAATTGAATTAAATATACTTTCAGAGTAGCTACTATAACTAGTGATGTACAAGTGATAAAATACAACATTACAACAACAATAAACATGCAACAATATGAAGCTTTAAGAAATAGAGAGAGAGAAGGTGAGTTATCTGATTTATGAATGATATGGAAGTGATCTAAGCTGAAAAACTACTAGAATAGACTGGAAAGAGTAACTTAAAGGCTCAATGAAGGTTCTGGGACTCAGAAATGCACAAGACAGAACTATCCATGAGAAGAGATGATAACCTCGATGTTAGTGACTAATCTAGGCACTAGTGTCCACTTAGGTGCTCAGGTTCCAATATTTTTAGGGTTGGAGGAAATTAGTTGTTAATATTCTTTTGTTTCTCTTATTTCATTCCAATGTCATCGGTTGTAGCTGTAACCTAAAAAATAGCTAACTAGTTGCACATGTCCACAAATCACATCAAACCTAATAAATAAGATATAGAATGGGGATTTGGACTTACCCCAGTGGTCATAAAAAGAGTGATCTTACGAATAAGCGTTGCACTACATCTCACACTCCATGTAGCTCTTTGTGTATGCGTGTGTAACAATTCCCTATGTTACTCTTATGAAAGTTGCACTATGATGGCATGATAGATCTAGAATGTTCCAAGTATGAAAATGTGTGAGATGGAATAAAATGAACTTCCCCTCATATGTTTTGTATGCAGAGTGATGTATCCCTTATCCCTTGTATGAGTGTGTTATATGTATTCCTTCGAAATTCTTTTGTGCCTTTGATATAAGCTTAGGTGATAGTAGATAATGCTTAGTGTTTGGCCCCTTATTTAGAATAAGTAACTACAAATATATATATATATATATATATATATATATATATATATATATATATATATATGATTCCATTATTTTAATTTCATAATTGACAACTGAAAGGCTGAACCAAAGTACTAAAAGGTTCCCAAGAATTATAAGAGACCCAAAATAGTAGGAAAAGTATATAAATGGTTAGGAGCACCCATGAAAGCTAGGAGTTCCTAGGTGCTTCTTTCCTAACTCGGTGCTAATGTCCAAGGCCATAAAATATTTAAAAGTCAAGTACCAACGAGGCTGTAAGATGTGTAACACTAGAAAGAGTGTAAGAGATAAAGAAAAATGGCCAAAAAGAGTTGTCAACCACTAGTTTTATTGCTTAGGAATCATGTATACATTAGTATACTTTAGGAATTAGAAATGTACCAAAGTGCATATATTTTTTTTCTACATCTAGTTGCACCAAGATAGTGAGTTAAAACTCTTTTCCCCCCAAAATGAATGTGTGAGATGGAATTAAGAAATTTCCCTTCCTATATAATGAAATATGCAACCCAAATGTAGTCCTTAAATATTTATCTTTTAAAAAGTATTAGATAGGATGTATTTGCCAAATTTACCTACCCCCTAATAATAGTGTGTAATTCATGTATATATATGATTCCATTTTTTAATTTCATCGTTAATAAGTAAAAAGGTTTATCTATAGTGATTAGTAATAATTTACAAAAGATAACAAAAGATGTAGAATTTTGAACATGAGAGAAAAAGGGATAAGGATGGAAGTCTCCAAAGGGGAGAGTAGTGCCTTGGTGCTCCTATCCCTATAACTTGCTAGTGTTCAGAAGGATGGAAAGATAAAATTGAAAATGTTGAGTTGGGTCACATGTTATACGATGTCCAAAAATTAAAGGTGTAGTTCCAGAAAATCCAAGGACAATAGTTTAAGAAGATAAAATAATGTAAATACATAGTAAAATAAGTTTTGTTAATGTCTAGTTTTCTTGCTTAGGAATTACGCATTTACATACATTCTTAGAGGCAAGATGTAAATAGTAAGTGTATGATTTCATGTCTACAATAATGTATGTGAAATGTAGGATGTAAATGAACATATTAGGATACATTATGTGAACCCTAAGAAAGATTTGAAAGGAAAATATATAAATTCTAAATAAAATATAAAAACCATATGATAAATTTTGTAAATTTTGTAAAACCATGGGGTAAATTGTGTATAGTATAAGGAATATTGTGTAAAATCTTATGTACATTTTGTAAACCCTATGAAAAGTTGTGTAAACCCTAGGGGAAATTAGGTAAACCATAGGGAATGTTGTGTAAACCCTGGGGATTTCTTGGGGCATGTGTATAATGTTTTAGGGTTTTTTCATGCCATATGGAAACATAGTGGTTACCATCTCATTAACTAGGTCCATATTACTCAGGAGTTAGTAAGACATTTTGTTCCCTCTTCATATTCTAATATGGATGATATAGTATACAATTATGATTAAGATGTAGATCCTATATTTTTAGAAAGATCACCCTGATTTTCCCATACACCTAGGTATCCTCCTATTGAATCTATAGTACAAATCACTACCCTAGAATATTTCATGGAATTTATATCTCTCACTTCCACTACCCAAAGAGGCTATTAAATTTAGTGATGATGAAAGTGTTTCTAGCTTACATGTAGATGAAGTTCCTTGCATTTATACATTCATTAATGATGTTTCTTATGAATCTAATGGTGATATAGAATAAATTCCTGTAGTAAATGTCATAGTGATGAAATAAATGATGATTAATCTCTCCTTCTTATACATGATATCAATAAACAAAATTGTATCTCTACCAATTCTCTTGAATAAAAAAAATCAACAGATGAAACAATTTATTTTTCTCTTAGAAAAAATGAACATGTCAATTCTCCTTTAGCGGCATGTGATGGGAAAATGCATAAAGATAGGTGACCAAAATGCGGCCCAAAATCCTCTTTTTGGTCATATTTACGATAATGCACTTGCATTATGGCTCGTTCAAGTTATAACACAATAGGGAAAAATCAAGCCTACGTTATAACACGATGGCGTTATCGTTATGATTTACCAATCCATAACATGCTCGCATTATAATACGCTCATGTTAGAACGTGCTCACATTATAACGTGAGTGCATTTTGAATTACATAAAACATAATCAAAACTCGAGAGCAGAAATCATTCCAAACAACAACCAAAATATCTACAATAGGAAAACATTAGTGTGGAAAAGTGCAAACATGTTTTGTGGCATCAAAATACTTTGGCACCTAAAATCAACTATGGTTGAAAGTTTAAAAGGCTAGTTCTTGTTGATTTTAGGTTAATTTTCATTATTAATCTTATGTTTTTTGCATTGTTATTGATTTTTTGTAATTTTCATTTTCAAAGGTTTTAATAGCTTCAATTCAAACCCCTCATTCACCTGTAGATCAAGATGAAGAAGAAAACATTCTAGAAAACCCCTCTTCAATAGTAATACATCCTCCAAACACCCATCAATAAATATTAGGGGAGATTAAAAATAGCAAATTTCAAATTGAGGGTTTAATAGAAACCCTAATGCAATGTTGTCGTGAAAATGTTCGACAGGGAAATTGGAAGTTTCCAGGGACGACAACTATACCCCTATGCAAAAATTTTCATGTTTTATCATTCCTAGGAACCCTGGGTCAAATATGATAGTCTAGACACCACCTATTTGATGTCAAATCGGTCCCTTAGGTGATTTAGATAATTCAATTTAATCCCCTAGATTATTGTAGGAAGTTCTAAAAAGCTGCCATCTTCTAGCAGTATTGGGAAGGGCTATCGCTGACCTTCCCAGGACTGGATTAACCCCCCTGAAGCATAATAGAAGGGTAAAATTAAACATGGAGGTGAATTAAAGACCTTAGAACATCATGGAAATGATTTTTGAAGGGTTTGGGGAAGTTTTAAAATACTTGGAATAATTGCATTAAAAACAGGGTTCATAAGCCTAGGCAATACACAGGCCTAAAACAACTGCTTGGATTCAAAAGAAGATTATGGGAGCTCTAGATGGAGTTAGAAGTAAAATAAAACATCACCATAAATAGGACTTTAAGACCTGCATTATGGTGAAATCATATTTTTCGCAACACCTTGTAGCATAGGGTTTGTAGGCATTGTTTCTCAAGTATAGGTGGAGTAAGAAATAACAAATCCGTTATTTCAGGGATCATATGGAATAATAAAGACATTATAACCCTAAAATTATATTAAAAATTCTATTTCTATTTAGTATCCTATAAAATTTCACCAAAAAATTCCACCGGGAGCTCAAGTTATCATCGTTCTAAGTTACTCTCTTGAAGATAGTTCGGGAGTTAGTCAATTTTTGAGAGGACACGTGTCAGCACTAGGATCCTGGAGGGATTTTAAGTCCCCAATGTCCTTTGAGGTTAGATACATGAACCTTGTAAAAATTTACCCAACCCCCATGTGACCTCTGGGACCCTTGTGTGACCTTCAGACTTGACAATTCAGCCCCCAAGTGTATTTTTAGAGCTCAAATTTCTTGTCGTCAGCTCGAGGATGTGTCATCCTTTTTATCACCATGGAATTTGATGTCCCTCACATCCCTAAGGTCAGGGAAAACATACATGGAAAAATGTTCCCAGCTCCTATGGGGAGCCCTTTGGTCATCCAGGTGACCAATTTTCATCTCCCCATTCTTTAAAGTTGTGTTTTTTCACCTCCATTCCCTACCGTCCAATCGCCACCACGTGTAAGCTCAGGGACCACCATGGAATTTTATGTCCCTCATTTCCTTGAGGTTAGGGATATAAATACATGAAAAATGTGTCCATCTCTCTCTCTCCATGATTTCAAAAATTTAAATATTCACCTGCTTCCCTGCTTCTAAATACTTCCACTCTCGTGCAAAAACATATCTCCATTTTTCCTCTGCAACCTTCTCACCATCATTCCACCATTGCTAAACCTCAAACCATACCTACCATAGAGGTACTTCCCTTAAATCCATGAAATCATGCAGTTCCCAGAAGGAAAGGCACATAATAAAGAAGTAGAAAACAGAGAAAACATCATGGCCATGAAATGAGAAGTTAAAGAAATATCTCAAATGGATGCATGAAACAACTCATTCATCTACTCAATACCATCAAAAATACACATTTAAACTCTCCTCTCATGTAACAGAACATCCATAATGAAGAAATCCCACTTCTCGCTCAACGAAGAAAAATCCAATTTCCCGTCAAACCGTTAGGCGAAACGAAGTAGAATTTCATGTGAAGTACCAGAAGAAAAAAAACCACATAAAAATATAATTTTTTTTACAAATGTAGGAGAAAAATAGACCTATAATTTTGAGGTTCATTAATGGCTTCCGCATCCAAAAGCACTACCAAGTTTGAAAATTTAAAATTTAAAATCTCCTAGAGTTCTAAGCAAGTAGAGCCAAAATTTCAGAGGGGCGATGTTGGGAAAAACCCCATACAAGAAAACTTAGTTGCACATAAATCCAACATTCAGAAGCTCACTTTCTACAAATAGTAGGCCTTACACATAAGGGATTTCTTTTTTGTGAAAGTCATCAATAAAACACTTGTGAAGGAGATAGTGACATTAAAGATGCACTACAACTGAGAACTCACTAGACAGGACATTCTTGGCACTTACTAAAAATACTAAGTGGTCCCATGAGAACCTACTAAAAATAGAAATTTGCTTCGGAAGGAAAGAGGAGTGCAGGGAGAAAGTTAAATCAAGGTCACAACACTCAGTGGAGGTTCCAAGGAGTTACTTTTCCATACGTACTAAAAATAGTAAGTTGCTTTTTCTAAGGGAAACATGAAGAAGAAGTGGATAGGACAGAAGTTGGCACAACCCTTCTCTTGCAAGTATGATATAGAAGACAATGATGTCCTGTACATGGATCTGATTGATCTTAGAACTTGCATGACAACCAATGACTGAAAAAAGATTGAAGATCAAATATTCACAAGTGGCTTGTTCGCTACTACGAGACATCCAGTGTCTATCCAAAGTCATGAGTTGGTCCTAGCCTGCTCCCACCACTATGAGCCCAAAACACAAACCATTTGAGCTGACAATGGTACAACAATGACAGTCATCAACCCTATAACCATGGCACTTTCTCTGTACATACCAAAATCTCCTAGCATGTTTGTCATCTCAAAGGATAGGACCTTGCATGATTGGGATATGATGGATGCATACGTGTAAGGGGTTGCACTCAGGTCATAGTTAAAAAAAGGGATAAAACCCTCAATGATGCGTAAGAATCTTCCAACATGTGAGTTTCGAGAAGGTTATTCTAATATCATCACTCTCCTTAATAGAGTAATGGGTGAAGCAAGCACAAGATACTTCCAAGACTGGATGGGTCTTTTTATCTTGATTTTGACAAAATTAAAACAAAGAATTGACTGGGAGAAAATCATCAGTGACAACCTCCACCTACAATGGCTCCAATTACCCATGAAAAATAATTTCCACATGACTTCTTACTTGGTATGCCTCCTCACTAGCTCAAGATCATTCAAAGCATTGGCTCTCATGTAAAACATTTCCACAAAGGTGCTTGCATTCGAGAAAATTCCATAGTTGGTAATGAAGGAGAGAAACAAGCATTTTTCTCATGTGAATGATGCATTCACCATGTATGTGGTCCAAATATTAGAAGGGGATATTGAAGTTAGAATGTCACCACAAGTGGCATTCCTGATCAAGGAATACGTCTCATACTTTATACAATTTTTCAACCTTCTCCTACCTATGAGTCATTGAATTTGACCAAGCTTCAGTGAGACTGCCTAAGTACATTAGTGACCATATTGTATTGTTCAAGATCTATAGGAAGATCAATCAAGTGAATAAAAAGCTCAGATGAAGGAGAAAGAAGTTGATTTCATTCCTGGTATCTGTAGGGGTGTTCACGTGTAAAATCTCAAATGACGCATCTCACCTAGAGGTAACTTTCACACATCTGACTTTGCATTCCTATGTCGTCAAGCCTAAATTTGACATCTGAGAAGATCCTAAATTGTTCTATGTCCCATAATTCCAACATGAGCCACAATTCAAGGACTACTGGTCTAACTATATTGATGATTTATAAGTACATGATCACATGAGGATGAAAATTAGTGAGATGAAGAAATTCAAGTTATCTTAGTATGAAGACATCTTATATGATGATGGGACAAATATGTATGATCCTGAGTATGTAGTAGTCAAGATGTCTCCAATGCCCCAAAAAAACTAGCATGTTCGTGAATTAGGAGATATATTGGAGTAGAATGAAAAGGTGGTGAGGAAAATGAGGAAATGGTTTCAAAAGAAGAGGACTATGGTCATCTAGTCATGAGGAATTTCTCCAAGCCATAAGTAAACCTCACATCATTCATCTTCAAAAGTGGTGGAGGTAACTTCTAGCTCTAAACACTCTAGAGCATGTTTGAAAAGGAAGGAAATGTAATTGAAAACTTCTTCCCACAAGAAGGCACTAAATAAATCCAGAGTATAAGGAGGCTCATTTTTATCACTACTAGAAAAATATTTGATTACATAAATGTAGGAAGAACACCCCATGACAAAGGCACAAGTGGATGAAGAACATATGGTTCATGATTCATTCTTCGAGCTACCACAGGAGGTCTCACCTCTTTTTGACACCAACACCCATCTCATTCAGGACTTACCTCCTCCTTTAGAACAAGGAATGACTAGTGCACCCATCGTTGAGCCTAAATCTAGAGAAATGTTTCCATGGATGCGGGAAATGATTATCCTTAACACTCATACTATGAAACAAGTAGCAACCCCTGATCTATTAGCAATTGTATCATTAACTAAAGAAACAAGGTCAAGAAAGATTACACATATAGCCTCACGATTCTACAGTGGGGAGATAGGTAATCAGTACATCGAAGTATCTCATCCAAACGTAATCAAGCCGATGATTTAGATGAAACCAATTGATAATGAGATGAGCACAATCTAATTGGGAACAACTACTCATGAGGGAGATTTGAACATATATCAACAATCTTCTGCTTGCACGGTGACAAGGAATAAAGAAAATAAAGAAAAGATTGAGGTACTAGAGAAACAAGTACAAACTCTTTCATCTTATGTGTAAAACCTAGTTGAACCAAGAACTACAACACTTCTTATTGATAAATTGGTCCCTGTTAGTAGCTTTGATCCAGAATCAATCAGAAGAACACATGAGCTCATGATGCAGGGGTGATAAAACATTGAATGGATCAACTTAATCTCTGAAAAAGGAAGTCATCACTCCAAGAGGTAGTCAATCTCTTTGTGTACATGCGCGTAACAACCAACAAAATGTGAGCACTCAAAGAGGATGTGGAGAAAGAAAGATATTACTAAGAACCTCTGGGACCAGTAGTGAGTGAGATGAGAAACACCCATCATTAGGAGTTGATTGACAAGAAGGTTTTTAAAAATCCCTCAAAAGACTTGTCACATGTATAAGTAATGGCCTTGGTAATCAGGTTTAAAGCAATAAATCAGGCCATCACAGAGCTGGAAGAAAAAGAGGAACAAACATACAAGCTGTAAGATAGTATAAATAAGAAAGTTTAGAAAATTGGAGTGCCTGCAATGGGTGAAGATACATATATTGATGATTTGATCAACCCTTTTGAATAATATGTCCAAAAATATTTGGGCAACCCATTTTCCTTCACTAAGGATACTCTCTACTTCCTCTCAGAGATCCGAGCCTCCATTGCACTTATCGCAAAAAAGCATTCAACATGGTTCGGGAAGTGCAAGGACATAAATAGTGTGACTGATGGATGGACTGAAACCTTGAGAAGCATTCACATCCCTTATGCTGACAAGGTGGAACCTACAACTTCTCATTTTAGCAAAGATATTGCAGGAACATAGGCCTTCTTAGGAGTGCAAAGTGGAAGCCAGTCAGGGAGTGAGAACAAATATACTGCAGCAGCTCATCCTTCTACATGATTCTTCTTATTTCTTATTCTTCCTCTTCTTTTTCTCTCTTCTCTTCTCACACAACGCTGTCTCTCTTAAATATTATATTTTTGTGTTGTGGTTTACACTTTTTAGTATAATTTTAAGTGACTTTATAAATGTAATGTAAACTTTAAGTCACGTTGTTTTATAGAAGGGACATAAATATTTAAGTGGAATATGAATAGTCTAAAGTGACATTAAAGTATTTGAAAATTCAGTGGGAAGATGATGAGTTTCCTCTTCTTCTATTAATTGTAACGAGCTTCTCATTTGAGTTTCTTCTAAAATCTTCTCAAAAAATCTTATTCTTCTTGGAGAAAATTTGAAATTCTTAGATGTTGGAGCTGTTTTTTGTGAATTCATGAGAGAGATATCCTTGTGAAGAGAGCAAGAGATAAAAAATTTCTTCCATTTTCCCCTACTCAAAATATGTCTTCTATTTCTATGTTATGTACAATTTCTGGCTAATATTCAATAAAGGAAGAAGGAATTTTATCCTTTTTTATTGAGTGTAGTGGTACTTTGTGCTCATTAAATGATATTTAGTCTTGTAGTTATTATGCAAATATTTTTTCTTCTAAATCCAAGTGCATGTAATGAAAATTCTGGCTGGTGTATGCAAGTCTCTAATTTTCTACTTGCAGCATTAGTTTCTCTTTTCTAACTTTCTCACTCCCTTTCCTGCTTTCCTATAAAATTCCTCTCTTACACATATATGCATGCTCTTGTCGTAGGGTCAGTGGAGTGCCCCTATTGGATCCCTAACCAAAAGGCCACCATGATAAAACTCACATTTTACTCGTGCATGCATGTATGGAATTTACACCAGTTAAGTAGAGGGATTTAGACTCCCAGAGTGTTGGCAAGATAACCACTAATTTGTCCCCGAAAAATTTTCTCAGCCACATGTGATAAATCCACATCGCTAAAACCTTGATACATCATTAGAATCATTATTATCTTATATCAATAATGTGGTTGGTCAAATAAACACATGGAAGAGTTTTAAAACAAACTCGTGTAATTTTTATGCAGATAAGTTGTCTTATGATTCAAAGAAGAAGAAAAAATCACCAAAGACAATTTATGTGTATTGTTTATTGATCCTAAAACTAATGCACTATTACTATTGAGTTACAAAATATTCCCCATCTACTGGTGTAATCATGAGGGGGTAAAAACTAATTTTTAGGATAGGTGGTGGATGGTTTTTGACCAACCACCTTGTAAACCTTTTAAGGTGCCACAATATTTCTTGAAGAAACTGTAATGTGAGTTCATTCTCAATGAAATACCAAACTATTTTGACATTCAAGAGTTTTAAGGCATAAAAAAAGGCTCTACATAGGATAGAGTGGGGGCACCATGTTTGTAAAACCAAACATTTATACCCATTTCTCACCCATCTATTCATCACATTTCAATCCATTATATTTGTAGGGGACAATGGAGGTTAAGAATCTTGATTCTATCATGTCATTGATACATTCATTACTTCAGAATGTGACTCGTCTAGATCCTAGGGTGATGAGGTTGGTCCTTCTATCCATTAGACATCATATAACATACAGTTTCATGCTTGTGGGAGTATATGCACTAATGTGGTTGATGAGGAAAATCCACATCCTCGTGAGGAAACTCCATAAGCTGAGCAATGTGTTTTATTAGAGGAGGCACATTACAATTCTATGTTGGAAAATATCATCATCATAGATGTTTTATTGGATTCAACCTTTGGTATTGACCAACATGTAATTTTACATGAAGTTAGTTGTAATTTAATAGATATATTTCATACAAAATTTTATAATTAACAATGTTAATCAATTTTGAATGAAAATCAATGAGTCATGTGTATTTTTAATAAAATTATAGGGTCAAACTATACATCCAGTGTCACATTTCCCTTCTCCACACTTGTTTGTGGGAATAGTAACTCCTCAGATATAAATTGGTAATAAATTATTAATATTGTGTTAATTTTTTTTCCATTAAAGATGTTATCCTATAATTACAATTTGATGTTGAATAGGTGAATGTTGGTATGAGTTCACATGTTGGTTAGTTTACAAATGTGAGTTTTATTAATTTTATTCATCATATACATGAGGAGAATGAACTATAGTTAACGTAGTTAGATAATGTCATGTAACTTGTATACGTGTTATCTTTTTTCTTTTTAAGTTGATTATTTCATTATAGTATCTTGTCGAGATTCGATGATCATTAGATATTGGAGTTACTATAGGCATAACTTCTTCGATGCCTCTTACACAAGTATGCGTTAGTAAAGTAATTTTCATAATGAATTGATTGGATTAAATAACATCATATATTATAGCTAAATGAAATTCACATGTATTCTAATTTTTGTCACCATGGTTTCCATAAGAGGATTTGATAACCCTAGTTTTTGTTCCTCATACTGATGTTATTGATGATCTTGAAAGGCAAAGAATGATTTCGAGTGATCATCAAATTACATTGACTAGTGTTATTTTATATGTCATTAATTGTATACTAATGTGTATGTTGCTTATTTGTATTAATGGATGGAGATAAAAGCATACTTTGAGCGTAGGAGGTCTGACCAGTAGAAGGGACACTCCAGTGATGTGTCTGCCTCATCTTCCCGGAAGCCAAAGAGAACTAAATTATTTGATGATATCCCATAGTTTATATGTGTATGGATTTTATTGTTTGTCTTTGTGGAATGTTGGTGTAGATTTATATGTTTTCGATATATTTCATTGTATGCTTGTATGGCTTTGTTAAGACATTGATTTTGTTCAATTTTCTATGCTATCAAGGATTTTTGAATCAATATAATGTATGACATAAAAATATATTTTTTAAAAACTTGTATAGTGGATAAAACATGCTTTATACATGTATCTAAGTGGATTAATATGATTTCATATGTATGTTATGTTAATATGTATTATTAGCGTTACTTTATTTTATGTTTTAAACATGGGAATTAATATACATATGTAACTAACATGCATTTTAGCCACTATTATAATCATTCAATTCCATCAATTATAAACAATATAATGTCAATGTCAATGTGATCCACTTCATGGAATATCAATAACTCAAATGAAACATATTTAACAAGACAACACAATATTACATTAATTCTAATAATTAAAATGTAACGAGAGAGAGAGAGAGAGAGGGAATGCAAGAGGGATAGACATAGAAATAGAGAGTGTGTGTGAGAGAAAGAGAGAGAGAGAGAGATAGAGAAAGATAAAGTGAGAGTGTGAGAGAAAGAGAGAGTGAGAGTGAGAGTGAGAGTGAGAGTGAGTGTGTGAGAGAGAAAAAGAGATACAAATAAATTACATGAGAGAGAGAGAGAGAGATAGTAAAAAATAGAGACAAAGATAGAGCAAAAGAGAAAGAGAGATAAAAAGTGAGAGATAAAGAAAGAGTTGTTGTGTGAGAGGAAAAGAGAGTGAGAGTGAGAGAAAGAGAGAATGTGAGAGAGAGATATATATAAATAAAAAATGAGATAGATAGAGAGAGAGTGAGAGAGAGAAAGAGAGTGAGAGAAATAAAGAGTGACAAAGAGAGTGAGAGACCATGTGAGAGTAAGAATGACTGAGAGAGAGAGAGAGAGAGATAACGAGAAAGAAATAGTTAGAGAGAATGAGAGAAAGTGAGAACGAGCTAGAGAGAATGAGAAAAAGAGAGAAAAAGAAAGTAAGAGAGTGTGTGTGTGTGTGAGAGAGAGAAAGAGAGACAGAGAGTGACAATTAATACTAACACTTTGATTACATTCCCATCAGTAAAAATATCTTGTACCATAGACATATCTCTCTTCTCTATCCCTCCATGGTGAATTGAAAATCCATAAGGAAAAAAGGTCTATAACTTTTATCGAAATAGAGAAACAATTTCAACTTGTCAACCACCCTGGATGACAAACATACTCATAATTTGGAAATTTTTCTTGCTAATCTAACCAACCAAAATTTGGCTATAACCATTAAGAATATGGAAACGTCATCAAAATTTTAAAATGTTGTAGATAAACCAAGTAACCATATCATTTCTTGGGTATTATAAATTTTCCTAACTTCATGGAAATAATGTGTTCCAACACCGTTCCTCTATTGACATGTAGAATATGAATCTGACCAATAATCAATAGTATCGAAAGTTGAGTGTAACTTCTATCCCCATACTTTCGGGTAATGATACCCCATTTTTAGGATTGGTTACAATTATTTGTGTTTCCTCTATCTGTGGAACCATGTGGACTCATATTGAGAGCAAACTATTAAAGTTAGGTTAACATGAAAAAATTAGTCTTACCAACACCTTTGGGTGAGAAAAAAATAAAATTATCAATGAAACATAATTAAGTTTCATATATCATTCTATACACTCTAATTAGTTGCTTCATTCCTCATAATACATTTGATTCTCATTATGACTTTTGTAATAATTAGAGAGAGAGAGAGAGAGAGAGAGAGAGAGAGAGAGAGAGAGAGAGAGAGAGAGAATGAGGAGAGTGAGAGAGAAATAGAGAAAGATAGAAAGAGAGAATGAGAATGAGAAAGAAAGAGAAAGAGAGAGATAATGGGAAGGAGAAACAAAGAGAGATAGAAAGAGAAAGAGAAAAAATCGAGAAAGAGAGTTCTTTTTCACATTCTTTTTAAGAATAAATTCTCATTTCACCACCTATATCATATGAAATATATTTTTTTAACATTATTTTTATGTCTTACATATTCTAATTTCACCGAAAGCATCTAATTTCCCACCATAATGTGTGGGAACCATCATTTCAATTCCACGAGATGCCTATATTGTATTAGTTTTTTAAAACACTTTTTTTTATCTCCGACACTGATGCTAATTGAAGGATTTTTCCATGTTTCATTCGATGTCACTACGAACAAATGGGAGAAATATTGGAGAAACCAAGATATTATTTTGTAGTCAGACCATATATGTATCTATAGGTTCAAACGATACATTCCCAAGCTCCATGAATCTCTAGTTATCACTCGTCAAATTTTGACAAGTTTTTGCTCTCAAGGTGCTTAAGACACATTGGTAGACCGGTGTAGCCTAGAAGGACTAAGATTTTTTGGTAGAAGAACTAGATTTTTTATAACATCTATCATCCTAATTAGATGTGTGAGAACCTTCGGTTTGGTGCCACAAGGTTTCCACTATAAAATATCACCCTGGATGTCATCAAACTTACTCTAATTAAAGGCTTTTGCCACATTTCATTTGCTTCCACTGCTAACAAATGGACAAGAGATGGGAGAAAATGAGATAGGATTATTTAGGTGAACCATATGTTCATCCATAGAATCAAACGAGGCATCTCCAATTTCCATATCTTGCTAGTTATCACCCATTAGAGTTTGACATGTTTTCACTCTCAAGGTGCTTAAGAGACATTGACGGACCAATATAGACTGGAAGGAAAGGGATGGTTTGGAAGTGGTATGACGTAACCAATAGTGTCTAACAACACACTTGGACATGTGGGAACCATTGGTTTGGTTTCATAATGTGTCCATTGAAAAATATGGCCATGGATGCCCTCACACTGATTGTAATTGAAGGATTTTCCAATGTTTCATTTGTTGCCATAGAAAAAATGAGCGAGAGATGGGAGAAACTAAGATCTAATTTTTTATGTGGACCATACAGTCATCCATAGGTTTAGACAACATATTCACAAGTGTCATTGCTTGTTAGTTATCACCCATAAAAGTATGATTTTTTTCTCTCAAGGTGCATAAGAGACATTGATGAACCGATGTAGTCTAGAAGGAAAAAAATGGTTTGGTTGTGGAAAGACACAATTGATAGTATATAAAATCCCACTTAGATATGTGGGAACCGTGAGTTATGTGCCAAAAGGTGTCCATTTCAAAATATCACTCTAGATGTCCTCACATTGATGTTAATTGAAGGATTTTCTTAGTTTTATTCATTGTCACTACGAATAAATAACCAAGATATGGAAGAAAATGAGATAGAATTTTTTAGGTAGATCACATGCACATCCGTAGGTTCAAACGAAACATTCCCAAGTGTCACGACTTACAATTTATCACGCATTAAATTTTGAAAAGTGTTTGCTCTTAGGGCGGTTAAGATACATTGATGGATTGGTGTAGCATGGAAGCTACAAGATAGTTTGGAAGTAGAACACCACCACCGGGTAGCATCTAACAACCCAAAAAGACATGTGGGAACCATCAGTTTGATGCCACAATATTCCTATATTGTATTAACTTGTTTCAAACAATTTTTAATCTCCGACACCGATGCCAATTGAAGGATTTTTCCATGTTTCATTTTCTGCCACCACAAAAAAAAAATGAGAGATATGGGAGAAACTAAGATAGGATTTTATAGGAAGACCATATATGCATCCATAGGTTTAGAAAGAATAAAAACAAGTTCCAAAAATTTATAGTTATTACCTGTCAAAGTTTGACAAGTTTTTTTTGTTAGGGTGCTTAAGAGACATTGACAGACTAATGTAGCTCAAAAGGTCTGAGATGGGTTAGTAGCATAACAACACCACTGATAAAAGATAACAGCCCACCTGGACATGTGGGAACTATTATTTTAGTGCCACGAGGTTCCCATTGCAAAATATTTCCCTAAGAGAAAATAAATTCTCTAAGGTGCATTGAGAGCAAAAACTTGTCAAACTTTTATGGGTGATAACTAGCAAGGCATGACACTTGGGAATGTACCATTTGAACCTAAAAATGCACATATAGTCTTCCTATAGATTATTATCTCATTTTATCCCATCTCTTACCCATTTTTTCACGGTGGAAGCAAATGAAACGTGGCAAAAATCTTTCAATTAACATCAGTATACGAGAAATCCAGGGTGATATTTTTCAATGAACACTTCATGGCACTGAACCGATGGTTCCCACATGTTCCGAGTGGCTTGTTAGACACTACCAATGGTGTTACTTTGTCAAACCATCTTGATACTTCTATGCTACACCGGTCCATCAATGTCTCTTAAGCGCCCTAAGAGCAAAAACTTGTTGAACTTTGACGGGTGATAACTAGCAATACTTTAAACTTGGGAATGTCCCATCTGAATCTATCGATGAAAATATGGTATTCCTAAAAACTCCCATATCATTTTATCCCATATCTCACCTATTTTTTCATGGTGGAAGAAAATGAAATGTGGAAAAAGTCTTCAATTAGCATCAAATTTAGTGATAAATATTGTTTTAAAAAAATCAATACAATAATAGGCACCTAGTGGCACCAAATCGATGGTTACCACATGTTTGAGTGGGTTTTTAGATGTTATCGATGATTTTTTTTTGCTGCCAAATCATCCTGGTCTATCAATGTCTCTTAAGCACCCTAAGAGTAAAAACATGTCAAAATTTGACTGATGATAACTAGTAATTCATGGCACTTGGGAATGTCCCGTCTGAACCTACAGATGCACATATGGTCTGCCTACAAAATTATATCTTGGTTTCTCCCATATCTCACCCATTTGTTCATGGTGGTAGCAAATGAAATGTGGAAAAATACTTCAATTAGCATCAATGTTACAGATTAAAAAAAATGATTTAAAAAAATTAATAGAATATAGGTACCTCATGGCACCAATTTGATGGTTCCCACATGTTTGTGTGGTGTGTTAGATGTTATTGATGGTTTAATTTCACTACCAAACCATCTCAGTCCTTTTGGGCTACAAAAATCCTTCAGTGTCTCTTAAGTGCACCTTGAGAGCAAACATTTGTCAAACTTTGACAGCTAATAACTAGAAATTTATGGTACTTGGAAATATCCTATCTGATCTTAAAGATGCACATATTCCCTACCTACAAAATCCAATCTCATTTTCTACCATATCTTTCCCATTTTTTTCACGGTGATAGTAAATGAAACGTGGTAAAATCCTTTAATTAGTATCAGTGTTAGAGATAAAAACTGGTTTTAAATTTTTTGTACAATATAAGAACCTCATGGTAATGAAATGATGGTTCCAATACATCTGGGTGGGATGTTGGACACTGTCAGTGGTTTTGTTGCACTACCAAACCATCCTAGTCCTTCTAGGCTACATCGGTCTATCAATGTCTCTTAAGCGCCCTAAGAGGAAAAAAATGTCAAAATTTGACGTGTCATAACTAGCAATCCATGGAAATTGGGAAATTTTCATTTGAACTGACAGATGCACATATGGTCTGCCTACAAAATCCTTTCTCATTTTTTCCCATCTCTCACCTATTTTTTCGTGGTGGTAGCAAATGAAATGTGGCAAAATCCTTAAATTAGAGTTAGTGTGAGGGCATCTAGGGTGATATTCTGCAATGATTTACTTGTGGTACCAAACCAATAGTTCCCACATGTCCGGGTGGGTTGTTGGATGATCTTGGTGAAATTATAATATATAAGAGGTAAAAATAATGTTAAAAAAGAGACTTCATATGATATAGGTGGTGAAATGAGAATGTGTTCTTGTTAAAAAGAATATGAAAAAGAATTATTTTTCTCTATCTCTTGATTTGTCTCTATCTGTCTCTCTTTCCCTCTCTCTCTCTCTCTCTCTCTCTCTCTCTCTCTCTCTCTCTCTCTCTCTCTCTCTCTCTCGTGTGAGATTCAATATTGCCAATAGGCTTTGAAGGTTCAAGAGAGATGAAAAGGACTGTATTTTGATGACTTATTATTTAGGGGATTTCTTGTTTCTCCTTATATGTCTTTTATTCTTCAGTCAATTTGGAAGTCATGGGAAATAGTGAAGCACTTTATGGTTGGGCATCATATCTTCTTTTCCTTTGACACTAGATGCCAAGAATAAAATTGATTTCTTAAAAGATGAAATATAATCACAAGATCCTTTCCTTGACAAGAGGCGGCTCTGACGTCCTTTCGATTGAGACATGGCTTAAAATAATTCATGACTTATAAAAATTTGGGAAGTGGATGGAATGGATAGACCTTAAATATTTCTATAATATTCCTCAATATTTTGTATACATTGCTCAAAAATGCTGATGCGGGAGTATCTCTCCTCAACATATAATTATCCCCTACTTTATTAGATCTTGAGTAGTTTTCAATAGTTAGCTCTGATATTTGTTCATCTTGGCAATTTCTTAGAACTCTACAACAATTGGTTTCACAGTACAGTCAATATAATGAAAGGTTTATATATTGATTTATGGTAAATCATATTGACATGATATTATCTAGTGAGTTCTCTAATTGATAATATTAAGGTTTTAGTTCTTAATCAACTTCGAAAAGAAAGAAATAGAAAGTTATGTGGGTTTAAGAGAGAATTGTGACTTGAAAATTTATACAAAGAATCAAAGGATTGCGAGGAAGGAGACTTGAAGGTTAGAATGCTTGAGGATTATAAAAAAGACTACATTTTATGCCAGTAATGTTACACACCTCTAGACGGACATATAGGCCTAGTTGGAGAAACAAAAAAATGTGGAAAGGTTTCTTAACTTTGAAGGTTTGCTTTAAAACTTGGTAATAAAATAAACCTAGAAAAAGGGTATCCTAAAAAACCATTCGTTAGTCTCAAAACCTTCTTAGTGAAAATTTACGATTGAAAATGACCTATGACAGGGCTACAAGGAGCTAGAATAGGTGAAGGAGTGATGGTGGAAAAGATACTTAGCAATGTAAATGGACTATAACATTTTTCACACACCTTTAGGAGCTTAATTGGTGCCCAAACCTGGTGTTGTTTTGTTTCAGTTGTTTATGGGTGATTCCTAACACCAACTAACCAGTGTCATTATTCTTGAGAGGCTAATGAAGGGAATTTTGGCTAAGGTAAGCAATTTGAATACTTATTATATTTTTAATCAATTTGATTGGTGACTTGGATGAAATATGATATAGAGACATGGTGCATTGATAGGAATTGATCAGGTGAACCCATTTAAACCAATATTTACTAGTTTGAAGTGTTCTTGACTTGAGAAACTAGCTTTGTGGATGGGTTGAGTGTGATTTGTATAAATTTAATCCAGTGAACCATATGTGTCTGATCTAATTTTTAGGGTGTCAATTATTTCTGCATAGTCAGACTCAGGAACTTTCCACAAGATCTTATTGCGCGATCTACCTCCATATTTAGTCAATTTAACATTAGATGCAACAACAAGGTTAGAATAATGAATAATCTTTCTATGAGTTTCAAATTTCTCAAACAACCACACATTGGATTTCTTCGTTGGGTATATTCTTATCCATGTTCAAGTAAAAACAACAAACCTTGTAGGATATTTTAGGCATTCTTCACTTATGATTAGGGCTATCAATTTATTTTTTGCCTCAACACAATGACACAAAAAATAAGGTGTTCGTTCTTTATTATTTTCTTCTGCAACAACTGCATAAACATGACCTACATCACATTGTACACAAAATAGTTAATTTTAATAAATGATTCATAACTAAGTTGCATAATGAGAAAAAATATTAATTTTAACAAAATATTGCAAATAAATAATATATGGTTGCACTAGATTTGATATATGGTCAAAGTTAATTGATTATGCACTCACTGTGTTATAGAGCTCGTGGAGGTTTATAGGTGTCAAGTTGATATAATTATCTACAATACCATTCATCAATCCAATATTTTGACTCACATTCACCCAAAAAAAAATACGTACATGAAGAGAAAAAGCATGCCATTTTCCTTGTCTGAATAGTCCATGAACATGTATTTGAAATTATAAAAGAGTGCAACTCACTAGTTTTAGCTAGTGTAAAAAAATCTTCATATTTTGAAAAATTATCTTCTTCTACCAACCAAATAACTTACGAATTGTAGACTTACCCTCATTACCTGGACCCATTGTTGAGTTACACCATTCCACAATGTATGTTGCATCGATAAAGTTGGCACCATATTTTTACTTCAATTCTTCTCTTTATAGCGATCTTTTAACACATTATCTTACACCATCATGTTCTCCTTTTCCATATCCAGCCTTAGTAAAATTACAAAAGTGTTGAACACCACTTATCCTATGCATCCTTCTTGACTAGTAGAACATTCACGCATTCTTTAATTGTGATGTACAACTATCTGACCATATTATGTGTTTATCAAATATGATGTTTTTGTTATTCAAATTGTTATAGAAGATATTGAACCAACCTTACATGAACTATAATGAATGTGCATGATCATTACTAATATAGAAACGATACTCCCTCAAAAAAAAAATTCTTCCACTTTGCTGTTGAGAGCATGAGTGAATACTATATGCAAAAATATGGAAACCTGAATAGAGTTATAGAATTGAGATTGAACTTCATTTTGTGGTTGTAGAGTATAGTTTTATGCAAAATCACCAACTGACACAATGGTACCAAGAGGAAATGAGTCCTTGCACAACCTGAATTTATTGTCTAACCATCGAGCTTTGTGTGTGTGTGTGTCGTGCATACTTATACACTATCTTCTCTTGAAATATAGTCATAAAATCTGATACACTTATTTCTTTACTCGATAATTCTCACATCTTGGATTCTTTACCATCTTTTGAAGTGTATTCCACTGAATTGTATTTTCAAAAATAATTATTTAATTTCTAATTACATGTGTATTCTCTATGTGTATACAGCTTTGTAAACATTGCAAACCACCAAAACTATCACAAGTTCCTTCTAAACATGATTTCTTATAAAAAACTTGTCTTTCTCTTGTACAAGAAACACTTGAGATGAAATATCTTGCTAATTTAGGTGGAACGTTTATCATACAATCCTACAAAATATTCTCAGTATCCAAATTAACACATATATGCTATAAAATATCATAATGCATAAAAAATTCAATATTGATCCTACAATAACAAGTAGTATGTGAGTTAATTATTATAACATAAAACGGTTTCGCCATTTCAAAATACCTTTAACTAATTTGTATTTTGGGAGTCTTTATAAATTTATTAAAAAATTGTGTGTGTCATATCCAAAATATGTTTAGGATGCGATTCGTATTTTTGAGAACCAATTCTTCTTTCTAAAACATATTTTTCATTGGGTGAAACCCTTGTAATATTTTTTCCAAAATTCTATTTTTTTTTTAATTTTAACTCTTCAACTATGTCTTTGTCTTTTCATGGCAGTCTACCAGATAATGCACATAATTCATTTTTATTTTTGTCTTCAATTCTTTCATGATGTATGATATATTTTAATAGTGTTTTCCTACTTATTTTTAGTGTACTACTTGTTTTTATAATTAAAGAAGTTTTTTTATTACTTTTCTTACTTTAGTTGATGTAATAACACATCGGTTAGTGTTACTATCTTTAGTATGTGAGGTTACCTATTGATTGGTATGCATTCATTAGACTTCTTACAATAGTTTTTTTCAATGTTGGTTTTAGATGTTATTAGACCGAGGGTCTTGATAGTAGGTCCATAATTAATATTTTTCATCATTTCAACAAACAATTGAAATCTACCTGTTTCATTTACATCATTTTGTTTTTCTATATCTGATTAGTTTTTCTTCTACAAGTGCATAGAATAATCTTATTAATCATTGGGTTAAATATATTTTCATCAATGTCAAGTAAAATTTTGGGTGTTTTCCCTAAAGTTTTAGTTAGTGATTTCAACGGACATGATTTTTGAATATCATATAAAAATGGTTGATTTTCTATTTCTTGTTCATCCTCATAATTGGCTAAAGAGTGTGTGTTTTCAATAGGTTGGTCATTTGGTGTAACATCAATGTTTAAATTTGGTGTTACATCATCATTCATTGAACATTCATTATTTATATGATTCAATTGGTGTTTGAGGATATGTTAAACTATTAATTTCATTTGGAAGAGATGACATACTTTCATCTCCATACGTTGATTTCTTTTCTCCACAAATTTTTTTCACCTCACTCCCTTGTTTTCTTGTTTTCTTCTTTCTTGGCTATGTATAGTATGATAGACGGTATTTGTAAACATCTCCAATCTCTTGTAAAGATGTGTTCAGTTTTTTTCACTCTTCATGCCATTTGTTCATCCATTCCTGTTTTTCCAACTCCTCAAATGTTTACCTTCGTGGTCTCATCCCCATAATTCTCAAACATCTTTATCACCACAAGACAATTGATAAAAAAAACTTAATCAGTGTTAGGGATATAAGAAATAACAAAAACACACTCAAATCTCAAATAATGCTTCAATATTTCACAATAAAATCATCTAGCTAAGACAAAATTGTCAAAAAAAATGTCTTCATAGGAATAAAACGTTGCAGGAATATGCAGTACAGACAACCCATTACCGGTGAGACCAAAATCATGAATTAAGTCTGTTTTTCGTGTTTGGATCTCATTTTTAATCCCATTATAAGCGTGCTCTCCTTATAATGGGAGAGTGTTATCATGTGAGAATGTTTCATCTTCTTTGGATTGGAAATTGTCAATCCATAGGCTTGGATTTGAATAGGATATCCAAACCAAAGGTTTAGACTGTGTAATCCGTGGATAAATCTGTGTTTTACAAAAAAAAAAATCAACAATCTAAAGTGTATGCCTTGATTTGTCATGCCATTATAAAATAATATTCTAAAAACATTACCAGACTACGACATTAATCTCTATTTTATGTTTGTGACCATATATTTTTTTATAAATCCAATTAGTTTAAGGACTCTCATCCTTAATTTCTTTTACCGGTGTTTTCTTTTCTTGCCAAAACATGTACACATATTTTTTTATACATAATTTATGTTTTTCATTTCAATTTTTAAAAAATGCCTTGTGTAAAATCTATTCTACACACATTAAAAAAATGACTATTTTAATCAAATTTATGAGGGTGTACACACAAATATTTCATTTTCGTGGATGGGTTCACTTTGAAAATTAGTAAAAAATGTATATATTTATCAAAAAAAATATGAAAAAATTAATGGGACCTCATATATGGTGTTAGCTAACTTTCTACTAAAGAGATTTGTAAAATAGTTTACGAGAACTCAAAAAATGGGGGGGGAGGCACATGGGCAATAGGTATGTTATCTTTTTGACACAAAATAGACATATTTGCATGTGCACTCACGATTCTTACCTTCTTAATCTCCACCATTGTTAAAAAGATTTGGAGCATATGCATGCCAAATTATTATTTTGAAGTTCTATGTTTTGTGGATTCTTAAGAAAAAAGTGGTCAATTTTTGACCCCCTATTGCATGCCCCATTTTAGATGCACTTACCCACTTGGTTTTGCAGATTTAGAGCAAAGAATAAGTCACCAAATGATCCCTGCAATCTGGGCTCTCTTTTCCAGTGCATTTCTTTACCCTGAAATTGTGCATAAACTACTTTTTTCTCCTAGTTGATGTCTTGATGCACATTCACTTGTGGATCTATTTTGTTTCAATGCATCCTTTAGAGCCTACAATGTGAGAACATTATCCATAGAACCCAAAGTTCTTCTTCATCACTTTGATAGACTAAAATTATCATTGTTAGATTTATATTCACTTGTTTCCATTATATGATTTATAATTACTATGTGATACATTTATTCATCGTCCGTGAAATTTTACTATACCTGAATCAATGTTAGTGGATTTGATGTCTAAGGGAGATCCCTTCACCAATGGAAAGACAACTAAGTTTCTTTTCAAAATTCAAATGCTTTAAAGATTAATCTTACATTGGCTTCAATTATATTTTTGCACCAAGACGTGACACATTTGAAAATTTGAATTCGTCGCCTAACAAATATTATCATTTTCTTCTACATATGTTATCTATGGTCATTTATATATGCAAGGTCTTGAATCCATGAATCATGAGATCTTTAGGGGGATAAACAAGTAAAAAATCTAAAATAAATTGTATTTGACCGATTAGGCTCCCACGTTTGCCAATTAGTTGTGGCCATAATGTGTAAGTAGTTATTAAACATATACCCATTTTGAGAGTCAAAGTCACGCCCTATTATGGATTAAGAGCATGTTTGAATTAAAAGACAAGTTTGGTCATAGTGTAAAATAGCAGAGAATTATATGAATGTAGTATCGTTGTGACGCACCATTCTTTCATGTCAATTTGTTGGGCGGTTACTTTTCAAACTACGGTGATCTATTTTTGTCATAGACTAAATAACAACAAATGGTATAATGAATAAAAATTGACTGTTTCTATCGATGTTACCTATCATAATCTTGGAGGTTTCAATAGGTTACATTTAAATGCTTGATAGTATTGACCACATTACAAATTCTTTGTTCTATGAGGAAAACAGCGTGCAATATCACTGAATATTTTCAAACACAGTACTAGCTTAGATAATTATCTAAATGGGTAGCTAAAAAGCAGATTATTATTATTGAGATGCTCCTCCCATGGATATTTTACAGTCCATTCCACTGAGCGAATTCTCGCCTAAGTCAACTGTAAAAAGTCATGCTATAGTAACAATTTGTGCTTGTAAGTTTAATATTTTCCAGCAATGGATTCAGTGGAGCCAAAGTACCTTCCTCCTGGAAATCTAAGGGGCTGCCCGTGATAGGAGAGACCATTGGATTCTTGAATGTTATTGAAAGTTGATCATGAATATATCCAAATACAATGTGAAGATCCATATAAATGGCCCTGTATTTAAAACCGTGCTCAACTGCCGTGCTCACCGGCCAAGCGGGCATACCGCTATATCTCTTCAATCAAGACATAGATTAATCTAACACCATCATCAACAAGCTTGTCCCACCACTTTTGTGAGATCATTGTTTATCCTTCCTTTCTTCAAAAATATTAATAGAGCTGTTCGAAGAAGAGCACAAGCGGAATCAGAAATGCCATCATGGCATTCATGAAGCTTAGATAGCCTTGCTAGAAATGTGTGGAACTACAGAAGGTATTACTGGAGGATAGCGTTGTTCAAAGGAACATAATAAACCTTGTCTCGAGTAGTTGGGAATTTAGAGACACTGTTTTCTGAATTGATCCCTTGATGAAGCAGCTCACTCAAATTCCAAGTTGTCTTCTGACCTGCTCTTCGGTTTGATAGGACCCTGTAGAGAGGCAGATTCTGAACATTCAGAGTCCATCACACTGATGAAGGCTATTTGGTCTGTAAGTCCAGGTGAATTTGCCCGGAACCACTTTCAAGGTAAGGGCTTAGAGAAGCTCGTGGTCGTGTTGTTAAGAGACCTCTGATCTTCATTTGATTAAGTTGAGGAGGAGAGAAATAGCAGAGGGATAAGGTTGCCCCTGATCAAAGATTTAATGTCAGGGGTTGAAAGGGACTATGAAGGATGAAAGTTTTTGACATATTCCCTTACAGAGATGGAGATCATTGATAACTCATGATCTAGTGACAACCATGACTAGGCGGCCATGACACCACTGTTTTTCTTCTAACTCAGCTTGTCAGGAACAATAAATGAGATGTTTGCAGTCCCCATGAATCTACATTAAGAGTACTGCAAGGTATAAATTAATAAGTAAACTTTCACTTACGAGAACATTCATTTTAAATTAGTTAAAACCCATGTCTAGGTAGTTCTAAATTTTGATGTTATTACATGTCAACAGAAGGAAACAGAGGTTCTTCGACCAGGAAAGCACCCTAGATGAACCATTAGCATGTCTTGGACGTATAAAATGATTCAATGGAGTTTACAAGAACTACACATAGGTTGTTAACTTTAACACTTTATTATTTTGGCTACCCCCAGATTTTTGGTGGATTCAGGGTCACAGTCCCATCAAGATCGATACAGTATTAAGGTAAGCTATAACCATTCCGTAAAGGCTGGCAGGTAACTTATTCTCCTTCCTAGCTCATACATTGCTTTTCCATTCCTCTTATCAATGTATTAGGTGACTTGTAGCATACAGTACATATCTTAACTCAAGAGAGAAAATATTACTATGATATAATTGATCACAGCTACTTTTGGGAGACTAGTACCGCACATTATAATGGAGATGCTCATACATGTAGGAGCCCGAATACATTTGATCCATAAAGTCATTTCGATGAGAAAACTCCACCGTATACTTTCATACTCATAATGGAGGAGGAGCCAGACTTTGTCCTGAGGTTTGAGTTTGCAAAACTGCAGGCACTCATATTAAAGTGCATCATTTTTAATCTAAATACGAATGAGTGCCAATGATGATACCTGATGAGAAAATGACTTGTGAACCTCTTCAATAGTTCCAAGCATAAGGATTTACCAGTATCAGGCTTCAACTGAGGAGCAACTGAACCATGTCACCTTTGTAAATTGAGATTTCATTCGAGAGTTGTCACACCACTGCATAATATCTTCATTTGGGTCTCTAATTTCATTTTTGTTTTACTAATCGTCTCCTAACCGATCAACATGGGTGGTAAGTTTCGGCTTCGAATAAATTGCCAGTTGTGCTCTTACTGTTATCGTTTTGTAAACTTTATAATGCAAATACGAGTGTTCATTACATCTTATTTATTTTCCATTAAATATCACTTATTTCTAGCAGACCATTTCCATTTATCACTGAATGTAATCATCTATTATGAAATTAAAGAGATTAATTTTGATACATGCTCTTAATTGACTTGAATTTTAACGATTTTTCAATCAGCATCTCTTGTTCCAACAAATTCGTGATGGTTGCATTTTTTTAAGGTACAATTTAGTTGTGTAGATTGTGTAGACTCCAAAACAAAAATGTTAAATTACTTGTTATTGGAAAAAAATTAGATTAAAAATGGGAATTGTATGCATAACATATTACATTTATCTTTCCTATTAAACAAATGGGACGGTTCACATGAATGTTAAGATTTAACGAGTAAATATGAGGAATAATTATGTAAATTGTATTTATATTTATGTTTTTTATTTTTTATAACCAGGTATGGTATCAATATATGTTATTGAAAAAAAATTATTAAATTTTTTTTATGTTTAAAAAATATATATACAAATTTTAAAATTACTAATCTTTAATATAGGGATTATTTCTTGTCATATAAATAAATACATTTTAAATTTCATTATATGAAGTTGTGAGAGGTATTTGCTTTGAGTACTTTAATGTATCAACCTGTCTCTGGGGACTCTTGTGAGGTGAGAATAATTCAATAAAAATTATATATTCTTTGGAATTGTATCTCAATATGTGACAATGGTATATATTCCTATGGATATAAAACTTAGAGATTCTAGTGTAGCATATATCTATTACTTATGGTAAGATATAAAGATCTTTATTATCAAATGAGTCTATCACTATTGAGTCCACGTAATATTATCTCTCTAGTTATTAAGGGTGGGGAATGTCTATAAGAAACCCCTAGCATGAATTTAACTATATATCATGTACTTAAAAACACATTTATTCACTCTAAATTTTTTCAAAGGTTTAGTTTAATAACTCAATTTGCATTATGTAGGTTATGTATGTTAGTTTTTTATATTTGAGTTTTACACAAATTATTATATAAAGTTTTTAAATTTTTTCAAATTCCTTTTATCTATTGTTGCTATAGAGGTATGGGTCATGGATAAGATTGTTTTTTCATGGATGGACATTTCTTAGAGAAAACCCATATAAATCACCTGCAAAATTCATTGATATCTATCTGCCCTATGACAAAGGTATTATTTACCGATATATTTGGCTAATGGTACATAATATTTTTCATATGTAAAATTATAATTTTACATGTTCATACTGACAGGTCTACTACTTATTAAGGCCTACAAAATTCTTCTACTCTTAGGGTGTCCCTTACATAGAGGTATAACTACACAATTTATTTGTTAGTATATTTTTTTCTCTTAATTCTACAATTATAACATGACTTGATTATGAAAGGTATACATCCCATATCAACCGAAATGATGTTGGTGTTAGTCAAAGGATGTGTGAGTCATCTGCGGCAGATACATAGTCTTCATTTATTACTCAAAGTGATTTTAACTAATTATTTTAAAATGAGTCGACATTTTTTGTAGATCCTCATCAGAGGTAGGTTCCTCTAAGTTTTTCAGTGATAAAAAATAAAAAATAGAAACAACAAGATACTACCCCAAAAGTATGAATGACCTACTCCTTAGAGGATTAAGGGGAGATGACAATGCACTCTCGCCCCCTCTAACAAAAAATGTTGATAGACCTTCTCATCTTGTTTGTAGTAATTATAAACACTAGGTGTAAGGGTACCTCAAGATGGACCTTTATGGAAATGATGATATGAAAATATTAATGGATATTTGGGGAAATCATCTTAATATATTATATTTGAGCTATAATAATTTATCCTTTTATTTTTTATTATTGGTAAATGGTTTTGAAGGGACCATACCCTTTACAAAAGGATCAAAATCTAGGATGAAAAGTGAGAGAAGAGTGGATTTTCAATATGTGGGGGTCACTCCCCAACATAAAAAGCCTAAGAAGAGAAAGGTAATCTAATAAAAATAGAGGTAGAGGCCATTTGACTACAAGGAGCCCAAAAAAAGACACAAAACAAAAAAATTGTAGTACCAAAAATGCACCAAAACAACAAGACAAAATCAAAAAACTAATTAAGAGACTTGTTATAGAATTTCTAAAAAATATTTAGGTCCTTATAAAGGTTGATGGCATTTTTCATATCAGGGTCTTGGATTCTCTTAGAAAGTATATTCTTCTTGATTCTCCCATTTTTCCAAGATAACCCTGAGACACCACAAACATCACAAATCTACTTGACATTCATTTGAATATAATCAAGAACAGCCATGTGAGTGTCAAGTTAGTTGGTTTGCTTGTTTTCAACATGTTGGACTCTATCCTCCAGAGCTTTGAACTACATAGATAGACTCTCAAGTTTTTCTTATAGATTCGAAAGGGGAAAGGGGTCCAAATTCCTCTTGGTATATTCCTTAAGGAGGAAGTAAAAATTTTACTTTGATTTTAACCCTTACAGTTTTGTTCTAAACATGAATCTACTAAATCCATAGATCTCAAGAAGCACGTAAGGGATAATTTGGTAAAGGAGAAGTTGCCTGAGTTTTCTTTTGAATTAATCATCTTAAGGGTTTATTTTTACATTGAGTTAGGCTAGTGGAGTAATGGATAGTGATATTTTGGGCCAAGAAGGCTTAGAGTCAAAAACATTTCTTATTTTAGGTCATTTTCTTGAAGAGAAAGTGAAGAGAATTTTGAGATAAGGTAAGGGAATTTGAGTTCCTTGCGTTTTTTGTATCTTATTGAAGGTTTAATTGGCATTGAACAAATGTCTGACAACATGGTACATTAGTTATGGAATCCATATATGGAGTGAAAGAATTTTTTTTCATTTTTTAGCCATTATAAAGATACTAAGAAAGATCCTCTAAGAAAAACAATAACATAGTTTGTGGTGAATGATCTTCCTAGTGCATTTAGTAGGTTGATAATATCATTAGATATATGCACCAGTTTGAATAATTATTGGAGGTAGCAGGAGATGATATATAAGTAAAATTACCACCTTATGAGGGGTATAAGTCACCACATAGATCTGATTCTAGGATCAAGTTCATTGAATAAGGTGTCTTATAAAATGATGCCAAAAGAGAACATGAAGATACAAAGATATATTTAATATATTTTTATAGAAGATATTGATATATAAGATACCAAATCCATGCATATTTCCTAAATTTGTAGCCAAAAAAATGATGGAGATTCATTCATGTGCACATATT
This sequence comes from Taxus chinensis, assembly GCA_019776745.2. NCBI lineage: Eukaryota > Viridiplantae > Streptophyta > Pinopsida > Cupressales > Taxaceae > Taxus > Taxus chinensis. Next base: position 796,634,575 of record CM034150.1, read on the forward strand.
CGAATGAAATTAATATTATCACTTTTACTTACAAACTATTATTTCTATCCATTGATGACCTCATGGATTGTCTAAGTGGAGAGATACTTTAAAAAATTGACTTAAATAAATTTATCACCATATCCACATAAGATAAGGGTATGAGTGTAAAGCTATGATCAAACTTCATAAAGGAATGTATAAATTTCTTGTAATTCCATTTGGGTTAAGGAACACACTAAGTATTTGTACAAGGTTTATGAATGAATTCACGTGGCCATTTCTAGGGAAGTTTTTGATTATAAACTTGGATGACATGCCAATATTTAGTAGGAAATAATAAGAACATTCTGATCACATTAAAAAATTTTTAGCACTTATGGGAAGATAAGATATTAATAAATTGGCTTAAGTGTAGCTTCATGTAGGATGATATTGTGTAAATATTTGGGTTTTGTGATTTCTCATGAAAGTATGAAGATGAACCCTATAAATACACTAGTAATAGTATTGTGGCCATTTCCACATAATTTCTTTGATGAAAAATGTATTTATTTCTTATTTATTTTCTATAAAACTACAATTATCAACTTTAGTAATACATGTGCACTAATCACAAATACTATGAGATGAGATAAAAATCATTGTATATAGAACTAGGATACAAAATAAATAATTTATAATTCAATAGTTAAAGAATGTGTCTTGGTATCCTTCATTAGAATTTACCTATTTTGTGAAGGTATTCCATATGAATTTTTATGCTAGTGGTGCACATCTATTGGTGTAGTGTTGAGCTAGGGCAATATACCAATATAATTATCTAAGGGAGAAGTTAATTGACACAAAGAGGAAATAAAGTACATATGATCAAGGATAGTATGAAAGTTTGAACAAAACAAAGAAATGGAGGAATTATTTATTGTTCAAGGAGTTTTCAATGTAAACTAATCATTAAGCATTGTAGTTACTAAATAACCAAGGGAGATTGATAAAAGGAAAATAAATTGGGAAACAAGTTACAAGGCTATACATTTATGTTATAAAACAATAGTAAAAAGTATAATAAGGTTATTAATCGAATTGGAAGAAACATTATCTTTACAGAAATGATGATAAAAGTATTGAGTGTTTACTCTACATATTTCTTAATTCATGTGAGGCATATATAGATCTAATGAATATTGATAGGAAACCTTGGTGTGAATGTTTTATATACTAAGGTCTATTATTTAAAGAAAGATGATTTTGCATTTCTAGAGGATCAATGCATGAGAACATGGTGAAATAAATAACAAGGTGGAGGATTGGAAGGATATTTTAGAGTGAAAAAGATTATATCATAGCTAGTGGGGAGTATTTTTTATCCAAGGATGAGTGTGAATCTGGACAATTTTTGTAGAGTATAGATTATTATATTTGGCCAAAATAAATTCAAAAAATGAAGGGTTTTACAAACCTTTTACCATCCCAAATAATCATTAGGATGATATATGTATGTATCATGTTTTGGGATCATAGGGATATAATAGGTATTTTCTTCCATCTATCTTATGATGGATAAATTTCAAATATGACACATATATTTTCTTGTATTAATATTGGTGATGTAATACACATTGAATATATTTTCTTAAAAAATATACTAGTAAGTAATAATACATTTCTACATAGTATTATATATGATCAAGATAACATTTTTTCCGGTCAATATTTGTTGATGTAGTGGAATACATTGAACTGAAAGTTGTGATTTAGATCAACATATCATCCAAAGATGTATAGAAAAATAGAAGTACCAAATAAGATCCTAGTGCATCTACTTAGATGTTGGGAATTGTAGAGACTCAGATTTTTGTAATTTACAATTTTGAAACCCTTGATTTAACTATAGACTCTTGCCATGATGAATACACCTTCCCCCTTCCCTCTTATCACTTTTTGAGGTCCATTTATTATCTTATTTATCCTTTCACATTGACATGACACAAATTGATAATATAATGCATATAATAAATAGAAAAAAACATCAGTTGAGAGGCGTTAAACCTCACTTTGAATTTTTTTTCTCATATTCAAGCCACATTTGGGTCAAGAATTTATATATGGTCCTTACCCATGTATAAAGTCTTGGAACAACATTTCCTATCATTATTCTTTTAAAACAATATCTTACGTTGGGTCTTATACTTCAACTAGGTCATAATTTATCTTAGATAAATTATCTTTGGAACCATATATAAGAAACTAAACACTAACTAATTTTTTTAACCTATAAATCCTAAGGAAATTCACTACAAAAATACCTTTATAAATTTGCAAAATGCAACCAAATATCCTTAGATATTATATTGTCACATCTGAAGTCATTGGGGAAGTACCCACATTAGGTGTGAAGCTATAAAATAGATCAAGGAATCCATGTATCCTATCCAAAAGAAATAAAACATCTTCTCTCCAATTTTTTTACAAAGAGATAAGTAAAAATAAACATGGTTAAAGCAATTACCAATTTTGATTGATCTATGTAGATATCACATGCTAGGTGGAGAATGAAATGTAGTTTAAGGTCTCTTTAGAGTAGTGCTAATGTTGGTGGTGCACATGGGTTCCCAATAAAATTACAATGTTTTTTTTGCAGGAATATTTATCCATGAAAAGGGTTTGGGGTGAATTCTAATCCACTTAGAAAGCCTTATTGCATGTGTGACAGCTAGCATTTGAAAACAACAACAAAATCTAGGTAAATTACCAATATAAAAAAGTTATAGGAGGAGAGTTAGATCATGTAATTGACCATAAAGAAGGGGCTAAACTATATAATATGTTCATAACTAAAAGTTACAATCCTTATCTAGGGTGGTTTGTAGTTACAATCTCACTTTGAGGTACTTTCAAGTTCTAATCTCCTTGTTCTAGTAATGTGCACTCCTAGTTCTTTTCATAAACATCTGTAGTAAGATAAATGCACTTATTCCATTATGTTTTCAAAGTTATATCTTGTTTTGCATGATCTATAATACTATTAAAATATTGTATAATTAATTTTAGAAGTTAATTAATTATAATATTCATTATGGGTAAGTCTCAATGTCTTACCCATTTATACATAACTCATATCTATAATTTAAACTATGGGTAAACATTTTGGTGAATGTGATTTTAATCGAACCATTCACCTAATATGGGATATTTATTTCTCCTGTTGTATTAGGCACACTAACCACTAAATCCTAATTTATTTAGGGTTTCTATTGGGATCTCTAATTATATTTCAATGTTTTTTCTTTCTTTTAATCATCATCATGTCTACTTTTTGTGCTAACCTTAGGGTTAATTTTTCCCTAGCACAAACATTGCTTAGATTTTGATGCATTTACTATAACCACAATGATCCCTATTATTGTTAAAACTAGTTCCAATGATCTCATAATTGTACCTCTTCAATATATACATGTTGTTTCCTATTATGATGATGACTCTAGTACCGACTTTTCCTAATAAGGGTCATGAAATTGTGCCTATTATATCCCATCATGATGACTCCCTATTTACTAGTGGCATAACATATGATGAAATTAATGCAACCACCATTGATATCCATACACTACTTCATATTGACCATGTTCATATAGTATGTTCCACTCATGATGTGGTGCCTCCTCCTTCTCCTTCCACTCCCCATTCTTATATTTCAATGCCTGACCTGTTATCATTTCCACCCTCTAGTGAAAATTTTGGGAATAAGGAAAGCTTGCATCTAGAGGTTCTCATGGCCATTTAGAAGAACCAGGAAGATTTCAGCTCCCAGGGGAGAAATCAGGGTTTGTGGAGAACTAAGGGTTATTGGAGAAATTTTCCTCTTCTTGTTCTTGTACAAGTTCAAAGTTTCACTTTATTTGAAACCAAAAGTATGAGGCCCATCTTGCAATCAAATGAAAAATCCCAGTCCCAGTGTATCTGAAGGGTCCATGAATGTAGCAATCTTGGGGAAGTTGAGGTGATTCCACTAACATGATTAGATCCCAACCGAGATATTCCCGAACTATCTTTATTTTATACAAAGTTATGTATTAAAGAGAAGCATCAAGTTCAAATGATGGTGGTTGAGTGGGTAAGATGAAATTAAACTCTTTAAACTGCCCATTGAGCTCAAAGGGGTGAGTTACCCAAGTTTTTTTTTTGTATATTACTGAGATCACATTTACAAAAGACCCAAGCTATTCAAAACAACTGAGCCATTATATCAATGATGGACTCATAGAGCTCATATTCAGGTTATTCATGCACCATGGAGGAGGATAGAGTCCTCTTTACTATTCACTAGGTCATTCTAGCAAAGAAAGTGAGACAAATGCCATCGAGCTATGTGCTTGAGGACCAATCCCATAACCGTGTTAACCTTTCCTTGGTGATTTGCACTACGGGGAGAGTTATACATGCCTCTAGACCAAACATGCTCAGAATTAGACTGAGATCTTCAAATTACCCATCTAGTTGTTCAACATTTTCTGCAAGATCAGGCTATTTCATGCATGGCCAAGCCGAGCTCACTTAGTGATGAAATGAGCCAAGTCCAAAGTTGAGCGAGTGGTTTGAAAGACTAGGTGATACATTGCATCAAGTTGGCAAGTTAAACCATTTCCATATGAAATGGGGTGATACTGGCTGATATGAGTGCTGAGAAGCAAGGGGAGTTGGGGCTTATTAATGGAACTATGGTGGAGATTTCATTAGATACCTAAGTAAGGGGCATATGGAAATACAGTTACCAAAGGCACATTCATGATTAATGAAAACCAAGAGATCTCACCCACGACATAACTAAGTCGTCCTCATACATGGTTGAGTCATTCCCATTACAAATAATACAAGCTTAGGTCTGTTTGTTTATGCCATAGAAATAATCTAGACACAAGGCAAAGATGACAGGCTCAACACCATAGAAAGCATGGCACAAGGACCCCCTAACTTAGTTTGGGCACAATTCAGAACATGACAGTATAAATATAACAAGGATCTCGAAGGTGTGTCAGTTAAGCCTGAGCCATGCTAAATCCAAGTGCACATATGGAGTGGAAATTAATCAAGCCCAACCGAGATACTTCTAATTTACCAAGCTAGTTATGGGCCCCTTAGCAAATTGTTTATGGAGTATATTGGTATTGAGCTCATCAAGCTAGGAAGCAAAAAATGAGCTACTATTTTGGTAATAGAAACATCAACCAGTCCAAATGTTGCATCGAAATTGAGCTCATCTAGATCTAGACCAAATTACATATTGTAAAGTAATTAAGCCACTCTAATCATGGCCACCAGGTTAATACTAACTGAGCCAAGTTTGGTATCATGGGAGAATGCATAAAATTTTATCAAACCATTTACATTAGATCGATTCAATGGTGCAAGAGTGAGTTGTGAATTCTGAAGGCACTAGGTTTAAGTAGAAGGAGCCTTGATGAGTTGGAAACAATGGAATTGGGAAAGTTTTGTTGATAAGTAGTGCAAAGAGTAATTCAAGAAATTCAAAAAACCAAATCTCGGATGGCCCAAGTAGGTTGGGTTGGTTGTGAATGAAAAATATTAACTCCCCACAATAGAGAGTCACACGAAAAATATGTAGGGCAGTGGCCCAAACCATATTAGGACAAGAGTGCAGGATAAACATGACATCACCAATGTGGTCAAGTTGTACGGTGGGGATTGGGTCAACAACACTTTGCAGGTCAAATAGAGGTGCTATGAACCAATCACGGGTCTGATTTTGTTTACAGGAATGCTTACAGAGCCACAAGGGCATGGGGAACCCATGTTGTGGGTGAATCAGTCCCTCAATGCACAAGTGTCCCAGGCCTCTCTGAACTGGGTTTGCCATAGGTCATCTCAGCCCGCAGAGCACTTTGTAAGGCACATGACACTGAGATGATTGGGGAAGAGTAACTTGGAAGTTAAGGAGCTAGGTGGAGTAGTTTTGTGAGAATCGAGGAGACATGTGAGAGCATGAGATCTTGCTGGTTTGGAGGAGACCATTGTGGCATAGGAAAAAGGGGGTCCACGTATTAAATTCAGAAGTGCACATGATGTAAGACATACCAACTCAAGATGATGGTTGAAAATAAGGAGCTCAACATGGAATGATGGGATTAGTGTTGATTCGGAGCCCCAAGAGGAATGTTATGGTGAAGTGGGAAGGTGAAACAACTCAACTGAGCTAGCTGAGGTGGCTATGTTTAATACCAAACTAGAAAACACTAACCCCCTTCCTATATAAATTGATAAAAAAAAAGGTGGGCCCCAAAAATTTAAATGCAAAAATCATTTAAAATTATGTAAAACTATGGAAAAGAAGGATAAATATTTAAAATTATCTTTCCAACCAAACTAATTAATTCTCAGTCCTGTAATAGTAAAGTAAGCTTGTGCAAGTCAAACCAACTACATGTGCTTAGAAGGTCATAACTAGAATGATTCTAAATGTATTTTCTCAAAATTGGTGTCGTTGGAACTGTGACTCCTAGCCCAATCCACAACAATATAGAAATGTAATATTTGATGAAGTTTTGATGAAATGTTTATAATAAAACCAGCCCATTTTTGTTTGGTTGGTGAGAAGTGGTTGGAGGAGAATTCAATAAGCATGGGAAAACATTCTTCACTACTGAAAGTTGTGATACACATTGGTATTTCTTTTGTAGGCCTAAAATCACCAATCGCATTCATTTTTCATGAATTGTAATTTTTTGGAAAGTGAATTTTTGGATTTACATCCCCTTCTCTCTCTCTCTCTCTCTCTCTCTCTCTCTCTCTCTCTCTCTCTCTCTCTCTCTCTCTCTTCTCAAAACTCTGTAAATTTCAATGTTGGGTTCATTGTTAAGGGGATAGCTTTGAGTAGCCAAAATTTTTCGATTTGGTTTTGTGAAGCCAATGTGTTGTAGGCCTTTGGAGTGGACTCCTTACATGGTGATCTAGGCCTTTATTTTGTAATATCTTAAACTATTCATATCTATGAAGCAATAGAAGCAAGTTTTTGGATATATCTTCCCTTGTTCTTTTTGTTTGTATTCTTCTTGCCTCTTCAATCTTATTGCAAATATATTGTGTCTAATTTTTTCTCTTGTAGGGATTCATTATTATTTTGTTTGTATGGAAAGGGGTTATGAGCAATTTTATTAGACTATAGAGAACTTCCATCACCCTCTTTGATTTGCATTTTGCTTCTAATTTCACACATTAGAGATTGTACTCATTCCCTTATTTTGGTGCATCACCTCTATAGTGTATTTTTCCTTCATTTGCATGTTGTTTCTCTCTCCATGACCCCTTGGAAATTATAGGATAGAGATAGTAGTTTTATCGTAGTGGAGTTATTTTTTAATAGGATTAGGAAGAAGAACTAGCTTTCTCTGGAGGTCTATCTCAGGTAGCAAGTCCCACAACTAGGAGATAGTACCCATGTTACCCAGTCACACCAAGAGCTCAAGCACACACACTTATGAAAATTGGATGGTGTTTTGATTTGGTGATAATAGTTCTAGCATGCCCAGTGGGATAGAAGAAGTTTTTATTTTAGTTGTAGCAAGTTTCATGTGCTCTTGTTGTGAAATTTCAGCTTGTAAGAGGCTTTAAAATAAAAAAGCTAGCGACTCCAAAAGGGAATAATCCATTGGTTTCAGTAGTACAAGCCTTTAATATTTATGAGAAGGATTCGAATGAGGTCAAGAATAAGAGAATAAGGTGTTTTTGAATATATACAATTATCTATGAGTAGAGGAAGAAGGGGAATAAGAGCTCAAAAGTCTCCATCTCCACTGAATAGAACACTATCAACACCTCCACATGGTATACCTTTCATTCAATCAACTAGAGTTATTAGAATGAATATAATGGAACATCTACAACAATAACCACTGCAAGGTCCACCAAATCCCTATGTCAAATTCATGGGAAGTGACCCACTTGCTCTTAATGCACAAAATCATATTCTAGTTGCAGCATTGAAAAACATTCCATATTTCACTGGATAGAACCATATAACTTGGATCGACCATATCCAAGACATTGTAAATGTCTATGTAATTCATGAAATTACTAAAATGAATCTATATGTTAGGTTGTTGGCATCCTCCTTTAAGGGTAAAGATTTGTAATGGTTCAAAATTTTAACAACGGGGTCTATCCAAAATTGGAACCATTTGTGCACAACTCTTCATAATCAATTCAAAGAGAAGGTAGATCATTTATCTTTGCTCAAACTACTAACTACAATCAAGAGAGCACCAAATGAGCATATGGCAGATTTTAACTTTAGGTTTTAGAGGACATGGAATAGAATTCCACTTTTTTTTAGACCAGTAGCTGAAGGTGCCTTGTTATACTTCCTAAAAGATCAAAATTCAGATATTGCAATGATGATACAATCCATGGGAGGTAACACTTTACCTGAAACTTATAGTATTGCCATTAGAGATGAAAATTTCTTAATTCAAGTCAAAAAACTTGCAACTAGGCCACCCATGCCTCTTTATTAAAAATTAGTAAGTTCAACCACTAGTCAAACACATACATTATCTCCCATTCCTACCCCAAAAAAATCATAGCTCTACTAAATCTTCTACATCATCTTCTACTACCTCAAATGATCTCTAAGAAGTCATGAAGCAATTACAAATCATGGGTAATGATTTGGTGAAACTTAAGAGGCACAAGCTCAAAATTTTAGGTCATAACAGCCCGAAACCCAACCTAATAGGCCACCCTTTCAAGTTACAAACCAGAACCAAGTGAAACCTCCTATTAATAGGCCATTTTAGCCTTAGAATCCTAATGATGCATCCACATCTAGAGTTATGGTACAAGTTCAGAATAACATGGCTCAAGAATATGACTGGTGCTTCCCATATAACAAACCTCATGACTAGTCAGTGTGCTTCAACAATGCTCCAATTCAATATTTTATGGTGAAAATAATGGGTGTAGAACAAGAGACAAGCCATGAATAAAATCAATAGTAAGAATTTAATCAAGAAGAACCTCCAAATGAGACCACACGTGTCAATTGGAAAGTTGAGAATTTCTGCGGAATTAATCAAGCCCCTTCTCAAAGTGTAGCATCCAATACATAATGCAAGAAAAAGAATATTGGATAGGGACAGCCATCCAATTCAAATGATCCACAACCCTCTATTACTCAACAAGGTATTGGAAATCAAAGTACCATTCTGAATGTGAAAAATCAGCCCAAGTCACCTCCCAAATCAACTCAAGTACCGGTTGTAATATCCCATGTGTAAGAAAAGATTGTGTAAAGAAAGGGGTAGAAGAGATATATCTCATCTCCATTTAACATCATTGAGAAGATGAAGAAGACTAATGTAAATATCTCAATGTGGGAGACATTATATATCCCAAGGAAAAGATAGCTATTGCATGCTACCATGGAAAACTGGTCCACATCCAATCAGTCATCCAAAGATCATAAGAAGGTGCTCACCAATGCAATTAAGAAAGGAGGAAATCAAGGAGGCCAAAAAGGTTAAAATATGAAACCCCAACCATTCTATATCTCATCTATCATCAAGGATAAGTTGGTGCATAACTACATGATTGATTTCAGAGAAAGAAACTCAGTCATGCTGAAATAAATAGTTGATCAAATGGGTCTTCAATATGACGCCATTTCTAAGGGTTTGTTGTAATTGGAAGGGACTGTTTCACCTCTAAGTATGTGATAAAACAAACGGTCAAGGAGGAATACCTATGATTATGAGATGGTATGTGTGCATTGTAGAATTCGATCACACTGAATGTGAGAGCTTCCCTTTGGCTAGTAGGAACTACATGTATAAGAAACAAAACAAGACCACCAAATGATGTTAAATAGTAAATGAAAGTGGAATTCCTAACAGTTTCTAGTTCTGGGAAGTTTGATACTTCCTAGATTGTTGTCAATCCATTTTTTTTATCAAATTAATGAAAGTAAATACGAGAAATAAAGGTCCTATTGTTAACACTTTGATTTAGGTATCTCAAAACATTATCAACACACTACATTAAACAGAATATTTAAATACAAAATAATCTAGCATTAGGCAACGTATGTTTCTAATTGGGAAGGTCACAGAGGTATTAGGTAAGGTCATTGGGGTATCTTGTAAGGTCTGGATGGAATTTGGTAGATTTATGGGTTGTCTGATGGAGGTTTAGAAAAATACACAGTAATCGGTGTTGGTCTAGTGACTGATGTCTGTACAGAGGTGAGATCGATGATGGTTAAGATGACCGAAATTGGTAGGGGTAATTTGGTAGTAATTAAACAAAAGTAGTTTTAAGATTCTCTGTGATTACACAGAGAATGAAGGGAGAGTGGTTGGGTTTGTAATATTATTGAGAATACATATGGGGAAAATACAGAGAGCCAAAATTTCGTAGGTGGTTGGGTTGATGGATTGGTGAGAAGATGAAGATGGAGGAATATAGGGGAAAGTAAAGTATAATGGAAGAGGTAATGGATCTAAACTTTAAGCAAGCAAAAAATGATTAAAATCACGTATACTTACTTGTATTTGTAGATCCAGTAGGTGAAGGAGGAAGGTAGTTGATCCATGAAGAGCCTTCTGTGTTCAGTGCTATGGAAATACTCATAGAGTATCTCTGTGAATATTCTAATGCCTTGGGATGAGAACCATATGCTTTCTTGGGCCTGTGGTTGAGTATCTTGTGCCATCTAGATGCTGAGAGGATTTGATTCATGCTTAAACGCAATAGTTCTCCCAAAGCTAAAAATCACCAACCTGGGTAATAGGTTACAAAATTGTATATAAAGTAACTGATGACGGTTAAGTGACCGGCATCAGTTGGGGAATAACCAACATTGGTTAAGGTGGGAAATTCTAGGTTTACCAAAAATAGGCATATCTTCCTAGATTTGGTGTGCTTTCACATTGATTCTGCTTAGGGAAGTAGAGTTCTCATTAGAAAAGGTAGTAAGGTCATTGAAGAAGTCTAATTAGGTTTAGGAATAATTCTTAATTAGTTAGGTCAAGTGGTGACTTAGCACTGGGAGTGATGACTCAGTGTTGAGAGTGATGAATCTCTCATTATGAGTTAAATACCTCTGGAATGGGTCCAGGGTGAGGTGTAACGATGAGGTGAAGGTGTGAGGATCAAAATAACTTAATTAAATTATTTAATAATTTTTAGGATGAATATTAATATGAGATGAAGGCGTCATGATTAATTAAATATATTGCGTTAATTGATTGAAGGGGACCAACAGGAGTGTGACCCAAATTTGGTGTCTAAATTTTCCATTTTCTATTGTAGAGCTTGTATTTGGTAAGCGATGATGACAAAAACAAAAGTGATTTCCCCAAATATAGGTGAGAGTGGGGTTGACCCAGGTTGGAGTGAAGGTGATCCCCCCTCAAACTGGGAATAGTTAAAGTTGTAGATAGAAGCGCTGAGGGGTTTGATAAATAGGTTGTTAATAAAAAAGGGTGGATGGGTTACAGGTAAGGGGAACGGTCAGGTCAGGTAATAGGTAAGTGGAAATAAAATGCATACATATGTATAGATTGTGATAATGTACCAAGTTGAAGAGATTATAAACTCTACTTTGTCAAAGGTCAATAGGTTTATCTAAACAAGGTTGAAGTGGTTTAGGTATCCAAGGTATAGGATATGGTCTTGAATTAAAACTATGCAAGGTGTAGGAATGGGTAATATGGTTTGTTCCAGATCACCAAAGGTTTGGTTGGGATAAACATCACGGTAGTAGGAAAGTTAAGGTCATTAGGCTGAACAACATGGGTGGCAGTATCATAAGGTATAACGAGTACACAAATTCAAATGTTATAAAAGGAGGTTTAGGTCAGGGTATGTAGGTCAAGGTACATGTAAGGCCAACGTATAGTAAATAAAATATCCCTAAACATAATTAAGGAAATATATAGGTATTTCAGGCTTGTGGGTAAGGTGTAAGTGGTGTTGGTAAGGGTAATAATTGTATGACCAATATTGTTGCGGGATAAATGGGCATAGAGTAGGTCAAATGGTTTTGTCGAGTGACTGATATCACTTATAGATTAACCAACATTGGTAGGATAGGGCACGACATGACCGATGTCGGTCATGACAATTAGGGGTGAAAAAAGGAAAAATCCATGTTTTATGGATTTATTTAAACCTTTCTAATTTTAGAAAATGACAGAGAAGAAGAGTACGAGTGGAAAGTGATGGTATGAGGTGTTTGAGCTTAGTTGGTGAGACACATAGCAAGTGAGTGGAATTGTATAGGTGGGTCCCTGAGATAGGTTTGATTGATTCGATTGGTTATGAGGTGAGGAGTTAAATTATGGCATGGCAGTGGAGGAACCATCAGTACTGCGACCAGATGTACCACCATGGAGATGACACTAAGTAGAGGTACGAAAATATCTAAATCCTTTAGTTGAGTTGAAAAGATTGAAATCATTTTGGTTATTGCAAGTTAAGTTTGGGTAGAAATTTAATTTTTAAAATGTGGTTAAAATGAATGAAAGGGGGATGGGAAATTCCAATATATCTTAAATAGGGTTGGTAATGAAGGTAGGATAGGTTTGGGTGGGTTGGGGAAGGTATTTAGGCATTTTTGGGTAATTTTTTAGAATGGGGGATAGGGGTTTCGGTTTTTGGCTGAAATAGTTCCCGACGTCTATCAGGGGTTGGCTGATGTTAGTTGGCTTTTGTAAGCATCGGTCAAGGTTTGGGTGACTGACACTAGTCAAGATGACTGATTGTGGTCAAGGTGACCGATATCAGTCATGATTAAAAGGGACTAGGTGAAGGAATGGCTAGATAGGAAAGTTAAACAGGGGAGGAAAGGGTTGGTGAAGACTTATGTAGGTGGAAGAGGGTAAAACAATAGTGCGTTGATGTGTGATAGGTATTTAGGTGGGATGAATTAAGATATTGTGTAAGTATGATAAGGGAGATAGTAGGTATTTAGGTGAAGTGGGTAAAATAGTAGGTATTGGTAACCAGGTGAGGGGTAGGTATGAGTGATGTAGTTTTGGTATGAGAGGTGGGTAATAGGTGATTGAAGAGGGTCAGGGCTTAACAACGTTGTTTTGGATGATGTAGGTGAGAAATTAGCTAATGATGAGGGATAAAGTACCACCCCTACTGGTACAAATGTGGCCTATCTTGATAGCGAAGGAGTGGGAGCACATGGCCAATGTTGGACTTAGTTTGATTAGGCACTATAGGTGTATAGGTCGAGATCCTAGCTTGATGGTCACTCTCATTGATAGATGGGACTTCACAACCAATAACTTTCACTTACTGATGGGTGAGATGTTCATCACATTGGAGGATGTTTATAAGATCCTTCGGCTTCCTATTATTAGGGATCCAGTGTATTCAATTTCCTCTAAGGCATTGGTGGAGCCGATGGTAGTAGTATTTGGTAAGGTAATGGGCTTGTTGACATATCAAAGTGTGAGTTTGAGCTATGGAGACATGTATGCTACCTATCTATAAGAGATCAATCTATCTGTACTGATGATGGTGGCAGTGGGATGTTTTGCACTTCCATATTATGAGGTTTAGAGATTCTGATGAGCACTGATGGGGGTGTTATAAGACATGATCGAGGAGTGGATATATTTTTTTTGGGCACCAACTATTCTGGTTTAGTTGTATAGAGAGCTATCAGCCTATGGTAGGTTGAGGAGGTTTCGTATGTGTTGCAATTTTTTGTTATACTGATGGGCGTATGAGTACATTGTGTGTGTACGTCCAGTTGGGTTACCACGATAGGATTGGTTCAGGGGTGGATTTTATAGATTAGGATGTAGGATATGGGTACCAACCAGGGAACATCCGAGAGGGTTCAAGGCCACATGTGATGTTATATACTACAGGTGGCTATTGGAGGGCCTATCAGTGGTAGATATCATTTGGTGGGCATATGTTGATTATCCATCATATAGAGGGATGGCTAAGGAGTTAGAGCAGTTTAAATTATTGAGGTGGATACAGGGGTGGCGTGCCAGGGAGCACAAGATGATACACATGGATAGGGTCAGATGATAGTTTGGACTATGGCACGACGTGCTCCCGCCTTTCCCATAGTACAGTAGAGATGACATGGGGAGACCCATGTCTCCACCACATCTGAGTGTTCCCATAGGGTAGAAGGAGTAGGTACAAGATAGATGGATTGACAATGCAGGTGTCATTGATGGATACAGGTAGTGGTGGGTGACATAGCTATGGGTGGCACCGTCGAGGCCAGGGAAGCACGATTTAGTGACCATCATAGTGTAAAGGGATACATTATAGGGTCAGGTGACCGCCCTATAGGCATATATTACAGGGTTATAGGGATAGTTGATAACATCATAGGCATAGATGACTACCTTGCAAGCATAAGTGACGACCCTATAGGCCTAGGTAGCATAGGAACATGGTCCTGTATAGGGTGGAGATGAGGATGGAGGGAAGGTAGCTGCCCTACAGGAACATGTGGCTAAATTACAGGACCATTTTCCCACTACACAGACATAGGTTGTGGCACTTCAGGCCCAAGTAGTTCCACAGGTACTAGCGCAGACACAGGGATAGTGTCCCATAGTACAAGCACCTACACTAGGACAAGGTACAATTTTGGTCAGGTAGAGTTCATAGTGGATAGTGAGGCCAATGAAACCACCCCAGATTGTATCCATGGCAAGGTTCAGGGATTCCTTAAACGAGGCTCATTATTATTAGGACTATCTAGCCACTGCATGGATTAATGTGCTGACATATTCCAAGTACTGAGACCAGCAGGCAGTTAGTGAGCAGAATAGATCCAGGACTCAAATTTCTGGTGGCACAGGGGGTCATTAACCCCAAATATAGGGCTATGCTAAGGTTAATAGCTCTTGGAGACTAGGTCTGGTAGAGGTCTAAGGGTAGGAGACCAGTGAAACTGGAGAGGAGGGAATCAGGCGGGGGTGATTGGTCAGTGTATGTGATAGTGTACCATTATTTTGAGTTTTGATATATATATCAGCCTACGTGCTGAGGACATGAGATTGTACATGAGAGTATTGAGATACTGATATTTATTTATATCTATGTATATATGTATTGATACACAGACACTTTGATTATATAGTTAATGATGTTTACTGGATGGATGATGTACTTATTTTAATTTCCATTGTTATTGTGTATTATGGAAACTAGTTGAATTAGGCGTAATTGAGGTGAGGTCATGTAGGTATGATGGAGCCAGGTATAGGCATGGTGGAGTTTAAGTGAGTTAGGCATGATGGAGTTTAGGTCATATAGGCATGGTGGAGTCAAGTATATGCATGGTTGAGTCATATGTTTGAGTTTAATTTAATTTCCAAGTTATTGGTATTATGGTAAATAAATGATAATGTATATGCATGTTGTGGTTTAAATTTCAAAGTATTTGATATCATGGAAAATGTGAAATGAGTTAGGTAGAAATATAAATATGGTGGTAAAATGATAAATGTAATGAAACAATGCATTTTTGTTGTGATATATCAATTTCTAATTTTTTGTGTAAATGGAAACTAACTAAGGTATAATTTGAATGGAAAGGGGGAAAATTAGTTAGGGGTAAGAGTGGCCAAGCTAACCTCCAAGGGCCTCATGCCCTCGGAATATTTCCTACATATCTACAACGAAAAGGGGCCTTAGACCGATGTAGTTATCTCGTAAGCTAGGGAAGAATAGGACAAGGATAAATGGATGGGTTGGTAGGTTTTAGGCATGGCTGATTGTATTTCATTGTAGGCATGGTTGAGTTTAGGTCATTTAGGCATGGTTGAGTTTTAGGTTGAATAGGCATGGTTGAGTCTATGTTAAAGAGGTGTGGGTGATTTTGGTAGAAAAGGAATTCCTAGAATGTACTTTTCGAAGGTCTAGTCCTATAAAGGAGGATCAATAAATAATCAAAGAGGTGAATGGTAAGAGAAGAAAAAACTCTAATTAATTGGTAAGAACCAGTACAATTCTATCATACCAAATATTGGCTTATGAACATAAAACCCTAAAGGTGTTGCATGACTGAATGTTCTAAGGGTGAAGAAGGTCACATGATCATGAAATGTTGCATTAACGACACGTCCCTTAAGTAGGTAGAAGATTAGAAAGGAAATTTGGTGAGGTAATAGAGGTTGCTTTAGAGTAATCTAGTTGTCAGACATCATGCCTCTTCTACAAGATACCCAAGATCAAAATAGGCAAGTCCATGACGAAAAAGTTATCTTTTTATTTTTGATTTTTTTTTATATACTGATCAATGCGGGAAGTCTATATGGGATGAATATAATAACTCCTTGAGGTCTTCGTGAAGTTGATCGATGCCGGAATCTTCATAATGTTATTTTTTATTTTGTATAGAACTAGTCTTCTTTTTGGATAGACTACGTGTTTTTTTAGGGCTAAATTTTATAGTTGTCCTTTGAGGGAGTAATCTATTTATAACAACAAGATAGAGAGGTAGATTTACTTTTTGAGGGAGTCATATTTTTGCTATAATTTTAACTCAAGGATTTTGAATTTGAAAATCCCGTATTTTACTTATGAATTATTTTTTGGAATTTTAGGTCATGGAAAAAACTATAGAGAAGTATAGGATTCGTTTATGACGAAAAAATGATAACACACAAAATTTAGCTATGAAGGAGAGGTTTATAAGTAATGAATCACCATGGGATTCCATCTTGAAAAGTATAAAAAGTATCCATGAGAATCATGCCATGAGTAGAGTCGTGGTACTCATATTGAAGATAAGGTTAAAAGGTGATGGGTAATCACATGATTCTTGTTTAGTCATTGATCCTTAAAATAGGTAAGTGGAAGGTGGATTTTTCTCAAGGGAAGAGCGTTCAATAAACATAAGGTGATATACGACTTGATTCAACAATAAAATGGAGGAAGATGCAAGGCATTAAGGGGATCAGGTTTGGGTTTACCTTCGAGTGAAGATAAATGATAAACACCTAATCCATAGGTATGCGTAACGATATAGGGTCCAAGCCAATTAGGAGAAAACTTGCACCATTTACTTTTCTCTACTTTTGTTACATGTTGATTTTCCTTCATGACAAGATCAATGACCTAAAAGGTTCGTTCTTAGAAACATTTATAATAGGCATGTTTAATACCTTTTTGGTAGCTTTGGGGGTGATTGAGAGTATTGAGATGGTGTTCATCTAATAACTCAAGTTGTGCCAAACGGTCCTAGTAAGAATCATCATCGTTGAGCATATCTTTGAGTGAGATACAAAGTGATGAAATTTATACTTCAAGTGGCAAGACAACTTCTCTATTGTAGACCAAAGAAAAAGGTATGGCAGTAGTTGAGGTATGAATACTAGTGCAATTAGCCCATAAGGAAAAAGGAATATGTGTGTGCTAATCCTTACTAGTATCGTTAACCACTTTCATAATAATTTTGTTTAATGTTTTGTTGGTTGATTTGGCTTGGCCATTTTTTTTAGGATAATAAGGTGAACAAAAATTGAGTTAAATGCCGAATCCATCACAAAGTTTCTGTAGGGTTTTGATTTTGAATTTTTTTTCGTTATCAGTGATGAGGTAGTGAGGAACACCAAAATGAAAAATGATGTGATGATTGATGAATTCACATATTTTCTTATATTTTTAAGAAATAATAGGTACAAATTCCACCCATTTAGTGTAATATTTGGTAGAAGCAATAATCCATTGATGATCTTGGGAAAAATGAGGTTTGATCTCTCTAACAAGATCCAAACCCCACTGAGAGAAAGGCCAAAGGTCTCGTGTGACCTGTAAGGCATGACTAGGGGTGTGATGAATATTAGCATGTTGTTGAAATTTTACACAACACTTGACATAGTCAAAACAATCATGGTTTAGGGTTGGACAGTAATACCTAAGGTAAAGGATACACTTAGTGATAGCCAAGTCACTGAAGTGACCCCCACAAATATGGCTATGAACTTCCTTAATGGTGTATGGAATTTTAGAACTCATAAGACATCATAAGAGGATAATGTAAAAATTGTGTTTATAGAGAATACCACTCATGATGACATAGTGAGAGATACTTTGTGAAAGTCTCATCGTCCATTGTGAGTAAGATCTTGAGGTAGAATTAAAAGGGAAAGGTAGTCAGCAAAATTCTTATACCAAAGGTCATGTGGGTCAATTTCAATGTTTCCTACAAGGTTTACATTTCAAATTAGATAATAAGGTGATTACAAACTTTGTACTATGAAAAATATTTTTGAGTCAGAGGTCAAAGTGAGGATTTGAGAATAAAGACAAGCCATGGTATCTGTGAATTTATTAGTGGAACCTGGGGTGGTCTAAAGTTCATAACGGTCAAAGTTACTCAAAATTATTTCAAAATGATGCTTATGCTTTTGAATTATCTCATTATGACAATGACATATACCATTAACTTAGTTCACAACCAGTTGAGATTCGTCAAAGATATTAATTGATTTAATATCTAAGGTTATGTCAGTTTGAATACCTAACATAAGAGATTCATATTCAACGATATTATTAGTACAATCAAAATCTAGTTTGAAAGATAAAGGCATAGGTTCAGTGTCAAGATGAATGAGGATAACTCTAGCAACACCCCACGCTGACATTTGGAACCATCAAAGAATAAGGTCATCTGGTAAATGGTATGGTCTAGGAAAAAGCTAGTGATGGATTCATCAAGGAAATCGAAGTTAGAGGATTGGTTTCCAGAGAGAGGTGCGTCTATGAGTTTGTCAACAATTATTTGTCCTTTAACCAATTTTTGATGGATGAATTCAAGATCTAGGTATGCAAGAATCATGAGACAACGTGCAACACTTTGCCAGGGGTTAGTGTACATGTAATGTAAGTGGTCAGTATTGGTGATGACAAAGGTTTTGTGGTTGAGTAGGTAATTGTGAATTTTAGAGGTGAAAAAAACTAAGGCTAAGGAGAGTTTTTTGGTGTGAGTATATCTAGTTTTGTAGTCTAAAAGCACATGGCTTGTATAATAAACCAATTGCTCCTTGTGTTTCTCATCATGATGAGTGAGCATGACACCCAAGGAATGATCAGTAGCATAAATGTAAAGGTAAAATTGTTGTCCATCCTTAAGGGGTATGAGTACACGTGGTTGGAGGAGGTATTGTTGCAATTCGTCAAAGGCTTTATGGAATTCATCATCCTATTTGGAGACATCCTTTTTGAGAAGATGATGAAATGGATGGAAGCGGTTGGAAAGATAAGAAATAAAGAGAATAATAGATTACAACTTGCCTTGTAAACTATGAAGTTAACAAAGGTTAGTATGTGGAGGAATTTCGAGGATAGCCTTGATTTTAGTGGGATCAACTTCAATGCCACGCAAAGAAACAATAAAACCAAGGAGCTTGCCAGAGAGAATGGTGAAGACACACTTCTTAGGTTGAATGCAAACATAGTCTTTAATGGGATGGTTGAAGATAACCTTAAGGAATGTAAGGTGTTTGGCCCGATGTTTAGATTTGGCAAGAAGATCGTCAACTTTATCTTTTAATATTTGATGCATAATGTTATGAAAAATATAATTCATAGCCCATTGATATGTAGTACTAGAATTTTTAAGGCCAAAGGGCATTACATGATAGTAGAAGGTTTCCCGATGAGTGATGAAGGTGGTTTTGTGTTGATCTTCATGGGAAAGTAATATTTGGTTATAACTCGAGAAATAATCCACGAGTGACAGCATCTCATGGCCAGTGGTGAGATAAACTAGTTCGTCACTACTAAGTAAAGGAAAGTCATCTTTGGAAAAAGTTAAGTTAAGGTCACATAAATCCATGCAGATTCAGAGTCCCCTTGCTGCTTTTGTGACAAGAACGATGTTAGAGATCCATTGGGGATAATAAATGGGTAGGATGAAGGAAATCAAAAGAAGGAACTGGATTTCTTCTTTGACAAGAAGTGCAATGCGAGGATGCATTTTCCACACCTTCTATTTCATGGGTTTGGTATCAGGAATGGTTATGATATTACAAAACATGATATTTGGGTCAATACTAGACATATTAGCATAGGACCAAACAAAAGAAATTTTTATGATCTCGGAGGAAAGAAGAAAAAGCTTCAGGAACATATAAATATTAGCCTATTTTTAGATTGTGTAGGTCATCCTAAGTGTGAATGTTGATTTTTATGGTTGATTCATTCAACATGGTTTATGTCTCAGAAGGTAATGACTAGTGAATATAAGAACCTTCCGCACCAACGTATATGAGAATAGACTCATCGTCCTGACTTTAAATGATGTTAATAGAAGGTGTATCATCATTGATCATGTTAGGATACAAGAAGGGAAGAGAAAATGGAGCCTCACCATCTCGTTGATAATTCAAAGGTCCCAGGGAAATGATGTTTATGAAAAAAAAAGTTAGGAGGAATGGATATTGGGTCCATAGACTTTATAGGTGAAGGTGGTGAAGTAGGTGAATGGGATGGGGAATGTTTATCATTCTCAATGAGTTTGACTCAGGCCTTCTAGGGAGGTGGTTTGGAAAATCCAATACTACTACGATCTTTATGCTTATGAGAGGTGCAAGGAATGGCAGTATGGAAGCCTTGTTCATAGAAACCGAAGTGAAATCCTTTCTAAGCACAACGATGGAGGAAGGTGTTGGAAAAGTTGCAGTTGGTGAGAAATTGAAGGTTAGATTAAAATGGTCAGGTTTGGGAAGGTAGCTTAGGTGAGTAGGTAGAAGCATTGAGTCCTCCATATGTTAAGTTGGTATGAAGGTGAGGAGGACCATAGGGGAAAACCTCTCCGATGTGGTGATCATAGTGGGGATGTTGGTGAAGTTTACCATACTCTTGAGGAGTAAGGAATGTGTCAATGTTATAAAGGTGTTACTCCCCTATAGTGAGGTGTTGAAAAACACCTTCTAAGGGATAAATAGTGGGTATGTGGGTAGTGGGAATGGATGAATCACTGGTCAATTGGGAAGAAGAATAAGTAGTTGTATGAGAAGTAGATGGGTTGGCTGATGGGTCAGCTATAGAAGCTATGCGGCCATAGCGGGAATAGAGGAGTTAGATGTGAAATAGGTAGTGGTAGCATTGGTGGATGAGGAAGTTGTTGAAGAATAAGTGGTAGTGGTGGTATATTCCGTAACTAGTATAAGGACATCATTAAGTCGATACAACATGTTATAGGTCTTGAATGGTGAAGGGTCAACTAGAATGATATAATTGTGCCCTTTATGTTCAAATTTTAAACAACTATGTAAGGTTGAAGGAACGAAGCCCATGGTGTGGATCCAAGGTCATCCCAACAACATATTGTATTAGAATTCCCCCTCTAAGATATATAATAATTCAGGAATGGCATGGGGGCCTACATGAATGTGGAGAATGATTGTGCCAAGGGTGGAAGTCATGACATCGTTAAATGAATGCAACATAACTGGGTTATTATGCATGTAATTTGCAGGGATGCACATTTGGTTATATGCATGGGAGGAAATGATGTTAATACTAGCACCACCATCGATCATAATGTATCAAACATGTATATTATCAAATTAGATAGAAATAAATAGGGTGGGATCAGGATCATTTGATTTGAAAGGTATAATGTGGTCATCAGGATAAAATGAGAGCAACTACTTGATAAGTGGCAGCAGGTGCAGAGGAAGGGGGTGAAGTGGTGAGATAAGCCACATGATGAGGAGTGATAATGGATGCAACGTGAGTAGGTTCATTTGGTAGAACCTCAATAGATTACAGAACCTCAATAAGGGCCTATTGATGAGACTCATAGGTTTGGACGAGGGCATATGAAGAATATTTTGTGAGGAGACTGGTGTAACTATTTAAGTAGTGTATATGATAAACCCCATGAGAAATAGGGTATGTGGGTCCATGGATGGTTATTTTTGGTGTAGGTGTAGATGGAATATTGGATAAAAGAGTGGTGGATGAGCTGGTTGTTTTCTCCTTTCCTTTTTCCTTCTGGGCTCGAGTGGAAATTCAAACCATATTGATCTGTGGTAAGGGAGAAAGTGAGTCATGATAGGTTAGTGACATGAAGGAAAAAATTATGGTGAGGGCATATACTGGTTTTGTGAAAATAGTGTATCATATTGGTATTTTGGTGGAGGTTTGTCTAGCTCTCTTATCCAGACCATATTGATCTAAAATGTTGGGGGAGGATGAAATGGTTGTGGAGGGGGAGATGAAGTTTTCTCAATAGGTACGGGATGAGGACTTGTGGTGATAGGTGTAGGTGGAATAGGGTCCTCATCTAAAAGATCATCATCTTCAAAGTTTTCTTTGGGAGGACATAGTTGGAGAAGAATAGTATTAAGAGACTTACAATTTTCCACATCATACCCTAGCACATGATGGTAAGCACAAATTTTTGTATTATCAAACCCTATTGGTTTAGGTTTGAGTGGGTCATAAGGTCTAAGTGGTGGTAATATGATGAAAAAGGTTTCCAAAAGGTTAGCTAGGATGTTGGTGTAAGTCTCAATGTGAAGTAAGTGTGGGTCTAGATGGAGGTGTGGGTGACTTAGGTGGGAGAGGTGACACCAAGTGTGGAAGCAGAGGTTGAGTAATTTTGACCACCTGTTTCGTAGATAGTATAGTTTTAGGTTTGGATTGCACCTTCTTGGGTAAAGATGTAGCAGGTGAACTAGTTGTTGAAGGTGTTGTAGGTTTAACTACCACTTTGGAGGGTAGTGGGTTCTTAGGCTGTGGTTGTACCTTCTTGGGTAAAGGTGAAGAAGAAGTGTGCGATGTATAAGGGAAGGTAGATGGCATAACAGGTGAGGTTAGCCAACATGATAATACAGGTGCAACAAAGGTTGTAGTATGGGGGAATGCAGAAGGTACTATTTGAAGATAAGGGAATTACATAAGTAATGATGAGGATATTGCAACTGGTGTGGGTAAAGGAGGTAAAAAGTATGTAGGTGATGGCCAAGGTGTAATATGTAATTGGTGGAACAAAGGATCGTGATGAGGTACAATCTTGTGATTTTGGTTTACTCTGGGTAGGAGGTTGCTTGTCCCAGGTTGATGGGTGGGGACCTAGGATATATGGAAGTGGTGAAGGTGACAAAAGGCTAGTGGGAGAAGACAGTGTATGTGGCCTAAGAGGTTTGGTCTTGCTCTTAGGTGAGGGAATAGTTGTTGTGATGGCTTGTGAGTATGTGGCTAAATCTAGTTTGATAGGAGGATGGACTAGGCTTGATGTTGATATGACTCCCAATGAGGTAATGGGTCTAGACGCGGAGGAAGATATAGGTGCAGGAAAGGTTTTAAGCATTGTAAAAAGTTCATTCAATGGTAAATTTTTAGGTGTGGGTGAAGGTGATGAAGAAGAGGTAACTATAACCTACATGGGCATGGTGGGTTTTGTTGTTTAAAACACCTTTGGATAGATCACGGAAGTATTAATAGAAAAAAAATTCATCTGAGTTGAGAAAGGTAACTAAAGGCATCCCCAAAGCATGGAACTATCCACATAATCCAAGTGGTTGACTAAATGTAAAAATCACTATTTCATAGGGGGTGATGTAAATTTTTTAGTAATCCTTGTAAATAATGTATGTGAGATAGGGAATTGGTTGGCTTCATATTCTGTCAGTAAAAGAGCTGAGAGAAAATCAACATGGTCCTTGAAAGCCAATGGAGAATTATCTCCAATAGGAAGGGATGTTATTAAGGGATCCCCTATGGGTAGGGGAGATCACAAGTCATATGAGTTTGGTTCATCTTTTGGAAAAGAGGAAGGTAAGTAGTTATCTCTCATGGGTAGGAGAGTAAGTATTATGGGTTGTTCATTCGGTTGAGAGGTGAGTGGGGAAACTACATCAAAAGATATGGTATAATCATCTATGGGTGAAGGAGGAGATAAGGGAGAACTCCTCTGTGTGTAAAGGAGCAGATGAAACAAGTCCCTCCATGGGTGAAGGAGCTTGCGCAATAATATCCTTGATAGATAGATTAGGAGGAAATTATGCAAGAGATGGTATGATGTCGAAAACAGCATGAACCTCACAAACATTATTATCATTGGTCAAGTTTTTGGTAGTTTGGTTAGACAATAGGGTGTGATTTGGGAATGAATTCTTGAAGATGTGAAGGTTCTGATTAGCTAGTGCGTTAGGGTTATCCAAGACGAGATATCCATTATCTAACATTTCTTGGACAATGTTTTTGAAAGTTATACAATTACTATCACTATGACCTTTAACACAATGATAGTTGTAATAATCATTGTATTTGTACCATGCAAGCATAGGACGAGAGGGGTCAAAACCAGTATGTGGTTTGACAGGTGGAAGAGTGACTATTCTGGCTTTTAGAAGTTTTCTAAAACTGAAGAGTGGGGTTCTCCTATGGGAGTATATTTTCATTACTCCTGCTTGTACTGAAAATCCTGAACAAGAGAAAGATTGGAAGAAATATTTGATTGGTTGGATGGGTGAGATGGTCCAGATTTCAAAACTATTGTGTGTACATATCCTTTTGATTTATAGTAATTATTTTGTAGTTTGGAATAAGAAAATCTATCGTTTGATTTAAACATGATGTTCTTCTTACACAATTATATCTTCTTCTCCTCAATGGCACAATTTTCAAGTTTCCTGGCCATGATGAATGCCTCGTCAAACATGCGGAAGGTTTGAACTTGGAGATTTGGTGAGATGTTTCTAGCACAAGCCCAAGTGATCAACTCTATTAACTCAGTTTGAGGAAGTTGGAATGTGATCTGGTTGATCGGGCTCCACCAATGAGTGACAAAGTCTCCGATAGATTCATCTTTGTATTGGTGTGTCATGTACATGTTAGTCATGGTGAACTTATTGAAAATATTGATAGAAAAGTGGTCTAGGAAATCTTTAGCTACTTGGTTGAATGAGAAAATGGAGTGCTTAGGCATAACAATATACCAATCCAGATAAGGTCCTATCAAGGACATTGGGAATGTTTGCAAGATCAAAGCTTCATCATGAGTGATTAGATAACACCCATGTTGATAATACCAAAAGTGTTGTTGTGGATATTCCTTGCTATTAAATTAGTTAAATTTAGGCATTTCCCAATGCGGAAGGTATGGAAAAATAGGAATAAATGGGTGAATGAGCTCATTAAAAATCTCATCATATGTCAGAGAGTTATGTGAGTGAGAGATGGATGCTTCCAATGTCTACAACTTGTCCATCATCATTTTTATAAGATCATTGGCTAGTTTTGATGACTAGACAACCCCTATAGTATAAGGGGGTAGATGAGGAAGGTATGACGTGGGCAACATCCCAATATGTGGTGGTGCCGAGTATGAAACTTGTGAGGGAGGAATGTAGGATGGAATAAATGTAGGTGGAAAGTATCATGAATAAGTGATAAATGAAATAGGGGGTTGTTGGTGATAATTGTAAGTATGTGGAGTGAGTGACACAACTCTCATAGAAATTGGAGGAAGAGACTATGGGCTGGAGAGTAAAATGTTTTGGAAGGGAGTATGGGCTGCCAACACCATGGGTAGATGATATGAAATAGGTATATGAGAAGTGGTGGGTATAGATAGACCTACAATCAAGGTGGTTGATAAAGGCATGGTTGACATTATAGGAGCAACTGATGTAAAATGCATGAAAGATATTATAGGTGTAGAAGATATCGATGATGTAGGGTCAAGCTGGGACACCATAGGTGGTAAGGTGGAAGAGGGTAAGGCTGAGGTAGTAGTAGTTAATGTAGAAGTGGGTGTGAGAGTAAGAGGAATGGACACATGCATGTCGTATACAAGATGCCCTGATTAATCTCGAGTGGATGAATGAGATAAATGATATTGTAAAGCAGTAGGGTTTTGATCAAGGAGTCTCGCAAAATCCTCATCATCAATATTGATGGTAATAGGCTGATTTGGATCTATAAGTGATGAGATTCAAGGGTGCGATGGGCTAGGTGGAAGCGGATGGTGGCTAACATGAAACATGAGAGCATTAGCTTGTTTATGAGTCAAGCATGTGACTGGTGATAAAATAGGTATTCTGAAATTCGCTAATGACACATAAACACAAAAGGAATGGAGAAAATGGTTTCAGAAGGTGACAACTAATTGTTGTTTTAATTGAAAAAATTAAAACATAGAGACCGACGACGGTTGACTGATGCTGGTCAGGGGACCGATACCAATCACTATGGAAAATAAAAGGACTTGCAAATTTGGTAACAAATGATGAAAATGGAGAAAATCTAGACTTTAACAATGACTTCAGAGACATAGAGATAAGGTGAGGTAATTGAGGAAATACCAGGAAGAACAATAATGTGGTGAATGTTACTCTAGTTAAAATGACCAAAATAGTAGGAAACCGACAGCGGTTAGTAAACTGATGACGATCAAATTAGGGAACCAATGACAGTCACTGGACTGATGCCGGTTACTTTGAAATTTTTGAAAATGTAGAAAAAAATGAATTGAGTGATTCAGATCAAGTAAAGGGCCAACCTAGAAATTGAGTATGACACTGTTTGACCCTAACACATTGAAAAAGAGTCGGAATACACAAACTATGATTATAGAGTGTAAAGGAATAGAAGAATGGAGAAAATGAAATCCTATGTGGTAGATTTTATGTTTTGGCCTATGCCATTTTGGAATAACTTGTGAATATAGTAGATTTTTTGGTTTGATAGATGTGCCCTATAAAAGCCAATAATTATGGATAGTTTCAGGTATGCTTTGGCATGGGGGATCCTTCTGTAAGATGGTGAATGGATATAGAAACCAGTTTGGAGCCCACTGTCAATCCTCTGAGCGTGTGATCATTGAAAAATTATTCCAAGAAAGATGTTGTTTCATAAAATGAGTAATTTATTTTTAGTTATTTGGTATAGATAAAGCAAGGTGCAAAGTATGAGCTATGGTTTAATTCATCAACCATCAGTTGGTCATGAATTCTAGCATATAGGTTGCCCACAATTTGTAAATGAGATATAGATGCAACATATAAAAATGATATGCAAAGATTTTAAGCCCAAATCCACAACTAAATTTAATGAAAACAATGATGAAGAGGTAAGAGTACATATTTCAATAATGCAATACAAAATAGAAATAAGTGTTATTTTTAGTCCAAAATATGAGTGTCACTGAGACTAGTAGAAGAAAAAGAATGTTCCAAGGGAGAAATTTTAATGTGAACTCTTTAACAAGGAAATAGACACACAATGATTCACCTAGGAATGAACAATGAAAAATAACCCATGATGGGTCCAATCGGGCATGCCAAGATGTTTCACCTGAAAGTATGAGATAAAACAAATAAGGTAATGATTAAGGAGGTATACCTATGATTAGATAGATGGTATGCGTGCATTGCAGAATTTGATTAGACTGAATGTGAGAACTTCCCTTAGGCTAGGAGTAACAACTTGTATAAGAAACAAAACAAGACCACCAAATGATGTTAAATAACAAATGACTGTGGAATGCCTAGTGATTGCTAGCTATGGGAAGTGTGATACTTCGTTGATGGCTATCAATCCACTATTTTTATCAAATTAATCAAATAAAATAGGAGAAATAAAGGTCTTATTGCTAACACTTTGATTTAGGCATCTCAAAATGTTATCAACACACTAGATTAAATAGAATATTGAAATACAAAATAATCTAGCATTAGGCAAGGTATGTTTCTAGCTAGGGAATGTCACAGAGGTATTAGGTAAGGTCGTTGGATATCTTGTAAGGTTTGGATGGAATTTGGTTGAGTTATGGGCTGTTTGGTGGAGGTTTAGAAAAATACACAGTAACCGGTGTCGGTCTAGTGACCTATGTCGGTAAAGAGGTGAGACTAACGACGGTTAAGGTGACTAACATTGGTAGCGGTTATTTGGTAGTAATTAAATAAAATTATTTTTAAGCTTCTCTGTGATTGCATAGAGAATCAAGGGAGATTGGTTGGGTTCATAATATTACTAGGAAGACTTAGGAATACATAGGGGAAAATATGGAGAGCCAAACATTCATAGGAGGTTAGGTTGATGGATTGGTGAGACGGTGGAGATGGAGGAATATAGAGGGAAGTAAAGTATAACGGAAGAGGTAATGGATCTAAACTTTAAGCAAGCACAAAATGATTAAAATTGCATATATTTGCAGATCCGGTAGGTGGAGGAGGATGGTAGTTGATCCGTGAAGAGCCTTCTATGTTCATTTCTATGGCAATATTCCTAGAGTGTATCTGTAAATATTCAAATGCCTTGGGATGATAACCAGATGCTTGCTTGGGCCTGTGTTTGAGTGTTTTGTGTCATCTAGATGCTGAGAGGCTTTGGATTCATGCTTGAATGCAATAGTTCTCCCAAAACTGAAAATCACCAACCCGGGTAGTAGGCTGTAAAATTGTATATAAAGTAACCGATGACGCTTAGGTTACTAGCGTCAAATGCGGAATAATTGACGTTAATTAAGATGGCAAATTCTAGGTTTACCAAAAATAGGTAGATCTTCCTAGATTTGGTTTGATTTCTCATTGAGTCCACTTAGGGAAGTGGCTTTCTTGTTAGAAAAGGTAGGAAGGTCATAAAAGAAGTTCAATTAAGTTTAGGAACAATTCTTAGTTAGTTAGGTCAAGTGATGCCTCAATGCTGAGAGTGATGACTTGGTCATTGTGAGTTAAATGTCCTTAGAATGGGTCCAGGGTGATGTGTAATGATGAGGTGGAGGTGTGAGGATGAAAATAACTTAATTAAAAAAATTAAATTAATTAATAATGCGAGGATGAATATTAATATGGGATGAAGGGGTCATGATTAATTAAATATATTACATTAATTGATTGAAGGGGACCAAGGGGAGTGTGACCCAAATTTGGTGTCTATAGGGACAACAATTACAATAGTTGGAGTAATTAAAGGACTGAGCATTACATTGCATGCATGTCCTAATGTGACTGTCTTGTAAGACTTATCAGTCATAGACTTGCCACCACTCTTTTCATTTTGTTTGTCAAGAGACTTCATCTCTAAAATTGGAGGCTATTTGTTTACTGATTGGTCACACATGTGATTCAAAATAAGGTATGGAGCTAAGGATTCAATTAGATCTAAGCCTATTGCAAAATTCTATAGTGAGCCTCATACACTGAGTCCAATCAATGTGAATTGCTCATATTTTGATTAATAAGATTGTCCAAGCACTTATGAATTAGATACTAAAGTCAAAAACATTTTGGATTTGATTCTTATTGAATGGGAAAACAAGAGGCATGCATTTTACCCTTACAAAGAAAGGGAGGAAGTTGAATTAAGCATTTATTTCTTGCATGAAGAGAATCCAGCTCTCCCTATCATCACCAAGCTAGATCACAAAGATGATAATGAGGTATGACAACTATTCTTTGATGGCTCAAGGAGTATACAAGGTGTCAGAGGAGGAGCTATACTTATTTCACCACAATGTACAAAATATTACTCAGCTTTTCATTTTTGGTTTGCTTGATCAAACAACACATATGAGTCTAAATCCTTGATCCATGGATTTCATTGGGCAAAAAAGAGAGGTATTAAAAACTTGCAAGTGTTTGGATATAGTGAGCTAATCATGAATCAACTCAAAGGGAAGAATTCTGCCAAAAATGATCCACGGAAGAATTACAAGAATCAAGTATGGGACCTCATTGAATATTTTGAATCTTTTAACATCAATTCCATTCCAATAAAGAAGAACAAAGTAGTGGAGAAAATTGCAGCAATTAGGGAAGCATTTGACGTTGTGGAAAGCATCAAAAGTGAGAACACTCAACCCCATGTCAAGGTTGTGGTAAGACCAGATATCCTATACAATCATGCAAGTTTGAAAGTCTTCGAGAATGATCAGAAAATTGTCAAATTTCTACAAGAAGAAGCTGAGTTCTTTGCTAGGAACCAAGACAAGTTGGAGCAGTAGTACGGTGACCAAGTGGTGCAGCTAATAACTAACAAATTACCAAAATTTCTTGTAACTTTGGATTCAATATGCAACCCAAATGATCAGTTTCGGAAGGAAAATGAAAACACTCATGTGAAGGATGAATATTCAAAGCCCATTTCAGTAGATGAAGGCAAGATATTACAAAGTGGCAAGGTAAGTATTCCACAAGAGAAATCTGATTTGGTTCAACTTTTTCAAGAGTTTCCCGATGTCTTTGCATGGACTTATAAGGATTTAAGAGGTTTCAATCCAAAGTTGACTCAACATATAATTGAATTGGATTCAAAATTCAAGCCCATAAGGAAGAAGCAAAGGCCAGTGAATCCTCACATTGAACCTCTCATGAGAAAATAGTTGAATAAACTAATTGAATCTAGCATCATATTTCCTATCAAACATTCAAGTTGGGTTGCAAATTTGGTGTTAATAAAGAAGAAAAATAGAGAGATCAGACTATGTGTAGACTTCCATGATCTAAATAGAGCTTCATTCAAAGATCATTAATCAATTCCTTCAATGGAACAAATCCTGCAAGCACTAGCTGGTTTAGAAAGGTTCTCATTACTAGGCAGCTACCAGGGATAATTTTAGTGGCGGATATTTGTAATATGGTGAAAATTTTATTTTAGGGAAATTTGAAAAGGTGATTTTTTCAGAGCGGGTCGGTGTCCTGTTTGCCTAAAATTTATAGTATATTTTTTTTGGGGTCGGCTTCGCCTACATTTGAAAACATATCCTATAAAAACCGAGGTGATTCGCTAGGTAGTATACTATGGTACTACCACCAGTACCTTACAAATACCGTGAACTCACATACTCTAAGCACCAGAGATTGATGATATGTGTCAATGCATGACAAAGGGGTCTGTTGCTGATGCATGACAAGGATATAGTTGATGCATGACAAGGAGGTACTACATACGCGTGACAATGAGGTTATTTGTTAACGCACGACACTAATGGATAATTGATGTGTGACAAGGAGGTACTGTAGATATTGATGCATAGTAGATGCATGATAAATATTTTTTTGATGTGTGACACAAAGATTTTTTTGACGCACGACAAAAAATTTCCCGTCGTGTGTCTGTAGCCTTCTATCACACCACTTGAAAATAAGGGAAAAAAATTTCATACAACCCCCAAAAAATTTGCCTCCCTGCGAAACCAGTTTTGGGGATATTCGCCAGGTATTTTCCACCTCTGATTTCCAAGAGGTCTCTTAAAGTGAGTCATGGAGGCTACCCAAGCTATAACCAAATAATTGTGAAGGAGTAATATCAGTTCAACAAAAAATTCACTACAAAATGGGGCACACATGATTATAAGAAGATGCCATTTGGATTGTCAAATTCCTGAGAAACATTTCAGCGAGCTATGGATATGGCATTCAAAGGATTAATCAACAAGATAGTTTTGTTATATCTAGATGATATCACTGTCTTCTCAAAGAATGTAGCAGACCATCTCTTTCAGTTCAGGAAAGTATTTTAGATATGTAGAAGATTCAAAGTGTTGTTGAATCCAAAATTGTGTGTATTCTTGGCACACTAAGGTAAATTGTTGATCCACATTATTTCAAGAGAAAGGTTGACAATAAATCTCAAAAGATTTGAATCTATCAGAAATTTTCCATTACCAAGGAATAAGAAAGCTCTCTAAAGCTTCTTGGGAAGGATAAACTTTGTTTGCATATTTGTGGCTGATTTTTCCACTCCTGTGAAGCCATTAATAATGATGTTGAAGAAGAGTCTTGCATTCAAATTGACGACATAAGGAAAAGAGAGTTTTGAGGCTATCAAGCATGCAATATCACAAGCTCCAACTCTTATCAACCTAGATTTATCCAAAAACTTCATGATGTATGCTTTCGGAGGATCAGATACAATCTCAGCTATCTTGGTACAATTGAACAAAGAAGGTTCATAATAGATCATAGCATTCTTCAGCCAAATCTTGGAATATTACAAAGAAAGGTAATCTTTCATTGAAAAATATTTTCTTGTTGTTATTAGAAGCTTGAAAAAAATTAGACTTTTGGTCTTGAATAATAAGATTCAACCGCTAGTATCTCATGTTGGTTTCAATGACTTTCTCTTTAACAAGTATTAAAATAAGGAAAGGGTGGGTTGGTTCACTCGAGTAATGGAATATGATATTGAAATCAAAGTGACCAAACTGGTTCATGGAAAAGGTTTATGTGAGCATCTCAATTCCAAACAACAATTTGAGTCAAAA
Source organism: Taxus chinensis (assembly GCA_019776745.2). Taxonomy (NCBI): domain Eukaryota; kingdom Viridiplantae; phylum Streptophyta; class Pinopsida; order Cupressales; family Taxaceae; genus Taxus; species Taxus chinensis. Next base: position 796,666,787 of record CM034150.1, read on the forward strand.
AGTAAAGAAGAGGTTGTCATAGTACTACAAAATGATTAAGAATAGTCTGTTAATGATGCAACCATTCCATGCTAGACTCAAGACATTGTGCATTATCTCCAAATAGGTTTGTGCTCTCCAGAATGGAACAAATCTAAGAGGATATATTTCAGATTACAATCCATTATGTATGTGCTCAATTATGGCATCTTATTCAAGAAGGATGTGAACAGGGTGTTATTGAGGTGTGTCCCAACAAGTTAGGCATAGAATATACTATATGAATTCCATGATGGAGGAGGAGGAGGACACTTTGATCCGCGAGTAAAAACTCTCAAAATCATGAAGGATAGTTAATATTATCCTACAATGTTTGTTGATTGCTACTCATGGATCAAGAAATGTAAAAAGTGTGCATTCTTCACATAGAAAACAGGATTACAGCGTTGCCCCTTAACCAAATATGAATGGATCATCCATTCATGCAATGGGGATTGGACTTCATTATGGTTATCAATCCAAATTCAAGTCAGGGCCACAAATGGATATTAACATCCACAGACTACTTCACCAAATGGACGAAAGTAGTAGAACTCAAAGAGGAAAATGAATCCAACATCTTAGATTTCTATGAGGGGGTAGTCAAGAGGTTTGGTGTCCCTACTACTATCATATCAAACAATGCATTGGCATTTATGGGAACAAAAATAATTTAATGGGCTATCAAGAATAATATATACCTAAGAACTTCATCAAATTATTACCCCTAGGGTAATGGCCAAGAAAAATCCACAAACAAGAACCTACAAAGAATCATTACGAGAAATCTTGATGAGAATGAGAGAACCTGGCACATGAAGCTCAAATTATCCTTATGGGCTAAAAGGATCACACCCAAGAGGTCAACGTGTAACTCTCCATATAAGCTTGTATATGGAAAAGAATTACTGTTACCTATATAAATTGAGTTCTTGACATTGGAACTCATGAAATGGTTGGAAGTAGCTAAGTTTGAGCCCATGGAAATTAGGTATGTAAAGCTAATGAAATTAGAAGAAGAAAATGAACATGCAGTGTATACCATGGAAAAGGATCAAGCATTAATTAAGAGAAGCTTTGACAAGAAATATAAATCTAAAACATTCCAAGTAGGAGACTTGGTAATGAAGTGGGATGTTGATCATGCAAAATCAGGAAAACATTCCAAGTTTGATGCCATATGGAGTGGTTCATATATGATCACTGAATGAAAGAGAAGAAATTATTTCCGACTGGATAAGTTTGATGGTGAAGAATTGCATATTCCATTTAATGGAATTTACCTCATTCATTTCTATTAGAAGAATAATTTCCCACTCTTGTACATATTAGTCTAGGATTTCCAATTCCTCCAAGTGCTTTTACACATTGTTATTGTCATTAGAATAGGTTTTAATTTCCCTAAGTGCCTTGAGCACATGCTCTATTACTTTAGTGTATGCTCTGTGTATAGTTCATCGTGATTCCAAAAAGAGAAGTTGCAGTAGGAGGCTCATAGTTGCTTGTAACAATTGTAAATTTCAAATTCAAACAAATGTAGAGCAACTAAAATTAGGTCACGAGACAGATTCCAAATCCTAATTTTTTTGCTCCCTCAAGTTCATACCTAAGTTTCTCAAGTCAAAAAATTAGTATTGGTTGCAGGTTTGATATTGCAACAGATCGAAGTCCCCAATATTAACTCAGCCTTCAGTCAGTAAGTAAATAATAGATATAAGCCATGCATATCTCCTAGACTTGATAACAGCCCTTGTAGCCTACAGCAGTAACCCGGGATCAACTCTAGCCAGAGAAACCTATAAAAAATAATATAACTTTCAGAAGAAGAAAGAAAGAGGAACTTAATAGATTTCCATGATGTCTAAATTAGAAAGATGATCATCCTTCAACCTCCATAGACTACAGCTATAGGAATGATTTTAATTCATGTTTAAAACAATTTTCTACTCTCACAAATTTTGATTTCAAGATTTTCTTATGAAAGTTGAGAGTGTGAGCAGAAGAAGGAAGCCCCATAAAGTAGGCAATGACATTTCAGATGTTTCGAGGTCAATATTCTAAGAGTGTAAATTAGATCATGTGACTATGTAGACTTCATGCCCAATTAATAGCTTTAGAGCACTGGTCAACCCATTTAGCAGGCAAATGACCCCGCAAGTCACCAAATAGTTACCAATTTCCACCCTCCAATGAAAATTTGGGGAATAAGATAGGCTTGTATCGAGAGCTTCTCGTGGGCATTTGGAAGAACTAGAAATATTTCAGCTCCCAAGAGAGAATCAGAGTTTGTGGAGAACTGAGGGTTATTGGAGGAATTTTTCCTCTTCTTGATATTTTCCAAATTCATAGTTTCACTCATTTTGGAATAGAAATTATGAGGCTCACCTTGCAATAATATGAAAAATCACAGTCCCAATGTATCTAAAGTGTCTATGAATGTAGCGAGCTTGGGGGAGTTAAGGTGATTCCACTAACATGCTTAGAGCCCAACCAAGTTGTTCCCTAGTTCATTGAGTTGTCTTCATTTTATATCGATTTATGTATCAAAGAGAAGCATCGAGTTCATATGATGGTGGTTCAATGGATAATATGTATTTGATCTCTTTAAACTACCCATCGAGCTCAGAGGGGTGAGTGGAAACAATGACCCATACCGCCGATCTCACATTTACAAAGGACCCGAGCTATTAAAAACAACTGAGTGATTACAACAATGATGGAATCATCGAGCTCATAGTTGGGTTATTCATGCACCATAAAGGAGGAAGAAGCCTTATTTACTATTCAGTAGGTCATTGTAGTAGAGAACATGAGCCAAATGCCATCGCTCTATGTTCTTGAGGACCAATCCCATAACCGTGTTAACCTTTCCTTGGTGATTTGCACTACGGGGAGAGTTGGGTATGCCTCTAGACAAAGCACACTCAAAATTAAATCGAGCTCTTCAAATTACCAATCTAGTTGTTTAACATTGTCTACAAGGTCGGGCTATTACATGAATGTATGAATCAAGCCCACTTAGTGATGAAACGAGCCAAGTCCAAAGTTAAGAGAGTGGTTTGAAAGAATAGGTGATACATTGCATCAAGTTGGCAAGTTGAACCATTTCCATGCAAAATGGGGTGATATGGGCTGATATGAGTGTTGAGTAGAAAGGGGAGTTGGGGCTTATCGATGGAACTATGGAAAAAATTGCATTACATACCTAAGCAAGGGGCATATGGAAAAAAAGTTACCAAAGGAATGCTCATGATTAAGGAAAACCAAGAGAGCTCACCCACGACATAAACGAGTCATCCTCATACATGGCTGAGTCATTCCCATTGCAAATAATAAAGGCCCGGGTCTATTCACTTGTGTTATAGAAAGAATCCTGACACAAGGAAAAGATGGTAGGTTCAACACCATAGAAAGCATGACACATGGACCCCCTAGCTCAGTCTGGGCACAATTCAGAACATGACGGTAAAAATATAACAAGGAGATCAAAGGTGTGTCAGTCAATTATGAGCCATGCTAAATCCAAGCACACATATGGAGTGGAAATTAATCGAGCCAAATGGAGCTACTCCCAATTTACCAAGCTAGTTATGGGCCCCTTGGTGAACTATTTGTGGAGTAGATTAGTATTGATATCATTGAGATAGGAAGAAAAAAACAAGCTGATGGTTTGGTAATAGAAACATCGACAAGTTAAAATGTTGCACTGAAACCGAGCTCATCTAGATCTAGATCGAATTACATATTATACAGGAGTCAAGCCACTCTAATCATGGCCACCAGGTTAATACTCACAGAGCCAAGTTTGGTATCATGGGAGAATGCATAAATTTTTATCAAACCATCCACATTAGACCAATTCGGAAGTGCAAGAGTGAGTTGTGAATTCTGAAGGCACCAAGATTATGTGGAAGGAGCCCTAGGGAGTTGGAAAAAATGGACTCGGGGAAGTTTTTTTGATAAGTAGTGCAAAGAGTGATTTGGAAAATTCAGAAAAATGAATCTCAGATGAACCAAGTAGGTTGGGTCGGTTGTGCACTAAAAATCCAAACTTCCCACAGTGGGAGAGTTATGCAGCGAATACAGAGGGATGTGGCCCAAGTCGCACTAGGACATGAGTGCAGGATAAACCTGACATCACCAATGTGGCCGATTTGTGTGGGTGGTGATCAGGTCAAAAATACTCTACGGGTCAAAAAAAGGTGTGGTAAACTAGTCATGGGTTATATTTGGTTTGAAATAATGCTTGTGAAGCCATAGGGGTGTGGGGAGACCATGTTGTGGGTGAATTAGTCCCTCAACAAATAAGTGGTGCATGCCTCTCTGAACCAGGTTCACTGTAGGTCATCTTAGCCCACAAAGTACTTGGTAAGGCACATGGCACCAAGTTTATTGGGGTAGACTAACTTAGCAGTGAAGGAGCTAGGTGGATCAGTGTTGTGAGAATCAAGGAGGCACGTGAGAGCATGGGATCTTTCTAGTTTGGAGGAGACCACCGTGTCATTGGAAAAATCGGGTCCACCTAATAAATTTGAAAGTGCACACGATGCAAGACATACCAACTCGGCCAGGTGGTTGAAAATAAGGAGATCAATGTGGAATAATGGGGTCAGTGTTGATTTTATAACATTCCCATTTTAAGACTTTAGAAACAAGGGCATTTTTTATTTTATTTTTAAATATAATGTTCACTATTCTAAATAAAGCATTATTTAGAACAAACATTCCATGCCAATCAAATTCAAATAGATAACCATATGCAACTGTAATGACTCAGTGATCCACCGATCTATTCATTCCATAACTCAGTAAGATACCTATCTATTTATGTTATCTTAAGTATTGAATACATATTGTATACTTCATGTACTTTGTTTTCCTACCCTATACCGGGTACTGAGTGATCTATTTAAATAACATGTCTGAATATCTGTTACCAATATTCATCTGATATCACGTTGTTTTAAACTTGGTGACATAGGACAACGCAACCAATAGCTTGTGATACTTTGGCCAAATTTTTACAACATCCTATGTATGTCATTATCCCTAGATGACATACTCGTGATATTGGAAAACGTCCTTCACCTCACTCCTCTATTATCATGATTGGTCTTTACTAACTACCATCAGTCCACTTGCCCTAGGTTTAACACTAGACCTAGTTAGAAACATAACTTATAATAGAAAGATGCTCATAATGGATTATGGTAAAAGGGCATACTCAGTTGACCTAAGTCAACCGGATGTGCCAAGGTACTCTGATCCATTGGAAACTACTTCATATCCTAAATATGCCACTGACCTGACCTAGAGAGACACTAAGTTCAAGTCCAAGTTATTACTGTGTGTATATCTGGATCATCAATGCGGAAGGGTGATGCCACATGTAAACTACAACATTTTATTCTCGAGAAGACCCAAGTCTTCTCAAAAGTACAGCCCTGCAGTTGGCGTGTGCCAACATCCTATAGAAACTGCTTCATCGAGATGTACTTACCCCAAGGAGATCATTAATGAATTATTAATTTGGATTAAGTCTTGATTACAACAACCCAGCTAAATCGTAATCCAACACTCCATAATTTATTTCCTAATTTTTTTTATTTAGTCCATGAAGAACTTCATTAAACTTATGGTTGCTTTTAATGTTTGTTTTCCCAATTAAACTGGCAGTTTACCAAAACAGGATAGTGATATCATAAGTTTCATTTTAAATGTTCTTTAACTTTCAAGAAGGTTTAACAATTGCGTATATCCAATTAAAGTAGAATTCATATTAAATGAAGTCTAATAAATAGTATTCATACCTCCAAACCTTTTAGGTTTATATTCAATTGAGAGAGAGAAAGAGTATTTCTCTATATGATTAAGTATTAGGGTATATCATTCCCAATATCATTCCCAATATCTATATGATTAAGTATTAGATAAAACACATCATATTATGCAACTCAACAAGTTTATTCATTATAGGGGAAATTGGACTAATTCCCATTATCCATTTTATCAAAGATAACAAGATAAACATAACATAATATAAAGAATATCAACAAGATGGAACTTTCATCTTCTTAATAAAAGTACGAGATAATTTTCACAACCGATGCAAATAAAACACAACTCGCAATTCATCCTTACAACTTATAAAATTTACAAGACTATTCTCTTTAGGAAACTGCATAACAACATCCCTCGTTCTATAAAGTATACAACTTTTCTTTATAATACAATAAAATAATGAATCAGAATTATTTACTAAGAATTATACATATATCATCCAATGCATCATATAAGTTTTTTCCTTCTTTTACCACTTAAGTCATCCATCTACAAAAATAGCTAGCACAGGTTATTTTAATGAACTGAGCATGATAAGCACTAATCATTAAAATGAAGTGCATTCCACTAATTGTTTCATTAAAGCAACGCTGCTTTAATGAGATAATTAAATCATCATACAATCATCATAAGTGATAACAAAAAGAAAGGATGTACATTAATAGATCTAGATCCATTTTAAAGAGAAGAGCATAATATAATAAACAATATCTACCTAACATCTTAAAATCAATTAATCCCTTCAATGGATTGTAACAAACAATAAATCCTGCCATCCCATTTTCTCCTAATTCTATCCTAATAGAATAAAAATTTTATCTTTTCTAAGAGACAAAATAAATGAATACAACATGGTTCATTCTAGGGTTATTCATCTATATCATAAGCAATAATAAGAAGAACCATTATGTACCATGCCCAAACCTATAACATCTAAAAAATAGACCAGATTAATAACATGAGTTACATGTTCCTTTCCAGGTAACAACCTTACACATTCAACATTAGAATATACATCAAAATAGAATTCCATAACAATACAAGAAGATATAGAAACTAGAATATTCCAACTATAATTCCAATTCCAACTCTTCATGTTAGAATTTACCAAAAAAAGATTAGAAAAAAATGATCACAAACAAAGCAGCCCCGAAGATAAGTTAGTCTCTACTCAAGTTCTTCACAAAGGATAAAGAGTACAAGAGACAAACCTGCTCCTTTCCATAAAAAATAGGCAAGACTAGTCAACAACATTCAAACCCATAAGTATCAACTTAGTTAACATCATAACCTTCCTAGCTACTACTCTCAACATTATTTCAATCAATGATTCAAACAAGGTAGACCAACAGGTCATGAGAAATCACTATCTTGAAATGGAATCGATTATAGAAATTTTCAAACAATGAACATATCCAAGGACAAAGGAATGGTAACTTAAATAAGGAGAGAACTAATGATAAATCATATCGTTTCAACTGAACAAAAAGTTCCAGTTTTTAAACCAATTCAGAATGAAAGCATACTGCAGATCCGGAACTAATATACTACTCACAAGAGAATACATCTATATATATATATATATTCTTTCTCAAAGAGAACCCAAGGTATTATTCATTGTATCAGTCGAGAATAACATCCCAAGATAGAAAACGACAAGGTTCAGAATTACCTATGAACCCAAGAATGGAGACTTAAAAATGCCTCTCCACTAAATACAAAAGGTAAGTAGTAATTCAAAATAATCAAACTCATTACAACTGAATGGAGAAGGAATCCTTCTTGATAATTTCAGTGTCCAAGGTAATAATCCAAATCTTCCACAAGACCTATATTTATTCAAAGAGATAGAATAGAGAGAAAGAACCAGAAATGTTTCAGTCAGAAGATGTCTTGATCATAATTCCCAAGCAATAGGAACAAAATTCAAAACAAAACCCTCACTTCCACAAAATTGTGATAGAGATGACTTGGATTCAACAAAACAATTAACCCAGAATGTGATTTTCCCCAAGACAAAGGGGAAAGAACATCCCATTCTATTCTCACACAAATACCATCTCAAAAGAGTCGTTACAGTCAAAAAGGAAAACAAAAGTTCAACATTCCTTAAGACGTTTCCAGTTCCAAATCTCAAGAGATTCAAAACAACTCAAATAAGCTTTCTCCTAGTATCCTGGTGAGTGAGTTGCTAAAAATAAAGAGTTATAAGCTTATCCATTTAATAAAAGAATAACCCAATACTAAATGCTAGAACTGAATCGAATGAATCGACCCAAATACTAGTTCATAACACTCAATTGTTAAATCAGAGTTCAGTGTCGAACCCAAGATTCACGCACAATGTTCATAAATTCACAAGAAAGATAATGTGAAAATAGTGATAAATACAAACTCCATACAACAGTTCAGCAATACAAAAGTTTCCCAAACACTGATTCTAATCAAAACAAAGATCCAACATGAGTTTAATCAAAACTCAAAGTTCCAACACAAGTTTGCATCCAAAGAATGCAACCCAGAAGCAAAGTAAAACATAACTCAAGTTTCCCTAAGCTCAAATCCTCATATTGTCACAAAATTCAATTCAAATAACATTACCTTTGAATACAAGATCTAGAGAGAAAAAAAGAGATACAGAACAAGTTTCTAGTCCCATTTTCACTTGCATGTAGGTCATAAACTTTCACAAAAAGGCAATTTCCAAACATCACCATTTTTTTTGCCATGGATACAAATCCAAAAAACACATAGATTCACCAAACCCAACAAGTAAAAATAACAAGACATGCATGAAAACATGAATCTCATGAGAGCAGAGTTGTTCTAATGATTCATTTAGAAGAACACAGAATTTTAATAGTTAGAGCCTATCATGCCTGATAGTGCTTCCACCAAATCGAAGAATACTTCTAGTCGATCTTCCAACTATTTTTCTCCTTCACGAAAGATCAACAATCAAACTTATTTTCCTCCTACGCCTCAGATATTTTCCTTTGATCAAAAATAGGCCAAAGAAACCAAAAATAGCTTTGAATTGAAGGTCAAACTACTGGTTCGAAGAACCAGTTAGCTTCATATAGAGAAAAATATGCCATGCATGCAAAACTAAATGACCTCCTACAAACCCACCTTCTAAGTTTCCAAGACAGTTTACACGTGAAGACCAAGGCTCATAAATGCCATAAATGCCATTCAATCAAAAATTCCTACTTATATTTCCTTGCCACCGCCTCCTAAATCTGGAGAATGCCAATTTAAAACAAAAACAACATTCCATCCTTTATTGGAGCTTCCATGTAGGCCTCCACCAATTCTACTAGCCCCCTGCCAAATCTGGCAGTACCTCATCATTTAAACCCTTTCAAATCATTTAAATGTCATTGGAACCGTTGCCCTTGTGTTATGCGACCCCTTTAGGTTCCCTTTAATAGTTTAGGTTAGATTCAAATAGAACTTAAGTTAGTTTAGAAAATACCAACATAGGTCTTAAAAACATTTTCCATTAGAATTCCCCACCTTACGTTAGGCTCAATTCATAACCCTTTAGTATTAGGTAATATCTAAAATAGCCTAGTATCACTTTAGTAACCCTTCCCTAATCCATTTAGCACAATGCTTAGGTTAGGTCGCCAACCCATCAAATAGAATAAGAGGCTTAGGTTAGAACATAATTCTAGTAAGTAAACGTAGCTTAGAACATAGATGTTCTTACCTAGCTTAGGTTACTGTTCGGATAATGCTTAGATTTTTAGGACTCCGAACTTATCTTTAGAGAATTGAATTTTGTTAAGTCCTTATAGTCTTGACAAAATCAATCACCAAAGACCTGATCACAAACATCATCTGAATGAAAGCACATTCAAATAAGACCAAATAATTTGTCAACCAACAAGGTTCAGTATTTTACATCTGTCAAACTACTGAATGTCAATTTTACCATTCATTCTATGAAGTAGATTTGAAACATTCCTTAGATCACTAAAATTGATCCAAGGATGAGTCAAAATTCTGCAACTCTTATAGCTAGATTGCAGTTCATCTTTCCAAAGTGAAAATAAATTCTTGATAACCATATAATTTTAGTCAAATGATTTTAAGAACAAAAAATATTTATCCTTATCAAGCATGATCTTCAATCAGTCAAAAGAACACATATTTATCCAAAAAATCATATGTCAACACTTGAATGCAAAAAGATGAATATATCAGTTGTCGAGGGTGTTACAGATTTGGCGTCCCAAGAGAAATGTTTTGGCAAAGTGGGAAGGTGAGCCAGCTTGGCTGAGCTGGCTATGTTTAATGCCAAACCACAAAACACTAACCCCCCCTTCCTATATAAAGTGATAAAAAATCAAGGTGGGCCCCAAAAATTTAAATGAAAAAATAATTTCAAATGATGTAAAACTATGGAAAAGAAGGAGAAATATTTAAAATTATCTTTCCAACCAAACTAATTAATTCTCATTCCCATAACAGTAAAGCAAGCCTATGTAAGCCAAACCAGCTACATGTGCTCAGAACGCCACAACTAGAGCAATTCTCAAGGGATTTTCACAAAATTGGTGTTGTTGGAATTGTGACTTTGATCCCAATGCACAAAAATCAAGAAATACATAAATTGATGAATTTTTTATGAAATGTTTTTCAGAAAACCAGCCCAGTTTTGTTTGCTAGTTGAGAAGTGGTTGGAGGAGCATTCAATAAGCACGGGAAAACATTCTTCACTGCTATAAGTTGTGATACACCTTGGGATTGATTCTTCAGGCCTAAAATCACCAACCAAATTCATTTATCATGAATCGTAAGTTGTTGTAAAGTGAATTTCAGGATTTACATCCCCTTCTCTCTCTCTTCCCAAAACTCTATAAATTGGAATGTTGGGTTCATTATTAGGAGGATAGTTTTGAGTAGAAAAAATCAATCATTTTGGTTTTGTGAATCCAATGTGTTGTAGTAATTTGTAGTGGACACCTTACATGGCGATCCAAGATTTTTTTAATAGCTTGAACTTTGCATATCTATGAAGCAATAGATGCAAGTTTGTGGATGTATCTTCCCTTTCTTTTTTTGTTTGCATTATTCTTGCCTCTTCAATCTCGTTGCAAATATATTGTGTCTATTTTATGCTCTTGCAGGGATTAATTGTTGTTGCATTTTCATGGAAAGGGGTTGTGATTGCTTTTGTTAGACTATGGAGAACTGTCATCATCCTCTCTGATATGCATTTTGCTTCCACTTTCACACATTGGATATTGCCCACATTCCCTTCTTTTGGTGCATCACCTCTGTAGTGTAGTTTTCCTTCATTTGCATTTAACTTCTCTCTCCCTGGCCCCTTGCAAATTATAGGATAGAGACAATTAGTAACGTCATCTTAGTAGAGTTAGTTTGCACTAGGATTAGGAAGAAGAACCAACTTTCTTTGGATGTCTATCTCAGATAGCAATCCCCACAACTTGGAGATAGTACCCATGTTACCTAGTCACACCATGAGCTCAAGCACACACACTTGTGCAAATAGGAGGGTGATGTGATTCGGTGATAACATGACTTATTCTCTAATACTAATATTTATATCATAAATGAACATCTTCAAGCCCAATATTCCAATTCTCACCCTAATCACCCTGATCAAGGTTTCCCCAATGACAATTCCCAAAAATTCAAGCAATTCTTGTAAGAGAACCCCTATAATATTGAATTTTGACTCTATACTACACGAGATTGTGTTAATCATATTTTCTTATCACACACCATGACCTCTACTATTCCTACATTTCTTCTTATCCATTTAAGGGCACCCTATATATCAAATATTTCTATGTTTATCCATGCGACCATAATTATCACTACACATCCTACATCTATTACTCATGGTTCACATGTATCTCCTTCTAGCACACAATACATTTAATCCCTTTTTCATATTTAATAAGCATAAATATTATAATTGAAAAAAGGTGCCTCCACATCTTCTATTTCTATGGATTTTACACAATTTCTTGACAATCCATTCATTAAATGTTTTTTTTTCTTATATGTTACCTATTGATTTTGATGCTCCTAAATTTCCTACCTATGATGTAAAAGGGGATCATGCTGACCATCTTTACTCATTCCATTTTTTTTTCTTCGATTACACTTCTAATGACATCTTTCTTACCAATATTTCTATAAGATGTCTCAAGTAATTCTTATTACAATGGTTTTATGCTCTCCCCACCCACTATGTGTGTACATTAACTGCTTTAGAAAATATATTTTAAGCAAAATTTTGTATCAATATTGAGGAAAAATTTATGGTGCATACTTAAATCAAATACGAAAAAGGGTATAATGAATCTTTGAATGCCTATGCATTTTATTACAATACCCTTCTCACCAAAATGAACAATATCTTTGTGTATAATGAATTGCAAGACCTACTCATACAAATATTACTAGCTCCTTTAAAATATTCAAAAATGTTTTACATGTTTATATCTTATGACAATTTATGCCACACCTATTATCCAATTTCACCCCTGGGTGAAATTAGACAATAGGAGAGACTTGCATTGAGGAACCCTCACAGTCAGCTCGAAACCTATAGGAAATTTTCAATATTGAGGGAAACTTTCGAGTGTTTAGGAAGGTTGAAAGTTCACAAGAGGAATTTTTTTCCTTTTCCTGGTCTTATTTGAATTCAAAGTTTCACTCAATTTAGAAAACATTAGGCACACCTTGTAGGTAGAATGGAAAATATTCCAAGTACATTGCTTCATGAACATCCCATATATCTCCTTGTTGGCCCAAAGGCACTAAAATGATTCAAAAAAATTACATGGAATGCATGAAAGAAATGAGAAGTTTGCAGAGCAACCTTGCAAGAGCTCACCAAGATGGCTCCACTAGATTGGTGAGTGAATAGGGATTGACTGAGCTACTCAAATGGTTCAAATTTATCCATCAAATTATTTCAATTCGAGATCTTAACTAAACTATTTGATGAGTTGGGGTTGAATTTTATATAAGAGATTAAGCTCAGATCATATTGAGACTGAGTCGCACTTTCATTAAGGGATTTTTGAGCTCCATATGGAAAAAACTGAGTTTTGGTAAGGAAATCAAGCTCTACAATCCCAAGCTAAATCATTCCCACATTATAATGAGTTACGAAAAAGAAACGAGACCCACTCGCCGAGCTGGTAATAAATGACAAACTATAAAATAATGACCCCCCACATTTTTTTCATTCCAAAATATGAAGGGCCCCACAAATATTTTAAATGCCAAGTCACTTCAAAGGATGAAGAAAACATTATAAAGAAAGGGAGAAATATTTTAAATATTTCCAACTAAGTAGAGATATAATTTCTTAATCTCATGAAGGTCAAGTAAACCTAGAAACACCCAAGTAGCTACCAGCATTCAGAAGGCCATAACTGGAGAAATTCTCAATGGATTTTCATAAAATTGGTGTTGTTGGAATTTTGGTTTTGAGCCCGATGCATAAAAACCAAGAACTAAAGAAATTAATGAAAATTTGATGGTGAGTTTTAAGGAAAGCAATCCCAATTCAGTTTGGTCGTTGGAAAGTGGTTGGAGGAGCATTCAATGAGCATAGGCAATCATTCTTTCACTGTTGCAAGTTATGGGACACCTTAAGATTGCTTTTTCAGGTCCAAAATCACTAGCCACACTCATTTATCATGACTTGCAATTGGTTGAAAAGTGAATTTCGGGATTTGCATCCTCCCTCTCTCTGTCTTCCAAAACATTATATAAATTCAAGTGTTAGGCTCATTACAAAGGAGGATATTTTGAGTAGAAAACCTATGCCTTTTTGGTTTTGTGAAGCCAATGTGTTACACACCTTTGTAGTGAACTCCTTGCATGGTGATCCAAGCCATTATTTTGTAATAGCTTGAACTGTGCATATCAATTAAGCAATAGATGTAAGTTTGCAGATGCATCTTCCCTTGTTGTGTTTGTTTGCATTCTTCTTGCCTCTTCAATCTCATTGCAAGTATATTATGTCTATTTTATGCTCTTGTAGGGACTCATTATCATTTTTCATGTGCATGGAAATGTGTTGTGAATGCTATTGTTAAACTATGGTAAACTATTATCATCCTCTTTAATCTATATTTTTTCTCTCATTTTTACACATTAAGGATTGTTCGCATACCCTTATTTTGGTGCATCACCTTTGTAGTGTATTTTCTTTCATTTACATGTTATCTCTCTCCCCTTGGTCTCTTAGAAGTTATATATTAGGAGTAATTAGTAGTTTTATTTTAGTAGAGTTATTTTGCACTAGGAGTAGGAAGAAGAACCATCTTTCTCTAGAGGTCTATATCAAGTAGTGTAGTCATTTTTACACCCACCAAAGAACACGGGAATCCCATGCACATCGGCCTATCACCCAGCGGGTGATGGGTGCTCACTCGAGGCATGCGAGGGTGCCGAGTCTCTCTTTTTATGTTAGTTGAGAGGGAAAACATCATCTATGATCCAAACTTAAAGAGAGTGAGTGGAAATGAGATATGCGAGCATCATAGAGCTCAGAATGGATTCTAGATCAATGCAGTCATTCCAAATAGAAAATTACTTAATAGATTAAGAATTGAATCAAAATAGAAAGGGAAATGCACAAGGATTTAGACTTTATACCATAAACATGCATAAAACAGAACCATGAAGATATGTAAATGCACTAGAATCCTTACTGATCATATTCATATAAACTGGTAACATCATTACATTCATTAGATTCATTACAGAGCATCACAGAAAGGAAGACCAAAGTCATGCATCATAACTACATCCTTATCATTTAGCTCTCAAAAATAAATTTAAACACCAAACCCTTGATACATCCTTCTCCTATGCTTTATCTACCCAACCCAAACAGAGTTCCTTGCAGTATTTCTGCAGATCTCTACTCTCTATTAATCTCTCTATCTGATATCCCTTTTCCTTCTATAGGTGCTTGTATATATAGGCATCCCAAAGTGCCAACTCATCCTTCTATAGCCTCAGATCTAGTGCCAAGTTTCTGAATGTGGTCCTATAAGGGAGCATGCTCATCCAAGCCTGAGCTCTCCACTTTTCTCCATGATGGTCTTCTAGAAGCTTCCATCACAAGGCATATTCCTTCCTAGGCCAACCTATCACCAAGCTAGCACATTATCCATCTGGCATACAAAGTCAGGTCATGCTTTTTCTCATCTCCTTCCTAATATGCCAAATATGGCTAAGTTCCGAGGCCTTGTCTTCTGGCGATAACAAGACCCTTTTAAAACCCTCCTAGAACCCTGTCTTGCATGCATTCTTCTTGCACGCCCATGAGCCTTGGTGCACTTAGTCAATATTTTAGGGACCCAACATCACCCCACACTATGATTATTCTCCACCCATGGGAACACTTCTCTAATGAATAAAGAATCACAAAAGACTTAATGTCTTGGGAAAAGAATAAGGGGATGAAGAATTTAGGAAAGAAGAAAGAATGGGGAAGTGACAGCATTATCACAATAAGCTAGGAAAATATTTTTGCAAGTCAGCCTCCAAATTTTTCTGGGCATCAAATTCACTCTACGCTCTTTAGCAGAGGTCTCTGACTAGGGAACTTATCTCTCTAAAACTTAGTCCATCTCCTTGAGCATTCATAGTGTCAACAATTTTTTCCAACTCCTTTCCCACATCCTCAAGCACGTCCATTCTTCTAGTAATATTTGGGTATAGCTCCTTTAGCTGGTTGTTGATTGTACCCCTTAGGGCCTCAATATATTCTAACTTATTTTCAACCTTGGCCAGGATTCTATCCCGCTTTGTTCTATTCCCTTTTTTCTTTTCCTAGAACTCTTTAAGCTCTGCTTCATAGTTGACGACCAGAATACCTGCCACTTTATCTCTGTCTGCGCAGTTATCATATGTAGCCTCAACAATATGGGAAAAAATCATTACATCAGCAAGGACTTTTCTTTATTCCGCCATGGTTTCTACTACCTTTAATTTATCCTCCTTCTCCAGGTGCACTGCTACTTCTTCTACGGATTCTAAAGCTAGAGGTTGTCTCTCCATGGTGAGGATGCACGTTAAGTCTTCAAGGAACTCAAGGGAAGATCCATAATTTTGTGTGGGTGGTGCTAGGTACTGGATGCTTAGAAAATAATGGCATTTGTGATGGATTCTACCTTCTTATGTACTTCACACACCCTTTCCTTTTCTTCCCTAAGTTCACGCTTTAGTTTCACGCTACTTGACTCCTCCTGCTTCAAGTTCTTGGTTCTCTCTTCTAGCTCTTCCTCCTTCTTTTCTAGTTTTACTTGTAGAAATCTTACTTTGTCATTTTTTCTAAAGAGCCTAGCTTCAATCTCAATAGAGACCTTGTTGAACACGTTGCATAACTACTCATCTAAAAGTTTTTAAGCATTTACCAAGGGGTTGTCTCCTTTTAACTCAAGAATTTTCATTAGTGCCCCCTGGCTTATCTCAAAAAATTTCTCATTGATGTGGGAATAAATTTCCCAAGAGAGCATCTTCCTCATCTGGGGGTATGTACCTTCCTCATCAAATGACTTCATTTCCAAGAGTTGATCTGTTGGGACTATGCTTTGGAAGCATGCGTGTAACACCTTGCCGTGATCATCAATGTAGCTCATCCCTTGCCTCTGGATATCCATACACTTTCCTCCCATGCACATGCCCTTAGGAATAGTTACTGATAGATTGGGGCCTCCCACATTACCGTGAACTTTCACTATGCATTCTTTCTTGTCTTCTTCCATCACTATATCAATGTTATACTCCAATTCTTGTTCTATTAAGGATTCAATGATTTTCATTGCTTCTCTTTCTATTGCCTCATTTATTTTCTCCTATGTGAGACTTGGAGTTTCCTAATCCTACGTGCCAACCTCCTCAGTTCTTCCCATGTCTAGGGCACCTTCCTCCTCCTGGCTACCCTTGCGTCACACGAAAAGGAACTCATGTTCTTCTTCTCCACCCTCTTCTTTTGAATCATATACACTGAAAACAAGTGGTCCTTGGTCTCCTTTAGAAACATTTTCTTCTTCATCTTCCCTCTCACCTATGTATTTATCCAAGCTATCTACTTCCTCTGAGTCTGCTTCCTCCATCACCCTTTTTTTCTTCCTAACTAGGGATTCCATTATAAGAGACTCTACTTTCTCTTCCTCTTCCTTTGGTGATGTCTCCTCTGCGATAAGGTTTTCTTGTTCTGGAACCTTCTCTTTAACTAGGGACCTCTTCTATTGCTTGTTCTTGACGCACCTATTTCCTGCATATCTTGGGAACTTGGTACCTTGTTCTACATTTCTTTTTCCTTCTTTCTAGGCACAATATTCTTCCTACATGTTAGGTCCTCATGGTATATCTATCTCGTTTTCAAGATAAGTTCCCTTCTCAAACTTGGGCCTTATCCAAAGGTATACATGCATCATGGAATTCTCTGCAATAGTCATAGTCAGGGGTTTCACCATTTTGACTTCATGTGACATGTACGTGCACTTGTTGGGGTAGACCAACTTTCTACGCATCTCCTTGTGGTCCTGGTCAAAACTTCCAAGGTCAAACTTTAACTTTTTGGACTCCTTGAATCTGTTAACTCCTGTCTGGAAGTATTGAGTTGTGAAGGTGAATGGGAGCTTGCACCATGGGCTCATAGTTTCATCAGTCAAATTGAACCTACCAACACAAAAGTGTTGGTATATAGTGAACTTAGCTTCTCCTAGTGTAAGCGATGAAAATTGTTCAAATATTCTCCATTATTCTTTGAACACATTCCTTAAGCATGTATACCATTTTTTAAGATGTGCCTTATGAATGGGCATCATGATATCATAAGTGTATTTCTCAAATATTTTTACAGGCAAGGGGTCTTCCTCTAGGTACTCCCCAAATGGACTTGTCTGCTGCATCTGGTACTTCGATCTCTGAGAACACAATGGTTAAGAGGACATTACCAAATATAATCTTGTATCCTTCCTATGTGGTGGTGATAATTTCATCTTTAATGTATGCGGATAGATTGTAGATGGTACCCTCTGATAGTTTTCTAAAAACATTCAACTAGATCTTGTTTACCTACATCCATCTTTCTTGTGCGTTGAGTTTTCTTACCAGGCACACAACCATTCTCATCAATGGGTCTTGGATATCCTCTGATATCTAAATACCTTGATCCTTTCTTGTACGCATATGTGCCCACTGTATCCTTAACCACTTCCTTGTCACACAGGTTGTCCTCTATACTATCTCCTTCATAGATAAGGCATGTGAATCTTGAAATTAGCTGAGGGGTTATTCACATTTTTTACCCCATAAAGTGAAAGTGGTCTTCATATACACGTGACATTATCCACTGATAGAGGGAATTTGGCTTTCCGAAGTAGGGTAACTCATAGACTTGCAATAATCTTGTCTTCTCTAACTTCACCTTGAATTCATCGCTATAAATTGGTAACCCCTTAGGTGTTCTCTGGTTAGTCGGGTGTACTAATGCCAACTCCATTTCCTTTTCAATCACATTAATGTGAAGATTTTAGTCACTTACTATCATTTTTATCAAGTGGGGTTCCCATTCCATCCTAAGAAAAACCCCATCTAGGTACTCTGCATTTCTGCATACCATTCCTCGTTGGTACTTGCAGTGGTTTCTTGTTGTTTGCCCCTGCCATTGCCCTTTTTAGGTGTTACATCTGGTTTCTTGCGTTCCATTGTGTAGGTTCTCTACACTTAAACTTTTATTGCTAGCTCTGCTCTTCTATCTTTTCCAAATTGAAATCTCCAACCTGTGAAGAATACTCTTTTCTAACCCGTGCCCTAGTTGTCAAACCCTAATTATAATATCTCCTTCACAAGATGGTGCTTCTCCACAACTCTCTTTATGACCATGAACTATTTCCGTTCTAGTTTTTAGATCCAAAATGGTCACTCATGGTTAAATTTCTTCAATTTTTCTTCACACGGATCAACTCTGGAAATACTAGTTTACAAAATCTCTTCCTTCTTCGTAAACACAAAATAAATAATAAAGTTCCCAACCTTCTATTTATAGTTTTTCCCACATTTTAACATTAAATGCTACCTTACCTACTACCATAATTTAACAATTAATGTGGATTTTTCAAACAAACCCGTCTTTAGTGCTTTAACTCACGTGCCCAACTCTACGTAGATAATTCCCCAACCTTCTGGTGTGTAACCAACCCATCTTGATAGGACACTCTTGCACATGCCACCATGAATTCTGAAAATGATAGGGAGTAGTTCTATGATGGTCCACCATGAATTCTGACAACATAATCCTAACCATCTCATTAAGGAAGTGTGTACCTCTATCACTTGTTAAATTCAATGGGCATCCATACCTGCTGATTATGTTTTCCCATAAAAATCTAGTAGCGGTAGCCATAGTTCAATCCTTTGTAGGTGTTGCCTCTACCCACCTTGTCAAATAACTAGTGCAAGTGAGGATATACCATGAACCAGTCCTTCATGCCGTTGGCGAGATTGATCCAAAAAATTTAATAGCCCACTTCTCAAATGGTTCCGCGCTAGCTATGGGTCATAATGGTATTTCATCCCTTTTTCTAGGTTTGCCAAGGTGTTGGAAATGGTCACAGGCCTTGCAAAATGCAATACAATCTTGATAAATGGTCTCCCGCCAAAGCCTTGTGAGTAGAATCTTCCATGCATTTTCATTTCCTGTATAGTGTCCTCCTGCAATCCCACCATGCCCCTCTTCCATAATTACAATGCACTCATGTTCTAGCATGTAATGGTGTAGAACCTCATAACGACCATTTTTGTACAGATCTCCACTAATTAGCATGTAGGGTGTGGCACGTATGGCCAACTTCTTCTTCTCTAAGGCCTTCATTCTATCTGGCACCACACCTATTTTAAGGAATACCAAAATTTCCTCCAAATCTAAGGGTGCATGCCACAACCTAAATAATTGCACTTCTGGCATAGCCTCTTTAATGCTCTGCATTTCCTCCTCTGAATCAATCCTAGACAAATGATTAGGTACGGAATTAATTTTTCCTTGTTTTACAACCACCGTGAACTCAAATTCTCTGAACAATAGTACCCACTGACATATGCACCCGTGTAGAATGGGATTGTTCATCAAGTATCTCAAAGCCATATGGTCAGTGTAAAATATAAAAGGGGTTGCCAACAAATACTGTCTAAATTTATGAAGCATGTAGATCATTAACAATGCCTCGTGCTCAGTCGTAGTGTAATTTTATTTTTCTAGTGTCAATTTATTGCTTGCAAAGCACAAAGGATGGTCAATAATCCCTTCACCAAGCTATGCAAGTACTACTCTAATGGCGGTTCCTAAGGCATCCACATAAACATGGAAATGCTTATCCCAAGAAGGGAAATGTAGGATGGCTGTGGTGATAATCCTATTGGTCAAAGTGTTAAATGCCTTTTGTTGTGCCTCTCCCTAATGAAAGGCACTTTTATGTCTAAGTAACTCTTCTAAATGTGTGGCGATCTTGGCATATCCCTTGATGAACTTCCTGTAGTACCCCATATGCCCAAGAAATCAATGCATTGCACTTTGACTAGTAGGCTCCCTTAATCCCACAATTACTGCAACTTTTGCGGGATATACTAGTAGGCCCTCCTTACATACTATGTGACCAAATAATGTTCCAAATGGGGTAGCAAAGACACATTTATTAATGCTAAGGGATATCCTCAACTGTTGAAACCTTTCAAACATCAACCTTAAGTTTTCACAATGGTCCTTCACTAACCCGTATATTGTCTAATCATCCAGGTAGACTTGAAGGAATTTAAGGATGAAGTCCTGGAAATCTTGTACCACAATGCATGAGAACACAACAGGTGCATTCTTTAAGCCAAAAGGCATGACTGTATAGGAAAAAATTCCCCATTTAGTGGAAAAAGTCATCTTCCTTTGGTCTTCCTTGATGAGCCTTACCTGGTGATAGCCCAAGAATCCATCTATGAAAGAATAGACCTCGTGCCCTACCACTCCCTCTAATATTTCTTCAGTAAAAGGGGTTGGCAAAGGATCAATGATACACACTGCATTCAGGTACCTATAATCAACATATATTCTTATCCTTTCATCCTTCTTGATGCTAATTACCATTGGAATTATCCATTCTGACTCTTCAACAACTTTAATAATTCCCAATGCTATCATATTATCTATTTCTTCCTTGACCTTCACATGTAGGTTAGGAATAATTTTGTATGGTCTCTTCCAGATTGGGTGTGCACAATCCTTCAACTTAATTCTCATTTCCCCTAAGGAATAATGGACATATTTGAGTTCATGATATATGCCTAGGAATAAATCCTCAAACTCATGTAAAAGTTTGATGATCTTAGAGACTTCCTTCTTTGACCAATAGTCTATGATGATAGCCTCCTTAGGCTCTTCATCTAAGCTGATGTTAACCTTCTCTGTCTTTAAAGGTTCATGGTAGGTGCATGCCCATTCATCTGCATTGTCTACCACCTCGTACGTCCCTATAGAATGGTCAACATATAAGTTTTCTACTTCTTCCTCATCAATAACATACACCATCTTCCCTTTTTATTTTTCTATACATACATGCTTAAACTGTATTTCTTTTGTTTCTTCTTCCTCAAAGTGCACCTCCAGGCTAGGTTCACCTAGCAAGTCCAGTAGCCTATCTTCTTCCATGACACTGTCTCCAATGGTAAGGCACTTGATAACCTATAATGACTTATCTACCAAGGGTTTTGTACTCTGATACTCAAATGTTTTAATGAGATCATCCGTTAACTATTGCCAATTCCATGTCTAGTAGCGTGTCTCATCATGAATGTACCTACGTGCACACAACCCAATGTAGAATATAGTTTGTGTACCCATAGGGGTGGTGGTAAAGCTTCCACACCTTATCTCTAGACCTTCTCACAATCCTAGATATGGAAAGAGGCGGGTTCCTTACCATGATTATCCTTAATGGAAGGTGGGTTCATTGCTTCTAGAGAACTAGACAAAGAGGGAAATTCTCACCTCACAGCATTCCAAGAGGTTCTCATGATGTGTAGCACACCACCATGCTGCTGTGTCGAGTAGGACATAACTTAACATCCCACTTTGTTCATTCTCCTCCTTCCACTGAGCTTCCATCTCCTGCAAAAAAATCTCAGGGAAGGCTCCTCCTGAATACTTAGGTAGCTTCTTTCCCCCTAGTCACCAAAATGTACGCACCTTTGTCACCTACCCTCTCAAATTCCATCTGATAAACTCATAGGTTCCATGCACCCAATTATCACATGCTATACTGGTGGTGTCACTTAGGGACTAAGCATCCTCAAACCTGATAAATCCTTCTATGGGATGAATTATCTTTGGATCCCTGATTGAGCACACATATATTCTATCCAGGACCTCTTCTCCTAAAGGTTTAGTATAAGGTATTGATTTTCCATCAGCTAGGGGTATGATGACCCATTCCTCCTCATTCTCAAAGCTTATGTATCCCTTGTTGTACCGAAGATCTGCATTATTCTTATAGCACCATGGGTGCCCAAGTAATGCTGGGAAATTTTCTACCTTGATGAGCGCCAAGACTTCGAAGTCCCCAGTAAACTTAGGCCCCTGAATGATGATGGATGCATCCTTTAATACATAGATGGGCATTACCTTAATTTTTTTTTCCATATACAACACATTTTAATATGGTTGTAATACAGGTCTTCCCACCTGATGCCATGCATCCAAGGTGACAACATTGACCTCTGTGCCTATGTCAATGAGGATATTACTAAGGATCCATCCATCTATAACTGCATGTAATGAGATCTCATCATCATAGTCAAGTCTATGAGGGGGAAGGTTTGCATGCAAGACCTGCCTTTCACACTCTTCTCCGGTGCATGGTACCTTCTCTCTCAACCATGCTCCTATCAAGGGAATAATATTCTCTTTCCTAGGTATTTTACAGAATTCTTTGACCTCATCCAGGTCATCCTTTGGCACCTTGACCTTCCTTTTTTTCTCCTCCCTCCTGAACTTCTCCTTTAGACAATGGATTTCTCCTTGTAAACTCCAAATGACATCCAGGGTTTCTTGATATACCTCCTTCTGATGCGCAGGGTCTGGGTACTTCCCATGTATCACTTCTTCCCTTGAAACTAGGTTCTTTTGCCTTGGTATTTCCTTTGCATGCATGGCCTTAGATCTTGTTTTTACCATAACAGGTTCCAAGCCTGCATCACATGTCACCCGTGGCATCCATTATGTGTTATCCTTCTTAATGCTCACCATTGTAGTGCCCTTGTCTTTCCGGTGCTACTGATTCATGTGCTCAAAAAACTTAGGGAACTCCTCATACTTGTGCTTCTTCTGGCACCATGAGCACTGCAATAAGTTTGGGCTCTCACGCTTGTAGTGTTCTGTAGACCCACAATTAAAATAGGTTCCATGTGGGAACTCAATTCTTCCTCCTCTATGGTTACCATGACCATGGTATCCTCCACAAAATCCCCTTCCGCGTGTACCTCCATCTACATGCTCATCATAATGGTGATCATCACCCTTAGAACCACTTGCAAGGCTAGTTTGGTGCACACCAAAATCAATCACCTCATGGATCTGATCAATAAGCCTACAATCCTTAGTATCATGGGTTATAGAGGTGTAAATATTACAATAAAAAGACACATTCTTCTTCATTGCACTCTATAACAAGGGACATCTACTCGCATCATGGTCCCCATGAAAAATTTCACAATCCACTACTACGACGTGTACTATCTTCTAGGGGAGCCTCTACTTCACAATCTGTACACCATATACCACTGCGAGTCTCATGGGCTACGTTCATAGACAACTTCTCAAGTTTATTAGCCATAACAATGATTTGGGCTAACACCAATATCAACACTTCCAATAGCTTCAGCGCGTAAAGCAGCTTCTAACTCCTCGCATGAGTCTGTGAAAGTTTTATGAGATAAATATCTTCTAAAAGGTGTTATCAACCCCCCAATAAACCATTGAGCATGTTGTGAAGGGTGAATGTCATATGAAAAATTTTACAGGAGGGTTTTGAACCTTGCTTCATACTCCTACACACTCTTTGCCATTCCTTGTTGAATCTCCTTCAGGGCACTGATGCTCTTCTGTTCAAACTCAGGAATGTGGAATTCTGCTAATAAGGTGTTCTTTAAAGCACTATAATCCACCACCAATTGAAGAGGGTCATATTTCCTATACCAACTATGCACGCACCCTTGCAACATCATTGCGAACTGGATTACCTTCCACTCCGGACTAGTGATCCCTTTTGTGCACCATAGTAGCTCACACTTGTGAACATGTTCTACAACATCTTCAATACCTATATAATCTGGAAAATGTAAAGACATCTCAAAGAATAATTGATGTGGTTTGGGCCCTTATCTTCATAAGCCAGAGCCTTGGTTTCCTCTGGTGTTTCCCCCTCCGCTAGATCCACTAGATCCACTAGGTCCTGTGCCTCCTGACCCACCAGACCTACTAGATCAACCAAGCCTTATTCCTCTTGATCCATCAAACCCACTAGGTTCACCAAGCCTTGTTCCTCCTGACCCACTAGATCCACCAGGTCATGTTCCTCTTGACCCACTAGATCCACCAGATCCACTAGATCCACCAGGTTCTATAGGGGTCATGCTAAGGGTCCCTAAAGTTCCATTGAATTATGTGTTGATGGTTTGTGATAGTTCCCCACTACCAATAGTGTACACTGTGCCACTCCCAGATGTAAGACCGAAATCTTGTATATCTACACTTTTCCTGAAAATTCCTCCTAACAATGGGATGGTATGTGTAACCATAGAAGTTCCAAATGAGAAATTATATCTCCTGGGTGTACATCAATCACTTCCAATGATACCAACTAGGTTAAAAATATTCTCCCCTTGATCTAGAAAACCAAGTGCCAGGGTTTGGTCACTAGGTGGGTTCAGATGTGCACCAATGGATCTTCTCTCTCAGTGTGACAAAATCTCATTAGAAGCCGAAGGGGTCTCTCTTATGCACTTGCCAAGATGGGGTAGCACAAACTACTTAGGTTCTACATCCTCTACATGAACCTCAAATCCTTCCCACAATGTTTGCCTCCATATATCCATCACACCTACAACCTCGTGTTGTCTAGAAATCTCCATTTCATGCACTTCACTATACTTGAGTCATCTCTCTGCCCTTTGTTTCTCTGTCGCAATATCTACCATCTTCCTCCACCCTAGCTTCCTCACCCAATGCTCAGAACTGTTTATTCAACCATCATAAATGCCTCTAAACTCAAGGTAACAATCAAGATCTTCATTTCTAGAGGAATAACATGTAGAAATGATCCTCTGGGATCCTGTAGAAACTCAAAATCAACAACTTCTAGACACTAATATGTAGAAATAATGTACTCTAGAGTGTAACTAGCTAGTACTCCTTTCCACCAATGATCCACGGCACGAGTCCACGTCAGATCTACATCTTACATCCTTTGGTATTCTTCTTGGGTCCATGTGCATGATCTGTAATACCATCTTGATCTAGATGCATATGCCAAGAGCCATTCATACAGTTCAACTGGGAAGCAACAGAAAAAAAATTCATAAAAATAATGGTAGAAGTTCTCTTCTACCCATCTATGTGCATCAAATTCAAGTCCAGTGTTGAATCTCTGAGAAAATTCATCCTCTATGCTTTTAAACCATGTTTCAACACTTTCCAAGGTTAAACGATCTGTCATCACTCATTACACAAGTCATGATGTATGCCATTTCCTCCTACAATTTTGAAAAGATGTCCTAGCAATGGAACTAAGATGTAGTCATTTTTACACCCACCAAAGAACAAGGGAATCTCATGTACACCGACCTATCACCCAGTGGGTGTTGGGTTCTCACTTGAGGAACATGAGGGCACCGAGTCTCTCTTTTATGTGAGTTAAGAGGGAAAACATCATCTATGATCGAAAATTAAAGGGAGTGAGTGGAAATGAGATATGCAAGCATCATAGAGATCAGAACAAATTCTAGATCAATGCAGTCATTCCAAACAGAAAAGTACTTAATAGATTAAGAACTGAATCAAAATAGAAAGGGAAATGTGCAAGGATTCTGACTTTATACCATAAAAATACATAAAATAGAACCACGAAGATATGTAAATGCACCAAAATCATTATTGATCATATTCATATAAATGGGTAACCTCATTACATTCATTAGATTCATCACAGAGCATCACAAAAAGGTAGACAAATTCATTCATCATAACTGGATCCATATCATTTATCTCTCAAAAATAAATTTAAACCCCAAGCCCTTGATACATACTTCTCCTATGCTTTATCTACCCAACCCAAATAGAGTTCCTTACAGTGTTTTTACAAAGCTCCGCTCTTTATTAATCTCTCTATCTAATCATCCCTTTTTCTTCTGTGGGTGCTTGTATATATAGGCATCCTAAAGTGCCAACTCATCCTTCTACAACCTCATATCCAATACTAAGTGTCTGAATGTGGTCCTCCAAGGGAGCACGCTCCTCTAGGCCTGAGATCTCCATTTTTTACCATGATGGTCTTCTAGAAGATTCCATTATAGGGCATATTCCTTCCTAGGTGAACCTGTCACTAGGCTGGCACCTTATCTACCCCGCATGCGTAGTCAGGTCACGCTTTTTCTCCTGTCCTACCCTATATGCCAAATATGGCTAAGTCCCAAGGCCTTGTCTTCTGGCTCATAAACGACCTTTCTAAAACCCTCCTAGAACCTTGTCTTACGTGCACTTCTTCTTGCATGCCCATCCTACAACCTAGGCCTTGTGCACCCATGCACCTTGGTGTACTTAGTCAATATTTTAGGGGCCCAACAAGTAGCAAGTTCCACAACTTGGAGATAGTTCCCATGCTACCCATTCACACCATGAGATCAAGCACACACACTTGTGTAAATTAGAGGGTGTTGTGATTCGGTGATAGTAGTTCTAGCATGCCAATGAGACAAAAAATAAGTTTTCATTTTAATTGCAGAAAGAATCGTGTGCACTTGTTGGAAAACTCCATCTTGTAAGAAGCTTTGAAATTTCACATCTAGTGACTCCAAAAAGGAAGAATTCACTAGTTTTAGCAGCCCAAACTTATAAAATTTATGAGAAGGATTAAAACAAGGTCAAGAGCTAGAGAGGAAGGAATGTTTGAATACTTGCAATTATCTTTAGGTAGAGGAATAAGGGGAAGAAGAGCTCAAAGGTCTCCGTCTCCACCGAATAGAACACTATCAAAACCTCCTCCTAATAGGCCTTTTATTCAATCAACCAAAGTTCTTAGACCAATTATAATGGAATGTCTACAACAAAAACCACTACAAGGGCCACCAAATTCCTATGTAAACTTCACGGGAAGCATCACACTTGCTCTCAATGCACAAAATTCAATTCTAGTTGCAGCATTGAAGAACATTCCATATTTCACTGGAGAAAACCATACAACTCTAATTGATAACATTCAAAACATTGCAAATGTTTATATTTTACATGAGGTTAATTAAATGGATGTGGTAATTAAATTATTATCTTCTTCTTTCAAAGGAAAATATTTACAATGGTTCATAATCTTGATAACAAGATCAATTTAAAATTGGGATCAATTGTGCACAACTCTTTTTGGTCTATTTGGAGAGAAGGCAGACAACTTGTCTGTGTTTAAACAACTAACCACAATCAAGAGAGCACCAAATGAGCAAATGGTTGATTTCAACTTCAGGTTTCAAAGGACATGGGATAGAATTCTTCTTGATGTGAGACCAATAGCTGAAGGTGCTTTTCTCTACTTCCTAAATGCTCTAAATTCTGATATTGCAATGATGATACAATCCATGGGAGGTAAAATTTTACCTGTAGCTTATAACATTGCTATTAGAGTTTAAAATTACTTTATCCAAGTTGGTAAACTTGCACCTAGGCCTCTCATGCCTCTTTATCCAGAATTAGGAAGTCCAAACACTAGAAAAGAATCTACATTAGCTCCCATTCTTACCAAAAAAAATCAAGATTTTGTTGAAGCCTTTACCTCATCTTCTAGTACCTAAAATGAGCTCCAAGAATTCATGAAACATTTTCAAAACTTACGTAATGAATTGGTCATGATTAAGAGGTAGTAGTCAAATTTTTAGGTCATATTAGCCACAATCCCAACCCATTAGGACTCTGTATGAGCCTAATAGACCACCTTCTCAAGCTACAAACCAAAAACCAAGTAAAGCCTCCTGATAATAGACCATTTCAGTCTCACAACCATAATGTTTCATCCAAATCTATAGCTGTGGTACCAGTGAAAAATAACATGGCTTAGGAGTATGACTAGTGCTTCTCATGCAATCAAACTCATAATCAGTCGATGTGTTACAATGGTGCCTTGAATCAAGCTATTAAGGTGAAAACAATGGGTGTGGAACAAGAGACAAGCCAAGAAGAAAATCAGAAGTAGGAAGCTAACCAAAAGGCACCTCTAAATGAGACAACACTTGTCAATTAGCAAGTTGAGGATTTTTGTGGTATAAATCAAACCCCTGCTCAAAGTGTGGGAACCAATACATGATCTAAGAAGAAGAATATCATAGTGGGAAAGTCATCTAATTCAAATTATTCACAACCCTCTATTACTCCACAAGGTGTTAGCAGTCAAAATGTAGTCTCGAACATGTAAAATCAGCCCAAGCCACCCTCTAGAACAACTCAAGTACCAGTTGTAACAGCCCACATGCAAGAGAAATTTGTGTAAGACAAAGTGATGTAAAAAAATAGTGCTTATCTATTCAATATTCTTGAGAAAATGAAGAAAAGGAATGTAAATATTTCAATGAGGGAGTAATTAGCTATCCCAGGACAATGAGATCTATTTCAAGCGGCTATGGAAAATTGGTCCACATCAAATCAGCCATCCAAATATCAAGAGAAGTTGCTTACTAATTCATCTCAACAAGGAGGAAATCAAGGAGTTCAAAAAGGTAACAACATAATCCTTCTTCATTCTACATATCTCTAATAGTTGTAAATAATGTCATAAACAATTGTATAATTGCTTTGGGGGAAAGTAGCTTTGTCATGCTGAAAAAAATAGTTGATCAGTTGGGTTTTTAGTATGAAGTTATTTCCAGAGGTGTAGTGCAATTAGATGGGACAATGGTAACAATGGTTGGAGTAATCAGAGGATTGATCCTTACACTTCATGCATGTCCCAATGTTACCATCTTGCAAGATGTATCAGTCATATATTTCCCACCACTCTTTGCATTGTGTTTGTTAAGAGACTTCACTGTTAAAATTGGTGGTTATTTTTCCACTAATTGGTCACATATGTTGTTTTAACAAGGTATGACACTAATCATATTTGAGCCTATTGAAAATTTCCACATTAACTCTCATACACCAATTCTAATCAATGTAAATTATTCAAATTTTGATCAAGAAGATTCCCCAAGCACTTATGAAGTGGATACACAAGTCAGGAGCATTTCAGACTTAACTCTTGATGATTGTACTAATAAAATGCATGCTTTTGATCCATACAAAGAAATGGAAGAAGATAAATTAGAGATCTATTGCTTGTATTAAGAGAATCATCCTTTCCCTAAAAATACTAAGCCAGATGATAATGAGGTATGGAAGATTTTATTCGATGGCTCAAGGAGTAGGCAAGGTGCTGGAGGTGGAGATATTCTTGTTTAACCACAAGGTATAAAATATTACTCAACTTTCCATTTTTAGCTTGCTTGTTCAAACAACACAACTGAGTATGAGGCCTTGATCCACATATTTTATTGGGCAAGAAAGAGAGGTATTAAAAACTTGCAAGTGTTTGGAGATAGTGAGCTGATCATGAATAAAGTAAGAGGACAAAATGTTTCCAAGAATGATCTTTTGAAGAAATAAACAAATTAGGTATGGGATCTCATTGAAGATTTTGAAGCTTTTAACATCAATTCCATCCCAAGAAATAATGAAGCAACAAAAAAAAATTGCAGTAATTAGGGCAACGTTCGATGTTGTTGAAAGTATTAGAAGTAAGAAAACCATTCCTCATATCAAAGTGGTCATATGGCATTCTCTCCCAGATAACAATACAAGATAACAAGTCTTTGAAAATGATCAGTAAATTATAAGCTTCTTGCAAGAAGAAGTTGAGTTCTCTGCTAGAAACTAGAACAAATTGGAGTAGCAATATGGTGATTAAGTGGTGTAGTTGAGAACTAACAAACTACCAAAGGATATTGTGACTTTGGAATCAATCTTCAACCTAAATTACCAATTACGGAAGGAGAAGAAAAACATTCAAGTAAAGGGTGAAGATTCATAGCCTATTTCAGTAGATGAAGGAAAGGTGTTACAAATTGACAAAGTGAGTACGCAGCAAAAGAAATCATATTTTATCCAACTTTGTGAAGATGTCTCCGATGTTTTTTCCTGGGATTACAAGGATTTAAGAGGTTTCAATCCAAAACTATCTCAACATACTATTGAATTGGATCCGGAATCGAAGCCCATCAGGTAGAAAAAAATACCGGTGAATCCTCACATTGAACCTCTTATGAGAAAAGAGTTGAATAAGTTGATTGAAGCTAGCATCATCTTCCCTCTCAAGCATTCGAGTTGGGTTACAAATTTGGTATTGGTGCAAAATAAAAATGGAGAAATCAGACTATGTGTAGACTTTTGTGACTTGAATAGAGCATCACTCAAAGATCATTATCCACTTCCTCCCATGGAGTAGATCCTTCAGGTCGTAACTAGTTTGGAAAGGTTTTCATTACTAGACAACTACTTAGTGTACAGTTAGATCATGGTGAAGGAGGAAGATCAATTCAATAAAACCTTCACTATGAAATGGGGAACATATTCTTACAATATGATGCCATTTTGACTGTTGAATGTTGGAGCAACATTTCAGTGAGCTATGGATATGGCATTCAAAGGACTAATCAGCAAGATAGTGCTAGTATATCTAGATGATATCACCGTCTTCTCAAAGAATGCAACAGACCACCTCTTTCACCCCAGGCAAGTATTTCAAAGTTTTAGAAGATTCAGAGTTTCATTCAATCTGAAAAAGTGTGTATTCTTGGCACATGAGGGAAAGTTGTTGGGCCATATTTTTTCAAGAGAATGGTTGCCATTTGATCCTAAAAGAGTTGAATCTATCATAAATTTTCCATTTCTAAGTCATAAGAAATCTCTCTAAATATTTTTTGTAAGGATAAAATTTGTCCAGATATTTGTGCCTAATTTTTCCACTCTTGTGAAGCCGTTAACAATGATTTTGAAGAAGAGTCTTGAATTCAAATGGAAATAATAAGGCAAAGAGAGTTTTGAAGCTATTAAGCATGCAATATCACAAGTACCAACTCTTATCAATCCAAATTTCTCCAAGTTTTTCATGTTTTACGATTTTGGAGGAACGGATACTGTTTCAGCTATCTTGGTATAGCTGAATGAGGAAGGTTCAGAATAACCCATAACATTCTTCATTCAAAGTATGGAATATTATGAAGTGAGGTATTATTTCATTGAAAAGCATGTTCTCATTATTATTCGGAGCTTGAATAAGTTAAGCTTAGACACTTGGTCTCAAACAAAAATATCCAACTTTTAGTGTCTAATGATGAGGTAATGGATTTTCTCCTAAACAAGGATTAGAATGAGAAGAGAGAAGGTTGGATCACTCATGTGATGGAGTATTATATTGAAATAAAAGTGAGCAAATTGGTTTGTGGAAAAGGTATTTTTAATAAGATCACTTCCAAACAACAAGTCAAGTCAAAAAGTAAAGAAGAGGATTCTTATAATGCATGATGATCAATAATAACTAGCTGATGATGCACCCATTCCATGTTGCACTTAAGACATGGTGCATTATCTCCAAATAGGTTTGTACCTTCTAGAATGGAGAAAAGCTAAAAGAAGATATTTCAGATTGCAGCCCATCTCGTATGTGCTCATCAATGACATCTTATTCGAGAAGGATGTGAACGGGGTGTTATTGAGGTGTGTCTCATTGAATCAAATTGAGAAATTATTGCAAGAATTTCATGACAGAGAAGTGGGAGGACACTTTTCTCCATGAGTTATAGATCTCAAACTCATGAAGGTTGGTTACCACTGGCCTATAGTTTTTAGTGATTTCTATTCATGGATATAGAAATGAAAAAGGTGTGTGTTCTTCAAAAGAAAAGAAAAACTATCAGTCCTACCCCTTCATCCCATCTCAGTAGATGAGCCATTTATGCAATGGGGATTAGAATTCATTCAAGTTATAAATCCAAAATCAAGTCAAGGCTATAAGTGGATACTTACAGGAACAAACTATTTCACCAAGTGGTTTGAAGCTGTGACACTCAAAGAGGAAAATGAATCCAATATCTTGGACTTCTATGGGTGGATAGTAACCATGTTTTTTGTCTTTGCTACTATCATTTCAAATAATGTTGTTTCACCATTTTCTTAACTTGTTGAATTAGAAAATAGATAAGGGTAAAGGCCGAGGAGGAATACCTGTTTATATTGGTTAGTTGATGGTTGTTATGCATGTCCTGACTTCTTGATCCAGTACTGATTGTGAGAGCTTCCTTTTGGCTAGGAATAACTACTTGTAATAGAAAACAAGACCACAAAAGAGAAGTTAAATGATATATGATAATGGATTGCCTAGCGTATGCTAGTTCCAGGAAGTATGATACTTCCTAGATGGTTTTCAATCCACTGTTTAAAAAAAATTAATGAGAGAAAAAAGTAAAGTCCTACTATAGTTGATATGATTTAGTTATCTCATTCAAGTATGATAAGAAAATGCAATCACAACAGGATAGGCTATAGTTATATCTAAAAAATACGGTATCTGTCAAGGTATAGGGACTGGTCAGGGTCTGATTTTGGGTTGTTTAGGTCATCTGGTAGGAGGTTGTTTGGCTCTGTTCTTGGGTAGGGTATAAAACATAGAGACCGATATTGGTTGGGTATAACCAATGACGACTAAGGGAGACTGACAAAAATTATGGGTAGCCAGCGTCGGTATATGTAGGGTGACAGTAATTCAATAAAAACCTTATTATAGAGGTTAAGTGAGGTTGGATGGGGCTAAAGAAGGAGATGGTGAGGTCTGTGAGGATACTGAGAATTCTTAGAGAGGTAAAATGGTTAGGATAGGTGATTTGATAAGTGGGTGGGTGAGGTTTTTGGTTTTTGTCAGAAAGATGGCTATGGAGGAATGAGAATGTTAATAGAAGAATAATAACATGAATGATAACCACTTTGTGAATAGAATAAGAATTGAAATGATTAATGATAAAAACACTTACCAACATTATAGGTCCAATGGCTGGGTGGTGGTGATGATCAATTGATGGAATGGAGCTTGGTGTAGTAGTGATGCTTCCTTGAATGTTACCATGAGTGCCAATGCTTCTCGATCTGTCTTGGTGTTGGCTATGGATGCCTGGGTGCGTGAAAAGAATCTGGTTCTACTTGCATGCAACTCACTTCTCACCCTTCTTGCTATCAGAATGTGCTAACCCAAAAACAAGGTTGGTTAGGTGAATAAATGGTAACCGACAACAGTTCTAGGTTGACCAGGATCAGTTTAGGGGTGACCAGCTATGGTTAAGGCGGGATTCCCTAGGTTTACTAAAATGGGCAAGATCTTTCTAATTTCTTCATCCCAGTTAGTTTTTTCTCACAGATTAGAACAAAAGCTTCCCTTTTAATGAGTAGGAATGTGGTTAGAGAAAACCTGGCATTGATTTTAGGGTTAGACCAAAATCTTAGCTCATTAAGGAAAGTAAGACTTAGTTATTGTTAGTTATGGAAACATGCCAAGAATAGGTCTAGGGTGAGGTGGTTGGATGAGGTGTCTAGGTGAGGTGGTGGGGTAGAAATTAAGATAATTAGATAATAAATATTGTGAGGATTTATATATTAATTTAATTAATAATGATGTGGGGTGGAAGGGGCCATGGTTAGGTGAGTATGTTTGATATGGTTATTTGACGAGGGACCAAGGGGAGTGTGACCCAATTTTGGTGTCTAAATTTTTTCCCTTTTTTTTACATGGCTTGTATTGGTAAGAAAAGCTGACAAAAATAAGATGTGGGTACCCCATGTGTGGGTGAAGGTGATCCCCCTAAAACTAGGAATTGATGAGGTAGAAGATTGAATTGGTGAGTGGTTTGATAAAAGGTGGATGCGATGAAAAGGATGGCGAAAAGTGGGGGTAATGGGGTAAAGGTCTAATCAGGTAAATCAAGGTAATGGTCCAGGGTCAAAGGTAGCAACATTCAAACGTACACACACGTAAAAATTGCATCACGGTACCAAGTTGAATAGCATGCAAAATCTACATCATCTAAGGTTGATAGGTTTATACAAACAAGGTTTAGGTGATTCAGGTATTTAAGGTATAGGATATGGTGTGGAAGCACTTTGTAGGTTAGGTTCAGGAACATGTAGGTATGTTCTGGTTCACCAAAGGTTGGGTCAGGATAAATGACACAACATTAGGCAAGGTAATGTCATTAGGTCAAACAACATGGGTAACAGTGTTGCAAGGTATAGCGAGCACATGAGGTCATATGTTAGTAACAATGTTCCAGGTCCAGATAGCAAGGTCATGACATGGTTAGGGCCAAGGTATGGGTAAAATAACAAGTCCCTAAATGTAATTAAGGATGGGTATAGGTAAGGTAGGCATGGATGTTGGTTGTAATAAGGGTGGGTAAGGAAAAGCGGTGGCTGGAATGGTTTAAGTTAGGTCAAAAATTGGGAAAGGGTAGTTGACAAGAGTATGATGGGTGACTGATGCCAGTCATACGGAACTATTTATGGTCTAGGTAAACTGACCATGGTTTTCTCAGGCACATGACCGATGTCATTCTGGGTATAACTGACCATGGTGTGCTAGATCACAGGACCAATGTTGGTTTAGGTATAACTGACATCGATCAGGTCGACATGGGTATATAAAAGCAAAAAATCAATATAATACAGATTCATTTGTACATTTTGGCATTTTTAAAAATGAAAGAGCATTGAACGAGTTTTCCTTTGTCGGGAGGAAAGGACAAGGGATGATATCTTACTAAGGCGGAGAGATTCAGTTTGTTAGAGGAGCCAGGTAGACGGGTCCACGAGCACAGGGGGATTGATTGTGATTATTATTTGGATATATGTTCACATGTATTTTTATACATACTATCTAATTTATAGATGATGGTGTTTTATAGTATGAATGGTGTACATGTTTTAATTTACATTGCTATATATGGATAAGTGGAAATCAAGTGAATTAGGCCTAATAGAGTCAAGGTTGTGTAGGCATGGTAGAGTCAAGTATTTTTAGGCATAGATGCAGTTAGGTCATAAGCATGGATTGAGTCAGGTCATAGGCATGTATTGAGTCAGGTCATAGGCATGGATTGAGTCAGGTCTGTTATAAGCATGGATGGAGTCAGGTTGGTTTAGGCATGGATGGAGTCAGGTTTGGTTTAGGCATAGATCGAGTTAGGTTGGTTTAGGCATGGATCGAGTTTCTAATTCATTAGTTTTTGCAATCAATGATGGTGTGGATCAGGTTAAGATGATTTATAGGAAAATGTATGATTATGGTAAAGAAAGTATAGACAAGATGAAATGAGTGTATGAGTTATGATGGTAAAGATTGCAACAATTGTTGTTTGTTTGGTTTAATTTCCAATTATTATTGATATAGAAAGGAAACTAACTAGGGTAGAATGTGAATAGGAAAGGGAAAGAGGGAATTAGTTAGGGTAGAGAGTGGCCAAGCTAGCCTCCAAGGGTCCCATGCCCTCAAAGTGCTGCCTACATTGTCCTGGCGAAAAAGGACCTCAGGCCAATGTAGTTCACCCATGAGCTAGGGAAGATTATGATGAAGTAGAGGAATGGATTGATAGGTGCTAGGCATCGGTGAATATAGGTCATAGGAAGGGTTGAGTTTAGGTCATAGGGATGATTGAGTTATGTTAAATATAAGTGTCAATGAGCTGGTCCTATTATAGGAGAATAAATAGGTAATGAAGAAGGTAGAAAGGTAAGACGTGGAAAAAGAATTACCTAATTAATAAGAACTCTAATGAGTCTACCATATCCTAGATGGGCTTATGAAAATAAGACCCTACAGGCCTTGCATAATGTACTAGTCTAAGGGTGAAGAAAATTCACAATGTCACAAAATGTCATGCTTGCGACAAGTCCCTTGAGTAACAAAGAATTTAGGTGAAAATGACAAGGTGGTGAGAATGGTAGGTTTAGCGTAACTTAGTGTATGTTGACGTGTTTTTCGTAACAAGAAACCTCGAATCCAAAATAGGCAAGTCCATGACAAAAATTTCATCTTTTTCTTTATTTGTTTGTTTTTAATAGATTGATCAATTTGGGAATTCTATATGGGATGGGTATATTATCTCCTTGAGGTTTTTGTGAAGTTGATCGATGCGGGAAGCTTCTGAATATTTATTATATGTTTTTAATGACTATATATAGCTGTCTTTCAAGGGAGCAGTCTATTGATAGTGGTAGAATATAAAGAAGAGATTTCCCTTTTGAGGGAGTCATCTTTTGTTGGAAGTTTGAATCAAGGAGTCGTATCCCTTAATATTTTTAGAAGTTTAAGTCATGGAAAAGACTATAGAGGACGATTAGGTTCTTGTTTAGAGCACAAGATCGTAGCAAACAAATATTAACTTTGAAGAGGTGGTTTTGAATTATGAATGACCATGGGATTCCATCTTGTAGAAGATGAAAAGTATCCATGAGAATCATGCTATGAGTAGAGCCATGGTACTCATATTGAGACAAGGCTAAAAGGTGATGGGTAATCACATGATTCTTGTTTAGTTGTGGATCCTCAAAATGGGTAATATGGAAGGGGAAAAACACTCAAGGGATGAGTAATCAACTGACATAAAGTGATATAGGATTTGATATCAATAATAAATTGGTCAAAGATACAAGGCATTAAGGGGCTCAGGTTCAGATTTACCTTCCAGTGAAGAAAAATGATAAGCACCTGAGCCATAGGCATGGGTCACAATATAAGGTCCAAGAAAATTAAGAGAAAATTTTCCCCATTTAATTTTCTCTTCTTTGGTTATATGTTGATTTTCCTTCAGGATGAGGTCACTGACCTGAAAGGTTCATTCGTGAACACATTTTTCATAGGCATGTTTGATATGTTTTTGGTATATTTGGAGATAGTCAAGAGCATTTAGATGGAGTTCATCTAATAACTCAAGTTGTGCCAAATGATCCTAGTGAAATTCATCATTATTGAGCATGTCTTGTAGTTAGATGCAGAGAGATGGAATCTGGACTTCGAGAGGTAAGACAGCCTCAGTACCATAGACCAGAGAAAAGGGGTGGTGGCAACTGTCGAAGTGTGAATAATAGTGCAATAAGCCCATAAGGTGAAAGGAATGTGCGTATGCCAATCTTTCTCATTATCGTTGACTACCTTCATAAGAATTTTGTTCAAGGTTTTATTGGTGGATTTGGCTTGACCATTGGTTTACAAGTAATAAGGTGATGAGAAAATGAGTTGGATGCCAAAAGCATCACATAGTTTGTGTAGGTTTTTTTTTTTGAATTGTTTTCCATTATCAGTGATAATGTGATGAGGGACACAAAAATGAAAAATGATGTGATGGTGATGAATTCACATATTTTCTCGACTTTGGTGGAAATGAGGGGAATGGATTCTACCCATTTAGTGTAATATTCAATAGTGGTTATCATCCATTGGTGGCATTATGAAGAATGGGGGTTGATTTCCTCGACAAGATCCAAACCCATTTAAGAGAAAGTCCAAAGGTCTTGCTTGACTTATAAGGCATGACTAGGTGTGTGACAAATATTAGCATGTTGTTGGAGTTTCACAAAATGTTTGACATAATCACAATGGTCACGGTTCAGGGTTGGCCAATAATAGCCTAAGTGAAGAATGCATTTTGTGATAGCTAAACCACTAAAGTGACCTCCACAAATTCCATCGTGGAATTCCTTAATAGTGTAAGGAATTTTGGAACTTTTAAGGCATTGAAAGAGAATGTTGTCAAAACCACGTTTGTAAAGAAGACCACCCATGATGACATAACGGGAGACACTTTTAAGAAAGGCACGTTGTCCATTAAGAGTGAGATTGGCAGGTAGAATGGAAAGTGAAAGATAGTCTGCATATTACTTATACCAAAGGTCACGTGGATCAGGGGTAGTGGTTCTGACGGAATAAACTTCACGAGGAAAATTAGAGGGTGATTTTAGTCTTTGTATGGTGATAAATATTTTAGATTTGGTGGGAAAAGTAGGTATATGAGAAGCCAAGCAGGCCATGGTATCCATAAATTTATTGGTAGAATGTGGGGTGGTTTGAAGTGCGTAATGGTCAAGAGTGGTCAAAAGTATGTCTATGTGATGCTTATAATTTTGAATTATCTCATTACGACACTAGTATATACCATTGACTTGGTTTATGACCAACTGAGAATCACCAAAGATGTTGATTGAATTAACATCTAAGGCATAAGCAGCTTGGAGACCCAATACGAGTGCTTTGTATTAAGGAATATTGTTTGTAAAATCAAAATTGAGTTTGAAATACAAAGGAATATGTTCACCATCAAGTGGAATGAGGCTAACAAAAGCCCCACCCCCACGCGAACACTTGGAGCCATCGAAGAAGAGTTTCATTTGGTAAGCGGGCTTGTCCAAGGAAAGGGTAGCTATAGACTCATCTGGGAAGTCGAAGTTAGAGGTTTGATTCCTAGAAATAGGTGCATTGGCCAATTGGTCGGTGATATTTTGACCCTTGATGGAATTTTTATGGATGAATTCAAGGTCGAGGTCGGCCAGAAGCATAAGCCAACATGCGACATGTTGATTTTGATAAGGTTTTTCATACATATAGTGTAATGGATCAATATTAGTAATGAAGAAGGTTTTATGGTTGAGTAGGTAATGGTGGAGTTTGGTGGTGATGAAAACTAAGGCTAGGAAAAAATTTCAGCATGGGTATATCTAGTTTTGTAGTCAAGAAGGGTACGTATTAGGTAATAAACTACTTGCCCTCAGTTTTTGTCGTCGCGATGAGCAAGAATAACACCTAAAGAATGGTCAGTGGCGGAAATATATAGGTAGAAGGACTGGTCATCCTTAGGAGGAATGAGCACTTGGTGGTTGAAGGAGATATTATTTAAAGGCTTCAAAGGCTTTATGGCATTCATCATCCCATTTGAATGAAATGTCTTTCTTGAGAAGATGAAATGGTTGACAGTGGTCAGAAAGTTGTGAGATAAAATGAAGAATTGATTGTAACTTTCCTTATAGGCTACAACCGTTGACAGAGATTAGTGGGTGACATCATTTCTAGAATAGCCTTGACTTTAGTAGGATCAACTTCTATGCCACACAAAGAAACTATGAAACCTAGCAGTTTTCCAGAAAGTACCACAAAGACACACTTCTTTGGTTGAAGACGAACACAATACTTGATGAGGCGATCAAATATGACTGTAAGAATGGGTAGGTGTTTGGTTCGATGCTTGGATTTGGCAAGTAGATCATCAACATAATCTTCTAATATGCAATGCATGATGTCATGGAAGATGTAAGTCATGGCTCACTGATATGTAGCGCAAGAATTTTTGAGACTAAAGGCATGACTTGATAGTAGAAAGTCCCCCAAGGGGTGATTAAGGCAGTCTTGTGTTGATCCTCAGGAGATAGTAATATTTGATTATAACCCAAGAAACTATCCATGAGTGATAACATTTCATGGTCAGGGTTGAGATTAACTAGTTGGTCAATACCTAGTAGTGGGAAATCATATTTGGGATAGCAGAGGTTGAGGTCATGGAAATCTGTGTAAATTTAGAGTCCCCCTATCTCCTTTGTGATAGGAACGATGTTAGAAATCCATTGGGGATAATCAATGGGTAGAATGAAAGAGACCAAGAGAAGGCACTAAAGCCATTCTTTGTCCAGAAGAGAAATGTGAGGATGCATTTTCCATAGCTTTTGTTTGATGGTTTGCCATTAGGAATGGTTACGATATTGTGAACCACAATTTTTGGGTCAATACCAGGAATATTGGCATTGGACCATAAAATGTGTTGCTATGGTCCCGAAGGAAAGAGGTGAAGGCTTCTTGTTCAGTAGCATCTAAAGATTGGTCAATCTTTAGAATGTGTGGGTCGTCCTGAGTATTAATGATGATTTCAATGGTTAATTCATTTAAGATGGTTTATGTCTCAGAGGGTAACGATCGATGAATATAAGATTCTTCTACACCAAGGTAGGTGAGGATGGCCTCATCGTCCTAAAATTAAATGACGTTAATTGAAGGTGTATCATCATCGATCATGTCAAGATACATGAGTGGAAGAGAAGAGGGAACCTCGCCATCACATTGATAGGTTAGTGGTCCCAGGGAAATGGTGTTTATGAAAAGAAAAGAAAAATAGGAGGAATAGATTCAGGATCTATGGACTTCGTGGGTGAAGATGGTAATGCAGGTGAATGAGAGGGGGAAGATTTCTTGTCCTGGATAAGGTTGACATGAACCTTCTTGGAGGGTGGAACGTTAAAAATAATGCCACTACGGTCATTATGTTTAAATGAGGTATAGGAAATGAGAGTATAGTGACCTTGTTCATAAAAACAAAAGCCAAATCCTTTCCATGCGCACCGATGGAGGAAAGTGTGAGCGAAGTGGTGGTTAGTGAGGAAGTGTAGGTTGGATGAAAATGGTCTTGCTTGGGATGGAGGTTTAGGTTTATAGGTGGAAATATCAATTCCCCCATATGCTAGGTTGGTACGAAGGTGGGGAGTTCCATAAGGAAAAACATCACTAATGCAGATGTTGTAGCTGGGGTGTTGATGCAGATTCCCATACTCTTGTGGGGTGAGGAAGGTATCAATATTTTATAGGTGGTATTCCCCCAAAGTGAGACATTGAAAAACACCTTCTAAAGGATCAGTAGTTGGTATGTGGGTAGCGGGTATAGATGGCTCACTAGATGTTGGGGAAACAAGTGCGTCAGCGATAGAGGCCACAACTGCAGTGGAGATAGCAAGGTTAGATGCCACAGAAGTAGTGGAAGTTTAGGTGGATGGACTCATGCGTGAAGGTGAAGTGGTGATGGTGGTAGATGCCTTGACTGGTACAAGCACATCATTGGGCTGATATATCATGTTACAAGTCTTAAAAGGTGATAGGTCAGTAGTGATGATGTAATTATGTCCCTCGTGTTCAAATTTGAGGCATCAATGTAATGTTGAAGGGACATAACCCATGGCATGGATCCAAGTTCGAATGAGAAACAATTTTATACTAGAACTCTCCTCTTATAACATAGAAAAGATTTGGGATAGTACGGGGGCCCACGCAGACATGGAGAACAATGTTACCTAGGGTATAGATGGCTCACTAGATGCTGGGGAAACAAATGCGTTAGTGGTAGAGGCCACAGCTGCTAGTGGAGGTAGCAAGGTTAGATTCCACAGAAGTAGTGGAAGTTTAGGTGGATGGACTTGTGGGTGAAGGTTAAGTGGTGATCGTGGTAGATGCCTTGCCCTGTACAAGCACATCATTGGGCTGATATAGCATGATACAAGTCTTAAAAGGTGATGGGTTGGTAGGGATGGTGTAATTATGTCCCTCATGTTCAAATTTGAGGCATCGATGTAAAGTTGAATGGACAAAACTCATGGCATGGATCCAAGGTCGGCTGAGTAGCAAGTTATACTGGAACTCTCCTCCTAGAACATAGAAAAGTTTTGGGATAGTGCAGGTGCCCATGCGGACATGGAGAATAATGGTACCTAGGGTAGAGGTCATGGCGTCATTGAAGGAATACAAAATAATAGGGTTTACCATGCATGCAATTGGCATGTATCCGCATTTGGTCATATACATGAGAGAAGATGATGTTAATTCTAGCACCACCATTGATCATAACATGCCGTATGCGTATATTATCGATAAATATAGATATGAAAAGAGTGGGGTCAGGGTCGTTAGACTAGAAGAGAGTGATCTCTTCATCTTAAAATCTTAGGGCGGTCACTTGGAAAGTGGGTGGAGGTGTAGAGGAAGGCAATGACCTAGTGAGAGAGGCTACGTGGAGAGGGGTAATGATGGAGGCTATGGGTGTGGGGTTATTTGGTAAGACTTTGATAGATTGAAGGAACTCCATGAGGGCTTGATGATGTGACTCTTAGGTTTGGATGAGGTCGTATAAAGACATTTTTTGGGGGATCGATGTAGTTGTTTTAGCATTGTGTGATGTGTGACACCATTAGAAATAGGATATGCTAGACCTCGAATGATGAATTTGGGTATGGGTGCTCGATGGTATGTTGGGTATAGGGTTGGTTTATGGGCCAGTTGTTTTTTCCTTGCCCTTGTCTTTCTGAGCATGGGTGGAAATGTTGATCATATTAATCTGAGGGGAGGTGGATGAATAGGGTGTGTCATGGAAGGTATAGTGACATGAGGGAAAAAACCCTAGTGGGGGATACGATCCTTGTGAAATGAGTAGGGCGCATTAGAATTTTGGTGGTGGTTTGGCCAACTCTCTTATATGAACCATGTTAATATTGAATCTCGGGGGTGGATCAAAGAGTTTTGGGGGTGGAGATTTTGGTTGCTGATTAGGTAATGGGAGAAGATCTGTGGAAATTGGTGAAGGAAAAATGGGGTCCTCTTCAAGAAGATGATCATCGTTATCATTTTCTTCAGGAGGAAATAATTGGACTAGGGTAGTTTTTAAGGCCTTATAGTTCTCTACATCATATCCTGACACATGATGATAGGCATAATTTTTGCTTTCTTAAAACCCTTTTGGTTTGGGTTTAAGGGGGTTATAAGGTCTAAGAGGTGGTAATGTAATGACAGAAGTTTCCAGGAGATTGGTTAGGATTTTGGCATAGAACCCTGCTAGTGGGTCACAATGAGAGGTGAATGTTGGTTTGGGTACAGGTGCGGATAATCATGGAGGAAGTGTCTTTACCAGAGGGGGAGTAGGTTGGTCTACTAGTCTCATGTGTGGTGTGGTCTTAGGTGTTGGTCGTATCTACTTGGGTAGGGGCATGGTAGAAGAAACTGGCGATGGAAGGTTTGGTTTGTTTTTACTACCTTATTGGAGGATAGCAGATTTTTATCTTTAGGTTGCATTTGTTTGGGTAAAGATGATACAAGCAGTACAAGATGTGGAGGGAAAATCCGATGGTGGAAGGTGGGAGGTTGCCCATGGGGGTAACTAAGGTGTTGTGGAGGTAGGTGGTGTGGGTTTGCTAGGAGGCGTGAGTGAAAGGGAATAAAGTGTTTTGGGTAGTGAAGACTTTATTGATGGTAGTGGAGGTATGGGTGGTAAGAAGGTTACGGGTGAGGGTGGAATTTTTTTGTGTCTCTTGGGTATACTAGAGGTCTATGATGGGGAAATCGGTTGTTGCATTCTTGGTTTAATAATGGACGGGGTTTTCTTGGCCAAGGTCAAGGGGTGAGGTCCTAGGATGGAAAAAAGGGGTGCATGTGATAAGGGCGTAGTAGGTGAGGTCTGGGTATGAGGTCTAGGAGATTGGATCTTCTTTTTAGGGGCTGGTGTAATTTTAGTGTTAGTTTTAGAAGATGTGGGTAATCTAATTTGATGAGTGGGTGAGTAAGGCTAGCTGTCGGTATGACCCCTAAGGTAGTGATAGATTTAGGTAAGGGAGATGATATAGGCATGGGTAG
This sequence comes from Taxus chinensis, assembly GCA_019776745.2. NCBI lineage: Eukaryota > Viridiplantae > Streptophyta > Pinopsida > Cupressales > Taxaceae > Taxus > Taxus chinensis. Next base: position 796,710,466 of record CM034150.1, read on the forward strand.
GTGTTTGGGTGTACATGTATATTGGGCTATGGGCCAAGGTGTGATTTGGACCATGGGTGGCGATGTGGAAGGTATTTCAATAGTTGTGGTTGTGTTTGGTTTGGTTTCTCGAAACACTTTTGGATAGATAGTGGAAGTGTCAGTGAGTGACAGCTGCATTTGTGTTGAAATAGGAAGTAGAAGCTTTCCCCAAAGTAAGGCTCTATAGACATAATCTAGGCAATCAGCTACGTGTGAAAATGGTGCTGTTGTAAGTAGGGCCGACTTGGATCAAGTGGTAATCCCCGTAAAATGTGTTTGAGATACAAGGATTTGGATAACCTCAGACTCTGTGGGTAAGAGAGCCAAAAGGAGATCAATGGGATCTTGAAGGTATGATGGTGAATGGTCATCTAAAGGTAGTGGTACTTCTGTAGTATCCTCCATGGGTATAAGAGAGGATGGGCTAGCCGAAGTGGACTCTCCTTGTTTTGGTATAGGCGGTGGACTTACATCTTCTATGAGTAGGAGAGGTGCCATTGACAACTACTTGGAATTTTGAGGTGTCATAGATGGCATGCTAATTATAGGCTCTTCCATGGGTGAAGAAGGAAATGAAGGTGGTTCCTCTGTGGGTGGAGGAGTAGATGCAAGAGGCTCTTGTGCAGGTAGGGGAGCTTGGGATAAATTTTCATCTATGGAAGGCATGTGAGGAAATTGGGAAGCAACTAGTATATCATAAATAATAGCGTGAACCTCATAGACATTTCTGTCATTATTTGAGGTATCACCAACTTAGTTGGAAGATGGGGCATGATTAGGGAATGGATTTTTGAAGATATGTAGATTTTGGTTAGCGGGTGCATTTGGGCTATCCAAGACTAGATCTACATTGTCTAACATTTCTTGGACGATATTCTTGAAGGTGATGAAGTTATTATCGATGTGACCTTTGACATGATGATAGTTACAAAATTCATGTTCCTTATACCATGTGGGCATGGGGAAATTAAGGTCAAAACTAGTGTGTGGTTTTATAGGTGGAAGGTTAATGGCACCAACCTTAACAAGATTTTCCAAAATAGAAGAATAATATCCTCCTATGGAAGTGTACTTTTGATGTTCTCGTATGAACTAGAAAGTTTGGACATGAGAGAGATTAGAAGGGGATTTGGTTGGGTTTTATTGATGAGGGGGACCAGCCTTGAGAACTATGGAACGAAAAGACCCTTTGGGTTTTGAATAGTTGTTTTGGGGTTTTGAAGATGAAGAAGCATCATTTGATTTGAATGTGATGTTCTTGTTACAAATTTGAATCTTATTTTCTTTGATAGCATGAATTTCCAATTTCTGTGCCATGGTGAATGCCTCATAAATGTGCAAAAGGTTTGCACCTGTAGAGTTGGTGAGATGTGTCTAGCACAAGCTTAAGTAAATAGCTTTATAAGCTCAGTCTGTGGTAGCTATAATTTGAGTTGATTAATTAAACTATGCCAACAAGTGAAAAAGTTAGTGATAGACTCGCCATCGTACTGTCGAGTGGAATAAAGATCAGTCATGGTAACCTTCTTGACAATATTAATTGAGAAATGGTATAAGAAGGCTTGGGCTAGTTGATTGAATGAGTATATGGAATGTCTTAGTTGCCCACTTTACCATTCCAATGAAGGTCCTGTCAGGGACATTGCGAAAGTCTTCAGAAGTAAAGTGTCATCGTGGGAAATCAAGTAACACCCATGTTTAAAGGACCGCAAGTGTTCTTGTGGGTCCTCTCTGCTATTGAAGCAGTTGAATTTTGGGATTTCCTAATGTACGGGGTATGCTTGAATAAAAATGGATGGGTGAATAGGCTCACTAAAAATTTCATCATAGGTGAGGGAATTTTGTGAGATGGAAACTGATGCTTCTAATGTCTACATATTTTCCATCATTAACTTGATGATGTCATAGTAGGTTGTGGTGGAAGGGTTCCTCCTGTGGTATAAGGGGGTTGGTATTGAACTTGTGATGTGGGTGGCATTCCATTGTATGGTGATGTCGAATAGGGAGGTTGAGAATAGGGGACAAATATAGAGGGTATGTATCCAAAATGGGTGACAGATGAAGTAGGGGGTTGTTGATAATATGTTTATGTAGGTGGGATTGTCACCGTGACTCTCGTAGCGATTGGGGGAAGTGTTTGTGGGATGGAGAGGACAAGATTATGGAATGGAGTAGGGGTCACCGACACCACGAGTGGTTGTGTTGCAATCTATATTTATGAGACAATGGGTGTAGAATGGGATATGGCCTGGGTGATCAATGAGGGGAAAAGAGATACGATAGGCACGAGTGATACTGTAGATGTAGTGGTCATGATAGGTATGGGTCCTATCTACAAAATTACTGGGGGTGAAGCAGGAGAGGGTAACACTACATTATTAGGGGTTGATGACGAAGTAGGAATAAGGGAAGGAGAGATGGATACCAGTATGCCATATATCAACTGACCTTAGGGGTCTCAGGTGGAAGAGTGGGAAAGGTATAATTGTAAGGATGTGGGATTCTAATCAACGAGTCATGCAAATTCTTTTTCACCTACAATAATGGTGGTAGGTAAGATAAGATCCATGGGTGATAGGATGGAAGGTGGTAAGGGACTAAATGGGAGTGGTTGACGACTAGTGTGGAATATGAGGGCATTAGTTTGGCTATGAGTCAACACTATGTGAACAAGTACTGACCTGGTAAGACTGTATTTTGTAGATGACACAAAAAATAGTAGGAACAAAGAATAATGGGACCTGGAAGGTGAATCTGGTCAATGTCTAGATTTGAAAATCAAACACAGTAAACCGATGACGGTCAGGTTGACTGGTGATGGTTGAGGGCAAACCAATGATGGTTACCAAAACTAATACCGGTCACTGTGGAAGAAAACCAGTCCCAAAGCATGAAACATGAATGTTGGATGTGTACTAGGGAAGCTTTATATGACACTAGGTATAAACAGGGGAGAAATATGATGATGCCCTGAGGGCTAGAAACAAAACAAAAAGAGTGATGAAGGCTATTCCAGGTAAAGTAACTAGAAATCCAGAAGTTGACACTAATTAAGGTCTAACTGATGACAGTCAGATGTTAACTGGTGACGGTCACTGGACCGACATCGCTGACTATGAAATTAGAAAGAAATGAAGAAATTGGGTTTTGTGAATTAAATTAAGTGAAGAATGAAACTTAGAAACCTGAGAATGAGGAGATGGGTTCATGGCACACTCAGACAAAGTTAGAATACTCCAACTATGTTGGTGGAGTGTGCAAGGAAGAAGGAAAATGGAGAGTTGTAGTCTCACACCTCAAGACACAAGTCAAGAAGAACACTAAGAAAAAGCATGATCCTAACATTGATTTTCTTATGTTTGTTTAGCTTATGCCATTTAGAACTGACTGTGTGTATTTAGAATAGAATTTTTTGGTTAGTTTGGCTTCCTACAAAGAAGGATATCTAAAAGGAGAGGTTTCAGGTATGTTATGGTGGGGGCGGGCCATCCTCTGAGATAATGACTTGACAGAGGTAATGATCTGGGGAGTACCTGCCAATCCGATCGTGTGATCGCAAACAGGTGTTCCCAAGTAAGTTGTTATTTAAGAAAGATGTGTATATTTTGATTTTGTGAAAGTTTGGTAAGACACAGAAAGAGATAAAATGTTCTTTCTCCGGTTCTTAGTGTCAACCATCAGCTGGGCATGACTTCCAGCATATAGGTTTCCCTAATTTTAATGTGAACTGAATGTAGAAAATCAGAATGCAATGCAACCAATTTTAAGCCCAAATCGAAAGATTATGTTTGATGACACAAATGGTGAATAGGAGAGGGTATGTTATTTCACTAAATGTAAAAAGTAAGAACAATTGTTCTTGTTAAATGCACCAAAATAAAATGTATCCTATAGATAAATTAGAAAGAAGAGAATATTACCAAGGAAGAAGATTAATGTGTAATATTTTTGAAGGGAAGAAAACACACAAATTTTTCCTAGGAATGAAGAAAATGCAATATAACCCTTGATGGGTCCCACCGGCCATGCCAAAATGTTTCACTGTTTTCTTTACTTTTTGAATGATGAAATAGATATGGGTAAAGGCCATGGAGGAATACCTGTTTATGCTAGTCGGTTGATGGTTGTTACACATCCTGAATTCTTGATCCAGTGCCAATTGTGAGAGATTCCTTTTGGATAGGAGGAACTACCTATAATAGAAAACAAGACCACAAAAGAGAAGATAAATGATATATGACAGTGGGATGCCTAGCATATGCTAGTTTTAGGAAGTATGATACTTCCTAGATGGTTGTCAATCCACTGTTCAAAATAAATTAATGTGAGAAATAAGTAAAGTTGTACTATACTTGATATGATTTAGGTATCTCATTCAAGTACAATAAGCAAATCCAATCACAACAGGCTAGGCTATAGTTAGATCTGAAAAATGAGGTATCTGTCAAGGTACAGGGACTAGTTAGGGTCTGATTCTGGGTTGTTTAGGTCAACTGGTAAGAGGTTGTTTTGCTCTATTCTTGGGTAGGGTATAAAACACAGAGATTGATGTCAGTTTGGTATAACTGATGATAGTTAAGGGAGACCGACGATGGTTATGGGTAACCCACGTCGATATAATAAGTGACAGTAATTCCATAAAAACCTTATTGTAGAGGCTAGGTGAGGTTGGTTGGGGCTAAAGAAGGAGATGATGAGGTCTGTGAGGATACTGAGAACACTCAGAGAGGTGATAGGGCCAGGATAAGTGATCTGATAAGTGGGTGGGTGAGGTTTTTGGATTCTTTTATAAAGATGGCTATGGAGGAATGGGAATGTTAATAGAAGAATAATAACAGGAATGATAACCACTCTGTGAACATAATAAAAATGAAAATTATTAATGATAAAAACACTTACCAACATTGCAAGTCCAATGTCTAGGTAGTGGTCTAGGTAGTTTATGGAATGGACCTTGGTACAGTAATGACGCTTCCCGAAATGTTACTGTGAGTGCTAATGTTTCTGGATATGTCCTAGTGTTGGCTATGGATCTTGGGTGCATGAAAAGACTCTAGTTCTACTTGCATGCAGCTTTCTTCTTATCCTTATTTCTCTCAGAATGTGCCAACCCAAAAACAAGGTTACTTAGGTGAATAAATGGTAACCGACGATGGTTCCGAGTTTCCGAGCATCGGTTTAGGGGTGACCGACATCAGATAAGGTGGGATTCCCTAGGTTTACTAAAATGGGTAGATCTTTCTAATTTCTTCAACCAGTTAGTTTGTTCTTTTGGATTATAATGAAAGCTTCCCTTCTAATGAGTGGGAATGTGTTTAGACAAATCTTAGGCATTGATTTTAGGGTTAGACCAAATCTTGGCTCATTAAGGCAAGTAAGACTTAGTTATTGTTAGTTATGGAAACATGCCAAGAATAGGTCTTGGGTGAGGTGGTGGGGTATAAATTAAGATAATTAGTTAATAAATATTGTGAGGATATATATATTAATTAAATTAAATTAATAATAATGTGGAGTGGAAGGGGTCATGGTTAGGTGAGTATGTTTGAGCTAGTTATTTAACAAGGGACCAAGGGGAGTGTGACCCAATTTTGGTGTCTTAAAATGCATTGGAATTTCTTGGCACAAAAATCATAGAATGGAATATTAGAAATCAAATTATCTCAACACTTGTTCAAGCTATTACCCCCAGGGTAATTACCAAGTATATTCCACGAACAAGAACCTGCTAAGAATCATAAGAAGAACTCTTGATGAAAATTAGATAACATGACATACAAAGCTCAAATATGCTCTATGGTCAAATAGAATCACACCCAAGTGGTCAACATGTATCTCTCCATATAAGCTTGTATCTAGGAAGGAAGAAGTACTATCTATATATCTTGAGTTATCAGATTTGGAACTCATGAAGCAGATGGAATTAGTTGATTTTGAGCCCATAAAAAATTATGTATGCAGAACTAATGGAACTAGAAGAAACAAGGGAGCATGCAATAAAAAACTGTGGAGAAATACCAAACACTGATCAAGAGGAGCTTTGACAAGAAAGTTAAGGCCAAGACATTCAAAGAAAGAGACTTGGTGTTGAAGTGGGATGTTGATCATGCAAAACCAAACAAGCATTCCAAGTTTGATGCAATATGGAGAGGTCCCTAAATGATCACTCAATGCAAAGGTAACAATGCCTTCTAGATGGATAAACTGAATGGTGAAGAATTACATATTCCATTTAGTGGAATCTACCTCAAACATTACTACTAGAAAGAAGAATTTCTCTTCCTTGTACATATTAGTCTAGGACTTCCAATTCCTCCAAGTGTTTTTACACATTGTTTTTGTTGATGGAGTAGGTTTTAATTTCCTTAAGTGTTGGTGCACATGTTCTATTACTTCTAGTGTATGCTTTGTGTACAGTCCATCATGCTTCAGGAAAGAAAAGTTGTAGTAGGGAAACTCATAGTTGCTTGCAATAGTTGCAAATTCCAGATTTAAACAAATACAAAGCAACTAAAATAAGGTCTAGAGACAAATTTCAAATCTTCAATCCTTTTACTTCCTCAAATAAGCAACTAATTTTCTCAAATTAGGAAATTAGTATTGGGGTAGGTTTGAAATTGTAGGATATGATAGTCCTCAAAATTCTCTCAACCTTCAATCAGCGTGTAAACAATAAGTATGAGTTACCATGGTGCCTCCCAAGGTTTGATAATAGTCTCTATAGACTACAACAACAACATAAGCAAAAAAACAACATATCAAAAGGAATGAAATGTTCAGAAGAAGGAAGAAAGAGGAATATAATTAGAGTTCCATAATTTCCAAATTAACAGATGTTCATCATTCAGCCTCTTGGATTACAGTTATGGGAAAGGGTGAAATTCAAGTTTTGAAACAATTTTCTACCCTCACAAATCTTAATTTCTATATTTTGTTATGAAAGTTGAGAATGCAGACAATAGAAGATAGTTCCAAAATCAAGCAACGACATTCCAAGCATTCCAGGGTCAAGATTCTTAAGTTAAATCAACTTATGATGATAATGCAAACTCCATGCCCAATGGATAATCTACATGTAGTTGGTCATGGTCCATTTGGTAGGAAAATGGCCCCATGAGTCACCAAATTTTTATATAATTTCACCCCCAGGTGAAATTGGACAACAGGGGAGACTTGCATTAAGGAACCCTCATAGTCAGCTTGAAACCTATAGGAAAATTTCATCATTCAGGGAAACATCCATGTGTTTGAGAAGGTTGAAAGTTCACAAGAGGAATTTTTTCTACTTCCTGGTCTTGTTTGAATTAAAAGTTTCACTCATTTTAGAAGACATGGGGCCATCCTTGTAGGCAGAATGGAAAACATTCTAGGGTAAATTACTTCATGAACATCTCGAATATCTACTTATAGGCCTAAAGGCACTAAAATGATTCAAAAACATTTAATGAAATGCATGAAAGAAATGAGGATTTATCAGAGTAACCTTGGAAGAGCTCAACAAGCTGGCTCCACTAGCTTGGCAAAGGAATAGAGAAGGACCGAGTTGCTCGGTTGGTTCAAAAATATCCATCAAATTGTTACAATTTGAGCTCTTAACCAAGCTATTGGATGAGTTGGAGTCAAATTTTATATAAGAGATTAAGCTCAAATCATACTGAGACCAAGCCATGCTTTCATTAAGGGAATGTCGAGCTCATGTTAATGCAAAATTATAGTACCACTGATTGCTTGCGATTTTTTATATGAGGAAATCAGTGCAACCTGCATAACATAAGATTATCCTACAGTGTGGGACCTTGTAAGTAGGATAATCCTTCGAAGAAATTCAGATTCTTCCTCTAACCCAGTGCCAACTTCTTCAAAGTACAAAGAATAAAAAGCTAAATCAATCCTATCCTAATGCTTTCTAAGGAGAGAGGGATAAAAAAATGCATGAAATAAAACTACTCTAAGTGAAGGTGATGCACCAAGAAAGGGTGAGGCAATCCAAGTGAGTGAAATATAGGGAGAAAACTAGGAAGGAGAGGGTTAGTTGAAGTACCACAGTCTAAGACAATATTTTATTCCCTATATTCATAAAGCATAACAAACTACATACCTTCTAAAGAGATAGATATGTGCACAATATAATTATAACTATAATGGAAGGAAAAATATGCACTTTATATAAGTTAGGGAAAAAATGGCCAAAAAAAAAGAATTTATTTGCTAAAAAACATGCACAATCCATTATATCATAAGCACAAGAAAAAATCCTTTATAGTAAGCCCAAATTTAAGGCCTTTAGCTCATAATAGCTCTAAAATAATTATGATAGAGTTCTTTGCTTTTCCAAAAACATTCCCTCAAAATGAGGAAAATTTGATAATATATAGGCAATTTGGGTCACAAACCTACGGGATACATTAAAGAGGTATGAACAACCATTCATTTTGGTACTTTTCCTACACAGGCAGTCATGGGTGCCATGCCTCATTAATTCTAGTTGTTAGGATGTCATTCATTTACCTACCCTCATCTGGATTGTAATTCATCCATAATGTGGGTCAACATACCACTTTGGGTTAGATGTTGGCCATCCTCTTTGATAAACCTTTATGGCCCGTGAGTTACTTTCCATATTTGGGTTAGAAGGCTGTATAACCATGATCCATACAATTGTGAATAGGCATTCCTAACCTAATTGTTGTCTAACTTCATTGGGGTTGGATGACCTTTAACTTCATGATCATACATGCTTCTTGCCACCAACCAACCCAGGAGTTTTCATCTTCACATTGTGGGCCATCCTACCCAGGAGGCTGGATGGCCATCTATCTCTACCCATACGATGCACTACCTATCCATTATAGAAAGCTATGAACCCATGAGCTGACTAACCTGATGACATGACCAACCATGTCATACATCTGTAAGTCATCCATCTGTGTTGGCCATAAAACCCTAAGGGGTTAGACAATGTCTATATATGTCGACCAACTTCTCCATGTGTTTTCCATCCAATTAATCGTAACCTCGTTGTCCTAATCCACCTCAAAATTCAGCCAACACACCCATCTGACTAACCCATCACCTGTCTAATTGATTTGACCAACCTGTCACCCATCTAAATGAGCCGACCAACCTATCACCCATCCAACCAAGTAAACCATCTTATCACCCATCCAACCAAGCTGACCAATCTATCACCCATCCAACCGAGCTGACCAATTTGTCACCCGTCCAATTGAGCTGACTAACATGTCACCCATCCAACTGAATTGACCAATCCTCAAACTCAGCCAATTCTCCAATAATATCGATCACCAACTCCAAGATTCATCCTGGCAATCCAGTTCACCATGAGTTATGACCAACTCACCTAAGCCAAAATGTGATCTACCCTCCATACTGCAAAATCATTTCCCTTTTTCCATCAATTATTAATTTTCCGACCTGTGAAGTTATCCATTTCATAGGGGGGAAAAATGGATAACAATTGGTGACTTCTGGAATGATCTGTCTACTTGATCTTGAAAACCTAAACTAAAATAATGCATTGCTTTATAAGCACTTAAAGGAATTACAAATATTAAACTAATATGTAGAAGAAGGATATTTCACTTAATAACAACACTTGAGATAGATTACATTGACTGAAATCTTCCATCCTTCTCCATCCAACCTTGATAGCTGGAAAGCATTGTTTTCTTTGCATCCTGAAATCATATAAGGACCACTCCATATTACATAAAACTTAGAGTGCCTTCCAAGTTTTTCCCTGTCTACATCCCATTTAAGGACCAAGTATCCCTCTTGGAAGTTTCTAGCCTTTTCCTTCTTGTCATAGAACCTCTTGATCAACAATTGATCCTTCTCCATGATGTGCATGTCTTAGTTCAATGAGTTCTAATGTGGGAAATTCGATGGATATAAGAAGCCTTTCCTCCCTTCCATAAACTACCCTGTAAGGAGAGTTCCCTGTTGACTTCTTGGGAGTAATCATATCAACCCACAAGGATAATTTTAACTTGGCGTGCCAAGTTATATGGTTCTCATCTAGAGTTATCCCTATAATCTTCAAAATATGTTTTTTGGTGGACTCAGACTGCCCATTACCCTGTGGGTAATAATTTGGTGAGGTGCTCAAGTATATCTCATGTTTGAGTGCCCACTTTGTGATCGTGGCACCTAGGAATGCCAAAGAATTATCTAATATAATGGTGGTTGAAACTCCAAACCTCATCACTATCCCTTTATAAAAATATAGTATGTTGGCCTCATTTGCTTCCATGAGTGAAATTTCATCCGTCCACTTGGTGAAATAATCTGTGGCTATGATGATCCACTTCTGGCCTAAGATAGAATTTGGATTAATCACCCTAATGAAATCTATCCCCCATTGCATGAATGACTCATTTACATAAATGGGGTGGAGTGGAAGGGATGTTAACCTCTCTTTTCCTATGAAGAATACACACTTTTTACACTTCCTAATCCATGCATAAAAATCATGAAAATTTTTAGCCCAATAATAACTTGCCTTCATAATTCTAAGAGTTGTCACCATTATGGAAAAATGGCCACCTGTTTCTCCATCATGAAATTCATGTAGCACCTTCTCTATTTGATCTACCTTGAGGCACCTTAGGAGGACACCATTTATGTCTTTCTTGAACAAGATACCATCAACCAATACAAAGGGGATACAATGGAGCTTGAAATATCTTCTTTTGGCCTTGTTCATCCCTTGAGGACTTTGACCTATTTGAAGAAAATGGACTATCTCTTGAGTCCAAAAAGGATCGAGTGAGGCATCAATTGATTGCTCTTGATCACCGTGTAGCACTAAAATAAACTCTCCTTTATCACTTGGCTCAACATGTTGTCTTGAACCTAGCTATTCACATAATCCGTTGCCCCTTACTAGCTTGGTGACCTTAATATCAATGTCATATTCCATGACCTTGGTTACCTAGCTAGACCATTTTTCATTGAGGTCCTTGTTTACAAGAAAATCTTTTATACCAGCATGTGTGACTAGTAAATGAATCCTATTATTTGACACTAAATTTCTGAACTTCTTCAAACTTCTAATCATTGTAATGACATGTTTCTCAATGAATGAATATCTCATCTCATAGTCATAAGGCCTTGGATGAAGAATGCAATAGGTTGTTCTAATATTTCTTTACTTTTTTGCACCAAGATTATAGATATTGCGTTTGAACCACCGAAGGAATATAGAAATAATTCCTTAGAGAAATATGGATTAATGAGAGTTAGATTTTGAGATATGGCCTACTTGATAGATTCAGAATTCTCTTTTTCCTTCATTGTCCATTTGAAAGCCAAATTCCTTTTTACTATCATCGTTAATGCATTCATAAGAGTGGAAAAATTTGGTACAAACCTCCGAACAAAGTTTATCCTTCCTAATACGATTTGGAGATCCTTTTTGTGACTTGGTAATGGTAGAGCACGGATGGATTCTACCCTCTACGAATCAATTTTCAGTCCTTCCTTTGACACGCTATGGCCTAGATGTTTACCCTCATATTCCATGAATATGTACTTTTTAGGGTTCAAGTGCACTCCAAAAATTTTGCACCTTTGGAATACTTATTTGATATGAAAGAGATGACTTTCTACATTTTTAGAAAATACAATGATTTCCTCAAGATAGACAAGCACTATTTTATTTAACATCCCATTAAATTTCATATCCATTGCTCGTTGAAATGTTTCTCCAGAATTTGATAGCCTAAATGGAATTTTCCTTTAGGCATAGGTTCCCCATTTTTTGTTGAAGGTTGTTTTGAATTGATCCTCTTCCTTCACTATAATATGATTATATCCCGAATGTCCATCTAAGAGGGAGAATCTTTCTAAACTAGCCACTACTTGCAGAATCTTCTCCATGGAGGGAAGAGGGTAGTGATCCTTAAGGGAGACCCGGTTTAAATCCTAAAAATTTATGCACAACCTAATTTCCCCATTCCTTTTCCTAACAGGAATGAGATTTTCCACTCAACTTGAGTGCTTGATTAAGAAAATGATACTCGCCTCAATGAGATTATTCAACTCCTTCTTCATGAGATGTTCTAAATGAGGGTTGACCGGATTTTACTTTTCCCTGACGAGCTTAACCTCCTGATTCAACTATTGATGGAGAATCACAGTACCCCTGCATGTCTGTAACTCGATGGGTTGAGACTCTCAGTGCGATTGAATAACATGGAGCTTTTCCCAAGTGTGGGACCTTGCGAAATCGGAAAAGCTCTCCGGATGAAGGCCGGTTCCTATTCCTCTGTTCAGATACACATGTAAAAAATGCAAAGGGTTTAATTAAAACCTAATCTAGCTTGCAAAAGAGAGAGGGTAAGAAAATGCATAAAATAAAACCTAAACTACAAAGGTGATGCACCGAGGAATGAAGAACACCTGTCTTGCCAATAAACACAAACCATTAAAATGCAATGCAAGATCATGCACAGATAACCAGATTTGTAGTGAAAGATCAAGGGGATGCAAATGAACACAGAGAGCGTTGATAATAATCCATAGACATGTATTATTTTCTCCAAATATTGACACAATACACTACAAAATGCCAAGAGGCAAAGTTGCATTACAGTTTTAAATGGGAGGTTTGAACTCCACAAATTCACCTACCAAAGAGAAGAAGGGAGGGGAAAAACAAGAATGTCCAACCTTTAGAAAGAAGCCTCTCCTTACAATTTATAGGAATAATGAGAGAGGGAAGAGAGAGGAAATCCAAATCTACCCCAACCACCTCCAGGTTGCATTTAATTTATCTCGTTATGGAGGTAGGTGAGGACCCTAGCAAACCCAAAAAGTGGCGAACTATATTTTGCATTTTTAAGAACTTGTTCCTACTCAATTAAAGATATACAGTTGTAGTTGGATAGAGGATCTCGTAAGCTTTCTGAAAAGTCCAACCTTGCATGAATCCGAGCTCCCTGTGAAAAGTTATGGCCATCTAAATATCTGCGCCAGGGTCTGCTTACTGTCAGCGCTCAAAATGTTGCGCCTCCTGAAGGTGCTCCTTGGTGCATCCATCTTTGTGTCAAAATCATATTACCTGCACCATAGGTGCATCCATTTCTATGTTTACATCCATTTATGTGTACCCTTTACCTGCGCCATGGGCGCAAACATTTCTATGTCGACATCCATTTACGTGTGCCCTTTACCTGCGCCATGGGCACATCCATTTCTATGTCGACATCCATTTACGTGCACCCTTTACCTGTGTCATGGGTGCATCCATTTCTATGTCAACATCCATTTACATGAGCCCTTTACCTGTGCCATGGGTGCATCCATTTCTATGTCAACATCCATTTACGTGCACCCTTTACTTGCGTCATGGGCGCATCCATTTTTGGCATAACTAAATGTCAGGTTTTGAGTTCCTTTGATTTCCATATTCTTATGCTTGTCTATATCTACCCGACGGGAAGATATTTACAACAATTTGGTGACTCAATGGGATCACCTGCCTACTAGGTAGAAGATCAGTGGCCTTTTAGCAATCCATTGGGTATGGAGTCATAAGCAATAACTTGAAACCAACCTGATATCTGATCCCGAGCCTGATATCGCAACTCTTTCTCCAAGAGCACGCTGAACTATAGAAATTCAACCTAAGAGCAACAAAACCTATGCCAGAGCACTTAGGGAAATTGAAACCTAACTACAACAAGACAATGTGCATACGCACTTAGAGGTATTGAAAACTAGGCTAATATTTACAAGGGTAAAGCTTTTCATTTTAGTAGCAATGTTTAAGATAGATTCCGTTAACCGAAATCGGTAGTTCTTCTCCATCCAATGTAGAAAATTGGAAGGCATTACTACTTTTACATTCCGTGACCATGTAGGGGCCACTCCAAATGGCATCAAACTTGGAATGCCTTCCTGGTTTTTCATGATCTGCATCCCATTTTAGAACTAGGTCCCCTTCCTGGAAGGTCCTTGCTCTCGCTTTCTTATCAAACAATATTTTTACTAAGGCCTGATCTTTTTCAATCATCTAAACTACATGTTCTCTGATTTCTTCTAATTCCATCAACTCTACATACCTGGCCTCCATTGGTTCGAACTCAGACAACTCCAATTGCTTCATGAGCTCCAATACTGGCAATTCTAATGATATAGGCAATACTGCCTCTTTCCCATAGACCAACTTGTAGGGAGAATTACCAGTAGACCTCTTTGGCGTTATTCTATCAGCCCACAATGCTGATTTTAGCTTGGTATGCCATGTCCTTTGGTTTTCATCCAGAGTCCTTCTAATGATTCTTAGCAAATTATTGTTCGTGGACTCTACCTGTCCATTACCCTGTGGGTAATAATTTGAAGAGCTGCTCAAATAGATTCCATTCTTGAAAACCTATTATATAATCTTGGAACCTATGAATGCTAATGCATTATCTGATATGATAGTGGCTGGCACACCGAACCTGGTCACTATTCCTTCATAAAAGTCTAGTATGTTAGACTCATTTACCTCTTTAAGCGCTACTGCTTCGGTCCACTTGGTGAAATAGTCCGTTCCTGTGAGAATCCACTTATGGCCTTGGCTTGAGTTTGGGTTGATGACCCCGACGAAGTCCAATTCCCATTGCATAAATGGTTGGTCAACCAAAATTGGGTGCAATGGAAATGCTGCTAGTCTTTCTTTTCCTGTGAAAAGTGCACATTTCTTGCACTTTCTTATCCATGTATAGCAGTCACTGAACACTATGGGCCAATAATACCCTGCTTTCATTATCTTGAGAGTTGTTACTCGTGGGGTGAAATGTCCTCCAGAATCTCCGTCATGAAAATATCGTAACACCCTCTCAATTTGACATGTCCCAATGCACCTCAATAGAACTACATTGATGTCTTTCTTGAACAAAACATCATCAACGAGCACATATGGGATGGCTTGTAATCTGAAGTATCTCCTTTTTTATTTTATCAATTCTGGAGGGCATAGGCCTGCCTATAGGAAGTGTATCATATTCTGAGTCTAACAAGGAATGGGCACATCATCATTTTCTTGTTCTTGACCATCATGTAGTACCAAAACAACCTCTTTTTCATCACCTGCATCAACTTGTTGACTCAGAGCTAGTTGTTCACATAATCCTTTCCCACGTACTAGTTTGGTGACCTTGATCTTGATGTCATATTCCATGAGACAAGTTATCCATCCTGCACGTTTCTCATTTAAATCCTTGTTTAGAAGGAAGTCCTTGACTCCTGCATGAGAGACCAACAATTGGATCTTGTTGTTTGAGACTAGGTGCTTGAATTTCTTTAAGCTCCTGATCACTGCAAGGATATTTTTTCAATGAAAGAGTACCTAGTTTTGTATTCTTCCAAGCCTTGACTAAAGAAAGCAACTGGTTATTCTAATCCTTCTTTGTTTTGTTGTACTAGGATTGCAGAAATTGTGTCTCCACCACCGAAGGTATATAACATGAAGTCTTTGGAGAAGTCTGGACTAACGAGAGTCGAAGCTTGAGATATAGCCTCTTTTATTGCCTCAAAACTTGCCTTGCCTTCAGCTGTCCACTTAAATACCATGCTCTTTTTCAACATCAGCGTTATTGGCTTTACGAGAGCTGCAAAGTTTGGAACAAACCTGCAGACAAAATTGATCCTTCCTAAGAAGCTTTGAAGAGGCTTCTTGTGACTTGGCAATGGCAACGCTCGAATTGCTTCAACTCTTTCAGGATCAATCGTCAATCCCTCCTTTGAAACAATATGGCCTAGCATTTTTCCTTCGTGAGCCAAGAATATGCATTTTTTGGGATTTAATGATACTCCAAATCTTCTACACCTTTGAAATACCTACCTTAGATGAAAGAGGTGATCCACTGCATTTTTGGAGGATACGGTGATGTCATCAAGATATATCAGAACTATTTTATTGATCAACCCCTTGAATGACATATCCATTGCCCGTTGGAAAGTGGCTCCAGCATTTGATAGCCCAAATGACATCTTCTTGTAGGCATAGGTGCCCCATTTGGTGGTGAAAGCTGTCTTGAACTGATCATCTTCTTTCACCATTATCTGATTATACCCTGAGTAGCCATCTAGGAGAGAGAATCTCTCTTAACTGGATACTACTTGCAATATTTGTTCCATTGAAGGAAGCGGGTAATGGTCTTTGAGAGATGCCCTATTGAGGTCTCGGAAGTCCACGCATAGCCTGATTTCTCTGCTCTTCTTCCTGACCGGAACCAAGTTTGCAACCCAGCTTGAGTGCTTGATCAGGAATATAATGCTTGCCTCTATTAGCTTGTTTAGCTCTTTCTTCATTAGAGGCTCAATTTGAGAGTTGACTGGTCTTTGCTTCTTCCTGATGGGCTTAGCATCTAGATCCAATTCTATGGTATGTTGTGCTGACTTCGGATTGAAACCTCTTAATTCTTCATAGCTCCAAGTGAAGACATCTATAAATTCTTGGAAAAGTTGTATGAAATCTGATTTCTCTTGCTTGGTGGCCACTTTGCCAATTTGAAGTGTTTTTCCTTCCCCAACCGGAATTGGCTCTGAATCTTCTCTCTTGACCTGTATGTTAGCCTTTTCCTTACGGAATTGGTCGTTAGGGTTAAAGATAGACTCCAA
Organism: Taxus chinensis; assembly: GCA_019776745.2. Lineage (NCBI taxonomy): Eukaryota > Viridiplantae > Streptophyta > Pinopsida > Cupressales > Taxaceae > Taxus > Taxus chinensis. Next base: position 796,727,119 of record CM034150.1, read on the forward strand.
TGTTACTAAATCCTTGGGAATCTTGTTTGTTCGCAGCTGCACTACTTGATCACCGTACTACTGCTCTAATCTGTCCTGATTCCTAGCTGAGAATTCAACCTCTTCTTGTAAGAAATTGATGATCTGTTGATCGTTCTCAAACACCTACCATCTTGTGTTATTATCTGGAATTGCTGGCCTCACAATCACATGCATATGTGGTTGTGTTTTTTCCCTTTTGATGTTGTCAACCACATCAAACGTTTCTCCAACTGCTGCGAGCCTATCTGCAGCTTCATTTTTCTTCCTGGGTATGGACACGATGTTGAAATCTTTGAAATCCTCAATGAGGTCCCATACCCTATTCTTGTAGTTCTTCAGCAGGCCATTCTTTGTAGCATGTTGTCCCTTGACTTGGTTGACGATCAGCTCGCTATCCCCAAACACCTGCAAGATATTTATGCCCTTTTTCCTGGCCCAATGAAGTCCATGAATCAATGCTTCATATTCAGCTGTGTTGTTTGAATAAGAAAACTGGAAATGGAAAGCTGAATAATATTTGATGCCTTGAGGTGAAACAAACATAGCTCCTCCTCCTGTACCTTGCCTACTCCTTGATCCATTGAAAAATAATTGCCACACCTCATTGTCATCCTTATGGTCTATTTTGGTGATGCTAGGAATAGGCTGGTTTTCTTCATGTATGCAATAGACTCCTAGCTCAGATTCTTCTACTTCTTGGTAGGGATCAAAGCATGTACCTTACTTGCCCATTCATCAAGAGTTAAATTTGGGATGCTTCCAACTATGGTGGCAGTTTCATCTGTGCTTGGATAATCTTCTTGGTTAAAATCTGAACAATTGGCATTGATTTGGCTTGGAGTATAAGGCTCAATATGAAATTTTGCAATTGGTTCAGATCTGATTGTGACCTTAGTACCATATCTTGTTCTGAACAACATGTGTGACTAATCAGCAGATAAGTAGCCTCCAATTCTAGCTGTGAAATCCCTTGATAAGCATAGTGTAAAGAGTGGTGGCAAATCTATCACCGACACATCTTGCAAAATGGTAATGTTGGGGCATGCATGCAAGGTAAGATTCAAACCTTTAATCACTCCCACCATTACTACTGCTGTCCCATCCAATTGCACTACCTCCTTTGATATGAATTCATATTGGAGACCCATTTGATCAGCTATTTGCTTGGGCATGACAGAACTACTTGCCCTAGAATCAATCATGCAATTGTGTACTAGTTTATCCCCAATGATTAATGAAACATAGAATGGAGGGGGCTTCAAAACTTTACCTTGTTGTCCTCCATGATTCCCTTCAGGCTGAGCAGCATTTGTGAGGACCTTCTCTTGCATATGGACCTGCTGGTTTGAAGTTGACCAATTCTTCATGGCAGCTTGTAGAAGATCTCTTTGGCCTGGGATGGATAAAGATTCCCACATTGATATATTCACATTTGTCTTCTTCATTTGATCAATGATGCTAAATGGGGATGAAACATCTCTTTGTTTTCCTTTAGTCTGTGCATTCCTTTCTTGTGCATGGGCAGCAATAGCTGGCATGTGAGTTGGTTTAGAAGATGGCTTGGGCTGTCCTTGCGTGTTTGGAACTATATTTTACTTACCAAAACCTTGTGGAGTGATGAAAGGTTGTATATCACTTGGATCTAATGACTGCCCTTCACCAATATTCCTCTTCTTTGATCTTGTGTTAGCTGCTACACTCTGAGAAATTGTTTGATTCATGCCACAAAAATCCTCAGCTTACCAATTTGTAAGTGCGGTATCACTTGTAGCTGTGTTTTGCTGAGATGTTCCTTGTTACTGATCTGTTTCTTGACTCACTTCACCCTCAACACCAGTATTTTTCACCATCAAGGCTTGGTTCAAAGCACCATTAAAGCACATACATTGGTTGTGAGGTTCATTGCATGGGAAACACCAATCATACTCTTGAGCTATGTTGTTTTGGACTGGCACTAATGCTTTAGAAGAAGATGCAACATTGGGGTTATAGGGCTGAAATGGTTTATTAGTGGGAGGCCTTACTTGGCTTTGATTTTGATTTGCAGCCTTAGCTGGTGACCTATTTTATTGGTATGGGGGCCTAGCCTGGTACTGCGCTTGAGGCTGATACGGTCTAGCACTTTGAGCTTGCTGTCTTTTGATAGTCACCAGCTCATTTCCAAGGTTCTGTAATTGTTTCATAACCTCCTGGAGTTCATTTGAAGCACTAGAGGATGAAGTGGAAGTTTCATTTGAACTTTGATTTCTAGGAGTGGGAATAGGAGCCAAAGTGGGTGTTTGACTAGTGCTTGGATTTTCTAATTTTGGATACAAGGGCATGGGAGGCCTAGGATCCAGCTTACCAGCTTGAATAAGACAGTTTTTAGCCCTAACGGCAATGCTATAAGCAACAGGTAAGGTTGTGCCTCCCATAGATTGAATTAACATAGAAATATCAGAATTCAAAGCTTTAAGATAATATAGAAAAGCACCTTCAGTTGTTGGCCTAACGGCCACTGAAATTATATCCCAAGACCTTTGAAATCTGAAGTTGAAGTCAGCCAGCTACTCATTGGGAGCTCTCTTGATAGTTGTCAATTGTTCTAGTAGAGACAAATTATCTCTCTTTTCCCCAAACTGCTCATGGAGAACTATGCATAACTGATTCCAATTTGTGATACAACTGGCTCTAAGGCTCCTAAACCATTGCAATGCCTTCCCTTTAAACGAACATGCCAACAATTTGACAGCAACATCCATTTCATTTATCTCATGGATTGCACAAATGTTAGCAATGTATTTGACATTATCACCAGGAGTGGTATGATTTTCTCTAGTAAAAAATGGAATGTTCTTCAATGCTGCAATTGGAACTGGATTTTGTGCATTGAGGGCAAGTGGGTTGCTGCCAGTGAAATTGAAAAAAGGGATTCTGTGGTTATGCCATTCTGATTGGCCTGAGAACCCTTGTTGATGCGAGAAAAGGTCTACTAGGTGGAGGTGTAGACAAAGTCCAGTTAGGTGGAGATGGTGATCTTCGTGGTCTTCTTCCTCTCCTTCCTCCTCCTGGTGATAGTTGCAAGTGGACAAATAGCCCCTCTTCTCAAGTATCAGACCTGGTTTGAATTCTTTTCATATGCCTGGGTAACTTTTGCTGCTATACCACTGAATTTTACACCTTCAGAGTCACCGGATGTGTTAGATAATGAGCCTTAAAAGGTTAGCTTATGCCAAGTTACACACCAAACCTGACAATATTAAAAATAGAATTTAAAACTTGAAGGACCCAGAAGATACAGCTCTTCAATTCGGTTATCGGGTATTGTTGTGTAGTTACTAATCCCCAAAAGGTATAGGTAAAACTTAGGTCATGCAAGGCAACTTACAAAACCTGAAATACACTGTGTCAGAACTTGGGACATGCTCAATACGTGGGAAAACCCGAAATACAAAAAACCATGAAATTTTGAAATTCAAAATCTCAAAAATCTAAGAATACCCTTTTGAAGATTATCCCCCGATCTATCAACTGGTGAAATTTTGACTTGTTTTGAGCAAGTTAAGCCCTTGAAAATTGATTTCAAAGTTCAGCCTGGAAGGTAAAAAATATGAAATTGTAAAACCTATAATTTTTAGTCCAAATTTCTTGAAAATTCCTTCAAATCTTGTGGAATGACCTCTTGGTCCCACCGGGCATGCCAAAACTATTGATGGTGAATCACAGCACCCCTGAATATCTGTAACTCGATGGGTTGAGACTCTCAGTGCGATTGCATAACATGGACCTTTTCCTAAGTGTGGGACCTTGCGAAATCAAAAAATCTCTTCGGATGAAGGCCGGTTCCTATTCCTCTGTTCCGATGCACATGCAAAAAATGCAAAGGGTTTACTAAAAACCTAATCTAACTTTCCAAGGAGACAGGGTAAGAAAATGCATAAAATAAAACTTTAACTACAAAGGTGATGCACCGAGGAATGAAGAACACCTGTCTTGCCAATAAACACAAACCATTAAAATGTAATGCAAGATCATGCACAGATAACCAGATTTGTAGTGAAAGATTAAGGGGATGCAAATGAACATAGAGAGGGTTGATAATCATCCACAGACATGTATTATTTTCTCCAAAGATTGACACAATACACTACAAAATGCCAAGAGGCAAAGTTGCATTACAGTTTTAAATGGGAGGTTCGAACTCCACAAATTCACCTGCCAAAGAGAAGAAGGGAGGGGCAAAACAAGAATTTCCAACCTTTAGAAAGAATCCCCTCCTTACAATTTATAGGAAGAATGAGAGAGGAAAGAGAGAGGAAATCCAAATCTACCCCAACCACCTCCAGGTTGCATTTAATTTATCTCATTATGGAGGTAGGTGAGGACCCTAGCAAACCCAAAAACAAGTGAACTGTATTTTGAATTTTTAAGAACTTGTTCCCACCCAATTAAAGATATACATTCGTAGTTGGACAGAGGACCTCGTAAGCTTTCCGAAAAGTCTAACCTTGCATGAATCCAAGCTCCTTGTGAAAAGTTATGGCCATCTGAATATTTGTGCCAGGGTCTACTTCCTGTCAGCGCTCAAAATGTTGCGCCTCCTGAAGGTGCTCCTTGGTGCATCCATCTTTGTGTCGACATCCTCTTACCTGCACCATAGGCAAATCCATTTCTATGTCGACATCCATTTACGTGTGCCCTTTACCTACGCCATGGGCGCATCCATTTCTATGTCAACATCCATTTACGTGCACCCTTTACTTGCACCATGGGTGCAAACATTTCTATGTCGACATCCATTTACGTGCACCCTTTACCTGTGCCATGGGTGCATCCATTTCTATGTCGACATCCAATTACGTGTACCCTTTACCTATGCCATGGGTGCATCCATTTCTATGTCGACATCCATTTACGTGTGCCCTTTACCTGCGCTATGGGCACATCCATTTTTGGCATAACTAAATGTCGGGTTTTGAGTTCCTTTGATTTCCTTATTCTTCTGCTTGTCTATATCTACCCGGCGGGAAGATATTTACAACATCAACTATATGGTGTGTTGTGCCAATTTTGGGATAAAACCCTTCAAATCCTCATAGCTCCACATGAATACATATGGGAATTCCTGAAAAATCTGCATAAGATCATCATTTTCTTGTTCACTACTCATCTTACCTATTCAAAAAGTCTTACCTTCTCCAACTAAAATGGGCTCAGAATCCTCCTATTTGACTTGAATGTTCACCTTTTCTTTACAGAATTGATCATTTGGGTTGAATATTGAATCTAAAGTCACTAAACCCTTTTGAAATTTGTTTGTATGCAGCTGCATTATTTGATCCCCATGCTACTGCTCCAATTTCTCCTTATTTTTAGCTTAGAACTCAGCCTCCTCCTGTAAAAAATTAATGATCTATTGATCATTCTCAAAAACCTGCCAACTTGTGTTATTATCTAGTACACTTGGCCTTACAATGACATGAATATGTGGTTGTGGTTTATCTCTCTTGATATTGTCCACCACATCAAATGTTGTTATAATTGTTGTGAGCATGTCTGTAGCCTCATTCTTCTTCCATGGTATGTCCTGAATATTAAATGCTTCAAGGTCTTGAATCTGATCCCATACCTGATGCTTGTAGGATTTGAGTAGATCATTCTTAGCAACATGTTTTCCTCTAACATATTTGACAATTATCACTATCCCCAAGCAGTTGCAAGTTTTTAATACCCCTCTTTCTTTCCCAATGCAACCCATGGATTAAATCCTCATGCTCAGTTTTATTGTTTGAACAAGTAAACTGAAAATGGAAAGCTGAGTAGTACTTCATCACTTCTGGTGACAAAATCATTGCACCTCATCCAACACCTTTCCTACTCCTTGAACCATCAAAAAACAAATATCAAACTTCATTCTCATGCTATTTTCATGGCTTGGTGAGGGTGGGGATAGGCAGGTTCTCCTCATGTAGACAATAAACTCCCAACTCAGCTTCTTCCATCTCCTTGTATGGATAGAAAACATGTCTCCTCTGAGCCCAATCATCAAGTGTTAGGTCTGGAATACTCCCAACCTTTGTGTTTTCCTCTTGATCCTCCAAGCATTCTTCTTGGTCGAATATGGTACAATTTGCATTGATTGGACTGGGAACATAAGGCTCAATGTGAAAATTGGCAATTGGCTTCAACCTAATCATAGTCTTAGCTCCATACCTTGTCTAAAATAACATGCGGGACCAATCAGATGATAATTACCCACCAATCCTGGCTGTAAAATCCCTTGAAAGGCACAAGGAAAATAATGGTGGAAAATCAATCACCAATACATCCTATATAACTATGACATTTGGGAAAGCATGGAGTGTAAGGCTTAGTTATTTTATCACTCCAACTATGCTTACTATTTTCCCATCCAATTGCACTACTCCCTTTAATAATGGTTTATATTTTAAGCCCAATTTATTAGAGATTTGCTTTGGCATTACTAAGTTGCTCACCCTTGAGTCGATCATGAAATTGTACACTAATTTATTCCTAAAGATAAATGAGACATAAAACGGTGGAGGCTTCAAATTCTTACCTAAATGAAATTATCCTTGTTATGGGGTGTTAGTAAGAACCCTCTCCTAATTTTTAGATGGCTCAGTAGAAGGGAACCAATTTTCCATAGCTGCTTGCAACAAATCTTGTTGCCCTGGAATTTCCAATGATGCCCACATGGAAATAATGACATTGATATTCTTCATTTGATCAATGATATTGAAAGGGGATGATTTTTCTCTTTGTTGTCCCTTGATGGGAATTTCCTTTTCCAGTACTTGGGTTGGTCCATGAGCTACCACAACTGGTATCCTAGGATGATTCTAAACATTGTGGGTTGCTACATTAGCTGCCTTAGGCTGGCCATGTGCATTAGGAGCTGGATTTGACCTGTTAACTCCTAGTTGAGTTAGAGTGGGTTGAGAAATAACTTGACTAGATGATTTCCCCTTGTCTATGTTCCTTTTCTTTAACCATGTATTGATAGCCAAACCCTAGAAAGGAGATTGATTAACCCCACAAAATTCTTTTGTCTTCCAATTAACCAGTGTGGTTTTAGTTGGAGGAGTCCCTTACTTAGCTGCTTGTTGATTTTCTTCCTCACTTGGCTCTTAGGTCACCCCAATGGTTCACACCATCAAGGCTTGATTCAGAGCACCATTAAAGCATGTTGATTGATTATGAGGTAAGTTACAAGGGTAAAACCATTCATACTCTTGAGAAACATTGTTCTAATTAGGAACCAAATCCATTGATGTTGAAATTGCATTTGGGTTATAAGGTTGGAATGGTATGGCGGTTTGATAATGACGTTGGTTTTTATTTTTCTTTGTTTCCTGAGCGGGAGACCCATTAGGCTGATATGGAGGCCTATTTATTTAAGCTTGAGGATGGTAAGGTTTGTAGCTCTGAGCTTACTACCTTTTGATTGTCGCCAACTCATTCCCCAAATTCTGTAGTTGCTTCATGACTTCATCGAGTTCATTGGAAGTACTAGAAGAAGTGGAGGCCACACTATTCCTCTAATTTATAGGGGATGGAATGAGGGCTATTTCAAGTGCTTGACTGGTAGACGGGTTACCCAATTGTTTTTATCATCATAGATATGTCAAAATTTAGAGCCCTCAAAAAGTAGAGGAATGAACCTTCCAATGTTGGCCTCATGAAAATAAGAATATGATCCCACGTCTGCTGGAACCTAAATTTTAAGTCAGCCATCTACTCATTCGGGGACCCTTTGATTGTAGTTAATGTTTCCAACAAAGACAAATTATCTTCCTTCTCTCTAAACTAGTTGTACAGGGTTGAACACAACGCATCCCATTTTGTAGTTGACCCTACTGTTAGGATCCTAAACCATTGTAGTGCCTTACCTTTGAGAGAAGAATTAAGGAGCCTAACTACAACATCCATCTCATTGATCTCATGAATGGCACAGAAATTCACAATGTCTTGAATATGATCAATGGGGGTTATATGATTCTCTCCAGTGAATTAAGGAATGATTTTTAATGCTGCCACTAGAATATGATTATGTGTATTGAGGGCGAGTGGACTACCACTTGTGAAATTTGCACAAGGGATTCAAAGGTCCTTGTGGTGGTGGTGGCTGATGCACTATCATAATTGTCTTGAGAACCCTAGTTGATTGAAGGAAGGGTCGACCGAGTGGAGGTGTGGATAATGTTTTGTTTAGTGGAGATGGAGACCTTTTTACCCTTCTTCCTCTCCTTCCTCTTCTTGGTGATAACTACAAGTATTCAAAGACACCCTCCTCTCTTGCTCTAAACTGAGTTTGAATCCTTCTCATATATGTGGGCCTCTAATATTGTTAAAACCAGTTGAAATATGACCCTGTGAGTCACCAAATGTGCTAATAAAAAGTTACAAAATGCTGAAAGTTTACCAAGATGCACATCTAATCTTGATAAACCTGAAAATATTGACCTATGATCCCACCTGGCATGCCAAAATTGTTAATGAAAAATTACAGCACCCATGATTGCTTGTGATTTTGTGTACAAGGAAATCATTGCAACCTATATAACATGGGATTATCCTATAGTGTGGGACATTACAAAAAAGATAATCCTCCGAAGAAATTTGAATTCTTCCTCTAACCTTGTGCCAACTTATCTAAAGTGCAAAGAATAGTAAGCTAAACCAATTCTATCCTAATACTTTTTAAGGAGATAGGGATATAAAGATGCATGAAATAAAACTACTATAAGTGAAGGTGATGCACCAAGAAAGGGTGAGACAATCAAATTTAGTGAAAGAGAGGGAGAAAAATAGTAAGGAGAGGGCTAGTAGAAGAACCATAGTCCAAGACAATATTTTATTCCTTATATTCATAAAGAACAACAAACTAAAGACCCTGTAAAGAGATAGATACATCCACAATATACTTATAAATATAATGGAAAGAAAAATATGCAATTCATATAAGTTAGGGAAAAAATCACCACAAAACAAGAATTTATTTACTCAAAAACATGCACAATCCATTATATCATAACCAAAAGATAAAATCATTCACAATAAGCCCAAATTTGAGGCCTTTACATCACAATAGCTCTGGAACATTTTTTGACAAAGTTTATTTGATTTTACAAACAATCTCCCTCAAAATGAGGTGAATTTTACAATATTTAGGCAATTGTGGTCACCAACTGGTAGGATGCATTAAAGAGGTATGGGTAAGCATTCATTTTGGTACTTTCCTTGCACGGGTTCTCTTGGGTGTCATGCCTCACTAATTCTGGTTGTTGGGATGTCATTCATTTACGTACCCTCATCTATCTTGTAACACATCCATCTTATAGATCAACCAACCGCGTTGGATTGGACGTCGACCATCCTCTATGAGAAAACTACTTGTCCAGTGAGTTCCTTTCCATATTTGGTTTATACGGTTGTCTAACCATGATCCATACAATTGTATGTAGGGCATCTAACCTGATTGTGATCCAACTTCATTGGGGTTAGACGAAATCTAACTTCATGATTGTACATGCTTCTTATTATTGACCAACATGGGAGTTTCCATCTTCACATTGTGGGCCATCCTACCTAGGAGGTTGGATGACTATCTATATTTTCCCGTACGATGCACTACATGTCCATTCTAGCAGCCGGCAAACCGACAAGTTGACCAACCTGATGACTCAACCAACCATGTCGTATAACTATATGCCATCCATCTGTGTTGGCTGTCAAACCCTGAGGGTTTGGACAATGTCTATGTATGTCAACCAACTTCTCTGTATGCTGTCCATATGACCAATCATAACCTCATCATCCTGAGCTGCCCCAAAAGTCAACTGATACACTTGTCTGACTAAGCTATCACCCATCTAACCAAGCCGACCAACCTGTCACCTATCAAACTAAGCTAACCATCCTTTCATCCATCCAAATGAGCCAACAAACCTATCACCCATCCAACTGATCCAACCAATCTATCACCCATCCAACCAAGACAACCAATTTGTCACCCATCCCACCGAGCCGACCAATCTGTCACCTGTCTAACCGAACTGACCAATCTGTTACCTGTACAACCGAGCCGACCAATCCTCAAACTTATCCAATTCTCCAATAATATTGGTCACCAACTCCAAGATTCTCTATGGCTTGCCACAAGTTATGACCAATTCAGCCAAGCCAAAACACGAGCTACCCTGCATACTACAAAAGCATTTTCCTTTTTCCATCCACTTTGGATGTTCTAACCTGCTAAGTTATCCATTTCACAGGGGGGAAAAATGGATAACAAATCCATATGGAAAAAACTAAGTTGTTGTGGCAACAAAATAGAGCTCTATAATCCCAAGCCAAATCACTCCCACATTATACCAAGTTACAGAAAGAAGCGAGACCCACTCTCTGAGCTGGTAATAAATGAAAAACTATTAAATAATGACCCCCCACCTTTTTTTCATTGTAAAATATGAAGGGCACCACAAATATTTTCAATTACAAGTCAATTAAAAGGATGAAGAAAACATTAGAAAGAAAGGTAGAAATATTTTAAATATTTCCGACTAAGCAGAGATCTAATTTCGCAGTCCCACAAGGTCTAGTAAACTTGGCAACACCAAAGTAGCTACCAGCACACAGAAGGCCATAACTGGAGCAATTCTCAATAAATTTTCACAAAATTAGTGTCATTGGAATCATGGTTCCGAGACCAATGTATAGTAACTATGAAATAAAAAAATTTATGAATATTTTATCATGATTTTTAGGGAAAATGATCTCAGTTCTGTTTGGTTATTGTAAAGTTGTCAGAGGAGAACTCAATGATCATGGGCAATCATTATTTCACGGTTGCAGGTTATGGGATACCTTGATATTGCTTGGTTGAAATTGGTTGAAAAGTGAATTTATCATGACTTGTAATTGGTTAAAAATTGAATATCAGGAATTGCATCCTCCCTCTCTCTCTCTTCTAAAAAATCTATAAATTGAAGTGTTGGGCTCATTATAAAGGAGGATAGTTTGAGTAACAAAACTTTGTCATTTTAGTTTTTTGAAGCTAGTGTGTTGTAGTCCTTTGTAGTGGACTACTTGTATGGTTATCTAGGCCTTTATTTTTTAATAGCTTGAACTGTGCATATAAATAAAGAAACAGATGCAAGTATTTGGATGTATCTTCCCTTGTTGTGTTTGTTTTCATTCTGCTTGCTTCTTCAATAAAATTGCAAATATATTGTGTCAATTTTATGATCTTGTAGGGACTCATTATCATTGTGCATGCATGGAAATGTGTTGTGAAGGTTGTTGTTAGACTATAAATAAGTGTTATCACCCTCTCTAATCTATATTTTTTCTCCCATTTTCACACATTGGGTACTGTTCTCATACCCTTCTTTTGGTGCATCACCTCTGTAGTGTAGATTCTTTCATTTACATTTGATCTCTCTCTCCCTGGTCTCTTGGAAGTGATATATTAGGAGTAATTAGTAGTTTTCTTTTGGTATATTTAGTTTTCACTTGGATTAGGAATAATAACAAGATTTCTCTAGAGTTCTATCTCAAGTAGCAAGTCCCACAACTTTGAGATATTACCCATGTTACCCAATCACACCATGAGCTCAGGCACACACATTTGTGCAAATTAGAGGGTGTTGTGATTCGGTGATAACAACATCTTGATATAACATGAAGCTAAATTTTAATGTAGGAAGAGACTCGAGTAAATTTTTATCTCTCCTCCCACATATACTATCAAGTTTTAAATAAAACACAAATTTAAAGGAAATCCCATTGATGGAAAATATTCTTCTAAGGACACTATTAATGTCATCCCAAAACTTGTTAAGCTACAATAACAATCTGTGCACCACCAATTTACTCATTTTCCAAGTCCTACCCACATGATCTTGAATCACTTGATTGAAATATCATATCTCTCCCTTTGTTATTTGAGGTTTATATGAGTATACATTAAATAAATAATTTCATTGTCAATTCGTATTGTGATTATAATCAGCATGTTGGGTAATTTACAAATAATTAATTATAAGTTCATCACATTAAAAAATGAATTGATTCTAAATCTATTAGATCTGATAAGCCCACTAAATCTTAAAAATCTAATCAATGATAACTATAATTTAATTATATTCAATTATCCACTTCATAATCATGACACTAGAAAATATTCCTTGGATGTATATAATGCTTATCATGTGGTGCCTCTACCACCCTCTTATGATCACCCCTAAGATGCATAATGCTTATCATATAGTCCCTCCACCACCCTCTTATGATCACCCATTAGATATAATTATTAGCACAATTAATCATACAATATATTATGCTCCGATTATCACTTTTGATGAATATGATATCAATACTGAGCTTATTTTAGATACCTAGTCCATTCCTATTTATATTAATCACATACCCATATAAGGTGTTTTGCTCAATCCACACAATAAGGAAAATGTATTTTCCCTCACGTTTCTTCAATAGTTTTGCATTTTTATGCACAATTTTGCACTCGATACAAATCTTTGCTATTGCCACATCACTCTATCCATCAATGTTGGTCCTATTACTACATCAGTTTCATTCTTGGTTTCTTTTACTCTCAGTTATGATTCCCTGTAGTTAGGTATCAATTTTCTATGTACTCTTTAGACCATTACCTCAATTATCCCTTAATGTACTAATTTCATCAATAATCAATAGGTTATCACCATTAGTGGTATTCCCTTCGAGGTTTCCCCTCATAGTGTGTTTATTTCTCTTTATTCAATTACTTCTCCTAGTCCTTATATGGATAGATATTTGGTTTTATGTAGTACTTCTCATGGCTCTAAAGTTTCAAAGTTCCTCCCCTAGCCTATCCTCTTACACATTATTCCCATTCAATATAGTCCTCCTAGATCTCTTGATAGGCCTTTTCTACACACACTTAATCTCACCACTCTAGCTATTCTTAAATGGCTACAATCTTATACATTGTTTCTCACTATCCCCCTATCCTAGAGTCCTATGTAAATAATGTAGTACATATAATACATAAAAATCCTATTGATAGATCTCACTAAACTTGTTCCTTCATTTCACAACACTAGCACATTATTCACATATTACTTTTGCATCTATAAGAACTTTTATGGAACATGTTACTATTATGATACAACTTAAATCACAATTGAATATTAAGCCTCCATATTCCCTGGAAACTTTTCAGCCTCCTTGGGAGGTTCTCATTGGATAGATTTATTGCTTCCCACCCCTTTTGTAAATATTTATGCATTGTGATAATATAAAATCATTCAAATATTGAAAAAAAAACATAAAATCAAGACGCACATTTTACTTGATTCATTAGCACTTCACATTATACATGTTGTTTTTCACTTTGTAGTGATATATAACATGTTTTACTTATTTACACACATGCAGTCACTAAGTATATTGAGATGGATGTGGCATACCCCACTAATCCACCTTGGATGAATGCATACTTGTCTGGTTGTAGGTGATATTATGTTGGTTATCATAATTACCTTGATGAATTCATAACAATAATAGTTATTTCTGTTGTTTAAATCATGTTGATCTAATTATCTATAAAATTGATAGTAACGGCCTTTTCTATTCTATTGAACTAATTCATAAATCATCATTACATTTACATAATGAACTTACTACTACAACGATGTGCAACCATTTAATTTTATTTTCCCTATAATTTTAATTGTGGTGAAGACCAGGTGTACCTTTAATGAATATAATGGTCATTTATTATGGTTGGAAAAAGTGGAATTTACAATAATGGGGTCATAGACCCATGTTTTTTATTAACTTTAGTCTAAGCCATTAATTGTTCTTTTGAACCATTATTAATTGGTTCCAGGAAATAGGAATAAATATTGTAATAACCATAATGATATATACATATACATATGTGTATACATACATACACACACACACACAGATATATATATATATATACTATTATCCAAAATAAATCCCCTAGGTATTTGGATAAACTTACATCCCCATTCTTTCTATTAGGTTCTACATTGCAGGTTACACACACTTCAATTTATCCTTTCGCACATTCCCTTTGTTGCAGATTCTTCGAGCGCCCTTGTGCACTCATCATTTCCTTCACCTGTTATTTTCCTTTTCCTCTTTTTACCATTTTTCCCTTTCTCGCACCCTCTATGTATTCACCTTCTTCTCAACAATTAATGCATCATGCGCTTGCTCCTTATTTCTACTTCCCAAAATCAGCTAAGTTCCTAGAGTCCTCATGCACCCCATTCTTTTCTACCACACATTATTTAGTAATGATTGCAACTCTTCCTTGTGCATCTCCCTCAGGTTCTTCTCCCATTTCTTCCACATGTGACACATTTATTCTATTTTCCTTCTGTGCCTTGCACTTCCGCATGCGTACCTTCATGCCTTCTTCTGCACCCTTCTATGTCATGCGACATCTTTCAGACATTGAGTATGTTACACACAACCAATCAAAGTATGCCAACTAGGCACCAAATACTTACAACAAACCAGTAAATGAAACATGGTAGAAATGAAAAAATAGTTGAACAATTGGCCATCTTTGTGTGTCAGAGTAACCTGTAGACTTTTGATCATCATAACTTTTGTTGCAGAGCTTAGAATAGGGAGAAATTTGTCTCATTTAATAGTTGTTGATGTGGGCTACAATGTAGGACCATTCAAATTAAAAAAATAACATATATGATTTCTCTAACCACCAATATTTGATTCAATTTTCTTTCCTTGCTTCTCCTACATGCCAAAAAGACCTAGAGAAGTGTATTTGGTAGATCTGCAAGTAGATTTGTAGGCATTTCATGATTTCTATTGGTGCTTTTGATTCAAATCTAAGTTTTTCATCCTTATCCTTTTTTCTCTTATTGACTCATCTATAAATGTAAGAGCATGGCTCATTGTAAAGGGTTGGACATTTTAGATCCATTAGTGTTTTCTAAGGATTAGGTATCTTTGTATTTTGAGTTCACACCTCTAGATCTGGCTCTTGCATATGGATATCAGCCTCATACACCATTGTAGTAAACTTTGCATACTCGGAAGCAATAAAAGCATTATTTTATGGCTATTCTCTACCTTAACATGTTTGTATTCTTCTTTCTTGCCTCTCCTTTGTATTGTGTGCTTGATGTGCCAATTTAAATCCTTTACACCTCTATTTTCTTATTGTGTCTCATGAAATTGATCGTGTGAATGCATTTTTTCTGTGATGCATGCACCCAGTCTCCATTTATGTTATCTCCTTTGTTTTCTCTCAAAACAAATAGTGTTCATCCCACTTTTTTATGGTGCTATCACCTCCTTTACTTTAGTTTACCTTTGGCATATCCTTTTATCCCTAGTCCCTTGACATTATTAGCTTAGGTTTTACTTTCAACATTAGGAGTAGTAGTAGCAGTAGAAATAGGTAGAGGAACTGGCCTTCTCTAGAGGCCTTTCTCAAGTGCACAAGGTCACACAAATTTGAGACAACCCCATTGTTAACTCAAAATACTCAAATATTTCAAATTTGAGACATGAGTGCAAGTTTTAACAACCAACAGTTTTGAGCATACCTGGTGGGACCTACATTAAAAGCTTATATTTCAACATTGCTAAGTTTGGTGTGTGATTTGGTAATTTTCAGCCTTTGGAGGCTTGTTCTAACACATTTTGCGACTCTAGATATTCATATATACTATTTTTAGTAGACTTGAGTGACTTTCTTGAGAAGAGTGGATACAAGACAAAACACAAAAGTTGAAGCATCTTTCAAGTATCTCAAGATATCTCTGAGGAAAGTACTTAACAAAACAACCACGGGAACTTCTTCATCTCCAGTGCTTTGTGCACATTCCACTCCTCAAAAAAGACCTACATGCCCTACCATGGCACTAATAACACCTCTTCCTTTGAGGAAATTTGTTAGCTTCACTTGTGGAAGTCCTGTCAATCTCAATACACCGGGGTTCATTTTAAGAGACCTCTTGGAAATTAGAGGTGGAAAATACCTAATGAATATCCCTAGAATCGGTTTCACAGGAAGGAAATTTTTTGGGGGCTTGTATGTAATTTTTTTTCCTAATTTTCAAGTGGTGTGGTAGAAGGCTGCAGATGTGCAACAAGAGATTTTCTATCCTGCGACAAAAAAATTGTTGTTACGTGACAACAAACCTCCTGTCGTGCGTTAAAAAGGTTGTTGTCGCACTACAACAAACTTTCCATTGCGCGACAAAAACTTTGTTGATGCATGTTAGTGAGGGTGTTGTTTTGTTGTGCATTTGTAACCTTCGCCCTCTAGTCATGTGTCAACAAACTCTCTATCATGAATTTTCTTCCTACTCCTTTCATACGTCAACAAAATATCCTATGTCGCGTGTCAACAAACTCTCTGTCATGCATTTGTAGTCTCTACCCTCCTGTTTCACATCAATAAAATATTTTTCACACGTTTGTAGTCTCTGCCCTCCTGTCACGCGTTTACTGTACTTGATAATACATATGCCCCTAGGTGGTATGAGTGAGCTAGTAGTCTTCTACCTGGTAAATAATCTAGGATTATATAGGGGATATTTTCAAGGGTAGGAAAATCTGAACCCTAAAAAAATTAAACTATAATTTTTAAGCAAACAGGTCACTGACCAGCACCAAAAAAATTATCTTTTCAAAGTTTTCAAAAATGGAATATTCACCATATTACGCATATTCACCACTAAAATTATCTCTAAAATACAAAACATGATATGTCAACATAGTCGCTCAATAGCATTCCATACTTCACTGGTGATAATCAAGTCAACCTTGTTGAGCATATCCATGATTTGGAAAATGAGTGCTCTGTCTATCTAATCACACACACTGATGTAGCAGTACAACTACTCACAACCTCATTTTGAGGTAAAGCACTCCAATGGTACCAAGGCCTAAGAACTGCATCTATTTCTACCTGGGATGAGCTTGGAATAACTTTATGCATCTATTTTGAAGACAATTCGGATCACCTATCACTAGGGGAGAAGGTGACTACAATAAAGATGGCACCTAATGAGTAGATGACTGATTTTGTAGTGCCCACTTCCCTTTTGACACCTTTTGATGCTTATGTTGATACTGTTGATTACATTATAGACATTATTATTTTTTGATTTAGTATGATGTTAGACATTGATAATAGATTATTGTTGATCTTGATTTGATTTTAATGCATGATGATTATTAGAGATACCTTATATGTGGATGATGATAGAATATTGACATGGATATTTTATGGATGTTGCTCATACATGTGATTGGATATTATGAGTTGATCTAGAAAATGGATATTATTTTGATGATGATATAGTTGTGGATTAAAAATGCAAATGATGTAGTTGTTGCTTTGATGTTGTTGTGATTCATTTATATAGTTGGTTTTGTGATTTCATTTATATCACATTAGATGTTCTGATATGGCCACGAGGCCGAAGGAGGTATTGTATTTTACAGGTTAGAAATATCACAACAAAGCATTGGGGGATCAGAGACCAACCAAAATGGAATTCTAGGTGAATTCAAGAAGGTCACCATGGCAACTTGTTTTATTGTGTTATGTGTTGTTTTGTTAGAGATTCCCATGGGGGGATTTCCTTTATATGTGAACATGGGTTGTGTATTTTATTAATGTGTTTATTTTATTATTTTTTTATGTATTTTATTAGTAATGTGTTCCTTTCTTTTAATTATTCTAAATTGTGATAGATTAATGTGGGAATCAATTGATTAAAATTTTAATAAATTAAATTGGGATGTGGGAAAGTAATTATAAGAGTTGTTGGCTGATTGCATTTAATTTTTAAGAGATGTGTAAGAGCTTGTGTAAGTCAGATTTTGGAGTATGAAATACTCCACCTCCATGGAAATTCGAATTTGTCCTTGGGGGCTGTTTTTGGAGGCTTGTGGGACAAGTAAAACTTGTCCCATGCCTCTAAATTTAATCTACCAACCATACTTATGGATGGAGATGTGATTTGTGACTTTTATAATGAATTTTAATAGTCTTGTTGATTGCACTTTCTTACATTTTAATTAATGGTTGTCCCTTGAGGTGTGGGATTTTTAGAGTGTGCAAGCAACTTGTCATATTTTTCACCCACCTCTTTATTATGCTTGGGAGAATGGATTTTGTCTTTTGTGTTGAATTGGAGGATGTGTGATGTGGCATCCTACATGTATCCACATCATCCTCTTCTCTCCCTCTTCTATTTAATTCAAACTCTTTCCTTGTTTTTTTTTTTGTTGAACCTTTTTGCATTCTTCCTTGGGGTGCATTTTTCTTGTGTGGAGCTCTTGTTTTTAGAGGAAGTTGGAGAAATCTTGCATGCTTGGAGTTTGTTGTTTTGGACCATGTTTTGGCATTTGAAGCTTGCTATTTGGAGACAAAATTAACCATGGAGAGGTAGGAATTTAACTCTCTTTGTATATGTTGTCATTTTATTGTTTTGTTGTGTGGATAGTGCATGCCTTGTTTTATTTGTTGGTTGGTTGGGTAGAATGCCATAGGGATGGTGTAGGAGAAGACTATGGGGAATCCATGTGGGGGGGCATAAGGGAATGCCATTGGCATCAAAATTTTGTGGAGGGAGTTTGGGTTTGTGATCCACCATGGAAAAGAAATAGATTGCATTTCTTACTTTGTGGGGGGCATAAGGAGGGATTTGTGGGGGGCATAAGGAAATGTGTGTGCTAAACTATTTTGGTAGTTTTTTATCGGTGGATGACCAAATTCCAATTGGGAGGCATAAGTAGCTTCCCCCATAGACCTTGATCCTTTGGCTTACATGATCATGCCTAAATTATGTTTTGAAATGATTTTTAATGTAGTTGTGAACTGTTGTTTTTGTGTGGAATTGTGCCTTAAAAAAATGTGTATGTGAAAGAATGTTGTGTTGTGGAAGCCAGTTGTTGCCATGGTTGAATTACACCTTTTATTGTATTTTGGTTGGGGCTCGAGGGCCAATGATGAAGGCTTCTCCTTTCATTGGATGTATTGGTTGGGTGGAGAGCATTGCCCTTCTCCCTCTTTTGTTGTGAACAACTTGGAGAAGAGAAAATGTGCATGTTGTTGTCCTAGAGTAAGGAAAAAATGCAGTTGATAGTCCCTTGTGAAAAAACATTCATTGTAATCCTTTCCCACATTATGTGGATGAAATTTTAATAGTTATGTTATGGAGGAATGATTTTGTAATTTATTATGAGAATGTACATTTGATTTGAGAAAGACATTTGCTTTCTGCTCTGTACATTGGAAGAAATAAATGAAACTCTATTAACTATATTCAAGAAATGGAAGAATGTGAAGATGTAAATTTTTATAAATGAATTCAATAAATAATGGAAATTTTATCTCTTATTTGCATTGTTGTGATGAAGTTGGAAATATCAAATTGTGATTTGAATCTCTGTTTATTTGCAAAAGAAAGAAAATGTGTATGAAGGAAGGATGTTGCTTGTTTCTTTTGGGAAAAATATGAAATTGAAATCATAATTTATTTGAGTGTAGAATAATTAATTTAAGTCATTTAGAGGTATTAGATTGGGTTAGAAATGAAGTACCACACTTAAATGATAAAATTGACATACAGATTTAAAAGAAATAGATCTTTGTTATAAAATTTATACTAACAATTAATATTAATAAAAATGCATAGTTCAGACCTGCACACATTAATAAAATTGAAAATTATATATTTTAGGATACTAAGATGTTAAGGAACTCATTTTGAAAAAGAAAAACTTAAGAAAATAATTTTAACATTGCAAATCGAACTCATTTCCCTTCCTCGGCCATTTTCTGTCATTTGTTGGAAAAAATTCAAATATAAATTAATTGAAAAAATTTAACTTCCTAATCCACTTTAAATCCTTCCTAGATCAATTCTCCATGCATGTTTAGCATATTTAGTGAAGGGGGAGACCCAATTTAATCAAATTGAAAAGTTGGAAATTTCTAGTTTGTTAATTAAAAGCATGTAGATAGTTTTTACAAAATTAACCCTTTAAACTTCATCAAAATGTAAAATTTATGTTTCTTATGCAAATCGGGCATTGAGATCTTTCCAAAAAGTCCTCATTTTCCCAAAACTAAGCTTCCTACCTCAAGTTATGGCACTTTGAAGTTTTTGTGGCTTGGCGGGAAAATTTGGGAAAATTTTCCCTGGTAGGCCCACAACCCAAAAATTTCCCGTAAAATTGCCCTTAGAAAAATTTTGAAAAAAAATTGGCTTGAGAAAAAATTCACCTTTTCCTCCATCGGCCTGTAGCCAATCAGAGGCTTCCACGTTTCCTCACGGGATAGTGGCGGTGGCGCGACATCTTTTTTCCCTTTGACCTTTTTGAAAATTTTGGAAAAGTTTTCCTTTTATCCTTGCCGGCCTGAGGCCAATCACAGGATGCCATGTGGAAGCTTTGGGTGCTTATAGAGGGGGAAGACCCTTTTTTTCTTTTGGTTTTTTGCCTTTGGAAATTGTGGAGAAATTTCCCCATGGCCCCGCATCTCCCGCCCTCATCTTGGGATTTTCACCTCCACGGACATGCAGACCCGCGCACCTAATATTTCCCTCTCTCCCCATTGGTGAAGTTGTTCCAAAAACTCTGCAACCATGCTTTTCCCTCTCCCTTATCCCCACGTTTGTTCACTAAATGCCACGTGTCTTTTGGTGGTGTAGGGGAGGCACGGGAAAAAAGGGGAAACTTTTCCCTGCGCAGGGAAAAATTTTTATCAAACACCGCTCCGCTCTTCCCTCTATCTTCTAGCGATGGCTCAGAGGCCACCATGTGTCCTTGGAGGACCCACGGATTTGCAAGCACATTTGGGAAATATCTCCCATGTAAGGAAAAATGTCTAAGGCTGCCCTGTGACCCGCTAAACCGCCAAAGGGGTTTTTACCCCTATTTGACACTTGTTCCCTTGGGGAAAATTTGACCCCAAAACTCCACTCGCTCATATCTTGAGTTTCTGAAGGAGTTAGGAGGACTTATTTATATCACTGTAAAGGTGAGAAAATTTCCTATCCAATGGGAATGATTTAGGAAAATTTTGGAAGTATTAAGTATGAGAAAAATAAATTTGAAACTCTGAGCCCGCTAGAGAGTGGGTATGGGGGTAAATTACTCCCTGAACCTAATTGAGACTTCTAACCCTATAAGTTGAACCATGTGACCCTAATAGTTGTTAATGAATGTAAAGTATGATCTAGTAATTTTAGATTTGTCCCAGAACCTAATAGGGTCAATTTTTGTCTTGCAACTTGATTGTAAACACTTCTAATAAAAAAAATTATTCCATAATTTTGTAACTAACCCTAGGTTTTTTCTTGGGTCTCAAGTGGGTTGTTTTAAACGGGCATCAAAAATTTAAATATCAAATTCCAGAAAACTTAGGAAACAATCCCTCAAGTGGTAAGGCCTACATCCCATCACGCTTTCTTGTATTATCTAAGTTCCTTGAATAGTGACATTTCAGTCATGATTCAGTCCATGGGAGGTATAACCTTACCTGCTACTTCTAATATTGCAATAAGGGTAGAGAACAATATCATCCAGGAAGGAAAGTCAGCTCTTAGACCTCCCACACCCTTATTCCCAGAGATGTCTTACATGCCCCAACCGTCCATTACATCCATCCCTAAGTAAATCATTTAACCGGTTGCATCCACATCCTACTCTCCCATGTAGCGGAAAGAAGATGAAGAAATGAAGGCCATGATTAGAAGCTTGTCCAATAAGGTCATTTCCTTAGAGAAACAACAAGAACAAGCCTTCATAAGTAGTTCTTATCAGGGGCATAGCTAAAATAATTAGCCTTGATGGAATCAATATGGAAACCAAAGATATGGGAAGAACAGGCATAATGATAGATGGAATGTTAATGCGCATCTACCCTTGTAAGTAGTTCCTCCACCGTAACCTCTTCCTATGCCCAACATAAGCCAAGAACTAGTCCCAGTTAAGAATAACATGGTGCAAGATCCAGAATGGTGTTTCCCTTGTAACATGCCTCATATTCAATATCATTGTGTTAATGTCATGCACGCATAGGCTTATATGATTCATATTGCTTCTAACTGTGAACCTTCCATAAGTGCAAGTGAACCTAAGAGTCAAGAAAAGTCAGAAGCACCTTCAAAAGCTAGTTTGATATTATTTGGTGCTAAGGACTGCTATGCAATCAAACAAGATACAAATGATACAAAAATACCACATGCCTAGGTTGCTAACAACAAAGGTATAAAAAGATAATTCTAAAATATGGTGCATAGGTCTTAATTCCTGCAATACAGGTTGATCCCCAAAAGAAAAAATATGTAACCAAGGAATCTAGTAGTAAAGGCACACGAGTTCTTATGCATGAGGCTTCACACAATGATCCTTCTGAAGTGGAACTTTCCCCTCCTTCTGTAGGTTAATCCTCTATGCAAGGTAAGGCCCCTTCCTTCGCACCTTAACAAATAGGAAAGGAATTTTTGTGACCTAAATGTACAAGTAAATGGACCTCCCCTTCAACATTATAGATCAGATGAATAATAAAAATGTGAATTTCATAATGTAGGATACCCTGGCCATTCAATATTAGTATGACATGTTGCATAAAAATCAAGCCCAAATTCTGTGCATTGATCCAGCTATCCAAAAACCAAGAATTTTTGTCAATATCTATCATTTATAGGAGAAGAAAGTAAGTAAGGTTGTCAAAAACCTACCATTTTATATGTCCTTGATCATAGGAAAACACCTTATGTACAATTTTATGATTGACACAGGTGCTAGTACTTTTGTTATGCCTAAGAAAATTGTTGATGTCTTAGGTCTTAAGTATAAACCTTTGAAAAAAGGAGTCTTCTAACTTGATGGCTCAACTGTCACTACCTTTGGAGTCATCAAATATCTTGAGTTATCCATCCATGTATATCCAAGCCTCGTGATAACTCAAGATGTGTCAATCATAGAGTTACCTTCCTTTTTTTCCATATGTCTATCAAGGGATTTCACTTCCAAAGTAGGTGGTTTACTTATCTTCCGATTGGTCCCATATGTTACTCAAGACAAGGTATGTACTCAATTCACCATACAAGTTGAGAAAATATTTTCTTATCATGTAGAGTCATATGACCCATCTCCTCTCCAAGTGAAATGCTTAATCCAAGAAGAACAAGTTTCATTTTCTAAAGAGCAACCTGTTACCCCTCATGTTCTTAATTTATTGCTAGATGAGTGTGGAAAAAGGGAAACCAAAATTTGATCTATATTTTGAAGATCTTAAAGCTTTTGAAAATGGGAGTAGTACCTATTGCATCCTTGAATAAGAAGTTATATTGTCGCGTGCACAAAAAAAATGAAGAAAGCATGAGTCTGTGGAAGTTATACTTTGATGGATCCAGACATAGAAATAGTGCAGGCACAAGAGTTGTTCTCAATTCTCCCAAGGATGAGAAATTCTTCTTCGTGCTTAGGTTGTAGTTCATATGCTCCAAAAATGTAGTAGAATAGGAAGTGCTAGTGCATGGTCTTATTACTACTGAGAACAAAAAAATTAAGGCACTATAGATATTTAGGTACACAAATTTGGTTATCCACTAGGTCACAAACAAGTGTGATCCAGATAATAGGATTCTTGAAGCTTATAAACACATAGTTTGGGACCTCCTTGAGATCTTTGATGCTTTGAATTTTCAGGTGTTGCCAAGGAATATAAACAAAGAAGATGATTAGATTACTATGCCTGGTTCATGGTTCTCTCTTGTGGAGGATTTTGTTAAAGGGAATGCACAACATGTTAAGATTGTGATAAGGCCATCCATTTTAGACAAAAACACTAGCTAACAAGTTTTTCAAAGTGACATGCAGATCGTTCAATACTTCAAAATGAATTTACGTTCTCTTCAAACATTGACTTGCATTCCTGTTATGGTGACGAAGTGATCTAGTTGAAGACAAATAAGTTATGTAAAGGGTTGGTCACCTTAGAGAAAATATTTAGCCCTAATGATGAGTTCAAGGGTAAAGAAAATAATATGTGTGTGGCCCAAGAAGACTACTCCTCGGTCACTATTGCACATGGAAAATAGTTGTTGATGAATAGAGCTTGTTCACATTCTCATGGGAGTATGAATACCAAAAGAGATTTGATCCAATTGTTTCTCAACACTCCCTTAAGATTAATCCTAGTATCAAGCCCATTAGATAAAAGCGACAGCCAGTCAATCCAAACATAGAGCCCCTCATGAGGAAGGAGTTATCCAAACTCATTGAGGAAAATATAATATTTCTAATCAAGTATTCTACTTGGGGCACAAATATGACTCCAGTGCGTAAGAATAATGGTGAAGTAAAAATCTGCATTTATTTTAGAGATTTGAATAAGGCATCCCTCAAGGATCATTATACTTTTCCTTCTATGGAGTAGATATTACACATTGTGGTTGGCACACAAATATTTTCTATCCTGGATAGGTAATATGGTTTCAATCAGGTCCTTCTAAAGGAAGAAAATCAATTCAAAACAATGTTTACAACCAAGTGGGGGATAAATGAATATCAGAAAATGTCGTTTGGTCTATCAAATGTAGGCACAACATTTCAGTGTGCCATGGATATTGCCTTTATGGGATACATCAATGAATTCATCCTGGTTTACCTCTATGACATAACTGTCTTCTCAAAGTAGAGGTCAGATCACATGGCACACCTGGGGAAATTTTTTGAGAGATGCAGAAAGTTTGGGGTTTATCTTAACCCCAATAAGTGTAATTTATTTTGGTGCAAGACAAGCTACTAGGCCATGTGGTCTTAATGGATGGCTCGCAATTGATACTGAGTGCATTTCAGCTATCTTAGCTCTCTCCCTACCAGCACACAAGAAGGCCTTACAATCCTTCCTTGGAAAAATTAACTTTTTTAGGTGCTTCATCCCTAACTTTGCAGGACTGGTAAGGCCAATCACCCTAAATGCTCAAGAAGGACACATCCTTCAAGTAGACAGTAGAAGGAAAAAAAATTTAAACAAGATCAAGAAATAGATTTATTGTGTGCCAACACTCATCAACCCAGACTACTCAAAGGATTTCATCCTTTATGCTTATGCTTTTGATGCGAGTGTTATTGTTATCCTGATATAAGAAAATGAACAAGGATGAGAACAACTAGTGGCATTCTTCAGTCATATGCTAAAGGATTATGAGTTGAAATACACTCACAAAAATAAATAGGTCCACGCCATCATACATACGCTCAAGAAATTAAAGAGTATGCTCACCACAAACCACATCAAGGTGTTCGAGACTTCATCATCAAAGCTGAAATCAACAAGAGATCATGGTGGGTGACAAAAAATCATGGAGTATGATGTGATTATCAAAGCCACAAAGTTGGTTAGGGGTAGTGTGCTCTACAAACAAATCACGAAGGGTGTGCAACATGAACTTGACACTTCATTATTTCTAGATGAAGATCTCCCGCATGTAGAACCTGAACAAGATGTAAATATAAGCATGCATAGCTAGATGAAGGACATGATCACATTCCTTTCGGAGGTCACATACCCTCTTGGTTTGAACAAAGAAAAGAGAAGACATCTAAGGATGAAATTTATTCTATATATTCTAATTGATGGAATTCTCTTCAAAAATAATATTGATGGCATGTTACTGCGGTGTAATAATGGGACACAAGTTGAAAAAGTGTTAACAAAATTTCACAATGGATTCTTTGATGGAAACTTCTTTACCAAGACTACAATAATGAATTTATTATGGCGTGACTATTTTGGCCTACCATGCACTTTCTTTATAGGAAAGGATAAATCGGTAGTACTTCCCCTTCGACCAGTCCAAGAGGATCGACCTTTTGCAAAATGGGGTCTTCACTTCATAAGCATGATCAATCCTCCTTCATGCACTGGCTAAAAATGGGTGTTGATAGCTACAAATTAATTCACAAGATGGAAAGAGGATATCATACTCAAGGAATCAACTAATTCAATCATCCTTAATTTTCTTGAAGATATTGTGACAAGGTTTTGTGCTCATCAAACAATCATTTTAGATAATAAAAAAGCCTTTCTTGGTACTAAGATTTCTAGTTAAACACTTAGTCTTAGTAGCTATTTGAAAACATCTTCTAACTGTTACTCTCAAGGTAATAGCTTAATAGAATTAAAAACAAGAACTTGATTAGAATTATGAAGTGAACAATGAATATCAACCAAAGAAAATGGTATAATAAGGTCTCACACATGCTTGAGATAGACATAATTACAATAAATAAGGGAATAGGATCTTCACCTTATAAGCTTTTCTATGGAAAGGAGGCTACACTTCCTTTGATACTTAAATTGATTTCATTAGCACTTTCCTAGTAGCTGGAATTTGAAGGGACAGACTAAAGAGAAATCAGAATGGAAGAACTAGTTAAACTTGAAGAATAGAGGAATTATTCCATGATCAACATAGAACAACATCAACAATCAAGAAATAAGTGGTTTGATAGAAAGGCTAGGCCCTAAGATTTCAAGGTTGGTGACTTGGTCTTAAAATGGGATGCTGGAAGAGCCAAACTAGGGTTGTCACTCAAATTTTGATGCACTTTGTAGTGGCCCATATGTTATCTATTCTTTTAAGGAGGATAAATCTTTTGAGTTATCTCATCTTGAAGGAGGCATGCTATCAATCCAAGTCAATGTGATCTATCTCAAACCCTTCCATTAAGATTTTTGAATCATCTTGTATATATTAGAGTAGTTTTAATTCCTCTAAGTGTGTTGTGTGCACATTGTTTTATTTGTACATAGTTATTTCCTTATGTGTGCTCTTGCACGCATTATTTTTTTTCTTCCAAGATGTCAGACATCTTCTAGTAGTTTCATTAGTTTTCTAGGATTCAAAATAGAGTTCAGAAAGCTTTCATCAGGTGACTTTAGCAACAGTTCTCCAAGGGTCAAGGTCAAAATTTCGATGAGTACATAGCAGACTCCATGCTCAATGGATGCTCCAGACTACTAATACCCTTCATCTAGTAGGGAGACGGCCCTAAAAGTCACCAACGTGTTATCCAAAATAAATACCCTGGTTATTGGGACAAACTTACATCTCGATTCTAGCTCTGAGGTTTCTATATTAGAGGTTGTACACACTTCATTTGCTCCTTTGGCACATTCCCTTGTGCACTCCTTCTTTCATTTACCTCTTCTTTCCTTTTCCTCTTTGTACCATTTTTCTGTCATAGGCACCCTCTACGCATTCATCTTCTTCCTAGCACTTAATACATCATGTGCACGAGCCTTGGTCCTACTTCACAAAATAAGCTAAGTCCCTAGCATCCTCTCACACACCCTTCCTTACTGTCGCACATTATTTATTAATGATTGTGCCTCTTCCATGTGCTTATCCCTTAGGTTCTTCTCTCATTTTCTCCATGTGTGGCACCTTTACATACACCTTTTCTTCTATTTTCATTTTATGCCTCGCTCTTCTGCGTGCATACCTTTGCACCTTCTTTTGTGCCCTTTTGTGCCATGTGGCATCTATCATACATTGACTATGATACATGAAACCAATCAAAGTACACTAGCTAGGCACCAAATCCTTGCAAAAAAGTAGTAAATGACTCATGGCAGAAATGACCAAATAGTTGCATAGTTGTCCGTCCTTTAGCCATTCTCAAGAGCGTCATGTGTCTTTATGTGTCAAAGTGACCTGTAGATTTCTGATCGTCAAAATTTTATCATAGAGTTTAGAATAGGGCGTGGTTTGTATCAATTGATAGCTTCTGATGTGGGCTATAATGCATGACCATTCAAATTCAAAAATCGATAGGCTTTGGTAGGTAAGAAGATGGAAAACATCTCTTTGGCCATTAATGAACATATCTAATTTCTCCAACCACCCCATATTTGATCCGATTCACTTTCCTTGCTTCTCCTACACACCAAACAGGCTTGGAGAAGTGTATTTGGTAAATCTACAGGTGGATTTGTAGGCATTTAATGCTTACTATTGGTAGTTGTGATTCAAATATAAGTTTTCCCTCCTCCTTTTCTTCTCTCATTGATTCATCTATAAATGTTAAGAGCATGGCTCATTGTAAATGGTTGGACATTTTAGATCCTTTAGTGTTTGCTAAGGATTTTGTATCTTTTATATTTTGAGTTATATACCTCTAGATTTGGCTCTTATATTTCAATATCGACCTTATACACCATTTCAATGGATTCTACATACTCAAAAGTAATAGAAGCATTGTTTTATGGTTATTCTCTGCCTTAACATGTTTGTAGTCTTCTTTCTTACCTCTCCTTTGTATTGTGTTCTTGATGTGCCACATTAAATCCTTTGTAGCTTTATTTTCTTATTATGTCTCATGAAATTGAACATGTGAATACATTTTGGTCTTTGTTGCAAGTTCCCAACCATAATTTATTCTCTTTCCTTAATTTTCTCTCAAAAAATATAGTGTTAATCCCACCTTTTTGGGTGCTCTTGCCTCCTTTAGTGCAGTTTCCCCTTGGCATATCCTTCTATATGTTTTCCCTTGGTATTATTACCTTAGGTTTTCCTTTCAGCATTAAGAGTAGCAATAGTAGTAGAAATAGGTAGAGGAACCAACCTTCTCTAGAGGTTTGTCTCGATTGCGAAAGGTCCCAACACTTATAGACAATTCCATTGTTGACTCAAATGAATCAACTCCTTCAAATTTGAGATACATGTGCGAGTTTGAACAACCAACATATACCAATATATGTTATGTTCTTATGTTTTAATTTAAGGACATTTGTAAAGTCGAGGCCATAGTAATAAAATATGTTATGGCTGGGTGGGTCGGGTGGCTTGGCTGAGCCCCATCTGAGCTCGTAGTGAGGAAAGACATCCTAAATGCCACCCAAGCCATGTTTAAAACTTGGAACTATCATTGACCAATAGACCAACAAAGTGAATTTTGGGGTTAATAAGTGGAAATAGTACTTGACCATTGGATTACCACCCAAATATAGGGTCAAGACTTAATCGTAGGAAAGAGGTTTTGCCAAAGTTTGCAGTTGGCAGTTAACGATAAGATAGAGATGAAGTTAGGAGGGAGATAGTACTGGTAGCATTAATGGAATTTTTTTTCTCAATATCCCTTGAGAGAAGCATGAATATTCTCAAGGAAGCTACCACCCAAAAATTAGTGTTATTATTGGGATAATTGTTAAGGTTAGTATTTTTTCTCACCATGCGATCTCTGGATGTAAATTTTTCATGGCTATTATCACGAAATATTTTTTTTGAATTTGCATGTATTTTGATCCATCTGTGAGATTTTGGGGGGAGTATTTACGATTGAGACAATGGATTTATTGGAGATTTTTGAGTCGGTTCAAATATTTACTCTTTTAGGTTTTCTTATGAGTAACTGGAAGATTTTATTGAAGGAAGATTCAAGCTCAGTCAACTGTGAGGAAGGTGATAAGAAGAACCTATGCAGATATCTCTAGGCATGGAATTTTTCTCATGTTCATCTTTATCATTTATACCATTTAAATATTTTAATGGTTGCATGGTGAAATTTGGTATTTTTTGTTATTGTTTATTAATGGTGAATGATAATGGGTTTTGGTGTTTTAATATAAGTTGAATATCTTAGTTTGAATGTATACGTGAATCGAATGTATTAGGTTCCATACCTCCTTCTCTGTGAATGTTCTTAACTGGGAGTTGTTGGGTTTAATTTAGGATGTTTTGATAGTTCGTCCATGAATATTGTGGTTGTGTGTATTTTGGTTGATTATTATTTACTTCATATTATATTAAATGTATAAAACCTTGAATGTATATGATTTCGACCGAGAGTGGTCAAGTTATTATTCGGCCATTTGTTATCCTGGCCAAGGATTAAGTGAATCTATTTTTATTCATTGTATGGGTACTCGGCTAAAACTATTTGTGGTTCTCAAGAGTTTGGGTATTTGGAAAAATATATATATATATATACATGTACATTTATTTAGTTTTGACATCATTATGGGGATTACAGTCAGTACAATGTTTTATACCTACCTATTGTTTTATCTTCCTCTCGAATAACTAATTTGAGGGAAGTTTTGAATAATGGGTATTTCTTTTATATATTCATTGTTTTTTTATCTGTAATCAATTTAAAATTTCCTCAACTAGAAGTGGTATGGATTTTGGAATGTGTATTTTAATTTATATCTACGTTTAATGATTGATATTGTTGGGGGTTATCATTTCGAATGTACTTGAGGTGTGTTTATCATCAAAATCCATCACAATTAGTCTGTGTTCTCCGAAAATAAGAATGGGGTACCGACTTGCTTACCCTGGTAGAAGCATAGTACTATTACCTTGATGCTTTCATGGTTTTCTTCTTTATGTGGAATGACCATTCTGTGGATGATGCTTCATGGGATTTCATTATCCAAAATCTTTCTGAAACCTATTAACCTAAAATAATGGTTAATGTCATTTGGGTTTGGGTTATAGTTGATCCCATAGGGTGTCGATGCATATAGTTTGTGGAAATTTTACGGACATAGTATGAGTGTCTAAAAATTTAAATCAACCTTAGACTTGGCCAAAACCTTCTCCATCCTGAGTCATGAAAATAGTTTCTGTATTTTATTTATATATGATGGAATAAATTTGTTTTGAATTGGTTAAGGTAGCTTGACAATATTAAAGTATTGTGATAGAATATTTTATTATTATCACTACCGAATAATGACTCTGACTATTATTATTATTATTAAAAGGGGACTTAAGTGCTTTTATACTTTCTTCTTCTTGAAACAATTATTTGAACCTTTGTTAATGATTGATTGGATTGTTTGCTCTCTGTGACTAAGAATAGGAATACGTTATGAAGGTTGAGATAATGATGAATGTTTAGTGAGTAGATAAATACTTACATCATTGTTATTTTATAACCATGATTGTATGAGGAAAAATAATAAAATATGTTTATGAAATTTACAATTCATTTTTACGATTTGTTTTACAATCTGTTATAATATTCAAATGATATTGAGTTGAAAATCATATATTCCTTTTCTTATGATTTGTGAATATTAGGAAATATAAATAAAAGGAAAATAGTTTATTGATCTCTTATGGGATTTTGAATATGATAGTATGGTTGGATTATGTTCATTGAAATATTCTGGTGATGTAAATTGTAAAGATAAGAGTGATGAATTTTTCATGCCAAATCTTTCAAACTGATTGTTACCTAAAGTTTTTACAGATGGTAGAATTTAAGTCTTATTTGACAGATGATATTAAATTGGCTATGTTGATTCTTAGTTGATTATAATTGAAAGTTATATTTATTACATGACTTATTATAAAAGTAATCTTACGCTTCGTTGTCTAAATTTGTTGGAAGGAATTATGGCCTTTTAAATTTATTATTTAATTTTTGGAAAAGAAACATAAATTTTATATTCAATTTCCATATTGGGTTGTAATAAAGGTCTTTCTTGCTCATATAGATTGATAAGTACTATTGAATCAGCAAGGAATTCTATTGTGAATGACTTTAAAAAATCTAATTTAATGAGTTTTGAAATTAAGATATTTGGTTAAGGTACATTTATAAAATAACACACTTATGTGAAGTAGCTTTAAAACAATTAGGTTAAATTTAAGCTATATGAAGGATTATGTGTTATGAGCTATTAAAATGTTTGAATGTGGATTATTAATTTTTTAGCTACATGTAAGAATTCATTCTAGTATGGTATATTCTTGTTGAATATTTAATATATCATATTAATAATGGATTGATACTAATAAGTATGATTGTATACCATTTGGTTGATGAGTTCAAGTGAACGTGTCCTTAAACAATAAAATGAAACTTTCATAATTATAATAAATTAAGGACTATGTTAATAAGGAAATATATTGTCCTAATTGTATAATAATGTCTAATGAATGTACACAAATAAAATTATGAAAATGATTATGAATAACTATCGAAACTAGGATATGGACCTTAGGATCGAATTCGTACGTGATAATGCATTGCTACGAGATGGAAGCTAAACCCTGTCATAAAATTAATTCAATATAATGAATTAAGTTAAGATTTACGACACTCTTAATACATTGGAACTTGGTAGGAAAAATTTGGATTGATTACTATAGTACATGGTTCATTAATTAACGTACAACATTCAATGAATTATTCCATATAACAGATATCCCAGGTTACCCCTCAAGCTTCATTTATTTCACATTTCATAATTAATAAAGAATTGGGTAATGCTAAGATGTGAAGGTTGTTTGTCATGTTCGATCAAGTCACCTTAGTACCAACTTATGTCGGCTACAAGGAACAAATTGGTTACATGACGATGCTCTCCGTTGTGTGTAGTGTTTTACCTCTCATAGGAAAACTAAGTGGGCACAGTCATGCTTCGTCACATGGGGATAAGATTTTTTTGTAAGTTGTGCATCGCTTGAAAATTAAGTTAAATTATCTAAGGGATTCAATTCTGATAACTAAACCAAGTTACATGGTGATGGTACATATTTCTATGATGAGTGTGTTGTCTAGAAATAGAGAATCCAACACATGACTAATAATATTTGTTTGAAGTAGTAGTGTAGCTCATTACACTATCAAGTTCATCTAGTTCTAACCAATGTGTGATATTTTAGATGGTATTATATTGAATGAATTCCAAGTAGACACTTAAAAAACCACTTGTAAATTAATGTCAAGAAAGGTAGTGAATGTATACTTTGTATAATTAATCGAAAAAGTAACCTATGGGGGATCAGTGAATCCAGTTGACCCATAACTATACACATATTTAAATTGATTTGTTATCTAAATAATTTATAATTAAAATTTGTTGGATTTAAATGTTAGATTATACATTTAAATCATCGAAGGCATATGTTAGTTCTGGAATGTTTTACAAAAATTCCAATAAATATAATGAATTGAAAAGGAGGTGTTACATTTTAGTGTAAGAGTTGAAGGTTGTAGCTCTTAGAACTATTGAGTCCTCAAACTAAAAAAAAATTAAGTTCTTGTCTAATAGGAGAATATAGTTATAATAAGAGGAAATGTTGGCAAACAGCCAACCTACAGGTGGTAAGGAAACCACAACACAAAAGTTGGATGAGATTCTTGCTTCCATTCCGGATACACAAAACTATATAGCTGTCCTTGAACAAGTCATAGGTAATGATAATGGTGATGAAAGTTATGGCGATGAACCATCTCAGGAATATCCTAATTCTATAAACAATAATGTTGTAGATCCAAATGCTAAGAAAATAATGATGTTGTAAATGCTAAGACAAATGCAAATAATAATGCAAACTCGATGTTAACAATGTAAACCAACTTGAGAACAAGAGGGAACATTTGGTAGCTAAACTATCAAATGATATCAAGAGGATCAGCCCACAAAATTTTGATGGTACAACCTTAGGTGATGGAGTTGAGAATCAGCTCATCAAATTGGAGAAGTAATTAGCTATTAGGAATTTCTCAGAAGAAACCAAGGAAGTTTGGGGAGCCTATCATCTCTTCAATGAGGTATCCTCAGAATGGGTCATTCGGAAGGTTGAGCTGGCTATGGATGAGGAAAATTTGACTAGGGATTAGTTTAAGGCATACTTCACACATCACTAGCTACCCCAACTTTATTATGATAAAAATATGTCTAAATTTCAGACACTAACACAAGGAAAAATGGCAGTGGACTGAGTTTTGGGAGGAGTTCACAAAAATTCTCAAATACATGCTTCAATACAAAACAGATGAAAAATTCAGTATTAGAAAATTTATCATGGGGTTAAACCCAGTGCTAGGAGGAGAATTTTATGTCCATGGGCCATCAACAATGGACATTGTCTTTAAGAAGCCAATCAGACAGGAACAAAAAACGTAGGCTATTTCTGCACATGGAGAGGAAAAGAAAAAGAAATTTGTTAATACACCATCCTCATTGGAACCTAAAAAAGTAGCATCAAATAAGTTTTGGAAAAAAAATAGAAATAATAATGGAAATGGAAAGAAAAATAGAGCAGTTAAGATTGCTGTAAATAACATAAAGAATGGGTTGAAAAATACAGCCAATAATGAAAATAAACTTGAAAGGAAAGGACCATTTGGGGGATACTATATGTGCATTCTAGATAATTATGAAAATAAATTCCCTCAAAAGAATAAATATGGTATCCAACAACACCATATTCACACTGCAATGATAGAAAAGTAAGCTAAAAATTAGGCTACACTAGTCAAAGTTGCCGGTAAGTTATATGGATTACATGTAACCATTTTATTTGATACTGGTACTACTGAATGTTTTATTTCAACAAAATTTGCATCTAAACTAAAAAATAAATGTGTTTTATGAAAATACATTGGTATTTTAGTATGGGAGGAATTGTTGTTAACACTGTTAAATAATGTTTTGTTTGGCGCAACACTAGAACTGCCAATCTTTTACCACTGAAGTAGACCTATATTTAAATCCTCTAGGCTCATATGACATAAGCATAGGTATAAAATGGTAAGCACACAATAAGGAAAAATGTAGACTTCCTAGAAAATAAAATTAAGTGACTTGATGACCTGTAGAAAACAACAAAAATTTAGGGAGTGAAAAGAGATTTTTTAGTTAGATACATATCAGTTATGTAACTTAAGAATGGTGAAAACAAATGGCTGCATAATTTATGTAGTAAACATTTAATATTTTGGTAATGAATGTAAGGGTTCAATAGAATATTATCCTGATGTTAAGAGACTACATCGAAGTCTTTTTAGAAGAATTACAAGGTCTTCCACCCAAAAGAGGTTTTGATTTCGTCATAGATATAAAACCGAGAACCTAACCAATTTCTAAGGCTCCCTAAAGAATGAAAACAATAGAACTTGTGGAGCATAAAGAAAAATTTCACAATATTTTATCAAAAGTCTTGATCATACTAAGTGTTTCTTCTTGGGGAGCACTAGTCATGTTCATAAAGAAGAAAGATGGAACACTTAGACTGTGTATCGATTATAGGATGCTCAACAAAGCCACAATAAAGAATAAATACCCTCTTCCAAGAATAGATGACCTTTTTGATCAAATGCGAGGAGCATCAATGTATTCTAAGATCAATATTCGACTAGGATACCATCAGTTTAGAATAAAAATAAGAAGATATTCACAAGACTACCTTTAGGAACAGGAATGGACACTATGAATTCATTATGTTACCTTTTAGGCTTACAAATGCTCCACCAACTATTATGAATTTAATGAATAATGTCTTTCAAGCATACTTGGATAATGTTTTACTAGTATTCTTAGACAATATTCTAGTTTATTTAAAAATAACTAATGAGCATAATGAACATCTTAGAATGGTCTTAGATGTGTTAAGGAAGATAAAATTGTATGGTGAGATTTTAAAGTGTTCATTTTATAAAAATGAAGTACAATATCTTGGTCATATCATAAATAAGGATAGAATATTTATAGATCCATCTAAAATTACAGCAATAACTGAATGACTAACACCTAAAAATGTACATGAAGTGAGAAGCTTCATGGAATTGGTTGGATATTACAGTAAATTTATGAAATATTTTTCAAAAATTGCAGCTCCAATTACCTCGCTATAGAAAAAGGACAATAAATTCATATTTTCTGAAAAGTGTGAAAACACTTTCAATTGACTAAAAGAGAAATTAAATTCAGCACCTATGTTAAAGGTTTTAGATCCTAATGGGAACTTTACAATAGTAATAGATTCCTTCAGTGAAGGCTTAAGAGGTATTTTACTGTAAAATGGTTATGTAATTACATATGAGAGAAAAAATCTCAAGGTACATGAGATGAATTATACTCCCCATGACTTAGAGCTTGTTTTCATTGTTCATTCTTTGAAACTTTGAAGACATTACCTTTTGGGATATCCCTTTGAAGTAAAAATAGATCATATCAGGCTAAAATACATCTTTATGTAGCCAAACGTGAATGCAAGGTAGTGAAGATGGTTAGATTTTTTATCACAATATGACTTTGATATCAATTACATAAAAGGTAAGGAAAACAGAGTGGCAGATGTGCTAAGTCATAGGAAGAATATTTCCACCCTTTTCACTTTGAGAACCCAATTCAAGGATGACATAAGAAAAATTTATGGCTAATTACTATTATCAACAGGCTAAGACTACACTTACTACAGATCCTAGTGATAAGAGGTACAAAGGATCTATATTTAATAATGAGGGATTCCTAAAATTCAGAAAATCGAGTGTATATACCTTTAGAAAATGAATTACTGACGAGAGTGATAAAGGAATTTCATGACACTCCTTATTTTAGACATCATGGAGTGACTAAAATGCTTACTGATGTAAAAATGTAATATTTTTGGAAAAGGGATGAAAAAGGATATAGTGAACTATGTATCACATTGCTTGGAATGTTAGTGAGTTAAGGCTGAACATATGTATCGAGTGGGACTGTTGTACCCTTATAGCATTCCGCATTACAAATGAAAAGTAATCAGTATGGATTTTATGCAAAGATTATCTATGTCATGGAATAAACATGTTGTAATTTTGGTTGTTGTCTAGACAAACTAACAAAAGTGGCCCATTTTTATACCAAGGAATCTGAAAGATGATTCACTTGTGCTTGTAAAAATATTTGTACATTATATTTTCAGATTGCACAATGTACCTAAATTTATAATTTCAGATAAAGATCCGAGGACAACTTCTCATTTTTGTCAAACCTTGAATACTACTTCACGGAAAAATCTAAATTACATTTCTACATACCACCCAAAAATAGATGGATAGATTCAAAGGGTAAATCAAGTGATGGAAGACATTCTCAATATGTACTACATGAATCAAAAGTAAAAATGAGAAGAATATCTTCCGCTGGTTGAGTTTTCCTACAATACTTACCATTCATCTTTGAAAATTGCTCTCTTTGAGGCCATGTGTAGACGCAAGTGTAAAACACCTGTCAGTTGGGACAATGTGGAAGACAGAGTATTTATAGGAATTGAAATGTTTACTAAAATGGAACAATAGGTTAAGATCATTCATGATAAATTGAACGAGGTTGCGAATAGGTAGAAAAACTATGTTGATTTAAAGAGAGTTGACATAAAGTTTGAACAAGGAGATAAATTTTTCTTATGAATTAAGCCTAAGAAAAGTTCTATTTTGTTTGGAAAAGAAGACAAATTGTCACCTCATTATGCTGGAACCTTTGAAATAATTGAAGAAATCATTCATGTAGCATACTGGCTAGCATTGTCTCCGGCATTGTCGAAAATGCATGATGTTTTTCATATCTCTTTCCTTTAAAAGTATGTATTAGATATATCACATGTACTTAACTAGAAATCTTTATAGGTTTAGGATTCAAGTGTCATCATATTTGAACCCATAAGAGTACTAGAAATTCACAAGATGCACTTGTCAAACATAGAAAATAAGTCAATGTAAAGTCTAGTGGGAAAATTTTTATGAAGAAAGTGCAACTTGGGATAATCTAGATGAAATGAAAATTCAATTCCAACACTTATTTAGGTGATAAACATAGAAAAAATTTTATCAATTGCTATTAATTTTTTGTAAATAACTGGGAAACATCATAAAAGTTTGTTGTTTTAGCAAAAAAAAATTGAATTTAGGATGTTATAGCTAGTTAAATTAGTGTTTTACAGTTTTGGAAACTGAATGATTAGAAGTTTCAGTTATTCCATTTTGAGTTTTGATATTTAGTAAGTATAATTATGATCTAAAATGGACTAATTTCTGTGAATGTTTAGAATTATTCATCAGGGATGATGATACTTAAGAGGGGAGGTGTGTCATACCCCACTATTCCACCTTGGATGAATGCATACTTGTCTGGTTATAGGTGATATTGTGTTGGTTATCATAATTAGCTTGATGAATTCATAGAAATAACAATTATATTTGTTGTTTTAATCATGTTGATCTTATTATCTATTAATTTGATAATAATGACTTTTTTTATTTTGTTGGAATGCTTCATGGATCATCATTACATTTACGTACTGAAATTACTAATGCAATGATGTGCAGTCATTTAATTTTATTTGCTTCATAATTTTAATTGTGATGAAGACCAGGACCACCCTTATTGAATACAATGGTCACTAACCAAGGTTGGAAAAATATGCATTTACAATAATGGGGTCATAGACTGATATTTTTAATTAACTTTGGTCTAAGACACTAATTGGACTTTTGAACCATTATTAATTGGTTTCAGGAAATAATAATAAATATTGTAATAATGATAATGATGTATAAATATACATATACATACACACACACACATATATACATACATACATACATACATATATACACCTATATATGTTATGGCTTGTTGTCATGCGAAAGTGCAACAAGGAAATTCAAAAATTTTGAGCATGAAAACCACACCCTACCTAAAAATTTTACTCAGAGGTCACCCTAAGCCCTCCTTAATATCACCCTAATCCTGGATTAAGTTTTCCCATAGGTGATCTAGGAGTATCAATTATTTTCAAGAGCTTCCCAAGCAAGATCCATCAAGACAAGACTTTTGACAAGCTTAGGAAAGACCATTTTTTGATCTTCTGGGTGCTGGTGCAAACCCCTCAGAGTGAAAAGAAAGGAATAAATTCATCAAGAAGGAATATCAAAGAGTTAAATACATTATGAAATAATTTTTGGAAGGTTTTGGGAAGATTCAAAATTTTTGGATCATGTTTAGAAAAAGTGGGTCTTGGAGGTCTAAGTAGTGCGCAGGGATGGAAAAGCTACTTAGCTTCAGGAAGTGATTCTGGGAGCTCCAAAAGGAGTTAAGAGTCAAAAAATATATCATCAGAAATTTAATTTTGATATGTAAAATATGGTGGATTCATATTCTTCATGAAACCTTTATGCACTATGCCCCCATTCAATTTTTATCATGCACACCCTTAGAGCTAGAACAAAAATCTGGAATTTCAAGTATTAAATGGTGCAATCAAGGACATAAAGTCCCACGATTGGATTTAGAATTCCATTTTAAGTCAATATAATATAAAATTTCATCAAAACACTCCTCTTGCAACTCAAATTGTTGTCCTAACAAGTCACTTTCCAAGGCATAGTTTCAAATAGTTAGCCAATTTCAGGGCTGGAAAACCAACCAATAGGAATGCAGTGAAATTTTTTGAACCAATTGCACCAAAAATTTGGTGCAACGGGTGTAATAAAATGTTCCACTCCCCCATTTTAGCCCTTAGACCTCAAAATGACCATCGTTTAACCCTTTCTCTAAAGTTAAGTCCCTAGGCCTCATTTCCTAGCCCACACTCTATGCAATCGTATTCTGCCAAGTGGCCATATAGGAATAGGTTACATTTTTTGCACCAAGTGCAACAAAATTTTAGTTCATATGGTCTAAAAAACTCCCCAGCCCTCCCATTTAATCTCTTGTACACCCATGTGCCCCTGACGGCTACTTAAGGTGCTTTTTCTAAGCCCCCCACTCAACCCATCATCAAACTGGGTGCCGCCAAGTGGAATAATAGGGATGGGGCACAATTTTTTCCACCAATATCACAAAACGTTTGGTCAAATTGGTGCACAAAATTTTTCTTCTCCTCAATACATCAAAATATGTAATTTTTTCTAACTGTAGAGCTGTCACTTGGTGCGTCCATTCTTCCTACACGCACACACAACTTTTCTACAACTGTCGAGATCTCTTCCTCTCCTCCATTTTTATTTCTTCCAAAATAATTCCATCACCTCCAGTAGAATTTCTCCATCACTCCACACTACTGAAACATGAAGAAAAAATGATTTCAGGAAAACTCCATTATCAAGAGCTACCAGAAACCCTAGGGAAATAAAATCAGAATTTTCTCATATGTTCCAAACCATACATCCAATCCCTGCAAGAGTTTGAGAAAATATTCCTTACCCAAAATCCTTGGGAAAGAAAAAAAAACTCTGATACAGCTAAGATTTTTGACATAAATCTCAAAAAATTCTACCTTGTAGTGGTTTTTCTTCAATTTCCGTCAAATCGTGCAACAGACTAACCTAAAAATTTGAACATAACATCTGAAGAAAAAACTCAGAAAGAATCCGTAATTTTCTTTTCAATCCAACACCGTAATTTTCAAATTCTAATAATAGAAAGTTCCACTGGTTCACACTTTCTATTTTTAGTAAGTTTCCAAATGTGTAAAACTCTTCTAGAAGAACAAACACCGAAAATCATTCAGATCGAAAACTAGGGCACACGGGTCGAACAAAAGTAAGGAAAACCAAAAAAGAAAAAAAATAAACTTTCCAAAAATGGAAATTTCTTTCAAATTGAACTGAAGACACCTGTGGGAAAATCATAACATGAAGGAAACACTTTGGTAAAAAACGACAAGGCCCAAAAATGTAACCTGCCCGAAATAACAGCTCCATAGGATTATGATTTCTAAGAATAGCAATTTTTCAGTTCTCAGTTGCAGAAAATTGTTGTCAACTCTTTAGTAACGAACTTATATCTCTTCCTTTTTTCATCCTCATGGGACTGTACAAGATGATTCCCAAATCTCAAATAGAGAATTAATAACTTTATAATGGTCTTGGAAGCATTGTCCTGAATTCATGTGTTCTCAAAGTTAATGCAAGGCATCGTAAGGCACAACAAATGAATCCATCCCCATCACTTAGAGAGCTAGGTGATTCAAAGTGATCTAGTCAGGGACAGCTCAGTGAGCTCAATTGGTTTGTCAATCAAGAATCAAATAGGATCATCGTAAATAACACATGTATCCATCTCAAAATCACATGGGGAAATCCTAAAACATTGTTTCTCAACACTCATTTCATGACCCAAGATGTCCAAGAATCATGTACCAGGGGGAAGTTGTGTTCACCATTGACAAGGAAAAAGTGTTCAAAATGGTATTCATAAAATATTTCTAATGATTACAATAGTGTGGCTATGTATCATAATGTCATCATAGAATGCTCTCTATCCTCCAACATATTCATAGTGAACTTGAACAAGCAATGTTTATGGTCAACCATGTGATAATTTGGAAGTGTTTGTAAACATTCAGTTTGAGGTGCTCGTGCATCATCTGAAGGAGGTTTCTCATAGTAAAAAAAGGTTAGATATCTAGAGTTCACTACATTGGGACATTTCATTAGGTCAGTCGGGAAATGAGGCGAAGGTGGCATGACATCATCTTCACCAAAAATCCTTTTTCCTTCT
Source organism: Taxus chinensis (assembly GCA_019776745.2). Classification (NCBI taxonomy): domain Eukaryota; kingdom Viridiplantae; phylum Streptophyta; class Pinopsida; order Cupressales; family Taxaceae; genus Taxus; species Taxus chinensis. The sequence continues at coordinate 796,768,487 of CM034150.1, forward strand.
ATTCTATAATTCTTCCTCCTCTTATCTATTCATTCCTAAGAAAGTCAAGAATCATATTTTGTGAGGAAAAGAGAAAGGTCATGTGGGGGGTCGTGAAAGAGTCACTACTTGGTATATATAATGTAATGACATACTCTTACTTAAGGGTTGTCAATTTTGTGCACTCAAGAGAGAGAACTATTAAGAAATACAAGAGAGATAACATTCTTCCACTTTCCTCCACCATTTTTCTTCAATTTCATACATTGTATAACTTGATGAAAATGGCAATAAAGAAACGCATTTTTTATTTTCATGGCTTATAAATGTGTGCAACTTTGTGTGCATGGTTTCTTCTAGCCATTGGCATAATAACATTGTTGTTTATTTCTAATTAATTTTTAATGGAAGCTGTCTGATTGGCTCTTGCAAGAATCTAATTTTATACTTATAGGGTTAAATTTCCTTGTCTAACTTTCCACTCCCCTTTCCCCAAGCTTCAAAAAATTCTTCCCTTACAATTTATTGTAAGCATTTGTTACGGGTACAGTGGAGTCTATATATTGGATCCCCAAACTCTTTCCCAACCACAGTTTTTTTTGTTCACAATAAATTGGAGTTCCACCACCCAAGTAGAGGGACCTAGAGTCTCGAAGACATTAGCAAGAAACCAACCAATTTATCCCCTGAAAAAATTTCTCCCCAATAATTATTGGTACCCTATCGTGGGGTAGACTTGGAAATTAATTGTACCCAAAATCCAAAAAAAGTAAATATTCCAAAAATACAAAAAAAAAATCAAAAAATTGAAAAAATCCATAGTAAAAAGGATTGTTGGAAGCCCGTTTCTGAAAGACACACTTCTAATTCATGCACATGACCTTTCACACTCCACAATTTCCTTGCATATTCCCACAACAAGAGTTCCCTAAAGTTGGCTGAGAGGAGATACACTAGGTCGAATAGATCAAGAGGAGTTGTCGACCCCACTTTTAAGGCTTTGTAAAAATAGAACAAGAATCAAAAGAATAATTTTAAGAAGAAACAATGGTAGATGAAGTAGAAAGACCTCAACCCATTGTTCTATGGGGAAGAAATACAGGTCCGCTAGCTCTTGAACCAATTCTTCACGATCTACCCATAGGTTCCCATAAGAACTTTCCAAAATTCAAAGGGGACAAAACACATCATCCTGAAGAACACATTTCCGTTTTCACCACATGATGCAGGATTCTTGGATTCACACATGAAGATTTTGTAGTAAGATTGTTTTGGGAATATCTCCAAGAAAAATTAGTATAATGGTTCTACCTCTTGCCCACCAGATCAATCACTCATTGGAATGATATCAAGTCCAAGTTTGATGAAAGATTCAAATATACTGAGGATTATCAATATCTCCTTGTTCAATTGGCATGAATGAAGAAGGAATAAAATAAAACTATGAGATACTTTGTGGCTCGTTTTGATCAGTTTCTCTATAGGATATGGGTAGAAGATTCATTTTCAGAAGAAAAAAAACAAGAGGTTCTTCATAAACACTCAATCACTAGAGGTAAGATTTTTCCTATGAAGAGTTCAACCAAGGAACATTGTAGAAGCACAAAGTATGGCCATTTAACTTGATGACGATCTCATCCTCTCTTGGAATATAGAGAATACCTCAAAGGGTAAATCCTAGAATCCTAAGGATGAGAGAATGGATCCAGTCTTGAAAAAATTAGCAAATGAAATGGTGTCATTGAAGAGGGAAATTTTTGAATGAGTGTCTTCTCAAAGAAACAATAGAAATCATATTTTAGGAGCACCCCAAAGGCTTTCCTTGGAGGCCTCACCTATACATGCAACTTGTACGAGTCAATAAGATGAAGAGGATCTTGAACAAGAAAATGAAGGTGGTAATTTCCAAGAGGATAAATAACTTGAGAATGATACACAAATAATATTTTTTGAGTACTTTGGAGGTGATGAAGATGATAGTGAAGATAAATTTGGTCTCTCATGTGTAGTTTTCACACATTCCCAGTCTGAGAAAAGAGCTTCTTCCTCTATTGATGCTAAAAATAAGATGAATTAAGATCCTCCTATAGTGACTCCATAGAACAAAATAGAAATTCATGGATCTCCACTTCCACCTTACATGGAGTCTGCATTGGAGAAGAATTTTCCTATAGTAAGTGAGAGGTTACTCATAATTCCAATTAAGTCTTCCAATTCTTCTTCCAATTTTAAATCTAAATCTACTCCTGTAAATTCTAGTGCTTCAAAAGTTCCTAGTGTACCTTTCAAGATACCCTCTCTCCCCCAAACATATAATCCTAATTTCAAACCTATTTTGGCTCCAAAATAATTCCCTTCATCCCCATTTTCCACATTTTATCCTTTTGACTTTGTAGAATATTTGAATAGAGCCAAGGTGTAGATTACTAAAATTAAATATTTGCGGACTCATCCCAAGCAATTTGATAGATTTGTATGATATATCAAGAGTTGTATTTTAACACCCAATGTTGTAAATCCTAGTTCTAAAGAAATACTACCAAATCCACCAACACCTCCATCATAGAACATGCTTTCTTTGAGTGCATTCAAGACCAATAAGGTTGATCCTTTCTATATCTCCCTTCTTGTTGCAGAAGATGTACTGAACAATTACATCATAGTTTTTTACACCTTTGAAAATGTAATTCCTATAAAGTTTTCCAAGGCTCTCAAACATACCATGAATCTTCCCAAAGGATCTTGTTACTCCATGGAATCCAAATAAGCCCCACTCATTGGGAAGGTCTAAGATTCATATGTGGCCCTTGCTAAATTTTCAAATAAGAAGGTTTCAATAATGATTTTGGTAGTAAACGTTCTAACTTAATTTAGAATGTCGCTAAGTAGGATTTTTTGTTAGTAGCTGGGGGGGTAAGATCCAAATGAAATCATCTTCCAAAACCATTCTGGTTAAAGGAGACATGGGAAAAAAATTTCCAGAGAAGAAGATGAGGTACATAGTGTAAAAATCAAGAAATCTAAAATCCAACATTTGGTACCAAGATAGTGGGAGGATGAATATTTTCATAATGACTGTGGAGGAAGAGGATATTCCCATTTTTATAGGACCAAGAGTTACTTATCATAGGGGTGTGGACCTTGAAGAAGAATTGAGGAAGTTTGAGCTGTAAGAGAGTAGCGCTGAGTTGCTAGAAGATGTGAGCTATGAAGAAGAGGAAATGGTTCTTGGTGAATCTCAAATGGAGAAACCATCTTGTATACCTACGCATGATAAAGGGATATTTTCATTTACATTTGGAGATGAATATGCTCTTAAAGAGACAAGATCATCTTGTGATGAACCCACAAAATGTTTACAAGAATGGTATGTGAAAGAATTGCTAAAATCTGCAGAAGAGATAGAAGACCCTGAGCTCAGTCTCAAACTCCTAATGCAAGCTATAGATCTACAAGACAAGCATGAATCTGATCCATAATTCTCAATTGACGCAAAGGATGGTAACAATGAAATAGATAAAGGTAATGAACCAAACATCCCTCCTGGGCCAATGTTTGATGAATACAATGATGAAATGGAATTATTTTCTTTCTCATTTGAAGAAGACTCTTTCCATGATGAAAAATATGAAAGAGAGCATGTTGAGATCATTGAAGGAAATGATATCCTTAAAAAAGAAGTAGTGGAATGTAATAAGCTTCAGGGTAATGAAGTAATCCCTTTAGATAGATGTCTTGAGTTAAAAATGAAGATTCTTCAAAGACATACAAAGATGAGCCAAAGGAAGCAACAAAGGATAACTACGTGCTAGAAATCCTAGATGTGGTAGAATGTATAGAACAACCTGAGCTAATTTTTGATCTCTTAGCTCATGTCATGGCCATACAAGACAAGTATGAGGTTACTTTTGATCCTCCATTCAATCCTTAAGCACCTCATAATTGAGTAAATATAAAAGATAATTCTGGGGTTTCTCATGGAAAAGAGGTCATTGAGAAAATACCTTTGAAATAAAATATCTCAAAATATATGAGAAATTGGAATGAAAATCAGCCTTGGGGTAGCGATGGGATGCTCAATGAAGAATCAGCTATGTGAATAAACATCAACTGTAACTGGCACTATGAAACCAATTTCAAAGGGAATGAAGGCAATGGAGTTTCTAAGAGAAGTCATGAGCATCAAGAATCACATGTAGGCTCATTCTTACCAAGTACACAGACAATCATGAAAGAACCTAGCTTTCATAAGCAGTTAAGGAGAGAAGGCTACTTTCTCAAACCAGTTAATGGATTCATAGAACAACATCACTTGGCACTACAATGAAAGTGGGTTTTCCCCCACCTTGTATTATAGGTGATTTATGTTTTTTCTCCTTTCCCTCTGTGTGTGTTCTTCCCTTTGTTATGTAGTGTGTTTCCCTTCAGTTGCATGTTTCTAAATTTCCTCCTTTCTATCTATCCCTCATCAGTTTTGTGTGTTCTAAAAATCCCAACGGATAAGGCACTGGTCAATGTATGTGTGGAGATTTTGTATTTCTCATGTGATGTCCTCATTGTGCTCAATCCATGACATGTCCCCAAGATAGAGCAAGTTGTTGTCATCCAAAAGTATAATAAGGAAATTCACAATTTCCAAGCATAACAACCACACCCTACCTGAAAATTTTTCTTAGAGGTCAACCTGAGCCTTCCTTCATATCACCTTAATACCTGATTCAATGTTCCCATAATTGATCTAGGAGTTCCCAGTATTTTCAATAGCTTCCCAAGTGAGATCCATCAAGACAAACCTTTTGGTAAGCTTGGTAAAGACCATTTTATGATCTTCTCGGAATTAGTGCACACCCCTCAAAGAAAAATGAAAGGAATAAATTGGAGGCATATAAGAGAGTTAAATACATTTTGTAATAATTTTTGGAAGGATTTTTTAAGATTTACAATTTTTGGAGTAGGTTCAGGAAAAATAGGTCTTAGAGGTCTAACTAGTGCACAAGGCCAAAAAAGGTACTAAACTTCGAGAAGCGATTCCAGAAGCTCAAGGAGTTAAGAGTGAAACAAGATATCATCAAAAATTTAATTCAAATCTATAAAATATGAAGGAATCAGATTCTTCACAAAAAAATTGAATCACTATACCCCCATCCATTTGTTTCTCATGCACAGCCTTGAAGCTAGAACAAAAATCCTAAATATCAGGGGGAAATGGTAGAAAAAAAAAATCAGAAAGTTTCAAAATTAAATTTAGAAGGTCATTTTCAATCAAGATCGTATAAAATTTACTCAAAAAATTCCTCCTTAAACTGAAGTTATGGTCTCGACAAGTAGCTTTCTAATACATAGGTTCAAGCAGTTAGCCAATTTATGGGCTGAAAAACCAACCAATACGAATCAAAAACCTTTTCTGCACCAATTGCACCAAATATTTTTGCAGCAGGTGCAAAAAAATATGCCCCTCCCCCATTTCATTTCATGGACCTTCAGATGACCACTGTTCAACCCTTTCTCTCAAGTTAAGCCCCCCAGGTCTCATTTCCCAGCCCCCGCTCCATGTAATCGGGTGCTGCCAAGTGTCCCAATTAGATTATGGCACAAAGTTTTTCCCAAAGAGCACCAAAATTTTGGTGGAACTGGTGAAAAAAACTCCCCAACCCTCCCATTTAGTCTCTTGGTCGCATATGTGTCCTCGACAACTGCTTAAGCTATTTTTTCTACTCCGCCCACTCAACCCATCATTAAATGACAGAACGCCAAGTGGAACAATAGGGATTGCATGAAATTTTTTGCACTAATTGCCCCAAAACTTTGGTGTGATTGGTGTACAAAAGTGCGCTTGTCCCCAATGCATCAAAATATGTAATTTTTTCTAACTGTTGGGTTATCACTTTCTGCTACACAACTTTTATGCAACTCCTGAGATCTCTTCCTCTCCTCCATTGTTGCAGATTCCACAATATTAAAATCTCCTCAAAATACATTTCTCCATCACTCCATTCTTTTGAAACACAAATAACTAATGATTTCAATTAGAATCCATGATCAAGAGCTTCCAAACCATAGGGAAAGAAATAACAAATTGTTGATATCTACCAAACCATGCATTTGATCCCTGCAAGGTTTTGAGGAAATATTCCTTACCAAAACACCTTGGGGAAGAAAAAAACAAAAAAATATTATACGTGCCATATTTTTTATAGAAATTTTTCAAAAAATTCTTCCTAGAGTGGTTTTTCTTAAGTTATTGTCAAACTGTGGAACAGACTAACTTGAAAATTTAAACAAAACATCTGAAGAGAAAACCCAGAAAGAATCCACAATTTTCTTATCAATCTGACACAATGATTTTCATATTCTAAAAATATCAAGAGTCACAGGTTTACCTTTCCATTTTTAGTAAGTTTCCAAAAATGACAAATTCATATTATATAAGAATAAACATTAAAAATCATTTAGATCCAAAACTAGGGCACGCAGGTCAAAAAAGGTGAAAAAACCAAAAAAGAAAAAATCAACTTTCCAAAAAATGGAAATTTATTAGAATCGACCCCAAAACACCTATGGAAAACTTAAATGTGAAGGAAACACTTCGGCAAAATAAAAATCAACCTTCCTGAAATAGCAGTCCCTAGGGTCCTGATTTCCAAAAATAACAATTTTTTGCCTTAGTTGCAGAAACTCTCTATCATCTCCGCAGTACCTTATATCACTGATTTTATTCATCCTCATAGGATTTCAATATGATTCTAAAGCTCAAACTTAGAATTGATAACTAAATTCAAGTTTTCTTAGAAGTAATGCAAGGCATCGCAAGGCACAATAAATGAATCCATCTCCGTCACTCAGATAGTTAGGTGATTCAAAATGATCTAGTAAGGGAGAGTTTAGTGAGCTCAATTGGTTAATAAATCAAGTATCAAAGATGATCATCATAAGTAACACCTGTATACATCTCAAAATCACATGGGGAAATTATGAAACAATGTTTCTCAACACTCATTTCATCACACGAGATGTCCGAGCATCATGTACAAGGGGGAAGTTGTGATCACCATTGGAAAGGACAAAGAGTTCAAAATGCACTTCATCAAATATTTCTAATGAGTACAACAGTGTGGCTATATAGTGGAATGTCATCAAAAACTTCTCTCCATCATCCAAACTCTTCAAAGTGAACCTCAATGAAGCAACGTTTACGGTCAACCAAGTGATAATTCGACATTATTTCTAAACACTCAGTTTGAGGTGTTTATGCATCATCCAAAGGAGGTTTCTCATAGTATAAAAAGGCCAAAGATCCTAATTTCACTGCATTGGGAAATTTTATCAGGTCAATCAGGAAATGAGACAAAGGTGGCATGGCATCATCTTCACTAGCATTCCTTCTTCCTTCTATTCTCTCATACTTCCTTCTCTTCTCAACTCCCTTTCTAATTCTTTATTGTGAGAAATCATGGAATTCATATTATTCATTTAAAGATGGATTAAGCAAACATTGTAATAAGTTTCCCTCAATTAATATAAAAGGGAACTTAATTTCATTCCTAAGAATTTCAAGAGTAATATTTTACGAGGGCAAGCAAAAGGTTATGTGGGGGTAGCAGAAGAGTCACTTCTTGGTCTATATAATGTAATGACATAATCTTGCTTAAGGGTTGTTGATTTTGTGCACTTGAGAGAGATATCTATTGAGAAATAAAAGAGAGATAACATTCTTCCACTTTCCTCCACCATTTTTATTCCATTTCTTGCATTATACAACTTGATGAAAATGGTAATAAAAGAAGCAATTGTTTTCTTTCATGGCTTATAAAACTTTGAAAATTTATGCGCATGGTTTCCTCTGGCCATTGGAATAATAATCTTGATGTTTATTTCTAATTAATTATGAATGATAACTCTCTAATTGGCTCTTACAAGAATCTAATTTTCTACTTGCAGGGTTAATTTTCCTTGTCTAACTTCTGACTCCCCTTTCCCCACACTTCAACAAATTCTTCCCTTACAATTCCTTGTAAGCATTTTCTGCAGCTACAATGGAGTGTACCTGTTAGATCCCTGATGTCTTATCTAACTAAATTATTTTTTATTTTTTTGGTTCACAATAAAGTGGAGTTGCAAAACCCAAATAGAGAGACCTAGAGTCCCAGAGACGTTGGCAAGAAACCCACCAATTTTTCCTACAACAAAGTTTCTTACCAACATGGCCTTAGATTTTAATTTAAATAATGACCTTTATAAGGTTGATTCCATAGTAATAAACTCAATGTTATGATTGGGTGCGTTGGAGGCTCAGCTAAGCCCCACCTGATCTCGTACTGAGCAAGCCATCCTAAACACCACCCGAGACATGTTTAAAACTTGGCACTATCATCGACCAACATGCTGAAAAAGAAAATTTTGGGGATGTTAAGTGGAAATATTCCTCGACCATTCGATGGAAGATAACCACCCAGATGTAGGGTGAAGATTTGGTGGTTGGAAAGAGTTTTTTCCAAAGTTTACATTTGGTAGCTAACTAGAAGATAAATATGAAGTTAGGATGGAGATGGTAATGACAACATTAATGGAATTTATTTTTTCTCCTTATCCCTCAAGAGAAGCATGAAGCTTCTTGAGGAAGCTACCACCCAAACATTAGTGTTATTTTTGGGATTCATTGTTATGGTTAGTATTTTTTCTTACCATGCAAAAAATATAAAAAAAATTCATGGATATTATCATGTAACACTTTTTTTTACTCTGGATGTATTTTCATCCACCTCTGAGATTTTGGGGGGATTATTTAAGACTAAGGAAATGGACTTATTAGATGTTTTTAAGTCGATTCAAAGATTTAGTCTTTCTGGTTTTCTTGTGGGTAACTGGAAGATTTATGGAAGGAAGAGTCGATCTCAGTTGACTATGAGGAATGTTATAAGGAGAACCTCTACATATATCTCCAGGCATGAAATTTTTCTCGTGCTCATTTTTATCATTTATAGCGATTAAATATTTTAATGGTTTTATGGTAAAAATTGGTATTCGGTACTACTATTTATTAACAGTGAATGATAATGGGTTTTGGGTTTTACTAATTTTGAATATCTTAGTGTGAATGCATACATGAATCAAATGTACTAGGTTACATACCTCCTTCTCTATGAATGTTCTTAACTAGGAGTGGATGGGTTTTATTTAGGCTGTTTTGATAGTTCAACCATGAATATTATGGTTTTGTGTATTTTGGCTGAGCATTATTTACTTGCATACTATATTAAATGTATAAAACCTTGACTATATATGATTTTGATCGGGAGTGGTCAAGCTATTATTCAGCCATTTGTTAGCATGGCCAAGGATTAAGTGAATGTTTATTTCATCACTGTATGGGTACTTGGCTCGAACTAGTTATGGTTATCACAAGTTCAAGTACTTGGAAAATATATATACATGTATTTTTATTTAGTTTTGAACACCATTATGTGATTATAGTCTGTGTATTGTTTGATACCTGTGTATAGTATTATCTTCCTCTCTGCTAACTAATTTGATTGAAAGTTTTGAATGATGGGTATTTCTTATATATATATATTCATCGTTATTTTTTTATTTACACTCATTTTAACATTTCCTCAACTAGAAGTGGTATGGATTTGGGAGTGTGTATTTTCTTTATGTGTGTGTGTGTGTGTGTGTGTGTGTGTGTGTGTGTGTGTGTGTGTGTGTGTGTGTGGTGTGTGTGTGTGTGTGTGTGTGTGTGTGTGTGTGTGTGTGTGTTTACTAATTGATACCATTTGGGTTTTCATTTGGAATGTACTTGAGGCATGTTTATCATAAAACACCATCAAAATTAGTCTTAATTTTCTAGAAATAAGAATTGGTTCTAAATGGCTTACCCAGTTACAAGCGCAATAATTTTACCTTGATGATTTTTTTGTTTCCTTCTTTATGTGGAATGACCATTCTTTGGTTGATGCTTCATGGGATTTTACTATCCCAACTTTTTGTGAACCCTCTTAATCTAAAATAATGGTTGATGTCATTTGGGTTTGGGTTACATTTGATGCATACAGTTTGTGGAAATTTTATGGGCTTAGTCTGAATGTATGAAACTGTAAATTGACCTTAGACTTGGTCAAACCCTTCTCCTTCTTGAGTCATGAAAACAATGTATTTGTTTTATTTCTATACGATGGAATAAATTTGTTTTTAATTGGTTAAGGGATTTTGATAATATTAAGGTATTTTGAAATAATATTTTATTATTATCACTACCAAATAATGACTCTGACTATTATTATTATTATTAAAAAGGGACTTAAGTGTTTGTAGACACTTAAAAATCACACTCCTTTATCACTTAAATTATCTTGAAAATACATTAATCAAATCCATCATTTAATTAAAATATCCCCTATCCTAAGTCTAAAATCCTCTATCATATTTACCTATCAAAAATATTTTCTACAGCTCTAAAATCTACCTTGAAATCTACACGTAACCACTTAAAACCACTTGAAAACCAAAATACAAAAAAGAAAATAAAAAACAAACCATTTCATAACCATATAACCCCTTCACCTCAAATAACAACATCCCTTCAATATTTACCCAAACTTTAAAAACCAAACAACTTTGCTTAGAAGTGTTTTTAACCACTTTACCACTAAAAATCCCAAAAAACACGGATCATCGGTGATTCAATTGAATCACTAGTGATCATAAATAGCATTTCTCTAATTTTTCTCTAGGATCCTCAATTTTGAATCTTTGAGCCCCAACTTTCTATCTCAAGCACTAGTATCTTGCATTTCATCAGTCAACAAAAAGACATCAAGGCTATAATCAGTCATTATCAAATCATTATCAAGTCTTTTCTAGTCCTTTGAATACCGAATTTCATCACCAGGGTTGTAAGAAGCATTAGAACATTCTCTTTTAACACAGATCATCTCCAAACAAAGGTTTGAGGCATATTTTAGCTTCACATCAATCTAAGGTACCTTTACAATATTTGTTTACTTTTTTCCAGTCACATTTAATCTTTAAATTAGTCCAAAACAACATTTTGTATCATCAAATATTCATTTTTATTACATTGTTAAAATTATCTGAAAACACTAGCAATTCTCCTAATTGTCTGCGATTCCTGTCAAAACCTATCATTTTATATATTTTATCAACTTTTTATCAATTCTATCAAATCCTCTACATTTAACATTGTTGTTTCCAAGCATGTATCTCTATTAGATGGAGGTACCAAGTCACTCGCATCATATTACCAACATTTACAACCCTCCAATAGTTCAACATCCTTTTTTCTAGGAATAATACAACATCCTGCACAAGCTCACACTTTGCACAATTCAATTTTATGATACAGATTAATACATCGTGGCTCAGTTTGAATTCCTTCACGAGATTGAACAAGAAACTGAGGATTTTTGGTATGACTACTTTGAATGTGTCCATATTGCGTTTACCCTCACTTGGGACAGTTTTAAAGTTTCTTAGGACTTACCCATTCATCTGGAGTTTTAGAGATTCTCATCTTCTATCTACACATAAACGTTTATTGTATATATTTATCTTCATCCATATCATTGTTGTCAATTCAATGAATTGTTATAAAACAAGTTGACATTCTCCAAGGAATCTTCTGTGGATTCTTGGAACCAACCTTTGCTAGGAAGATCGTCTATCCATTTGTCTAATCCTTTCTCTTTAGTGTCTTTAAGCCCAAGTTTCTTTGTAGGATAGGAGGACTTACATCAATCCAGACTTAGTAAAATTCAATCAAACATCATATTCAGAGTCCATCTCTATGGGTATCATTAAACCCCACATCTTCCAAGGTTGGTTTTGTTTTTATTATTTCATTATATAAATTTTAGTAGAAAGGTAAAAACATCTCTAAACATTTTGGCATGCCTAGTGTGATTTCTAGTCCCTTATTCATTTGTGTTTTCATTTCATTTAAATCAATTTTCCATATATTTAAGGCCTTCTGCTCTGTAATTGCTATCAATTCAGTCAAATCACAAATGATTCTCTCAATCGTTGATGATCTTTGTGACTGCTTCTGATTACTCATTGAGTCATCCCCTAACATCATCTCTTGTGGTGTTTTAAGTTTTATGCTAACATATTTTTGCAAGTTACTGATTTGGAGGCTTTTGCTTGCTACTTTTTCTTTGCCAAAAAAAATCAAAATTTTTGAAAAATTAAAAAGGAAGCATTTATGAGGTGAGGCCTTTCCCTTTCTTTTTTTTGTATTACATTTTGTTATCTTCTCTCATCGAATTCAATCAATATTTTGAATTAAAATGAACATTTAATCCTTCTTGATCACATAGATTAATTACAAGGATTAATTTGTTGCATTCACTTAATTCTTCCCCCACACACAACAAAACCACATCAAACATAAACTTTTCATCAAACACTCCTACCCAGGTGATAACTATTAGGATTTAATCACCCAATAGGGAAACTGACTCAGTTTTCTAGTTGAGTATAAACAATTTGTTGTCGGTATATTGGCTAAGAACCTAACTCCCTTATCATTATGGGATCGTGAAGTGAGTGGGTAGGCCCCAATATCAGGCCCCATATCAACGCTAGCATAGATTTAAGCCTCACGTAACCTTGGATCTATTAAGGACTCCATCCTTAAACATTACTTGAAACCATCCATAGATGACCATTTCCTAAGATCCTATAAGACATTTAACATATTCTACTTTTTCTTGATTAAAAAAGATGATCAAACTCTTTTTTTTAGTGTTTTTGCTTTTTGTTTGTAATCAACCACTCTATATTTCTTTTCGTTTTGTTACGTGATAGTGTGTTTATTAATATGGTAGTTACGAGAAAATAATCTCATATCCATATTTCAGAAAACATCTCCAGTCCATTCCACCAATCCACACCACAATACCACAAAACTTTACAACAAGCCCAGACCTAAGTAGATGAAGCCCAATGACTTATTGATCAATGCAAAGAATTATTATCAACACCTCGAATTGAAAATCTAGAAAGCATGATAGATGATATTACATGTTCCATTCATAACACTCAACAATGTCTTCAGAACTCCCTAAACTCCTTTTAGGAACCAAAAAACTCTACTTCACCCCACCCAAAGATCAAGAAAAACCACATTCTCCCAGTAGTCAATCCACCTCATCTAAAATATCTGATCCCCTTAGTCCCTAATTATTTAACAGCGGGGATCTCGTTTTCTCATAAATCCTTGACTCAAACGTCGTGGTTCTTAATGCATACCTTCTTGTTAGGGGTTTCTATCTACAATCATCATTACCGTAACCACTACCATAAACACTTGATCCTTCATGTGGTTTTTCCCATCTCATCAATCTCAACCATAAAATTGTCATCCAAAAAATATATTTTGTTATTACGAGTTATCCTATGTGTCCTCCTCTCATATTGGAGGGTCATCTCACATGGGTTAGATTTAGGGTTAGTTATAGGGTTTCATGTGTGTCATGCACTAGGGTTACTCAGCACCCTAGATGTACCCCTTTACTATTCATTTATGAGCATGCCAAGACACTCTGTTGTCTTTCCTCTATGTGTAAACTTTGTTTCTATTGAGCAAGTTCTTCCATTACTAATCAATTCTTTCTTGCAATCGCTGGAGCTATCATGATTCCGTTGGAGTACAACTACTCTGTGGTGCCTCTTTTTCTATTTGATTCTTACAAACTATTTTCATGGTATCAGAGCTGAGGTTAGGTAAACGTGCACTCGTTATTTTTTAGTTGTGATTACTCTTTCTTGGTTTCATTTTTTTAGTCTGCATGCAAGTTTTTCGATCACTATTTTTTGGAATTATTTTGATAATCTCTCTAATAAGATTTCTCAAAAAGTTTTCTATTTTTGTGCCTATTTTCTGTACTTGTGTAGGTATTCTTAGACATTTCAGGGTATTTACCAGGGTTCATTTTTAGAAATCTCTATAAAATTGTAGGTGGAAAATACCTGGCGAATATCCCTAGAATCGGTTTCAGTGAAAGGCGAATTTGATAGTATTCCAAACATGAATTTTCACCTATTTTTCCGAGCCAGAGAAATCAGATTTCTAGACATGGTTTTACCATTGACGTGCGACAATACAATGTCAACAATTATTATTGACACATGTCAAAAGCTTCTATTGATGCGCATGAATGGATTTTATTGACGTGCATCAACAAACACCATTGACGCGCATCAACAGAAGCCACTGACACGTGTCAATAGAAAGCATTGTCACGCGTCGATGGCTTCTATTGACGCACGTCAATGGATTTTGTTGATGTGCATCAATGTCTTATGTTGATGTGCATCAATGGCTTCTATTGACATGCATCAATGGCCTCTGTTGACATGCGTTAACAGAAACTGTTGACATGCGTCAACAATATTTGTTGACGCGCATCAACAGAAGCCATTGACACGTGCCAACATAGGCCAATTTCGTAGGATTTGGCCTATAAATACCCTCTCATCGGTCATTTTCTTGTTTACACTTTCAGGCTCTTGATTTTTTTCAGGTTTCCCTCATTGTCAAAGATGCCAGCACAACTACAATGTCGAATTCACATGCTTCCCAACTGCAAGCTCAATAAAAAAATCAAGAAGAGAATCCTATACAATCCATGGCCAAGATCATCTACAGGAATCCCTTGTGCCCTCACATCCATACTGTTTTAAAGATGTCTTCTAAATATAAAGATTTGATGGATGCTTATGACTTTACAGGGCTCGTTAATATGCCCCATTTCGAAAAAAATCCAGATATTTTGAATTACCTTCTTTCGTCCTACAATTCAAAGGATGACCTTTTTTATGTGACTCTAAACGATGGCCGGATTATCCAATTCAATATCAAAGCAAATGAAATCCATCGGTTTATGGGCCTTCCATTCATAAATTTACCAATTGTTACAATGAAGGCTACATGCTTGGAAGAAGACAAGAAATTTCTTGAATCAACGTTCAGTTTCCATGTTGATTGTAAGTATAATTCATTTTAATTCATCATTTTTATTCTATTTTTTATTTTGATACAATTTGGTGTTATAAATTTATAGTAATTCTCACTGTTTGGCATTTGCAGCCCATGTCAATAAATCCAGGCGTGGTGTGGATATGCAATTAATTGCACACCAATTTCTTGCTGTAGTTATTTCATTTTTTCAATCCAGAATAGTTTTATAGGGTCACCAAATAGATATACCAAATTGGGCCATTGCATACATAGTTGTAACTATCTCAAAACAAAAATTCGATTAGTGCACCTATCTATAAAAAAAATAAGAACTGACATAACAAATTCAAAACTTTCAGAAAAACCTATCATTTATTTGACAAATTATCTCCTCAGTCTTTATTACGAGGCACTTTTAAATTTAAAAGATAAAAAAATTCCTACTTGCACTGACAAGGAGTTGATGAAGTTGTCAATTACATTTGAAGAACAACATGTATAAAATATTTAGTTTGTATTTCAATTTTTGACATTGCACTGCACAGTTATTAACACTTAATGTTTTGCAGAGAAGATTTATTGAATCTCTTCCCTGAAAAAAGGCATTATCAAGAGAAAGAGGCCAACAATACGCTGAGGCTTCGGGAGATTCCCAATTTGAAATGGAAGCTCACTCCTCTCCAAACCCTCAACAATTTTAACTCGTTAAATGCCAAAGAAGTAATACCTTCTCATATATTATTTACAAATTCCAAATTTGTAGATTGATGTTTCAATTTAAATTTTAACCAAATGAATTGACATAAAATTTAATGTTGATGACATTGCATGGACTTTGGACCATACACATGTTTTGGAAACTCAACCTTCTTCCCCAACTCACTCCATATAGTCGCATGCATTTGTATCTTCTAAACAAACACTGAATACAACTCCTACATGGCCACCCTTAGCACCACAAAAAACTACCCCTCGACAACAAGGTACAACTTTTCAGTAGTACGCTTAATTTCGTAGTTTTTTCCTTTTCGAATTGTTTTCCTGTTTTTCATGTTTTTTCTTGTACTTTTTAGCACATTGCAATCTCGATCAAACCGTGGCACTGAAACCCACTCAACCAATAATTTTTAAAATGCCAACTAGAGGAACAGTGAAAAAGAACATTGGTAAATGCATGCCAATTACTCCGGCCCCCAGCGGGACACTAAACATTGCCTCCTCCTTTCGAATCCCAACTCTCTCACTTGGTGGCTTGTCCAGTGCAATAGGCATATCAGTTTTGAACAATATAAATTTAGATGAAGATTATTTGGGCATTGATAGCAATGACCCAACTAGTTTTTTCAATACCCGTGACATGATTCAAGGCCAGCAAGTATACTTTAATTTAAATATGCTTTACAATTTTGAATTACATTTCAATTTAAATTTATTTATCTGAATCTTGATTAATTTTATTACAAACAGGATCAAGCCACCCAAAGGCAGAAAAAAGTAGCAGTTGATCTTGCTGAAAGCCCCCATACTTCTCCAGTAAGATCATCTTCATCAGTTTCAGATAGCGAACAGTTGTTACCTTTTCCTTGGAGAACTTAATTGGTTATGATTGTCAATCCCATGTCAGTTAGTTTATTCTACCTCATATCAATCAGCTTATAGAATGGGAGAGAAGGTCTAAAGTTCTTATCAATGAGATTATTAGTCATTATGAAAATTATTGGCAAAGGGATAGTTTATACATTGCAGTCCAGAATCAACCTACGAAGATGGATTCCTTACTTACCCAAGTAAGACGTGGGACTGTCATGTATAACAACAACTATAAAGATGAAATTTTGGATAAGTCATTAAAAAAATTGGAAAATATTAGTGCCAAGGCCCAGGCATATTTTAACAAATGATCTAAGGACAAGGATTTGGTATCAATTGCAAATGCCGAAAGAGATAGAGCGGTTGTAAGTACTAACACTTTCTAACAATCATTCTTGTTAATTTGAAATTTTCATTTTTTTAGTAATATTTTGAATTGACATTATTCTTTTTGTGCAGTTGAAATATGAAAATTTGAAGAGTCAAGCAAAGGTATTGCAAGTTCACTTGGAAACAGAGAAGAACAGTTTATCCGCAGCAAAGAATTTGAAGCAAAATATTGTTTTGGTTAACAAACAAAACAATACACTAAAGTGGATATTTAAAGAGCATGGCTTCGACCCTGACATATTATTCAAAGCTAAGGAAGCATCTGATCAAAATTTGTTGTTGCATGGAGATGCAAAAAATCAAGAAGAAAGAATTTTTAAAAATATGGACAATGCTGCAGAAGATCTTATAAGTTCTGGGGTTATTTTGGCTGTTGGGGAAAGGGGTACAGCCACAGTGGAATAAAACGTTGGGAAAAGGAGCATAGGAGTAGAAATGGATAAAGAAAAAGAGGGTTGAAAACTTGAAACTTTTATTATTGTGGAAAATTTAAATATTGAGTGTGGAAACTTTTAATATAGAGTATGGAATTTGAATTTAATTATATGGATTTGATAGCCTTTTAAAATTTGAAATACTATATAATCTTTCATTTTGATTGAATATGGATTTGATATGGAGTTTATGCTTTTTGGTTTACTCTTAATGGTGATTACATTAGATGGGAATTATCATGAATTATATGTATGTTTCTTGTTTACTTGGATTATCATGAATTGTATGTGGACGTAGATGATGAATGATGATAATGGATAATTGTTTTACAAACATGGAATGATGATAGATGATGATGAAAGATGATGAGTGACGATAATGATATGATATATATGAACGATGATCAATTTAATGTGGACGTAGATTTATCTTCAACCACAATAACTCTTCTTCTCTAGACATTTAAACTTGTTTTAAGATAATTCTTCTTATCTATACTTGTAATGATATGATCATAATGTCATTAGAATGGATATAGATGATAAATAAATGGAATGTGTTATAATGGATATAGATGACATTAATGATTAGAATGGATATAGATGAAATTAGAATGGATATACTTGTAATGATATGATTATGAATTGTTTTAAAAACATGGAATTGTTTTAAGAAATTTAAATTACATAAATAATTATTTTAATAATAATTGTAGTGTCAGGACTCAGGATTATGATAATGATATGGTGATGATATGATATATACGGATGATGATGAATTTTATGTGGACGTATAATATAAATTGTATAATCTATAATGAATTATGAATTGTGTAGTATAAATTAATTAAACATAATTGTAAGAAATAAAGAAATAATCATCATTGGTAAGAAATAAAACATAATTACAAATATGATAGGGTTTAACTTACCTCTTGTGTATTAGATTGCTGTGAAATCATCAATGGTAATGTGCTAGATCTTTGTTTTTAAAAAACTCAACACGAGAAATGGATTAGTAGATAGAGGGGTGAGTTGCCTGACATTGCCAGTCCTGAGAAGTACCAGCTTCCTCGGATGGATGTCAACCCACGTTTTCCAAAAAAATAAAAGATTGTATTTGAATAAATGTAAATATATAGACCTGTAACATCTTTAATGATAACAAGAGATAAAAAAATGTAAAGTAACAAACAATAAGATTAAGGTGAAGAAGATACCTATTTCAAATTGAAATCATCACTGGTAATGTGCTAGATCTTTGTTTTAAAAAAATTCAACACAAGAAATGGATTAGAACATAGATGGGTGAGTTGCTTGACATTGTCAGTCCCGAGAAGTAACAGCTTCCTCGGATGGATGTACCCATGTTTTCAAAAAATAAAAAAGATTGTATTTAAATAAATGTAAATATATAGACCTCTAACATATTTAATGATAACAAGAGCTGAAAAAAAAACCTCTTTAAAGTTGAAGAAGATACCTCTTTAAAGTTGAAATCATCACTGCCACTAGTAATGTGCTAGATCTATGTTTTAAGAAAACCCAACACAAGAAATGGATTAGTAGATAGATGGGTGAATTGCCTGACATTGTCAGTCCCGAGAAGTACCAATAAAAAGATTGTAGTTAAATAAATTTAAATATATAGACCTATAACATCTTTAATGATAAAAAGAGCTGAAAAAAATGTGAAATGACAAACAATAAGATTAAGATAAAGATAAAGAAGATACCTATTTAAAGTTGAAACAATCCATTATAAATAGCTTCATCAAACTTGATGTTGTCTTCTATAGAATGTGGCAATGAGCCAATTACACTCTCAAGGTTGGGAATATTTGTACTTGTAGCTATATTATTCACACCTCTTCTTTCACAAAGATAATTCCAATGCACAATTGCTCTGTCGAACGGAAAGGTTTCAGTGGAGTATCGAGAAACATAACACCTCATGCAACTTTCCAGATTTTTATCCAACCTGTTTCTTAATTTTGATTTTATAAATGCTAATGCACTAAAAACCCTTTCATCCTCCACAGACCCCAAAATCATTGTTTGGCATAAATCATATAATCTCAAATATTCACTAATATCTTCTTGTAAGATAGAACTTTGATAGATTCCTCTCCATAGCCTTGTAATAGCACCACTTTCAGAAGGTTCCTCTAAAATTTTATATTAGTTCTTCATTGTTGTTGCAAAATTTGTTGATTGAAACTTTAATAAATCAGCATTCAGTATACCTTTGATTTCCATAGCCTTAAGCTCTGAAGTCTTTGTAAATTGTTTCATTATTGTACCCATGGATTTATGGAAATGCTTTCTAACAAAGTCTGCATGGCCACCTTCAGTATTCCAAAAATTAGGATTCATCACACCCATGGCTTTTAGAATTTTATCTTTACAGAAACGTTCCCTAATTTTTGATGACAAGGTTTCTGAAATTTTTTTAAGCTTTATTCTTGTTTCAACTATAATAGACTCAAAGAGATTACGTGTCATGGGAACATCTTCTCATTCCGATCCTGTAATATCTTGATGTTTTTGCAAAATGTGCAGTGGTATTTCCCTCCCATTAATAGTGATGTAGAGGTGATCATGGATATTAAATCTCAAAAAGGTGCTAGGATTTCTAAGATCTAATAAAGCTTTCCAATTCTCAAAAACAGGTGCATCAAAACTATCTTGGGAACAATACAATTTATCAAGACTTTGACATACCATTTTTCTCATCCGTATAAAATCCAAAATATAGATTAATCTCCCTTGTGTATGCTTAATGAATGTATTGATCTCCTGCAACACTGGAAGAATACCAACCAATGTAAGCAATGTCTATAAATCAATTAAATGGAACAACAAGTCCCTCACCCTATCAACTTCATGATGATATTTGTGTATGAAACCAACCAACGAAGGATAATCCCCACGAATTCTACATGCAAGTTCATACAAAGAGATCCATCTCGTCTCAACATCTTTCAAAAGTTTTTTTCCATCTGTAATTCCAATTATGCAAATTTTTGGAACTTAAGAAATTTCTTTGGGATGCTTTCCATATAGGCATGAAGTTTTCTTATAAGGTCTTTTAATTTAGCAAAATTTTCATATTTGCTTACCATTTTATATGCTAAATTCATTAGGTGAGCCATACAGTGAATTGGTAGCTTATATGGGGCCACTGTTGTTTGTAATATAACACACATCCTTTTTCAGTGACCCTGCATGACAGATGTACCATCTACTCTGACATGCATACCAACTTCATAGCCATTTCATAATCAGTCATTCTAGCAATATCTTTCAAATGAGAAACAAATATTTTATGTAGGTTTTCGGCATTGTAAATTTCGACCATTTTCATAACACCTAGTAGATGAGGTGTATCCTTATATGATTTTATAAAGTATAGACAGTGGATACATACCCATGCAGTGTTGTTGACTGGCTGTCACTTCATCAATTGAAAGAGAGATAAACTTTGATTTTTTTACATTCTCTTTCAAATATTCCTTCTCTATCATTGAAAGGAATTTTTCCATTTCCCATCCACTACTTTCAAACCAATGAGACTGAGGTACGTTCGGCATTCCTATTATATTGATACAAAACTTTGAAATCGAGGAAATCTGAAATTGGTCTTCCTTTTCTTAGTATGTGAAATAGAGTAGAGAATTGTATGAATTTTGCATGTAGATTTGTTTCTTTCATCTTACCAATATGCGATGTGATCGTTCCTCCCTTTTCCAAGAGATGTCTGTATTTTTTCTACTCTGCCTCATATTCTGCTGCATATCTAACATGCATGCATTCTTTTTCAGTTTTCCACCTGTGTGTTTTGATTTTCTTGCCATCCACCCCCATTACAGTCAAATATTGTTTTCCACAATGTTTTTCTATAGTGTCTAGCTTCAGTTGCATTTTTTGTTGCTTTCCCAATTTCCATGTACATATTGTACATGTACATTCAGATGGGATATCTTCAGAATTAGATGATTGTACAGGTTCAATAAAAGGAAAATTAGTTGCCCAATCAAACTTGTATGTCCTGCCAATGGTCCACATATTCTTGTTTGTTTTCAATGCTTTACTTTTTTGAGTAGAAATTTGAGCAATATCACAATCACCTAGTTTCTTCTTTCTTGGACCTGAAGTTTGAATTTGATTTATATGTTCCATTTTTCTGAGTATTTGTATGTGTGATATCTTGGTGCACTTCTGGTTGCACCCCAACAGGAACAATATCTTCAAGATCTGGCATATTATCATAGGTTTCATTTGTTTGACTTTGATACTGTGTAGAATGCATGTCCACCTCAATAATACCTTCCACACAGTTAGTATTCTAATTCTTTTTGGTGGCATCTATATGGTTGGTATTTTCAATATCTGTATCCGCAGAGTTTCCAAAATACTTGAAGAGTGATTTCTGAGATTTCTTACTTACTTTCAGGTTCTTCGCATTCTTTGAGCTGGCACCTTCCATTATTCTGAACAGAGTCCTGCATCAGCAAAAGAACCAAGTAGCAACTGTCCACTGTCTGACCTCCTTGTCTCTATCATACGTACCCTATCTGAGGTCTCTGTCGCATGTCAAATCTACACTTCAATCTAGCCCCCTTGTGTCAAAAAGCCTATTCCCTATCAATGTGCATCCACTGTTTGAAGTCATGTGTCGCAGTGCGTCAACATTGCCCTTGTCACACGTCAACTACTAGGCCCTGTCATGCGTCAAGTTTCAACTCTCTTTGTCGCACGTCAAACCTATTTATTTTTCACGTGTCTCTGGAATATCTCTTTGTCATGTGTCTGCAATAACTCTTTGTCACACGTCAACAATGTCCCTGTCGCGTGTCAACAACTAACCCTCACAGGCTAACACTAACCCTCTCAGCCTAACAGTAATCTCTGGTGCTTAAGAGTATGCAAGAGTATGGTAAGCTACTTGAGGTATACTACATGGTGAATCACCTAGGTTTTTATAGGAGATGTTTTCAAATGATGGCGAAGCCGACCCCCCCAAAAAAATATACTATATATTTTAGGCAAACAGGACACTGACCAGCTCCGAAAAATTCACCTTTTCAAATTTTCCTAAAATGAAATTTTCACCATATTACGAATATTTGCCACTAAAATTATCCCTGGTATTTACAGTCCACATTTAGCTATCTATAAGCTAAATCTCAGCTTTTTAGCCAAAATAGAGATTATTTCATTTTTTTAATAAATCATTTTTAAAATAGAAGTGAACTTTTTTTAGATCTCTATGTTTTTTGGCTCTCTATTTTCCTGGTATTTTGCAGAATATAGGTTTTTCTTTGTGGCTTGGAATTCATTTGAAAGGTTTTTTCCATCTCCCAACTGAGCTCCCTGGCCTAGTCATTTTACTCGTTCAACTCTTAAACCGAACCATTCTCTGCATGCATGTTTGGAGCCTGTTGTGCATGCCGTGTCTATGTTCTACCTACATGCACCGTGAGTTTCTCCTGCCCCATGATCATGCTCATGCTCCTCCCTATTGGCTATGGCTTAACCTTTTGTGGTGTTTGTAAATGGCTATAAACAAACAAAACATTGATGCCTTGTTGTGTACATAATTCTCCCATAGTGGGATCTCCACTCAGCATGTCCTACCACGACCTACGACCACTCACAACATCTGACCTGTGTTTACTTCCTCACGAATTTTCTCCTTTCACGGCGTTTTCTCTTGTCACGGCCTGTGCTGTTTTGGTAAGTAGTTATTTGGTCATATTTATGTTTTTTAAAGTTTTTTTGGTACGTGTTTTTGATAAGCATTTTAAATACCTTATAAACTTTGTTAAACCCTTTTTTTAGTTGTTTTAAAAATAATCACAACAAAACAAATTGGCTTCATTCATTTTAAAATCACGCGTTTTCTAAAAAGTTTTCTTTTTTTCAATTCTTAATTTTTTAATACATGCTTTTTAATCTTTTAAAATAAATATGAATTTTTTTTTGTAAAGTTTTCAAAAAAATCATAATATGATAAAATTCTTTCAAAAGGTATTCTTTTTAAAAAAGAAGCTTTTTACTTTTTTAATAAGATTTATTTAATTTAAAAAAATTTAAAACAAAAAAAGGGAAAGTTTTTTATTTAGGATTTAATTTTTTAAATCTTAATTAGTTTTTTATTAGTATAAATTAATTAGATTTAATTTAATTAAATCTAGTGTATTAATTTCAATTTCCTTAATTACGATTCGTAACATTTCAATTATCGACATCTTCATTAATGTTCAATATCGTTTTTAAAAAAACTCCAATAGCTCTAAAAATAGAAAAATTGGGCATTTCCAAATGGTAAAATTTAGGCGTTATTGTCATTTTTTTTGCTAATCATGCACTCAAGTGTGCAGTGCCACTTCGTGCACCTCTTTGCCTTCTGAGTTCTCTTTTTGGCGTTCTTGGTGATTCTCTGAACTCCTTGAGTTCATTTAAAACCTTGTATTTCACCCTTATTATTTCTTGTGACTAGTGAGCACATCCGCCACAATCTACAACAAGGGGGTTTCCTTTTACGACGTGAGACATTTTTTCTCACCACTAGGGTTATCTTTCACCTCCTTTCTTGTTTTTTTACTTGTGCTTGTTTACGATGTCCTATTTGTTGCGATTCCACGAAACACTTTTGTGGTCTCCTCTCTTACGCGTTATTACATTGATTGCAAGACAAGTTACCAAGTGTTTCTAACCAAACACACAGACCCGATTGTAATTAACACACTAAACTATAAAGTGCTGAAATCAAGGGGGGTTGTTATTGTCCTAGGTGGTTGTGTTTCTTTTTTGCATTTCTTTCTCTCTCTCTCACTATGGATGCACTTTAAATTCCTTTGCTTACGTCGTTCAAATTTTTCGAATGGAGATCGAAAATAATAATGAAACTAAGGGGTAAAGGGTTATCCCACATCACCATGGGAACTAAGACTGAACCAGATGACGAACCTAAAAAATCTAAGTGGTTAAACCGATAGTGATGAAGCTTTAGGTCTTCTCTGCATGTCTGTTTCTCCTAACTTGATCTTCCACATTGAGGCGTCTGAAACACCTAAATCTACGTGGAAAATGATAGATGCGATTTTTGGACAACTAGATGACATGAGAGCACATGATTTGAAAACAAACTACTAGGGTTAAATCCTAGTGACTTTGAAAACCTACAAGCCTTCTTCTCGAAATTTGTCCACATTAGATTATTGTTAAAAGGATGTCAAGTAGAGAAGAAAGATTCTCAACTGATCTTGTCAATTCTCTCTAAGCTAGGTCCTGAATATTTTGTCTTCATGTCAACTTTCTACGCTACAAAAGCTACTTTGGGTAATACTTGGACAATGTCCTCATTTGACTATTTTTCATCCCAACTCATTCGAGAATAGGAAAAACTCATTCAAATGGGGTCTCTCAAGTCCAAGTCACATGCCCTTGTAGCAAGTACTAGCAAGGGAAAGAAAACTGAAAAAAGAAGAAAGAAACAAAGGATCAACCTAAGAAAGAAACCAAGACCAAACCCAAAACATGACACAAACACTTCAAGTTCTGAGCCTAAGGCACAAAATAGCAAGTATTTTAAGTGTTCCTATTGTAAGAAATCTGGTCACAACAAGTAATAATGTTTTTAGAAATAGATTGATCACTTATCTCATTTACTTGAGAAGAATAAAATAAGTGTTCCTGAATCCATAAAATAATGTGCTCCAAATGCCAAGTCTTCTACTACAGAAAAGGTACTAAAAATGATAAGAAGAAAGGAAAGGCCCTTGTAGCTAGAGTTGCTCCTTCATCAACATGGATTATAGATTCTGGTGCCTTGCACCACATGGGTTCTTCACATGTTGATTTTTCCAACATCAAACCTTGTGGAATGTCCCAAATCACGATGGGTAATGACATGACGAGTGTCAGTTTCTAGTAGTGGATCGATAGAGATGGATGGGGGAACATTTAACCAAGTGTTGAGTGTTCCTAATCTCTCTACCAATCTCCTATCGGTTTACCAAATTACTCACCTTGGTGAAGGAATGCGAGTGGAATTTGGTCCTAACTCAGTGATTATTTGTGAGATTAACAATGACACTACAGTGGCTGAGGGAAAGTTAGATCACCATTCAAGGTTGTACACCTTCTCCCACTTTACTTCTAATTCTACACCCGCTACCTTTCTCACTCATGCAAATGAGGTTAGTAAGCTATGGCATGAGCATTTCAGACATCTAAATTATCACTACCTTGAACAATTTAACCAAAAAAAAATGGTCAATGAGTTGCCTTGTGTCAAGTTTTCTAAGGGTCTTTGTGAGGGTTGTACCCTTGGAAAGCATCCTAAAAAGAACTTTGACAAAGGAAAAGCTTGGAGAGCCACTCGTCCTTTGGATCTTGTTCATAGCAATGTTTCTGGTCCATTTCCTTCTCCTTCATTTACTAGAGCTCTTTATGTGCTAACCTTCATTGATGACTATTCATGATATACTTGGGTATATTTTCTTAAGATTAAGTCTGAAGTATTTGAACATTTTCAGGACTTTAAGGCTCTTGCTGAGAAATAGGTAGAACAGTCTATCAAGGTTCTTCGAACCAACAATGGAGGTGAATATGTAAACAATAGGTTCATGAATTTTTGTACTTCTGAAGGGATCACTTTGTAGCATACAGTTGCTTATAGCCCTTCACAGAATGGAGTCCCAGAAAGAAAGAACCATACTCTTAAGGAGATGGCCACTTGTATGATTCACTCGAAGTCTCTTCCTCCGCAGTATTGGGCCGAAGCAGTGAATTGTGCAAATTACATTCAGAACCATGTTCCACACAAGGAAGTAAGAGGGATGACACCCTTTGAAGCCTAATTTGGATGTAAGCCTGATGTTGAGAACTTTCGAGTTTTTGGATCCAAGGCTGTGGCTCAGATTCCCAAGAAGAAACACAAGGCTTTGGAACCACAATCCAAACCTTGTATATTTTTAGGGTATCTTGATGGCGTGAAGGGATATCTATTAATGAATCCTACTTCTCATGAGTTGTATATAGAGAGAAGTGTTAATTTCAATGAGTCTTCTTTGACTTTTACTTCTCCACCTATTGAGGTTCTTCAGCTCACTGATTCAAATTATAACTCATCAGATGATGATACTATTGAGCGTGCTCCTCTTCCAGATCCTCCCAACTATCAAAACTTTAAGTCTTTTGATTCTGATGATAGTGATGATGAGGACTATGTCCCTTCTCACTCAAGTGAAGAATCCTCTGACTCTTAGCCTGATCCTCCTGGTCCCCTTTGGGCTAGAAAAACTTTTTAAAGTGTTGGATATTTAGTTGGAGATACTTCAGATATGAGACGTACTCACTTAGATTTCATTGGACCTCACTCTTTCTTCACCTCTGCTTCTGATCCATAGTCTTTTCGGGAGGTTTCTGGTATTCCTGAGTGGGATTTTGCCATGGATGAGGAGTATTCCTCTCTCATGAAGAATGATACTTGGGATCTCACCCCTCTTCCGAAAAGAAGAAAAATCGTTCGGTGTAAGTGGGTGTTCCGAACAAAGTATGGAGTAGATGGAGACATCAAAAATTTTAAAGCATGATTAGTAGCTAAGGGTTTATCCTAGATAGCTAGGGTTGATTATATAGAAACCTTTGCTCCAGTTGCAAAGATGACTTCTATTCAACTGACCCTATCCATTGCCACAGCGAACAGATGGAAATTCCATCAACTGGATGTTAAGAGTTCCTTCCTTCATGGTGACCTAGAGGAAGAGATCTATATGGAACAACCTCTAGGTTATGTCCAAGATCCCTCCCTCATTTATAAGTTAAAGAAGTCTATTTATGGCCTTAAATAAGCCCCTCAAGCTTGGTATGCCAAGATGGACTCCTTTTTATTTACATCAGGGTTTACCAGGTGTCAATCTTATCCAAATGTTTATATTCTATGGCAAGATGATTCCATACTCATTCTTGTTCTATATGTTGATGACTTGTTGATCACAGGCAGCTCTTCCTCTATTATTGATTCTGTGAAGATCACCTTAGCCAACAAGTTTTCCATGACTGACTTAGGTCTGCTTCATTACTTCCTTAGGATCTAGATTTCACAATCTGACTCGGGAATCTTGATTTCACAACCTAAGTATGCTCTTTATTTGCTAGCTCATTTTTCAGATATCTGATTGAAAGTATTCTCCTACTCATTTTCTTTCTGGGGTGACGTTTGTTTCAGATTGCTCTAATCCCTTGGTTGATGGTACTCTTTATCGATAGTTGGTGGGGAGCTTGATTTACTTGACTCACACTCGACTGGATTTATTATATGCTACTGGGATCATGTCTAGATTCATGCATGAGCCACATGAGCTACATTGGAAAGCAACTAAATGGATGCTTCATTATGTTCGTGGCACCTATGCTGATGGCATTCACTATCATGGAGGGGTTGATATTGAATTGATTGGGTTCACAAATTCTGATTGGGCCGGTGACTTAGATCATTAGAAATCTACTTCTGGCTGTAGTTTCTCTCTTGGTTTGGGTCTTATTAGTTGGTCTAGCAAGAAAAATAATGCAATTGTGATATCATCTATAGAGGTAGAATACAGAGGAGCAGTTAATGTTGCCACAGAAGCTATTTAGCTATAGCGTATTCTAACAGAGTTTGGCATCCACTTTCGGTGTCCTAAAATTATCTACTGTGATAACACAAGAACTATCTCTATTTGTAGAAATCTAGTTCAGCATCAGGGGACGAAGCACATCAAGATCCATATGCACTTCATATGGGAGATTATTCATGATGGTATCATCGACATTCAATAGATTTAGACAGCTAATTAGATTGTAGATTTATTCACCAATCCCTTCACTAAGATGAAGTTTCTTCACTTACGGTCTCTTCTTGGGGTGAGGTCTTCTGCAGCTGCCCATCTTCTTCGGGCTATGTAGTCCTTATTTTTCTTCTTCTTCTTCTAGGAATATTGTGTTTGTATATGGGCTCCTTATCAGGCCTTTAGTTTCTGGGCCCCATCGACACATCTTTCTTAGTTATTTAGGAGTGTCTTCCTCTTTCGTCTGACTCACCATAGCCGATACCCTAAGCTTCAATGAATGGGGGGTGTTAGTGTGAGTTATCCTATGTTTCCTCCTCTCATATTGGAGGGTCATCTCACATAGGTTAGGTTTAGGGTTTCATGTGTGTCATGCACTAGGGTTACCTTAGCACCTTATATGTACCCCTTTACTATTAATTTATGAGCATCGCCAAGACACTCTTCTGTCTTTCCTTTATGTACAAGCTTTGTTTCTATTTAGCAATTTCTTCCATTAATGAATTCTTTCTTGCAATCGCTGGAGCTATCATGATTCTGTTGGAGGTGCAACTACTCCATGGTTCCTCATTCTCTGATTCGATTCTCACAAACTCTTTTCATATTCCTATCTTACTATCAGTTGACTAGAAACATCTACTATCATTTATTTGGTCCCCCACGATTACCCTTCAAACTTAACATGATTTATTCACAAGAAATGACCATTTAGAAACTCGACCCCTCAATTGTTTCTACATGACCACTTCAAAATGATACAAACACCTCTTCACCCACATAACCCCTCCAACTTCTCTACCATTCAAATACCTCTTGGGAGTTATGTATTTTTCCATATTAGCATACCGCAACCACTTCCATCTCAACAAACCATATGACCCCCTTCAAAAAATACTATGTTTATTCCGACATCTACACCTTTAATCAATACCAATGATGATTCTAGTACTCATTTGGATTTGTAATAGTTTTTGACCCCACTTATATCACAATACTTACCTCAACCATCACAATAAATTTATTCTTCCCAAATCTCGTTACAAAAATCCCATCCCCTTATCCATGCATCTACTCTCCCTTCAAAACATCCCACAATCATTTCAACCCCCTATTTTCACTTCTATCCCCTTTTAACAAGTGCCTTACATTATACTCAGCCCCTTATCCATGCATCTATTCCCTCCCAGCATACACCACACCAATAATTTCCTCATTTTAATACATCTATCCCTCCTAAGTTTCAATATATCCACCCATCACAACATTTAGTCTCACAACCTTCCTATAACATTCCTATGAACATCCCTTAGCAAAACATTCCCTTCCAAGAAAACATCCTGCAACAGTACCAATCATATCAGAAACCTTATCAATTCTCATCTAATCAACATGGTTCATCCTCATCTATCACACATAAAAAACCATAGATCAAAACTCTTCAAGCCTTAATGGCAGCACATTATTCAGCCCTTCAAGTCACCTCCATGGGTCTTAAGAATACATTATCATATGAAAAAAATATGTAATGAACCTATTCACCCATCTATACCGTATAAGGCTTAGCCTTCTCACTAGGAGCTTCCCAAATTCCTCAAATTATATAGAAATGAAGACCCCCACTAGCACCTCTGGTCCATTTGTCATGCTTGTTACCTTTATATCTCAAGACTAGGAACCTTATGCTAAGAATGTTCAGTAGGACCTGCTTTAAATTAGTATAATAACATTCCATAATACTCCCTCTTTTCATTTTCACAACTTGCTCAGCCTGTTCCTCAAACATTTCTCGATAAATATTACTCATAAAATTTCCATCATAGACTTGTATGTTATTAAAAAATTTGAGGATGAATCCATTTTCGACTTTATATCCTGTTAGAGGGGTTTGATCAGTCAATTATCATTATCTCTCCCATATTCAAAATTAATCAAATGATTTTCCCGTTCATGTATAAAATATATTTCTTTCCACACTCCAAATCCAATCATTTTAGATGTTTGATTAAGCCGTTGTTATATCCCATAAAATTGAACTTTGTGCTCTTGAAGAAGGAAGAGTCAAACTTAAACCAAAGAAACCAAAATCTGATTTCCCAACCAAATCATCTTCCAGTCAATACAAACCCAAATCGTCATCTAATTTCATAGTCATCAAATATGCTTCAAAGGAATGTTTTGACCTCTGAATGGTCCCACCCTCAAAATAAATATACCCCTATTAGAGAGACTTTATAGTGAGGTCTTTGATAAAATCCTTTCTGCTAATATAATCACTCTCCCACCCCCTTTTTCCTATCGATAATTCCATCTCCAAACCCTCTTGGTATAGAGATAATGATTATTATAAATATGATAGGGTCAAAGGTCACAAAATTCAAAGGTTTCATTCATTCTGTAACACCATTCAGGATTTAATTGACAAAGGAGAGCTACATTTAGACAACCCTAATGCTCCTCAGAATCATAACCTTGACGTATTCAAAACATCCATTTCTAAATCATCTCCAATAAAATAGTCAGCCTAAAGAAAACAACGTACAATACCACTATACCATAAACACCATAAATAACACATCACTTGTTACCAAATCCACACCCATACTCACCTCTAGTTGTATTTAATGAAAATTTGTAAAATCCATGGACATGGGGTAAATATTATCTAAAGAAACCATAAAGGCTCTTAACAACCTAGTCAGTGGACCATCAGATAAGAAATAAACAAGGATTCGTCACTTTTCATACATTAAACTTGAAATAAATAAGCATACCTAACATATTTAGTAATCCTCTATTCATGAAAGCTTTAAAAAATGAACCTAGTAAGGATTCTAATCAACTAGTTTGTGATTATGAGAATGGGAGATCACCATTAATGGCTTCAAGGCTAATGGTTCTTTTCATTTACTCAATTCTTGTGTGTGTGGTGTAATGGTAAAGCAATAGCTAAATAAAAAATGAAATAAGCTCCAAACCCTAAGAAAAATGCTATAGTTATATGTTAGGAATAAGGAGAGTTCTTATAAATGAGAGGCGGGTAGTGGGCTATTTATATTTTTCCATTTGGGAAAGTGGGGGAATTTTGGTGTATGTGGGGACTAAAAGGGAGTCAACAAGCTAATTAGTGAGTCAAAATAAGATTTGACTAGGTTTAGAAGAGGTTATTAATGGTTAGGACTAGTTGAACTAGGTTAGGCTAGTTAATCCCTTTTGAAAAGGAATTAGGGTTTTGAGAGGTCTAATAAATCCAAGTGAAATGGATTGATAGTCTAGGAAGTTAGTAGAAGTAGTCTAGAAGTGAATGAGAAGGCTGGTTTAGTCAACTAAGAGGCTATATTAGCATGTTTAATTGATTTACAAGAGGAATATGACCAAAAGATTGTTGTAAGAGGGGATTTAGATAGGTCTAAACTGACAATATGTCATCAATTTGTAAGAATGAGAATAGTTTAGTGAAATATTAGGAATATTAGTACCTTGATCAAACTATAGGTGTCTACAATTTTCCCTCTTTGGGGTGACGTAAGCTACGTCACTTCAAAGAAAGTAGACAAAACATAAGCAAATGAATTGTTTTTGAAGGGGTAGAAGAAACATTAGTTAGCTAAAGGGATTCCCCCTCGAGTGTCAATGGGGTGATGGAAGAAACTCGATCAATGATCACAAAGAGAACATAAGAAAGAAAATTATGAAGGTAAGATGAGAAAATAACAAAAAAAATGGGATATTGAGCTATCCACAAACTAGTGCTTTATAGAAAACAATTTGTAATCATCTTTTTTCTTAGAATCCTCATCATCGGTCCTTATTAAAATGTGAGCATATGAAGAAAGCATAAAATGTCATGCAAATCCAAGATACAAACAACCGTCTCTTGCTAAAAAATCACACTCCATGGCAACACACAAACATGTAATGAAATACGAGAAGTAAACAAACTCATCCAACAGGGAAATAAGTACAATCACACACACTCAAACTAACAACGTTCAAAGATTGTTGCACAAATATTTTTTTATCGATATGTAGTCCCAAATGTTATGATAAACAACACAGGGTTTGATGCCCAGCCAAGATATTTGTATATGTAAAGGAAAGGATGGAGGACACTTGGGTCCAATGGAAAAGCAACTGTTCATGATGAAAATAGTACCAGGCAACTAATAGTGCCCCAGAGTATGGACGAAGTAAGTAGCATAGATTTTGTAAATGATTGTAGAGTTAGGTGATACGTGATTCATTGCTTCAAAACATTTGAAATATTTAGAAAGATATGAGATGAGTGCCATGGGAGAGACACATATTTCAGTTGCAAATGAGCTTTCTACCAATTTTAGTCCATTTTCGAAGTGTTTAATGATTTTTTTTGGATTTTTGAATGGTTTTTTTATAATTTTTAAATTTTTGATTGGTTAAAGGATTTTAGAAAATTAAATATCACCTAAAAGCACTCAAAAATTCCCCAAGGCAAAGAGAACAAGTGTCGTGTGGCAATTAAAATTCCCCAACGAGAAGAAAAATGGGCCAACAATAATTATTTAAAAATAATCGTGGTGCTAGATAAAAATAGAAGTCAAAAAGTTCCTGGAAATATTTAAAAATGCACAAGGGTGAAGAGATAAGTGCTAGGTGGTAAATAGTTCTTAAGGGTGGTTGAAATAATATCATTTGGGATGATATAAGATGATATTGGTACGGGGGGATAGATTTGTGATCATGCGCAACCCCTCTTGCTCCCATTGATGGTACAATATATGATGATTAGCTTAGTATACATACATGATGTAAAACTTAGAATTCTTCTATATATATGATGTATTAGATGATGCTATATGTGATGAATGATAAATGGTAGATGTGATAACAAATAGAGTGTGGTAAACAAACACACAAGAAAAGGTCAACCAAACTAAACAAATATGCACATAAAAAAGACATAACAATATGCAACTAGAAATGAACTCAAGAAAACTTTAATAATAGATTAAATTGACATTCAATCTAAGTAAAATGAATCCTAAAAGATGCACACAACAGATGATGAAAAAGACAACAATTTTTTACATGTGAACTCAAGCTACGAAATGAACCTAATGCAACACACAATTAAATCAAACAAGATTCAATATAAGGTAATAAAATGAACCATCACACAACAAAAAAAGGAACTCTCAATCAAAACTATGAAAAACGAAAAGTAAAAGTAATTAAGTCACTACCTTGTTTTTGCGAGACAACATTAATATATTTTCTAATGTTTTTGTGTTATCTTGAAAGATAAGTTTTTCAGCCTGTTTTTTACATTGTTTTCAGGGCTTCCCTAAGAAATGTTACAAACCTGGTTTAGCTTCATCCCTAGAAGAGACATTTTCTAAATGTTTAGGTTTTTGTGTATATTTTTCTGAATGTTTTTGTATTTTTAAAGGTCATTTTTTGAAAGCGATTTACAAGGAAGAAGAAGTGTGAATGCCCTCAACATGACGTGGGAATATACAAAGGGCAGAATACCATGTGCAAATAAATGAAAAAGTGGAATGTGAAGGTTCCCCCAATGTTAGATGGGAATGTTCAAAGGCACATCCTTCATACAGATATGAGAGCAAAAAAGCCAGATCACGGCTTAGCGAAGATGGGTTCGGTAGGGTTCCTAGACCTAGCAAAGGAAGTTATTCCTAGAAAGAAGTGAGGGTTATTTTACGATGGAAAAGTGACATGCAAGCATAAGAATCTACAAGTAACTATTCCTCGTACCTGACCTCCCGAGGTCGGGCTGAGATGGCTGGTGAATGGGTAAGTGCAGGAAGTTGATGGACAAATATAGGGTCATCCGTGGACATCATATTGCAAATAACAACATAATATCAACTTGTAGGGATTATTAGCAATACATACACTCAAAATTAGACAAAACTATATTAATATGAATCGTAGCATCCAGAATCTAGTTTCTAAAATACTAATTTTTGTAAAAAATGGACAAGATTAGCTATATTAAACACTCAAAATTTAATGACTTGGTTTTTTTTTTTAAAAACACCGATAAGATTATAGTCCGTTTGCCCACAATTTGGATGAGTAAAAATTGATATATATATTTTTCCTTTGGTGAGAAGTTATATGACACTATCTATCTTGGGATGGATTTTATTTTGTATTTTTTTGAGTAATATTTTATTTTTTATGATTTTTTTCGTGAAAGCGGTATGAAAACATAAAGAAAACAGAGAACTTTCCGTTTGCCCGCCATAACTTTATCAAAAAATATTGAAATCAAACAATTTTTTTTTTGAACATGTATATAATTTCACCACGGCTGGGATGGTATAATTTTTATCACATTCTAATAAGTGAAACAAATTTTGTAGTCTTAAACGTAGACATAAACATTCATAGGAAAAAGTGTCTTAAAGACCTACTATTAGTAAAAAATTATAAAATAATATTTATCCTCTTCTATTCACTTTAAAATCAGTATTTCTACAAACATAATAGTCTCCCCTACGCAATGGTACCATTTTTATGACATAGTTTTTACTTTTCGGCATGGTTCAAGTTCGTGGAAGACTAAATTTGATGTTTTGTTGTTTTTAATGTAAAATTCAGGATTTGATGTCCACTTAATTGTCCCCCAACTTGGTGCACTTACCCGAATGTGGAATATATATGGATACAAACAAACTAGTTGGGTAGTCTTATATCCTCAATATGCAATAATGGAATCTGTGAATCTAAGGCGAAGAAGGCCCTCCTAACCTAAATTGGTGTAATGGATTGCTCAGATATAATAGTTGTTCGGAGGCTCTAATCAATGTCGAGCTCTGTCGAGATCCTATTTATTGGCTATTGGATACGTGGGAAGTGACCTGTAGGTGCTTCGTGTATATTTCCAAACAAGGTCATGAAAATGGTGATGGGAGGTGTAGTGGATTCTCTGGGGTTTTATGGCTGATTGTTTGGTGTAGTCCAGAAATCTTTAGCTTGATTAGTTGCTACGTTTAATAAGGAGAATTGTGTAATGATATTTGGTGGGAGCGGTGAGGACCTAAATACTAGTGTCCGTAAACCAACATCAACATCTGATTGATCAATAGGCCCGTTGGGTTGTGGGACATGTGGATCACAACCGTAAGTTTGTGGTTTTGTCATACCTCCTATGGTCATGTGAAGAGTTAATCTCTCCTTCCTATTATCCAATAATCATACGCCTTTTCATCCTCTATGTTTAGAACTAGAAGTTGTGTAATTTTCTCAAAATACCTTACAGCTATTCTGACAACTTGAATGCATAAGCCAGTATCTATGTTGACGAGGAGGTCTCCTATGTTAGGTTGTGGAACTAAAGGATCGTAACCAAATACTTTTTCTCTTTTGAATCCTTGTACAGTCATACAGATACCCTATCAAGGCAATCTATAGTTAGGATGATTTGACCAAAATGTATATGCCTTGTTGTCTTCAATATTTAACTCTCTTAGTTATTCACTAATTTCCCATAGGTTTACCATTTCTCAAAAGACCTGTATCTTAAGGTGTTGATCTATATCAGCTAGTGTTGTGGGGAGATTTGGTTGAGGCACTATTGGTTCAAATGTGTGTTCTTTGGGCTCTCTAGGTCCCATGATTGTCATGCAAAATGATTCAACTTTTAACTAAAACTAATAAACTAATTATGAAAGATGTATCTACACTATGTATTCTTTTATTTTTGTATTTTCGATGAAGAATTTTAACAAAATTAAAAGAGCAGCTATTCTAATATATTTAGCAAATGGACAATTAATCTAGTAACAAAATTAAAACAAAGTAGCCTGGTGTAGCTTATTTGCTTGTGCACTTGTGAATCTATCCTAAATATCTAAGCAACTAATTGTTTTAAATTGAAAGGCTCTCAATCCTACCTCAAAAGTGAGGAATGAATCATAGTTTCTTAGAAACTATCAATCCCCATAGCTTCCTTGACGATATCGAGAGTGACCTTTGACTGAAGTAAAATAATTTACTACTCTATTTGATACGTTGTAACTAGAACTTTGATAGCTCAAACCTGAAGTTTACATAACAGTGGTAAATCCAATTGTGTGTGACTTCATCCCCTCATTGTGATCTCCTCATTCCTTCATGTTCTCTTGAATCCAAAAAATCATGTTTATGATAGCATCAACAGAATAAGGTACTCAAACAATGGCAGATTTGGATATAAACCGAATACAATGCGAGTAAGAGAGAGAGAGATAGTGCAAGTGAACAGAGCTTGACTATACAATTCCTAGTGGGATTTATTGTGGGAATACAACAAAAATGTTTCGAGAGTTCTAGAAACTATCTTTTGTGACTAAACAAAACCTGCAACTCTAAATGGATTCCAATCTAAGAATGAATCTATCTTATTCTAAACTAACTTGCATGGAACAATAATGAAGCAAGATTGAAACAAGAAGATCAAATGACCTCTAAACAACAAAGGAAGACTAATAATGGATGAAAAACATGAAACTATTGGAATTCTAAGCAATAAACTCAAAAGACTGAATGATTAAATAGAGAAGGAGAGGGGCCTTTTGTTTGAAAACAAGTTGGCTATTTATAGAAAATGCATTCACTAAAAGGTAACTTGGAATGAAACTCTTTTACCATAAAACAAAGTGAAAACACTATTCACAGGGCAGCCAAAACATAAATGCAAAGCAAAGTAGCTGGAAAATGTGGATATAAATTGAAATTTAATGTTTGAAGTGATCGTCAAAACTTTGTAGAAAATGCGCACAATACCGCCGCCCTGCACAAGGTGGCAGTTACAGGACTGCAGCCCTATCCTGGGTAGTGGTCTCCTCACTTAAGATCAAAACATAAGGGAAAGGGGGGGCATAGGGTAGAACAAATCATATGGAGGCCGGATGAAGCATACGGGATACAACATATACTTGGCGAGCTTTTCTAGATCCCGAACACCCTGCGAGGAGACCTGTATCATCATTGGGGTATGTGTAACATATTTCCGGTGGTTCATTACCCTATAATTTTGGGTATGTACATATTGCCCCCTCAGAGAAGTGTCTTAGCCATGAAGAGGTGTAAAACAGTGGATCCGAGTATGGTGGTCTTGAAATGGGGAGTTAGCAGTTATACCTGACACTCCCATGTGTCGAAAGTCGCTATCCAAAATCCCGCTATCTATAAAATAAAAAAGGGGACTCAAGTGCAGATAGATAAAATAAATTCAGAAATAAAACTAAATCGATATGAAATGAGGACTTACCATCTGCACATGGTTTAGAACTTACCTCCATTGACGCTCCAACCCTGCGAAAGACCTTCAAAATCACTTTTAGAAAATTATACATATATATATATATATATATATAATGAACTCATTTTACTATTCATTTACATGGATTGATTTGATAGTTTTTGAGCTCTAGGACCCATGGTGACAGTTGTCGATGAGAGTATAGTCAAAATGTTCATGGTGAGATAGTGATCATGCCTCTGAGAGCAGAACATTGACCCACGAAGTCTCATGTTAGTTCTTCTCAAAAAAAAAATTGAACCTAAAATGTAAAAATGATAAAATATTTGTCTTTGGGGGCGGGGGGGGTAGGGGGTATTTTTGAAAATTCTAGTTTTGAATGAGTTTCTAGGGGGGTGCCCATAGGGTAGGTCTTTATTTTAGTAAAAAATGGTGTTTTTGTGCATTTTTAATGCATTTTTAGGGCTTGCGAGCCGTTTGTGGGTTCGGGATAGGACCGCCGCTCTAGAAGGTGGTGGTTATAGAACCACCACTCTACATAGGGTGGAGGTTCACAACAAAATGCTAAAAAAAACATTTTATTTACTTGTTTTTATTTTTTTAGCATTTTTACATGTTCTTGTAAGCTTTTCTAGTCATATTTTGTTACTAACTTACTCTTTTTCTGTGTTTTTGGGTGGATGTAGAAGAAGGAGGAATACATCAGATGGAGCCAAGAGAGGGAGTGTGATTAGATCCTAGCAGTGTTAGAGGCACTCACTTAGGTAGAGCAAGATACTCTTTAGAGGGCTGGCATTTAGAGGATTGCACAGGTCCCTCACGTTGCACCTGCTAGTCACATATTATGTGACTTCTTTTCATATTGGGATGTGGATCGGAACACTTTCTGATTTCCAGGAGTTACGGGTGAGTGGACCATCACCTTAGAGGGTTTTTATCACATATTAAGGGGTCCTGATTCTTGGGAGGTGGCTATCTCTCAAGACAATAGTGTCTAGATCTCAGGTGGTTCAGTGGGCCACTTATATAGGGGATGCCATTATTTTCATGGCGTCAAAGAAGAGGGTGAAGGTCCGATCCATTATTGATTCAGATATTCCTATGCTCCGCAAGGCTATCATGGGCATCCTTGCTTCGATATTGATTGGGGATAAGGGAGGGGACACTCTCTTATATTGTTGGGCTCCCATCATTGCACAGATTAAGGGCCATGGCCGTGTTTACACTTGGGGAGCAGACATCCTCAGGACCACCTACCATGATTTATACAGGGTGGTCAGACTACAGGGATAGTCATTGAGCCACCCTACTCTTGTCATGTGTTGGGTGTATGAGCACATCACTCTGTATGGGAGAGGTGTACAGGCCGAGGATCCTGGGCCCGTCAAGGTAGCGAGGCTGATGGGGATCACCATGCTTAGAGCACCTCACCAACTAGTGCCCTCTTTAACCACTGCAAACATGGAGGCTACTCCTCATCAGGCCCTGGTAGGGTTATGGGGAGAGGAGACTGTTACATTGATTGCTGTCACACTGCAGTCAGCTGGTAGATAGGATGGGGAAGTTGGAGATACACCCCTTTGACAGAGTACCACATCAGTTCAGCCTTCCATATATTGACATGTTTCCTCGAGCGTGGCTAGTG
This sequence comes from Taxus chinensis, assembly GCA_019776745.2. Lineage (NCBI taxonomy): Eukaryota > Viridiplantae > Streptophyta > Pinopsida > Cupressales > Taxaceae > Taxus > Taxus chinensis. The sequence goes on from CM034150.1 coordinate 796,807,593, forward strand.
CATATATCTTTTCGTGAGGCTCAGGGAGGTCCTAGAGGCCAGGGTTGGATTGTGGTTACTCCTGGTGTTCGCATCGCAACTAGGAGGGTGGTTCATGCTCGAGGGGTAGCTAGTGCTCCTCAAGAACCTTTACTTCAGATTGCCGTCAGTCCTGCCCATAGCAGAGATGAGTCTATTGACATGGACTCTGAGTCTGAGGAGTTCATTGGGGGAGAGATAGAGGAGATGGAGACTAGAGCTGGCGGGACAGGTGAGGAGGATGACAATGATTCTGAGTGGAATGAAACTCAGGATATCTTGTGGGCCGAGAGGGTGGAGCAGAGTGTAGAGAAGGTGACTTTGATTTCAAAGGATTTTCCTTCTCAAGATTTAGGGGGAGATGGAGAGTCCATGGCAGGCTGTCACATTGCTCCAGATGCGGGAGAGGGATGACAGTCAGTGGCAGTGTCAGTGGTAGGCGCGGATCCCAGAGATCCTACCTAGAGGCTTAGAGATCCGAGTGAGTTACTACTCCTTTCTCAACTTTTCTTTAGTCGTTATTTCCTTTTTTTGTTTTGTTTATCTTTGGTTTTATTTTGGAAATCTTTCTAACTTGTGTGTTTCTCCTTTTTATTTGCAGTGACTACTGCGGGATGGTGAGACTTGATTCACCAGGATTGTGCTGACACTCTATTTCTCCCTTTTGATTGTACTCTGGCCAAGCTCACTGAGGATGTTGGGGAGCCCTCAGTAGCTGGTCAACATACAAATTTCCTTGCCTCTATCTAGAAGGTGGAAAAGATCATTACCTCCCTCCACACCAAGCTGGCTAGATATAGGACTACTTAGCACTTGGTGGGGAGGAGTCACTCTCATAGTGAGACCACACCTGTTGGTCATGATCGTGTGCGCTCCGTCCATTCAAAGTTTTATCATAGTAGGAGTCCTAGGCGTGGCCATACACCCTCTGAGGGATCTCGCAGAGATTGAGATATCATAGTGTCTTTTTATAGTGACTTTTGGTCAGATATTTGTATGTTTTTTTTGTATTTTGTGGGCTCATTGAGCGTTTTGACCATGCCTTAGTGCATGATGGCATTGTACATGAAACACCATATATATCTAAAAAGATATATATATATATATATATATATATCTTTTTAGATCTAGACTCTTGGTGCCTAGAATTTTGTGACTCGTTTCCATATGTATACTAGATGATTTTAGACTATTTATTTTCATGCTTTTTAGAATGTATGCAATGGATAAAAAATGATAGTAAACAAAATGTTTTACTTTGTATACTTTTGTAATGCTGACATGTGATGATGAACATGTTATAGTTTTGAACTTTTAGCCTCTTTGGGAAATTTATGTGATTCCTTCTTATGTTGGAAAAATGTGATGAATGTATAGTGATGAAGAGATGAACTTGCCCCATTCACAACTCCATGCAACCAGTAACATGTGAAGGCTCTACACCAAGAGTTGGGAAGGGCACAAATTGTATGAGTTTGAATGAATGGAACGATGAGAGACAGACAAACCAGTGATAGAAACCAAAATTAGACCTACACACTTACCCTACTTAGAACTACCACCAAGCTCAGAAGGCTGCTTACGTTCCAGTTTATCTAGACTTAGATCTATAAATGGCAACCTAGTTGAAAAAATCTGGTTTTGAGGATTTGATCTCTTTAGAATTTAGACATTTTTTTTCACTTAATATAATTTGATTTGTCTTTTTAGAACACCAAGATTTGTTAATTTGTGTGAATGGACCCTGCACACCCTACCTCATGCCACTAGTAAGAAGTATGGGTTTGTCACCAAATACATGATATAGGCAAGTAAGGCAACTTCTTTCCTTTCCCAACCTCACATCACTAGTAAGAGATGTGGGCTTATCACCGAAGGTTGGTGGGGCAAAGAAGTGTGTAAAATAAAATATTCTGTTTGCTTGGCTTTTTTTATTCTATTTGATTTTGACATTTCTGATCTATGACTTTCGGATATCATTTCTTTCAAAGAGACATAAGATGGATAGATGAGACACCAAGAAGCTTCTAGAACAGATCATAGGTAAGGACAACTTTACCTAGTAGAAAGAAAGAGTATAACCAAGTATGCAGGCCTTCGTATGGTTTTCATCAATACTTTTCTGTCAAACTTGATGATGAGATTTGAAATTACTTGATGATGTTTAAAGAGATGTGATTTGAATGCTTTTGCCAATATTTTAAGAAATTTGTAATAGATTTCTTAATAGTAAGTTCTTTGACTACAATTTTTACGAAACGAGTGGACAAAATGAAACAGTTAAATGATTAATGCAATGTAGGTAACTATAATGTATAAGTGGTTATTCTGATGTTTTATGCATAAGACCAATTAAGATGCAAGGAATTGATAGTTTCATTGAATTCCTCACCTTCTAGTGTGCATAAGAGATATGCACCATTTCCATAGTCTTTCATGTCTCGGTATGGGCCCAACCATTTCAGCTAGAACTTCCTTCCTTCATCAGGTTTCTTATCAATCCAGCTGTCTAGTCTTAGAACTAGATCTCCCTCATATATTTCTCACTCATAGAATTTTTTGTTATACTACCGGCACATCTGATCAACATAGGCTCTGTGTCATTGTTTGGTATTTAGCCTAGCCTTGTCAAGACTTTCTAGCTAAGAGAGGCATGTCTCCCTGTAAGATTCTTCATCCAAAATCCCTTGTAATGAGATGCAGAGACTAGGTATTTCAGCCTCAAGTGGGAGAACTACTTCTGCCCTCGAATACCAATGAGAAAGGGGTTACTCCTGTTGGTGTTCTTATTGAGGTTCGATAGGCCAACAAGGCTGGATATAGTTTTAGATGCCAATCTTTCTTATTCTCCTTGACTATTTTGAGGAGAATAGCCTTTAATGTTTTGTTTGTTGCTTCGACTTGCCCATTGGCTTGAGGGTAGTAAAGAGAGGTCGTGTGATGGTTTATTTTGAATTTTCTACATAACTCATGGACCTCATAATTTTTAAAGGATGTGCCATTATCTGAGATAATGATTTGTGGGACACCATATCTGCAAATGATTTAGTTCAGAATGAATTTGACAATTATCGATCCTGGTACTGTGGTGAGAGGCATGGCATCCACCCATTTGGTGAAATATTCCGTGGTTGTAATTATAAAATTATGGCCATCGGTTGATGAGGGGGAGAACTTCCCTATCAATTCTAGAACCCACGTGGAGAAGGGCCACGGGGTTGTTATTGGTTACTGGGATTGTGCTGGCATGTGAATCTCATGTGAGAATTCTTGGCATTTGTGGCACTTACGTACAAACTCTACTACATCATGTTCGAGAGTGGGCCAAAAATATCCCATCCGATGTATTTTGTGAGTAGTGGCGTGACCACCGAAGTGGCCTCCACATATCCCACTGTGGGATTCATAAAAAATCTTCTTCGATTCTTCTATGTCGATACATCTTATAAGCATGTCGTCGAAGGCTTTACGATAGAGTACTTGTTCTAAAACAACATATTTAGCAGTGATAATGTGTAACCATCTTCTTTGTTGTGATTTGGAACTTTGATTGGGTGTGTCTAGTTACCCTAAGTCAACATAAGTTTACCTTAACACTAGATCATATTTCTATCCTTGTTTATGGAGGGACCTTGATCCAGTCTTCCACTTATGTAAGTCGAGTTAATCAAACTAAGTGGGATGTTAAGGCATACCAGTTTGCCTCATAGTATCCTCATAATGACCCCTGTCATTATGAAGTTATCATGCCACAATTGTTATGTTCCAACATCCAACTTATTTTCCTAAATTTGGCTAACATACTTAAGGTTATAAGTTTATCAACCCAATTAATTATTATATTAAATATTAATGATAAGAACGCTTAAGGGTCAACTATGCATCATTTAACCCAAGAATGTTAAGGCATGCAATTTACCCAAAAGGAAGATATACAGATGAAATATTCCTTCCAAAACATTCAAAATTTAAGCTTATGTTTATCTTAAATGTTTTTACTTATATCATATAATGACATGATTGATCTCATTGTTAAGAAGGTGTGTTTATTAGATTCTTTCTTACATCAGTTTTAGCTTTAAAACAAGATTAATTAAAACTTTTACTTTAGACTCCATCATTTTGAAGTCTAAATCCTTTTAGTTCCCTTTTTAAGCATCTCAATTCGATTAAAGAAATCTTCCTATAAGGAAAAACATAGTCAACCATCTTCATAATCTATTCTTAACACTTAACAAGATCTCAAATAAATCTCTTTGATTAATTACAAGGAAAATATCATTTTTCCTTTATTAAGGACTAATGTCCAATTATGAAAACAGATCACATATGTTTTAATACAGCAAATAATTCATACAATTATATATATTTCAATCATATTCCCTTTCTACTATTTTAAGGATCTACTTGAGAGTATCAACTCTTAGTTGTGCTCTTTTACCTATAAATAAAACAACTAATATTTCAGATCCTTAATCCAATAGTCTTATATATTATAAGAACTATTAATTTTCTTAATCCCGTATCTCATAGATACCTAAATTTCCCCCTTCAAGAATGATATTATTCTATAAAACATCACAATTAAAATAATAATCAACAATCATCAAGCCATTCATTTATCACAAAAGGGAGTAATCCATTCACTAAACTTAGGAATATTTCAGGGATTAAAAAATTTCATTGCAACAATATAAAAACTAGTTTTATTACATCTTCTTTTTCCGATAAAGTACATTTCAAGTAATGTCACCACATAATAATCATAATAAAGATATAATTTCTTAAGTAAAATAGATGTAACTTTCTATATTTCTTTCTCCTTTCATATTTTATGAAATCCATCTGCAAAATTATTATCATGAGTCAGTTCACATGAGTTGAGCATGATAAGTACTATAACATTAAAACATTTTGCTTTTTTTTAGTTGTTTCATAAAAGGAACCCTGTTGTTTATGAAACAGTTCCGAAATCACAAAATAATATTAACAGAAATACCTTTCCCAAAATATTACAAACCAAGAAGGAGAGAGAAAGATTATGGAACCTATAAGTAATGTATAAGAAAGAACTAATTAAATCATCATAATTAATCCTATCAAAACATCCATATGAGCTCATTAAAACATGCTAGAAATCAAAACAATGGTATTAAAGAAGGGAAAAATTCATATTTCCAATCCTAATCTTATCTTCTCAGTCAAGTTTCCAGCTTAAGTTCCTCAACTCTACCTATTCTAACTTTTCAAGAAGAACTACAAAGACATAGAAAATTACCTTTTTGTAATAAGTATATTGGTTTGTTATTCAGAAGTTAGCAACCTCAATAATAAATGAAAAGATCAAAGAAAAAATCTAAATAAACTCCATCAAACAATATTAACTATATCAGGCTCAACACAAAGTCAAAAAATTAGATTGATCAAGAATAATTGCCAACACTAAAGGTAAGAAAGGTTTAATCAAATAGAAAGAAGACCAAGTAACTCCTGGTTCAAGTTTATAAGTCTAGAATTTGTATCTAAATTCAAACTCAAAAGTAGAAATCATTACAACACCATACAATCCTCAGTCATCAACAATTGTATGCATAATTTCTTTCAAAAACCACAAAGAAGAATGAGTTATCGACTTAAATAACACTCAATTCAAATTACACATTCTCAATTCAAGAAACGGAATATGAAAACTAAAAGATTGAAACTAGTTCAAACCTATATCATTCTCAATCTTATCTTAAAATTTGAACTCGTCTTAATGAAAGTATCATAAGAATGAATGGAACAACAAATCTTTGAACTGTAAAAAGACTCCAACCAACACAAAGGAATGTTTTACAAGTGACCCAACAGAGTCACGGTCATGAAGTTGACATGATAACTCAAGGTTCTAGGACAGTATGAACTACAACAAGAAAAGGATGTTGATATATACCCACATAATTCCAAGTTCCAAAAACTCAAAATTTGGAGACAACTCTTAGAAGAGGTCCATTAAAGGAAGAATACTTCCCTACAGAGGTAACCAGATCACTAGAATATGAAACCATTAAGATTTATCTCAAAGCTTCGAACAAACCAAACTTAACAGTTCCTCCTTATGTAGGAAAACCCAAAAAGGGTTAAAGTTCCAAATAACTTGACAACAAAGAAAATAAGTACAAGAGTATCATTCTTATATTCTATACTGGTTCACCCGATAAGGTTGCAACTATCCAAATAGGAAGGGAAGAGAGAGAGAGAGAACATAATAACCATCTCTATTCAATAAAATTCTTACCCAAGTTTAAAAAATCCTTGTAAACCTTCTAAGATCGAAAAGATCTCCTAAGAAAACCACAAGCTGAGAGTGGGTTTACAAAACATGATTGAAACATAAAATAATAGAACCAAAAACATTTGCATGCATACTTTCCTGTTCGAATTCCACCCAGAAAAGGTTCTATAAAAGAATCGATATTCAATACAGTTCCCATTTGGGAAAGAACCCAAAATAATTATAACTAAGATATAAACAAACTCGATATTCTTTACAAGAACTAAATTACAATCACAAAAAAGTAAAACAAAATAGTGGGTCCTCACTGCCATCAAAATTCCAACAGACCAAGCACAGATCACAAATATTTTCCTAAGTCGTGGGTGTAAGTCTTAATTACTAGACAAATTTTCCTACAGAGTTTGTCTCCAAATAACAACAATAAGAAGAGAATTCTAAGCGAGAATCTACAGATTCCAACAAAAAAAGACTACTATTAAGTCTTACACAATACCCTGACAAGAAGTCCATCCAACATAAATATAATCACAGCCATGTATCAGTGCCAAGAAAGTTTATAAATAAAGAATCTAACACAACTATAATAAATCAATACAACCCAGATTCCATATTCCACATAACAACACAAAATCATCATGCATCCAAAAGAATCAAGTCAAAACACCATTAAAGCAAGGAGAAAAAGTACAAAACCAGAACTAGAAATTTCAAAAAGAACAAATCTCTTTTAACGAAGACATATAAATAAAAATAGAAGACTTAAAGAGATAGGGTCTATCATGACGGATAGAGCTCTTGTCTTCTATTCCTTGTTGAAAATCTTCATGCAGAGCCTTGACGGTAATTTTCTTCCAGGAAATTCCAACAAATAGCTTTGAAACTTTCCTTTCTTTCTTCTTATAACTTCCTCACTTAATACTTGTTACCATCATTGCCATGCAAAGTGAAATAAGCATGCACAGATTCAAACTAGGGGTTAGAAAATGAAAAACCACATGCAAAGATACAATCTCACCAAAAACCAAATGGATAATGAAAAATCAAAAACCATCCTTTCTTCTAACTTCCCCTAATTCCTAGGTAGATTTTCACAATTGCCAAGAACAATTAATGAAAAAAGGACTGACAAAGTCCTTCCCTCTTTCCCATCTCTTCCAAATCATGTTTGTCTATTAATAATTTAAAAATCCATGCAACTAAAACTTTAGCAGAGGTGCCAACTTAGCCTCCTACTAACCTTCATGCACTCGCAAAAATTAGTGGCAATAAATAATTTGAAGCCACAATAAATCCTCATAAATACTTAGAGTTTGGTGTAACTGACATCCCATTAAACGTCATCCATGCCATATTTTTAGGTTAGTCCAATTTTTAGGTTAGGTTCATAACAATAGGTTAGAAACCAACTTAGGTCCTTAAGTTAGTTTATTAACACGTGCCCCAATGATGATACAGGTCTCCTCGCAAGGTGTTCGGGATCTGGAAAAGCTCTCCAAGTATGTGTTAACATCCCGCATGCCCCGCTTAGCCCCTATGTGCTTTGTTTTTCTCTTCTCCCCTCTTTTCTTTGTGTTTTGGTCTTCAGTTACGAAACCGCTAGGCCCTGCCTGGGCGGCGGTCCTGTAACCACCACCCTGCTCAGGGTGGCGGTCCTTCACGCATTTTTCCAGAATTTCTTTTATCGTGACTCGTGTAAAATTTCAACGTTTACCAGCTTTTTTCACCGCCTTTGCTCGTATTTATGATTCTGGTTCCCTGGAATAGTGTTTTTGCATTGTTTATGGTTAAAGAGTTCAATTTGGTTTTCACCTTTGGGTAAATGGGAATTCTATAAATAGCTGGTTGATCTTCAAGCAAATGGCCCCTCAAAAATTGCCTCTCATCTTCTCATTTCAATAGTTTTAGTCTTTCAGTTCTTAGGAATTCATAGTTTTCATTTGTTGCATGCATAGTTAGTGTTGTTTTGCTATTTAGAAGCCACATAATCTTCTTGTGCTAGTGTTGTTACTGTTTCATACAATCAATTGAGATAGGATAGTTTTATTTTCAGTCTAGGAAGCCATTAAAGTTGCAGGTTTTGTTCATCAAAAAGGATAGTTTCAGGTTCTGGATGTTTTGTGTTGTATGACTCGCAATAAATCCCGCTAGGAATTGCATAAGCCAAGCTCTGTTCTCTTGCGCTATCCCTCTCCTACTCGCATTGTATTCAGTCTACATCCAAAGCTGCCATTGTTCCAATACCTACTTCTGTTGATGCTAGCATTACACACTTTTCTGGATTCACGTGAGCACGAAGGAACGAGGAGATCACACTGAGGGGACAAAGCCACACACAATCAGATTCGCCACTGTTCTGCAAAATCCAGGTTCAAGCTATCAAAGTTCTAGTTAAAACATATCAAATAGAATAGTGAATCATTTCATTTCAGTTAATCTCACTTTCGATATTACCGGGGAAGCTGTGGGGATTGATAGTTTCTGAGAAACTATGATTCATTCCTCACTTCTGAGGTAGGATCGAGAGTCTTTCAAATAGATTAGATCAGTTATTTGGTTATTTAGAATAGATTTACAACTGCACAGGCAAGTAGCTATACTCGGCTGCTTTGTTTGTTTTAATTTCGTTATTAGTTTAGTTGTCAATTTCTAGATATATTAAATAATTGCTCTTTCAATTCTGTTCAATAGTTTATCAAAAATACAAAAATAGAGAATTTATATATGTTGTAGATATACTTGCATAGTTAGTTTATTTTTTCTTTAGTTAGATTTACATTATTTCCTTTTGTATGACAATCACGGGACCTAGGGAGCCCAGAGAATACGTATTCGAGCCAATCGTGCCTCAACCCAATCTTGTTACAGCAATAACTGATATAGACCAGAATCTCAGAATCCAAGTCTTCCAAACAACAACAGACCTACAAGAAATTAGCTCACAGTTAAGAGGATTAAACATAGAAGATGACCAAGCACATACGTTTTGGTCAAACCAGCCAAACTACAGATTACCCTAGATAAATATCTGCATGACTGTAGAAGGGCTTGAAAGAGAGAAAATGTTTGGTTGTGATCCTTTGGTCCCACAGCCAGATGCAGGAGACATTCTCACTGACATAGACACTAGCTTAAGAATTCAAGTTGCCAGAATGCCTGTAAGGTACTCTGAGAAGATTGCACAACTGTTAGTTCTAAATATAGAGGCCGAAAAGGCATACGACTACTGGATACTAGGGATTAGGGATTGATTCTGCACATGACCATAGGAGGTCCACAACAACCATGAATCTATGGTTGTGATCCACAGGTCCCACAACCCAATGAGTCCACAGGTCAATCAGACGTTGATGCTGGTTTATGCACATTAGTATTTAGATCCACTCCACTTCCACCAATCATTATCACACAGTTATCCTCATTAGATATAGCAGCTAATCAAGCTAAGGATTTCTGGACTAGACCAGAGAATCACCCATAGAATCCACTATATATCCATCATCCATCTTATGACCCTGTCTGGAGACATACACGAAACAATCCCAGGTCATTTTCCACGTATCCCACAACCTATAGATCGGATCATGCCAGAGCTCGATATTGATTGGAGCCTTCGAGCAGTCATCCTCGCCGACCGATCTATCACACCAGTTCAGGTTAGGAGGGCCTTCTTTGCCTTAGATTCATAGATTCCATTAGTGTGTGTCGAAGACATAAGATTACCTAACTAGTTTGTCCATACCCCACGTATATTCCATCCCCACCGGCTGTCTCGGCATGACCTCGGGAGGTCGGGTGCGAGGAAGAGTTACTTGTAGATTCCCATGCTCGCTTGTCACTTTTCCATCGTACAAAATTGGTGAACCCGACGTGAAAACTTTCTGTGAAACAAAATAGTTCTTCCTCTTTTATTTTATCAGCTTCTTCCATCCACCTTCACTCTTTCCCATTATTCTGTGGGTATTCATATACCCCCCGAATATGTCAGGATTCGATGCATATGGCAGACCTCTCCTAGGTCTTGAAGCATACTACGATCAACTGAATAGACAACCATCACCCTCGCTCTCAGCATGGGGTGACAACTATTCAACTAACCGATTGTCAACACAAACTCCACCTCCAAGGACTAGATATAGTTCTTCTTTCCAAATAGAGGAGTTGGATCAGCTCACTCAAACGCAACAACCAGAGCCTTCAGGCTCGAACAACATGACATTTACGGGAGAATCTGGTTCATCTCCTCAGGTGTTGCTTAGACCACAAATTAGTAGACAATCAGATCCATATCTATTTTTAGATGATGAACATTCAGTGCATTATGCCAGGAGTGAACAATGCTCTCAGAGTATGTACCCACCTATAGGAAGTTTACAAACACAACCCGAGGTCTCGTTTCAAGAAAACACCTCCATGCCACTACCTATAGGAAATGCCCTCGGTGAAACTTGGCAGGGCAACGATCAGTTCATAGCGGGGTACCATATGCCTATACAACCTCAAATATACAACAAATGCCACTAAGGAAAAATACTGTGACTTCACCAAATGAAGTCATCTCAACTTTAGTAGAAAAAGTTAGAGGGTTAGAACTTGCTCAAGCAAGTCAAAATTCTCAATTCATGCAGGTAGGAAATTCCAATCCTCCACATCATCCTAGCCAAGTAGACCTCCTCACAGGAATAGGCACGTTGGGCATGCCTCCTCAGTATTCACAACAAATGCCAACTAGAACCACGTTTTCTAACACCGTTCCGGTGGAAAATATGATACCTCCCGGTCTAGTACAAAATAATCCATTCCTAGGCAATACTCCTCCATACTTAAACATGTATTCCAAATCACCACAAGGAGATATGTTCTCTTCTCCTGGCATGTTCACTCAACCACAGGGATTTCCTTATGTCCCTGCAAATGCATACGCTACGCCATATCAACAACCCATTCCACCTCCACCCCCTCAGCAGGCACCATCAATGGTCGAAACCTATGCGATAGGAACTTATTCAGAATATTTGAAAGAACCCTTAGACTTCACCATACGAAGCGTCATGCTTCCAAGACCTCTTCCCGATTTTCCCAAATACAAAGGGGAGGGAGACCCGAATGCACATATAAGGCCTATGCCACAGCCATTCGAGAACTGCTCCCTTGGGATGGGGTTGTTGCTAAAATATTCCCCAAAACTTTAGAGGGCATTGCCCTCGATTGGTATTACAGAATACCTGAAGCTTCCATCCATTCATTTAAACAACTCGTTTCAGAGTTCATCAAGGTGTTTGACATGAACAAACTGTTGAGAACAGGAATCAGGGAATTCTTGCACATTAAGCAAGAACACAATGAATCTGTTGCTCATTTCATCCAAAGATGGCGTACAGTCCTTTATTCTTCAGCAAGTGCTCCAAACATGGACCAGATGGAACTATGTGATTTATTCCTTCATTCTCTCAGCAGAGAGGTAAAGGAAGAAGTCCAGAAGTTCCCACTAAGGACTTACGATGAAGTACTTGAGAGCGCCCTCCGAATAGATCAAGGCAATAGATAGCGGTCGCAAGACGTATGGAACAAATGGGAGGTTAATCATCCCCAACCAAAATACTACGACTTATCCTACTACCACAAATGTCAATCAAGGACCTAAAATCCTTAACAAAAATCGTGGCGTAACAACAGATGGAGTAACTGACCAAGCTAAAAAGGCAAATGTTGTAAATACTCCACCACCGGTTAACAATCAACGAAACAACAATTTTACCCCAACAATCAACTCAGTGGATTTTAATCATCCACACAACAACAACAACAAAGGCAGATCCAGACACAGGGTCCAAGTCAAAATTCAACTGGATATCAAAACCAAAACCAAAACCAAAGACAACAAATGCAAAACTTTAATCCTAATAGTCAACGGTTTAATCAGAGTTTTGGACCACAATATGTGCCAAACCAACAACCTAGGAATTACAATCCTAACTCGTATTGTGGTTTCCACAAAATTCGAGGCCATGACACTAGGACTTGCCATGATTACAATAAATTCATGCAACGTTTTCCAGAGGAACAAAGACAACTTTTCATAGATATGTTCTTAGCAGATCCTGCATCACCTGTGCCAAATACTTTCATGGGAGCAGTCTCCCCTCAAAATGCACCCCTCAAGATCTTCAATGATCCGCTCCCAAATCACAATAACAACAAATTAAATCCAAATGGGATGAACAAGGGTGTAATGACAGGAAACAATGATCATGAAGCCTCGACTTCACTAAATCCACCTGTCGCACCACAATTAGGAAATCAGCCATGACCCAAGATAGTCAGTTTAGTGGAGTTAGACACTGAGCTACACGTGGAAGCCGTAACAAGGACACGAGAGTATTCCTCTCAGCCAAATCCAAGTTACCCGCTAGAGACAGATAACATTCAACAACCATTAGTAAAACCCGTAGGTGCCTATGATTTAATTAATGACCTAACAAAGACCTTCTCTCACATCTCCTTTTTGGACTTATTGAAGAACTCTCCTACCCATAGGGCTGCTCTTTTAGAAGCATTAGGTTTAGGTCATTTAATTAACATCACTCCACCTCCCGAAACACAAGTAAACCATATAGACTTTGATATTCACCCTCCAGGGCAGCCGGATAGGGATACCGAGTTTATATTTGACATAAACAAAATGCCAACAGATGCTGAGATTGCACGTAGAGGTGATCCAGCCTTACATTTACAAGTGTGGGTTTATAACAATTACGTTAAATGTGCAATGGTTGACGATGGGGCAGCAGTTAACATAGTCCCCTTCTCTTTCCTTCAAAAGCTAGGGTATGGAGAAACAAATTGTTCCACGACTCGGAATACACTAAGAGGCTATGATAGCCTTAAAGCCACTTCGATTGGAACTATAATACTACCAGTCACCTTAGGACCCAAAACAATCCTAACTGAGTTTTATATTATAGATCGGGAAACCAACTATAATATGATCCTCGGCCGACCATGGATACACCGTATGAAGGCAATCCCTTCTACGTTATTTCAAGAAATAAGATTCTTGCACTTAGGAAAGATATTCGTAGCAAAAGGTGATCCGAAACCATTCGATATACACCTAGCAGACCTGAAGAAAAGGCCAGGCATTCACTCTGAGTTTGAACTCCCAACAAACCAACTTAACAAACCAACCGACTCAAAACCAGAAGAAAAGTTGGTACCTACAACAGAGTTAGAAGTTACGAACCTAATCAAGAATATCCCAGCCCTCAAGGATGAGGCTAACGTTGTAGAAACAGTATCATTAGGAACTACTGCAAAAAATTGTCGAATTGCTAGAACAGGATCTACCAATTTTCCTGCCATTTGATTCTGTAGGTATGGGATATACCCTAGGAGTTGGTTCTCTTCCAGCAGAAGAACTCTGCATGGTAGAAGTAACCGAAGCAGAAGAAATAGACGTAGCAAATGTCCCAACATCCATCTTCCCAACTAAATATTGGACTCTCCATTTTGATGGAGCTAGATGTCGTTATGGGGCTGGGGCAGGTGTGATCTTTACTTCTCCCGAGGGAAAGATCCTACCATTCACCTTTAAATTAAATTTTGAATGTACAAACAATGGCACTGAGTACGAAGCCCTCCTCCTTGGTCTCATCATAGCTAAGAGGCTCGGTGTTAATGACATCAGAGTGTTAGGAGACTCACAATTAGTAGCAAACCAAGTCTCTGAGGTGTATGAGACTAGAGCTGAACACTTACAGCTCTACAAAACAACAGTATTAGATTTGAGCAAAGGATTTAACTTCATATCAATTGAAGCAATCCCACGAGAACAAAACCTTCTCGCAGATTCGATAGCAACCTCAGCTTCACGTTTCACTCCAAACAGTGAGTTGGAAGACACCCGTTTCATGGTATCCCTTCGTACTGAACCATTAGTAAAGAAAATGTCAAACCCTCTTTTAACGAACATAGCTGAGAATAAATCTACTATCTTAGATCACGTTGATAGTGATAGAGCCACTCTTGATTACCTAAACACCTATGCAGAGTTACATCTCACCCATCACGTGGTAGATTTGTCCTTAATCCCACATTCATCTTCTTACTTTGGAAATCCCATGATAGAGCTTCCCCCACAAAAGGAGCTCGACATATACGCGGTAGAGAATGGAGAAGATCTGGAACTACCTCCAGCCCCGCCTGAGTTTGAAGAAGGTAACACTTCTTTAATCGAAGAAATGATTGATATTAACATCGGAACGGAGGAAGAACCAAAGATCTTAAAACTAGGATCTTCGTTAACTCCAGAAGAGATAGAAATACACACTCGAATCCTCAAAGAACATCAAAAGGCTTTTGCATTTAATTATAAAGAAATGATGGGAATTGCACCACACATCGCGGTACATAACCTCGTCACCAAATCAGATGCAAAGCCAATTAAACAAAAATCGAGACCAATGAAACCCAAGGTAGCTCTCATGGTGAAGGAAGAAGTAATGAAACTCCTCCAAGTAGGATTCATCAAACCAGTTGATTACTCTCAGTGGGTATCTAATATCGTTCCCGTTCTCAAAAAGAATGGGAAGATACGCATCTGCATAGACTTCTGAGACATTAACAAGGCGTGCCCCAAGGATGACTTCCCATTACCATCCATTGACGTCATCGTTGACGCAACAGCTGGATTTGAGCTTTTGTCTCTCATGGATGGATTCTCGGGATACAATCAAATCAGAATATCTGAACAAGACCAAGCCAAAACCACGTTTATAACTCCTTGGGGAACCTATTGCTACGTTGTTATGCCATTCGGTCTCAAGAACGCTGGCGCTACATACCAGCGGGCAATGACATATATATTTCATGATCTTATTCATAAAATCATGGAATCCTATGTAGATGACTTGTTGGCCAAGGCCAGGAAGCGTTGTGATCACCCGGAAGTGCTCCGCATCATTCTTTCACGTTTGATCGAATACGGAGTCACACTAAACCCAGAAAAATGTGTATTTGGTGTGACAGGAGGGAAACTCCTAGGTTACATCATATCATCACGAGGGATCGATGTAGACCCAGCCAAAATCTGGGTTGTTCTTGAAATGATCCCACCTTCGGATGAATCTGGAATCAGGTCATTTCTTGGGAAACTCGGTGCAATCCGAAGATTCATCCCAGATTTAAGCTTTTGCCATTCATCCAATCAACAATCTACTCAAGAAAGATTATATATCGATTGGACCAAAGACTGCAATGAGGCTTTCGAAGCAGTTAAGTGTTTCTTGTTGTCACCACCTACGCTAATGCCTCCTAAGCCAGACCACCCTTTAATCTTATATTCACGAGCTACCAATGTCTCGCTAGCCTGCATGCTGGCTCAAGAAGATGATGACAAAAGAGAACGTGTGATCTATTTCATTAGCCGAACATTACTCGATTATGAAACATGTTATACGCAAGCAGAATGAGAATGCCTTGCCATAGTCTTTGCAACCAAATGCTTAAGACATTACATGCTAAATCAAGAAACAAGGGTCATTGTAAAAACAGACCATTTACGAACTTTCCTCACGCAAGGGTCCTTGTCTAAAAAGGCTGGACGCTTTATAACCTTAATGGGTGAATTCGAATTAACTTTTGTAAACCAGAAGTCCGTTAAGGGACAAATCATTGCAGATTGGTTAGCCGACAACCCGTTAGACGGAGGTGATCTAGTAGATCTAGATTTTCCCGATGAATGCATATATTACATCGAAACCAGACCTCCCATCTCTGAATGTCCTTGGTATACTGATATTATTAATTATATCATGGACCATACATATCCAGAAGGTGCTACACCACAACAAAGAAGGTGGTTACGCATTATCGTAGCTAAATACGTTATTATAGAACAAGTGCTCTATCGTAAGGCTTTCGATGGAATGCTTCTAAGGTGTGTTGACACAGAAGAATCCAAGAAGATTCTCTACGAATCTCACAGTGGAATATGTGGAGGCCATTTTGGTGGTCATGCCACTACCCACAAAATACATCGGATGGGCTATTTCTGGCCCACTCTAGAACACGACGCAGTAGAGTTTGTACGCAAGTGCCATAAATGCCAAGAATTTTCCCACGAGATTCACATGCCGGCACAAGCTCTACAACCAATCGCTACTCCATGGCCCTTTTCTACATGGGGCCTAGATTTGATAGGGAAATTCTCTCCCTCGTCAACAGATGGCCATAACTTCATAATCACGGCCACCGAGTATTTTACCAAATGGGTAGAGGCTATGCCTCTTACCACTGTACCAGGTTCCGTGATCGCCAAGTTCATTTTGAACCAGATCATTTGTAGGTACGGTGTCCCACAAATCATTATCTCAGATAATGGTACTTCCTTTAAGAATGACGAGGTCCGTGAGCTATGCAGTAAATTTAAAATAAACCATCATACAGCCTCCCTGTATTACCCTCAAGCCAATGGGCAGGCTGAAGCAACAAACAAGACATTGAAAGCTATTCTCCTTAAAATGGTAAAAGAAAACAAATGAGATTGGCATTTAAAGTTATATCCGGCCTTGTGGGCCCACCGAACCTCAATAAGAACACCAACAGGAGCAACTCCTTTCTCATTGGTATTCGGAGCAGAAGCAGTTCTCCCACTTGAGGTTGAAATACCCAGTCTCCGCATCTCACTACAAGGGATTCTGGATGAAGAAGCTTATAGAGAAGCACGTCTCTCCCAACTAGAAAGCCTAGATGAGGCCAGGTTAGATGCTGAACAGTGGCATAGAGTCTATGCTGACCGGATGTGCCGGCAGTATAACAAAAAGGTCTATGAACGAGATATATATGAAGGAGATCTAGTTCTAAGACTAGACAGCCGGATCGATAAAAAGACCGGTGAAGGAAGGAAATTCCGGCCCAAATGGTTGGGCCCATACCGAGTCACGAAAGACTATGGAAATGGTGCATATCTCTTATGTACACTGGAAGGTGAGGAATTGGTGAAACAGTCAATTCCTTGCATCTTAAATGATTCTATGCATAAGCGACCAAGCACTATTTGTATAATTATATCTACATTGCATCTTCATGTAGTTAGGTTCATTTTGTCCACTCGTTTCGTAAAATTTTGTGATCAAGGAACTTATTCTCAAAGCAATTCATTACAAACTTCTGATGGTATTGGCATAAGCATTCCAATCATACTTCTTCATTTTCATAACATCATCACTGTTTCAGAATCATTTCATCAAATAAAGCTAGATATGACAAAGTCTTAACGGTAACCATACCAAGGTCTGCATGCTTGTTCTCACTTTTGGTTTCTTCCTAGGATAGGTGTCTTGCCTATGGTCTGTTCTAGAAGCTTCATAGTGTCACATCTATCCCATATATATATATCTCTTTGGAAATAAGAACATACTGACATTTTGCTCAAATAAATAAGTCAAATATAGATCAAACAGAAAATTTTATTTTTACACATTTCCTTGCCCTACCAACCTTCGGTGATGAGCTTGCGTCTCTTACTAGTGACGTAGGGTTGGGAAAGGATGGGAATGCCCTTACTCGCCTATGCCTTGTCCATGGTGATAAGCCCATGCTTCTTACTAGTAGCATGGGGCAAGGTGTAGGGGGTCCTCTTGACAATAAACGTTGAAGGTCATAAGCAAACAGTTCAAATAAACCTTTGAAATCTTGAGTCAAAAACAAATG
Organism: Taxus chinensis; assembly: GCA_019776745.2. Taxonomy (NCBI): domain Eukaryota; kingdom Viridiplantae; phylum Streptophyta; class Pinopsida; order Cupressales; family Taxaceae; genus Taxus; species Taxus chinensis. Next base: position 796,825,600 of record CM034150.1, read on the forward strand.
AATCAGATGTCCAAAATTCCAAGAGAGCTCAAAACCCTGAAAACCAGATTTTGTCTACCATGTGGCCATCTACGGATCTAAGTCTAGATAAACGCAAAGCAAGTTGCATTCTAAACTATGGAGTCACTTGAGTAGAGTAGGTTTGTAGCATCCTAATTTGGTTCCACCAAATCTTTGTCTATCTCTCATCACTACCATTCAACAAATTTCATAGCTTGTGCCCTTTCTAGCTCTCGGTGGTGAGCCCTCGCATCTTACTAGTTGCGTGGAGTTAGGAGTGGGGCAAGTTCATCTGCTCATCATACCAGTTTATCATCACATTTTGTCAAAACAAATATGAAGTACCAAAAATTGCTTATAGAAGCTAAAGTTCAAGATCACATTGTGTCTGCATTATCATATATCAGCATCACGAAATACAAAAAGAAAGAAAGCATTTGTATCATTTGTTCTCCATTGCATACATTCTGAAAAGCATATAAAAACAACATTATAATTACATGTGGAAACAAATCACAAAATCCTAGATACCAAGAGTCTGATCCAAAAAATATATATATATATATATATATATATAATCAAGTTTCCTGTACAATGCCATCATGCGCTAGGCATGGTCAAAATGCTCAATGAGCCCGGGAAATACAAAATAAATCATATAAACAATCTAAGAGAGCCAAGTGGCCTCTCAACCCCTATGAGATCCCTCTGAAGGTGCACGACCACGTCTAGGACTCCGGCTACGCCGGCGCTCTGAATGCACTGAGGGCTCACGGTCCCGAGGAGCAGCTGCAGCCTCGCTATGAGAGTGACTCCTCATCAGGCGCTCTGCTGTCCTATACCCAGCCAACTCGGTATGGAGGGTAGTCACCATCTTGGCCACATGCCAGATAGGGGAAAAACATCGGTATGCCTACCAGCTGCTGAAGGCTCCCCTGCATCCACGGATAGCTCGGCACGAGTCTTCTCCATGGGGATCATCAGGGTAGGGTTCAGTGCATACCCGGTGAATCAGGTCTCGCCACTCATCAGCAGTCTCTGCAAGCAAAGGAGAAAACAAATTAGAAATAATCAAAAGATAAAACAAAAAATAAACAAAAGGAGAGATAGCAACTAAGGCAATCCTAGCTAAAAACAAATATTAAGAGAAGGATGATAACTCACTCGGATCTCTGGGCCTCCAAGAGGGATCCCTAGGGTCAGCACCTGCCACAGATGCCGCCGCTGACTGATGTCCTCCTCCTGTGCCTGGGGCAACATAACGTCCTACTACGGACTCATCCTCTCCCACCCAAGTCCTGAGAGGGTGGCTCCTCTGAAACTAGAGTCACCCTCTCCGCACTCTGCTCTGCCCTCTCGGCCTGTAAGATATCCTGAGTGTCATGCCACTCGGGATCGCTGTCCTCCTCTCCACCTGACTCACTGACCTCAGCCTCGGTCTCCTCCTCCGTCTCTCCCCCTGTGAACTCCTCAGACTCAGAGTCTATATCAATGGGGTCGTCACTGCTGCTGTGGGCAGGACTGGACGGCAATCTGAAGTAAGGGTGCCTGAGGAGCACCGGCTCTCCCTCGAGCACGTACCACCTCCTAGCTGCAATAGGGACACCAGGAGTAACAACGGTCCAACCCCGGCCTCTAGGACCTCCCCTAGCCTCCCGAACTGATCTAAACACTGGCACCACTGGGGGAAGCATACCGACGTAAGGAAGGCCAAACTGCTGAGGCACTCGATCAAAGGGGTGTGTCTCCACCTTCCCCGTCCTGTCCACAAGCTGCCCTGTGGTAGAGCAAGAGATCAAAGTGAGGGTCTCCTCGCCCCATAACCCTGCCATGGCCTGATAAGGTGTGGCCTCCATATCATCAGTAGTCAGGGAGGCAACTGGCTGGTGGGGTGCTCTAAGCACCGACATATCTGTCCATCTAGCTGCCCTCACGGCTCCGGGATCCGCCACCTCTACACCTCTCCCATAAGGGATGAACGCTCATAGACCCAGCTCATAACCAGGGTCGGATGGCTCAATGACTGCCCCTGTAAGTGAACCACCCGGTACAAATCATGATAGGTGGTCCCAAGTATATCAGCTCCCCAGGCATAAATCTGGCCATGTGCCTCAATCTGTGCAATAATAGGGGACCAGCAAGTAGAGTAAAGTGTCTCCTCCCTTGTCCCCGATCAATCTCGAGGCAAGGATCCCCATAATGGCCTGACGAATCAAGGGGATAGGCAAGCTAGGAATAGAACGGACCCTCACCCCCTTCTTCGAACCAGTGGAGATAACTGTGTCTCCCATGTATGAAGCCCACTGTGCTATCTGAGCCCGTGACCCTGCTGTCTCAAGTGTGAGCCGTCTCCCGATGATCGGGACCCCCAAGATGTGGTAGACATCCTCCAGGGTGATAGTCCACTCACCCCTGACTCCTGGAAATCAGAAAGTGTTCCGATCAGCATCCCAATATGAAAACAAGTCACAAAGTATGTGACTAGAAGGTGCAACATGCGGGACCCGTGATATACGCAATATGCCGGCCCTCTGAAGAGTATCCTGCTCAGCCTGAGAAAGTGCATCCAACACTGCTGGAAGCCAATCACACTCTCTCTCTCTCGGCTCCATCTGATATATTCCTCCTTCGCCTGCATACACCCAAAAACATGCAAAAAGGAGTAAGTTAGTATTCAAATGACATTGGAAAAATCATTAAAACATATAAGAATGCTAGAAATGCAAAAATGAATTCAAACAAGTATTATTTTGGCATTCTGTAAAGGACCGCCGCCCTGAGCAGGGCGGCGGTTCCGTAACCACCCAGTGGTCCTGTAACCGCCGCCCTGATCAGGGTGGCGGTCCTGTAACCGCCGCCCTGCTCAGGGCGGCGGTCGTGTCCCGAATTTCTGCACGGGTCACGTGCCCTAAAAAATGCCTAAAAACACAAAAAAATGACTATTTTGACTAAAACAAAGCCTACCCATTAGGTGCCCCCCCTAAGTGACCCTATTAACACTGACATTTTCAAAAATAATCCCCCCATGACAAAGATTTCATCATTTTAACATTTTGGGGGTAAAAACGTTAAATCAAGAAGAACTAACCTGTGATCTCGCGGGTCGATGTTCGCTCGCGGAGGCATGATCACTATCTCGTCACGAACGTTTTGACTATACTCTCGTCAAAAACCGTCACCGTGGGTCCCAGAGCTCAAAATCAATCAAATCAACACGCGCAAATGAATAGGAAAATGGGCCCATTTTTACATATATAGCATCTTGACTTGTTTTGAATGCCCCTTTTCGCAGGTTTGGAGAGCCGACGGAGGTAAGTTCTTATCCCCGCGCAAATGGTAAGTCCTCATTTCATATTATTTTAGTATTTATTTTTCGATTTATTTTATCTATCTGCACTTGAGTCCTCTTTTCATTTTGCAGGTAGCGGGAATTTTGGATGGCGTCATTTCGACACACGGACGTGTCAGGTATAATTTCTAACTTCCCATTTCGGGACCGCCATACTCGGACCCACCGTTTTATGCCTCTTCATGGCTAAAATGCTTCTCCGAGGGGGCAATATGTACGTACCCAAAATTGTAGGGTACTGCACCGCCGGAACAATGTTACACGTGCCCCAATGATGATACAGGTCTCCTCGCAAGGTGTTCGGGATCCAGAAAAGCTCTCCAAGTATGTGTTAACATCCCGCATGCCCCGCTTAGCCCCTGTGTGCTTTGTTTTTCTCTTCTCCCCTCTTTTCTTTGTTTTGGTCTTCAGTGACGAAACCGCCTGCCCTGCCTGGGCGGCGGTCTCGTGACCGCGCCACCCAGGCAGGGCGGCGGTCCTGTAACCGCCGCCCTGCTCAGGGCGGCGGTCCTTCACGCATTTTTCCAGAATGTTCCTTTTATCGTGACTCGTGTAAATTTCAACGTTTACCAGCTTTTTTCACCGCCTTTGCTTGTATTTATGATTCTGGTTCCCTGGAATAGTGTTTTTGCATTGTTTATGGTTAAAGAGTTCAAATTGGTTTTCACCTTTGGGTAAATGGGAATTCTATAAATAGCTGGTTGATCTTCAAGCAAATGGCCCCTCAAATTTGCCTCTCATTTCTCATTTCAATATTTAGTCTTTCAGTTTTCTTAGGAATTCATAGTTTTATTTGTTGCATGCATAGTTAGTGTTGTTTTGCTGTTTAGAAGCCACATAATCTTCTTGTGCTAGTGTTGTTACTGTTTCATACAATCAATTGAGAGTAGGATAGTTTCATTTTCAGTCTGAAGCCATTAAAGTTGCAGGTTTTGTTCGTCAAAAAGGATAGTTTCAGGTTCTGGATGTTTTATGTTGTATGACTCGCAATAAATCCCGCTAGGAATTGCATAAGCCAAGCTCTGTTCTCTTGCGCTATCCCTCTCCTACTCGCATTGTATTCAGTCTACATCCAAAGCTGCCATTGTTCCAATACCTACTTCTGTTGATGCTAACATTACACGCTTTTCTGGATTCACGTGAGCACGAAGGAACGAGGAGACCACACTGAGGGGACAAAGCCACACACAATCGGATTCGCCACTGTTCTGCAAAATCCAGGTTCAAGCTTTCAAAGTTCTAGTTAAAACATATCAAATAGAGTAGTGAATCATTTCATTTCAGTTAATCTCACTTTCGATATTGCCGGGGAAGCTGTGGGGATTGATAGTTTCTGAGAAACTATGATTCATTCCTCACTTCTGAGGTAGGATCGAGAGTCTTTCAAATAGATTAGATCAGTTATTTGGTTATTTAGAATAGATTTACAACTGCACAGGCAAGTAGCTATACTCGGCTGCTTTGTTTGTTTTAATTTCGTTATTAGTTTAGTTGTCAATTTCTAGATATATTAAATAATTGCTCTTTCAATTCTGTTCAATAGTTTATCAAAAATACAAAAATAGAGAAGTTATATATGCTGTAGATATACTTGCATAGTTAGTTTACTTTGTCATTAGTTAGATTTATATATTTTCTTTTGTATGACAATCACGGGACCTAGGGAGCCCAGAGAATACGTATTCGAGCCAATCGTGCCTCAACCCAATCTTGTTGCAGCAATAACTGATATAGACCAGAATCTTAGAATCCAAGTCTTCCGAACAACAACAGACCTACAAGAAATCAGCTCACAGTTAAGAGGATTAAACATAGAAGACGACCAAGCACATACGTTTTGGTCAAACCAGCCAAACTACAGATTACCCTAGATAAATATCCACATGACTGTAGAAGGGCTTGAAAGAGAGAAAACGTTCGGTTGTGATCCTTTGGTCCCACAGCCAGATGCAGGAGACATTCTCACTGACATAGACACTAGCTTAAGAATTCAGGTTGCCAGAACGCCTGTAAGGTACTCTGAGAAGATTGCACAACTTTTAGTTCTAAATATAGAGGCCGAAAAGGCATACGACTACTGGATACTAGGGATTAGGGATTGATTCTGCACATGACCATAGGAGGTCCACAACAACCACGAATCTACGGTTGTGATCCACAGGTCCCACAACCCAATGAGCCCACAGGTCAATCAGACGTTGATGCTGGTTTACGCACATTAGTATTTAGATCCTCTCCACTTCCACCAACCATTATCACACAGTTATCCTCATTAGATATAGCAGCTAATCAAGCTAAGGATTTCTGGACTAGACCAGAGAATCACCCATAGAATCCACTATATATCCATCATCCATCTTATGACCCTATCTGGAGATATACACGAAACAATTCCAGGTCATTTTCCACGTATCCCACAACCTATAGATCGGATCACGCCAGAGCTCGATATTGATTGGAGCCTTCGAGCAGTCATCCTCGCCGACCGATCTATCACACCAGTTCAGGTTAGGAGGGCCTTCTTTGCCTTAGATTCACAGATTCCATTAGTGCGTGTCGAAGATATAAGATTACCTAACTAGTTTTCCTATACCCCACGTATATTCCATCCCCACCACCCACAATGTTTGTTTTATTCACATACAATAAAGGGAACCTCCCATTTTCCAAGAAGGAGGGACATAGTCCTAGAGAGTTCACATTTGAAATCGGTCATACATCCTCAAACATTGAATATTATTCGCTTCATTCGGATAGTGACAATGATTCCCATTGTAGTATCTACGAAGATCTTGCCTCTACTAACATGTTCCTAGATTCGACTATCTTTTACCCTATCTCAATCCAATACCCAAAATATATCTCTAATCACCCTTCTATATCCCAACCTTGCTGTTTGGAACCAATGACTTCATATACAAATTGATTGTTTTGAAAATGAAGAAGCCATAGCAGAAGTCATGGGTATTAGAGACAACATTCCAAGCAGTGATCATAAGAAAAGTTTCTTCATCAAATTAGATGCATGTGCATATTTTGGGGGAGAGGTAGAAATGTGTGGTCTCCTAAACAAGAAAATAATAAGCAAGGGAAAAAGTAGCACAAAAAAACCTTACAGAAAGAAAGAGCTTAAGTCCCATAGTGAAAATCTCTTTGAGGCATTTGTGGACAAACAAAAAGAAGAGCCAATGAAAAAAATAGTTGACGCACATGAAGATAAAAATCTGTTTGACCCACCTGTAGAAGTAGATTATACTCTTCCCCTTGATCCTACATGCATGGAAGATATGTCTAAAATGTTGGTTGAAGATACTATCAACGCCAATATCAGGTCAGAAGAGGATCCTAAAATGGTAAAATTTGGAGCTTCACTCTCAGCACAAGAACATAAGACATTTGTGGAGTTTCTAAATGAATTTATAGACATATTCGGGTGGTATTATGTGGATATGCTAGGTTTGGAGCCAACCCTAGTTGTGCATAACCTTGTTGTGCACCCAGATGCCAAACCTATTAAATAAAATTGAGGAAAATGCACCCACTTGTCTCACTCCTAGTAAAAGAAGAACTAGAAAAGCTACTGGCAACATGTTTCATTAGATCAATTGACTACTCTAAATGGATATCAAACATTGTTCTAGTCTAAAAATAGTTAGTAGGTATCTGCATTTGCATGGATTTCAGAGAAATAAAAAAAGTGTGCCTTAAAGATGATTTCCTTTTACCTAACATCGACATGATTGTCAATTCAATTGTTGGGTATGAGATGTTGTCCCTTATGGACATATTTTTAGGATATAATTAGATCAAGATTGCAGAAGAAGATCTACATAAGACTACATTCATAACCCCTTGGGGAAAATATGTTACCGAGTGATGCGCTTTGGTTTAAAGAACACACAAGAACCACTTATTAGAGAGTTTTCATCTTACACATGACATGATAAATGACATCATGGAAGACTATGTGGATGATATTTTGGCTAAATACAGAATGAAAGAAGAGCACCCTGAAGTGTATATCTATAAATATTACAGCTCTTGCATTGTTATGTAATCTGATTTCATGATCAATAATACTTGTGAGGCTTTAGTCCCTCTTTGGTCATTACAATCTTATTCTATTCTATCATTTGGTATCTAAGCTATACCATTATTATCATTTGGTATCAGAGCAGGTTCTATCCAAGCAAGGTTGAACAGGAGCACTATCGGAGAGGATCCATTGGAGAAGAAGATCTGCATCAAAGGAGAGCCATTGAAGCATCCTGCAACCTCCATTCCTTCCAAGCATCCCTCAAATAAAATTTGACCTATCCACTTATTTGGAAGGTAATTTTTTTTTTGATTAGTCATTGGCATAGCCAATTAATCCAACATATTGGCGGAAAATTTTAGATTTGGAGATCTTAAAAAAAAAAATAGGAGAAAGATCTTGAAAAAAAAAATGCAGATCTAAAAAAAAAAGAATTGTTGAAAAAAAAAAGATCTTAAAAAAAAAGGAGAGAGATCTTGAAAAAAATTACAGATATAAAGAAAAAAAAAAGATCAAATCTATAAAAAAATCAGATCTGAAAGTGGAGGTGTGAAGAATTCAGGAGCAAAGGTTGAAGCAGTCCCGTCAACAAAATTCCAACAGATAGCTCTTAGAAAAAAGGACAAATTTTTCATACAGTGTCGGATTGATGTGCTATTGTTTTTATAGAAAGATAAGAAGGAGGTGCACAACTTTGCAATTTACATCATCTTTAGATTCGGCCTCTAAATATGACGAAAAGTCTGTACAAGTCGGATCATTTTTTTCTGAAAAAAAATCAGATCTAGTTGGTAATTTGGTAAGATCTCAAAAAATAGGATTCCAATTCTTCTAAAATTTTTTGGGTTTCAAGAAAAATATTGTATGATGCTGTTGTCAAAATTTTAGAAAAACCCAGATCACGGTTTGTGAGAAAAAATGAACACAATATTCAGATTGTTTGTTTGGATCTTGGGAACAAACAGGTCAGCGGTTCGATTCCCACTCTCTTCCATAGTTTTTTATTAAATTATTCTTTTATATAAAATTTGGAGAAATCACTAAATTTTGGGAGATTTCCAAATTTAGAAGCTCAACCAACACATTTAGAGCCACCACTAAATTTAGCGGGAAAACACCTATTGGGGGGTAAAAAAAATATTTTTGGCCTAAATTTGTATTTTGTGATTCTAGACCCTTTTGTAAAGAGGGGGGACACAAAAAAATTCATTTTGATGTACTTTTGGAGAATTTTTGTACTAATCTTGTGCATAAAGTGGAAAAAAAAAAAAAAAGTACAATTTTTTATTTTATGTTTGTCTATCACAAATCACACGAGATCTTATCTCAATACCGTATTCGGTATATACGGTGCCATCTGGGAAGTTGCTTTACTAGTATGTTTGTCCATGAATCCTCTGCACTTAACACCTAACAACAGTTACCTAAATGGTATACTCAATTAGTAAAGAGATGCAAATTTGGATGAAGCACCTGCACATCATCCATCTTGACCTAGAACTCATAGTCAAGCTCATGAAGAGGTCAGTTATGCCCTAATGAGGTCATGAGTTGTTGAAACAGTTGAGCCATCTAACAAGTTCATGAATCACTTTATGTGCTGTTACGACATTCCCTTCCACCATTGTAGCAGAAAATGGTAAGTCTTTTAAGAACAAGAGGGTCAAAGCCTTATGTCAATGCTTTCACATCCATTTAAAGTAGTCTACACCATATTACCCTCAAGGTAATGGACAAGTAGAGGCCACTAATAAGAAGGCCTTGTTTGAATTATGGATAAAAATGGTCCCACAACTAATATAAGGCTGCGTTTAGCACTTAATCAAATCTCATAGCTACACCCTCTGGGCCTTGGAAATTACATCTGCACCCCTGCTAGTGCTGACCCCCTTAGTACCTTAGTCTATGGCATAGAGGCCATATACACCTTTGGAAGTTTACATGACATTCAACCATTTTAAAGTTTTTTTCATACTAGGGAATATATAGGAAATTTGCATAGTATTATCTGTTCATAAATTCACATATATGGTTTATAGCACATCTCTCAGTTTCATGGTTTATTAAATAATGTTCTATGCATCTCATTCATGATCATGGATTCAGAACAGGACATTCCATATGATCAATCAATCTCTATCTCAAAAAATAAGGGGGGGGCAGCTATAATGACTTGATGTAGTCTATGTCTATGATCTAGTCATTTCTATGAGGATCACTGAGTTTCATTGCGATCTCTCATTTTAATAATTCAGTTTCTTACCGATCATGATCATGTCAACTCAATGTATTGTATACTAAGTATGCTTGATTCTCTTACCGTTGTCTTGGGTATTGAAGTGTTCCGTTTAAGAGGCCTATTTGATATATTTGTGTCATCAATTGAAATTCACCAAAACAATCTTGCTTCTTAAACTAAGTGATGATAGGATTCTAAACCAATTAACCAACAGCTATAGTGATAAGACTTCAACTGGCTCGAACATATCCATCACCATGCCTTGTGTGATGCATATTCTCTATATGGCATACTCGATCGATGGAATACATCCTCTACCCCCACTTCATCTTACATCTAGAATTGTCTATCACTGACTCTTGTTAGTCAACTATCTTGTCCGAGGCTTTTCATAACCTAGATTAGCAACTTAAAGGGAGGTATAAAGTATCTCTCGCGAATGAACTAAAATGGATATCGTGGTACATACTAGAGGGACCCAAGTTGACTGCTATGTGTTTAGTTATACTTTAGAAGATCAATGAGTTTCCCCCTATACGACAGGCATGTCCCAGACTTCATATCCTGCAAGGTAAAACATAGATGACAGGAAATCCCAGTTTAGGATTTGTATTCTTTTTGGGATCTAGATCCAATATCAAAAGGGTGTTGTGACGTGTCAACTGCAACACTTGTGCCATTATAAAGACTCCTGATCTTCATGATGTCACAATAATGCAGTGTAGCGAGGTACCAACATTTTTGTGAAGCGATATGGCTCCAACATATACTTGAAGGATTGGGACATATCCAGTTAGAGAAGTTATCCAACTATTACGTATCTGTAGAAAATTAAAGATTCAATTTCAGCAACCCTGATGAATCCTTAATTTCAGTTTTTCATTAAGGTTGCTAACACTTTGAGGTGCAAGTATGATATTCATTCACAAACATGTTCAGATACAATCTACGATCCAGCTCCAACATCTTACAGAAAGCTTTGTATTTCAAATTCCACGGTATCTTATCACAAAGTCTCTTACAAGCTCATAACAAAATTTGAGGTATACCACGAGTAATATTATCTCACATTGCTTAACCAAGTTTAGAGCATGATTAATTTTAGGAGGGGAATGTTTGGATAATTTAGCATAGGCACATTTATTGCATTTAATTGCATTGTCATTTGAGTTAATAATGTGTAATATGTGTAATAAAGTAATTTTTTAATTACATTCAATATTGTTATGCTTAGATAACAGTCAATTATTGGTGAGTTAGTAGTGATTAGTTGTGCTTATCCCTTGAGTTTTTGGGATCATGTATCTATCTTGCATAGTTGGTGCCTGATACGGATGTCATGTCTATCCATATGAGGCTGTCTAATAGGGGTAGTTAGGGGAATATTACAGCTATTCTTGAATTTTTTCTTAGTGTAGTCTGATATCATGTTCCATAATATTGTGTGAAGAGATAGAAGTCCATCCAATATCTATAAATCATTGTAGCTCTCTCTTTTGATTGTAATGCTTGATTTTGGTATTAATAAAATACACAAGCACCGTCTTGTTTCTGTGTAAAGCTTCTATGTCAAATATTCTTTTCAATTTTTCATTGTCAAGAGCCTATACTTTCCTGATTACTTATTTTAAATTGCCCTTCTGTAAACAGATTGAGATTTCAAATAATTTATATGTGGGTGAGGTACAACTTAGGGAATTTATCTCTACTTTGAGGAATCATACTGAATGTAGGGAGAAGAGAGGAACATATCTCCATGAAGAAGATAATATAGGCCTCTTAATGAGGCATAATCTCCCTGCACCCATCTAATTTTTCACAAGACTTTAGTCTTAGGTAAAATGTTTACAATTGGTGGATAGGTATAAGGAAATTCTATGGACTTGTGTAAAGGATTAAAGAAGTAGGAATTCCCAACGTTTAATGTTAATTTCCTTTCTTTCTAATTGAGATATGAACTTCTTACATAGCACTATAAGAAGGAGGAGGTGATTTCACCCACTAACCTCCATTGGTCATTAAAGAGGGCTAAATATATCTGTAAAATTATTATAAACATGCAGGAAAATTGGGTTGGAATGCGGTATAGGCCTCCATTAGTAATATCCCTTGTGCCACAATGTAATTCTATTGATGATCAAGCTATAGATGACATATGAATATAGGCTTAGGATTATTTACATCCATAATGCATTTTTATTTGGATCATAAAAATGACACAACTTATTTTCTTCTCTCAAACATCTATGTAGAAGTGGGTAGGTGATGTGAGGCTCAAATGATATAGAGATTGATGAAAGATAGATGAATTAAGAAGATCCTTGGATGTAGTTAGATTGAAGGCCATGAAACATATCATAAATCATAGATCACATCTACAGATAGAGGAGATCTATGAAAAGTTGGAGAAAATGGCTTGAGAGATGAAGGCAACAAGTTACTTTTCATATTAAAGACACTTACTTAATGATGTGGAAGTGGAGGAAAAATAATTATTTCTCTGCCACCATAGTAAAAAATTGGAAACTACATTTGGTTGGTTAACTACATAATAGTGTAGGAATCACTTATGCACTAGCGTAAGACTTTCGTTATAGCATAGGACTCGCCTTTCCACTAATGCAGGACTCACCGCAAAGTGCAAGACTCATCCATATCACTAATTTACACTTGCTTGAAATGAGGAATTCATATTAAAGAGGCGAATGGCTTGAATAGCGAAACGATGAGTTGATGTAGCTGACACACCAGTTGACACAATGATAGGAACATGAAATGGGTACTACTACCTCAACCTTCATATGGATTATGAGGTCCATTCAATCCCAACTTAACTCTAGTTTCTTAAAGATGTGAAGAAAATCAAAACTCATCAACTTATAATCATCATGATTATAGGGAATCAATTCAGGATCTACAATATCTTTTGGCACTGATTGAATGTCTCAAAAGAGTCAATTACAAGCCTCATCTGTAGTTAACAGGATCAAATCAATCCAAACATGGTATAGATTAATCCTTCCATGGTTTTAACTTCTCGAACAGTTAGTATTGTTATAGGTATCTTCTTGTTAAGTAGTTGTCATTTATTTCAAATAACTATTCCTCTTTCAAAGATATTAAGTCTAATCTAAATATAAAAGAGAAAGTGTTGTAGGATTAAAAGTTTAGTTCAATTGATAAATATAAAAGGAATTTATTTCAATCAATAAAAGTGTGGATTCAGGGGAAAACTCTACTTGTGTAATTGGCAAATTTGAACTGAATCGGCAGGAAGGAGCAAGGGCCACTCCTCTCCAACATGAAGGGATAATTTCTTGTTAATTTTTCTTTTTTTATTTTTCTTTCATTTGATTTATCAGCATTGTATAAATTTCAATACTTTTAATCATGCATTCAGTAATATTTTATTACCAACCAACTTCATTTGTTTATGGCACTTAGTATAACATTTTGTCAACTTCATTATTAAATAAATACTGAGATCAATTTTGACTATTCCCTTTTTGCAAATAGCCATGAACACTTCCCTAGACTGAAAACATAAGATAACTAAATTGTGATTACCAACGTTGCTCGTAAGTCCTTACAATGTTACCAATATATGAAGAATCATAAGGTATGCCCATTTAGTCCTCAATGAAGTCCTTATGTATTTTTAGCCTGTAATTGGTGCTTGAAATCCTTGAGTTCATAAGTTTGTTTATTCTGGTTCTCATTAGTCCATCAAACTCTGAGAAAGGTAGTCATAATGATCCATAATAGTAACTAAGCCATCAGATATAGAGATGTGAGAGAAGAGAACATCATAAAGTGTGTCATGATCTGCACTATGAAATTTTCTTTGCCAAGAAGAGTTCAAGTATACCCATGAATCATCACTCCATCAATGTGTGGCAATACCTTCATAAAGTGTTTAAGTATCTCTTAATCTATTCAAATATATGAGAAAGGCTCAAGTTAACCCAAGTCATTAATAAGGTCTATATTGAATGTTTAGATATCCTACGATCATGACTTTGCATAAGATGTTAAGTGCATCAAGTTGGTCTTGGATTGTTTGTCTGAGCTCACAAACTTGTATTCATAAAATAAGCATCCATCAATGATATCATTCAATATTTTTGTTGTCTTACTCAATATTCTCAACACTAAGTCATCTTTCTTAGTTTTTGAAAAAGTGTCAAGTATTTAGTGTCATAGATTTACCTGGTCTACAACAAGTTTGTTTGAATCCAAAATGACTACCATTTAAAATCAAATGTGTATGTTTATTTTTTATAATTTTCAAATCAAGAATACATGGCCCATGGTCTAGCTGATATCTTAAGAGAAAATTTCTCGTCATATTTTATTCAGGTGTATAGATGTTCTGAGGGTTGTTTGTCCCACAAAAATGAAGGTACAGTCAAAGCCTCATAAAAGTTACTACAAAACGTAACCATACTGTGAGTGATCTTCAATATCATAAAATGAAAAAATGAAAAGTGCACCATCTCAGGAAAGTTTAAATATAGTGTTCCATGAGGAATGACATGAGATTTCATGTAGTAATAGAGTTTGTAGAAAGGTTTAAAAAGAGAATGGGACTGTGAAAAGATGAAATATTGGTTTCTCATTCACTAAGTATATTGTCTTCAAAACATTTTAGAGGTGGACATGTTTATAAATGCTTATCATCCCCCGCGATTCTCAAAAAGTATGTATCTATTGTGAAATTTTTCATGCCCTGAAGAGTAGAATTACAAGAGGTATGAACAACCTTACTTCAAGGTTTATGTCAAGTCTAAAGGATGCATGAGAGTTATAGTGAATTCATGTTGATACTTTTTTTGATATCCAAAAGGATGATGAAATATGTTCATATAAAGTTTCACCTTCATTTCAAGAACCTTGGTTGAGTCACATAAAACATAATCAAGTCTCAATTTTATCACAATTGGAAGAAGTTTTATGCTTATACGTTGAGGTCCCAATTTTAGAGGGTTGATAAAATGTAGTTGAATCATGATCAAGGATGAAATTGGGATGAAATTTTAAATTGATTCTCATACTGATAGGTTGTTTCTAAGCCATCTAAGAAGAATCTCTGAAGAGAAAATCTAGGAAAATCAAAGGTGATTGTGTTGATGCACAATATAGAAACTTGAGGGTGTAATTTTTCAATTCAAAAGTCAATAGTTAAGTTCCTTAGCCGTCTAGGAGCTCATGGTGAGATAGGACACGTTCCACAGTTGGCATGGAGTCATAATTCCTTGAAAGACTAATAAACATATACATTTAGCATCTTAAAGATGCTCTTTGACTGATCTACTAGAACCTTCAAGAAGGTAAGGAGAATTAGATGAGAAGGAAATCAATAGTGGACAAGAATATAAACCCTATGAGACTTTATTATATCTCTTGGAGATATTTTGAAATAATTTAAGAGAATACTATTGATTGGTAGTACGTGGAGAGCACAACATTATTGGTTTAGTGGGAAGAGAAGAGTATAAATTATCCAAATTCATGCCTTGAATGCCACATATAGACTACTGTCAAGTTTTCAATCCCTAAAATGAATGCACAAAATCATCAAAGGAAGTTAGAGGGCTTGAAGAAAAGTTTAGTCACTTTAAAATGAAAAGAATCATTCTCGAGTTCACTTAGAAACCCTCCTAGGGTTTAGTAATAAAATGAGGTTTGATGAGGCTACACTCAATTATAGATCTTGAAAATTTGTACATAGCATATCATCACCATTATAATTATAATTTAAGAAGAACTATGAAGATCCAATTAATAGGAAAACACATCAATTGACGTGCAGGGCTGTAGGTGGTCATTACAAGACCTAATAAAGACTGCTCTTATGATTTTTGATGAAATATTTACAAATTAACTCATAGAAAAAATATCTCAAAGATGAAGTGTCAAAATGGGTATTAGAATGTGTATTTAAGATGTTTAGGAAACCCCTGAAATAAAAAATATGCTCATAAATTTGTGAAAGAAGGGCTAGTTGAACAAAAAGCTTTTGAGAAAATTGAAGAGGTGGAAAGGTGGTTTAGAATAAGAATTGAAACTTGAAAATAGAGGCATGCCCTCACAAGAAAAATTGGTGATTGAAAATGTATTTACCTTGCTCTGGGTATACACAAATGACTCCATCCATGAAACTACCAAGGGAAAGTGCTTGAGAGGTATGAAATGGCAGTTTTGAGTATAATTGAAGGAACTTAATGATTTTTCTTGATATAATCATCCTGATGATTGATTTCATGGTTGATGAATACTCTGTGATAGAGTAAAAGGTGTAACATAGCTAGTGATGTCTATAGAGTTAAAATTGTATTCCTTTTTTGCTAGAATCTTGAAGGTTAGTGAAGGGTAAGATGAAGAGATTCAATGAAATTGAAACTTGATTACAAAGTAAACTCATCTAAGAATGAACTGGAATTATTTGAGCTATGAAGATAGGAAAAAATCATTGATCAAGTCTCTTAAGGTTGGTATGAGCTAGAAATGCTCAATTTTCCAGCTTGCATGTTGACTAAGTTCCATAGACTATGAAAGTGAGAAACAAATCATGCCACGGTTCTGAAAGGGCCTCTTGAAGAATAGGAAACTAAATTTAACCTTGATTAAATAATATTAGGTGCCAAATAGGATAGAAATTCATTATGATGAGTGTTTTCAGGTATATTTTCAAGGGAGGCAAGTGTTTGGATAAAGTAAACCACCATGCCATATAAAGGAAGATGTTAGAGGACCAAAATAGTGAGGTACAAGCTGAGAAGTGTACATGAGCAGGGGGAACTATCTCTAACCCTCAAGAAAGAGTCCTAAGTGTTAAAAAGACAAAAATTAAATAGTTTATGATGATTGGTATTGTAACTCTAAGGGGGAGGAGGTATGACGATCAAGAAAAGTTTTATATCATACAAATAGGCTACAAACATTGAGCGATCAGTTCAAGACATAGCTAGATAGGTGTGCTCACCTACATGATAGAGGAACAAGGTATGAAACCCATTTATTCACATATAAATATATATGGATGGTATAACCCCAACGAAGGTAATAAATAAATGTTTCAAGTAATTTATGATGTGATATGGAGGGACAAAGTTGACCTATAATGATTTGAAAAGTAACTTTAGGGACCTTAGTACTAAAAATTGCCTACAATGAACATATGGAATTATTAATCCTAGATTTGAATAATATGAGCTGAGATAGACATATGTATGTGATAGGATGATGTTTTCACTCAAATATCAGGTTGATTGCATGTGCAAATGCTATGAATGCATCTTCTCTGGGGAAGCAATAGTGAATTTGATGTATGATATAGACCAAAACAAAGATAACTTAGGAAAGAGAGCTTGGGTAATGAGTTTTATTTTTGTTTCCAATCAGTATGAATGCCCACATAAGCTGATGTAGCAGAATACCATGAAATTAAAATAGGTACTTTGTCATTAATGTGAATAGGGGGAGAAGAGTTAGAATTTTTCCATCAATGACAAAGGGGGAGATTGTTGGCATGTCGATGTTGAGTTTTCATTAATTTCAAGGGAATATTAATGAAAAAGAATAATTTAGGAGAGCTAGGGGAGCTTGGAATGAGGTTGACAAGGCAGGACATGTCAAAGGCTTGAGAACACCTGATTAAGCATTGACTTCTTGTGTATCTAGTGACAAGAATAGGAAAGGTGATAATGTGATAGCATACTAGAATTATGTCTTATATAGTCCATCATGCATATTATGTGGAAACATGGTCAGAATGATGAACACAATGGCACATGAGTTGAATTTATTAGACTAGCTCAATTTAAGATACCTAATCCGTAGGCCTAGTTAGCAAAGTGACTTGGAAAGGTAGAGTTAAGGCATGATGCAGATGGTGAAGCATGGTATAGGAATGAAACACATGATATGACATGTTCAATGGGGTATACTATGAAGATAATTTCATAGGTGGTGAGTTATAGTGTAAACTAGATCAAATTGGCCTAATTCAAGAACCTAACATGAGGGTATGAAGTAAAAAAAGATGTATTTAGATAATGAAAGCATGGGAAGTGTGTAGGTACATTTTCAAGATTCCTAATATGAATCTATTGGTCATAATTCAATGTCTAGAGGAATGGTTTGGGTCATTGGCATGACTTCCCTTCAGGACACACATGTTTAGCATGCAAAAATGAGATTGGTAAAGAAAGTACATGTGTATTTATGAAAAATTATCAATTAGAGATGTTGGAGGAGGTATTCATGAAGTTTTGGATCAAATTGGAGCACATGAAGAGTAGTTTTGTGAAAGAAATTAGAATTTTACCAAAACTAGGTTAAGTAAGGTCTGCTAAAATAGTGCCTTGAATTCTTAGTATTCAATATAAATTGTGGAGCCTCCTTTAGATAAATCATAACAAAAAAAATTCAAGATCATAGAGATAAAAATATGTTACAAAAATTATGAGGTCAAATGAATGATAAATAAGAAAGTTTTATTCATTTTTGTGGAGCTAACTTAAACCCTCCTAAACTCCAGCTCAAATTGGTATGAAGAAATATATCTATTTAGGTACCCAGATGATTTTTTTTATTATTTGTGAACTTGAATTTATATATAATTCCTTAGATCATATTTCCCTGGTCATTTTATATCTTGACTCATGGTGGACCCCACAATAAAATAGTTGTTTTATGATAAATTCAATGTATAGAAAATTTTTATAAAGTAACGCATGCTAAAAATTTTGGTGAAGGATGTTGGTGATGTGTACTTGATGTTCATGAATTCATATGGGTTATTCCTTTAGATAAATTTGTTGATACATGTTCATTTTCAGTCCTACCACTTGAGAATTTTATGAAGGCAAAAACCATACTTTGTGTTTGAAATGTAAATGTGTTCTTCTCTTGATAATTATTGAAAGTGATGGTTTAAAAGTGAATTATATGTCCTTTGACAAGTTTTCCATGTATTGATTGAGAATGAAGGTGCAATTAAAGTAGTTAAAGGTTATCTAAATTTCATCTCTTTACTTTATAATGTGTTGAATGTCCATGCATCATTTTGAGAAGATCAATCTCTTTTTTGTAAATTTGCAGTCCTCCATGACTGAGTTTTGAAGCTCCTACACCAAGCACAAGAACTCTAATGGGTTTTGATGGAAAATTGGTGAGATATGAAGGATATAATTTTTAAAGCATATTAGAGGACCTTGTAACATTTTGTATGTCAGTTAAATCTATCATGGATTCCACTTTTCTATCAAAAAAATTTCATACATTGCATAATCTGACAGGGTCTGAATGATAGTTACAAACACAATGTGTAGAAGTTAGAAATTGAATCTTAACAATTGAAATTAGTATGACAAGGAGTTGAGAATCCTTTTTTTAGTCATTATGTGAATAAGAAAATCCATATAGTACCCTTAAAGGTCTGAACCTAAACCTGCATTCATAGTTATATTTAATCATTACAAAATGAAAGTTTCTATGAGTCCCTTTATCTCCTTTATACGAGTTGTAAAAAGTGAGGTAGTGGAGGATCGTTGAATGTGAATTGAAAGATACATTTTTCTATGTATCTTTCTTGATACTAAAATATATTTATCGTGCTTGAATATGTTTTTGATGTATATGCCATTGGATGTGTGGTAAAGGTGTTGAAAAATCAGAGAGTGGGAGATAACAATACATGAAGACTAGCTCATGAAGGAATGTGCAAAGTACAAGACTGAATTTTTGATGACCATGATTTGAAGGAGAAAAAAGAGCATGTAAAGTAATGAAAAATATAGGGTGTATATAATCTCTTCATGAATGTAATCGTGCAGTTGTTTTAACACATGAAATTTAGGTGCTTGAGAGGTGACTCAAGGAGTGGAGTATGACATGAAAGTGTGTGTGGGAGAAGCTTTATATGACATATAATTTCTTCCAATTAGGTGATGATAATAAGGGTGAAAAGAGAATAAGAATTAGCTAATTTAGTGGTCACAATCTGTTGTGTGAGACAACCAATTCAAAGTGATCAAGAGATTACAAAAGACTAGGGGATGGCATAGTAATCAAGGAGTTGAAGTTTCCTTTTAAGTGGAAGCTTACAGAACATTAATTTGAAGCTTGGTTTAAGTTTTAGGAGTTGTATCTTCCAAGAAATTAGAGGGTCACAAAATTTCAAGTGATAGCTTGACTAAATTTTGGAGTTGTATCCCCATGTTGAGTGCATGTTCAACAGTGAAATCATATTAACATTTGAAGGAAATTTTCCCAAGTTAGCTCTTTGGTTTCAATGGTTTTTTCCTAACTTGAAGGGTTTCCCACATTAAGTCTTGTCTCTTTGTATGTGCTCTCATGTTTATTGCTTGTGAATGATGGTATGGCTTCATCATAACTAAGTGAACTGAATTGAATTATCTATCAAATTTTGAATAAGAACTAATTCACCCCCTTTCTCAGTGCCTATAATTTCAAACATCCCATTCTATTCATTATCATACAAACATCTATGTCATTCCTTCTATATTGCATGAATGTTCAAAATGGAAACACTTCCATTCTATTCATTCTCATACAATCGATATATTATATTAATTTCCTATAATATGAGAATGGAAATATTCCCATTCTATTCATTCACATTCATTAGAATATAATGCCAACTATACTTGTAGCTCTGGATAATTTGTACTTCAAGCTTTGGACAATACATAATTTTAGATTCATACCATCCATACTTGCAGCTCCATAAAATACATATTTAAATCTCCATACCATCCCTATTTATTCTCATACAACCATGTTTCTCATTCCTAGTATATTTCCTAAATTTTCATAATGGACATAATATTTACCATTTCTATAATTGGTTATAATATGAGAATGGAGATCTTCCCATGTTTTTAATTGACTCATAATATAATCATCTTTATCATTCCTATTATATTACTTGAATGTTCAAAGTAGACATATTCCCATTCTAATCATATCCAATAATATGATAATTGATGTTTTCCCATTCTATTCATTCTCATACAATCATCTTTCTCATTCCTTCTATATTTCATATAATATGAAAATGGAGAGATACCCATTCTATTCATTCTCATACAACCATATTTCTCATTCCTTCTCTACTTCCTGAATGTCTAGAATGGATAGAAATGCTCATTCTAATCATAACCTATAATATGAGAATGGAAATCTACCCATTCTATTCATTGTCATTCATTCCAAATTTCCTTTATCACATTGGAAAGCTTCCCTCTCTATGCATTCATATACAACCATATTTATCATTCCTTCTATATTTCCTAAATGTTCAGAATGGACATATGCCTATTCTAATCATTTGTACTATGAGAATGGACTTCTCCCCATTCTATTCATTCTCATATAATCATATTTCTCTTTACTTCTATATTTCCTATAATATGAGAATGGACATATGTGTATTCTGTTGGTTCCCATATTTTGTCCTAATAAATCCAGGAACTGTTTCAAAATTCGTATAATTGTTCCAGATTAGTTCCTAGTATTTGTTTATTCCAGTTGATAATTCACATAATTTAATGTGAGCAATCCATGTTTATGTTCATTTCATCTCCCAGACTTGTATTTCTGACTAGGTTGGGACAATCCTTATTCCTCACAGTGTAAAAAGAACACAGTGATTTTTTCCCCTTACTTGATAATGAAGTACTTAGTCAATTTCATATTTAACAAATTTCCTAAATCTACAAGATGCGTGACTTTCCCCAAAATCTGAAGAGGGAGATCTTCTAATAATTTCGGAAGCAACACATATAAATACACATAAAAAATTATACTTGTTATACGTCTATGATTGTATAAAGTGCATCTATTCTCTAACCCTTAAGTCTCGATAAAGGAGTTATGCAACAACCAGTTGGATGTTTGGACAAGAAAACCATGTTACGTCTTGTGTTGCTCCATAAGTGCAACTTGTAAAAATAACTTTGAGACCTGATGACTTAATTGTATTGACCTAGTATGTATCACATAACCGTGAGTGGAAAAGGAAATGCATTTCACATTTTACAAAGGTGTGTGTGTATTATCTTTCAATATTTTCCCAAGACCTGATGAAAAACTAATAAGGGCCATTAATATATTAGTCGTACATAGCCAAGGTATGCACAAGTGGAATGGTCAGTAAGGAGAAATTCATGTATTAGAACTACGTGTGTGTAAATACATAAAAGGATTTCAATGGTTGAAAAGAGACAAAGTTGGGGACTACAAAGAAGTTATCGCAAATGCAATCTTTGACATCAATGAAAGAATATAAGAGTAGTTAGTATGGAAAATTGGTATAAATACACACTCTTCCTCTAAAATATCATAACTTTTAGTAATTACCAAAGTAGTGTTAAGGATGGTCAAAATGGAAGGTGTTTTTGAAAATCAAAAAAGGAGTTACAGTGTTCTTCATTCAAATTCTAAACAACAATTAGATCTTTGATTAAACATGTGAGTAAGTTGGTTCTCTTTTTCTTGTGAATCTTCAAGAAAAATCGTATGGTTTGTTTTTAGTAGAATGTGGGACTATTGTAAAGGTTTCATAATCATGAGGATCCTTGTAAATTCTCTGAAGAAAATTTCTAGTCTCATTTCCCCCTGGACAGAATTACAAATTCTGCTCTTGTTAATTATAATTTAGATGAGTTTAGGAAAATATTTCACTCCCCAGAAATAAGTGACACTATGGTCCATGTGGAAGGTAGTTATATTGACCTAATCATTTCTTTCCCTCCCCCTACACCATGCCCAGAAATGTTTTGGGTATGTTTTCAACATTATAACCCTATAACAAGAAAATTTCGGGATGGAAATGGGGGCCTGGTCTTATCTTTCCAAGAAGAGGATTTTGATAGAATGTTGGGTTTTTCTGCATGTACTAGAGGAAGGTTCCATCACCATTCATTCATCACAATTGTACTGGAACTCACAGCCAAGAAAATGGACTAATTTTATGAACAGTAATTGGTTGGCTAATCCCCAAGGTTCCATCTTCAAAATGTCAAAAATCTTAACAAAACCAAATTCATTAAGGAGGTTGGAGATGTAATTACATTTTTAAATGAATTTATGGGCATGAAATATACCAACATTTTCCACAAATGGATGTTTCAATTCATTTAGGTAATACTCATGAACAAGAAACCTCTCCCTTGGGCCGAGATAATAAGTAGCCGAATTCATGAATAGATGATGGGGGTTGCCCAAATTGAAAGAGGAGAAAATGTTGGTATGGCAGAGTTCTTTATGAAATCATACTTGTTCTATAACATAAATTTCCATAGAAATTTCCCAGGCTTGCTTATAGAGGGGCATCTTAGCATCGCAAAGATATATGATGTCTTCTTCTGGCTAAAATTAGCAAACTATGCAACAGATTATAGGAATGTTGCAAATATCTTCTTTGCACCTATAATATTCCTTTTTCATTCCAATTGGGAGACTAAAATATTCTCTGGGGATACCAAGAAATTTATTACCCAATATAGATGTTAATTTATTTATTTCCAGACTTTTCTTATATCGAGGTCAGTGGTTTTGACGGGACCCCTTACCTACTCCCTAGGCATGTGGATGATAAGTGGGCTTTAATGGAATTCGTAAGATAGTTGTTACTAGTGCATAAGATCATCGCCAACAAACATCTCATGTCCCCTATCAAGTTTCCTTTGACTATTGGGAACTACACTTGCCCAAATATCTAGAATGTGAGAATGTTGGAAGTAGAAAATGGGTATATTTAAGTTGGATAGATTTAAGGCCAAGCCTCAATATGATATAAAAAAATTATACACAATATTACACACACTCATATGTATCTTGAAACTCATTATGAATACTTTTGGATGGATTGTAGATATGAGAGGGAGGTCAAACAAAGAGACTCCTCAAGGATGACGCTTTCCCAGATGGTGGATTTTGGAAGTATTCATGATCCTAAGGGATTAGAAGATGATAACAATGTAATCAATGATGATTACATTAATGGAAAGTTCATCTCAGCCTTTACCACTAGTTGATTGGGAATTTGATGAAAAAAAGGAATAATCAAGCTAGGACTATAAATGTCATTAGGCTCTCTTTAAGGTGGTTTTTCTCAAAGGGCATGGATGTAAGTTACCAAAGCACTTCTTTGTTAAGGGAATACAGGGCTACTAAGTTACTTGATGATGTCCTTCTCCCATAATGTAAAATTCATGCTACCATGGATTTTTCAAGGGAGTAAGGGATTAAATTACCTTTCAATAATTTGATATCTACACAAGTAATAAATTATGTGAGTTCCTAGATTAGCAAAACTAGGAATTCCCTTACTCAGTTGACAAAAAAGGCTAACGAGCTAATTTAGGGAAGTATGAGTAAGGCCCCTATTTTTTATGTTACTCCTTTGCAAAGTGTTCTAGCATCTTCCTCGGGATTAAAAGGGAAATAAAAGGTAGTAGCATATACTCCAAGGAATTCTAAAGGAGTGATTGTATCTGAAGCACCTCAAAAGGTACCAATACCAGAGATGGGTCTACAAGACTCGAAAGAGGAGAAGGAACAAGTTCACCTCTTAAGGAGAAAGTGAACAAAAGTATTTTGATGGGTTTAATTGGAGGAAGTAGAAAGAATCAAGGAAACATTAGTTCTTGATATACCCATCTACTTACCCATTATTGCTCAGTCCCCAATGATTCTCATTGTTATGGAATCAATTCATATTAATTCAAACCCTATTTCCCCACCATCCTAGGTTGTTTCATCCACTGAAGAACCAATTATTAATGTTCATGTATCTAATATATTGCCTAGTCCACTACAGAGAACTTAGACGGTAAGAGCAGCCTTTAGAGGAACCCAATACATCTGTAGTTGGGATGGGAGTTGAGCTTATCCTGAAACAAGTTCCAAGTGTTGTACTGACAGAAAAGGTGCAAGATAGTGAGCATGGATTTAAAGGTGTTAGTAATCCAATTGAAGATGTGGTGATACATCCTCATAGAGAAGGGATTGCAGTGGAAGTGGTACAAAGAGAAACTTTGAGTGTCACATTTGCAATGGTACCCAAAACACTGAAATAGTTGCAGAATTTCTTGAAACCCAGTGCCCAATGACCAATGTTTCCCCCAAGGAGTCTTGTGAAATCATCCCTACTTCCAATGTAAAAATGGATGAAGGCTTGACACAAACAAGATAACATTTTGATAATCAACCATCTTCAAGGAGTGAAGAATTAAAATATTAGTATGCCAAAGGATAAAATAGACAATCATAGCTGAATTATGGAAGAAGATGCTTGGAAAAAACCAACATATATGGCCACATAAGTTGTTTCTACAACTCCATCTTCCAAAGCCCTTGCAGTTGTTCCTATAGCTTTAGTACCATAATAACCTGACAAACATGGGCCACCAGTAGGAGACTAGATAGAGGGTACTCTCCCAAAGAATAAATATGTGAAGATATAGTTAGATGATGATGATATATAAAGTCTTGCCACCCTCAATCCCTCTAGGCCCCCTAAAAGGGAAAAAAGTATGTCAAGGGTAGTTCTGAATAAGAAGGGATAAAGATTTATGGAGGTTGCAACTCCCAAATGCAATATGCTTCACAGTGATCCATCTCCATTTTATTTCCAAGTCACAAGGATCCCATTAGGTAAGCCCTCCACTAAAGAAATCAAACATGATTTCTCTGTGGAAGTAGAAGGAGTCTTCTAGAAAATTGATGAAATTAAGGAGACTAAGAAGCAGAAAATTGATTAATTTAAGGAGACTACGAAGGATATGAAGGCAAGGAATGAAGCCATGTCTAACCTGGTTATGAAATTAATTAGGACCCCCTGGGCAGGGCAAATTGATATCACTGAAATCATCAACGATGATATCAAAATAGTGATTGATTTGGGAGAAAGAGGAGAGGCTATGCTTTAGTGGGAAAATGACTTAATCACTAGAGGTGAGGAAGTGATCAGGGAATTTGTGAAGCACTATTCCCATATCTTTGATCAGACAGAAGAAAGTAGGGAATTATAAGATGATTTTGAGGCCAAATAACTAATGTGGAATGATATGTTTCCAAAATTAAAGGCCCTCACGGACTTGGAGGATGGTTTTGTTGTCAAGGAAGGAATTATCTCCCTTGATTCTCTAGGAAATCAGCATGAGTACTATACAACTATGAAAATAAGGGTTGAGACCTTGGTAAATTGTGCTAAAATTATTAATGAAGAAAAGGATAAAGCAACTGAGTACATTGATAGTATGCATTATTTGATTGTCCATTTAATTGGATCTGAGAGTGGAGAAAGGATCAAGATGGAAAATACAAATAATTTGATTAGGATCTTCAAGGATCATGCTCTTGGTAAGCCAAGAGAATTGAGGACTTTCAACCTAACTACTGTGCAACGATTAGTACAAATTGAGATGGCAACTGCCAAACTGATGAAAAGAATAAAGAAAGGAAGAAATATTTCTATGGAGCTTAATGATGTATGCATTATGTGGGAGATAATTTTCCATTACCATTTAGGGCTCGATGAGGAATTTATCATACAAATATTTGAGAAATTTGATGTTTACAAGGACAGGTTAAGGGACAGTTTAATTAATCAACCCATTGATGTAGACTAGGAAAATTGAAGAAGTAGGAGGAAAGGAATAAAAAAAAGTTTTCCTCACGTCAAGATATTTTGGGATCATCCAGGTATTTCTCCAAAAAAAATGTAGTTTGGTGAAAGACAAAGGGTTTGTTTATGGATAAAGGAATACCATTTTCTCTTTCCTCCAAGTGTCACTATGTTGCATCTTTTCATTCAGCCCAATCAGAGGAAGGAGGGAATCTTTTTAGTTAGAAGATTTTTCCCCCTCATTTTGGTGAAGATATTGGATTGCATGAGTCAAATTCTTAAGGATTCCTTAGGAAGGTTTTGCGGGGGAAATTGAGAAGATATTTTGGTAAAAGGAATGTATAAAAAATATGGTCTTTTCCTCATTCTAAAGGGGGTAGTTGTAGAATTTTGTTGATCAAGTTTATCATTAGTTCCAATTTATAGTTTTTTACATAATATTTTGAAATTGCCCAACTCTATGAGGAAATGCTAAGGTGGTTGTGTTGTACATCCATTAGTAGGTTTAGAAGGTGGTTGTGTTGTACATCCATTAGTTGTGTTGTACATCACTAAAAATCACATGAATGGATTCTCTCTGTTTTGATAAAACTATACTTTCATGTTGCTTATGTTTTAAAAGTATGAATGAGGAGATATAATTTATGTTGCAATCTTGTACTAGTCTTACTTTGTTAAATGCGCAAAGATCATTCTTCAGTTGTTGCATTTCTTTTATAACTGTAAGAATATTATAGATTAGTGTATATTGTGCAAAAATATAGTCTGGTTGTAAAATACTAAGGGAAACATTATTTTTGAAGGGTTATTGTTATCCCTTAGGGGTATTTTGGGTGTATGAAACAAATATATCAAGTTCTTTATCTAAATTTGAACTCAAATATTAGTGGTTAGGATCTCAAAGACTTTTAATGACATTTGTAAAAATTGAGTATTAATGAATGCAAATGTTATTTCACAAATTATGTTAAATTGATTGTTCTTTTCAGGCATCACCGTTAAGGATGGATTATTTCAATGGAAACATCAACATACCAAATTCATAAAGGCAATTTCCTTCCACTTTCAATTTCAATTAATAATATCATATTATCTTCACACCTATTAAGCATATCAAACATGTATACCATACATATGCTTGCTCTCCAAATCTATATTAAAACTTGTTCACTACTAGTATGCTTTTTTGAAATCCCACTAGGTGTGTGACCTAGTACCATCTAAAGTACCCTTGGTCTATAATATTACGCAAAGATGATGATTGGGTTTAATCGTTATCTATATGTTTCTATTTATATTTTATGTGTTAAGTGATTACAATATCAAGTGACAACTCTTATGAGTGATTATTATATCTATGGATGCACTTTAGTCAAATTGATTCATACCAATTATAAATGAAAACAAGCCAATACAGTCTTTCCTTTATTTAGATCCTCCCTCAGGTACTCTCACCTTGGTCTAGATAGAGCCAAAAGTATTATGGTGAAGCCAAACCCTTAGTTAAGGTGTCTCCTGATCACCTCTTAGAATTGAGTCATTGGGTTGAATGTTGAGAATATCCCCAACTATCAAAGACAAAAAATATTTATTGTTCACCATTCCCTTAGGGCTGTCCTCGTTTCTAATATTCACTCATTTCCTTGGGGTGTAATACCGGGAACCAAAACATTCTATGCATTCTCATACAACCATCTTTATAATTCCTTTTGTATGTTTAGTTCAAGCTTATATTATTTTGGAATAATTTAATATGATGAAAATTATACTTCTACTATTTTTACTAAATTATGTATTATTAGTATATATTATTAAGCAATCAACTCAATTTTCAAATATATTAATTACTAATTTCATGAAATTGTTAAATTTGTAATATAATTGTAATTTAGTAATGTTTTCTCGAAATTTATAAGGTATTGTATTTTACTTTCATACTTTTTGCCAGTATACATTTGAAATGTATAGAAATTTACATTGTTATAATTTTGGTATTTAAAATCAATTAACTGAGTAACATATATAATCATTTGGGTATTTCAAATTTTTGAAATTAATTCGTTAATTCGCTTTGTCTTATTTGTTTTCAGCGGCAGTTATGAATGAAAAAAATTTCTAAAAATTTTGAATTTAACAAGATATTTAGGTAATTCAATAGAGTTCATTATTTATTTTTCCCTTACTCATTAGTGGTATAAATTCATAACATATAGAAATTCATGTTCTTATCTATAATGTATTCAATAGTTATTTTTTCCAGTGGTAGTTATTAATGGAAGTCAAAAATTTCAAATCCGTTGATAGTTCATTTTCAGCAGCAGCTATGAATGAATCCTTTATTTCAAAATTTGGATGTTAATCCATTTTTTGTAGTTGCACAACATTTATTATGGGTGGATTTTCAAATTTTGAAAATTATGTGCTTTCATTTTGGGATGCATTTGTTAATCTATGAGTACATTATATATTTTTTGAATGATTGAGTTTTCATTTGTCAGTTTTATTACGATCAGGTGTTGTAGGTATAATAGAATATATAATTTCTTTCATTTCTCTATAACTAATCATTTGGGTTCTTATATATCTAATATTTAATTGGCAATAGTGATAAGGAGAAACATGCCAGTTCTATTGAACCAATCTTGTTAACTATTTTACAAGTTATGGGAAATGAAATAAGAGGATAGGGATTTTGAATTCAATCAAAGAAAGAGAAACAAATGCAAGATTTGTAGATAAATATACATAAACAAAACATTTGGAGAGAAATATATGTAAAAGTGACAATTACAAATAAAACAGTCATTATAGTTGTTGAACACATATACATGTACTAATCTAAATTTTGTAATCTCATGAAAACTTAAAAACAATAGAATTTATTTTATTTGTTTGCACTTGTCATTTTGAATCATTTAAACAAAATAAAAATGTTTGTAACCATAATTTCCTTTTAAAAAATTTCATCTTCAAGGTTTTTATCATTAGAAATGTAGAATATACAAAACTAGGATGTTTTAAAAAACTTGGAATGTAATCGCATCATAAATGTCTGATTTATCTGTGTAATATAATCACCTACACCTATATCATCACCTTCAACTCTACCTCATATGAATATTTCCCATTAGAAACGTCTAGATTTTCCATTGAAAACACCCATGATTGTACTTCACATCAGAAACATATAGAACTATATCTTCATAATACATCTCTTTTAAACAAATATTATATCCTTGACAAGCAACTATTCATAAAAGAACAAATAAATTAAACCAAAATCATTCAGAACAAAAAATTATCTAATGTACTCATAGATTAACAAATGCCTCCCAAAATGAAAGTGCCAAATTTTCAAAATTTGAAAATCCACCCACGATAAATGTTATGCAACTACCAGAAATGAATTAACTTTGAAAAAATTAAATACCTGATTCATTAATAGCTTCTTTCAAAAATGAATTTTCATCTGATTTGGGATATTTGACTTCCATTAATAACTTCCACCCTAAATAAATAACGTATTGAATACCTGATAAATAAGAATGTGAATATTTGTATGTAAGTAATAAATAAGCAAAGTAAAATATAATAACTTTTAAATTTCAAGAAAACATTACTAATTTACAATTATATTATAAAATTAACAATTTTATAAAATACTTTTTAATAATACGTAGTAGTACTAGATATTATTAAGTAATTAATTCATTTTACAAATATATTGATTACTAATTTCATAAAATTATTTAATTTGTTGTATATTTATTTCTAAATTAGTAATATTTTCTAGAAATTTAAATGGTATTATATTGTACTTTTGCAATATATTTAAAGTAGTATATTTAATTTCGCAGTATATTGGCATTATATTTAAATATGTAAGAAGTTTAAATTTACAACATATTTAATACTAAATTATTAAATGAATCTCTGAAGAATTGTGTTTAATCATATAACTTGATTGCAATTATGATATTTAGTGAAACCTTATTTTATTTTTAGAATAATTTAATATGATAATAACTATACTTCCAGCTCCATACCATTCATACTTCCAGCTTCGAACCATTCATGCTTCGATCTCTAGACCATGAATGATCTGTAGCTTGAAGTATGAATGTTATGGAGAGGGAAGTATGAATAGTCTGGAGCTGGAAGTATAGTTTGCAGCATATTAAATAATGTTAAAAATAAAATAAGGTTTAAATAAATACATAATTACAATCACTAGGCTATATCATTAAAAATAATTTAGGTTAAATATTAGAAGAAATGAAAAATATGAATGTACAAGAAACTATGAATAGAATGGGAAAATGTCCATAATTTATCATATTATGGGGAATTATTAGAATGGGCATAATATGTCCATTATGAACATTCAAGAAATAAATAAATAATAAGAAATATGATTGCAATAATGAGAATGAATAAAATGGGAAGATTTCCATTCTCATTCAAGTTAAATATAGAATAAATGAGAAAGATGGTTGTGTGATAATGAATAGAATGTGAATATGTCCCTTCTCATATAATTTATAGGAAATTATTAGAATGGGCATATGTTGATTATATTCATTCAGGAAATATAAATGGAATGAGAAATATGGTTGTATGAGAATCAATAGAATGGGTAGTTTTCCATTCTCATTAAGGTTAAATATAGAATGAATGAGAATTTAGATGACTGTATCAGAGAAATTTGAATAGAATAGGAAAATGTCCATTCTCATATTTAATAAGAAATGACTAGAACGGGCATATATCCATTCTATTCATTCAAGTATTATATAAGGCATGAGAATTAAGGTTGTATGTGAATGAATAAAAGGGAAGTTTTTTCCATTCTCATTTAGGTTAAATATATAATGAATGAGAAAGATTAGAATGGGTAGGTTTCTATTCACATTCAGGTTAAGTATATAATAAATGAAAATTCAAAAATGGTTATATGAGAAAGAATAGAAAGGGTAGATGTCCATTATCATATTATAGGTAAATATTACAATGAGCATATGTACATTATGAACATTCATGAAATTATATAGAAGGAATGAGAAATATGGTTGTATGAGAAAGAATATAGTGGGTAGTTGTCCATTCTCATTTAGGTGAAATTTAGAATGAGTGAGAAAGATGATTGTACGAGAGTGAATAGAATGGGAATATTCTCATTCACATTTAGTCTAAAGGAATGATAAATATGGTTGTGTGAGAAATAATAGAATAGGCAGTTGTCTATTCACATTTAGGTTAAATATGATATTACATGAGAATTCAATATTATAGATAATGATTAGAATGGGAATATTATGTACATTCTAAACATTTAGGAAATATAAAAGGGCTGAGAAAGATGGTTGTATGAGAATGAATAGAATGGTAAGTTGTCCATTCACATTCAGGTTAAATAGAAAATGAATCAAAAATATATACTCCCATTCACATTTAGGTTAAGTATGGAATAAATGAGAAAGATAGCTACCCATTCACATTCATGTTAAATATAGAATGAATGGGAAAGATGATTGTATGAGAATGAATAAAATGGACATATGTCCATTCTCATACTATATAGGTAACTATTATAATGGGAAGATTCCCATTCTCATTCAGGTTACACATAGAATGAATGATAAATTGTATTGCATGAGAGTGAATACAATGGGTAGATTTCCATTCTCATTCAGCTTAAAGGATTGATAAATATGGTTATATAATAAATAATAGAATGGGAAGTTACCATTCACATTCAGGTTAAATATAGATAGAATGAGAAAGATGATTATATAAGAATGAATAGAATATGCAGATCTCCATTCTCATATTATAGGAAATTATTGGAATGGGGATATGTTCATTTTGAAAATTCATGCAATAAAGAAGTAATGATAAAGATGGTTATATGATAAATGGTCAGTCGCTAGAAGAATGGATGACCCGAAGGTAGAAGTATGAATAGTTTGGATTTTGAAATATGACTATTATAGTGTTGGAAGTATGAATGGTTTAGAGAAAGTAGTATGAATGATCTGGATCTAGAATTTTTAATAATTTAGAGCTTAAATTATAAATGGTCTTAAACTAGCATCTTGTATTTCTTAAATCAAAAAGAGAATGAGGATGGGTATCTTCCCATTCTAAACATTCTCATACATGTTTTTTTATCATTATAATTCTATATCATGTTTCATTTGTGAGAATCTTCTACACTCTTTCTATGTTACCTATAGGAGAATGCATATGTTATGCCCAATCTAAACATTGTCATTATTTCAAATATATTCCACATTATTTCAATATTGATAGTATGAGAATGCAAAGGAAAAGCCTGGATTTTGAAGTATGAATGGTTCAGATAAGGAATTATGCATGGTGAGGCGTAGGAAGTATGAATGGTCGGGAGATGGAATTATAAATAATCTAGAGCTTAAAGTATTAATGGTCCTGAACTGGAATCTTGTATTTCTTAAATTGGAAAGAGAATAAAAATGGGCATCTTCCCATTCTAAACATTATCATACAAGTATGTTTATCATTCTAATTTTATATCGTGTTTATTTTACAACAATCTTCTACACTCTTTTTATATTGCCTACAAGAGAATGCACATATTATTCCCATTCTAATCTTTCATATTATTTAAAATATATCCCACATTATTTCAATATTGATAGTATGAGAATGCAAAAGGACAAACCTGGATCTATAAGTATGAATGGTTCAAAGTAGGAGTTACGAATGGTGAGGAGAAGGAAGTATGAATGATCTGGAGCTAGAAGTATAAAAAATATAATCTTGAAGTATAAATAGTCTTGAGATGGCATCTTATATTTCTTAAATAAAAAAGAGAATGATAATGGGGATCTTCCCATTCTAAACATTATCATGCAAGTATGTTTATTATTCTCATTCTATATCATGTTGCTTTTACAAGAATCTTGTATACTCTTTCTATATTTCCTGCTGGATAATGCACATATTATGCCCATTCTAAACATTCTCATTTTTCAAATATATTCCACATTTTTTCAATATTGATAGTATGAGAAAGGAAAAGGAAAATACATTCATAAACATCAAGCATTTGAATAGCACACAACCTAATATCCTAAATATTTTAAACGATATAGAAGGTAGTGTGTTATTATTTCTTTTAGTTTTAATAAAATGGCACATCCTAGGGGGTGCGGATGCCCATGCTCATTTCATGAAGTATGAGTATTGGGAAAATTCCAATTTATTTTTAACTAAAAATTCAAATCCTTTTAATACTCACAAGCCTATGAAAGAACTTGAATCTTTATGGGGCAAGTGGAAAGAGACTAGTCTATTGCAGATAATGGAATTTAAATGAATGAGACCAACGAGTTTGGTCAGCTTGTCTCGATTAGAAAGATTATTGGAAAATTTTTACTAGGATGTAGGTGATATGTTTTTAGGTATAGGTGCAGCTGATGGGAATCCTATGATGAAGATATCAGTGTTGATGTTTAGTTTGAAAAGCTGGAAGAGGATGATGACAATGATTTAGATCAAGTGCATGAAAATATTAATACTGAGGATGATGATAACGGGAAGGATGCCAACAAGATGGAAGCTATGTAAATGGGTTGTATTGATGACAGTGACATGGAAGACGTAGAAGATGGATTTAATTCCTAAGACATATATGTTTAATATTGGCTTCAATGTCCATTTATAAATTAATCATACTATAGGAATTTATTTGAATGTGCATATGTAAATTCTAAAAATTTAGTTTATATAAAAGGATTGAGAGAGATGATTGTATGAGAACTAATAGAATGGGAATATGCCAATTATCGATAAGGAAATATAGAAAAAAATGAGAAATATGGTTGTTTTAGAAATTATGAGAAATAATGGGCAGTTGTCCATTCTAAACATTAAGGCAATATAGAAGGAATGAGAAATATGGGCTAATTTGGTTGATGAAATTGTTATATTTTCTCTGAATCCATCTCAAAGGTAAGCAATGAGTTAAAGGCACAAAGGTGCATATACATAAAATCTAGTTGAGGTTTTTTATTGTTTCTTAAAATTATTTTTTTCAAAAATCTTAATTAGGGTTTAAAATTTATTTTTAACTTCTATATGGCCATGTTAAGGGTTAATCCCATCAAAATCCTATGAGATTTTTCATTTAAGCTAATATTAATCATTTATTTCCTATACATTCAATCCCTCATATTCTTATTCCATGTCATCATCATCAATACCACCTATTTTCATACCTTCTAACTTGTTGGTGTCCTATCTATCATCCTCCTCCTCAGTATCACTATCTTCATGCCCTTGATCTAAACCATTGTCATCATCCTCTTCTAGCTCCTCAAACTCAACATGAACACTAAAATCATCGTCAGAGCTTCCCCAAGAGCTACACCTGTACCCATATCTTATGCATCCTAGTAATATTTCAATAAAAATCTTTCCAGTCAAAACAAGGTGACCAAACTACTGAGATGACATAGAATTTATAATCTTATCACTCTCTTTCTTCTTATCAATATACTTGAACTTATAATTCTTCAAGAAATCAAATACTTTTTTAGCAAAACTCCTAAAGATATCATACGATTGATCGTTAAATTTTTGTTGTGTAGTACTAAAAAATGCCTCATAAGCTACATTGGTCTTCTTGGTCCTAGGCCTGTGAATTCCATAATATATAATAAAAAATACACTTTCCTCTTGAGGTCACTTTATTTTTAAGTCCCTCTTCAAAACCACTACATCCAATGTAGGTGTCCTATTAAAATGTTTGCAATAAGCTTACTAGTTGATAAATGTTTCTCATACTGCTGAGATGACATAGAATTGAGAAGATTATCAATCTTATTCTTCTATCAAGATCAATGAATCCATCCTTATTCAATATATCTAGTACTTCATCAGTAGTAACCCTCAAGATATCCCATGGTTGATAACCAAATTACTATTGTGTAGTACTGAGAACCACCTCATAAGCTACCCTAGTATTCTTTGTCCTAGGATTGTAAATTCCGTAATCTACAATAGATAAGACACTTTCCTCTTCACATCACCTTCTTTTGGTGTCCATCTTTGGAATCACTACATCTAATGTAGGTGTCCTAGTAAAATTTTGGTAATAATATTTCTAGTCAAAACAAGATGACCAAACTCCTAAGATGACATAAAATTGAGAATATTATGTATCTCCTTCTTCTTTTCAAGATCCTTGAACTTATCATTCTTCAAGATAGCCAATAATTCGTCATCAGAACCTGGGTCAAAGCAAATAGTTCTATGTCCAAAAAATTTACACTTTTTTACCTTCAAAGAAGATATGTTCGAGAATGAAAACTTGACCACACACATATAAAATGACCAAACATGTATTTCTAAGACCTTAAATGTACCAGGGAGATGTGGATCCATAATTTACTTGAATTGTTTGAGTTTTTTTTAAATAAACATTTATTTCTTAAACAATTTTTTAAATATTTTTTTTGGCCACCAAGTGGGACACACTTTTATGCTTTGACCCACCCCTCAGCATATCCCATAGTTGATCACTAAGTTGTTTTTGTGTAGTGTTGAGAAGTGCCTCATAAGATGCCATAGTATTCTTGGTCCTAAGCTTGTGAATTCCATACTATTAAATAGACAAGAATATTTCCTCTTGAAGCCACATTCTGTTGGGGTCCCCCCTTTTGGCACTACTACATCCAAAGCAAGTTTCCTAGAAAAAATTTGGTAATAATATTGACATTTGAAACAAGCTAACCAAACTGTTGAGATGACATATAATTGAGAATCCTCTCTATCTCCTTATTCTTACAAAGATACTTGAACTTATCATTCTATAAGAAAACCAATACTTTTTCAGTAGTAAAAGGAACAATAACCTGGTCGTACCGAACCAAGAATTCAGATGCTAATCAAACACCATGATCAATAAGATGAAATTAATTCGTCAGAATAACTTTACATAAACCTTTGCAAAAAATGAGCAGAAATATCATATATTATTATGGAACTCAATGAAATACAATGAGAATGTGCCTTACTTTTATAGGAAAGGAATAACAATCTAAGAACCATTCAAGGTCGTAGATCAAGCCATAAATCAAGGAAAGAACTAGTCATCAAAGAACTAGTAAATTCCATAGATTTAGGAGAGAACTAGACATCAAGGATCTAGTCAATACCATAGATCAAGGAAA
This sequence comes from Taxus chinensis, assembly GCA_019776745.2. NCBI lineage: Eukaryota > Viridiplantae > Streptophyta > Pinopsida > Cupressales > Taxaceae > Taxus > Taxus chinensis. The sequence continues at coordinate 796,862,101 of CM034150.1, forward strand.
TAACTAGTCAATACCATAGATCAAGGAAAGAACTATACCTAATAACTAGATAATATCCCCCTAATATTTAAATAAATAAAAAGAAATATCCACACACATAAGTGGGTGAGGATAAAACAATAAAGGTAAATAAAGTACCTAGGTGAACATGAGCTAAGGTAAATACCTACTCTAACAAGTAGAACCCCTCAAGATACTCCATGGTTGATCACCAAGTTGTTGTGTAGTACTGAGAATCACCTCATAAGCTGCCCTAGTCTTCTTGGTCCTAGGCCTATGAATTCCATAATCTGCAATACACAAGAAATATTGCTCTTGAAGACACCTTCTTTTGGTGTCCCTTTTTAGCACCACTGCATTTAATGTCGGTGTCCTAGTAAAATTTTGGTAATAATATTACAAGTTAGAAAAAGATAGACAAATTGCTAAGATGACATAAAATTGAGAATATTCTCGATCTCTTTCTTCAAGAAAGCTAGTACTTCATCAGCATCACCCTTTAATATATCCCATGGTTAATCATCAAACTACTATTGTGTAGTATTGAGAAACACCTCCTTAGCTTCCTTGGTATTCTTTGTTCTAATCCTGTGAATTCCATAATCTCCAATAGAAAAGACACATTCCTCTTGAAGTCTCCTTGTTTTGGTGTCCCTCTTTGGCACTACTGCATTTAATGTAGGCATCCTAGTAAAATTTTGGGTAATAAGATTTCCATTTGAAACAAGCTAAAAAAATTTGAGATGACATAGAATTAAGAAGTTTCTCGATATCTTTCTTCGTATGAAGAACTTTAACTTATCATTATTCAGTACAAAATCGTGTATGGGCTCATGTGGATATTTCTTAATCTAGGTGACATTTTCTAACAAGGTATGTGAATATTTTTCAAGTTTGAATTTGGCTTCAAATTGTGTTCTCATAGTGGCCTAGTTGGTGATGTATGCAGACGAGAGATGATAAAACCATTCAAGAGTAGTACCTTGGAGTGTCTTAATGAACAACTGAACATATACATCTTCATGAGCCACTCCTAGAACTCCACAAGATACAAAAAATGTGGTTATATGGTCTCCTGGGTATTGCTTCCCATCATCATTGAATTTTGGGAATTTTTTGCATGACCCATGTGGAAAATCATGGAGTGGTTGATCCAATGCAAGAGGGAAAATATTTGGGCTCCAAGGAACCAGAGCTTATACTTATTGTGCTTCCATGAATTTATTCTGTGTAGGAATGAGAGTACCACTAAAAAAATTCTCTACAAGTAACAGATGTGGTTAAATCTTTTGTAGCATGATTTCTACACACAAACAATGAACTGCTAACATGTCTAAAGGAATTCCTTTCCAGTGCAAGATTGAAATTGTATTGTTGTATCAGATTGAATAGAGAATCAGAGAGAAAAGAGGGAAAAAAGAGGAAAAGAGATTGGATTTGATCTTGCTATTGATGATAATCACTGTCTTTCCCTACATCACGGCTCTCAAGCCTCAACTGTTGTCAATCGTCCATTTATCTCTGAAAATCATCATAGGAACCTTGTTGACCCATTCCCCAATGTCCTTTTCCTTCTAGGAGAAGATAAGAGCCCCATACTTCATCAATTCATGTGGTTGAGTAGTCTATGACTACACATCAATGCCTAGACTATATTTTTCCATTTTATCACACCAAATTCCATCATTTCTTGAATATTGTGATTCCAAACTAAAGGGATTGATCATACCTTTCCAATGAAACTGATTTTGCATGATTTAGAGATCTGGAGTGAAAGTTATGGCCACTTGAATATTTGCATGTCAGGATGAATAAGAGAGTGACAACGTGGTGGAATTTGATTGGCCTTGGAAATTTACCTCTACCCACATGTGCATTACTTTGAATTTTCCATCATTTTTTCTATGGTTTGTTGTGGGGTTGAGCTTTGCCCATGTGTCTTCTTCCTGAACCTTTTCTGAGCCTTGTAGCTTTGCATGCAAATACATTTCATTATGAAAGGAGAGCCAATAAGAAATTTATGCATAAATTTGTAGTGTTAGACAATCCATTATCCATTGTGAAGCATACACTAATGCCAAATCTCCATGCTTTCTCTGTAGTGTTAGACCTCTGATATCCCTTATGACCACTATGAAACATGAGCCAATAGGAAGGCTCCACACTCCTTTGCAATTCAATTTCATTTATACTAATCTTGTCAAGGTACGAAGCATAGAACAATAAGAAAATTCCATGCTACTGGTGATATCATTCCAATTTATAACCTTAACTGACCAGTATGAAGCACGATCCAATAGGAAATCTTTATGCTACATGCAATGTCATTATGTCAGACTTCTCTCGCTTTCGTGCTTGCTTTTGAATGTTGTGCCTTCGCATCACAAATTCAATCTAGGAAGACTTAAAATTGTTGACTCCATAAAAACACAGCCACATATAATGCCTTGACCTACAAAACCACCTGGACCTGAAACCTTGTAAAAATTCATCTTATTCCATGGGTTTGAGATCTACCAGAGCCCGTTGACCTAAAGTGTGATGGAATACCACCACATGTCTTTTTTGGACTATTTATTTTGTACCATGTGGCACCTTTTGTTTGTACCACACGTCCTTTAACCTTTCAACCCTATTTGGTTTTTTGGCTAGACCCAACAAAATTATTTATTGTAGCTCGTTCTGGGGATTTGACATCTACAGAGCCCAAAACCAATTAGGAGAGCCATAATCCTATCACATGTTGCATAATGCTTGACATTTGGCATTGAAATTGATGACCAAATGAATGGCATACATCCTTTTAAATATAACCCGCTAATTATTTAAACCTTAGTCTCTTGAGGGTTTTTAAATGCTAACGGCCAGTGCTTCGGAGAGGTGGAATTCGATGGTCGTTTGAATGTCCAGGGCCTATATATAAAGTGCTAAGTGCATTTTAAAAGATTTATTCAAATTAATCCGAGAGGGGGGGAAACTTGGAATAACAAAGACCTCAAAACCTGATTCAGGATGTAAGTAAGGAATTTTTAAAGCATTCCCTGGATGAAGAAAGGGGTCATAAATAGGTTCTTCATGAAAATGTTGATTAGTTATCCCATTTTATCAATGAACTCTAAAATTGGATAACACACCACTAAAATTTTCCCTGGATTATAGATAAATTATGAATAGTCTATAGGATGCACCAAGTTTGAGGGCCAGAAAGTGGACACAAATATGATTTTAAGAGAAATGCAAGCTTGTTTTGGGAAATTTTGATCATGTTATGAATTATCAGGTTTGGTAATTACCGAATGTAAAATGTGGGACCCTTATAACATGCTTATGTTATAACACAAGTGTTTTTTTAACGTGCTTGTGCATTCCTATTTGTTATGTGGTATATGTGGTTTTTGGAAGGATATATTTAATAAGTACAAGTTTTTCATTTAGTAATATTTATTCTTTATTATTTCTTATACTTTAAACTTATTTTAGTAAATATAAGAAATTAGGGTCACTCTACACCTTATGGAACTAGTCCTCACAGCTCCATCAGTCATGGTTTAGAAGATAGCTTTTCATATTCTAATATGGTCAGTACATAGGTATTTTTCAGGATTTCAACATCCAACCTAAATATTTTAGGATTTTAAATTATACAATCGATATCTATTTTGTGAAAGAATATAGTCATTTTTTAGATTTTGGGGTCTTCTTGATTGTTTATTAACATTTGTACAAGTTTTAGATGTGTAAAAACTATATTTTATAAACCCCACAACTCCCAAAGGTAGAAACAATTTCTCAAATATATGGACTCATGCAATTCCTTATAACACATGATAAATCAATACACATTTTTTAAGTTTTTATTGATTCAAATAATCAAGGGGAAAGGTCATCATGAGGTATGTGAAGGATCTGAAACATAATAAAGACAATGGGTTTAATTGAGAAAAATTAAGAGGTCTTCCTCAAGGATTTCTTCATTCTCTGAGTGTTGTTTATATCCCAAAAATTTCCTCTAGTGCTATGTTTTGGTCCAAATCTTCCCTGCCTAGTTCAATTGGTTCTGTTTCCTCAACTAAGAAGATTCAAATCTAGGTACCTTTGAATCTATTCCTCTCTTATAAGATAATATTATCATTCTATCATGTTCTTAGACCACTAAACCACCTATTTCACCCATATAGTTCCCCAACATTCATCTAAAGACTCATCTCAGTTGCCTTAACCAAAATTGACCTTATACATTGCACAAGAGTGAGGTTCGTTGGTCACTTCTTGGTTGGTCAACTCTGCAAAATTTTCATGCAAGCTAAAAAATTCTCTGAACACCCTTCTCAATCTCAAGGAGGCATGACAATTTTGGTTAACATATCCTCCCCTTAGCTGCTCCATTCACTATCCACTCTCTTAGACTATCCTTCCCACTTTCTAGTCATTCCTGGGTGATATGTTGACTATGTCTTCAGCTTTAAGCACATACTCAACAAGTTGAGATAATTTTATACTACCCATTAATGATTTCTAGTTGCATTAAGATTTTTAGGTTTGAACTCCAAATATAAATACCACATCCTTCATTAAATTGAGCTAACAATTAGGTCTAGGTCTATATTTGATGTTTCTCCCATATACTATCACTCACACACCTCAACATACACCCAATGAACCTTCCAATTTTCCTTTTAATCTCTTAATAAACCTCCTTAGCATCATAACTACCAATTTTCAAACTTCAACTCATCAATTAGAGCCTTCAAACCATGAGCCCTAGGCTTAAACCAGTGAGAGGTTATTAAACAACCTTGGAAAGTGAATTTCCTTAACCTTTTGACTTGTACAAAATTTTCAAAACTCTAAATCAATTATGTAAGTTTATCAACTCATTCAATTTTTTATTATTTTTCAAGTGAGAGAGTAATGAACCTTTCAAAGGCTTAGAACAATGGATCTTTTCTTATCTTCCTATAGGTGTATAATAGGGCAGGGTTATTATGCTTTCGAGGGTTTACTCAAACTAATCACAGTTCTAGCTAACATTCCACATTTTTTAAAGTTTATGAGGTGTCATGCACTCTTCCATAATCTTCCGGCCTTCTCCCACTCAACTTGTCTTCATGATACTCTCCCTCGATCCTCTTACACAACCTATACACTAGCATACCCTGTCTCTAGACTGTTAATAACACTATCAACAATAATGATCAAATACAACCTAATATGTGTAAGATATTTTTATGAGCATGTCTCAGTCATAGTATAACGCTTCAACTCGTTCCTCTTTTATTTCTTAACTCTGACTGTACTTCACAGTATTCAACTACTAATTATTCAACAAAATCATCGTAACTCACAACCATAAGAACAAACTTATGTATACATGTAAGGAATGTAATAAAATAATATATACTTATCTCTCCATCAGTCTACAAACACCATCTTCAACAAGCACTTGGATTCACTATTAGTATTTTCATCATATAATCACCATACACAAATTCCCTATATCACAGTGGTTTGCAAAGTATTTTTTTTCAAATTCTTGGAGCCTCAACACTCCCAAACATTGGATCATTCAAATGATAGTCTCATTAATTACAAACATGAATTTTTTTTACTCCTTCCAAGACAACTACTATTTGAATTGTGACCCTTCATATTCCTTTAGTATTGTGACCTTTCAAGTCCCTTGATACAACATCATAGCTTAAAAATGGTGACTATATAAGACCCATACTTCCTAAATTCACTCACATTGACTCCTAGACCCCACTAGGACTTACATTCATGACTCAAATCCCCTAAATACCTACATGGCACCTTGAGATTCCTATTTCATACCCCTAATATCCTTCAAATTCACATTTTTAACTTTTAGAGGGAAAGTATGCAATTTAAATTTTTGAAAGGCCAAGACTCAAAAACACCACACAAAACTGACTCACATGGATTCCCTAGACCTGTAACACACATGCACACTAAAAATTGATAACACCATGACATATTTACAGAGATGGAGATGATTCTCCCTACATCAGTGATGATAGTAGTCATCTCGAGATCAAAAGTGGTGCATATCTCTTAAGATTTTTTCTAAACACTTAATCAATATTTGGCGATGTGGTCACATCTTGCAATTCAAGGAGTGGCTTTCACAGTGCTTCAATGTAATTAGATTTCAAGAAGATGGATCTAACCCTTAAAAATTCCTTCAAGTCTCATTCAGGGAGAAATCATTCCATATAAAGGAGGAAACCTATTTCCATGAGGAGAAATCAAATGAATATATCTCTAGATACTATAAGCATGTTTCCACTCATGTGACATCTTGGTCAGGGAAGTGAATTGTGAAGTTAAAAAGGGTATCATTATGTTTAAAGGTGAAATGGGAAGTTCATGGAGTAAGTTGAGAATCATCATATCTTGACTCTTCCATCATGTTCAAACCTACTTCACGGAACAAGCCAAGATGTTATAGTCAAGCTACTGAGGCATTCAAGACCAACATGTATGAAGGATCATGAAATAACCTATCTCTATGAGAGGCATATGAGAAAATAGGTTTATGAGTATCCTAAATTTTATTCCATCTAGTTGGAGAATTCTAGAGCTAGGAGGGGTAAGAGGATGATCTTCATATAGAGAACCATGTATGTAAGAATGAGAAATCATCTATACACTTTTACTTGATGTCACTCACTTGATAGTGGTCTTAAACAATCGTTCAAAACCTTGTATTTTGATCATACTTCAAAGGAGGAAGGACATTACAACCACCTCATTTCAGTCCAATGGGTGGCCACATGCAAAGAATCTGATTCAGTGAGAAATTATTTCCATTTACATGGTGAATACCTATTTTAGTAAGTGATAGATAATCAAAAAATGGTTTGAGCATCATGGAGTTTATTTATGATCACTAGGGTTAATTATGGAGGCCTTGAAAAGTAAGAGAGTGATCCATGTTCCTGACTTATAAGTAGAAGAGAGCATGTTATTCCCATCACAATGTATATCTCATAACAGTGTTTATAAACACTTAATTCATTACATGAGGTTTTAGAAACATGCTTTCAAATCATGAAAACTCATTTTTTACCCCTTTTTAATGTCATAAGGTTTCATCACTCAAAAAACACAACCTAGGGTGTTAGGAAGGTGTTTTCAACTCGAAAAAAATTGGCCCCATTCGCAAGAGATCCTCAGTGACAGTGGTAAAAAAATGAAATCTACCCATTTCAAGAGGTACTTCTCAACATTTAAAAATATTCACCTATCACTCATGTGGTGACCAACCCTCTAGAGGTTACAAATTTGAGATACAGCCATTTTTGTCTGGAACTGAAAGGGGTGGGTACACTATTTAGAAATTATTTATGAAACCTTCAAGTCTTAGATAAATATTGATGTTACCAACATGTATAGGATTCACATATCTTTCCAGTGCCCTATTTTTCCCTCCTAAATCCTTACATTTGAGCTCCCAAAATCATCTAGAGAATTCATATTTCACCATTAGAGTATTTGTTCCCTGCACCTAGAAAACGCGTTGTTGAGAAGATTATCCTTGAATGAGAAAAACCTTTGGCTAAATATTCCTAAATTACCTCAAAAACTTCCAATATTCCTTTACATTACCTTCAGATGCTTAATATATTTCTTGAACTCTCGTAGAGGGGTTTTTATTAGCTCAAAATGGCATTTTTAGGCCTCCAGAGGAAGTTATCTTCCATCAAGTCACATTCATTTAACTCATCAATCATCGTATTCAATCATCCCTTCACAATGAAACAAAATTAGGGTAAAAACCTTGTTAATAATTTATTTTGAGCCAAGTTGATTATTGGTATTGAGAAATTTTGGCCAGAGGAAGGACACATCAGTGACCGAGAAGTGAAATATTCAACTATGGGCTTAGTTCCCATGCTCAAAGTTTCAATTTTTCATGTCATACATTTTTTCATGACAACACCCCCTTACAAATTTCACCAAATTCATTTTTTGTAATGCACAAAATTATTTCATTGGTTTCTAATCCATGTTCTGAAATTATTTCAAGGGTTTCTTGGAAAAAACAAAAAAGGATATCTAAAAAGCATTTCTCTTAATGTTGATGTACTTTTGATTGCTTATGAAGTATGTGGCACTTGGAATCAACCTTCCTACTCCTACACTAGGTTTAGAATGTAACTAATTTACTTAGTATAAGTCTTGATGAATTTTCCTAAGTTTATTTCTAGATAGAAAGTAAATGAATGTGTGGAAGATTTTACACGTTTTCAACTAATCCTACCCTAACTTTTGTTGAGTGTTATAAATATATCGATGTGATGTACTCTTTTAGCTTCTAACTCTTCAAGTTACGTTGTATTCTTCTATTGAACATAATGAATATATTATGGTGTCCTTAGATATATCATCTTCTTGCCCCACACCTTACTATTATTAATTTATATAATTATAAGTATCAAAGGATTATATGCATGTTAACATGGGAACCAAGGTCACTCCCCTTCCATTGTTGATTGTGAGGATCACACGAGTAGTCCCTCTTAAATATACATTCCCTAAGCTTGTAAAGTAGGTACTCATCCATAGTATGATTCTACTATATTCTAAGAAAACATTAGGGATTCAACTTCATGCTCATGGGAAAATATACGAGTCCACACATTCGATCAATCTATCACTACCTTTGGGAGTTGTGAGGTTTGTAAATTCTAATTTTGACACATTTAACGCTCCTACAAATGTCAATAAAAAAATCCAAAAGGCCTCAAAACCTCAAAAATGACTATATTATTTTCCAAAATAGACATCGATTTTAGAATTTAAATGCTAAAAGCTTTAAGATGAATGTTGAAATCCTAAAAATAACCTATGTATTAACCATATTAGAACATGAAAAAACTATCTTCTAAACCATAACTGATGGAGATTTGATTAAGAGTGACCCTAATTGTTTAAGAAATAATAAAGTATAAATATTTCAATAAATATATCCCTCCCAAAACCACATATACCACATAGAAAACAAGAATGTGAGTTTGTTAAAACATGCTCACATTATAGCATGCTCGTGCTATAACAAAAATGTGTTATAAACACGAGCATGTTATATCTTTTTTGAATTTGAAATTCCCAATCAATAGGCTTGCATTTTCCTTGGATATCCAAACCTAAGGTTTGGACTATGTAATCCATGAATAAATTTGTGTTTTACAAAAACACATAAAATCTCACATGTACACCCCGATATCTCATGTGTTATAACATAATATTCCAAAAAAATTATAGTACGACGTCAAGCTTGGTTTTACCTTAGTGACAATAACTTCTTTCTAAAATCTGATCAGTTTAAGGCTTTCATCCTTAATTTCTTTTACTAGTGCCTTATTTTCTTGTCAAAACATATGCATACGTTTTTGTACACAATTTATTATTTTTTCATCCAAATTTCAAAAAAAAAATCTTCTAAACTCCATTCTACACGCATTAAAAAAAATAAAAAATAAAAAAATGACTATTTTTCTCAAAGTTATAGGGGCGTACACATAAATATTTTATTTTTCAGGATGTGTGCACTTTTAAAATTAATAAAAAAATTATATATTCATCCAAAAATTATAAAAAATAGTGGGACCCTCGTACATGGAATTATCTAACTTTATATCAAAGGGATTTGAAAAATAATTTAGAGAAATCAAAAAATGGGGGGGGGGGGGGGGGGGGGGGTGCGTACACACAATAGGTTCTTATCTTTTTTACACAAAAATAGGTTCTTATCTTTGTGTGCGCACCACATTTGATTGTCTTAATCTCCCACCATTTTAAAAAAAAATAGTAGTTTAGAAACTAGATTTCAGTATCTATGGTAATTTTTTAATCACTTTGTCAAATATTGAGCATATGCATGCCAAATTATTAGATGAAGTTCAGGTTTTGCTGATTTCAGGAAAAATGTGTCCATATTTGATCCACTTTTGGTCCCCCCATTTTCATGCACTTTACCCTGCATAAGTATATTGCTTGTTAAATTTTAATGGTTTGGTGTGAATTACAAATCGAATTTAATTATTTAATGATTAAATGTGATTTGATATAAAATACAACTAAATTTAAATATTACTGTTGAGTTATTTTGGTTTGATGCAAGTTGATGATGTTATACTTGTTGAATTAATTTTTTTTAGTTTAAATTAGCAAGTTGATTTGATCTAGTATGGGGTTAAAACCTTGATTTTTATTCTCACTTACATAATGGTCATCACATAGAATATGAGCAAGTTGACTTATGATAGCTCTCTCAAACTAACCCATGTATATTTCTCTCTCTCTTGGAAGATGTACAGGTAAATATGAGAAGCTATGAAGTGAATACTTTGGACTAATTTAATGTTGTTTTTTATTACGACCTCCTGGTCATATGTAAACAAGATACCCTCAAGAAGCTCTTTATTTTGTATTAAATTATTTTGTGAAGTAAACTTAGTGGTTAGGATAGGCATATGTACCTAATGTATAATCATAATATGGATTTTTTTTGCTTGAATAATGAAGAAAGTTGGTTTCACAACCTTGAGATATTTTGTGTTGATTATGAACCTCTCTATTTTGATTAAATATAAATGGCCTATTTAATTGGGCATGGTATATAAGAGTAGATAATTATTTTCATCCCTAGTTTTTCCAGTTGTGTCTTTGTATAAACTTTTATTGATTTAATAAATTAAGTGTACCAAAGGTCTTTAAATGTGTTATTATAACATTACATAATTTAATCCTTCATTTAAATTAGTCCCTATGATTAACTAAGTAAGAACATCGGAAATTATGTTTTTGGATACGATTTTTATCATGGGAATAATGGGTAATGATCATAAATTAGTTATGGAGTAAAATGTATATTGATGTGAATGATAATATAATCTATACTTCAAAATATGAAATTATGTTGATAGTATTTGTGATTAATAAACACTTAGATGAGAATAAAAAGGGGGCATGGTTAAATTAAATTGATTAAGATTATTCATTATTCTTTATGAGATAATTAATCAACCATCGCAAGAAAAAGGTATTATCTCTTTCCTTAGAAACTCTAGCAAAAAAATGTAAAAAACTAGCCTTTGATATGAGAAAACCTATAATAAAAAATAAGATGATTTATCTAAAGGGTAACTAATAGTTAATCCATAACTTGAATAATTTATTAAGTCCTGATTGGAACATAAGAAGTGACTTAGAAGAGTCTTCTAAAAAGACCTATCGACTATAACTTAGATAACTAATGGAATATTTTAAATCTCATAGGCTTTGCCACACGATGAAATATGATCAACAAATAGACAATATTAATTATGACATAGATAGGATATAATATCATGTCATCATGTAAACATATAAACATAGTGCTAACTAGGGGTAGCTACATGTTAGGGAAAGAGGATATAATGACAATAACCCATTACGTGGTCTCTCCCTATTCCATAAAGACCCTGAGTGGGTTATGTTTCTTTTCATTTACGAAGATGGTCATGTAAAGAACACACCTCCTATTTCTTAACATGTTCACCTTCTTAAATAAAAATATCCAAATAATTGTGTCGAGATATTTGTTTAGTGGTGGAAGACTATGTCCCTAATACTTATGTATGGTCTTGGGATAAGAAGTTTATGCACATGGCTGAAAAATTTGGCCAAAGCAATACAAGTATGTGATTGCATTATTTATTCTTTATATCCTTACTTTATATATGTCATATACTAGAGTACAACGTTAAGTAATTAACTTTCATGGTAGAAATTTAAGGATGGAAACATAGTTTTCTCAACCTAGAAAAGGGTAAACCTAAAACATACTAAAGATTACATAATTGCTTACATAGAGTGGATTGAAGGGAGATATATATTTCCCCTTCTCAACTGCACAAGGTTTATACATAGAAGAGTTATCGAAATGGATCAAACTTAACTAAATAACTAGTTGTTTAAACTTGTTAAATGGTTTGTACTAAGTTAACTCTATTGCATACTCCATTATTTTGATTGTGGAAGTAAAAAAACATTACTCTAATTTTTGGAAAATAAATGAGGTGTTACAAAATATTTAGAAACTTGTAGCCAAGGGAGTCCTAAGATCATGTCACACTATGTAATAGTATATCTAGCAATGAATGCAATAAAAATAGTAAGAGGCCCAATAGTAATTGGGAAAATAACATGGCCATGAGAAGTGGGAGACATGTGGTCATATGAGATATACGAAAACCAATTGAATTCAAAAAATATAATGAGCATGCATTGTTCTTGAATGTAGGATCTATCATAATTTTGATGAAAACATGGGGCCCAACAAAAGCATTTATATGTAATCTATGGGAGGAGAATGAGGCATGAAAATCATCATCATTTAAAGTGATAATAGATTATGGGATATTAGTAGCACCGACAAGGAATCTAAGGGGGATAATCTAAATAATGAGGAGGAGGAAATGTGTTGTATGTATAATTGCAAGATCACTCATGGGATGATTTTTTCATGCTTAGGTATGATTGAATATTTTTATGTTCCATTGTCATTAGTATATTTGGGAGTGGAAGTATTGGCTTCAGGTAACTAGATATCATTATTGTCAATGAGATCTTGAGTCAAATGGAAAATCTTGAAACACTTGTTGGTAGAATGGCCATTGCATCTATGGTAATCCACAATGTGCATGCTCATCAAAAAAAAATTCCATGGGATCTATTAGGATCATAATCAAGAAGAGGTGGAATATAAATCAGATTTATTTCAAGAAGTTAAGGCAATAACATATGGGGATGACAAGGAAATTGAGTAAACATATATCAAAGGTCTTGGAGCTTAATTTTAGGAGGTTGAGAAACAACATTGAAAGTAGCCTTAGAAACATTAGACTTGGGTCTAAATGTAACCTTGCTTGCAAATTAAGAAGCGAAATGATCGGAAGTTTTAGAAACATATTTTATTTTTTCCCCAAAAAAGTAGCTTAGTCTCATGATCTTTCAAGGTAATGGCATAGATGGTCAAAGGAATGATATGAATCATAAAGCACGCCTTCTTACAAATGAGGCAAAAGAATTTGAATAAATAGATCTTGCAATTCAGATTCATCTAATACATTGCTCATTTTAGAAAGATTATTCTTCTAATACAATACATAATCACCAAGATGTTCATTAGAGCCTTATTTAATTTAATACATTTGTGCATAAGACATTTTTAGTGCCAATATTCATATAAAAATGAGCTAAAAACAAATTAGAAAGAGTAGTAAATTATTTAACAGTATGCGAGGGAAAGTCATAAAAACATCACATAGCATAATCCCTATAAGCTCCTAGGAAATAACTTAGTCAAGAGGGTGTCATCACATGCATAGTTCAAACAAGAAACATGAAAGAATCTAAGTTTCTCTTAAGGATATCCATGGCCATTGAATAGAGGAAACTTTGGTGAAAACAAAATTGGTAGGGAGTGAATAAGAAGAAACTTGAGGTGAAAGAGGACTGTAAAGAAGAAGTGAAGAATCAAGGGATGGAGAGGAAGAAGAAGTAGCTTGTTGTAAATGACAAATTTGTTCTTGCAAATCATGATAAAGATATTCTAAATCATGGGTACCTAAATAGGAATTAGGTTGAATGTGGGAGACAAATGGAGAAGAATATTAAGTAGAAGGGGTGGGAATAAACATGTGAAGGGTGGAGACTCCAATATTGGAAGGAGAGGAAGAAAGTGGGAAAAAATAAGTAGCAGTATTAGTAGTAGTAGAGAGTGAAAAGGTATGAATCATACTATTATCTTTAGTACTATCACAGGAACATTGGGAATCCAATAGGGGCATCAAGGATACATGGAACATGGGTCAGATGATTATGCATTGCAGAGTGGATATTAGTATGGGCATCGAATTGGGCTTGATCAACATTGGTATCTTTATCATAGGAATGTTCACTGTCGGATGGTTCTATATCTTAGAGAGGGATCTACTTGGAATTTCTAAGAATGTTTCCATTGATGAGTTTTGCCATTATAGAAGGTTGATGTCGAGTGGGTGGAAAAATATTTATATATGTTGGGGATCTAAAGTGGCCACTATGTGTAATGGGCATAAAATAAGATATCCACAATGGGCATGTAAGCAATTTGGTTCACCAAATGATTTAATAAAATTTATATCTAAGATAAGGACATTGTTGAAAGAGGGTTTAAAACCCGAAAGCAAGGATCACAAGGGATGACGTACACATCAATAGACATGTGAATGGCAGTGTGAAGAGATCTTAGGAGGAGAGAGCATCAACCGAATGTGCATGCAAAGATTTGAAACATAGGTAGAACATCATTACAATCCACAAACCCTCCTCAATCTCATAGATCCAAAGGGGTGTACAAATAGGAGGTGTTGAGTAACCCCCAATGCTGTAATCATGACAACTCAAGTGGAGAGGGGGAGTTACATTCCCAAAATAAAAGTGTAACTCCCTAATGACACATATGATGCACTGACGCATTGACGTATAAGAGAATATCATAATGACCCCTAAATGACACGTGGACCTATGATCTCACCTAAGTTAGATGACTAACCTAATGATGTGGAAAATAAAACACACCAACACCCCCCTTCATCATAACTTAGGATGAGGTGGCAAGTCAAAAATGAGAAATAGGTCCTGGCACAAAGCCTGATGAGGTACCCATGTACAAGAAACTCTCAAAAAGTAGAGTAAAAGGAGAAAACCCAGTGGGAAAAACTCCCCCCAAAAGAGAGACAAGTCCACTCTCTAATCTAAGAAAGATGCCAAGGATGGGTCCCGGCCACAAACGAGCTTGTAAAGGTACCCATGTACAAAGAGGTAATCTCTCAGAAAGAAGAAGAAGAGAGAAGAAGAGGGAGATGAGAGGGATGCAAAAGATGTCATGGATGGATTTGAACTCTGCAGCTCTAGGAAGTCACCTAGAAGAATTTCGATGATGAGATCCTCTACCTCTGAACTAAAGAAAAGCCACCCACAATGAACTATGTGCCTACCCTTAGGAAGGACAGAAATGACATGTTGGAACTCCTCCCACTCCGTAAAGGAAACTGAAGGCAACAACATGAAGAACTCTGAGTATGGTCCATCAAAGTGTGACATAGGTCTAGAAAATGAGTGCTAAGGAACTAAAGGTAATGTCATGAGTGCAGAGCTATCAGAGTATGAAGGGTGAACACTTATAGAAAGGATGTCCAACTGATGTGAAGGAAACAAAACATCCCCCACAATAGAAAATGGATCCACAAGCAAGGGTGGATACATGAAGGTCTCCGGAAAAGTGGAAGTGGTAAGAGTCCCAGAAGGAACACTCCCAACAATGGAGATGATGAACTCCTCTGAAATACCTATAGATGGATGATGAACCTATAGGACATCACAAGTGGACTCTGCAAAAATATGACAAAGGTCAGGTAGATACTCGTGCCAATGAGGGGGCTCAACAAATAGTAGAGCAATGTCAGATAGGTATGAGTCATCCAATGAAGGTAGAGGAGTGGAAGGGGCCTCGCACATTGGAAGTGGAAATGAGGTGGGTGTGATGAATGTATAAGACTGAATAGGAGACTGCTCGATATATGATGAGATGTGGTATGTTTCAACACTCTCTGGAATAGTGAGAGAAGGAGGACAAGAGTCTGTGAAGTACTCTCGACATCAGAACTAGGTGCACAATCCTCATCATCAAAAGTAGAACCAAGTGAAGCTATGTCAGTGGAACTATCATCACACGAAGAAATAGAGGAGACAACTAAATCAGCAGCAGCAACAACGGTGGTAGTATGTGAAGGGTCTCCATAGAGGGACTGAAGAATGCTCCAGACACAGTGGGGTGGCACTTTATAAAGTAGTAAATTTACAAAATTGACAATGTCATCACGTAATGTGTGAAAAATCATGTAACTTTGACTAAAGAAGCACTCAAAACCAAGCAGCAAGTCAAAATTTATAGTAAGAAAATGATTCCCGTAACTAATGGAAAATGTCAATAAGCTTTGCAAACTAATTTTAAAAGTGTCTGAAATGGGTGCAAAGGGTATTATGTGGGTACTCATTGGAAATGGCATCGAATTTCAAGCAGGGTTTATTTTTCTTGCAAGGGGGGTTTAGCCTCCTGCCGACCCTGGACCTCGCCCTCCATCTTCGACACGCGTAGGAAGGGCATAATTACAAGCAAATAAAGGCCCTAAAATTATTACAATGCCATAATGAATGTTTTTAACCTTAAAACATTAAAAACATGGTTTTTTTAACCTCCAAACAATGTCTAAAAGGGAATGGGATTTTTTTTGGATGCACTAAGTTGCTGTATTGTTGACCGAGATGGGTCTGCCAGAGTGAGTTAAAGTAAAGGTTCAATGCCTAGTTTATTTTGAAAAGGCCATGGAGTGCTTGGTTAGTGGTTGTAAATGAAGCTAGGTGCTAGATATAACACCTGAATGCAAAGACACGTGTCGAGGAGCTGAACCCACAGAGCTATAACCGTTGAGTAGAGAGTAACTGATAGGCCGGAGTGTTCCAGTGAAGGTTTAAACAACCAGACACGTGGAGCCCAGGTTACAGGGAGATGAGAGCTTACAGATATCCTCATGTAGACCCATGATGAATGTAACGATGTAGAGCTTCATAGCTAGCACATCCTGGATGAAAATACAGGTTCATCGAGGAACGACTAGCAAGCTTGAGCCTTGGAGTCCATAGTAAATCTAGACTAGAGTGTCAGTGTAGCGAGCCATGGTGTTCAATGCACAAGTGGTGGAGAATCAACCACAGGAAAAAATATCCAAAGCAACCACGTTAAGACCAATACACTCATGATCAATCCAAAACCTGAGCTGAAGCCAAAACAATGGCAGGTGGATGAACAGGTGGAGGAGTTGAGGTCCCAATATAGAGAAAGGGTGAACAAATACTTATCCACATGATGCACATCCAACACAGGGTTAAAAGTTGAGCATGACATCAAGGAGGTGAAGCCAATGTAGCAAAGAAGAACACAAGGCTGAATCACCAAAAAAATGTAGCACGAGTAACTAGGGAGGCAACCCAACACGAGCACAACAAGCTAGAATCTAACGAGGCAAGGATAGCCAAAGCCAAGCACGAAAGACTCTAATGCAAGAACGGTGAGAAATAAACCAGGAGTGAGTAGAGTTGAAAATCTAGAGTAAAAACACATAGTCAAAGCCAACTCAAAAACTGATGTAAACACCAATAATGTAAACAATCTGAAAAACAAGTGCACGAGTGAGTTGAAGTGTCCAAGGAGGCAAGCCAAAGGGACAACTCGGTTCCCAGCTTGGTGAGCTGGAGCCGAGTTGGGCCCAAAAATTCACTTTAACAACCTTAAAACACACACCAACCAACACGAACAAACCCTGGACCAGAAAAATCTGAAACGGTAAGCTCAAGTCCTCAAAACATGCATGCAACCTCAGAAATCCTAAAAACCCATGAACACAAGCTATGAAGCCCTGAATCAATGAAAGAAGAGCATGATTGGAATAACCATTATGGCACATGCAATGAGATTTAGATATCATGCCGGAAGTAGGAAAACATGCACCAAAATGTCGAAGACTGCATGGATTTGCAAGATCTACTCTGATACCATGAAAGAGGGTTTAAAACCCAAAATCGAGGATCATGAGGGATGACGTACACATCAACGGACGTGTGAACGGTAGTGTGAAGAGATCTCAGGAGGAGCAAGCATCAACCAAATGTGCATGCAAAGATTTGAAACATGAGCATAACCTCGTTACAATCCACAAACTCTCCTCAATCTCATAGATCTAAAGGGGTGTACATATAGGAGGTGTTGAGTAACCCCCAGTGATGTAATCACGATAACTCAAGTGGAGAGGTGGAGTTACATTCCTAGAATAGAAGTGTAACTCCCTAATGATGCTTATGACACACTGACACGTAAGAGAATCTCATAATGACCCCTAAATGACATGTGGACCTACGATCTCACCTAAGTGAGATGACTAACCTAATGATGTGGAAAATAACACACACCCACAATTTTTGATCAAATAAATATAACTGTATTCAAGCAAGATAGATCTAAAGAAGCACAAACAAGATTGATATATAGGGTTAGTAGAATGACTCATCTTATATATGTAGGTTTGAATTCATTTTGGACTAGAGATTGGTCTGGAAGGGAAGATTTTAGGTTTTGCAAGATCTGTATAAAACATTAGACTACAATAATATTAGGGAAAGAAACACCCGAAATGAGATAGATCCAATTGGGCACTAGCATATAATCAAGGCGGTGGCTTCCATGTGTGCGAAATGGGTTTGTTCATAATTATTTATTTTTCATTTTATATCATTTTTTGTTTTTTGTAGATCACGTTATGTTGTTTATACTTATGATCTATCACACCTATACCTGAAAAAGAAACCCTAACTACCCACACAATACTCAAGCACATATTCGATGAAGATAAATATGCATATGTTTAAGTCGGACTGACCTTGGTGGTCACCCCAATGTGATTATCACCAAGTGGTGCACTACATTTCAAAATCAATGTAGTTCGTGTGTGTGTGTGTGTGTGTGTGTGTGTGTGTGTGTGTGTGTGTGTTTCTATGTTTGTGTGTGTGTGTGATTGAAATAGTGTCCCTTTGAGCTAAGATGCTCTAGTGCCAGTCACACAAAGAATAGCAGGCTACAACTACTTTGTCTCAGTGAAAATGTTCGGTATGGAATTCAGAATAAACCCTCCAATGTATTGAAGTATGTAGTTCCAAAATTTAGTCCTTATTGTAGTAGATAGAAAGTATTAGCTCATTGTACTAGTACGTACCTCTTGAATGCTTTCCCCCCAATGAGGTTAAATAAGACATGCATATATATGATTCATTTGCTAAAGTTGTGTCATTAACAAATGAAAGGTTGACCAAGGGTGATAAACAAAGATAAGAAGGAAGTAACATCTAAAAAATAAGAAAAAGAGTGAAAGCAGAAAAAATCATCCAAAAGGGGATAGTAAAGCCCTGACACTCCTGTCTCTAATGGGAGGTCATGTACAGGGTTCACAAAAAGGCAAACCGTGAAATTAGAGCTGAGAAAGATGTTTTCAATATGTGAAATTACAATTTGCAAGTAAAAAACAGTAAGCAATAAAGATGAAAATGATAAAAATAATGTTAAAGCAAAGTAAAAGGGGTTGTTAATGACTAGTTCTCTTTATTAGGAATCATGCATATCAATGAATTATTTAGATGCTAGATTTACATAGTATGTGTGTGATTTAGTGACAACAGATTATAAGCACTTTAATATGATTCTTGTTATTATCATAATGTCAAATTTTAAGCATAGATATGTCAAATAACTCATTGAAGTTTATATTTTATTGATTTTAGGGGAAAAAAGGCCACTTTCAAACCCCCTTTTGGTCCCCAATTTCCATGCACCTTCCCTATAAAGGGGAGCTAAAGTTGTTGTAGGTATGATGGTGATAAAATTGAAAAAGTAGTAGGTGGGTTGTAAGAAGTTTGTAAGAAGGTAGTAAGGGTGATTCTTGAGTGGGAGTTGAAGAAGATTGATGGTGAAAAATTAGATGAATTTTGTCAATTGAATTTACAGGAGCTGAATTCTTTTTAACCAGGGGAGGATGATGCGACAGCATAACTTGCGGAGACCATAACTTTTGATCCAACTATTGGATTGTCTTGAAATTTTACATGGTGGTAGATATATATTAGTACTATGTTGAGGCTAACATTTTTAACTTGCAAGGTTGTGGCAATTTTGGCACATTTTCGGGGTTGGATTCCTTCATCTAGTGGCATAAAATTGGCTCTGAACATTTTTTTCACTTTTGACTAGGTCTTAGAAGTTTAATAACTTTTGTTGTGATTGTTATAATAAGTCAAAATTTTGCGTGAGGCTTAATTTATGAATGCATATTTGGAAAGAAAATTTTGGGGGCCATCTGAGTTGTTTTTCTAGTAGGTAATTTTGGCATTTTATGATTTTTGGCATTTTAGAGATTTTTTGGCATTTTAAGATTTTTTGGCATTTTAGGATTTTTAGAGTAGACGTGACATAAAATGAGGATTGTAATGATGTAAAAGTTTAGTGTGGATTCCAGAAGAAAGCTATTTTTATACTTCTTGGTAATGTGTGTTTTGGTTAAGGAATCGTATGAAGGTGATCCAAATTTTGGTGATGTTGTGAGACAACTTAAGGACACTACAGTAGGTAGTGGTTCTTCTGATTATTTAATGGAGGATGGTTATTTTTTCAGGGGGAAACAATTGTGGATCCCTGTTGGTTCAATGAGAGAAAATATTATAAGAGAATTGTATAGTGGGGGGTTGGTTGGACACTTTGGTATAAGTAAGACAATTGCTCTTGTTGTAGAAAAGTATTATTGGCGAAAGGTAAAGAGGGACATAATTAGGATTGTAGAAAGATGTAGAGTGTGCCAAATGGCTAATGGCCATGCACATAATATTGGGTTGTATATGCCATTATCTGTCCCTGCATGGCCATGGGTTGATTTGAGTATGGATTTCATGTTAGGACTTCCTAACACATAGCGAGGGAATGATTCTATATTTGTTGTGATTGATAGAATATCTAAGATGCCTCATTTCATTGCTTCTAAAACAACTAATGTTGCTTCCATAGTTATAGATTTTATTTTTTCAGAAGCGGTTAGATTGCATGGAGTTCCAAGAACAATCACTTCAGATCGAGACACGAAGTTTTTGAGTCACTTTTGGAAGACTCTTTGGAGGCAAATGGGGACACAACTTTAGTTTAGTAGTGCATATCACCCCCAAATTAATGGATAGACAAAAATAGTGAATATAAGCTTGGGAAACATCCTCCATTACATAATTGGAGAAAATCCAAAACAATGGCACTTAACTGGATAAAATCCTAAACAATTCAAAATTTCAAGCTCTCGCCCTCCTAAATTTTTTAAGCCAAGTTTAAAGTTCAAAGAAATAGCAAAATCCATGCCCTAGTGCTATTTAAATCTCTATTTTTCTCGTTTTGATAAATTCTCCATCTCTCGGTCTATGCACAAAATATCCTCTTTACAATCTCCTTTGTGATTGAAATTGTTCGCTTGTTCTATGGCCTGGGTCATCAAATCATTTTTTTACCTCCATGCCTCCAACTCACGAAGGAAATTAAAAAATTGGACTCAAAATGAAGAAGTTCTCTTCCTCTGTGTATTTTTCCCACAGTTGGGAATGATGGGCGTTTCTTTCCCTGTCAAATTTTACCTTAGCATCCCTGAGTGATACATGGGTCTCTCTGATTGGGTGTGGTTCTGTCATAATTCAAAATCAAGCGGAAGCAGCCACGTGTCATAATGATGCAACTCTAGGGGCAAGGTCCAAGGGATTGTCTTCAATTAAGTGCAGGCTTTCCACATGTCCCACATAGAAAATGAAGGTAAAATTGGCTAAGTATGGAAGGCTTAGCGGATGACTCCGTGTGTCACAATGGTGCAAATCCGAAGGTCGGGTAGAAAGGGCCAATTACCAAATCAACGCCTGATTGCCACATGGTCAGAGTCATTCGAGAGGCAAATTCTGCCGTTGAAAAGTCAAAGCAGACGAGCAGGCCATCGGGGGGATTTGAGATTTTGATCCTCTTTGTAAAAAAGGTGAAAAGTTAAAAAGTAACCTGCAGCCCCGATCAGGCTATCAGGGAAAAATTCAAATCTTAAGACCGTAGGGAAAAAATCAAAGGTGAAGCCCATCATTGAAAAGTCAAAGCAGACAAACGGGCCATCGGGACACTTTTGGAAATTTAACCAAATTTCCAAAAGTGAAGTAAAAGTTCTAGAATGCTCCGCCAAGGTCTTGGGCCCACCATTGAAAATTCAAAGTGGAAGAGCGGTTCGGTAGAGGTATTTGATTTTTTTGAGCCTTTTTTCAAAAAAGGTTAAAATGTCAAGAAAAGGGCCACGACCCCATTTCCAATCAGAGGATGCCACGTGTCAAGATTTCAATCGGAGCAGCGGGTTGGCAAAGGAATTTATGTTTTTGAGACTTTTTCCAAAAAAGGTTAAAATGTTGAGAAAAAGGCCGCAACCCCATTTCTAATGAAAATGTGCCAAATGCCTAAGTTGAAAATTCAAAGCGGGGTATGGGCCAATTTGTTCCAAATTGTCAAATCTCTAAAAAATCACAAAACGCAAAGGGCTTTCCCCGTATTCGCTCCAATCTCTTCCTACCATGTGGACGGCCCGATTTCAAAGTTATAAGAGAAAATCAAACAGTTTGTATTCACATTAGAAAATCAAATGTAAGGTTTGCGTTGTAAGATCTGGTTTTTAACCCGCCATGAGCGTTTTCTTCGCAATGGAGGAATTTGAAGAGGTGTAAATGATTTGTAAAGTTATAACCATTTTGGAAAAGGATATAATGGCCCTTTGGAGCCATTCCAAGGGGCTGGTGATTGATTTCAAAAAAGACTAGAGTGCTCTGTACCTGGAAAAGACAGAAAACGCCATACTTTTTCTATTTTCCCCTCTCCTTAGATTTTCCTCTATTCTAAAAGCTTTGTATAAGTTCTGCTTTAGATTCAATAATAAAAGAAGGAATTTTCACCTTTTTGATTAAGGGATTGATTGGTACCTTGTGACCAATGAATTTCGTTTGGTCTTGTAGCTTCTCTTGCAGATTTATTTTTCTTCTAACTCTAAATGCATGTGAATGAAATTTCAAATTAATGTGTGTGGGAATATGATATTCTACTCACAACATTAGTTTCTCCTACCTCCATTCTCACTCCCTTTCCCCTTCTCAGACAAATTTCTTCTCTAGTGAGAAATTGCTAGCTTTGTCACAGGGTCAATGGAGTGCCCTTGTTGGATCTCTGGTCGAAAGGCCACCATTGAAATCCACTTTTTCACGCATGCACATACGGAAGCTACACCGTTCAAGTAGAGGGACTTAGATTCCCATAGCATTGGCTTGAAACCCACCAATTGGTCCATAAGAAAAATTTTCTCGCCAACAGTTTTTGGCACCCACTGTGGGGCAAATTTTGCAACATCTACACCTAAAAACGACCTCAGGGTCATAAAATACAAAAAATATATATTAGAAGAAACATTTCTGGAGATTGAATAATCACACAAACTTCATGGATGTAAATCATGGCTATTCTGGCAAATCCTCCTATTGAGAAACCTAATTTACTCTTTCACATCCAAGAAGACATTGCTTCTGATCTGAGAGAAGCTATTTGGCATAATAGAAAAAGTGTCAATCAATACTTCATTGCCATAAGGATTCTAGACCTGGAAGAGGAACGTGTTGTTGAACTGGAAAGACAGAGACAAATTCTAGCACCCCACAGAGGAGCATAAAATTTCAAGTTGGGTGATATAAGGTACACCCCACAATTGAGGCAAGGAGGACAAATTGATCCCACTTTTGAAGAGCTTGAAAAAGAGACAAGAGCTAAAGAGGAGATAAGGGCTCAACTTGAAGAAATAGAAAGACTCCAAATTGAAGCAGAAGAAAGAGCAGTAATAGAAGCAGCCTTAGCAAGATTGGAGGCTAGAAACAGGAATAAAATGGGTGATCATGAGCATGAGGAACGCAGACCTAACATACCATGGGCAAGAAATGCTGGTCCACTTGCTCTTCCACAACCACTTCATGAACTCCCAAGAGGCTCAAGAAAGAACTTCCCAAAATTCAAAGCAGATGGTTCTCAGCTCCCTAAAGAACATGTTGTGGCATTCATCACTGCTTGTGGAGTGTTGGGAGTTGAAGATGAAGATGTTTTGGTTAGGCTCCTTTTGGAGTGGTTCCAAGAAAGAGTTGTTGAATGGTTATACATGTTTCCCCCAAGATCTGTCACATGCTGGGAAGATATAAGAAGTGCATTTGAGCATAGGTTCAAGAGCACAAAATATTGTCAATATCTACTGGTCCAATTGGTTCAGATGAATAAGGAGACCTCCGTATCAATGAGAGATTTTGTAGCAAGGTATAATAGGTTGATAAGAAGGATCCCAGAAGATGTGGTACCCCCTGAAAACAACTTGAAAAGGTTCTTCAGCAGTGATTTTCCATTAGAAGTTGGTTTCTTCCTCAGAAGAGCCCAACCAAGAACATTGAGGGAAGTTCAAGACTTTACAGTTGAGACTGATGATGATCTAATTCTTTCTGGAAAAGTGAAAGGACCAAATGGGAAGAAAAAAGGTTAGAGTTCAAAATCAGTTACCATTGATCCAATGTTCCAAAAAATGGCAAATGACCTAGTTGCTTTGAAGAAGCGGCTGTCACAAATCACAATGAGGAATGCTCCAAGGATAGAAAATCCTCCTGATAGACCAAGAATTGCTCCATCTCCTCGTAGGCTTGCTCTTGAAGCACCACCATTCAATGCCATCTGTGACACTAGGGAATTAGAAGGAGTAGACATTGAGGAAATAGAAGAAGAAATCATGGATGACTATGAAAACTATCTTAAAATTGAAGAGGTTGGCATGCACAATGGCCTGATTGAATATGTTGATGATGAGGATGAAGGTGGTGAAGAAGATCCAAGTTTTTCATGTGTTGTTTTCACTCATGCACAATCCAAGAATGGTGTTTCAGCCTCAGCAGTTTCAACTAAGAGTAGGAAGAACAAAGAGGATAGCTCTTTAAAACCTCCACTAAACAAGATCATCAACAGGGGATCACCATTACCACTTTCCATGGAATCATCCAGAGAGAAATTAGATTCACCAGTTGTTAAGGATCATACTGTTGTGCCAAGTAAGTTATCTGATTCTTCTCCCAACTCAAAAGTTGTTAAGAGTAATTCTCTTCTAAATGATGGTTTTGCAAGAGCATCTAAATTTCAATCAAAGACTACACCCCCATCTCCTTCCAAGCCAATTTCTACATTTGAAAAGGATAACCCAACACCAAAATTAATGATGCATCTACCATTTAAGTCCCCATCTACCACAACTTCATTTGAATTTGTAGAGCATGCTAGCAAAACCAAAGTCCAGCTCTCTGAAATTGAATACCTACAAACACATCCTGTCCAATTTGACAAATTCGTCAAGGTAGTTCAGGGTGGTAACTCTACATCCCCAATCTCTAATTCTAAATTCTTACTTCCCACACCATCTTCTCAAAACATGTTAGCCCTCAGTGCCTCCACCACTAACAAATTTGAGCCTTTTTACCTGTCGCTTCTCATTAAAGGTTTCCAGATGAACAATTACATTATAGATTTTGGAGCCTCAGATAATGTGATGCCAGTAAAAGTTACAAATTCTCTTGGCCTCACTTTAACCCGGGTAAATGGCACATGCTACACAATGGAATCCAAACAAGTCCCATTGGTAGGAAGGATTAAGGATGTTCAGGTTACACTAGCTGATTACCCTAATAAGAAGATACTCTTGACCATTTTGGTGGCAGACATCCTAGCATCTTTTGGTATGATATTGAGTAGAAGTTTTTGCAAAGATCTAGGTGGAGAAATAAAAATGGATTGGTCATCTGTAACTATCCCAGTGAAAGGAGAAATGAAGAAGTTGCTACCAGTCAGAAAAATAATGTTCACAGTAAGAAAGAAGAACGATCTAAGAGCTGATATCCTTTTTCAAGATTGTGGGCTTAGAAATTACCTCCTTACATCACAGAAGGAAGAGGACTTACCACTTCTACTGGAGGAAGAAGAATACATAATATAAACAATGGATTTTAATGGCAGTCATTCCAAAGTAGGTTTAGGAGCTGGTGTAGTATTATACTCTCCCTCCAATGAGGTATATCCTTTTGCCTACAAGCTACAATTTGACAATACAAATAATACAACAGAGTATGAAGCATTACTCTTAGGCATGAATATAGCAGAGGACATGGGGATTAAGAAGTTGAGATGCAAAGGTGATGCAAAGGTTGTGGTAAAATAGGTCTACCAGCAATATCAAGTGAAAAATACCATACTCAGGCACTATACAAACAGAGTGTGGGACTGTATTGAATCCTTTGATACATTCTCCATTGAAGCTATCCATAGGGAGCATAATGAAATTCCCTAGAAGTTTCAGCTTCCTTAGTGACAATTCATCCTTCTTTTGGCAAGGATAAAGTGACAATTGAGATGGTGTTCAGACCCAGCGTACCAGATAATGCAAATCACTGATAGTTATTCAATGACGACAATCATATCCTAGCCTTCTTAAAACAAAGGGATAACTTCAATAATCTATTCTTTGAAGGAATTGAAAACCCACACCGTGAATCATTCCCCGAAGAAGAGAAGGAAGGAATTGAGGGAATTGATGAAGAGGGAGTAATCAAATTGAAAGGAAACAAAATCCCCAAAGGCCTAGTTTCTTTGGAAGACCTCTTTGACAAGCATGATAGTTTCATCTAAGAGAAAGAAAAATAGTCTTCTTGGTGTCCATCTAATTTTGATCAAGAAAAGATTGGCACTTCAGAGAATCCAAGGTAGGTTAACATTGGTAAATGTTGCTAACCAGAAGAGAAGATAAAGTTTGTTTCTCTACTAAAATAGTACTCAGATGTCCTGGCCTATTCCTATGATGAACTCAAATCTTTTTAACTAAAGGAAATGCATCACTCCATTCCTTTGAGGCAAGGAGCTAAGCCCTTCACGAAAAAAAAATTCCCTACAATACAAAGATTTTCGATGTTATCAAATAAAAGGTGACAAAGATTCTCAATGCTAGAATCATCTTCCCCATCCACCATTCAACATGGGTGGCTAACATTGTGCTAGTAAGGAAGAAGAATGGGGAAATAAGGATTTGTGTAGACTTCCAAAATTTGAATCGGGCACGTCTCAAGGAAAACTACCCTCTTCCAATCATGGATCATATTTTGCAAGTAGACACTGGATCTGAAATGCTCTATTTGCTTGATGGATTCTCAGGGTACAACAAAATCAAGGTGACAAAAGAGGATTGTAACAAAATAGACTTCACAAAACCTTGGGGAACTTTTTGCCTACAACAGAATGCCTTTTGGCTTGATCAATGTGGGAGCCACTTTCCATAGAGCAATGGACTTAGCCATCAAATATTTGAAACATTTCATTGTCATTTACCTTGATGACCTCACGGTTTTTTCAAAGAGGAGGGGAGATCATATCTGTCATTTGGAGCAAGTCCTTACAAGGTGTAGGAAACATGTCGTTTCTCTAAATCCAAAGAAGTGTATTTTTAGAGTCACATAAGGTAAGTTGTTGGGACACATTATGAACAAACATCAATCACACATTGATCCTTAAAATAGTCAGAGCTATCCAAGCACTAGCCTTACCAACCAGCAAGAAGGGAGTTCATTCATTCTTTGGAAAGGTAAACTTCCTTCGTCATTTTGTGCCTGAGTTTTTTGAACTAACTAAGCATATAACTTCCATGATGAAGCCACAAGCATGTTTCAAGTGGAATAAGGAAGGAAAACCCACATTTGAGGAGATCAAGAAATCCATTTCCAAAGCTCTAACTCTTCTATCTCCAAATTTCAACAAGGATTTCATCATGTATTGCTATGCATCAGAACATACACTCTTTGTTGTCCTTGTTCAGAAAAATGACAAAGGTTTGGAAGCACCCATTACTTTCATGAGTTGTCCTTTGAAAAATCATGAGCTAAAGTATAGCCAATTGGAGAAACATGCCTACGCAGTGGTCAAAGCTATTAAAAGTTTCAGATTCTAAATTCTTGATTCCCATATAGTGGTGATGGTCCCTAGAAGTGCAATCAAGTCCATTTTGAATCAACAAGATCCTGGGGCTAAGAGAGGAAGTTGGATTGTAAAGACCCAAGAGTATGACTTGGAGATTAGACCCTCTAATTTGGTAAGAGGAAATGGTTTGTACCATCTGATTGTTGAAGATGAAGCTCTAAGGGATCAACGGGGAGAAAAATATGGTGTTTTCTCAACCTGTTCAAGAGACAGTCCGCAAGTGCTCTTTTTCACCACTACTGATGAGTGGTATGTTGACATTGCTTACTACCTTACTTATGGAGAATTCCCTCCTCATCTTGATTACAAACAAAGAAGGACACTCAAGCTAAAGGTAGCCAAGTTTGTGATCTGGAATCATGCACTTTACAAGAGATACCTAGATGGTTGTTTCCTCAGGTGTGTAGATAAGGAGCAGCAAGAAAATTTTCTCAAGGAATATCATGATCAAACTTGTGGTGGAAAATTTCTCAGCAATTGTCACCGCACATAAGATCCTCAGAGGGAGATATTATTGGCCCTCCATCTTTGTAGACACTCTAGGATTGGGTTTCCAAATGCAAAGCATGCCAACAATTTGTTGGAAAGCCATAACTAGTTGCATTGCAACTCAGGCCTGTGGTGATTGAAGAACCATTTCAGAAGTGGGGGCTAGATTACATTGGTGTTCTGAATCCTCATTCTAGTGTAGGGAATACTTATGTACTCACTACAACTGATTACTTCACTAAATGGGTGGAAGCCATCCTAACCAAGCAAGCCAACTCTGAAACAGTCAGCAACTTCATCAAGGAGAATATCATTGTTCGTTTTGGAATACCACAAAAAATTATTGTAGACAATGGCACCTATTTCTCTTCCAAGGATCTCACAAATTTTTTTTATGGCTTTGGAACCTCCCTATCCCACTCTTCTGACTACTACCCACAGGAAAATGGGCAAGCTGAGTCAAGCAACAAGAACATTGTGACCATTTTTCGCAAGTTGGTAGATGATAATCAAAGGAATTGGCACAAGAAGTTATATGATGCATTGTGGGCTGATAGGATCACTCTTAAGAAGGAAATAGGTATGTCACCTTTCCACATGTTGTATGGAGTTGAGGCCGAGATTCCCCTCAGAATTGAGATGCCAGTTGTCAAGTTGCTGCAAGAAATAGAATATGGTCAATACAAAGACTCCATTGACAAGAGGATCCTCTTCCTGGAGAAGTTGGAAGAAAGCAGATGCCAAGTGGTGGATAGAATTAAAGAATACCAATTGAAAGTGAAGAATATCTTTGACAAGAGGGAAAAGGCAAGAGAATTCAAGGTTGGAGACTTTGTCCTGCTATGGGACAAGAGAAGAGAACCAAAAGGCATCCATGGAAATTTTGATTCATTATGGCTCGGCCCATTCCAAATTCATGGAGCTTGTGGTGAGAATGTTTTTCTCATCTCATACTTTGATGGAACACCATTGGGATTGCCTCGAAGGGGGAAATACTTGAAACTATATCATCAGTGAAAGTGGGTTATCCCTTGCCTTCTACCATAGGTGTTTTCATAGGTGTGTTTTTCTCTTTTCTGTTGTGTGGTTCTGGTTTAGTTTTTGTTTGGCTTATGTGTTTCCTCCTTCTTCCATTCTTTCTTAGAATTGTACATGACTTTGCAAGACCCAATGGATAAGGAACTGGTCAACTTTATATGGTTTAAAAAATTGAGATTCTGGATCCTAATACCATGTCTTCGTCATGCTAAGTCCATGCCATGTCCCCAAGCTAGAGCCAGCTATTATCTCTCGAAAACCACTTTTTGTTTTCCAACTTAAATTTGAAATTTCGAGCTCTCGCCCTCCTAAAGTTTTTAAGCCAAGTTGAAAGTTTGAAGAAATAGCAAAATTTGTGCCCTAATGTTGTTTAAATCTCTGTTTTGCTTGTTTTGAGAAATTTTTCATCTCCCGGTCTGTACATGAAATATCCTCTTTACAATCTCCTTTGTGATTGAAATTGTTTGAATTTTCTATAGCCTGGGTTGTTAAATCATTGTTTTACCTCCATGCCTCTGGATCGTGAATGAAATTCAAAAATTGGACTCAAAATGATTAAGTTTTCTTCCTCTATGTATTTTTCCCACAGTCGGGAACGATGGGCATTTCTTTCCCCGTCAAATTTTGCCTTAGCATCCCCGAGTGATATGTGAGTATCTCTGATTGGATGTGGTTCGGTCATACTTCAAAATCTAGTGAAAGCAACCACATGTCGCAATGACGCAACTCTAAGGGCAGGGTCTTCAATTAAGTGCAGGCTTTCCACGTGTCCCACATACAAAATGAAGGTAAAATCGGCTAAGTATGGAAGGCTCAGCGGATGGCTCCACATGTCGCAATGGAAAAACTCTGAAGGTGGGGCAGAAAGGGCCAATTACCAAATCAGTGCCAGATCGCCACGTGGTCAGAGTCATTGGAGAGGCAAAGCCCGCCATTGAAAAGTCAAAGTAGACGAGCAGGCCATCGGGGGGATTTGAGATTTTGAGCCTCTTTGTAAAAAAGGTGAAAATTTAAAAAGTAACTCATAACCCCGATCAGGCTATCAAGGAAAAATTCAAATCTTGAGCCCGTAGGGAAAGAGACAAAGGTGAAGCCCGCCGTTGAAAAGTCAAAGTGGACGAGTGGGCCATTGGGGCACTTTTGGAAATTTAACCAAATTTCCAAAAGTGAAGTAAAATTTCTAGAATGCTCCGTGGCTCCGCCAAGGTCTTGGACCCGTCATTGAAAATTCAAAGCGGAAGAGCGGGTCAGTGGAGGGATTTGAGTTTTTGAGCGTTTTTCCAAAAAAGGTTAAAATGTCGAGAAAAGGGCCGCAACCTCATTTCCAATCAGAGGATGCCACGTGTCAAGAGTTCAATTGGAGCAACGGGTTGGCGAAGGAATTTATTTTTTTGAGCCTTTTTCCAAAAAAGGTTAAAATGTTGAGAAAAAGGTCGCAACCCCATTTCTAATGAAAATTTGCCACATGCCTAAGTTGAAAAGTCAAAGCGGGGGTACAGGCCAATTTGTTCCAAATTGCCAAATCTCTAAAAAATTACAAAATGCAAAGGGCTTTCCCCTGTACCCGCTCTAATCTCTTCCTACCACGTGGACGGCCTAATTTCAAAGTTATAAGAGAAAATCAAACAATCTGTATTCAAACTGGCAAATCAAATGTAACATTTGTGTTGCAAGATCTGGTTTTTAACCCACCATGAGCGTTTTCTTCACAATGGAGGAATTTGAAGAGGCGTAAATTATTTGTAAAGTTGTAAACATTTTGGCAAATGATATAATGGCCCCTCTAATCCATTCCAAGGGGATGGTGATTGATTTCAAAAAAGACCAGAGTGCTTTGTATCTAGAAAAGACAAAAAACGCCATACTTCTTCTATTTTCCCCTCTCCTTATATTTCCTCTATTCTAAAAGCTCTGTACAAGTTTTGCTTTAGCATCAATAATAAAAGAAGGAATTTTCACCTTTTTGATTGACGGATTGATTTGAATTTCACTCGGTCTTGTAGCTTCTCCTACATATTTTTTTTCTTCTAACTCTAAATGCATGTGAATGAAATTTCTAATTAATGTGTGTGGGCATCTGATATTCTACTCACAACATTAGTTTCTCCTACCTCCATTCTCACTCCCTTTCCCCTTCTCAGAAAAATTTCTTCTCTAGTGAGAAATTGCTAGCTTTGCCACAGGGTCAATGGAGTGCCCCTATTAGATCTATAGTCGAAAGGCCACCATTGAAATCCACTTTTTTACGCATGCACATACAAAAGTCACACCGTTCGAGTAGAGGGACTTAGATTCCCATAGCGTTGGCTTGAAACCCATCAATTGGTCCATAAGACAAATTTTCTCTCCAACAGTCAACTAAATTCGCAGGAGCTGAATTCTATTCAACTAGGGGAGAATGATGCGGCAACATAACTTGTGGAGACCATAACTTTTGATCCAACTATTGCATCGTCTTAAAATTTTACAGGGTGATAGATATACATTAGTATTATGCTAGAGTTATCTTGTTTGTAAGGTTATCGCACTTTCATTGCATTTTTGGGGCTGCATTCCTTCATCTAGTGGCCTAAAATTGGCTCCAAACATTTTTTTCACTTTTGACTAGGTCTTAGAAGTTTAATAAATTTTGTTGTGCTTGTTAGAATAAGCAAAAATTTTACATGAGCCTTAATTTATGAGGGCATATTTGGTAACCAAATTTTGAGGCCCATCTGAGTTGTTTTGTTAGTGTGTAAATTTTGGCAATTTAGGGTTTTTAGAGTAGACATCAAATAAAAGGAGGATTGTAATGATGTAAAATTTTAGTGTGGATTCTAGAATGATAAGAAAGATATTTTGATACTTCTAGGTTTTATTTGCAAAAATTTTATATGTGTTTTTGCTAAGGAATCATATGAAGGTGATCTTGATTTTGGTGATGTTGTGAGATAACTTAAGGACACTGCGGTAGGTAGTGGTTCTTCTGATTATTTAATGTAGGATGGTTATTTATTAAGGGGGAAAAAATTGTGCATCCCTACTGGTTAAATGAGAGAAAATATTATAAGATAATTGCAAATCAAGGGATTGGTTGAGCTAAGTACAAGAAGACATGTGGGCACATAGGACCTAGTTGAAGAAGGGTGCACAGAGGTTGAAGGTGCACTAGGAAGGGTTCTAGTAGGGTTTTTATAGCAAACACACAGTGCATGCACATAAGGTAAGAATAGGTTTTGTACTTAGCCATATTCAGTATCCCAGGTAGCACATGAGAAAAGCATGACCCTTGTGGATAAGGTGCCAGCCTGGTGACTGTGGGATAAAAAAAGGGAATATTCCAGGCATGCGATGGAAGGTTCCAGAAGACATCATTGCAAAGAGTGGAGAGCTTGGATCTGCAGAAGGCATGCTCCCATGGAGGACCACTTCGACACTTGGTGACCAATCTATAACTTCTAAAAGGCATGGCAGTGGGTGCTAAGGTTATAAATACAAGTGCCCGATAGAAGAAGAAAGATATAGAGATGGAGGAGAGAAAAGAGAGGTGAAGCCCTACAGAAATATAATGGAGGATGTTAATGGGTTAGGGATTAGGAGAGATATGTAAGTAATGGCACATTTAGAGGGATGGGTCTACATTCTTGTTTTTTGTAAGGTGATGAGCATAATGTAGTTCTGATGCATGACTTGGACTCTGCATTAGTTATATAAGGATTCTGTCATGACCTCAAGGGATTGTAATGTGGTTATTGAATCTGTTAATATGAATATAAGGCTCTGTTATAAATCATATATGTGTTTAGGAGTATAATACTTATGCATTTCCTTTCTGTATGAACCATTTCCATATGTTGTTTGTTATTTCTCTTTTCTGGATGCAATGAGATGACAACTCATTCTAGGTTCTTAGAATGTTGCATGGTTATTTTCTTCTCATTTCCATTTGAATATTTGTTATAAGATGATGCATTCTCACAAGACTCACATAAAGGAGAGACTCGATGCCTGCGCATGCCTCGGGTGAGCGCCCAGCACCCCGTTGGGTGATAGGTCGCATGCACATGGGATTAGACTATTGGTCTAAGGGTATAAAATATGACTACATCTTGGTTCCATTTCCGGGACCTCTTTTCAAAGTTGTTATGAGAAATGGCATGCATCTTTGTCCCCTGTGATGTGTGATGACAGAGGGTCTGACCTTGGAAAGTGTTGAAACATGGTTCAAGAGCACATGGAGGATGAGTTTTCTCAAAGATTCAACACTGGACCTGAGTTCGATGCACGTAGATGGGTAGAAGAGAACCTATACCATGAGTTATATGAGACATTATTTTGTTGTTTTCCAGTAGAACTATATGAATGGCTTTCAGCATATGCATCTAGATCGAGATGGTACTATAGATCACGCATATGGACCCAAGATGACTATCAGAGGCTGCAGGATGCAGATCTGACTTGGACGTGTGTTGTTGATCACTGGTGGAAGAGAGTGTTGACTAGTTATACTTATTGAATACACCATTTCTACGTATTATTTCCCAGAAGTTATTGAGTTCAAGTTTCTGAGGGAGCCTAGAGGATCATTTTTGCATGCTATTCCTTTGGCTATGAAGATCTTGGTCATTACTTTGAGTTTAGAAGCATTTCCCATGGCTGGCTAAGCTTCTCTGAGCATTGGGAGAGGAAGCTAGGGTGGAGGAAGATGGACAGAAATTGTAGCTAAGAAGGAAAGGGAGGAGAGATGACTCAAGTATAGTAAAGCTCATGAAAGGGAGATGACTAGACAATGTGAGGTTACAAGTGTGATGGATCTATGGAGACAGACATTGTGGGAAGGAGTTGAGGTTCACACAAAGGACGTGGAACCTGAGAAGTCTGTGCTACCCCATCTTGGAAAGTGTGGGAGAGAATCCCCTTCAGCTTCTGATGAGATTTCATCACATGGAGAAAGAAGAGCTGTTGGTGTGCATCTAAACCCACCTGGTGACCAACCCCTGGCACTTGGTTTTCTAGATCAAGGGAGAAGTATTGTTAACCCAGTTGGTATCAGTGGGAGTAACTGATCTACACCCAGGAGATATAATTTCTCATTTGGAACATCCATGGCTGCATAATCCATTCTTGTATTTGGAGGAATCTTTGGACAAGGTGAAAGTACACAAGCTTTGGGTATCACATCTGGGAGTGGCACGTGACATACAACTAGTAGTGGGACAATATCACAAACCATCTGCACATAGTTCAATGGGACATTGGGAACACTAGGCGTGACCAATTCAGGCCCTTTTCGACTATAGGAGGTGGATCTGGTGGGTCAGGAGGAATGGACCTAGTGGATCTAGTGGATCTGGTGGAGGAGGAAACACCAGAGGGAACCAAGGCTCTAGATTGGGGGAGGACAAGGACCCCAACCACCTCCCCAAGTGTTTTTTGAGATGTATTTGCACTTACCAGACTATAGGGGTATTGAAGATGCTGCAGAGCATGTGCACAAGTGTGAGTTACTATGGCACGTGAAGGGGATCACTACCCCAGAGTGGAAGGCAAGCTAGTTTGTAACAACATTGCAAGGGCACACACATAGTTGGTATAGGAAGTATGACCCCCATCAGATGGTGGTAGACTACACCACATTGAAGAACGCCTTCCTAATAGAGTTCCATATCCCTGAGTTTGAGTAGAAGAGCATCAACACTCTGAAGGAGATCCAACAGGGAATGGTAGAGAGTGTGTGGGAGTATGATGCACATTTCAAGACTCTCTTGTCAAACTATCCTATGACATTCATCCTTCTCAACATGCTCAATGGTTTTTCAGAGGATTGATAACACCATTTAGAAGGGCTCTATTACACAAGACTTTCACAGAACCCGTGTGAGGCATTGGAAGTTACCCTAGACACTGAAGTTGTTGGGAGCATTGATACTGGTGTTAGTCCTTTTCTGGAGGCTCAAATTACTGCAATGGCCAAGTAGTTGGAGAATTTATCTACAAACTCAGCGCATGAGGTTTGTAGTGGGCTTTGGTGTACATACTGTGAAGTGGAAGGGCATGCAAAGGATAGTTTCCCTCAGAATTTGGTGTGCGCTATGTGGTAGACTGTGAGATTTTCCATGGGGATCATGATGCAAGTAGGTGCCCTCTACTCCAACACGTAATCCATAAGAATGTTTCTTGCTATTGTAAGATCTATACCTCTACGACCCATGATACCAAGGATTGTAGACTGATTGATCAGATCCATGATGCTATTGATCTGGGTGTGTGCCAGACTAGCCTTGCAAGTAATTTCAAAGGATGATGACCATTGTTATGAAGGGTACGCAGATGGAGGGGCATGTGGAAGAGGTTTTCATGGAGGATTTTGTGGTCACAGTAACCATGTGGAGGATGAAGTGAGTTCCCATGAGGAACCTGTTATAATTGTGGATCTACATAGCATTACAAACATGAGTGTCCTGATCTGTTACAATGCTCATGGTGCAGAAAGAAACACAAGTATGAAGAGTGTCTAGAACTTTATGAGCATATGAACAGTAGCACTGGAAAGAAAAGGGCACTAGGATGGTGAGCATCAAGAAGGCTGATTCACAGTGGATGCCAAGAGTGGTGCGTGAGTCAGGGCTAGAACCTGTACTAGTGATGATGTGAGCAGAGGCCATGCATGCCAGGGAGATGCCAAGACAAAGGACACTAGTTTCAAGAGAGGAAGTGGTACATGGAAAGTATCCAGACCCTACTCATTAAAGAGGTGTATCAAGAGACTATGGATGTGATTAGAGTTTACAAGGGGAGATCCAATGTCTAAAGGAGAAATCAAGGTAGTTGGAGAAAAGGAAGAATGTCGAGGTTCCAAAGGATGACCTGGATGAGGTCAAGGAAGTATGTAAAATGTTAAGGCAAGAGAATATTATTCCCTTGCTAGGAGAATGGCTGAGAGAGAAGGTACCACATGCCGGAGTAGAGCATGAAAGGAAGGTTTTACATGCAAACCTTCCTCCTCACAGCCTTGACTATGATAAGGAGATTACTTTGAATGTGGTTGTTGATGGATGGACTTCTGAGTAATATCCTCATCAACATGGGAGTAGAGGTAAATGTTCTTACCTTAGATGCCTGACATCAAATGGGAAGGCCCGCATTACAGCCATCTTTGAATGTGTTGTATATGGCAAACAAGACTAAGGAAATTCCCATTGGAGTCTTGAAGGATGTAGTTATCACCATTCAAGGGGCCAAGTTCACTAGAGACTTTGAAGTCTTGGCACTCACCGAGGTAGAAAAATTTCCAGCGTTGCTTGGGTGCCCATGGTGTTACAAGAACAATGCCGACCTATGTGGTTTAACAAAGGGTATATCAGCTTTGAGAAAAAAGGAAGAAAGGGTGATCATTTCCTTTGACAGATGGGAAGTCAACACCCTATACTGAGCCCTTAGGAGAATAATTCCTTGATAGAATCTATGTGTGCTCCATCAGAGATCCTGAGATAATTCACCCCATAGAGGGAGTTATCCAGTTTGAAGATGCTCAATCCTTGAGTGATACCACTAGTGTGGCATGTGAAAATTGGGTGCATGGGACTTATGAGTTGATTGGGTGACAGTTGAGAGGATCTGTAACAAGGGTAACAAAGGCATGCTTATCAAGCACCTAGGAGGAAAGAAGTTTCCAAGTTACTCTGGAGGAGCATATCCTAAAATTTTCTTATGAGAAATGGAAGCTCAGTGGAAAAATGAGGATGAGAGAAGAGGAATGCTCAGTTACAACCTACTTGGAACTGCAGCACACTGGTGGGCTACACATCAGAGAACCTCCTAGAGTGGTGTGAGGTAAGAATCACATTTTCTGGTAAGGTTCTCTAGGAGCAATGTGCCCATGGTCATACAAGACTACCATGGTAAAGAGACCACCTCATTTCATATCCAAGCATGTGAGAAGGCCTAGATGGGAAGTGCAGAAGTGTTACCACCTTTGTTATGGGTGCATAAATTGTATTCCACCTTACAAGGTTATGTGTGTGCATGGTATATTCATTAGGAGATGCGTCATCAAACAGGTAATTGGCAGGAGTTGGCTGCTGATCTCATTCAAGATTTCGAGTATAGGAGTACCAAGCCATCAGTGGATAAGGTGTTGTAAGTAATCAAGTGCACCTTACAATGGGAGATAGTGCTATGGTAGAAGATAGGCTGTTGGAGTTACTAGGTGAGCCTTATTTAGAGACATGCCTCAATGAAGAAGAATCAGAGGAAGTACAACTTGAGTGCACGTGCATGGAAAAAGAAAAAGGAAAAATGGTCTATGTAATAGACAGAGAAGAGATGGAGACTTTGGATGTTAACCATTCGGAAGGTACATGCAAAGTCATAGACAACACTGATGAGTGAGCACACACCTACCATGAGCCCTTGAAAACAAATAAGGTTAACATTGGAATGGAGACAGAACCTAAGGAAGCTATCATGGGAGACTATTGGTCAGAAAAAAAGTTTCAAAGGTCATTGATCTGTTGTGTGAGTTCCAGGATTTTTTTCCTCGTGGGTACCATGAACTCAAAGGCATTCACCATTCCTTGGGAGAGATGAAGATCAAGTTGAAGGAAGGTGCGTGCCTGATTTGGAAGAGGCCTTATCAGATGAATCCAAATTTGTGTGTATGGGTCAAGGAAGAAATAGACAAGATGATAGCATCTGGTATCATTGAGGCAGTGGAAGAATTAGAATGGATAAGCCCAATGGTTATCAGTATCAAGAAGGATGGTAGGATAAGAATCTGTGTTGACTACAGGGATCTGAATGTAGTATGTGTCATCGATCCTTTCCCAACCCCCTTTACTGAAGAAATTTTGGAGGGAGTAGCCGGGCGCGAAGTCTACTCTTTCACGGATGGGTTCTCAGGGTATCACCAAGTCTGGATTGCAAAGGAAGACCAGAGAAAGACAAATTTCTCCACTGAATGGGGAAGTTTTTCCTACATGGTTATGCCTTTTGGATTAAAGAATGTGCCTGTTGTGTTCTCACGCATCATGGTACAAGCATTTCAGGACTTCATCCATAAGTTTCTTCAAGTTTACCTAGATGACTGGACTATGTATGGATTGGTGAAAGACCATTGTGACAATTTAAGGTTGATGTTTGAGAGATGTCAGAAATTAAGGATATCCCTCAACATTAAGAAATGTGTCTTTGCTACTCCATTTGGAACCCTGTTAGGACACATTATATGCAAAGAAGGCTTATTAGTGGATCTCACTAAAGTTGTAGTTATTGTAGGATTAGGGGAGCCTACTAATCAAAGTGTAGTGTGTGGATTCCTTGGGCATATGGGGTATTATAGAAAATTCATCAAGGGGTATGCCAAGATTATCACGTGCCCTTGGAGGAATTGTTAAAACACAAGAGTGCCTTTCATTGGGGAGAGGCGCAACAAGAAGGCATTTGACACTTTGAAGGATAGGCTTGTCACGATGCCCATATTACATTTTCCTTCTTGGGATAAGCCTTTCCATGTGCATGTTGATGCCTCAGGGACAACTATGGGAGAAGTGCTAGCACAACCTGGTGAGGGAATTGTTGATCATCCCTTGTGCTTTGCAAGTAGAAAATTGACACCATTAGAACAGAATTACACAACTACTGAGTGCGAAGCATTGTCTATGATCTACGCACTGCACAAGTTTAGGTAGTATCTATTGGCAACACCATTCATATTCTACACAGACCACATGACATTGAAATACTTAGTCAACAAGCCCATGCTGCAAGGGTGCATATGCCGTTGGGTCCTATTATTTCAAGAGTTTGAGTTCACAGTGGTCGTAAAACTAGGAAAGAGCAATTCAGGGCCTGACCACTTATCAAGGATTAACTCAGGAGAGGATGCACAAAGCATTGAGGATACCATGCCAGACACACAACTATTTAGGTTTGGACCACATGCCCTCAGACTTGGAAGATATCACAGTGTTCTTAAAAATAGGTGTGGCACTGGAAGGGATGAAGGCTCTGGAGAGAAATCAGTTAGCAATACATGTCACACCTTACATGTTGATTAGTGGAGACCTGTATAAGTTAGGTCATGATGAGGTTCTATGCCGATGTGTATTGGAGCATGAGCGCATGGAAATTATGGAGGAAGCACATGGTGGGATTGTAGGAGGACACTATGTAGGAAATGCTACCACATGCGGAAGATTTTATTAGTAGGGATTTGGTGGGAAACCATCTACAAGGATTGTATTGAGTTTTGTAAGGCCTGTGACCATTGCCAGTGCCTTGGAAAACCTGGAAAGAGAGATGAAATGCCTTTGCGACCAATAGCCAATGCTGAACCATTTGAAAAATGGGCAATCAACTTTGTAGGGCCAATTGCACCAGCCGCACGAAGGACTGGTTTGTGGTATATCATCACTTGCACTGATTACTTAACACGGTGGGCAGAGGCAGTGCCTACAAAGGATTGCACCACATCGACAACTACTAGATTTTTATGGGAGAACATAATCAGCATAGGTATGGTTGTCCTTTAAGTTTAACAAGTGATAGGGGTACACACTTTCTCAATGAAACAGTTAGGATTATGTTAGCAGAATTTATGGTGGCCCATCATAAGACTACCCCATATCACCCTCAAGCAAATAGAGTTGCTGAGGCATTTAACAAGATACTAAGTCACACGTTAACTAAGATTTGTGATGTTGGAAGATAAGATTGGGATGAAAAAGTATCATCATTCTATGGGCATACAGGACAACCTACAAAAGGTTGAACAAGGACACACCGTTTCAATTGGTGTTTGGCATGCGGAGGCTATTTTACTAGTGGAATTCATGTTACCATCACTGTGTATAGCGTGTGTAGGAGGGTTAGCTAATGAGAAAGCATTGGAAGAAAGAATTGATAAGTTGATGTAGTTAGATGAAAGGTGATCACTTTCTAGATGGAGTCAAAAGACAGAAAAAGCAAGACAAAAGGCATGGCATGATCGTCATATCAAGAACAAGAAGTTTGAGGTTGGGTAGATGGTATTTGTTGTATGATTCCAAGTATCTAAGCCATCTTGGGAAGTTGAAATTCCATTGGTTGGGACCTTACATCATCTCGTACATTCTTGATTCAAGTGCTTGTCTAGTTACAAGTGTTGGATGGGACGAGGTTACTAGGTCACTTCAATGGGAGTAGGTTGAAGCCCTACTATAAATAAGTCTTCTTGGTGTTTCATTAATAAGGCAGTATTTCAGTTAGCTTAGAATTTCCCTTTATGATTTTTCTTTTCTTGTGTTCCCTTTCTCATTGCTTGTTCCTTTCTTTTTGTTTCATTTTTGTGCCTTGTGCATCACTTTAGTAACCACATTATTTTTCCCAAGGTTATGTATGCGTAGAGGATCGCTGCATACTTTTTTAGTGTAGGGTGGAGTGATGCAAAGTATAGGCCTTGTAATAAAGTTTGATAGTAAAGCACAGTAATGGCCAAGTAGAAAGAAACATGTAAGGTAGAAGATTCATGAGGAAATGGTGGAATTGGATTATGGTGTCAAAAAGGATTTAACAGAAACCATTTGTATACAAAGGATGAAGAGCACA
This sequence comes from Taxus chinensis, assembly GCA_019776745.2. NCBI lineage: Eukaryota > Viridiplantae > Streptophyta > Pinopsida > Cupressales > Taxaceae > Taxus > Taxus chinensis. The sequence goes on from CM034150.1 coordinate 796,902,980, forward strand.
GGAACAACATGAGGTAGGCAAGGGAAAAAATCGGGTAAAGGACAAAAGAAGTTCCTTCGGCGCTAGCAGATGTGCATGCGTAAGATTATTTGGTTGGGTTGGATTTTTGTGCACCTAGAAGGTTGTAAAGGGTTTTTCATGCAGGATGTGGCACGTGGGTAAAGGTTACTTAAAGTTGTCTTAGTGGAAAAATCTGCATTTAATGTTAAAGTACGTTGGTAGGTGGTATAGCATTTAATGCTGGAAAGAAGAAAAAACTATAAATATAAGGTTGGGCAAGTCATTTGTTACCTTCCTGATTATGAAGTGAAAGAAGCTCTTGTGAACTAGAGCATCCAAGAGAGAAATTTGTGCGAAGAAAGGAGAATCCAAGAAATTTGAGTGTGCATCTAGAGTAGATCTGTGAACTAGAAGGAAGGAGTACACGGGCATGAGGAAGGTTTTGTGAAGAGCGTCGTCTTGTGGAAGGATTTCCTAGTTAGGGTTTGGCAGCTAGGGCACAGAGAAAGAAGGATTCATTTCAGGAGTTGAAGCTTTGGAGTGAGCTTTGGGATTGAGCATAGGTAGTAGAGGCAAGAGCAAAAGGAAGGAGTATTTAAGTTTAGTCTGACTAGAAAATATGGCACCCAGGAAACCAACTGTTTCACCGAAGAAAACAAAGGGCAAGGGCAAGGGAAAGCAAATCACCTGCCATCACGAGCACCAATGAAGAATGGTATGTGGAAATGCAATACCCAAATGGGGTATTGCTAGGAAAAGAGTGGGAGTTACACTTACGAAAGATGGTCGTAAGTGATTATAACCATCGCAAGGTGATTGCATCAACTGAGAATGAATCTGTGTGCTAGAGTTCATTCCCATGTAACACAGTAAAAAAAAGGATTCTCAGATTGGAGTGCCCAAGTACTAGCGATGAGCTGACGATGAAGATTAGAAGAAGAGCTAGATTTTTGAGAAATTATACGAATTTCCCTGACTTTGGCAAGCCTAAGCACCCATGCGAATGTATCTGGGTGATAAGCCAATGCACAGTTGAAGGATTAGACTATTGGCCCAACCATCTCCACAAATATGACTATAAAAATAATTGTACCAGAGATGTAGAGTGTACCAAATGGCTAAGGGCCATACACAGAATATTGGGTTGTATATGCCATTACCTATCCCTACAGGGCCATGGGTTGAATTGAGTATGGATTTCATGTTAAGAATTCCTAATACACAGTGAGAGAATGATTCTATCTTTGTTGTGGTTGATAGATTCTCTAATGCGGCACATTTCATTTCTTGTAAAACAACTAATGATGCTTCTAGAGTTGCATATTTGTTTTTTTCAGAAGTGGTTAGATTGCATGGAGTTCCAAGAACGATAAATTCAGATCACGACACGAAGTTTTCAGTCACTTTTGGAAGACTTTGTGGAGGAAACTAGGGACATAGCTACAATTCAATAGTGAATATCACCACCAGACTTATGGGCAGACATAAGTAGTGAACAGAAGCTTGGGAAATCTCCTACATTGCATAGTTGGAGAAAATCCAAAACAATGGGACTTAGCTTTACCTCAAGATGAGTTTTCCTATAATAGCTCGGTAAACAGGTCAACAGGGAGGTCTCCTTTCTAGATTTTATATGGTAGGAATCCCAAGGGGGTCCTAGATATTTTTGTACGACCCAGTGAAGATAAAACTAGTAATGATGTAGAAGAATTTGCAAAACACATTCTATAGCTGCTGGATGAAGTGAGGGAAAATCTAAAAGTGAGTAATGCATAATATAAAGTAGTTGCAAATGCTAATAGGAGAGTAAGTTTATTCGAAGAAGGAGATATGGTGATGGTTCATCTTAGAAATGAGAGGTTTTAAAAAGGGACATATAATAAACTCAAGCATAAGAATATTGGGCCGTGTAGGATTTTGAATAAAATGAGTGATAATGCCTACAGGGTGGAGCTACCTGAAAACTTTGTTATCTCACCAGTTTTTAATGTTTATGACTTATATAATTTTCCAGGTCATGATGAAAATGTTGCGTTGGAGGAAGAAATTAACTGGGAGCAACAGATGCCGAAGAATACAAAGGAAAGGGTAATGCGTGTCTTGGACCAAAAGACAGTTACTAGTAGACATATGAGCTACAACAGATATTTGGTACAGTGGGAAGGTTTGTAGAAACAATAAAATACTTGGATTCCTGAGTGGGAGTTGAAGAAGATTGACAGTGAAAAATTAGATGAATTATGTCAACTGAATTCCTAGGAGCCGAATTCTTTTCAACCAAGGGAGAATGATGCGGAAGCATAACTTGCGGAGACCATAACTTTAGATTCGACCATTGGATTGTCTTGAAATTTTATAGGGTGGTAGATATACATTAGTATTATGTTGTGATTAACTCTACTTGCGAGGTTGTGGTGCTTTTTGCACATTTTTGGGCCTGGATTCCTTCATCTAGTGGCCTAAAATTGTCTCCGAACGTCTTTCACTTTTGACGTAGGTCTTAGAACTTTAATAACTTTTTTGTGCTTGTTAGAATAAGATAAATTTTCGTGTGAGCCTTAATTCATGAATTCATATTTGGCACGCAAATTTTGGGGCCGATCCAAGTTATTTTGTTAGTAGGCAATTTTTGGCATTTAAGGGTTTTTTGGCATTTTAAGGTTTTCATGAGTAGTAGGGTTTGAAGCATTTTAAGGAATTGCAAATGAAGGTGTATCCAAATTTTGGTGATGTTGTGATATAACTTAAAGACCCTACAATAGGTATTGGTTCTTCTGATTATTTGATGCAGGATGGTTATTTGTTCATGGGAAAACAATTGTGCATCCATGTTGGTTCAATGAGAGAAAATATTATAAGAGAATTGCATAGTGGGGGGTTGGTTGGACACTTTGGTATAAGTAATACAATTTCTCTTGTTGTACAAAATTATTATTGGCCCCAAAGGTAAAGAGGTGCATAAGTAGAATTATAGCAAGATGTAGAGTGTGCCAAATGGCTAAGGGCCATGCAAAAAATATTGGGTTGTATATGTCATTACCTATCCCTATAAGGCCATAGGTTGATTTGAGTATGGATTTAATGTTAGGAATTCCTAACACACAGCGAGGGAATGATTCTATCTTTGTTGTGGTTGATAGATTCTCTAAGATGACACATTTCATTTCTTGTAAAATAACTAATGATGCTTTCGGAGTTGTAGATTTGTTTTTTCAAAAGTGGTTAGATTGCATGGAGTTCCAAGAACGATCACTTCAGATTGTGACACGAAGTTTTTGAGTCACTTTTGGAAGAATATATGGAGGAAACTAGGGACACAACTATAGTTTAGTAGTGCATATCACCCCCAGACTGATGGGGAGACATAAGTAGTGAACAAAAGCTTGGGAAATCTCTAACGTTGCATAGTTAGAGAAAATACAAAACAATGGGACTTAGCTTTACCTCAAGATGAGTTTTCCTATAATATCTCGGTAAACAGTTCAATAGGGAGGTATCCTTTCAAAATTTTATATGGTAGGAATCCCGAGTGGGTCCTAGGTCTGATTTTGCTATTTGGTGAAGATAAAACTAGTGATGATGCAGAACCATTTGCTGAACACATTCTACAGTTGTAGGATGAAGTGACGGAAAATTTGAAAGTCAGTAATGCACAATATAAAGTAGTTGCAGATGTTAGTCGGCTAGTAAACATATTCAAAGAAGGATATATGGTGATGATTCATCTTAGAAAGGAGAGGTTTCCAAAAGGTACATATAATAATATCTCAAATATAAGAAGATTGGGCCATGTAGGATTCTAAAGAAAATGAGTGATAATGCCTATAAGGTGGAGCTACCTGACAACTTTTCTGAAGAAAAAGGAAAGGGTAATGCATATTCCATATAATTTAAAAGAAAGCCTAATGTCTTGGACCAAAATACTATCACTACTAGACATGGGAGCTAAAACATATATTTGGTACAATGGGAAGGTTTACAGCAAGAAGAAAATAATTGGATTCCTGAGTGGGAGTTGAAGAATATTGACAGTGCAAAATTAGATGAATTTTGTCAACTGAATTTGCAGGAGCTGAATTCTTTTCAACCAGGGGAGAATGATGCGGGAGCATAACTTGCGGAGACCATAACTTTTGATCCGACCGTTGGATCATCTTGAAATTTTAGGCGGTGGTAGATATACATTAGTACTATGCCGATAGGGTTGACATTGCTTGCAAGGTCTGTGGCCAGAGGTTCCGGTACATTTTTGTGGTCCACGGATTCCTTCATTAAGTGGCCTAAAATTGAGCTCCGAACTTTTAGTTTTTTCACTTTTTGGTTAGGTCTTAGAAGTTAATAACTTTTGTTGTGCTTGTTAGAATAATTCAAATTTTGTGTGAGCCTTATTTATGGAGGCTTATTTGGCACAGAAAATTTTGGGCCATCCACATTTCTTTGCTAGTTGTAATTTTTGCATTTAAGTAGACAATTTAGGGTGGCATTTTATTTTTGGCATTTTAGGGTTTTTAGAGTAAATATAGTAATAAATAAGAGGATTGGAATGATGTAAAAATATCATAAAGTGATGGATTCCATAATGTTTAAAGTATAGTATATAAAAAACTTGAAAATTCTTATTTTTATTAATGCAAAAAAACTTGAGATGCTTATAATTTATTTTAAGCCAATAGAAAAATAGAATCTACTTTTTGAAAAAATCCAAATCAAAGGGGGTACATATTTTTAAGGGTAAACTATATACAAATGATCTAAAATGTAATATGCTTTATTGTGATTGGTCATTACAACAAAGTGAAAATCTTAATGTTGTACTTATACATTAATTAGCAATAATTTAATATTCTTTGTAATTATAATGTTTAAAGTATAGCACGTATTTAAAAAAAAACTATATACAAATGACATCCTACAAATGATAATATGCTTTATTGTCATTGAGTCATTAAACAAAGGTGTAAAATTTAATGTTGTAACTTGAATACATTAATTACAATAATTTACATATGAATTTTATAGCCATTCATAATGAAGAAAAGTATAGTATTATAAATAAATTATTGAAAATTTTCTTGTTTTTTATTAGATAAAAAAATTTGAGATGCATTATAGAGTTTATTTTCAGCCAATAAAAAATACAATCTACTGTTTTGACACACACCATCAAGACGTTAAATCACATATTTTTAAAAAAACTTGTACAAATGATCTAAAATGGTTATTTTATGATGTTCTTATTGTGATCTAGGTCATTAAAATATCATGAAAATTAGTATTATTCTCAAACCCTATACTATACTGCCGACGGCAAGATAATAACAATTGATCAAATTTTTTGTGGTCCAACAGATATATAAAATAGATATAAAAGATGCTTGCCTAACCAAGGGAACCCAAATAATTTATGTTCTGTAAGTGAGTACACCAGATTGTACTGAAATAGGTGCCCCCATTCAATCAAATAATAATATTTGGTACAAAGTTATTTCTAAGAGGTATTGTATGAGTACATGACCGTAAATAATATTGGGATGAGCACTAAATTTTTCATTAAGGAACAATTTGTGTTTTGTTCAAATCTGTATGAATCTTATTTTCTGCCTGTGGTCAGTTACCCATCATATCTAGACTATAGATATTCTACACTCCCAAAAGAAAAACCGCAAGTGTCTGGACCACCGCCATCTGAAGACTGTATATAAATACGATTAATTCCCCGCAAACTGCGGGGTATCAGTGTGGGCATACTCTCTCTCTTATTTACTAATTTAGCAATTGGACCACATCTTCACTTAAAAAGAAATTGAATTTCAGGGTGACAAGAATAACTATTAAGTTCCAAACTGACAGCTATCCTTCTTGGTTATTACACTTTTGGCCAGCTGTGCCGAACTGCCCACATATTAAACAGAAGATTCCATGAGAAATAAGTTGAATTAATAAACAGCCGCATAATGCATTGCCATTACCATTTGAGTTTTTCTGCAGGTAAATTGCCCTGGCCTACCGAATCATTTCCCTTGCTTATAGGGATGTGGGACCACTTCTTAGTACTATGGAAAATGCACAGTACACATCAAATATGTTTCTACCTATATGAAATCTGAGATGTAAGTTAAATAAATAAATCAAGCTAATTTACAAGCAAATGACAGTTGCCACTATACCTGAACTATGAATATCACACATATGATTAAGTGCGATTTAATGCCAAGAAACTATTAAACAAAATGAAAAGATGTTACTTAGTAACCTAGTCCTATCACCCTGCCCATTCACGTCTGGAGGTGTTCCATAAATTTATCGCCGCGTGTACAAATCATTACCTCATTTGTTGAGGGCTTAGACTTGTCCAAGCAAGCTTTACACATTGTTTTGAAGAGGTATGATCTGAGATGTGTAGTAAGGTACGTAACGTTCATTTGAATAGATTCGTTGTTATTACATGGAAGAAATGATGTCAGGGTGTAGGTGGTGTATTAGTTCATATTTGCATTGGTGATAGGATCATCTCCATTTCTAGTTATTGCAGTCTACTCATATTGACAAGTTCATAAATTCGAATTGGATTTGGTAGTGAAAGTGATTAATTTTGTCCTAACATTGAAGGCTCATTGGAGTCTCCCACTATGGGACTAACTCTATGGGCATTAGTTTGTCACAATGCAATTTTATAATTGTTTTGAAGAGGTCCATAAACTGAGATGTGTAGCTAAGGTACGAAACGTTAAGAATAAATTCACCTGTTATTAATGGAGGGTAGGGTGTGGTGGTTATCAGCATATTGTATTGGTGATAGGATCATCTCCATTAGAGCACCACTCATATTGACTTCACTATTAGTTAAGGTGGTAGTGAAACAGTCAATTTCCGAATTTTTGTGTTTGTTTTGTCCTACATATCATTAGGCTCTTTCTCCCACTGGTATAACCTATTGGAGCTAACTAAATAGTCTTCGTATTTCTAATATGTTATGATGAAAGTCTAGTTGTAGTACTATCAAGGTTTAAAATGTTGGGGAGCACATAAATAATGGTAGCAATTTAATGGAAACCATTCATCCATAACATAGGAATCTAAATGTCGCTAATAATAAATGGAATGATATAACCATATTTAAAGACCAATCAATCGAAATGTGTAAATGATACAAATGCCACTTTCTAGTATCTACATTTCCAATTGTAGGCCACTAAACAAATTAGTTATGAACTAAAAATCGAATGGAATTAAAAAAGAACTGCCATGTGTTAATATCATCTTCCACTAATTTTTTAGAGTTCAGTAAAGTCTGTCCACATTGTAACTCTTAATATATTATGTATTGGTCAGCCTAAGGCCTCTTTTGAGAGGTAGACTTTTCTCCCATAATTATAACAATTATCAACTAAATATTTTAAAATTAATAAATTTATGGCCTACAACCTGTCATATAGATCCAGGTATAATAAACTGACACTCAAATTTCAAGCTATTGTTATAGTTGGATGAATACGATTTTGCCATCTTAATTTTGAGTAATTTACCACGAACAATTTTTTAATCAAATTTTACGAATGCTTGAAATTCAACGGCATGTACATGCTATTGCCACGATGATATTGATAGACATTGCAATACATGTCGTTTAATGGTTTGCAAATTTGAGTTGGCCTAACGTAGTGGATAGAATTCTGCCTACCTTTTCTGAAATAGACGTCATGATAAGTTTGAATCTTGAAGGAGATAGGGTTTTTTCGCCTCAAATGTATTTTAAATGTTATCAAAACCATGCCTAAACTATGAGCAGATAGTAAAACGCATTGATAAATCTCAATATGTTAGATCTTAGTTAAGAAAATTTTTAAACAAGCCACCCGACATCGTAAACTATAACACAACGACATGTCTATCGAGGTTATCATCTGTGAAGTTAAGATGTAAGGTACATTTTATCATTTTTTGTACCGTCCTTTGTTTTAGCCTGACTTGCTGTACCAATTTTTCACCCCACCTTTAGACAAGATTACGTGGATTCGATACACAATTTTTTTACGAAAGATAGACTATTATTATTCTGATTTTGGCCCTTGGTTTGAATATTGTATGAGCTTGAGATTTTCATAAAAGTACATTAAAAAATGAAAGTATCAGGGGTAAGGTTGCAAATCAATAATAGATTTACTTATTTGCGTGGGAGGGGCTCCTTCCTAGGCTATCTTTTCTTGGTTGTATAAATTTCTAAGAAAACATATTAAATGTGAAAGCAGCGGGGGGGACACGTTGCATGAGCCGAGTTGGCCAAACACGTGACGTAGACAGTTATGGACGGTCGAGCCAAAGTTGACTTCCGCCCCTCTCTCTCTCTATTGGCTACCCCCTTATATATACATAACATATACGAAGGAAGGATATATATACATGATATACACACTCTTTCCTTTCTGAATAAGATTACAGCCTAATGAGAAGCTTGTCCATGAAAAGACTGTAATAACAACATCAACCTTCCTCCTATCAGTCATTGTAGAGCGGGTGTAGAGTGCAGCTAACTGACCCCCTCTAAAGATTTTGGCTCTTTAGAGTTGGATATATTTGCAAATTTGTCCAATTTCTTGTTTGAGTATAAGAAAAAAGGAGTGCAGTTGTGCAGTGCAGAGGATTGAGTTATTTTTTCCTTTTTTTGTGGGTGAAGATGGGTCGTGCACCTTGTTGTGATAAGGATGGTCTGAAGAAAGGGCCATGGACTCCTGAGGAAGATCAGAAGCTCATTGATTACATAAAAAATCATGGCCACGGAAGTTGGCGTGCACTTCCTAAACATGCAGGTGAGTTGCAACCATGACAATGGCATACTTGGTTTCACCCAGAAAGTCCATCCATTTGTTTATATGATTGTTACACCATTGAATCACGAATTGTTTTGATATTTCTGAGTCAAGCCTTTGTGTCATAGATTTATGCCACTGCAAATTATCTGCCATGTAGTGTCTAATGTCTTTATTTAGGCCTTAATGTATAAGAATATTGCCTATACTTAACTGCGAAGTTGTTTTTAGTGGCTTCATTCAAGCTTGATTTGAGCCAGATTGCCACTGCAAATTACCTGTCCAGTTGTATCTTCTCATGTCTTTATGTGTTAAGGTTGTATCAGGTTATCTGCCTTATTATTTCTCATGTCATTATATAATGGTATGGTGGGAAATTGTTTGTGCAGTTGTGAATAATGACATTGTATATACTACTTTAAGTATGGTTTTATCTATTTAGTCATCATGTCTTATGTCATTATGTAATATTTAACTGGTTCTGATTATGCCATATCCTTCCTGAAGCCAATATGTATTATTTAACTGGTTTAGATGGTTTAGATGTTGTAGTCCTACCCAGTGTCATTTTATATGGTGACCAAGTTAAAAAATCAGAATGTTATATCCTCCATTGCATTTAAGTTGCACTCTCAGACATCATATTTTCTTCGTTTAGTTTATCAGGTGGTTTTCTCTTTTGTTTTGTTGTAGGAATAGAAAAGAATTTTTGCAATTGGTGGTTTGTTTGGGTTGAATAATAATGTGAGAGTTGTTTGAAATTATTGCAGGACTATTGAGGTGTGGGAAGAGCTGCAGGCTGAGATGGACTAATTACCTTAGACCTGATATAAAAAGAGGGAAGTTTTCCTTTGAAGAAGAGCAGACGATAATTCAGCTTCATGGAGTCATGGGAAACAAGTACGTCAAATTAGTCTGTAGGCTTGTTTACATGGGTGTCTATTTCTAAAAGCAAGGTCATCAAAATTTTGTTGGATTATCTATTATTTTTAGATTTCATTAACTGGGTTGCAGGTTGTACGTACGAATATGATTGATTGTTTAGGAATTGTGTGTAAAAAATTTCAATCAATTTTGGATAGTTTGATTGATGGTGGTGGTGCCCTGTGCAGATGGTCTGCCATTGCTGGACATCTCCCTGGGAGGACTGATAATGAAATAAAGAATTACTGGAACACCCACCTGAAAAAACGTCTTCTTCAGATGGGAATAGACCCAGTGACTCACAGACCAAGAATGGATCTGTTTGATTTCTCCAGCATGAGTCCTTTTTTGGGTCCAGCTTCTCTGACCCACATGACAGCTCGGTGGGAGAATGCAAGGCTGCAGGAAGCCATGACCAGAGAATATATGAGGATTTATGCAGCTATGATCCAGCAGCATAATGCAGGAGGAGGCAGAATGGGTGCAGACCTTCTCATGAGATCCCATCTTGAAAATTCCCTATCTAGGCCAGATGTTAATGCTCTTAACAATTCAATCATGTCTCAGATTTGGGCCCAAAATCCAGAATATCAGGTGGGCTCATTAGAATACAATACACTGCTCTCCCAGGCTCTAGAACAGTTTCAAGCCCAAGCCCAAGTCATGAAAAATTTGCAGCATTCCTCACCCACATCCACCCTACATGGCCTTGACACGTCATCTAGCATTAAACTAGAAAACCAAGACATTACTAATAATGTACCCCATGATCAAGCTAGTCTTCTCCAAGACCATAACACAAATGAGGTCTATAATAATATAATGAACGCTTCTTCTTTAATGTTGCAGCAGCAACCTTCCACGAAGAACCATGACCTCAACTCACTACTGTGGCCTGAAGAAAATCCATTTGAAATGTGTAAGAATGATTCAGAGTCTATACCAGCCCTGATATCCTCCACATCCTCTCCAAATATATTCAGTGAATCTGATTTGGCTCCTGACTCCTCCTCATCTATGCTAAACATAAACATGAGCAGCACTACCACTAGTTCTCCTACTGCTACCACCATTAACAATGGCTCATATGCATTCCCACCTGATTTTCTCTTGGATTTCCCAGAAAATCCCAGGCAAAAAGAAGCTACATTAATGTCAAAACCAACATCAGCAACAGCATCAGGATCATCATCTCCATGGCCGGATATGCAGAATTCTTTTGAAGATGGCAGAGATTACTGGAGTAATATGCTCAAATATGCTGCACAAAGTACTGTTAACACCAATTCAGGATTTGGGAATATCAGTGGTCAGTAGTGAAATCAAGACCAATAAGATTTTTTATGATCCGTAGAGTATTTAATTCATGTACATGGCATTGTGTACAAGCCTGACAGTTTGATTCATTTATATTTTTTTTAGAATGCAGTATTGTGTGTACAGGAACAGTTTTTTTTTGTACCCATAGCCACTGGATTTGATATTAGCATAAAACCCTGCCTTCATTGGTCTTAAATGTTTTGTATACTATTCTGCTCAGTTTAGGAATGGATACATGTAATCATATTTGATTGCAGGAATTTTGGATGGATTCTACATTATTGAATTTTTTCCTTTTTCCATTGTGACCACTATTTATTTTGTTTCAAATGGATAATTTTCCCATGATTTCTACATGATTGATTTTTTTTTTGTTCTCATAATGGCTTCTATTTATTTTGTTTCAAATGGATTGTTTCCCCATAAATTCGATATTGTAGAAATTTTTCGTTTCTATGATAATTGTTATTAATTTTGGCGCAAAGTATCCAACAAACACAAAACGCTGGACATAACCAACAAGCACAAAGTTGTTCTAAATGTATAATTTTTACACAAATTCTGCAATATTGAAATATTGCACTCCCATAATTGAGCTTGCTATTTATTTTGATTCAGATGCATATTTCCCCTTCTTCTGGTGTGCACTCAACCCAATAGAACAGACCTACCCAACAACTATTAGTTAAAATATCACAGTTGAGGCCAATCCAACGGTGCAACTATTTTATATCTTTCTGTAGCTGATGTCTCCAATTCATTATCTTGACTGTCTGGTGTTCAAGAAAGTTAGGAATTAGGGACTATAATGAATTTGTGTTTTTCTCTATATTTTTCTTTAAATTTTAACAACTTGTGGAATTATGCTATTTTGGATATAAAGCCTTAAAGCAATAGTGTAGATGTCATTAATACGTAAGAGGCTATGGCTGTCTTTTTATTTTGCCCTATATAGCTTGTAATTGTAGCCTATGTATTTACCTTATATTACTTAAGGTAATCATATGATTTTTCTCCATGATTTCCCTCCACTATAATAATTCCTTCCAATTTAGAAATTAACATCTATTGTATTTAACTTAAATTACTCAAATAGTCATATGATTTCCTCCATGATTTCTCTCCACTAAAATAATTCCTTTAAATTTAGAAATTACCACCATCAAAGCTCAAATGGCACACATTTGGATAAGATATGTATACTTGGAAGTGAAGGATTTGAGGTTCTCATTCTCCATGTGGAAGCACTATTAAGACGGAAATATTCTTTGCAAATTCAAAATTGTGGATTATTTCATTTTGGGAAAAAAAAAATGCATAATAAATGCTGGAAAAGGAAGATTATATACTAAATTTAAAGTCAACCAACAATCCATGCAGATTATATTATTAATAAAATATAATATAAATTAAAATATTAGTAATATTTTCATTATTGACTTGTCAATCCTAAAGGGTGGAGAGTTTTTAATTATTATTATTTATCGAGTGTTTAAGGTCTGAAATACATAAATAAATTACAAATTATATGACGACGAGTATGTTAAATAGTATATAAATGTGTGGGTGGTTGTAATTATGATTCACATGGTTAAAACATTTATTCGTACCAATAATAATAATGTTATTATAGATATAATAGCTTTGCAAGTTATATTTGTGAATTTGATTATGAGATAAAAGATATATAGACAAATAGAATAAAATATTTCTAATTTTTTTATTAAAAAAAATTGTAAATTGAATATGTATAAAATTGATTCCTAAATGATTGTAACTAGTACATATATTAGAAACACATTCATATGAAATATGCTAATAGATATTAATCTCCAGAGTTATCTTAGTTTTGTTACATAATCACAATTTCTCACTAGCCTTTTCTATACATAAAAACGTAAATGGACCTATTATAAAAACTATACAATACAAATGATTTTAGAGTGTTAACACAATATTTAATAAATCAATTTATAAACCTATATTATTGAAATTTGATGTTTTTAACTACTAAGAAATCTATCACTTTCTCTTTAATTTCTTTGTTGATTAGTGAAAAAGGGCATCAATCTAACTTCACCCTTGTGTAAAATCAAAACTATATTTCAAAGCAAAAGGCTCCAAACCCAACCATATTCCTAAGATATCACATTTTTTTCTTGATATGAAGAAAAACTTCCATATGGCATCAAATGGATGTCAAATTTAAGTTCAACCATTTTTATTGACTTCTCACACTATGACGCTACACCACCACAAACCTTAGATATCATTATCAGTTAATGTCTATTTTTAAATCATTGTAATGTTCTAGAATACTTGCATAAAAATCATTGTAAATATAAAATACAAATAACTAGTAAATAGTAGAAATGAAGGCATTTGTGCACCCAAGCTTTATGGATTGCACATGTAAATATGTACGAAACAAATGAGTTGTTATATAATGACGATTGTCTCTTTTATATATATATATATTGTAATTATTTAAAGATATATTCTTTTGGGCATATCCCCCTTTATTTCAAACCAACAAAAACTCCAAAATTAACCCACAACCAAGTCATGTCACGCAACTCTAATCATACAAATATATAACATAAAGATAATTCTAAAAATAAATACACACAAAAATGCACATATATGTATACATACATATACATGCGTACATGCCTTTATTTCTAGCATTATGTTTAATTTATATTTCGTGTGAATAGAGTTACACGATGTGTTTGTTGGTATAGAGATTGTGTTTGTTCAAAGACAAAATGGGGAACTAGTCAAAATAATATAACTTTTACTAATTACAACATATCAATACAAAAAGACAACCGCCATTGTGTAAGAGCTCCATTATTTCATTCAAATTCAAAGATACACTCCAACATGACAAACCCATGAAATAACTCTACTCACACACAATGTAACTTAATACTAATTGAGAGTGTGTTGTGTTGTGTTTAGGTACACAACATGTCATCACCTTTAAAGAAGATTGATCTCAAATCTAGTCAAACTCTATATTTATTAAATATTACATTTAATAATGAAACTTAAAATCTCTACCTATTACACCTACTACAATTTGTTTTTTGATAACATACCATATAACACTACTTAACATTGCAAATGAATGAGAATGATGGTTTGTTTACTCAATGATCACTCACATTTTAGGCACGTTTTCTAATCAATTATTGCACCATTCCATTATTTTCTTCACATTGCTTTTTTTTTTTTTTTCATGTTTGATTTTTCTTCCACCCAATAATTTGCTTGCACCATTCCATTCTTTCCTTCACATTGCTTTTATTTCATGTTTGATTTTTTCCCACCCATTCCCCTCAATTCCAAAACTTAGATTTTTGTTTAACTTGTTTGTTTTTGAACTTATCTTTCCACTTTTTAAAACATACATCTCACATGTTGTTTCAACAAGGGTTTGGATACCGCACAATATCCAAGACTATAGTTGTCTTTGGTGTCTTCCTTCTCTTCTTGTTCAATGATTTTTTCCAATACTAGCACACACCATTATTGTAATTTTATCTTAGACAATGTACACAACATTATGTATCTGACTATGAATCCATGCAAATATTTTCATGGAACCCTCAACAATACTTAAAATTTCTTCAACCACATCTTTCATACCTATATAGGGATTTACCCTACCCATACCTTGGAAGATTTCAAGGGTTTCTTACCTGACAATATCAAATTTATCCTCTACATTATTTTTTAAAACAACCAAATCTTATCCACTTTCAAATTCAAATAAAATAAGGGTTTCTCTTCCCTTGAAAAAAGGATATTCTCCGCTTATGTAGGTAGATATTCCTTCCAATCTAAAATGAGTAGTTCTTGTTCTTGTCAAGATATTCATCACATATCATTGCAGGCGAATCCTCTTCTTCTCTGCATTAGGGGTTGATTTCTCTTCATCTATTATTGTCTCAGCATCCATGTTTCTCCATGGTTTCACGTCCTCCTCTTCAAATGATCTCTCTAGCTTCCTTCTTAATGCGAAAATTTCCCATGTAACAAGCCCTTAAAAAAACCATCAAATATCCCCTTAATCTTCTTGCTAGTCATGAAATTTTACCTTCCTCTTCAATAAAATCCATGTAAACAACAGACTAAAACTTTGATATACTAATCGTGTTCCTAAATACCAAAATAAAAAGATAAATAAAATTATAAATATAAACTAAAAATTTAAATAATATATAATGGAAACAAGGGTCAAAGTTATATACTCAATATTATATTATACCTATCACCCCCACAATAATGACTAATTATTTAATGCTATAATTATTAACATAAGCATTCTTTAGAGATTTTATCTCTCTTAGATTCAAACCACAAAAAATATTTAACCCTTAAAAGTAGGATAATATTAAAACTAAAAAATATAATTATAGATTGTACTTAGTATGCATTCCTTATATAAATCTTCAACGAATTATATTAAATATGATTGGATGATAATATATAAGGGGGCTTTGAAAATATAGTTAATCATAACAAAAGGAGTGGGAATAGAAAATTTTGAATAAATTGATGAAGTGGTAAATGTTTCCAGTCTAAAGAATTCTCTCAAAGACACCAAAAAACATTTGAGCAAAATGAAAGATAATTATGTTTCATATAATTGAGAATTTTGAAACTATTTCAGAATTATACATCAAAGAATTGTGAGCATATAGATAGGGCAATAATTGTTCAAGATATCTTAGACATGTGATAGAGTTTGGAACCTATTTTTTATCAAAAACTAAAAATATTATTACTCATTATAGAACCCTTAGATAATGAAACTATATAACAAATTGAAGATAGATACCTCAAAATAATATCCATAACTCCTTTTTCTCAAGTAAATATTTATCAAACATATATAATAATATATGAAATAGAGAAATTTTATTATCACATAATTCACAGGTAGGCATCCACTTTGAAGATGCCCTTACTGGAAAGTGTCAAATTCCGGCGGCTCCAATATTCAGTGTCTTGCCGAATTTTAGATATTTTAAAGAGTATCAGATTTTAGATATTAATTATACATCTACAAACATAGAACATTAATTGTTTGACAAAATATTTCATACTCATAGAATCTATGTATGAACAGTGGTTTGCAATCATTATGAATATGAAATGCATAGAAAAACTTAATTGGCCACAACTGCTCTTTGTCATTTGTGTACATTAATCCAAATATTCTTTTCAATCTGTCATTCAGTTTTTACCACCATTCCTCTTCACTGACTTTTTATGTTGGTACCTCAACTTTATTTTTTCTGTTACGTGCACCCATATATCTCTGCCGAATCGAAAATGTACGACGTCCCACATATTCACATGTGACCTCATGTTTTCAACGTAAAACTCAGCACAATTTCAAAACAGTATCAAACAAAGGAAGCCATTAATATTCAAAGTTTTCCTGCAAATAAAGTATTGATTTTTACAGGTGTAAGATAATGCTGAATCTAAAATTTCCTCCGGGGCACTGTTCTACAAACTTTATTGCGACTGCGAGATTCCGCAGAAATAGTAGATGTACTCCAAGATCCTTAAAAAGCGCATTTTAAATTGTTTACAGACCATATGAATCTCGCCACCTTAACGTTGACGGAGTACACTGGAAAAAGTTGTGATTTGTTTATTCTGGAGTGAAGAAGGTTTGGTTTGGATTGTTTGACTGTGTATAAAGGTGCGGGTTGCATTATTGTTTTGGTGCGCCTGCCCGTAGAAAAATCACCGGCAAGACAGCCGCCAAATAAAAATGGGCGGTACAGCGCATATTTTGCTCGGCGGCTCTCCCCACAAATGACAAGAGCGTATTTTTACGTTCTT
The DNA here is from genome assembly GCA_019776745.2 of Taxus chinensis. Taxonomy (NCBI): domain Eukaryota; kingdom Viridiplantae; phylum Streptophyta; class Pinopsida; order Cupressales; family Taxaceae; genus Taxus; species Taxus chinensis. The sequence continues at coordinate 796,919,899 of CM034150.1, forward strand.
AATCAGAAGATTTGCAAATGGATTGGAATTCGGCAATGAATATATGTAACGTTTGTGGGTATAGCCGCCCAAGTGTAACATTTAAAAAAAAGGGTATTTTTTTAATTTAGTTTTTGGTTATTTAAATATGTAAATCTTCTTAGAAATCTTTAAAATGTACAATAGGTTTTACAATTTGGAGATGGATTCCATGTTGTGATCTAAAATGTGATGGAGACAAATAAAATTTATGTGTTTTTTTTTTCATTTATTGAATAGGTTTTTTTGTTTAAGTTCGTAAAATTTGAAATGTAGTTGTAGGTTTTTTCGGATGGGCAGATAGAATTTGTACTTCTTTCTTAGATCTATAGAATACGTAATTTGGTCTAAGTTTGTAAAATTTGAAATGTAAAGTGTAGATAAAGTGATTAAAGAAGATGGGTATTATGCTTTGTCTATTTATAAGTTAATTTCAATGGTCATCTTGTTAAACTTAATAATATATTATTATTTTACAATCTTTTGACTTTTCGCCCATAAAATGTCTACCTCATAAAAAGAGTAGAGAAAAACAAGCACCAAAATTTAAATATGTCAAGATGTAATATATATTTAAATTTAAAATGAGACAAATCCAAAGAATTATTTTTTAATATCTTAATTGAAAAATGTCTACAACATGAGGTTTACTTATGAAAATCGTTGATTTGATAGGCATATGGATTCAAAATAAAATCACTCAAATTTAATTGGTTGTCATGATGTAAGAGTCCATGAATTAAATAATCATTGCAAATATCAATCTATTCTATAATCATTGCAAATATCAATCTATTCATGTCTAAGGCATTATATAATAGTGGCAATGTTAGCTCACCCCTCCTTAACAAATCTATGTGGTTCTAAAAAATCTTTAAACTTTAGTGGTATTGAGAATTAGGTACACTACTACTTAAAGTGCAACTCGTGCCACATTTAAGTTTAATTTTGTGTCGTTTTTACAATGTTTTTATTATTCAAGGATAACGAAAATTTAACACAAATGGTGGCTTAATTTGTAACATCTCGTCGTTTTTGAGTCTTGAAATTGATGACCCTATGGACGGCCAATAGACTGTCAGCTGGTTAAAATGAAGTGTTAAGGGATAATTCCGAATTGCTGAAAATAACTCAAGTCTTGTTTAAAGTCCAAATTAAGTTAACAAACGAGAGTCTTATCTCACAGCGACATTTTCTATCACATTCATGTTTTATTGCATGTCGGATAATGATTGTTTGGGTTGTTGACCATTTATACGATCACCACGTGATCATCATTATGTTGGAATATTAATGTTTGATACTTTCAAGCTCATGAGTAAAAGTTATTTTTGCAAAATATATGTTAGACGATAATTATATTGCATGTTAATTCTCTTGTTTGGACTCCTCACATTGGGTCATTTATGAGGCCACTCGACATTAGCTGAGGCATGTTATGAGTTTGTAACTTGATTATACTAAGTATTGATTTATTAAAATACATAGCATATTAGCATGCAAAAATACATTAATTTTTAATTATATAGATGGAGGTTAAATGGGTTTTACTAATTTAGAATATTAATCCATTTCACATGAGTGGAAGACATGTAATAATGTTTTTTTTGGGATTACATGGCATGGTTATTGTGGGGCATTGGTGACTTGGGAAAATTACTTGGCAAATGAAATTCAAACCATACTTGTTTAATGTGATGTGTAGTGGGCATGGTTGTGTGACATGAGGGAAAAAATTGAGAGGTCTTGGGTTTCAAAAGCATCATTAATGGTTGGCCAGATCCTCGGGAAAAGTTAGCCTCCCTGAGAAGCAAACCCTAAACTTGGTCGCATTCTCTCTCTCTCTCTCTCTCTCTCTCTGATCAATTGTTTTTTATTTGAGTTATTTTGGGGGTTTCGAAGGTAGTGGAATTTCTCTCCATTGTGCATATTTTACGTCCATGAATGCTAATATGAAAATGGATATAGAGGAAATCTGTTTCAAAAATTAATGTTTTGATGAATTCATTGTTGTTTTCGATTTCTAGAGAAGATTGCAGGAGAAAGGAAGTTGTGTTGAGAACAATCGTGGACATTGCAGGCATGAACTTCTCCTTATACTCTGAATCACAATGTTATATTCTGTTAATAGTAATTTGGGGTGTTTTGTTTTTATGGCAGAATGTTTGTATTGGTTTATACCTGTCTACTGTGTTGCTTGTCGAAACTGTGAATAGATTTTTGAGTTTAAGTGTTTTATGCTTATTGGGTACCCGTATTCTTATGAGTGGAATGGGTTTAACTATTTTATAATTACGGGTTCCCGTATTCCTATGAGTGGAATGTATTTTATGATTTTTAATGTTTATAAAATTCTAGCTTTGCGTTTTCTTCTGAATGGAAAAAGTATGAGTTCCCATGATTGGGCCGCGTTTTTATTTTAATAGCTGAAACTATGTGTTTTCTGGTATTAGATGGACATACCCATAGTGGGTTTGCATGGTATAGTGTTGTTATGTGAGCACATTTTCTGAGTTAAACAACTATTAAAATCCTCAATTGACATTATCTTGCAATTAACGTTATCGATTTAAGATAAAATACAATAAATTTTTGTTTCTGAATGCCTTTTATGAGAATATGTCTCCTAATACTTGGGTAAGCATAAACAAGAATGTACAAGGGTGTTTTTTTATGTCTCCTTTTTAAATATGAACACTTTGTAAGGTAATATGAAGGTTTTAGTCATACGCTCTTATAGTTAGATAAGTGCTTTATTTTGTATTGTGCTTGAATATAAAATATGAACCTTGTTAATGTTGAAGTTGTTAAAATTGTTGGAAAGGAATACTGACTTGTTAGATATTAATGTATTTATGAAATGAATTTTTAACTCAATGAATTGTATAAAAAGTATGATTAATTTTCATAAGTTTATTACTTGATGAATTTTTATGGTTTGCTGTGAATTACAAACTGAAGTTCATTATTTGATGATTAAATGTAATTCGATAAAAAATCCAAGTAAACTTAAATATTTGTTGAGTTATTTTTGTCTAATGTTTATATACTTGTTGATTTAATTTGTTTAGTTTGAATTAGTAAGTTGATTTGATCTAGTATAGGGTCAAACCCTGATTGTTATTCTCATTATATAATGGTTATGATAAAGAATATGAGTGAGTTGACTCATGTCAGTTCTCTCGAACTAACCCATATGTATTTCTCTCTCCTAGTAGTTGTAAAAGTAAATAGGATAAGTTATGAAGTGAATACTTTTGACTGAATTAATTCTTTTTTTTTATTGATGATGACCTCACAGTCATATGTAAAAAAGATAACCTCAAAAAGTTCCTTAGTTTGTATTAAATGATTTTGTGAAGTAAACTTAGTGGTTAGGATGGACATATGACACTAATGTATAATCCTAATACATATTTTGTTGCTTGAATAATGAATAAAGTTGGTTTTGCAACATTGAGAGATTTTGAGTTGATTATGAACCTCTCTGTTTTGATTAAATATAATTGGTCTATTTAATTGGGCATAATATATATGAGTAGATTTTATTTACATCACTATTTTTGACGGCTTTGTCTTTGTATAAATTGTTGCTAATCTAATAAATTAAGTGCACTAAAGACTTTTAGATGTATTATTATAACATTACTTAACTTAATCCTTCAGTAAAACTAGTTTTATGATTAATTAAGTAAGAACAACAGAAAATATTCTATTGAATGTGATGTTTATCATGGGAATAACGGTAATGATAATTAATCAATTATGGAGTAAAATGTATATGGTTGTGAATGATAATATAATCTATATTTCAAAATAGTAAGGTATGATGATAGTAAATGTGATTAATGAACACCTAGTTGAGAACAAAAATGGGGCATGTTTAACTTAAATTGATTTGTCTTAATCATTATTCTTCAAGAAATAATAAGTCAACCATCGTAAATAAATGGCATTATATCCTTTATTAAATAGACCAAATACTACATGGAAACAAGACTTTCCATGGGTTAAAGTCCCGGATATTGTTGTTGACAGAGTTAGGGACATGTTTTTTTTGATGGGTTGTTGCATAGGGATAAGGCCTAATATTGACCAAGTAAGGAGTGGGCTAGGAAGAAATGGTAGATTCTCAAGCAAGTCTCCACGTTCACCCTCTATGAGAAAAGATTCCTTTTTGTCTTCTCCCTTTAAGAAGACCTGGAGCATGTTATGCAAGTCATACCTTGTTTTTTTTGGGAGAACCACCCTATCCATAGTTCGCTGGAAGACAAGAGAAGAAAATCACACACCGAAGACGTGTCTTGTTTGGGTCAAGTTGCCTAGGTTGTCCGTAGAATTTTGGGAGGTGGTTGTGTTAGCTGGTATAGCTAAATTGACAGGGGAAATGATTTCCCTCAACCCATCCAAAACTACAAGGTCTAGATTTACCACTACAAGAATGTGTGTTAATAATTCTGCAGGTGATTTTCCCCCAAAGGTCATTAACTTAGAATCTAGAGACAAAGTATGGAGGCATAAACTTTCATATAAGGAATCACCTGTGTATTGTAGCAAGTATAGGAAGGTAGAGCATGACTATTATGGTTGCAAAGAAAATAGAAAACAAACTTGTGAACTGAAGAAGGTGTAGTCGGTGGTGCCTAGTTAGATTCTTGCACTAGGGGGTGGAAAATCCTATTATAGCTACTCAATATGCTCACACGGCCACCCAAAATACAGTCAAATTGTTGATCATGGACTTAGTTGTGGATGAGTTGGCATGTGTTGGGCTAGAGACTGTGAACATTGTGGATGTGGGGAAAAACACATCCACTGAAAACTGTCAGTTGAAGACGATGGAGGTGGGTATCCCACCCAAAATATTTTCAAATTTGAACCTTCTAGAACCAACCTCCAAAGTGGATTGCAATACATTGACATGATGTGTGGGAGATATTCCAAAGAGTATCTTGAAATATCTAGTTAGTGGAGTCATCAGTAAAATCCCAACGCAACCCCCAATAAAGCCTTGTCAATTAAGGATGTAACTGATTATGAGGAGTTAATGATAAAATCATTAATTAATGACGTTGAGAGGAAACGTAATTAGATGATTGAAATGATAGTTCAATTGGGAACCACAACTAGTTTGATCAGAGTAGCAAAGGAAGTGAGTCCCCCTCTTGAAGATTGATAACGACAAAGGGATCTCTGTATTTACCAAGTCTCGCAGAAAGGTGGACATCATATCTTTGAATGAGGGAGATGACAGATGGACGTGTGTTAAAAAGAATGCCACATATAGTTCATCTCACCACAACCCGAAGTTGTGGTAAGAAATCCTAGATGTTCTCTCCCGATTTCTGTATCTTGTCATTATAGTTCAGGTTTCTTTTTGCTTTCTTTGTTTCAGACCACACCTGAATTGGTATTTCCATTCTTCAGCTATCTTTTGGCAATCTTTTCTATTCTTTCACGATAGGCAATTGTTGTGTTGCTTTTGTGTTGTTGTTGTTTGGCTTTTGTGAGCAGATTTTCATTTGCTTCTTTGCTTTTATGTTTGTTATGGTAGTTTGGCCTTTTCTCTAGAGCACAGACTTCATGTAATATTTGGCTTTAGAGCCTTTTTTTCTCTGGGGTATGGTCCCCTTCAAAACTATTTACCATATTTAGTAAAAAAATAGACTAATGGTTAATGAATAAAACCAACCTTTGATACATACAACCCATAATAAAAACAAGATGACTTCTCTAAAATCTAACTTATAGTTAATCCATAACTTGAATAAGTTATTAAGGACCACTTGGAACATAAGGAATGACTTAGAAGAGTCTTATGAAAAGACCTATCGGCTAAAAACTAGATAAATAATGGAATAAATTAATTCTTGTAGGAATTGTTGTACACTAAAATTTGATTGCGGATGGACAACTTTAATTATGATGTAGATTGGATATAATCTCATGTCATCACACCAACATCTAGACATAGTGCTAACTAAGGGTAGTTATGGAAAAGGGAAATAGAACGTAATGGTGGTACCCCATCACATGGTCTCTCCCTATTCCATAAAGACCTTGAGTGGGTTATGGTTATTTTTGTTTAGGGAGATGGTTCTATCTAGAACACCCCTCCTCCTTTTTAACATGTTCATGTTATTAAACAAAAATATCCAAATAAATATGTCAAAATATTTGTTTGGTGATGGAAGACTATGTGCTTAAGACTTATGTGAGGTTTTTAGGATAAGTTATTTATGCACAGATGGAAACTTTGGCCAAAGTAATTCAAGTAGATGATTGCATTGTATGTTCATCGTATCCTTACTTTATATATATGTTAGATACCAGAGTAAGAAGTTAAGCAATCGACTTTCGTGGTAGACATTTAATGATGGAAATATAGTATTCTCAACCTAGAAAAAGGTAAACCTAAACATACTAAATATAGTGTGATTTCTCACATAGAGTGGATTGAAGAGAGATATAGATGAACCCTTATCAACTGCACAAGGTTTATACATAGAAGAGTTATTAGATGGATACAATTTAACTAAATAACTAGCTTTTTAAAATTATGATATGGTTTATATTAAGTTAAATCTATTTCATACTTCGTGATTATATTGTGGAAGTCAAATTAAAAAATTACTTCAGATTTGGGAAAATAAACGAGATGTTACATTTTTGGTATCAGAGCAGAAGGGTTCCAACTCTTGGAATTATTGGGTTCATTTTCCTAATACAAATTTTATTCCTATTTCAATAGGATATAATGGTTAAAGAAGAGTGAAAAATGATACTGCAACCAACTCATCAAATCCTAATGGTTAAGCTAATGATAAACTGGATGAGATGCTCTTAGTTTTGTAAGAAACTCATAGTTAGATTTTTGCCTTAGAGGAGCAGGTTAGGGGTGAAAATGAAGAACACGAGGAAGAACATCTTGAGCAAGATGAAAATGAGAATGAGCAAGACTATAAGAAAGCTCGAATGATTTCTGATATGGCTAGGGATATAAAAAGAATCAGCCCACAAAAATTTGATGGAACTACCTTAGGGGATGGTGCTAAACATTGGTTGGGTGAAATGGAAAAATATTTTGAAATTAGAGATTTCTCTAAGGAAACTAAGGTTATTTGGGGTGCTTTCCAACTCTATCACAAAGCTTCCTCTTGGTGGGAAAAATATAAGATGGAACAAAGTATAGAGACATAAACTATAAGTTGGGAACAATTCAATGGTAATTATCATCAAATGCTTCTTCCCTGGTTATATTATGACAAAAAAATGACTAAATTTCGGAGATCAGTTCAAGGGAAACTGTCACTAGTATTGGGAACATTTCACTGGGCTTCTAAAATACATTCCCTAATACTAAAAAAACTAGAAATTACGGATTGATTTCATTTTGGGTTGAATCCTAGCATATGGAGTGAGGTGGATGTACATGGACCATCAGCTATGGAGATAGTTTTTGAGAAAAAAATGTGTGGGATCCTTTCTTTGAGAGAGGAAAAATGCATAACAACGAGTAATACCTCCTCACATCCCTTTGGTAAAAAAACACGGCAGAAGAGAGTTGGTAAAAAAGGAATGCCTAAAAATAAAAATACTACAAATAATCTTGCTATAAACAACATAAAAGAGGGGCACAACTTTTCTAGTTTTCAGAATAGATTTGAATGGAAGGGGCATGTTGGGGGTTGTTTTAAATGCCGACGTGATCATTATGCTACCAAATGTCCCCAAAATAATCAGGGGAACAATCAACAGTGCAAAAATAACGCTAGGTATAAAGAACCATTCCAACAGAGGATGCATGTTGTTGTAGGAAATTACCAGGATGAGAAATAGGCCACTCCCATAGTGTTAGGAAATAAGGGATTAAATATGCAGAATAATCCCACACAGAATTGTAATAGTAGAAACTAATATGCGAAAAGTATTATAGATCTGAAATAAAAGTATAGAATAAAAAGAACACAACACAAAGAGATGGTATTTAATGTGGTTCAACTAATTTGGGCTACGTCCACCAAGAATCACTTGCTTAAATTTTATTACAAGACACCTCTCTCTTAATACAATACCCAGATATGTTTGGAGCTTTGCTAAAAAAACTCTCCTGAATTCACACACACCTACAATAACATGTCTCACCTATCAAAAGTACATTAATAGGTAACTGCTTAAGAAATTTTACAATACCTTGGGTACAAAAATCATGGGCCAAAACCACCCCATAAACTTATGGGTCAAAAATCCCACCCATATGAGAAGAGCATGTTTCTCGATATATCATGCATGTTTTTCGAGGCCAAAAAATATTGTAGATTACTTTTAGTGTGCAATCTTCAACACTTCCACACATGAGAATAGGCTCCACAAAATAACACATAGAAGTACAGGGTAAGTTGTTTGGCTTACTTATTACCATTTTATTTGATATTGGAGCTACTGAATCTTTTGTTTATTCTAAGTTACCTGCTAAGTTGTCTAGAAATGTTAGATACATGGAAATACGTGGAATTTTTAATATGGGTTCATAATGTTGTCCATAGAGTAACCAAATGTCTGTTTGAAGAAACCTTAGAGATCCTTGAGTTTACCATAGAACTAAGCCTTTTTATATCTCCCTTAAGGTCTTATGGTGTTGTCATAGGCATAAAATGGACGTCTCAACACTAAACATATGTTGATTACATAATAAAAAAAGAGTATGCCTTGATGATCAATAGAAAACAACAATGATCCAAGGTGTAAAAAGAGATTTTGCTATGAGAAAAATATTTCCCATGTAGCTGAAAAAGGTTAATAATAAAGGTTGTATGTTATATGTGTTATCACTAAATCACAACACCCCCCGAATTGATAGTGTTATGACCGAGGCATTCAGTGTGATTAGGTAATATGGGTACCATCTCTCAAGCTAAGGGAATTATAAACTTAATATGGACCTCTGCAGAAGGTTGGATTCCTCTTCCTAAACTAAGCACTACACTACTTCTAATGCAAGAAATACACCTAACTACACCTAACTACACCTGTCCTAACAATTCCAAGGAGACAGGGAGAGAGAAAATGCATGAAAAGGGAAATCTTATACTAGAAGTGGTGATAATACCAAGAGAAGGGGTTGTTAGACAATTATCAACCTATAAATGAAGGAAGATGAGCATGGAGAGGATGAACATGCACCACAGACCAAATTACATACAATACTTCATTCCTATTAAACACAACATCACCTAAAACTTACAATGGAAACAAGAACATGCACATAATAGCTGTAATATGAAAAGAGGCAAGATAAAAAAATGAAAACACATGGAAGGATAGAGGAATTATCACAAACATGATTTCATTTCTCCAAAGGATTTACACAGTACATCATACTACAGGAAACAGAAAATATTGTCATTACAATATTTAGGGAGGAGGTTTGAAGTCCCAATTTTACCTAGAAGAGAAGAAGAAGGAGAAATAGGATGAAAAAATGTCTAACTTTTGTAAAAATTCCTCTCCTTACAATTTATAGAAGAATAGGTGAAGAGAGAGAGAGAGAAAATTCAAAAACTTGCTCCAAAAACCCACAAAAAATAATTATTATTCTTACAATGGGTATGGGAGGACCTGCAAAGCCCATTCTTCATTGTACGTAGGCTTATGGAAGAAGGTATGACCCCCATCCTTGCATTTGCATCATTTTGGTACTTGGGTATGGCCTCAATTTCCTGATAGTTAACCTCCATTTTCCCATACCTAGATTCTTAGTTTCTAAAGTTTAATCCCTCTATTAGATTGGTCTCTGAATTCTCTTTCCAATGAGTATAAGTTTGTTAAATTTGGCTTAATCTAATGGAAGTTATGCTAATTTGAATTTGGGTCACTTATAGAGCTCCCCACTAACTAGCTCCATCACCCTTCAATGAAAATCGCCATGTGGTTCGGTCTCCAACCACCCCCACATGCCCCTTGAGCACCTCTGTGACTTCAGACATCTTTGCATAAGATTTTTGGGCTTTACCTGCCGCTCAACTCGTTGACTATGCCCTACGTTTCCAGTTCTGAACTCCGAACTTGAACTCCAATCAACTCACCCACCGATCAGATTTCAGGGTTCAGGTTTTATCATGCTCCAGACATTCATACCTGCCTATACCCAAGCCAAATATAATGTGCCACATCTATGAAAACTAAAACACCTCGCTCACTGACCTTGAAGTGGCCGTTGACCTATGAGTTGGGCTGACACCTGCCAAGCCAATCAAAGATCAGGTTTTCAAATTTTTGGAGACCTCTCCCACTCGTGCACGTAACTCACCACATATTATTTGAATATTTGATCGATGAGATCTTGAAACCCCTCACCACCCCAAAATATGACATGCAGGATCAACCCCCAACACCTCGGCCACCGAGATATGTTCTGCCTTGCATCCTCCCGCCGAGTTGGATATGCGACTCACCTCGTCGAGCCCATTCCGTGAGCTCCTATCTCCACCTTATCTTGCGATGACCTCCTAAACACCATGATCTCCTTGGCCATGGATTTGACTGACCTACACATTCCCTGGCTGGTCGAGTTGGCTCGACGAGCCCTTGTGACCTCCTTACCTTGCCGCGCTGGCATGAGCTCGACTCGACCCAATGTACCTATCCTACGGGCTTGGTCCTCCTTTCTCCTACTCGGCCTTCATGTGCCGCTTCCCATATGCTGAGCTCTTGCCTGTGATGAACCCACCGACCACCTCACCAATGTGGTAAGTTATTTGCTACACCAAATTCTTGCCTACTGATTCCAGCTTAGCTCATCGAGTTACTCAGAAAGCCATTCTCCTCTACCATGGCCTTGGTCCATACACCTCGCAATAACCATCCAAGCTTCTTGCCTCTATGTCGAGTTGCTCGCTCAACTCACAAGCTGGCACCTCCTCTAACTCAACTCACTGAGTAGCTAGGAGAGTTACTCGACTCCCCCCTTTGCATAGCCCGATCCACCAATTCTATCAGCTTTCCCCTCACAAAATGAGCTCAACCGAGCTACTTTCCACCTTAGCCCCTCCATGCATCCATATTAGTTTTTTTGAGCTACTCGGTGAGCTGCTTTAGCTTGAGACCGCTTTGGGCCATTTTTGACATTTTCCCCAGAATTTTGATTTTTTTGGATTTTTTAAGAGTCCCAGGGGGCATGGTGATGTATTAGGGAATCCTACAAATTATTCTTTCAATTTTTCCTATTTTACTTGATTTAGCCAAATGTGGGCTCGCTGGGGCCTGTTTTCAATCCGAAACTGCTCAAAACCCTATTATAACCCAAAAGAGGGAAAAATGCCCTGAATGTTCCCGAATCTCCCTGGATACTGTAAATTCTCCCTAATCATGAAAATTTTCTCGTAAACCCCAGATTCTCCTGTGAAGAACCTATGTAGTGCTCAGGTTTGATCCTTCTATGTTGTCCATTTTTCCTCCTAGAATAAATGGATAACAATTTTGATGACTCACGAGGACATCTTCCTGCTAGATGTGGTTGACCAATTTCCTGAATGCATCCAATTGGCATGGAGTCACTATTAATAGCTTGAAGTTCTAAATTTTCCCTGGAAACTGTTGTGGTGCATTGGTGAACCTGAACTGACCTGTTGCACCTAAATTTTTCAAATTTTTATAAGAAATTTTCAAAATTAGTTTTTGGAAACTAGAAAATTGTTTTGAACCCATGTTTTCATCATTTCTTCTGTGGGTGATCTGTTGGGATTGAGAATGTAAACCTAAAATTACCCCCAAAATCTGATTGCTTACAAGCATGAAGCACAATGATTGTTAATTTCTTGGTAACTATGAACACTGCAGAACATGGAAGCATATGTTGTCTTGGGAAATAATTGGGACTACTATTAAAACTTAGTTTTTCCTTTCTGAATGCCACTTGGAACATCGCTGAAGGTTGGGGATTACTACAAATCCATAAGATTTACAACTAAATTAATCTCAAGAAGGATTTGAGATTGATCTTCTACTTTCAGACTTAGGGGGAACATTGAATGACTAAAGAGGGTTGTTTTGCTAAAACCAGGGACTATGTTGATGCGAGATCTACCATCTGTTATACAACAACTACCTAGGGGGCTGATTTTTCGATCGTGCAAGGGGTAGTAGAAGCATAATTAATTGATATGAAGTAACGAGAGAATGGAAATTATTATGATCTTTCCTTAATCTAATTTAGTTACTCTATATTTGGAATGTATTTAAGGTTGTAATTGTTCCCTATAACTATGAGATTCTTTCTATTACAACATTCTTCATTTCCTGGAAACATGGTATACTATGCTGAAGCAAAAATGAACAAAAAACCATATACAAAATGGAAAATCATGCATGCCCAAGTGAGATATGTAGAGTGTGCACAAGTACTTTTTTTACTGAAAACAAACCTACTTCTACCCTACACTAACCAGAAACATGGAAAACCTCAAACAAACCCTAACACTGGAAAGGAAAAGTAGCTTCCTTTCCTCAAAATTTGTGACCATGCAACTAATTTGGTGAAAAACATGGCCATGTGAATGAGTGAAAGACTGAAATAGATCCAATATTCCACCAAAACCCTCAAGGAATCAATTAGAGATAAGAAAAATACCTCTTCTGAGTGATCTACATTTGACTCCTAAAGGTGTTGGAGCTAATCCCAGGTGCTTTAAAACTCATCCCTATACTTGGAAATAAGCACGACTAGTTGTGGCTCCTCCTTTGGCTCCAATGAATCTAGGTATTTGATGGGACATGGTATGATCCGTTGAATTTTCCTCTTGCTCAGATTCTTAACTCCAATAAGGAATTCTTCTTGCAGACATTCATGGAAAATGTGTCTGTCTATGAGATGACCTTGTCCTTGTTTCTCATCTATAGAAAACTCATCTTCCGCCTTGATGACTAGTATGGATGTGGTGTCATCGTTGTTTCCTTCCCCTTCCTTGGCAACAAGAAACTCCTCCGTAACATGCAACTCCTAAGGATTTCTTGTAGCCTTTAATGGAACCATTGATGACTCACTGCAAGTGGTTGAATTTTGCTCATCACTTCAGAGTCCCTCCTTCTCTCCTTGAAGACAAATTTGATCTTGCCTGATTTCCCCATCCAAAATGAATTTTCATAAATCAAATTCTTCCATCTATTGCTCATGAGGGATGACAAGGTCTTCTTGGATATCGTCCTCCATTATGGATTCATCAACCAAATCAGATTCTTGAAATGAAAGCAAAAATCTCTCAATGATGTCATCTTCACTCAATGTCTCCAAATATAATTTGTTCTCCTTAGTGTGCTCCTTTTCAATTGGACTTGGAGTTGATTCTTCTTATTATTTGACTAAGTCTACAGTTAGTGGTGGATTAACAACCTATGAAAGGATAGTGCCATCATTCACACTACACTCTAAGTAAATGGACTACTGATCGTCACCTCCTTCTTGCTCCTTCTCTACTGCTACAAAATCAGTTTTCACCTCTTGTTATTGAATTTCAACCTTCACGAGATGTTTAGTCATTATTGGCATTTTCTTGATGTTGAAGTTGGAATCCCATTCCTTCAAATTTCTTTCCAATTATTCCTTTCTAAGATCCTCATTATTATCCTCTCCTTCGCTAATTTTCTTATTTTTCTCTTCCCAAAATGGGCTTGGGATTATAAGAAGTGGGGTGGGTTGGAATTAAACTATTTTTGCTATAGTTGGAGGTGATGGGAGAGGTGAAATATCTTGTTTATATGGAGGGAAAGGATTTTTAGAAGAGAAATGGGAAGAGGAATCAAGATGGGATGGGATAACAAAAGATGGGGAAATGGATTCCATAATGGGTGTAGTGAGTGGGAAGCAAGAAAATTCACCTTGAGGCTTGTGTGGTTGGAAAGATATAGGCATCAAAAAATGACTTGGAAAAGGTGTGGGGACATCCCTTTGATATGGTTATTTGACCATGGATCCATTAGTTTCTGACGCTTGCAATAAAGAGACAAAATCAACCATTTGAGAAAAGGTCTCAGTCATTACCTCAAGCATTTATTGCAGGGTAAACAAACTAGGTATTAGGCCTCCCCATGGACAAGGATGTATGCAAATAGGTTATATAGCTTGCAATATTTGAAGTAGTACCTTGAAAACTTCTAAGCATTTCTCCATTCTTTGAATTTTATCATCCAAGTCATCTAAACAACTCTATAACCAAACTGATTCTGATATTGCTCATGCAAATATGCATAGTGGTTTTTAATCTGATCATATAATTGATTTGGATGTGTTATTAACCATATTGGATGTAGGTTTGAATGGGATTACTGTTGCTCTAAGTGTGAATTCCATGCGGGAAATGAAGTCATGATTTCACAATTTCACTAAGGGAAGAAGAATGAAAGATATGGAAGGAAAAATGGATGGAAATGGGTGGAAGAAATGATCTACAACTTAGAAAATGGGTTTTTTGGACCAATGGAGTCACACGTTGGGCTTTGCACGTGCCTCAGAAGGCTGATATTTCATCAAGAGAACAACATCTTGATGAAATGGAAAACATAACTTTGAAGGGCCTGAAACCTAATTTTGGAATTTGGGACCTTGTTTTACAGCTATTAACCACTGAAATCTAAAATTTGAAAGTTGGCTTATGCACAAAAATCTCTAAAGTCTGAAAGGCAAAGTCCAGTGGAATCTATAAAATTTGAAATTTCAAAATACAATATAACCCTTAAAGTCTAAAATGCCCGAATCAGAACTTAAGACCACCTTTGCAACTTCTGACCCTTGATCTACTCTCGACGAAATCTTGGGACTTGTTTTGCATACGTGAAACCTTGAAAAATTCATTTCGGAAGTTGGACCCTGCAGTGAAACCTCTAAAATCTGAAATTTAGAATACAACACAATGGCTAAGATATTGTAATGAAGTTCCTTTGAATTCTTGACCTCTTATTGTCCCACTAGGCATGCCAGAATAATTATCAAGCAATGAAGGTTTCACAATGGAAAATATATTGAAATGGAACACCTATAAAATATATAACTTTGACCTCTTAATGTCCCACGGGGCGTTCCAGAAATGTTATCACTAGTGGAGGTAACAAAGTGGCTATGGTGTGTTGAAATGAAATCTTGTTAAATATTCTAACTTTAAATACTTGTCCCATCGGGTGTTCCATAAATGTTATCACTAGTGGAGGGAGCACGATGGCTATGGTGTGTTGAAATGCACTCCTGCCTAAAGATTATGACTTCAAAATACTTATCCCACCGAGTGTGCTAGAATTTTTATCACTAGTGGAGGGTAGCACGATGGAAATGATATTGCAATGGAACACTTGTAAAATATATAACTTTAACCTCTTGATGTCCCATAGGGCGTGCTATAACTGTTATCACCAGTGGAGGTAGCACGGTGGCCACGGTGTGCTGAAATACACTCCTACTAAAGATTTTGACTTTAAATACTTGTCCCACCGGGCATGCTAGAACTGTTATCACTAGTGGAGGTAGCACTATGGCTATGGCGTGTTGAAATGCACTCCTGCTAAAGATTATGACTTCAAATACTTATCCCACTAGACGTGCTAGAATTGTTATCAATAGTGGAAGTAGCATGGTGGTAAAGATATTGCAATGGAACACCTGTTAAATATATAGATTTGACCTCTTGATGTCCTAACAGGTGTGTTAGGACTGTTATCACCAAATCACAAGACCCCCCAAATTTTTAGTGTGTGTGAATGAGGCATTCAGTGTGATTGGGTAACATGGGTACTATCTCTCAAGCTGTGGGACTTGTGAACTTGAGATGTACCTCCGAAGAAGGTCAGATTCCTCTTCCTAAACTAATCACTACACTACTCCTAATGCAAGAAAAACACATAACTACACCTATCCTAACAATTCTAAGGAGAGAGAGAGAGAGAGAGAGAGAGAGAGAGAGAGAGAGAGAGAGAGAGAGAGAGAGAGAGAGAGAGAGAGAGAGAGAGAGAGAGAGAGCATGAAAAGGGAAATCCTACATTAGAAGCAGTGATAACACCAACATAAGAGTTGTTAGATAATTCTCAACCTATAAATGAAGGAAGATGAGCATAGAGAGGATGGACATGCATCACAGATAAAATTACATACAATACTTCATTCCCATTAAACACACCATCTTTTTAGAACTTGCAATGGAAAGAAGAATATGCACATAATACCTACAATATGAAAAGAGGCAAGATAAAACAATCAAAACACATGCAACGATAGAGAAATTATCAAAAACATGATTTCATTTCTCCAAAGGATTTGTATAGTATATCATATTATAGGGAAAGAGGAAAAAGCTACCATTAAAAATGTTTAGGGAGGAAGTTTGAAGTCTGAATTTCACCCAGAAGAGAATAGGAGAGAGAAAAGGGATGAAAAAATGTCTAACTCTTGTAAAAAATGTAACATCCCGTATTGTCTGTCTATTTTGAAGAAGGATAAGTCGCAAGTGTGGAATGGATTGTGATGGCAGGAGTACATACACTATTGCGTAGCTACATATGTAGCTACTCATATGTATGTATGTCCTGAAAAGGGATATACACACTCACATGTAGTTGCATGCATAACTACACAACAATGTTTATCATCTGGTGGTCGTAAGGTATGAAAGGAATGATAAAAGATTATCCCATACTGGTGAATATCTCATATGATAATAACACACCACATTAGATTTACAAAATAGAATAGCTAAAATATCATATATGGAAATCCATCATAATCCATTAATTCTCAATACATTATAATTGAATTTTATTACATTGCAAGGATGTACATTATAGGAGGAGGGAACTGTAACTACTACCTAGATCAGTGGTGAAGAACTCTCAGTAATTGATATTGGAAGTTAAGTTAACTCCAAAAGAATAGTAAGCTAACTCCACATAACTGAGAAGCTAACTTAACAAAACTAGTAAGCTAACTCCACACAACTAGTACACCTAAACAATCTAACCCAATAAGTGTATGGCTAACACAAGTGTAAGAATTATCCTAATAAAAAAATAAAATGATAAATAATAACCTACACTAACACCCTCCGTAAGCATAGCTTAGGTGGGTGGAAAAGAAGGTGGGTCCCCGGCAACAAGGCCTGATGTGGTACCCATGTACAATAACTAGGAAAAATGGACACCATAAGGTACCTAAAACTAGTAATAACAAAGTAGAGAGAGAAAAACCCTGTTGCAAGATATCCCAAGAAGCTCGGATCCAAAAAATCATACAGTGCTGAATAAATTTGGTGTGCACTGTGGTCTGAATCCACTGATCGATCATAAGAACTCAAAAAATAACTGACACTGGGCTACACCAGAATAGCTCCATGAAAGGAGAATATCAATGGAGTGTTGTTGAAAGTGAAAAAAAACACCAAACATAATCAATCAACTACTACAAATAGGTGTGCTACAATCCAAGAATAATAGCCAAGGGCAACAAGGCAAGGACACAATATACAAAGAAATTGGTAGTGTCCATGATTTAAGAAAAGCCAAGGTAATAAGGCAATGAAAAAAAATACGAAGAAGAAAGATCAACTGCTACAAATAGGTGTGTCACTATCAAAGAACAATAACTAAGGCATCAAGGAAAGGACATGCGATCTAAATAAATACGAGTGTTTATGATCCAAGAAAAGCCAAGGTAACAATGTAAGTACATGAAACCTAAAGAAGAAGTATCAACACCACACCCTCCCATACTACTGAATGGGTAGAGTGATGCTACAAATCTATATGAGTTGTCAAAACAACTACTCAAACACTAAAAAATTAACATCGGGATTCACTGGAATAGCTCCCCTAAGAGAGGAGACTGTCAACATGCCAAAAAAGTGTCAAAAATACAGATCTAAAATATCTCAACAAATAAGAGAGATATAAATGTTGGCACTTTATAATTGAGAGAGTGTTACAAACAAGGGCATTTTAAGATTTTTAGTTTATTTCTCAAAGTAAACAGTTTCAGTGGAACAAACATGAAAAACAAGCACTTTTGAAAATAATGTAACTCAAATCCGAGTTTACCGATCAAAAGATACAAATTTCTCAAGTTTTGTGCTTTAATATTTATTTAAAAAATACATAAAATGCTTTATAGTCTTTGATTTATTTTGTAGAAACAACTTTCCAATTCTATATCTGCAAAATGAAAGAAGGGAAAAAAAACCCAGTTGTGAACGTGAAAAAACCCATAAATGGTTTTTTTTAAAAGATTTTCTACCTCTCTCACATAGATTTTCCAACCATACCCAAATACTCATCACATAGGAACTTTGTAAACCCAAAGAAAAAAAACCCATTCGCGAGTGTAAAATTCTTAGAAAAACCTAGAAAGTATGTTTTTGGATGTTTTTCCTGTCTGACACAAATTTCTAAATGGATCCATAAATATTGAAATCCTCTCCACATAGGAACTCCAAAAATTATAAGAAAAACTCATTTTTGATTACAAAAAAACACCCCAAAAACCTAGAAATCATTTTTGTGGAATTTTTATTTTTTCCAACACAAATTTCTTCCCTTGGCACAAAAAAGTATGATTTCTAGTTCTTCGTCAAATAGAAACTCTGCAAAGCAGAAGACAAAAAACCCATTACTGAACGCAGAAAACCCAGAAACCATTTTTCTAGAATCTCTACTTCCCTGACAAATATTTCTTTTCCCAACATGGATTTCTAAAATTTCCAGATCCTCACCAAATACAGAACTGGTAAAGCAGAAGAAAAAAATCTAGTACCGAATATAAAAAAACCAAGAAAATTATTTTTTTTCTAGATTTTCTACTTCCCCGAAAAATATTTCTTCCCTGACACGGATTTTCCAATATGTGTCTATGTCTCCTAGTGCAAAACCAAAAAAAAACTAAAAAACAAATTGTCTCCTTCGATGGCTAAGTTTATAGTTGTTTCTAGGGTTTAGTCACCTTTTGAATCCTACAGAGCCCTCCGTTTTGCATAAACTTAGATACTGAAACAAAGTTCTAAAAAATTCCAAACCATATGAAAATAAATAAACTCATGCTTGCAAAAAAATTATAGATGGATGTTTACATCATCTAGCACTCCGATACCATGGAAGGAATGATAAAAACATTATTCCATACTGTAAAGATCTCATATGATAATAACACACAACATTAGATTTGTAAAACAAAAGATCTAAAATATCATATATAGAAATACATCATAATCCATTATTCTCAATACATTAGAATTTAATTATATTACATTGTCTTACATTGCTCAATATGAAGGATGTACACATAGGAGGAGGGAAGTGTAACTATTACCTAGATCAATGGTGAAGAACTCTCACTAACTGATACTAGCAGTTAAGTTGACTCCACAAGACTAGTAAGCTAACTCCACATAACTAAGAAGCTATATCAACACAACTAGTAAGCTAAATCCACACAACTAGTACACCTAAGCAAGTTAAGCCTAACAAGTGTAGGGGCTAACACAATTGTAAGAACTATCCTAATAAGAAAATAAAAGGATAATAACCGACACTAATAAGGTATTTAACATTTCACAACTTATTCTTGTTTTGCTTGTGGGAAGGATCACTTTACCATGTTAAGAATATGTTTAATTTGGTACTCGATGTATTGTTTAATTGTTGTATTGGTAACAAATATGTATCAGGTACCCTTGCTTGTTTTCTACTATCTCTGTTATGGTACATATAGTGTGCTACTTCATTTTGCTTTGGATCGGAGTTTGTTGGTACATATATCACCTTAGAATAATTGTTCTCTGAATGTGATGATTAATGATTCTATTGATCAAGCTAGTCTTAACCATACATTTCAGGTTGATTGATATTATCATTTAACCCAAAATTTACATAAATGATCGCTAGAAGCAAAATTGGCATTGTTAATAAAAAATGGTATGAGAGGTAATGATTTTAAATGATTATAAGGCTTATGTTGGAAATACTTGCCATGGACCTTGACCATACATTGTACTGGATAGAGAAAATTTTCTCAGTCAAGTCGACCCTTCTCAAGGACATTTGATTAGTTGATTTGATACACTACCTAAGCATTTTTCAGAAAAGCATGGAAAAAAAAGACTTTGATTTATGGCCCCTGGTTTTTTAAATTATAAAAATTCACACTCAATTGACTTGTGCTAATGATTATAAAGTGGTAAATACCTAAAATTATGTCACAACTTTATGATAATTATTTCATGGGATGAGTTGTACCCAAACCATGCATGAACAAATGAAATGATCATTATTATTAATATCGGTCGATCAACCCTATGTAATTTATTGTTTTTACCTTAGAGTAATATGCTTATGAGATCAATAAGTCATATGCAAAATTTTAAATGGAAATATAGTTTAATGGAAAATCTTGGACCATTTGGTTCACCACTGCTAACCTCAGGTGGGAAAGTAGGAGAAATAAATGAAAACCACCTACATGGTGTAGGATATTAAGGAGGGAATTTAATACTAGTACCCTAACCATGGGGATACTTGAAGCTTCTCCAAGAATCTATCAAGTTGCATGCTGAGTTTGATATTTTTATTTCTCTACTTATTTGAAACTCTTCCTCCATTAGAGATTCATACCTGTGAAAGCGGTGCATGTGTTTTGTATATAAATTTAAGGAAGATTAGTTGCATTCCATAGGTTAAATCTTGAATGCAAAAATTATTGTGCACATTGGTAATGTGGAGTTCGATTGCGAAATATGTGGGGGAAGTGCTTTAAAAGTTTGGGAAATTCAACTTAATGAATCTCTGGATGGTTTTTGTTAAATCTGAAAATTACATCTTATGAGGAAAAACTAGAAGGAAGATTACAAAGGCTTACTTGCAATTAATCTCAGGCATGATATATTCTTTATCCTTCTTGAAATTTTTTCCCATTTACTATTTGATTAATGGGGGTTTCTACATTTGATATTTAGTTGAGTTCTTCTGGGTGTTTCTTGGTGTAGTCCATGAATGATTTATTTGTGTTCACTGATTCTTATTGGCTGTGTTGGAATGTTTTTTGTGAGATTGAACTGTTCTCTTATGTTTTATTAATGAATATTATATTATTGATCACAGTGACTTATCATTTGTAATATTATAATACCTAGAACCTATGGGGTTTTATTACTTCATATCGGGAACCCAGGTTTGAACTGGGATGCTTAGTGAGTTTTTTTATATCCATTGGGTATTCATTTTCGACTATTGGGTCGGTGTAATTATAATTCTAGACTATGAAATGACTAAGTTCCTCTTATTATTTTCATATACCCAAGGCATTTGATTTTCTATTGATGAAGTGGTTACCTCGACTTGATGAGATGTTCTGGGATCCTTGTTCCATGGTGTCATTATTTCCTTACTAGTATACTCTCACTAATTGGTATCACTTCATGGAGAAGCCATGGCATGGTGGGATCTTGTCTCAAAATTCTGGTGAGAATTCATTTGGGTCCTATGTTGACATAACTAAGTATAACATGGGGTCTAAATGATTTCAGTAGTTGAATGGATCGTATGACAATACAGTTCATGTTTATCATTAATTCAAACCTTGTTTTGATTATTGTATTGTGATGGGTTTGGTGTTGTAAAATATTGCGGACCTATCTATTGGATTGATCTCGCCTTGACTCTCTACACTGCCTCTGCAAAGTATTAAATTTTATTGCATAACTTATATTATCCTTCTACAGATTGGCCACTTCTGTACCGTGTTGGGACGAATATTACATTGAACACATAGTCAACGATCTTTCCTGGATTTGAAAAATTATTGAAGACGATATCGACATCAAGGAAGTAGAGTAAATATTTATATAATTCTAAATATTTAAATAAAAATGTTTATAAGTAAAAGACTATTATATTTTAGCATGTATAGGAACACTTGAAGCCTTATGCATGACTTAGGTATCATGTTGATATGGTCCATAAATGTATTTTAGTTGTCAAGGATTATTTGTGTTAAAAGGGGGATTCCTGACTAACTGGTATGTTGATTGGTGTTGAACAATTGAATGCAATTGCAATTAAAAATATTATACTTTTCTATGAATGCATAGTTTCTCATTATGACTGGTATGTGTATTATTGAGTGAAAGATAAATTAATTCAGTTGTAGGCATGTATGTTATAAAGCTTGTAATGCTGTAGTGTCGAATTGTATCATTTGAGATGTCAAGTTTTATGGATAGTAAATTGATTTAAATGATTTTTAACATTATAGTAATTCAATTACTCAATTATTAAATGATATAAATAGTCAATATGGAACATGGATGTATCATGCCAGTTCATGTAGAGATGACAATGTTTTAACCTTGTAGGTTCAAAAGGATTTTTTCTGAGATGATAAAGGTAAGCAATATGTCTTTCATGCTATTTTGGTGAAAATTATCATGGAAAAGATGAAGGTAATTATAGTGAAAAATGAAGGGATTTCTTTGTGATAAAAAGGTTAATTGGCCTAATATGTAATAAATCTCTTTATAGAGTTTGATTGGTTGTGCATCATGTAATAGATCTAAGTTATTGTTTAATGAAATGATCATATAGTTGTGCCTATGACATGTTCAATGCTACAGTTATAACTCAATTCCTTGTATGATTAAGTGCTTAAGATCATTAATAAGTCCAAGTGATTATATAATTGCATAACATCTTATATAAACATGAGATGGTATGACTGTTAATGAGAATGATAGAAGTTGATTTATGATATTATCATAAATAGTTAATGAGTTGAAAAAATGTAAAATGTGTAAAGATATGATATAAACTAATAATGGAGAAAGTCTAAATGACATGTTAAACATACTGTCTTTCATGCATAGTAAGATGACCTTAGGGAAATAAGACTGTACTTCAGATAATTATGGGAAAAATCAAATACTTAATGCAATGCTACAGATCAGTGTATATAATGAAGGTAAAAAATTAGTATTAAAAGATATATTCCTTAATAAAAGACTTAGATATGAAGGGAATAATCTGGTTTACAAGTATGAAGCTATACTTATAAGATTTAAGTATAAACATTACTTATTGTACATGAATTTTTAACCAAGCACAGGTAAGAAATTATATGGACATACAACTGACTCTTGTGACAATAACTTACCTTGTGGTGATCAATCACATTCGCAATATAGTAATTCATTTATCATGTTTTAAAGGTGTAGCATCTAAAATAAAAAGGATCAAATATAGGTGTGCATTATGATTATTTTGGAGTAGTGTTGATACACGTACTTAACTCAAGGAAATTAAATCAGTCTAGTATTTATTAATGATTCTAGAATGAGGGAAGGAATAATAGTGTGTAAGATGACCTATAAACCTAGTAAATAGGAATGGACATATACCTAATTAGTGTATGAAATGATGAAACTATAAATATACTTTATTGGATAGGTAAAGATGCCAAAGAAAATGGAAATAAGATCCAATAAGGTTCATGAAGCTACCTAGATGGTAGTAAACTTACAATTAAAAGGATCAGGAGGTATCCCAAGAAATGAACTTGAGGTTTGGTATAGAGAAGATGTAATTTTAACTTAGTAAGTGCAATAACAAATTATGAAGAGGTAAATCTACTCATGACAGTCCAAGAAAACCCTATGTCATGAATGATGATAATTGATACCTTAACCTAAGTAGTCTTCGGTAGAAATTGATAGAATTGACCCATGTAGATATGGAAGATGTGAATTTTTATAAAAAGGGATAAATCTAATTAAGTACAAGAATAATTAAGAATGGGTTAACTATGAACATAATAAGATGGAAGATAATCTATATAACTAAACTAGATGATAGACAAGTTCCTAACGACGAATGTTCCATCACGGAACCGGAGTATGGCATACATGTATTTGAAACTTTGATAAAAGTAATGTAAGCTCCTAACCACACTATCCTGGGGTTAGAAAGGATCTAAGTGTAGGATGCTGGATGGGATTCAATGATGGATACCCATGTAAACACTTAAAATACAATATTTGACTATCTTTGATAGATGAAGAAAACTTTAGTATACTTGTATACATGCTCGTAAAGAGTAAAAAACATCACAAAGAATGTTTGAGGGGGGATCGAGTAGGATCTGTATACTCTCATAGAACTGCCACATGGTTTATGATAGTTATCAGATGGATTCAATTTTAGATTTATACTGGAATTTAATACTAGGTATTTAAATTAGTGAAGTACAAAATTAAAAAAAAATCCTAGTTGAAAAGGGTTTGAAAGTGGTTGTTACAAAAAATGCCCCTCCTTACAATTTATACGAGAATAGGTGAGGAGAGAGGAGAGAGAGAGAGGAGAGAGGAGAGAGAGAGAGGAGAGAGAGAGAGAGGAGAGAGGAGAGAGAGAGATGAGAGAGAGAGAAGAGAGAGAGAATTTAGAAATTTGATCCAAAAACCCACAAAAAATAATTATTTTTCTTACAATGGGTATGGGAGGACTTGCAAAGCCCATGCTTCATTTTATATAGGCATGTGGAAGAAGGAATGGCCCACATGCTTGCATTTGCATCATTTTGGTATTTGGGTATGACATCAATGTCTTGATACCTCACCTCCATTTCCTCCACACATAAATCCCCGATTTCCAAATTTTAAACCCTTAATTAGATATGTCTCTGAATTCTCTTTCAAAGGAGTATAAGTTTGTTAAATTTGTCTTAGTCTAGTGGAAGTTATGCTAATTTAAATTTGGGTCAGTTCTAGAGCTCCCCACTGACTAGCTCCATCACCCTTTAATGCAACTAGCTATGTGGCTCGGTCTCTAACCACCCTTGCATGCTCCAAAAGAACTACGACAACTTCAAACATCTAGGCATAAGAGTTTTGGGCATTACTCACTCCTCAAATTTCTGACTACCCCTTACGTTTTTTGGTTCTAAACACCACACCCAAACTCCGCACAAATTTCCCACCGATACGATTTTAGAGTTTGGGATTTCTCATGCTTATGAAATTGACACCTACCTATACCCACACCGAATCTGATGTGCCACATCCATGAAACCCAAAATAAATTTCCCACCAACCCCGTAGTGTCCGTTAGTCTCTGAGATTGGCTGAAAACCCACCGAGTCGATCACAGATTAGGTTTTCATATTTTTAGAGTCCTCAACCAATCATGTATATAACTTGCCACATATTCTCTGAATATCCAATCACCTAGGTTCCTTAACCCTGGCACCTTGAACTTTTACCTATAGACTTGGGCCCTAACACCTCAATTACTGGGCTATGTTCCACCCTGCTTCCTCCTGCCGAGTTAGTTCTATGACTCACCTTGTCGAACCCATTATGTGAGCTCCTTCCTCCGTATTACTATGCAATGACCTCCCAGACACCCTAATCTCCTCGGTCATGGCTATGACTGGCCTGCACATTCCCTAGCTCTCTGAGTTGGCTCGAAAATCCCTTTTGACCTCCTTACCTCGCCGCGTCAGCATGATCTCACCTTGACCCAATGCACCCATCCTGTAGGCTTAACCCTCATTTCTCCTACTTGGCTTTCACATGCCACTTCCCACACACCGAGCTCCTTCTTATGATGAACCCACCAACTAAGTCGCCAATGTGGTGAGTTATTGTCCACACTGGACTCCTGCCTACTAATTCCAACTCATCCTACCACATTACTTAGCGATCCATTCCCCTCTGCCATGACCTTGGTCCATATAACTCACTGCGACCATCCAAACTTCTCACTAGTGTTCTGAGTCACTTGATCAACTCATCAGTGGAAACCTCCTCCAACTCAGCTCAGTGAGCTACTTGACTCCCCCCTTTCTATAACCTAATCTGCCAATTATATCAGCTCAACCCTTGAAAAACGAGCTCACCCAAGTTCCTTTCCATCTTGGATCCTCCATACATCCACATTAGCTTGCTCATCTACTGAGTGAGTTGTTTTAGCTTGAGACCTCTTTGGGCCATTTTTTACATTTTTCCCTAAACTTTGAATTTTTTGGATTTTTTAAAAGTCCCAGTGGGCATAGGGATGTATTAGGGCATCCTACAAATTTATTCTTTTGATTTTTCCTGTTTTGGCGAAATGTGGGCCCATTGGGGCTCATTTTCACCTCAGAACTTCTCTGAACCCCCTTATAACCCAAAAGAGGAAAAAAATGCCCTGAATGTTCCCGAATCACCCTAAATACTGAAAATTATCCCTAATCATGAAATGTTTCTTGTAAACCCCTAGATTCTGTTTTGAAGGCCCTGTTTAGTGCTCTGGTCTGATCCTTCTCTGTTGTCCATTTTTCCTAGGGGAAAAATTGATAGCAACATGCAGTAAAAATAACTGATTAAAGAAAAGAAAGTTAGCCAAAAATAGAGGATTTTCCTCTTTTGTGTGAAGTAAGAGATGTATTTCTTGAAGAAATATCTGGTTTACCACCTAGACATGAGTTTGACTTCATCATAGACCTCAACCGGGTAATAGAACCTATGTCAAAAGCACCATACAGAATGACCCCAATTGAGTTGGTAAAGCTGAAAGATCAAATTCAAGAGATGTTTTATGAAGTAATGATCTATCCAAGTGCATCACCTTAGGGGGCATCGGTAATCTTCATAAAGAAGAACAATGCTTCCTTGAGACTGTGTAATTGACTATTAAATGCTAAAAAAGTAACAATAAAAAATAGACACCCCTTTCCTAGAATTGATAATATTTTTGATCAAATAAGGGGTTATTCAGTTTATTCAAAGATTGATCGATTTGGTTACCATCAGTTGAGAATTCAAGATGAATACATTCATAAAACAACTTGTAGAACATGCTACGGGCATTGTGAGTTCACTATTTTTCCTTTTAGACTCACTAATGTGCCTACAACCTTCATGAATCTGATGAACAATGTGTTTCGAGAAATACTTAGACCAATTTGTGTTAGTGCTCCTTGATGATAATTTTATATATTCTAAAGATGTAGAGGAGAATGATAAAAATTTGAGAATAGTTTTACATATTTGAGGAAAGCATAAACTATATGGTAAGTTGTCCAAATGTACTTTTTATCAAAACAAAGTACAATACTTGCATCACATAATCAATCAAGAAGGAATATCGATTGAACTATCTAAGATAAAGACTCTTTTGGAATAGCTAGCCCCTAAAGATGTACATGAAGTTAGAAGATTCATGGGAGATGAAATAATTATTATAATAATTTTATTAAGGAATTATTTAGAGTGGTTGGTCCAATCAATGCCTTATAAAGGAAAAATAAGAAGAAGCCTTTAACTTATTGAAGGATAAGCTAACTTGAGCTCCCAATTTTAAAATTTCTGAATCTAAATGGAAAATTCACAATAGTAGCTGATGTTTCCAATCAAGGATTGGGTGGAGTCCTTCTTAAAATGAACATGTAGTGGATTTTGAGAGCAAAAAACTAAAATTGCATGAATAGAACTATGCTCCCCATGACTTAGAGCCTGCTGATATCGTGCACATATTACAAGTTTGGAGACAATAAATGTTGGGGAAAACATTTTGAACTTAAAATAGACCACTTGGGTCTGAAGTACATCCTTACACAACCAAATTTGAATGCAGGACAATGTAGGTGGATGAAATTTTATCACAATATCATTTTGATATAAATTACATTAAGGGAAAGTAAAACCATATAGCAGATGCCTTAAGCCATAGGATGCATATTTCTTCTATTTTTAATTTAAGAACCCAATTTAAAGATGAAGTTATAAAATAAATTATTCTGATCCTTACTATCAACAAGTTAAAACAACACTAGAATACAATCCTAGTGATAAAAGGTATGATGGATTCAAATTTAAACACGATAGAATTTTGTGTTATTTCAACAGAGTATACGTGCCTTTGGGAAATGAATTAAGAACTAAAGTACTTAGGGAATTTCACGATGTTCCTTATTCAAGTCATTTAGGGGTAAAAAAATGTTGGTTGACATAAAAAGACAATATTTCTCGAAGGGAATGAAAAAGGATGTAACAAACTATGTAGCTCACTGCTTATAATGCCAAAGGGTTAAGGAGGAACATTTGCATCTTGCGGGAATATTGAACCAACATAATGTAACTTAATATAAATGGAAAGTATTTAGAACGGATTTTGTTCAAGGACTTCCCTTATCTAAAACTAAACATGATTTAATTTTGGTTATGGTGGATAAGCTCATGAAAGTGGCACATTTTATACCTAGGAATCTAAAACATGATTCACTCGGTACTGTAAAGAATATTTTTTCATGAAATATTTAGATTGCATGGAATACCATAGTTGATAATATCATATAGAGATCCTAGGATGAATTCAATATTTTGGTAGAAAATTAATGCAGGTCTTAGGAAAAAATGATTTTTAGCTCAACTTATCACCCATAAAACGAAGGAAAAACATAAAGGGTAAATAAAGTCTTAAGGATATGTTGAGGATGTATTGTGTGGATCAACAATGCAAGTGGGAAGAATACTTCCCACTAGTTGAGTTTTGTGTACAATAATACGTAGCACTCCTCACTGAAAATCACACCTTTCGAAGCCTTTTATGATAGAAGGTGCTCAACACCTATCAGATGGGATAACATTGAAGATAAGGAAGTTTTAGGTCCTAAAATGTTAACAGAAATGGAAGGACAAATGAAACTCATCCATGAGTGGTTAAAGGAAGTAGTTGACAGACAAAAGAGTTATAATGTTGTAAAAAGAGTGGATATGAAATTTAATGTGGGTGATAAGGTCTTTTTTAGGGTAAAACCTGAAAAGAGTTCCATTACCTTTGGTAAGGCTGCCAAGTTATGACTTAGATTTGTGATAACCCTTTGAAATATCAGAAGTTATAGGTCCTATAACATATAGAATGGATTCACCTCTTGCATTTTCCAAAATGCATGATGTATTATATGTATCCCTGATGAAAAATTATGTTGCTAGATTAACTCATACACTAAATTGGTATTCATTATAGGTTTAAGATTCCGGGATCATCATAGTTGATCCCATAAGGATTATGGAAACACGTAACTTGTAACTCAAAAATCATGATATTTCTCAATGTAAGGTCCAATGAGACTAGTATTATGAAGAAAGTGCAACTTGGGAAAATACGGATGACATACCTACTAATTTTCCTTTTTTATTTGATGTTAGTTTAAAAATAAAATAATACTCTTAATTACTGCTACTTGATTTTGGTTGACTATATTAATGACCATCTAAGTCATGACTTACTTGTAAAATTCTGAATTACTATCTTTATCAAAGCTGCTACAACTTGAAGGAATTTTGGACGTGAATTTTTTTTGGAAAATTTTAGTTACATTCATGGTTTTCTAAATATATTTTTTGTTGTGCCTTATTGGTTAAGTTTTTAATTTCTTAAATGAATGGAATATGTCATCGAGATGATGACTCTTTTTAGGGGGAAGTATGAAAGATCCTGCCATTTTTAAGTCCCGAAATTGATGATGAATAAAGCATTAAATAGTTAAAACAAATTCTTAAGGGATAATTATGCATTGGTGAAAATAACTCATGTCTTGTTTAAAGGAAATTAAGTTAACAACTGAGAGTCTTAGCTTGCAAAGACATTTTCTATCGCATATACATTTTATCGCATGCTAGATAATGATTGTTTGGGGTTGTTGACCACTTATAACATCACCACGTGACTAATATTATGTTGGGATATTAATGTTTGATAATTTCAAACTCAATAATAAAAATAAATTTTGGAAAATATATGGTAGGCAATGATTATATTGTGTGTTAATTCTCTTTTTTGGACTCCTTGTATTGGGTCATTTATTAGGCCACTTGGAATTAGCTGAGGCATGTTATGAGTTTGTAACTTGATTATACTAAGTGTTGATTTATTAAAATACATTTGATGCTAAGCAAATCACATGCATTTAACTCAAGTTGAAAGAAAACCACCAATTTATTCAATAAACCTTGTAGGGAGGATCACTCAAATTAGTCTAAACAACTCTTATATGATTTTTTTCTTCTAGTACGCTACTTTAATGGCTTACTCACCTTCGATCCCCTATCCTCATACCTGCATATAACTTGCACAATGAAAATTTATTCCTCTAGTTGACCTCTGGTTAGAAGTTTCCTTTAACACTTGTATTTCTTATTCTTTCTCACTAGTACTCTTGGTCTTGCCTCCAAAGCAAGATTCTTTTTTGTCTTTTTCCCTTGCAGTCACTTGCTTGTGCTTACACCTTGTCTCAAAGCACAATTTTTTTTATGAAAATCATTATACTTATACAAATGTGTCAAAGGATCCTCTTTCCTCTATCTTGCTGACACTAGCTAGCTTATGTCCTCAAGATAAACATTTTTTCTTAGTTCAATGTTAGACTAATATAGAGGGTCCCACAACCAGATGAAAACATTTTAAATTAATTTTTATCAACCTCAAAGTTTGGTGAAAATATTAAGAGCTAACTCATTGTACATTTCCCCCAGAGTTACTTTTTCACTTTAAGGCTTACCTAACCCTTCTAGCCTTACTCCTGAGCTCTTTCTGGTTTATCTTCACATATCTAGGGTTTAAATTCAATACCAAATGTTTAAGTACCACTTCCCTTGATCCTTAAATGTACTAAGTTTCAATCTTGAAATTATCCTATTACTACCACTTCCTTTGTAATTACCCAATCACACTAGGTCTTTTATTATGCAATTGTTCCAAGAACGAGATTGTTATCTAAATACCTAGATTTTACCATTGAAACCTTAAAATTATTTTTGAATCTCTTTCCTTTCTTATCCCTAGATATTAATTTCAAACTATAAGTGTAAACTCAATGTAATTGTATTAACCACTAAACCTCATATAAACCCTAGTGGTGCATTGTAGAGGAGCTCGAGAGGTAATAAATTACTTATAAAATGAAAGATTCTTGTTTCCATGGTTTGAGACTTAGTCGTGAGGGTTAATTCATCATCATGCATGTGATTTAATTCAAACTGAAAAGAGACACCTTTCTAATCCCTAAGAATACATGGATTCTCCATTACTTAGATTGTGCAAGACTGTAACCCTTCAAGGAACAGAGTCACATTTCTAGTAACAAGCTCTACTCAAAAATTCGTTCTAGAAAATAATTCTTCTCTCTCTTATGGGGTCTCAAGCATACTATTTCCTTTAGATCATTTAATAGTTTCCTCTCATAGTTACATGTATAGTGTCTCATGCTAACCTGATGGAGTCTATAAAGTACAAAACAAAGCAATCCCTTGTTAGATAATTATCTTGACACAACAAGACCCACTTATACCAAAACCCAAATGTGAAAGATCTCGCCACAATGGTTAAAAACCAAACATATTTACTAGCTTGTCATAACACATAGATTGGCCTAATCAATAAATCTCTCACCATTGATACAAAGTGTCACAATCTTCCCAGCATACATTAATACACTAGTAAAGAAAGCGCTCTTCACAGATCCTTTTCCCAACTATAGTTCCTTCACCATTATATACACATGATTCAAATAAATTTACCAAGCATAAGAATCTCTTCCCCTTACAAAATCTCATATATGAATTTTCAATTGTCGGATATAGTCCACACAATCATGTAATAACACAAGAAATAGAATGAGTACACAACGTAGATGAAAAGTTGTGTTAATATGAAAATATAAGATGATTATCAAATAAAATCAATCCTAAAACTAACACATTTATTCACCTACCTCATATTGATCGTGATAATAAGGAAAAGTTATTGTTATACCTGTACTTACCCACTAATTTCAATGCTCTTCCCTTGTAGCTTTGGATGTGCTCAAGATATTGTTATAATGCTTCAGATTTTGGAGACACTCATGCAACACCTCCCCTTAACTGTGCTTGGATGATTTTTTGATGAATATGCTGACATACTGATTGGATTGGATTGAAGATAGATGATGGATTGATTGAGTGATAAAAATTGCAAAGTTTTGTTATTATCTTCTTCACTTGGCTCTCATGGAAGAGGAGAGCCAAATTTATAGTTTGTGGGTGGAGGATTTAATAGCTATGATGAAGCCATGTTGGATTGGGGTCAAGGGTGGAGAATGCATGAGAAGATTGTAATTATCTTGAATGAAGAATTCTAGAATTTGAATTAAAATTATATGGAGGTCAGATGCTTCCATTGAATTAAAAATTCAATGGAAGGAGAAGGCTATAGAGGCTTCTAGATTTAGAAGCCTCTAAATTTAGAGGTGAATAAAATGATTAGATTATGATAAAATTAGATTAATAAAAGATGATTAGGGGTGAGTTTACATGGAAAGGATAGGTGTAGGGATGTGTAGGGTAGGTGGTAGGTAGATTTAGGAATATTAAATTCCTAGAAAATGTTAAAAGGGATTATTAGTGGGATAATAAGATATTATTAATGAATTAAAGGATTATGGATAATATGGGATAAAATATGGATTTAATGGATTAGTGATAAAATGATAAGATAAATGATAAATAATAAAGGGTAAATATTATAAAATTTATTAATAAAAATAATTAATCTTACGAAACAATTATTATATGGGTGATGTTGGGATATTTTTGGGATAAATTAGTTATAACTAAGCATGTTGGCATTTTCGATGTCTACATTTTTGCCCTCTCTGAAGAGTTATTACGTAGCAATAACAGTTGAAAGAAAAAGAAGAGAATATTATGGTGATATTATGCCCCCTTGAGGGGTTAGGTAGGGAGGAATGAGGCGGGTAACCACTCAAAAAGAGGAGAGGCCCAAGTTAGTATATGAGAGAGGATTATAGGATGAGAAGATTTGAGGATTTAGAAGATGATGATTTATAGGAGTAAGAGATTATAGGATTTGAGGATTTTGGATTAAAGGATACCCTAGTAAAGGGGTTAGGATTGAAGATTTTGGATTATAAGATGCCCTAGTCAAGGGGTTATGATATGAGGATTTTGGATTATAGGATGCCCTAGTCAAGGGGCTATGATTAAAGATTTTGGATTTAGATTTGAGGATGTTGGATTTGAATATGTTAGATTGGAGGATGTTGGAGTTGAGGATGAATATTGGTCTTTGGATTGATATTGATGAGGATAAGACAAGATTGGGATGGTGATTGATGAATTGATGAGAAATATTGTTTGAATGTGATTGATGAGAGGATGTTAAAAGATGCCCCAACCAAGGGGTGAGGATTTTGGATGCAAGCAGATAAGATTGGGATGTGGATAGTGATTGATTGATAAAGTGGGATAGGAGGATGAAGATGTTATATATTTAATTACTGTATGATAAGGTGTGGGTGTGAATGATGATAAGGTTAAATGATGATAGAAGGGGGGTGTGCTACCATAAAGTGCCCAATGCTATCATCATTAACAGTGTTATTAATGTGGCATAAAGTAAAATGCACCAAGGTATAAATACTATGATGATGTAATTTACAAAATGTCCTTGTCCTCATATCATTAGACAAATTAATACAAAAGATGGTCCTCATATCATTGGACTAAAAAAGGTGTCCTTATATCATTGGCTTAAATAGTACAAAAAATATGGTCCTAATATCATTAGACCATGTAAAAGGAAAAAAAGGTGCCTCATATCATCGGCCAAAATGTAAATGCAGACAAGCAAGAAAATAATCAAACAAGCAAAAAACACACATAATGCATTTTACATTGTTTTATGAATGCTTTGATTTTTGGATGTTTGATTTTTATATTTTGGATTTGTGATGTTTAGATCATATGATGTTGGATTTTGGATGTTTGGATTTTTTGATATTTTGATATTTTGATGTTTTTGATGTTAGATTTTTGGAGGTTTGGATGTTTTGATGTTTTATTTTTAGATTTTTTGGATTATGGATGTTTAGATTTTTTTATGTTGTGTTTTTGGATTTTGGATTTTGGTTGTTGGATTTGGAGATTTTGGATTTTTCAGATGAGTGATGGGGGTGGGAAGGTTTGTAAGGTGGGATGAAACTTTATCTTATAATTCCCAAAGTGTGTTTGGGTAGGATGAAAGGGAAGGATTGAGAGGAAATTAGGTAGGCTTGGATAGGACAAGGATAGGATGAGGATAGGATGAAGATTGTTTGATGTTGGATGGTGGATAGGATTGAAGGATAGGATTGGATAGGTTAGGGAATCAATGTTTAATCAGTTAGGATTAGATGGGATGTGGGATGAGTGGAGATGCAGGGATAGATATGAGTGGCAGGATATTGGTAATATGGATAAGATAGGGGATTTGTGAAAGATGATAAGATATGCCCCCAGGTATAGGGGAGATGGATCTAGCACGGGATCAGATGTGGTGTGCCCCCAAGTGTAAATTAGGGTGGCATGTGTGGATGGATGGATCAGATGGATGGGTACCCTTGAAACTTTGTCCCGATAGTGTAGGGTAGATTATTCGGAAGTGTAGAGGTATCTAAAAGCTCACTGATGCCTCTAGTGGATGGTAGTAAGGCTTCCCCCAGTCATAATGACAACCGTGCGAAAAAAGGGACATGAGGCTAGGATACGGATGACAAGAGGAAATGATCATCGTAGACTACATCACAAAGATGTTTGATCCAAGTGCGAAAAAGGATGTGGATTTTATGGATGGAAGGAAAATAACATTGATTATTGATGCATGAAAGATGAGCTGCAGACGAAGTACATGTTGTAACAGAAAATATTGTTGACATAAAACATAAAGATGTGACCAAGGTTGTAAACAATGACTTGGCAACATGTGAGAAGTATGTCTCTGTGACAATCATAAGTGAGGTCTGATTGATGATGTGTTAATTACCACTTGTAGTGACACATGAGCATTAATTGATAGTATGTCGTACGTTGTGAAGACAAACTAGTCACACTACTGTATAGGGAGTGATTAGGAGTCAAGTAGGTTGATGGAAGGTGACCCGGAAGGTTAAGTATGTGCACCTTGCTCCGCTGCTAACCAGGCATTCCGTATCCCTGATAAAAATAAATGTGATTCTTGTCAAAACATTTTTCTACTACCAGCTAAATGTCCAATAGGTCTCTAGTAGATTTGTTGGAAACACCCTTAGAGAGAGTCTCGAGGTGGATTGTGGTATTTGATATTTTTAGATTTTTGAGGAGGGGAATATGATAAGATATATATGCTAGGTATATGGATATATGGATATGAGGGATAGTATTTGGTTTGCCCCCATTTGGCATAAAGTAGGTTCCACTCTCTGTGAGAACTCTCATGGATGGTTTATAATCACTAGTGGACCCCTAATGTAGCGTGGGATGGTAAATGAGTGTGGTGATCAACATTGGATTATGTTCCTACCTTGTCATAGTAAAATTGCACCCAATCATGACGATGAAACTTGAAAAGGAACATGAGGAGGATTGGATGAAAAGGAAAGGATCATCGTCTATCCAAGAGATGTTGGATCTTTAGGGAGTAAAATTGTGCTTGTATGTGATGGAGGTAATGAATAGACCATTAGTGATGAACACAATATGTAGCCTAACAAAACATGTGTGATTAAGATGATCAAGTGTCATACTAAAAATAAAGGTATAAGAAAAGGATATTCATATATTTTTTTGAGTTGTGCAAGCTCAATGTACTCTTCAAGATTAGCAGTGCAATGTGAAACTTGTGATGGTCAATTAACACTTGAAGTGAACCACTTTACGGTTAGTGTGTAGGGACAAAAATCATTCACATATGTATAGGTAATTATTCAGTCAGGTAGTTGGATGGACTCGTCATCAGTTAGGGCTAACCAGTATCGGTTACTCCTGTGCTAGCCAAACGTTTTATTTAAATCTATGGGAAGATAGATCTGATTCTTTTGTATTAAAGCAAAATCTATTGATTGTAATTGCATGCATCTATAGTGCCCTAGTAGAGTTTCTAGATACACCCTTATATAGAGCATTGAAGGCTAGGATTTTATTTGATAGTAATAATTACGATATGATTTTTTTCTTGTTAAAGTTGATGATTTATTGTGAGAGAGAGAATTCTTGGAGAAGAAGAAAAAGCTCTCAAGGAGTTAAGCATCAGTATTGTACATCTGATGAGGTGATGGAAGATGAGTATGGATATTCACATTGGATATAGTCTTAAAAGAAACACCCAAGGGTCTTTGGATAATAGAGTTGGATTAAGTTCGTTAAAAATGGGTGGACGTATCCCACACTAGGTGAACCACGGTGCTGGAATATTGGAGGTAATGATTTATATCTCTTGTTCTGTATATTTCAATTCTAATAGATAATATCTACTTTTATTTGCATGTATGCCTAGAAATCTGCTCATAGTTATCAAATGTACACCTAGTGATGTTAACCCCATATGAATGGATGTGATGCCAAGAATTGATTATATGCAAACTAGATGTAGATGTTGGATGGAAGGAGGATGGGTTGGAAGGAAAGAACATCTATGCGTAGGTGACAACGAATTATGTGCTCAATCCATTTTTAGGTGTTTGGTATTTTTAGGGGCATTAAATAATTTGTGAGTAGGTTGAGTGGTGGGGATGGTAGGATCAACAAAAAGGAGTGGTAGAAATGGGTTGTGATGGAGTAGTGGGAGGGACGTTATTAATGTGAGGTTTATAACCTAATCCTGAATGATCCCATATTTTGAGGAAGGGAGATGGGTTTGCGAATGCCTTGTTCATGGATGCCTAAGCCTTTTCCTCTATGTTTCATATTAGTGAACATATTTTTGGCTAATAGGATATGAAATTAGATGGGGAAGATGACGTCGGGTGATTATCATGAGATTGGGGGGTTGGTAATTTTATCATCCTGCTAAGAGGTCTGGACTTAACAAAGGATAGGGGTGAGATTTTGTTTTGGTTCATTTTGGGTTGGTGAGGGGTCTTTGGATGTACGATGATATTTTGATGGATGAAGAGGCTTGTATGTCGAGTATGATTTGGATGGTGGGATGATGGTTAGAAATAGGATTGGGATGGAAATGTGGTGGATAGAGAGGTATAAGGATAAAAATTCCTTGGTTAATGCTAGGTTTTTAACATAAGACCTGAAATTACATGCAATGATTGGTCGAATGTCCATGTGTTCGATGGAAGTCACAATAATAGTGTTCCCAATACCAATATGGTTTGGGAAGTTTTTGATTGCATGATTTGATTGGGGGATGGATGATCATGTTGAAGGTTTTTAGACGATGGAAGATGGTGGTCAAGGATTCTCCTGAAGGAGTGAAGTGGTTTAGTGTTAAATGGTTTTGGGGGATTAGGAAGTAAAGGTGCAGGGATTGGGTGGATAATGAGATGTGTTGGTTGATTTGGATTTAAGATGTAGATTGTATTTGTGTGGATTATAATATGAAAGTGGATAAGATTAGGCCTGAGGACCAAATTGGATTGGTTTGGGCTTGGAGGCCAAAGAAGATTTAATTGATTTTGGATTAGTTGGAGTACGTTGTCTTGAGGTAGATGGTTTTGGCTTAGGGTTAGATTGTTTGGGATTAGATAGATGTATATGAAGGGGATGGGTTAGATTTAGATGAAGGGAATGGGTTGTGATATGGGGGTCACATTAGATGTTAGGTGATGTTGGGGATGAAGGAAATTTGGGAGATGGGTGTGGTGTAGGAATCACATTAAATTTGGTTAATGTAATAGATGAAGTAGATGAATGGTGGTATAAGATTCTCATTATATTGGTTAGGAGATGGGGTGGGGAGAATATTGGGGATTGTATTTGTAAGGTTTTGGAGTTGGTGACGTAGGAGTTCACTTTAGATGTTTTAGGATTGGGGGATGGCGGGGATGAAAGTAGGATTAGAAGGATATGAATAGTGTGAGATTTAGGCAATGAAGGGGGTTAAGACATGGGATTAGGCGTGGATGAAGAGGATGAGGGTGGCGTAGGAGCCACATTAGATGGTTTAGGATTGGGGATAAAAGGGGATGAGGGTGAATTAGGAGTCACTGGTGGATGAGATAGTTTTGATAGAATTGGGCTTAGGTGGTGGAGGGGATGAAGATAAGTCTTAGAGGATGAATTTGATGGGGAATTAGGGATTGTGGGACAATCTATGAGAAAGTTCCATAGGATTGGATTGTGATGATGAAGATGATGAGGATGGAGGAGCTAATATGAGATGTGTGTAGGATGATAATGTTGGGGTTAAGTTATTGGGATTGGTGTGGGATGTGTGAATGGGGCTGTGATGATAGGTTTTATGATGACTAGATTTAGGGGTTGAGATTTTAAATGGGGTTGGATTATCCACACAAGTTTTTATGGGATGAAGATGGAGTTCATGATGATTGATAGAGGATTTGGATGTTGGGACTTGGGATGGTTATGTGGGTTTGGGGATTCATGGCTAGACTAGCAAGGACATAAAGGAAGGTCCTCTTGGTCTAGGTCTAATTTAGTGAGGTGGTCAAAGTTGATGTAATTAGATTGTGGGGATAGTGGTTTATGTTGATTGAGCTTGAGGTGTGTATTGATATGATTTTGGGTTCCTCAAAGAGGAATTCAATAGGGATGTGAGATTAGAGTATCTTAGGAAGGGGACATTGTGGATGGGGTTGGTTGGGGGAGGATGATTGGTTAGATTGGTGATTTATTGATTGAAGATTGGATATTTTGTTAATTAAGTTGTTAAATGGTTTTTAGAATGTTAGGATCAATATGTGATGGTTTATTTGGATGGAAATGGATAGGGTTGGTTAAGGTAGGATGTTAAGTTTGATATTTTTTTGTCAAGTATGTTGGATACTTTGTGGGACTTCATGGGCAAAGTGAGATGGTTGACTTTGATGGGTAAGGAATGATGGGATAATTTGGTTGATGGATTTAGAAAAGAGGTAGGGGTTTAGATGTTGGTTTGGAAAAGGATGGGGAATGAGGATCAAAAACCGTGGTTTGATCAGATGCGTGACTGATTAGTTTTGGATTAGGATTGATGGATTAAAGATAGTGATCAGGTTAGGATTGGGATTGTGTGATTAAGGATGGATGATTATGATAATGTTTATTTAATTAAAATTTGAATGTGGTAAGATGCTTAGGGGTATTCACAAGCCCACACAAAACATGCAACACACACCCTAACTGGTCAAGTGGGTTTACAATCAAGCTATATCCCACTTTCAATACCACACACCAACGGTGGTGCCAAAATTGGATCTCCACCTATATGTTAATGTGAGGTCAGATAGTGAGTGATCTTGGGGAGTGCGGTCTCCTTGAACTATAGCTTAATATGCAGTCAAGAGGTTACCTAGTCTAATATGCTATGAGCTCACTAGGGGAGTCCCCAATATACCTTTTGGTACGTGGAGCCCAAGTTTGTGATGCTAGGATGATTTATAATGCCTTGGTTTTGGGATGTGGAAGCCCCTCACTTCATGCCACTCTTAAAAAAATAAATTTCTTGGCCAATAACAAGTGTTTGAGAAATATATACCCCGTCGGAATATAGGGTGTGTCTACATGTGTGGAGATAAAGCCCATGGTCATAAGACTCCTAGAACTATGGTAGGTGCATGGATATCACTTCCACATCATGTTACCCCTATAAAATAAAAATAGGAAGGATAGATACTTTTGATCCTCAAGATCGTCCTAGGATGCAAGAGGAGAGCATACACAGTTTTTCCTTCAGGATGGAAAAACAACAAAGGGGAACACACAAAAAGGATGATAATGCAAGATAAAATTATTAAAAATTATGTAATGGGATCTTCAAGAGGAGGCCTTGCAAAACTAAGGATTAGTAGTTTGTTTATAACCCCAAATGTCTTGGACCAAATGAGCTGAAAAAAAAAAAAGGATTATTAGTTTTAGGTTTATCTTTGGTGAGCATAAGAAGCTACACACAAAGTGTTAATAGTTTGGAACAAGAAAAGGGAACTTAATGTGTAGTTAAAATAACAATATTTATGAAAATGAAAAACATGAATAAATTATCTTTCAAAATACTATACTAACACTTTGAATGCATAGATATTTTCAATACCTTTCTAGAAAAAAATAAATAGATTCATTTCAAGTTCGAGCTCAAAATTTATGGCTCTTAAAAGGTAGGAAAAAAAGAAAAATAAATGCACCAATTCATGACATATGCACCAATTTACCTATAAATGCATTGTTTTGTGTGAAAATGCGTTGTTCTATGTGTAAATGCATTGTTCTATGTGTAAATGTGTTGTTTACAGGGAAAATTTTCTGAAACGGATGACTGCTTCGAAAATTTGAAATTTCAGGGTGTAAATCTTAACAAAAAATTCCCAAATTTG
Source organism: Taxus chinensis (assembly GCA_019776745.2). NCBI lineage: Eukaryota > Viridiplantae > Streptophyta > Pinopsida > Cupressales > Taxaceae > Taxus > Taxus chinensis. The sequence goes on from CM034150.1 coordinate 796,960,238, forward strand.
AAAAACTTGTTTATAACACTAAATAATACTAAAACAAATTAAAATTTTTGGGGGTAAGCCCCATAGTGGGTTTCAAAATTTAGATAAAAATTTATGTTAGTATGCAAATATAAGATGATTATCAAACCAAATCAATCCTAAACCCAACACATTTCTTCACCTACCTCAAATAGAGTATGATAAGAAGGGAAAGAGATTATTATGCCTGTACTTAATCACTTGCTGTAATGCTCTTCCCTTATAACTTTGGATGTGCTCAAGATATTTTTGTAATGCTTCATATTTTAGACACAATCTGGAAACACCTCCCCTTGATTACGCTTAAATGATTTTTTGATGAAGATGATGTTATATTTATTGGATTGGATTGAAGATAGCTGATGGATTCATTAAGTGATAAAAATGGAATTTTTTTGTTATGATCTTGTTAAATTGGATCTCATGGAGGAGAGATAAATTTATAATTTGTGGGTGGAGGATTTAATGGATAAGATGAAGCCATGTTGGATTGAGATCAAGGGTGGAGAATGCATGAGAGGATTGAAATTCTCTAGAATTGAGAATTCTAGAATTTGAATTCAAATTAAATAGAGGGAAGAAAATTCTATTGAATTAAAAATTCAATGGAAGGAGAAGGTTAGAGAGGATTATAGATTTAGAGGTGGAGAAAATAATTAGATTTTGATTAAATTATATTAATAAATTATGATTAGGGGTGAGGTTACATGGAAAGGCTAGGTGTAGGGATGTGTAGGGTAGGTGGTAGGTAGATGTAGGAATATTATATTCCTAGAAAATGTTAAAAGGGATTATTAGTGGGATGATAGGATATTGTTAAAGAATTAAAGGATTATTGATAAAATGAGATAAAATAATAAATTTAAAGGATTAATGATGAAATGAAAAGATAAATGATAAATGATAAATGATAAATGGTAAATATGATAAAATTGATTAATAATAATAATTAATCATATAATAATTATTATATGGGTGATGTTGGGATATTTGTGGGAAACACTAGTCGCAATCAAGCATTTTGAAATTTTATATGTCTACACATAGTACACATTTACTTCCCCCCTTCAAATACTTCAAATATACGTGCACAAGATTCATGGAATACTACTAGAACAAATACAAGAAACTATCAAACATGTGGATACACAAATGCTTTCTAAAAATCTTCTTGAAGCTTCCTCTAATTGATTCTCATCTAGATAAAATGCATACAATAGTTACATTATCCCTTTTAATAACTCCTCCATCATCACTTACTCAAGATTCCTGGCTCATCAGGTCAGTTACAAACATGACTCGTGATGAGATTCCACTCTAGGAGTTTACTTTTACCTTAAAATGTATTAAGTTTAGCATGACTAGTTGTTTTCATGATTCATGACCTAGTGAGGACCTAATGCACCACATTTTGATTCATTGTACCCTTTTACATGCTTCAATATTTCTTAAAAAAACTACACAATCCAAAATGGACCAAATATTCAAATTTCACAAATTGGAAGGAATGTTCCATTTGAATTTTGAAAGTCCTAAAACAAGACTAACTGCATAGACTGATTCCTAATGACTCTTAGGACTCATGAAAAAATCTAACAAGCCAAATTTAATGTCTTCATGGTTTATTTATATGTAGGAGTGATGCTTCTGCATTAACATGGAATATCAACATGCATAAATACATTAAGTTTTAATTAAATAGATGATGGTTAAATGGATTTTATTAATTTAGAATATTAATCCATTTAACAAGAGTGGAAGGCATGGTTTAATGTTTTTGTTGGGCTTATGTGGCATGGCTGTTGTGGGCATTGGTGACTTGGGAAATGAAATTCAAACCATACTTTTTTAATGTGATGTGTAATGTGCATGGTTGCATGACACGAGGAAATATCATTGAGAGGTTTTGGGTTTTAAATGCTTCATTAATGGTTTCCTATCTCCTCAGGAATGGTTAGCTTCCTTGAGAATCTAGACCTAAACTTAGTGACATTCTCTCTCTCTCTCTCTTTGATCATTTGCATTGTTTTGTTTGAGCTATTTTTTGGGTGTTTCAAAGATAATGGAATTTCTCTCCACTATGCATATTTTGCGGCCATGAATATTAATCTGGAAATGGATATCAATGAATTATGTTTCAAAAAGGAATTTTTTTATGAATTCATTTTTTGTTTTCAATTTTTGGAGAAGATAGTATGAGAAAGGAAGTTAAGTTGAGAAAAAACATGGACATTGCGGGCATGAGATTATCCTAGATACTTTAAATCATAATGTTATATTATGTTAATAGAAATTTGGGGTGTTTTGTGTGTTTGGTTTTTATGGCAGAATGTTTATATTGGTTTTTAACCATCTACTGGGTTGCACATTGAAACTATGAATAGATTTTTGAGTTTAATTGTTATATGCTTATTGGGTATGTGTATTCTTATGAGTGGAACGAGTTTAACTATTTTATAATTCTGGGTTTGTATATTCTTATGGGTGGAATGCTTTTTATGAAATTCAATGTTTATGAAATTATGGGTTTGTATTTTATTGTGAATGGAATGAGTAAGAGTTCCCACGATGGGACTGCATTTTATTTTAAAAGATGAAACTATGCATTTTATGGTATTAGATGGAAATACCCATAATGGGTTTGCATGCTGTAGTGTCGTTATGGCATTCTCAGCACATTTATTGAGTTGAGAAACTATTAATATCTTCAGCTGACATTATCTTGCAATTAACATTTATTGATTTAAGATAGAATACATAAAATTTGTTTCTTTGAATGTCTTTATAAGCATATGTATCCCAATACTTGGGTAAGCATAAAAAAGAATGTACGAGGTTATTTTTTATATGTATCCTTTTTAAATCTAAGCATTTTGCATTATAATATGAAGGTTTCAGTCATACACACTTATAGTTAGATAATTTTTATATTTTGTATTGTGCTTGAATTTAAATTATGAACCGTGTTAATGTTGAATTTGTTAACAACTATTGGAATTTTACCATAATAGGAAAGGAATACTGACCAGTTAGATATTGATGTATTTATGAAATGAATTCTTAACTAAATGAATTGTAGAAAAAGTATGATTAGTTTTCATAAGTTTATTACTTGATGAATTTTTATGGTTTCTTGTGAATTAAAAATTGAAATTCAATATTTGCTGATTAAATGTGATTCGATATAAAATACAAGTAAAGTTAGACATTTGTCGAGTTATTTTAGTCTGATGCAAGTTGATGATGTTATAATTGGTGATTTAATTTTTTTAATTTTGAATTAGTAAGTTGATTTGATCTAGTAGAGGGTCAAACCTTGATTTTTATTCTCATTATATAGTGGTTACGATATAGAATATGAGAGATTTGAATCATGTCAGTTCTCTCCAATTGACCAGTCAATATTTCTCTCTCCTAGCAGATGTACAAGTAAATAGGATAAGCTATGAAGTGAATACTTTGGACTGATTTAATATTGTTTTATTGATTACAACCTCGCTATCATATGTAAAAATGATAAGCTCAAGAAGTTCCTTAGTTTGAATTAAATGATTAAATTGTGAATTAAACCTAGTGGTTAGGATGGGCAGATGGCCGTAATGTATAATCCTAATACGGATTTTGTTGCTTGAATAATGAAGAAAGTTGGTTTCACAACCGTGAGATATTTTGAGTTGATTATGAACCTCTCTGTTTTGATTAAATATGATTGGTCTATTTAATCGGGAATGGTATATAAGAGTAGATATTATTTACTTCCCTATTTTTGACAACTTTGTCTTGGTATAAATTGTTGTTGATCTAATAAATTAAGTACACCAAATAATTTTAGATGTATTATTATAACATTAGTTAACTTAATCCTTCACTTAAAATAGATGTATGATTAATTAAATAAGAACATAAGAAAGTATGTTGATGGATGTGATGTTTATCATGCGAATAATGGTAATGATCATTAATTAATTATGGAGTAAAATGTATATTCCTGTGCATGATAGTATAATCTATACTTAAAAATATGAAGGTGTGATGATAATATATGCCATTAATGAAAACCTAGATGAGAATAAAAAGGGGCATGGTTCACTTAAATTGATTAGTCTTGATCCTTATTCTTCAAGAAATAATAAGTTAACCATCGCAAGAAAATGGTATTATCTCTTTTATTAAATAGACCAACAACTAATGAACAAAACCATCTTTTGATACAAGTAACCTATAATAACAACAAGATGAATTCTCTAAAAGGTAACTTATAGTTAATCCATAACTCGAATAAGTTATTAAGGTTTTCTTAAACATAACGAATGAATTAGAAGAGTATTACACAAAGACCTATAATCTATAACTTATATAAATAACATAATAACGTAAGTCTCGTAAGACTTGTTGCATGATGAAATTTGATTGCGAATAGAAAAATTTAATTATGACATATATTGGATATAATCTCACATCATCATGCAAACATATAGATGTAGTAATAACTAAGGGTAGTTACAAAAAAGGGAAAGAGGGTGTAATGGTGGTAACCCATCATGTGGTCTCTCCCTATTCCATAAAGAGCTTAATGCGTTGTGGTTATTTTCATTTATGAAGATGGTCATGTAGAGTCCTTTTTTTATAAGACTCTTTTATGAATCACCGTTCGTTTTCCCCCCGAATCTTTTTCTCTTGTCCGCTAAAGCCTAAAATCGACTAAGTATGAAGATGCAAGCGGAAGGCATCCACGTGTCCCTTTGGAGAACTTGGGGCACGAAGCAAAGAAATTAAGGTCCAACCTAACATAGTCCCTGCACGTGTCCCAGGACTGATAATGTTTTCTCAGTGGGTTGAAAATTCATAAATTGAATAAACATGAAGGCTCTCCATGTGTCACCTGGGTGCAAATTCAAATAAAAAGAAAGAAAGGAAGGCCATAAACAAGTGCATGCCCTCCACGTGGTATAAAAGGAACATCACCAACTCAAGGAGTGCCAGTTAGATGAATTAAAGGCAATTGCAAATATCCCAACAGGTAGTTGAGATATTGACCCAGAAAGGGGAGACCATGTAATAAAATTAAATGTTATCGGTGGAAGTTCCAGTTTTAGACATTGGAGCAAGAGACATGAATATCTATAATGGAACATTTCATTCTAGGAACAAGGGGGAAAATTTGAGAAGAAAACGAGCTATAGTTGTGAAAGGGATTTTGGATTCAGATGTTATTATTTTCTATCCTCAACAAGATTCTGTTATAAAAGAAGATTGTAATCCATGCTATATCAGCCTTATGTATCATTTTCTCTATAAATAAAGAATTCTTGTTCTATGCACTTTCGATTTTCAATATTTTATGTCTCTCTTCATTTGTTGTTAGTAGTTCTAGATAGTTGGAAGATTAATCATGTTATATGCCCTTGGGTTCTCTTTACATATCTATTATCTGCACTTGTTAGGTTTTACATCTCCTTAGACTCTGATAATCTAAGACACTTCTGAAAATAGTGGATCATGCTTAAACAATCTTCAAACTATTCTAATTAGTTCTTTAGAGGTATCTCTATGTATTTAGGATCTGTTCCGGTGCATCACCTTAGTTATTTTTTACATTTCCTTTTAGATTTATTCTAACCTTATCTCACACCTAAGATAAGAGCCAACTTCTTTAAAATCTGGAGGTTACCTTAGGGCACACGTCAAAATAACCTAAGGTATCCAATGGCTTTGATAGTTCATCCACAAAGATAATTGTCAACAGTTTTCCTGGCACGCCCAGTGGGACGAACATCTACACATCTTGATATCTGCTAATTTTAGTAGTACTTGGTTGGTTTTCTCTAAGTTTACAAGATGAATGCGAACAAGGGAAAGGACAAGGGAGGAAGGTGTGTTTGAATACTTAAAGCTATCTCCACCACATAATAGGAGAGGTAGACAGATCTAGAGATATATTTTTCACCCAAACTAGGCTCTCTCAACACCCCCACCAGGTAGGCCCTTCATACAATCAACTAAGACTCTCAGAACTCTTTTAATTGCTCACCTTTAAGCTCAACCTCCGAGATAATTCATTTCATGGAATCAAGGGAGCCCACTCATCCTACCCACACCTTCGGTGGTGTGGAATCCTCTCCCGACCAACGCATTAAAGGTTCTACCCAAATTTAGTGGATAAGACTTCAAAACTATGGAAGAAAACCTCTAGGACGTAACATAAATATGTGCAGTACATTATATCAGGGAAGGAGACACTGCCTTACGATTGCTAGATGCTTCCATTAAATGGAAGGATCTGGATTGGTACCGATCCTTGAATCGTAATACTATCAGCACTTGGGACCAGTTAGGGGATGTGTTGGTACCAATATTCTGTAAAAAAGGGGATAGATCATCACTCTTACAACAACTTATCAACATCAATAAGGGCCCACAAGAGCTGATGACTAATTTTAACACCAGGTTATACAAAACATGGAAAAGGATTCCTACTCTAGCAAGGCCACTGATAGGTATGGCTATTGTTTTTACTTATAATCTATAAATTCAAATATTTATGTAATGATTCAATCATTAGGAGGGGATTCCTTACCACAAGAATATGATATTTCCATCCAAGATGAGAATAATTTAATAGATGTCGGGAAGCTTCCCCTTAGAGCCCCTTCACAGCCCCTTTTCCTATGTACCCTGAAATATCTCCCCTTCCACAAGCACAATATTTGATCCCTACTCAACCCCCTACATCCCTATATAACTACCCATCTTCTCATCCGTCTCTGAATCCCATTACAACATCATCTTATTCTTCTCCTGAAATGGAGTAAATAACAAAATCCTTAGAAACTTCTCTAACAAGATAGTAAATCTTAAGAGAAATCAAACGGCTTACCCAAGACCAAACTATCAAAGCTATCATGGTGGCATGCCTTCCTATTCCCCTCAATATCATAATACCTAGAAACTTCCAACCATGCAGCTATCTAACCAGCTGCTCCTTGTGCACTCGCCACTCCAAACTATTCCACCTAATAATAGAAGAGAAATGGTACCTAGATAAAACCGTTTAGCAGAAGATCCTAATGAATGGTGCTTTCTATATAATTCCCACATTCCAAGTGATTTTACCCAAGGGAATCTACAACATAAGGTATCTAAACAAAGAATGAATGAAGGCTATAACGTTTATACATCAAGACCTTACCAGTCTGTGTGAATCCAAAAAGCTTCTTTCATTGCATAAATTTAACGAATATCCCTAGAATAGGAAGCAAAGATCACACCAGAGCACATGCTTTTCTCTTGGATAGAAGGAGAGGAATCCATATTTATGAATGAGACAACTATTTCCAAGTCTATTCAATTTAATTACAACACTCTATTCAAAAAGAGGATAATAGAGAAAAATGCTCCTACTTTGAGCACATCTAGTGGGGTGCAAAAATAATCTCCAACCCTAACGGTGTCACTATCTATGGTCATGAAAGAAGCTCTGAGAACTGTTCAAAATCAGGATGCTCCTCATCCCGTGGGTGAAGGAATGAAGCACCAATTATTGTCCAAAACATCATCACCCAGGCATATCAACGTAGTTCAAAAACTCAAGAGAGCGCCAACCAACACATCCTTGTAGGATCTTTTGAGTATTCTAGAACAAAAGTAGTTACTTCAAGAAGCACTTAAATCAAATAACAATTTGACCACCTCTAAGAAGGAGAAGGAATGAGTCAAAGCCATTCAAATCTCAATGGAGGCAGTGCTGGTAAATCAAAAGGGAGAGTTAAGTAAACCAAGGTCTGATCCCTTTTTATGACTCTTATCGTAGGTAAGAAATTATTGCATAATTCCATGATAGACTCCGGCGCAATCCTATAGTCATGCCCAAAGTGATTGTAGATTCCTTGGGCATTAAATATGAGCCCTTAGAGAAAGGAGTCATGCAACTGAATGGAAATTCCATTCAAACTATATGAGCTATCAAAGGAATCTCATTGTAGCTTTATTCCTATCCCAAATATAACTGTTCCGCTGGATATTATGGTGATAGATGTTCCACCAGTCTTCGGATTGTGTCTCTCTCATAAATTCACAATAAAAATAAGAGGCTATATGTCTGTTAGTTGATTGCATTTGATTCTCTAAACTAAGTACGGGTCTAAGATGATGGTCTTATTAAAACCCATTGCTAGGGAGCATATAACAGATAGAGTAGCCTCAGGATTTGAGGCTTCCCACACTATGATCACTAGAGAAGAGGAATAATATATGAAGGAAAATTATCTTTTAAGTAGCGGTCATATAGCATATCTTCACCCAGGTGATTCCTTCGGGAACTTTGATTCCACTGGTGACTCTTATACACCTCGATGATCTCATAGTGTTTACCAAATAATAGAGGAACACTTCAAGGCCTTGGAAGCTATGTTAAAAAAATTCCAAGAGCTTAGAATCTCTCTGAACCCAAAGAAATGTGTCTTCAGAGTCCCCCAAGGAAAACTTCCAAGACATATTGTGTCAAAGACGGGATCTCTATCGACCCCAAAAGGGTTAAAGCTATCCTAGAGCTACCTCTGCCAATCAATAACAAATCTGTCCAATCCTTCTTGGGGAGGATCAACTTCGTCAGCAAGGTCATTTCAGATTTTGTAGGGACAATACACAGAATCAATATTATGTTTAGGAAGGACCTCAAATTCAAGTGGAATATAGAAGTTCGTCAAGCCTTCAAGGTGATAAAAGAGACTATTGCATATGCCCCAGTGTTATGCAACCTTTACTTCTCTAAGGACTTCATCATGTATGTATACAGGGGTAAGTATAACATAACATCTGTACTAATGCAGAAAGGAGAGTCAAAGGGATACAAACATATGATCACCTTCTTTTCAAAAACCCTCCACGACTATGAAACAAGGTACAAATTTGTAGAGAGACATGCTTATACCATAGTTAAAGATTTAAATAAATTCAAACACCTTATCACTCATAATAGAATCCAAGTTATGGTGGCTCACTCCAGCGTCAAGGCATATATAACAGAGGGTGAGATATTTGATAAAAGAGTAGATTGGATCATTGAGATCCTTGAGTATGACATTGAGGTAAAACCTACGAAGCTTGAACGGGGTAAGGGCCTATGCCAATAACTAACATAGTAATCCATGCCCCTGATTAATGAAAAACCAGAAGAAATACTTTACATCCAAGAAAGTGACTCAAGTAGTTTGGTCTCAGATAGGATCCATTTCATGCAGGCTGGGAAATATATGAACCATCCCTCTTGAAAAAGAGGACATACTATCGGCAAAAAGGATCCCATTTAGCCATCGTTGGAAGTTTCCTTTTAAAGAGGAATTTTAATGGAATCCTACTTAGGTGTTTGGAAAATGAGGAGGATGAAAGAGTCTTACACAAGTTGTACCATGGGATCTTAGGAGGTCATTTTTTTACTAAACTACAGCCATAAAAATCATGTAAGCAGGATACTTTTGACCAAGTATCTTTGTTGACAATCAAGAAGAGACAAAAAGATGCAAGGTTTTCCAAGTTTACATAGGTTTTTAGAGGAATGCAACACTTCCCTCAACCCCATCCTGATTAAGGAGACATTTGTGTAATGGGGTTCGGACTTGATTGGAATGGTCAACCTAATGTCAAGCGCTGGTCACAAATGGATTCTCACGGAAACTGATTACTTACCCGATGGGTGGAGGAAGTCCCACTCAAAGAGGCCCCTGAGAATAGGATCCTGGGACTCCTACAAGACATAAATACCCATTTTAGAACCCCCTACACGATTATATCAGATAATTCTAAGGCCTTTTTGGGGTCCAAAGTATCCAACTTTTTGGTAAAGCATGGGATATACCTAAAGACTTCCTCCAATACCCTCTGGCGAAATCTACTAATAAAAACTTGATCAAGCTCATAAAGAGAATGGGGCATGAACATAAAATATTAAGGCATGAACACATCAAAAATGCCTTATGGGATGATTGGATCACCCCAAAAAAAATCTTGAAAACTTCACTGTATGAAATAGTTTATGGGAAAAGCATGGTAATTCTAATTTCCCTTGAAATCCCTGCGTTACAACTACTAAAACAAGCTGAGATAAAAGCAAATGGGGAAATGCAAGTAAGACTTGATGAGATGGTAGAGATCCAGGAGAAGAGGGAGTCTGCTCATGAAGCCATGATCAGTCACTAGTAGGTGGTCTAAACTTGGTTTGATCAAAAGACATTGGACCAAGAATTCCAAGTTGAAACTATGGTTTTGAAATGAGACGTAAAGGCTATAAAGCATGGGAATCATGGAAATTTTGATCCATTATGGATGGGACCCTTTAGAATCAGTGCATGTAAGCAACACAATGCATTTGAATTTGAAACCATGGAAGGTGATTCCTTAGCAATTTCAGTAAACATAATTCATTTAAAACCTTTCATGTGAGTTCCTTCATGGTAAATTGTATCATATGTATATTTCACTTTTCTTTGTTCTTTTTCTCCTTTTAATAAGCGTCTCAGACACGTGTCCTTTGCAGATCCCCCTTGCCCCATTTTTAAATTCTTAGAGGGAGTATAACTTACTAATTTTCTCCAAAATTAATGATCCAACAACTTCTATGCACACTTGATAGGAAAATATTCATAATTAATACAAGATCTATCAAAAAGCACAAAATTCAGCGCTTTCAGTCATCAATTAGAAAGGGGTCGTTATGTGAAATGACTCTAAATACATGTGAGACATTACTCTCCAAGTTGAGGTGTTTATTTAAGATACCCAGGAGTGTTCTATAGGCCCATTTCAAATGCAAAAAGAGTCTCCCAAATCAGTCATCAAGTGCCGAAGTGAAAGAACCAAAGCCTCCTCGAAATTTTAAAAAATTCCATGGTAGCTTCTAGCTCCACACCACCTATAAAATCTTACATAGGAGAGCCTACACCCCCACGCTCCCTTCAACCAAATTTGAGATTCATTGACAAGGTGACTCAGTCTAATGACCCTACTTTAGTTTCATACTTCACCGATGACATCTTTTCTCCCATCCTCAACAAGAAGCTGAAATTCTTGAGAGAGGTAGTTTTCGCTAGGTTTATTAACCTAGGAAATTTTGAAACTTTCAACTCAAATATTTGGAGTATGATGCTCGACCAATATATAGTGCCTCTTTTACACCCGTTTACTAAGCTATCTAGATGTGTGTGGCTTATTTTGATTCAAGGACCCATACTATCTAGGGCATGAACCTTATGCTGGTGATTACACCACAAGCTATCAGGGAAATGTTGGCTCTAACCCATGACCCAACGACCAGTTTATATGATATGGCCAAGATCCAAAATATCTAGGCCCAGTGCCAGAATAAAGCTTCATTCAATAATAGGGAGTTGACACAAGTAGATTAAGATGGTTCTAGAACTCTGACCTTCCCCATTCCATTAAAGTCACTAATGGTAGATTCTCAGGATGCTTATTCCATGCTGACGTTTAATTTTGGACATGATTCAGACAAGAACATTGAGAAGTGATAGATGACGGACATGTTTAGAGTGAGTTCTGTCAGTAATGAGCAGGTATACCGCTTCAATTTCACAGAGGTCATTGCGAAGTCTATTTATGAATAGCTTCAATGATTTTTAGTAAGCTCCACTTTCAGGTATTCCTCATACTTGTTCCACCTAATTCTGTATTAGAATGCCTAATATTTCAGTCAGTTCATGACTATGACCCTATGGGACATTGAGATTGATCCCCAAAAGGTCATCCTGGTGTCCGCATGGACCCATGTACTATCCCATTCATCCGAAATATATGAATTATTTAATTCTTTTGTGGAACCCCTCCTTGAGATTGATCCTAAAGGGATCAACAACATAATGAATGATTCTGTACAATCCATCCTCTCTGACCACTTGTACCCCTATGATTATTTATTTGCTAGAGGAAATTCCATGATTTGTTTATACGGTTTCAGAGACGAGTCCTTTATGCTCCCAAGGGTCCTCACGACTCATGTGGTGGGTCTCGTGGTAGCCAGACAGCTAGTATTCATGGACATTGAATTTGGCTCAAGATGAAAGAAGAAGGCACTTTATGATCTCCCCTTGAGCAAGGGAGGAATCACAATACTTAAGAGAAAGGTGAATTACAGCCTCTCATAGAAGCTGGCTTCATACAGATTCACCATGATTCAAGACTTATGGAGATATGACCCGGATGGGACAATGGCCACAACGCTAATTCGCAACAAGGCCTCTAATTCATGTAAGCATGAGTCGAGGGAATTTTTTGAAGCAAGGCGGAGCCCTTGGGTGGTGTTGTCTGACATATTCTTCAAGCTCAATGACATACCAAATCCAGACTGGGAGGCATTCCAACCAGTAAAGCACATGTATGATCCCACTCTCACCATGACATAGGGACTTAGGGAAACCCTAAAAAAGAAGGAATGAAGCACGGAGAAGATTGAAGCCTATTGGAAATATAGGTAGGAGATCCACCAGACCAACCTCAATTTTGAGGAAGTCTTGAGCGATGAGCAATGTGAGGAGTTTTGGGACACCGATCATGGATCCAAGGGGGAAAGAAAAGATATAGTGAGAATAACCTCAGAGCGGCCTGTGGAAGTGATCAAAAATTATTCTGATACCTCCTAGCAACAATTACCTATTTCACCTTTTCCTTCCATTCCTCAGTAGGGACTTCAAGTCCAAGCTCCTACACAACAACCCATAGCCATCCTCCCCAGGTGATAAGCATGGGGAGGAATCAATGACTAGCCCACCACACAAGAAGCTAAAGATGGTTACAACTCCTATCTCTCCTCCCCCTCTTTCTCCTCCAGAGGCCCCGTTTAAATCTCCTTCACCACCATTACCATTTTATCCTTTTGGAAGCATTCCTCCATCCATCACCCCATCACGGAATCTTCTTCCACTCGAAGCCCCTCTCATGCCTTGACTTCCCTCCACCATTCTAACCTTCACCCCCCACATGGTGACATGCCTTTCTTTGGCCATAGTAACTTCAATGTCTCAAACACAAGTTACAATTCCTTACAGTCTATCACCTAGGTTCCCTTTCGCGGGCGGGATTGTTCCTTCTCCCCTTGAATTTTTGAGTCAAGTAGAGACTGCTAAGGCCACCTAAGATAGCAGAAGGGAAAATCAGAAGAAGAAATAAATGACAGAACCAACAACGAAGAAAATGTGGTCATTGTATGACCATTAACAAATATCCTTAACTATCACTTGACTCATCCCCCAAGTATCCAAACCCGTAGAACAAATGTAGCCTAAAGACTACTCTATTAGTGGTGTTGCAGTTGACCTTTCTAAGTTGGACTCAGGAAAAGGTCAAATTAATGAATAAAACTATGATAGTAGTCACTACAGACTACCTGAACCTCATAAATCAGCTAAAGAAGGTGCAAACTAGCCTCAGTAGGGCGAAGGCCACCATGGCCAAACATTAGGTTGAGATAAAGAGCTAGGGAAAAGAAATAAATCACCTTCGCAAAGAGTTAAAGGAGGCTTCATTACAAGAAGTCCTTCTATCTTCTTAGGTGGAAGTTAAGGATCTAGCGGCTAAAATTACCACATTTGAGGCCTTTTTCTAGTTTCTCACACAACATAAATGAGCCATCTAATAGGAGGCCAATTCAAGAAAGGTGGAAGTAGCTACAATCCAAACCAAGTTACGCACTGTTGAGGTAGAAAGGGGAAACCTATAAACAAAGATAAAATCATCTGAGGACGCGGCCAAGGACTTGACTTGAAAGATAGGAAAACAAACGTAAAAAGGGGGAATTGTAATAGTAGTGCAGGGTCTATATGCTTCATGTTGTGAAAAAATGACCACTACAACAATGGATCTATCCCCCACACTTGGATTCATATCTGTCGCATAGGATTGTGCTCAAATGTGGAGGTTGCAGCCTCCACCATCACCACCACAGTGTCCACTAAGGTCCATGAATCAAATATTTTGATTCAGAAACTTTATGATGCTTAAGAATCTGCCCTTCAAGGGGCAGGGATCACTGACTGATGACTAATTTCTATGAAAATCAATGAGATTCTGAGTTATAATAAGGCCTCCATCAAGTGTCAGAATCTCTTGGCTCAGCTCCACCATGGAATTAGAGAGAGGAAGTAGAGAATCAATGAACTAGTCTAGTTAGGCTTCCCTTCCCCCTTTCCCAAAAACTCTATAATCCTCTGAAAGGACTAAATTCAACAGATCCTAATCTCCAAATGCTAGGACAACACTATATTTCAATCTTTAAAGGAGAGCTCAAGTGTTACCAAGGTGGAGGCTATTATAAACCCCATCGTACAGTTGGCGTTCCACTTACATTTAGTAGTACATAACCTCCAAAACTTCTCACATAAGGAGATAATCGAGCTAGATCGAGATTTCCAGGCCTTGAAAATAAGAACCTATCTAAAAGAGGAGGAATGGCTTGGATATCAAGCTACTTTGTGGAAAATATGAGTGGCATTTTGTGAGCCACATTTTGATTTTTGAGGCTAAGAGATTTTCGGATCCTTCCATGACCGAAAAGGAGTCCCTTGGTGAGTCTCCATAACTGTAGATTCATTTCTGTATAAGACTCTTTTATCAACCACAACTATTTTATTCCCCTCTTGGCTCTTGTTCTCTTAGCTGCTTAAGCCTAAAATCGAGTAAGTATGAAGATACAAGTGGAAGGCCTACATGTGTCCCTTTCACACACTTGGGGCATGAAGTAAAGAAATAAAGGTCCCAACTATCCTAGTCCCACCATGTGTCCCAGGCCCGAGAATATTTCCTCGGCAGGTTTAAAAGCCAGAAAAATAACAAACACGAAGGCTCTCCACGTGTCTCTCGGGAACAAATTCAAATTAAGAGAAATAAAGGAAGGCCCCAAACAAGTGCACACCCTCCACATGGTAGAAAAGGAACATCACTTACTCAAGGAGCACTAGTTGGACGAATTAAAGATAATCACAAATATCCCAATAGGTAGTTGTGATATTGACCCAAAAAGGGAAGATCATGTAAGAAAATTGAATGTCGTCGGTTGAAGCTTCACTTCCAAACATATGAGCAAGAGCCAAGAATATCTATAAAGGAACATTCCAGTCTAGGAATAAGGGGGACAAAAAGAGAAGAAAATAGACTAGAGTTGTGATACGAAAATTGATCAAGTTTATATCTACTTGATCTCGGACCCCTGTAGGCCTTTGATATTTGCCGACAAGTTGCTCCTTTTAAGTAATCAATTTAAAATTAATGTAACCATATAAGGACAATTGCACAATGATTGATTATGGAGTTTGACAATAGCCTATGTCTCCAAGTTCTATGGAACCATTCCACTAGTCAAAATTTGTAAGTATAATGTTATTTCTTACAATAAAACCTAAGAGAATTTCCACTTGCCTAGTAGTACTCTAGTCCTTTGCAGAACTCTTGATGATTGGTCAAAAATTTTCTCCACCTTCCTAGTGCACAACCTCCTTTGGAACTCAATCAGCCTTCCCAACGCTCTCAATGAGTCCTTCGGCACTTTGGTCGATACTGCAAGTGTCGTAAGTAAATAATACAGTGGCTCAATGGGCCTATTGGTTAGGTTTTTAATAACTCCCAATAAAAATACTTTAGTATATTATTTCCTAAAAATACTAGGTGAATACTAATAAATTAATGCCTAAATGATTTAGGTCTTCACAAAACTATGCCTTATAACTCTCTTCTTAGCTCGGTCTTTGCCTCTTGAGCTCTAGGAATGAGATTTTTGTTGTTTGTTTAGTTAAGGGGGGTGAGGTCTCTTTAATAGTGGCAGAGGGGCTTGAAAATATAGTTGATAAGGCCTATTAGCCTTTCCCTTATCATTCCCACCATACTAGGTGGGTTGGTGGGTCACAACGGATTTGTGAGTAAAGGTATCGAGTTCAAATCGCGTCCCCCTTTCCTCTTTGTTCGGTCGGTTTTAGACCAACCACCTTTCCGAGTCTATGAGCCCCTTCATTGTCCCTTTCTGCCGACCCCATTGCTCCATCCACCGAGTCCTCCTTGCCACGTTTTTTCGTGCCATTTGGTGGGTAATTTCCCATATTCTCTATGTCATTAGGGGGTGCCAAGTTTTTATTGGGCTTGGCTGCCAAAGTACCTCATGAACTTGGTCACACCTTCCACTTCACTTGGTCGGTGAGATGGTTGGTTCCCCGTTTGCTTGTTGTGTCTTTTCTGAGTTGTTTAGATTGGTAGTTAGTAAGTTTGATTTTCCCATTGTGTGGTCCAAATAGTTGACAAGTTGTTCATGCCACTATGTGGTGAGTTGTAAGTAAATGTGGTGGAGTTGTCCACCAAAGTAAATGGGATGATATAAATTCAATGCAATCAATGTGGAATTGTTATTCATTCGACTGTTGAGGATGAAAATAGAGCTCGGTGGGGATTTGACCACCCCACCGATCTAAGAATATAGCTTGTTAAGCTCCAATTAACCCTAAAATGTAACTTGAAAGGCATAGTCCCACTTATTGCTCCTTGATAGGAATATCGTGTGAATTTGATTCATGGTAGCAAGCCATGTGGTGGCTTGAGGACCCACCATGTCAGTGATAATAAATTAATCCTCACGGTGGCCACGATCCCTTCCGTCAAAAAAATTGAGCCTTTTCCTACAACCACCAACTTTTTATGCCTGACGAAGGCCAGAGGTTGATAAACAAACAAAATGTATCTCTTTTTTCCTTTTCTCTAGTTTCCACCTTTGCCACATGTAACGTCCAAATTGGACTGTTGATCAGGGTTGACTTTCTATTTGATCAAAGTTTGATCAGCCACCCAATGTGCATACAAAATCCATTTTCGATGTTTAGATAGTTTTCAGAAATCTCTCATAGTCATCTTCTGCACTATAGCAATCATAGGAGATTTAGGGAACTTCTATCCTCCGAAGTCCTCTGTATCACACCTCACTAATGGAAAAGAATTTTTTTCCCAAAAATCTTGTGAACTCTAAATCACCTTACTGAGAAGAGATCATCGTAGTATTCTACCAACTCCACATTCAACAATAATGGCTCAAATTCTAGGACCTGTGGCACTTAGGCTCACTACCTCCTATTGTGCCACTTTGATATGAGAAGAAGACCTCCATGACTTCGTTACGCGGTGCTAGGTTTCTAGATATATGACAATAAGGATCTTCTGTGACTCTATAACACATTTCTTGGCTCCTAGTTGATTCTGCACAATCTAAACTAGTTCGAAGGAAATCCATGTTACATAGAGCTATGATTGATCTGATGTCAGTGATGGAAAATGACTTGTCAGGTACCATCCTGCTACAAGGTCATAAGAGACTCTACATAGATTAAAGTTGTGACCTAATTTCACATCCCTTTCCAGAATTCAACACCTCCAATCCACAATGCTAAGCCTCTTTCAAGACCTCAAGCCTCTAATGCATGATGCTAAATATGATGATCAACTACCATCCTGCTACATGATCACAATGCCTCTACACAGAATGATGTTCCGAGATGATTTCTCACAAGCTCAAAAATGGTGACTCCAACCACACTGCATGACTACTGCCTCTATATGGTATAAATCCTCTTGTTTATGATGACTATCAGGTACCACTCTGCTGCATAGTCACAATGCCTCTATACAGAATGAAGTTCCGACATGTTTTCGTATGCCAACGGTGTTAAACTACCATTCTATTGCATGGTCACAATGCCTATACATAGAATGAAGTTCCAAGATGACACATGTGAGCTCCATTGTCTGTAAAAATAACTGACAAATCTCCAAACTCATAGGTATAATTATCCAAAAGTAATGGTCACTCAAACATTTGATTAGGAGATATGTGCCCCTAACAGGGTCTTTCCATAACTTTCAAATAAGAGTGTAAGGGAAAAACATTTCCTAATACATCATGCAAATTTAGTTGGAAAATTCTTCATTTTTGGAGTCTTTTTACAATAAGCTTAGTTACCAAATTTATAGGAAAAATAATTTCACATGATAAACCTATCAAAAAAATATCTTCTACTCGATGGCTTATGTATTTGGTCTTCCCCACTGCATCACAATCATGGTTTGAACTCGTTTGTCTCTTCCCTACTGGAAAAATAACTCAACAAGGACCAAAACATATTGCATCTCTTGGTATTAGCAATTTACCAAAATAATTGCCCTCTAAGGGGTCTTACTAATGCAAGCATAAAAGAGTACAAACATTGCCTAAGAATTGGGTCCTTTACTAGTGTTTCCTGATCAGTTAGATGTATAAAAAAATTGACCACATAGGGGTCTTATTCATACATTATACCAAACACAAAAGTTTATGGGTTTATTATAATAAGAGAAATAAATAATGCTAAAAAAACCAAAACAATAGGTGAACAAATAGAATCCTTGGTGTATGTCTAGGATACCTCAATAGGTGTCCTATAGACCCTTGAGCTCTCGCTCTTCTATTATGGATCCTGATGATCTGCTAGGATGTATGTGACCTCAGTATCAAGATTTTACTAATCCCCAGGGACATATGAGCTTGAATCTGCATTAGGATCTGTATGATCCCCTGATACATATGATTTATAAGTCTCACTATCTTCACCTTGTGTAAGACGAGCAACATGTCCCATAAAAAATTTGATCCTCCAGCTATGCCCAATTATAATCTTCACTATGCTCTTGTCATCAGTCATATAACCTCGACGAGTAGTTAGGTAGAAATTTCCCAATACCATTTTGTCCATCTCCAAAGGGATGATGTCGTGAGTGATATTGTTAGAAACTCGTCTCCCAAATATGAAGCTTAGAGTGTAATAACTGGTAGACACTCCATGTAGAGTGCCATATTCTGTACCAACTATCTTGGTATAAGGAAGTGGTGTCATGAGAAGTCCTAGTCAGTGCACCAAATTGGTTGTCACATACCATACTCCGATAGTCCAATTGAAAAAAAGAGTGACTAAGTATCCTCGTGCAATCACCAAAATCCAATATCTTGAGGCACGCGCATGTCACAGTATAATATCTGGATGATCCATTGGTGCTCTCCATCCTAATGGTTCCACTGACTAAACACTGCTATGTCTTGCAATAGCCTTGCCCTTTTTCTACATCCACTTAGGCTTCCTGTCTGGATATAATTTCCAACATTTCTCGGTGTCGTGCCTTTTTCCTTAATAATGACACATGAAAAAGTCTGGTGAAGGTTGACTCTCCAATCAACACTTCCGAATTTGACTTGATTCAACTACCTTCCAAAATGGAGCATCTAGGCTTCTCTTGCAACTCTGTAATGCTTTTTTGTTGTTGGCGCTGATGATCTCGAATAGTAGGCTGAGTGGGTTTGTAACTCCATGATCTAGCGATCATGTTCTCAATGTTGATTCATCATCACTCGAACCATGGTGGCCAATAATGCAAGCATAACTGACAATTGTAAGAATAGGTATAGATCCATTTCTGTAAAACCATCTCTATAAAACTAGCTCTGATACCAACTTGATTCAAAAATTCATAAAGTTTGTATCTAACTAATCTCAGACCCCTTGTAGGCATTTGATATTTTTCAAAAAGTTTCTCCTTTTAAGTAATCAATTTAAAATTAATGCAAGTATATAATGACAATTACACAATGATTTATTATGGAGTTTGGTAATAGCCTACATCTCCAGGTTCTATGGAACCATTCCACTAGTCAAAATTTGTAAGTACAATGTTATTTCTTATGATAAAACCTAATGGGATTTCCACTTGCCTAGTAGTACTCCAGTCTTCGAAGAAGTTTCTATGATCATTCGAAATTGTTCTCCACCTTCTTGGTGAACAATCTCCTTCGGAACTCTGATCGGCCTTCCCAATGCTATCAATGCATCCTTTGGAACTCCGGTCGATACTCCAGGCATCACAATATAAAAAATAAAATGGCTTAATGGTCCTATTGGGTAGGTTTTTTATAACTTCCAATAACAATACTTTAGTATAATATTTCTAAAAAATAATAGGCCAATAATAATAAAATAATGCCTAAATGGTTTAGGTCTTCACACAACTATGCCTTCTAACTCTCCTCTTAGCTCTGTCTTCTCCTCTCGAGGCTCTAGGAATGATATTTTTATTGTGTGTTTAGTTGAGAGGGGTTAGGTATCTTTTATAGTGGCAGAGGGGCCCAAAAATATAGTTCATAAGGCATATCAGCCTTTCCCTTATCATTCCCTCCATACTTGGTGGGTTGGTGGGTCTCAGTGGATTGGGGGGTAGAGGTAATGGGTTCAAATCACATCCCCCTTGCCTCTTTGTTTGGTCAGTTTTGGAATGACCAACTTTCTGAGTCTACGAGCCCCTTGCATTGTCCATTTCTTCTGACCTTGTTGTACCATCCATCAATTCCTACTCGCCACATTTTTCTGTGTCATTCGGATGATAATTTCCCACATTCTCTACACCATTGGGGTGGTGTCAGGTTTTTAGTGGGATCGGCCACCCAAGTATCTTGTGGCCTTGGTCATGCCTTCTGCTTTGCTTGGTCGGTGTACTAGTTGGTTCCCCGTTCACTTGTCATGGCTTTTATGAGTTGTTAGGATTGGTTTGTTGATAGGTTTGATTCGCCCATTATGTGGTCTAAACGGTTGAAAAGTTGTTCATACCACTATGTGGTGAGTTGTAAGAAAATGTGGTGGAGTTTTCCACCGAAGTAAATGGGATAATATAGATCCCATGAAATCAATGTGGAATTTTTAGCCATTTCACCTTTGAGGATGAAAATAGAGCTCGGTTGGGATTTGACCACCTGACCGATCTAGGAATATATCTCATTGAGTTCCAATTAGCCTTAAATGTAACTTGAAAGGAATAATCCCACTAATCACTCCTTGATAGGCATATCATGTGAATTTGATTCGTGGTGGAAAGCCACATGGTGGCTTGAGGACTCACCATGTCAGCGATAATAAATGAGTCCTCGCGGCGGGCCAGGCTACGTTCCATCACAGAAGTTGAGCCTGTTGCTACAAACACCAAATTTTTATGCCTGATGAAGACCAAGGGTCGATAACCAAATAAAATGACTCTCTCTTTTCCTTTTCACTAGTTTCCACCTTTGCCACATATCACGTCTGGATTGGACTGTTGACAATGGTTGACTTTCTAGTTGCCTAAACTTTGACCAACCACCCAATGTGTATATAAACTTCATTTTTGATGTTCAAATAGTCGTTGGAAAGCTCTTGGAGTTA
The DNA here is from genome assembly GCA_019776745.2 of Taxus chinensis. Lineage (NCBI taxonomy): Eukaryota > Viridiplantae > Streptophyta > Pinopsida > Cupressales > Taxaceae > Taxus > Taxus chinensis. The sequence goes on from CM034150.1 coordinate 796,981,507, forward strand.
TCTTCTGAACTATAGCAGTCCTATGAGATTTAGGGAACTTCTATCCTCTAGATAAAGTTGTGAAAGGGATTCTAGATTTAATTATTTATATTTTCTAGCCTCAATGAGACTCTATTATAGAAGAAGATTGTAATCTGTGCCATATTGGCGTTATGTATAGTTTTTTCTATAAATAAAGAATTCTTGTTCTGTGCACTTTGGATTTTCAAATATTCTATGTCTCTCTTCATTTGCTGTTAGTAGTTCTAGATAGTTGGAAGGTCAATAATGTTATATGCCCTTGGGGTTCTCTTTACATTTCTATTATATGCACTTGTTATGTTTTTATATCTCCTCAAACTCTGATAATCTAGGACACTTATGAAAATAGTGGATCATGCTTAAATGCTCTTTGAACTATTCTAAGTAGTTTCTTAAGAGGTATCTCTGTGTTTTTAGGATTTTTTTTGGTTCATTGCCTTAGTTATTTTTTTTATTTCCTTTCAACTTTCTTCTAACCTTATCTCAAACCTAAGAGAAGATCCAACTTTTTTAAAATATGGAGGTTACCTTAGGGTGCACATCCCACTAAGCTAAGGTATCCAATGACTCTAATGGTTCATCAGCAAAGATAGTTGTCAACATGTCCTATAAATAACACCCCTCCTCTTTCTTTACTTGTTCATCTTCTTAAACAAAAATATGCAGATAACTGTGTTGAGATATTCATTTGGTGGTGGAAGACTATGTCCTTAAGACTTATGTGTGGTCTTGAGATAAGTTGTTTATGCACAGCTGGAAACTTTGGCCAAAGTAATGCAAGTAGATTTTTGCATTGTTTTTTCACCATATCCTTACTTTATATATGTCAGATACCTGAGTATGAAGTTAATAAATTGACTTTCATAGTAGACATTTAAGGATGGAAACATAATTTTCTCAACCTAGTAAAAGGTAAACCTGAACATACTAAAGATTCTATAATTTCTCACATAGATTGGATTGAAGGGAGATATAGATGCACCCTTCTCAAGTGCACAAGTGCACAAGGTTTATACATGAAAGAGTTATCAGATGGATCAAACTTAACTAAATAACTAGATAGTTAAAATTGTGAATTGGTTTGTACCGAGTTAACTCTATTGCATATTATATGATTGGATTATGAAAGTCAAATAAAAAAATTACTTCATTTTTATGGAAATAAAATGAGGTGTTACATAATTGTGGTGTAAATTTATGCATGCCACCTTTACACAACTACTGAAAAAAAAAAATTCAATTCTATGTTTATGATTGTTTCTACATATCTAGAACTATGGATTTTATGATATTTGTCCATTGCTAATTGGTTGAACTTACATTAGTGTGTCAATATAATTGATTTTTATTTCATTTCAATAAAATTGAATTTATTATAATTCACGATGAAGCCCAATGTCATTTTGAAACCCATTTTAGTTTTCTAGGAATATTTTTTTGAACAACACCCTTGGTGTCATAAGGCTATTTAACCACTATATATCTCCTACATGGGTTACCTTTCCCTTTGTGTTGAGCACTCTTCATACTATTATAAATATATTTTACAAACCTGTAACTTTCACATTATGAGTTTCAGGAATTTTTGCACATATATGAAACAATTTTAATACTAAAAATAGAATATTTTGAGAAAAGGAATCTTTTTGAAAATTTGGAATAAATTTTGACTATGACCTTGATTTTGAGCTTGCCTTATATCCTTGGAAATATATTTTTAATACCTACAATTACTATTCTCTTAACCTTAGGTCATATATCGGGATATGGATAACCGACCTTTGGCTAACATAATCTCTTATCATGTTATATCATATTCATTTATGATTTCATATGCTTGATGGGTCAGCTTTGGTGTTTTGCATAGAATAGTAGGAGATATATAGGGGTTAGAGAATAAAATATGATCATCATATTGAGCACTTGAATCTTACTGTATGGTTTGGAGGTTTCCTGCTCAAAGTGGCTAAGTCATTATAATTTCATATTGTGATCATTTATCTCTAATTTGGTGTTATAATTATATGGATATTCAGATTTATCAAAGTGATTTCATTACAAGTGGAATCAAAACTTGATCTCAACTAGAATTGGGTCAAAAACCTAATTCTAAATATTTGGCCATATCTCCAAAAACATAGTGAATTTTTATGCAATTTATTAAATTGTGTTGTGAAATAATTCAAGTAAGATGCTATCCAAATTTCAATATTTTTTGACTTATTTTACAAACTTATTTAAGTTTTCTATTCTTTTTCATAAATTTGCTACTTAGGCTGTAATTTTGAGATTTTTTCTATGTTTATTATATTTTTAGAAATCTTGCCAAAAATAAGCTAGGGTTTTATCTGTGTGTTTATCTCTATTTGGATAATAAATTTATGACACTTGAAACCATAAATTTCTACCATAATCCTTTTATCCCAAGACCAAAACCCTACATTATGACCAATAGATCGATTAGAGGCCAAGTGAAGGGTCATGCCACTCCATAGATGAATTTTAATAAGGAAGATATGGATTTGTAATCTTCATCTTATGGAGTATCAAAGGTATTTAACCAACTTCGGGAAAGGGCTAATAATATGATGAATAAGGAGGACTTCTTCCACGATCTTCACTAACTGAATTTTTTTTTGAATATAACCTTCAAGCACTAGGAGATAACTATTGTCACTTAAAGCTATACCCTTTGTTGAAGCTAAGCTCAACACCTATGTGAAACATGGAAAGACCTTTAAAGTGTGGGAAAATTGATCCTTTAAGGTCAATATCTAGGTTAAAAGGATGGTTCTTTTCACTCTAATTCACTACAACTAATCTAACCAACTCCACACTCTCTTACTAACTAGTTCTAATATAAGAATTCCAAGGAAAAATGGTTCAAAAAGATGAAGTACTGAAATAAATAAGGTGATGCACCAAATTGGAGGCATATTATCTCCATCAGATGAATAATGAGAGGGAAAATTCAAATCCAAGAGGTTAGAAAGAAGACGCATTCAACTATGGAATTTCACCAAACTCTAACTCTTTGGATAAATGACACAAAGGGTGGAAATCATGCAAGTATATATCACACATGGCATACCATGAAATAACATAAAATTATGAATACAATAATACATATTAAAGGGAAGAAAGAGATCCATAATAAAAAAAATATTATTGATTATAATGTGCATAGTCTATTATAATAATGGAGGCACTGAATGCATTGTATAACACCAACACAAAAGTCTACAACTCAAAATATTTTGATACAAAAAAGGGCATCGTAACCTTGCATTCATAAGAGCATACCTTACCATGAAAAATGAGTTGCATATATAAGAGAAGATAAGGAGAAGATGAAACCTGAAATTAAGTAGACCACCCACTCGAGAAAAACTACCAAGGACCACTTAGCATTCAATTTTGTAGAACTGGCTTGGGCACCATCACTTTTATAGAGCCCATACCCAAAAATGACTATAAGATAATTTTTTACAATTTAATCTTAGTAAAGTACCTTTTGTGACCTAAATATTCTCTCATGCTATAGTAATATTCAATACCATTCCAACGATATAAATTTTTTCTTAATTAGTGCCCCATATCAAAATTTATGAGCATTTAAAGATCACTATGTGGGCCACATAGTTGACAGCCACGAGGCCATCAAATTTTATCTCTGGGTCACTCCTATTAACGGGCCATATCCCTATTAGATCCTTAGGCCTTTATTTTTGATCTAAAATTTTTTAGGAACGTGTAGAATTTTAGGACCCATGGAAATGAAGGGACCCACGGAAAAAAAGGATCTATAGAAAAAGAGGAACTTGAAAAAAATAGGGAACAACAGAAAAGAAGGAACCATTGGAGAACAAGGATCCATAGAGAAGAAGGAACCCACAGAAAATAGGGACCCGTAGAAAGAAGGAACATATGGAAAATAGGGGTCCATAGAAAAGAAGGAACCCATGGATTTTAAGGATCTGTGGAAAAAGAGGAGCCTATGGATTTTGACGATCCACGGAAAAAGAGGAATATTATAAATCCTTCATTTTAACAAGTTGTCCAAATAAGCATAAGTGATTATTTGACAACATTTTGTGAATTCTTGGTGACATTTTCCTGCTAAATTTATTAAGACCAATAGTCTTGAAGCATTCATCAGGCATAGATTCAAGCACAAATTTGAAGAAAAATGATCTCAAATATTTGATTATGTCCCTATACTAGCATAACTCATTACCAATTTGAAGCTAATATCTTGAAGATTTGAAATGAATCTTGGAAACAACCCCAAAACCATCTAATTTTCACCATGAAAAATGATCTAAAATAGACCGTATAACAACAAAAAAGGACTCACAAAAAACTATTTACAAACATGAAATATCATACATGTTATGAGAGGAAATATGCAGACTGTGCACAAGCACTTGTTTTACAATAAAAAATCTAATATACCCTACTCCAACCAAAGGCAAGGGAAGATATCAAATTGGAAATGTACAAGATGAAACACACCCTTATCAGTAAGAGAGTTTAAGATAAATCCCACTAAATGGGATCTAAAGTAATTCACCATTGAGATTCGACAACTTGACTGCGTTATCTTTCTTACAAGATAAGATGATGTATGGTTCACTCCATAACATGTAAAATTTGGAGTGTCTTCCTAGTTTAGATCTATCTGCTCACTTCAAAACAAGGTCTCCCTCCTTGGAGGTTTTTTCGCTAGCTTTCCTATCAAACCACTGTTTGGTTAGATTTTGATGCTCTTATAATTTATGCATGGTTAATTCCCTCAGCTCTTCAAACTCATCAAAAGCTTCTAATTTGGACATGGACAAGGGTGAACTAATCAAAAGTGGAACAAAATAGAGTTATAGAATTTATTTTTTCCCTTACCCAGCCCATCCATTCCCATACTTAGCCAAAAATAAAGAAAATTGGGAATTGGGAGTGTTATGCAAATAAATAAAGTTTTATGGGAACTAGAGGAATAGTTCCCATGGGCCTTGGGTTCTCTACATCTATGATTAGGCCACAAAGCAAAGGAAATGGAGTCAAAATAGTGTATTGCAAAATTTTTGACCATGGAAGGAATAATTTTTTAGGGCCTTGAGTTCTCCATAGGGGCATTTTGGCCATAGGAAAAAGGATATTAGTGTATTGTGAGTCCTCATAGAAAAAAGAACAAGTTCTATCAGTTCGTAGGTTCTCCATGGAGGTATTTGGGCCGATGAATGAAACATGAGGTGGAGTAGTGTGGAGTTGCAGGAAAAACGAGACATGAAGGAATTGGAGGATGGGAGACAATGTTGCAAGGGTAAGTGGAAATGCATGCATTAGAGTTTTGGGGGGAACTTTTCTACAGTTCTACCCAAAACTTGGAATATATGCCACCAAAAAAATCAGTGGATGGTGTGGTTACCATGGTGGTAGAGGGAATAGTTCCTTGGGAGATTTGGTTTTCCGTATCACCAATTGAGTCAACATTGAAGTGAGTGGTTGAGAATGACAGACCTATAACTCTTGCAGATAAAGTTGGCCCGATGGGAACAAAATGGATGGTTCTAGAGTTCGAATATTTCTCCAATCATCTTATTCACTTACACCACAAGCACAAATACATTATTGTGGACTGTGGAGAAGCCTAGAGAACCTTGTGTTCCTCCCAAGCCCCAAAAAATTGCATGGCCATAACTTTCACCTAGTTTCTCAATTTGCATAAAATTGGTACCATTGTAAATCTTGAACTAGGTGAGGTTGGGTGGGTGAAAAAGGGGAAATACAGTCCAAATTTAAAGAACAAAGTTCCAGGTAGCTCAACCACCAGAATTTATGAGGTATAGTGACCATTCCTTCTCCCATAAGCAAAGTATCATGTTGTAAGGGTTCCCATACCTATTTTCTAAAATTTAATGCATGTTGGTGGTTGAAGGTGGAAATTTGAGTTTTCCTCTCTTTCTCCCTCTCCCTCTCCCATCTTCTATATATTGAAAAAATATCATTGAAAGGAGGATGCTCTAAAATGTGAAGGAAATCTGTCAAATTTGTTCTAGAACAGATGTGAGTTGTAGAACTTCATTTGAGCTTGGAAATGTGTTCTTGTGCCTTATTCTTCACATGTAATGGTCTGTGCATACTTTGAAAGAAATAAAATATTTTTTTATGGCGTTTTCTCAACCATAACTTGTGTTTTGTTTCATTTCCTTGCCTCTCCATACTTGTTATTGTATTTTGTTCATGTTTCTCTCACTTGTAGGTTCATATTGTTATGTTTCATGGAAAATATATGGTAAGTAAATTATTGGGTTTGTGCCACCTGTATTTTGCCTCTCCTATATCCATTTTCCTTCTTCCTTTTCCCTTATTAGAGTGTATTCACTCTCTTATTTGTGTTATCACTTCCCCTTATCTTAGGATTCCCATTTTTATGCATTTCCCTCTTCCCTTGGTCCCTTGGATTGTTATAATAGGGTTAGATTGCTACATTTCCTTCCTTAGGAGTAGTTTAGCATTATGAATATTTAGAGGAAACAACCTTCTCTAGAGGTTTGTCTTAAGTAGTAATTCCCACAACTTGGAGACAAACCTCTGTTACCCAAATTCATGAAAAATCAGAGGGTGCTATTTTTTTGTGATAACAGGAACCAGTCCCCCCCCCCCCCCCCCCCCCCAACCAAAAAAATGTCCAACATTTTAAATACTTTTATTTCCCTATGAGAAGGAAAAAATGAGCCCTCCATGATAGTAGGTGATTTGTGGCCCAACCCTCCACATCTATCAACAATAATAGGATAGTGGAGTTCGAGGGAGTAAACAACAAGGTTAATAAAAACAACATTTGACTATTGTTTCTCTTTAACTCAAACACATTAATGAAAACTAAGAATAATCCCTTATTCAAACACACAAAAATATCTCCAAACTTTTTGACTTATACCCACCTAAGGAATAAACACATAGTGTACTATAGTTATTATTCAATTATAGGTATGAAAGGTAATTAAAACTCATAATTAATTATGCATTGTTCCCATAAACATTATGGTATACAAGAGAGATGGTACAATAGTTCACCCATATTCCATGGAAATTGAGATATTGGATTTTTTAACTAAGAGGTAAGTGTGGGGTACATTAACCTAGCCCTCTCTGTTCAAAGAAAGGTGGAAAAAGCTATGGAATGGGGTAAGAACACTCACGAAACCCAAAGATTTGTGTAAAACCAATCAATGGACCATCAGATAAGAAGTAAACAAGGATTTATATTTTGCATAAATTAACTTTGAAGCAAACAAGCAAACTTAACAAATATATTTACCCTCTATTCTTGAAAGCTTAAATAAGTGAGCCTAATAAGGATCTAAGTAATCCGTTTGTGCTTAAGAGAATGGGAGATCACCATTAATGGCTTCAATGCCAATGGTTATTCCAATTTACACCATGATGTGTGGTGTGTTGCAATGGATAAAGCAAATAGCTCAATAAAATGAAATAAAACTCCTAATCCTAACAATAATACTATAGTTTATGTTAGAGAGAAGAAGTGTTCTGTAAATGAGAGGAGGGAGTGGGCTATTTATAGTTTTCCATTTGAGAAAGTGGGAGATTTGGGTGCATGCGAGACAAATGAAAAATCCCAAAAAGCACTTTATCAAGTCAAAGTAATATTTGACTAGGTTTTAGAAGAGGTTGACAATAATTAGGGCTAAGTAACCTAGGATAGGTTAGTTAATCCCACTTTTAAAGAGAAATTAGGGTTTTGAAAGAGTTTTGAAAGGTATAATCAATCCAATGAAATGGATTGCTAGTCTAGGAAGCTAATAGAAGCATTCTAGAAGAGGATAAGAGAGGATTTAGCCAAGAAGAGGCTTATATTAGCATGTTTAATTGACTTATAAGAGGAATATGACCGAAAGAGTGTCGTCATAGGGGAGTTAGATGGGTCTAACTGACGGTATGTCGTCAATTTCTGAGGATGGTTAGTGAAATATTAAGAGTAATAGTGTTTTGACCAAACTAGAGGTGTCTACACCCTCCAATGGTATTGAATCCTCAAACCATGAAGCATTCTATATTAATTTCATTATTAATTATTAAACATATCATATCTAGGTGCATAACACATATTACTTTTCTATAAATTTCTTTTACCCTTAGTCACTTTTCCTTCTCATATACCACCAACGTACGTGTGTCTTTTATTTTTTTGTCCTCTTTTTATTCTTCCCACTTTTCTCCACTTTTACCTTCACCATTCCCCATAAAAAAATTTAGTAATTCACACCAAGATGTAATTACGATCTAAATATCCTCAATGGTTTCCATTTTGGTTCCCATTAATCCTAATCTCCAAACAAAAAATTAAGGTAGGAGGCCCAAATAAACAAAATAATTTTATCAAAATTGATTATTCACTATGCTTATGCCAAAAATACATTATTAAAAAATTTACATACACACATGTGCAAATGTACACCTACAAACACAAACAAATGCATGTTCACACACACATACCACATGTGCATGTGTGCACACACGTGCACACACACACACACACACACACACACACACACACACACACACACACACACACACACACACACACACTAAAACCCGCACACACACACACACACACACACACACACACACACACACACACACACACACACACACACACACACACACACACACACACACACACACACAAACACACACACACACATGTAACATATTCACCACATGGTATCATGCAAAAACAATTATTATGCTTACATATTAAAAACATCCACCACTAAATAAAATGAGTAAGTAGAACTTAATCTAACCAAAAAAATGTACAAAATGTGAAAATTATTAAAGGAATTTAAATCAAAAAGTTTGAATACCTTCTAAGATAGAGAATTAACATTATAACTAGTTCCAAACCTTGCGATCCATTTATCCTGCTTTAGGCATAAGAACTGATCAAACTCAAACACAATTTAATAATCCATATAAAAGCATGGAAACGTATATAATCAATTGACAAAATAAAATGTGTACAATTGACACCAAAACATAACTATATAGAGATGTATATATCATATTACAAATTATACTTGTCATTGTTCCATTGGGTTTCTTTATGTGATGAATGCGTAGCTCAAACTAGGTAGTCATTTTATCTTGCAATTTATGAACAATACATACAAATATCTCATGGTAAAAATGAGGTCCCAATAATAATCATCATAATTAATAGTAATCACAATAACTAACCATCCAAAATAAATCATATAATTCCCTTTCAAATTAGACAACTGAACCATGGAATCCCTCTATTTCCAACTAGATGAGGGATATCTACTTTCCTCATTTTCCTTTTTGCTATCTATGTGTAGGAGCGCTCCTTAATTTAAAGGATTGATAAATTATTTCCTCTATGGTACCTTACTACAAGAAAAAAAAAAAGGATGCATGGAAAGCTAAATGTAGTGTAAAATAAAAGACATTCCCAATCAACTTCCTCCCAAAATTATTTCCTCAAAACCAATAACTCAATGGTGCAACAAGTTTTATCCCCTATAAGGTGATAAATGAAAATATATCATTCGTATGGAAATTAATATATCACACTAATTAAGGAAAAATATACATTCATATATATGGTCATTGAATTCAATAATATCCATTTACCATATCAAATGGAGGTATTCCAACTTAAAATAAATGTTCCATATTTTTTCTTAACTTAATAAATACATGACAATAAGAGACAAATATGTACTTATACGATTTTATTTCAAATATGCCTTATTCTCACATTGATGAATGGAAACATACACTATGTGTTTTCTCACCCCTTTCATATTCTTATTATACCATTTTTACCTTTATTCAATCATACCTAACATGGGGTATTAATTTAACCCCTACATAAAGATTTTGCAAGTCTAAAACTCTATACAAGTTGCTTCTTATTGTATAATGGTTTAATCCAAGATAAATTTAATAATCCTAACATTATTAGTGAATTTTATGGCCCAAAACATTGTAAATTAATTCAACTCCCACTATTTTACTATAAGACCATATAATTTACAATGCCAAATAACATACTACAAGGTCATATATAATGTAAATAATGATCTAAAAAATAATGTTACACCATAGTGTCAATGTCATGTCAATTACAAAATTTTTATGATAGTTCCACTTACTAAAGGATATAACACCTATCTTAGGGACATATTATTTCTTTTTAAATGTATGAGAGAATTCTAATCAAGACCCAACTTAAAAATAAGGGTTACACATGTAATAATATAGCTACAAAACATGCTAAATCCACATCGATTTCACACACATCACAAATAATAGTCACATTTCTAGTGTGATACCTAAGTATAAGAAAACAATGACAAAATAAGCTCAAGAGATGGACATATATATGTAATTATATTATTGTTCTTACATGTATACTCATGTCCTACTTTGGGTTTTGAAAAACAATGTTTTTGGCCTTGGGATGCCACTCTAAGATACCGAAACAAATATGTAACCAATAATACCCATAGTATAAAAAGTAACCAAGAGAAATAAAATAATAGAATATAATAATATCACCCTTTCCTATACCATTAAGGGATAATGTTATAATAGCAATGTGTCACCTAGAAGTTTGGTTAAAACAAGGTATATGCGTGCATATATATAAATGTGAAACTGAACTTGTACAACTAAGAATGATATACCTCTTCATAACATTAGTAAAATGCCTTAGCATAAAATTATTGTTCTCTTAATGAACTTATTATTGCATTTTATCAAAGGTAAAAATTTTTGGGATATGACATCCTCCACCTCTTAAAGAGGAATTATATTAGTGTATTACTAAAATTAAGGAGGGAAGATATCACTAAATAATTTTTCATCTTCACAAGTGGATTTTTTTTCACTTAGTCTCATTAGAATAAACACTTACTGCAAGCATGTATTTCATATCCTAATACTACAATTGTTAGTACCTGCATTAGTTATAGTTATATTATCTCCCCATCCTTCACCATTAAGTTAATCTAATCCAAGATATAATATGGGTGATATCCATTTTTTTGTAGATATAAATGAAATATATCATGGATTAATAAAAGATAAGTAGAGAGATATCTTGTACTCTATAAGAATGGTTTTCTCTAGTATGTTAAAAGTATTACAAATCAAGGAGATAACTTGGAAGACTTTTTAGAGATGATTGAGCTATTTTTAGGGCAAGAATTGAAAAATACATCGTCTCTAACCAAAGTTTCCCTTAGAGTTATTTTAAAATTTGTATATATTTATTTTTGGTTAGAGGATTTTATAAGTCTTTAATGGATGATGTGAATTTACTCATCATACGTTTGCAGTACCCTCAGATTGATTCAATCTTATATTTTCTAGACCATCCCATTCAAATGGAGTTACAAATCTTATTCTATAAACAGATTCAAATGTTTCCATTTTGAGGTAATAATGATAGGTATAATTATAGGTAAACTCTAATAAATTCATGTACTGGTCCATGTAATGCATTCTTAGTATGTATTCAACAACCTAATTTATTGTTTCAGTTCTATGATAAATTTCAAGATGTTTAAGTCTTTTTGTTGTGGAACTATAGGTTCATTTTTTATTTTCTCAATCTTGTGTAAAGAACTTGGTTTAATATGGGTGGTGATAGATTCTAGACTGAGCCAACCACATACCTTCTTATCAATCGAAATGCTACTTTTTGGAGGCTGTTAAGAAGATGTGGCTTCTCTAATTACACTAAGCATTTTAAAGGTAATGATCCCCAACTTGCTACTAGATTTGGAAATGTTTGGGAGGGGATGTGTTAAAATGAGGGGTATGAAGATTTTAGTCACAAAAGAGTCTATTATTGAAGCCAAAAGATTATCCTTGGAGGGTATTAAACTTTATGAGGATAAGACAAGGAGTAGGCATGAAATTTTGACTTTCTTTGGCCTAGATGAAATAATCCTCATGTTTGACGATGGTATTGCAAGAAGATTCCTCCCTAATCATTGGCCAAATATGTGCATGGTTGTAATGAAGTGCCTCACCCTGGAAGGAAAATTTATGATTTTTTTCCCTATCATATCTCTATCCTCAATTACCGGTGTAGGAACCAAGTTATGAACATTCCTTTCTTTCTCCCAATATCACTTGCATCATCTATTAATGATTACCAAAATGAGAAAGTGGAAAATTTGTTTCATCATGGGTTGATTCTTTTAATTTACCAGAAAGGTAAACTTTTGGTCACCACCCAACCCCCAGCTCCAATGGAGGTGGATTCAAACAAGGAAACCTTTGTTGAGAATATGACCCACATTAAAAAAGGAGAGCCACTTGATAATTGGGATGACATTTCTGATATCTTCTGTAATATGAAATTGGGAGATAAAACCATAGGGGAAATTTTGGCCAGAAAGGAGAGGGATAAAAAATTTGGTGGATTAGGAGGCTAGGATTCAAAGGTTTTAGTCCATGGCTTACATAATCATCTTGGTCAACACAAATATTGTTCAAGAGATCGGGGAGGGTCAAAAAAAAATGAGGTGCAGAATAAAATAATTGGAGGGTTGAATGTGGAAATGGTTATGCAGGAACAATTGATATCCATCCTACAAGATCAACTTGCAAAAGTGGAAGAAGTGAGTGGTAAGGGAAAAATGTGACTAGAGATAAGAAACTTAGAGGATAATGAGTCCAAGGAAACATGAGGTAATGCTCATACTGAGCATATCCCTAAAAAGGTTATCATTTCTTGGAAAATGATCTTGATGGAGTGATGAATAGGAGTCCTAGTGTGAGGACTAGAAGAAGAGCCTCCATTAGCAAGGTGAATTAATGACGACACTTTTTCTACCCTTCTGTGTGGTTCTTTGTTGGTTTGTATTCTCTAGTTTTATTGCCTTATATTTTTTTATCATCGTCAAAAGATGTATATCCATAGACATGGTTTGGGTCGTTCTTGTCCTTGGCATGTCTTGTTGGTCAAGCTTTTTTGACCTGGATCTCCATGTTTGGGGCTTCTCTTTTTCCTAGATTCCTTTTTTGTACAGGGTTTTTTTGTCCCGTCAACACCAATTGTTTTTGACCTTATCTAAAAAAAAATTCAAGGTGTTAAGTAGAATTGAAGTTAAAACTTGAGCCAAAGGTAGCTATCAATTTTGTCAAAATTATATAAGTGAAGTGTTTATTCCTCTTTGTAATGTTTACTCTAGGTATTCCATCCAACTAATAAACTTACCTTACAATTTTTTAGTAAATCTCTAGGCATCATCTATCACATTTCATAGAATAAAGTGGGCTACTTTAATTAATTTTTAAAAAATACTAAAATAATATCATGTTGGTTACATGATTTGGGAAAATTTGAGATAAAAATACATCAAAATAACTACCCATATATCTTATGGAATGTCATAAGGGTGTAAAAACCCCATGAATGGAAATGTTAATATTATCCTTAATAATATTCCAAACATAATATAATGAATGGCCACTTAGTTTCTAATTTTTACCAAAATATACTGTATTATGTACATCAATAATATTTGTGACCATTGGGTGAGTGAAATAAGTATCCTCATGGACTTGTCTTAGATAGTTATCACATAATGTAGTTGAGACAAAAAAATATTCATTGATATCTCAATAGATTTAGTTTAAGAAATAACCAATATAGGCAGAGACAAGAATGATTTATTCAATGCATAGACAACAAAACAGAAGAGCCATATATAGGCTACGATAGAGAGAGAGGAAGAGAGGAACAGTTAAATAACAGTTCACAAACAAATGAAACTAACAATGTATTAAGCAACATTAACTAATGTGCTAACATTCCCCCCCTTAATACATTTCTCTTACAAATGTACCCCCGAAACAAATCAAACTTCACCTTACCAAGAGATTTGGTGAGAATATCAGCAACTTGAGAATCGGTAGGGTAGTACTAGAGCTGGATGTGGTGGTGCAAGACTTGTTCGCGGATGAAGTGACATTCAACCTCAATATGCTTGGTACGCTCATAGAAAATAGGATTCTTCACAAGATTCAACACACCCTGATTGTCGCAATGAATGATGGGAGGTTTCTCTTTAGGAATCTCTATATCTGCAAGAATGCGACGTAACCAAATCTCTTCGCACATAGCTCCTCATGCGGTGTGGTATTCAGCCTTAGTGTATGAGAGAGAAACAATAGTTTTCTTCTTGCTAATCCACGAGATAGGTCCAGATCCAAGATGAAAAAACATACCTTGATGTAGATTTCCTGTCATCAACGGATCCTGCATAGTCTGAGTCTGTATATCCCTGTAAGAAGAACCGAGTGTTCTTCTGATACTCCAGACCAAATTCAACTGTACCTCAGACATATCTTAACACATGCTTTGCTAGATATCCAATGACATTTATTCATCTCATGCATAAATCTTGTGAGATAGCTCAATGCAAAGCAAAGATCTGGCCTGGTATAAGTCAAGTAAATGAGACTCCCCACAAGCTACTTGTAGTGAGTGCCATCTACCTATGGTGAATCCTGGAATCTAGATAATTGCAAACCTTTTTCCATAGGTGTGGACATTGGTTTACAATCTGACATTCCATACTTCTCCAGGAGTGTCTTGGCATATTTCATCTGGGAGACAAAGATATGATTCTTCTTCTGCCATATCTCTAAGCCAAGACAGTAGTGAAGTAGCCACAAATCATTCATGTCAAAGGATTTCTTCAGATCATTCTTTACATCATCCACAAGATTGTCAGAAATTCCTATGATCACAAGATAATCTACGTACAAAACCAGAATAAAAATATCTTGTTCCTACCTTCTTGATATACAAATTTGTATCTGAGGGGCTATGAGTGAATCCATGCTGCAATAGGTGATCATTAATTTTTATATACCATGCCCTAGGTGCTTGTTTGAGTCCATAAAGTGACTTTATCAGATGACATACCTTGTGTGGTTGATGCTCGTCTACAAACCCTTCAGGTTGGGCCATGTATACTTCTTCTTTGAGATCACCATTCAAAAAATCACTCTTGACATCCATCTTGTTGAAGTTTCCATCCATTTTGTGCTGCCAGTACACAGACAACTCTGATGGTTTTGATCTTCATAGTGGGTGCAAAGGTCTCATCATAGTCAATTCCTTCTTACTGAGCATAACCCTTTGCAACAAGTCATGCTTTGTGTTTTTCGATTGAACCATCTGCCTTATATTTTGTTTTGAAAATCCATTTGCAGCCAATGAATTTCTTACCTAGAGGCAGATCGACAAGTTCCCACGTCTGATTCTGAAGTAGGGAATCATATTCAGCATTCATAGCTTGTTTCCACTATGGTTGGTCTAATGCCTCAAGAACAGTGTCAGGTTTGGTGCTATCAACAACTGAACTCATGAGTGCAAAATTTACCTCATGTCTGGCTTGACTTCGTGTTCTGACTCCCATAGAAGTGCCTGGAAGTGAGTTCAGGTGTGCATCCCTAATAGTATTTTGGACCCATTTCAGACATTGGTGTTGTTGCTGCTGATGTGAAGATGTGTTTTCCAGTGTTCCTAGATCAACGAATAAGTCTCCACTTAGATCTTCTTCTCTCTAAGAAGAATCATCTTGCCCATCATTTGGATGTGTGAGCAATCTATGTGACGAGGTCGGTACTGGATATCCATTGTGTGGCAGGGAGTCAAAGGATGACTCATCACACACCACATCTCGACTCTCGTAGATTTTCTTCGTCTCAGGATCCATGAGACGATATGCCTTTGAGGTAGTACTATACCCCAAGAAAAGACATGGCAGTGTCTTTGGATCAATCTTCTTCCTTTTCTTATCTGGAACATGCATATATGCAGTACAACCAAAAACTCTCAAATGACAGATAGAAGGTTTACGACCAGTCCATACTCTCTTCTGTAAGATCTTCGTGTCCTGTTCTCCATAAGATATTCATGGGTGCCCGGTTGAGTAGATACACTACTGTCTAGACTACTTCTACCCAAAACTGATCCTCCAACTTGGCAGTGGAGAGCATACAACGAGCCATCTCCATGATAGTCCTGTTGTGTCGCTTGGAAATCCCATTATGTTGGGGCGTGTAGGGTGCAGTCAAATGTTGTTGAATGTCATGTTGCTTCAGGTATGCTAAGACTTCTTCGATACAAATTCCCCCCCTCGATCTGAGTAGAGGAGAAGGAGAGGCTTCCCAGACTACCTGTATGGCTTTCTGGTAAAAGGTTTGGAAATTGGCAAAATGCCTCACTCTTCTTCCGGAGAAAATATACCCACATTTTCCATGAGTAATCATCAATGATGAGCTGGAAGTATTCAAAACCTTAGAAGCTAGCTGGCAGGGGTCCACATAGATTGGTGTGTACAACCTGAAGATGCTCCGTAGAATGATAAGAGCTCTGTTTGAATGGACCTCTGTGTTGTTTTCCCGCAAGACATCTTGAGCAAATAGGTAAGGAATGGGAGAGTGGAGGAAGCCCTCTTACCATTTCCTTGGCACTGAGCTGATGCAGAGCCCTTAGACAGAAAGATGACCATATCGAAAGTGCCATAGTGCAATGGACTCCGCCGTTGAAGTAGAGAGAGCAATGTTAGATGAAGTGACCACATCCAGTGCAAATAGACGGCCCTTCATAAATGCTTGAGCAATAACTGAGTCTCCCTGGGAAATGATGCATGACTTGACCCCTTTCTCAACAAAGAATTCAACCCGCATTTGATGATTAAGAAGCTGACTCACAGACAAGAGATTTGAGGTCAAACCTAGAACATATAGCACCTTCGTGAGTGTACATCTTCGTGTCCCAAGAGGAATGATGACATCACCAATCCCCGCTACAATATACTCTTGATTATCTATGATGGTGATCTGATCTCCAGTGGGCCAATCACTCAGGGTATGGAACAACTTCTTATTACCAGTCATGTGTTTGCTGGCACCCAAATCAATCAACCAGAAACTTTCTGACGGCTGTGAAGTCTGCAAGACTAGGAAAATGTCTGGATGAGTTATGTCTGGAACCTCTTCATTGGAGGAGGCATCCTGCTAAGCAGCAATATGACCCTTCTGCCTCTGATTACGAGCACGCCATTGGGATTTCTTGGAATATCCTTGGCCAGAAGTGCTCTCTTCGCCAGAGTTGCCATGCTTATGACCGTTGTAATAACAGTTCGCAGTCGTGTGTGTATTCGTGGAGAAAATGTGGCACCATCGATCCACCTTGTTCTACTGCTGCTTCTAGGGTGGCTGCTATGGTGGCCGTTGAGAAGGTTGCTGCTGTGGATGCTGCTTCTGATTCTGGGGGGCTAACTACCCTTTCTGAGGCTTGTTGCTATGCTTTTGCCTCATGATGAGAGCCTTGTCTTCGAAGGCTTCTTGAACATTTTGAATGGCTTCTTCCTGCTGGAGATAATTCACCAGTTTGACAAAACTCACCTCCTGTTGAGTGATGGTCAATGTGGTGATCAGTGTCTAAAACTGGGAAGGAAGAGCTCACAAGGTGAGCGGGACTAGCAACTTGTCATCCACCGGTTCACCGAGAGAAGAAAGTTTTACGCGTAACTCGGCCACACACCATAAGAAGGCTTTGACTGATTCGCCATCATGCATACTCATTGTGTGAAGCTTTGTCTGAAGATGTAGCATCGTCGTCAAATTCTTGGCTTCATAGACAATACACAACACGGCCCATGCCGTAGAGGAAGTGGTTGCTTCCCAAATGTGAGGTTGAACCTCATCAGAAAGGCTCAGAGTGATAAGCATTAATGCTTTTGCATCGGCCTTTTCATACTTAGCCAACAGATTAGCATCTGTGGGAGGGGCGTTCGTGCCATAAACGATCCCCCAAAGATCTTCAAACTGAAGAATCGTCTGCATCTTGGTTTTCCATGTGGCAAAATTTGGCCCTTTTAGCAATTGGGCATCCGACAACAAAATGTGAGGTGCAGACATTTCCAAAAACTCAAAATTGTATTTTATTTATTGATTGTTCAAAAACGGTTACAAATGCTTACTGAAGGAACCTATCACGAAGATGGGCTCTATAAGCTAGTGCAGTGAGACACGGATGCTCCTATGGGCATTCTACTTCACGTTCATCATCTGCATCATAGCCACTGCTCCAATTCTTCGGATTTGGCATGCTTGACAACACACGTCAAACTAGAAATAGTCGAACAATCCTTGACGCACCAATTCATCAAATAATATGTTGCCGGTATTCAACAATTCATTGAGCAAGGAAAAATAGATGCTGGTGGTGTCCTCTTGGGCTCTCAGAGGTGACCCAGCAGAAGGGTTTCTCGTAACACTCTGGCATCAGAAATGTGTGACATGTATGTGGCGAAAATCTAGATTAGCCTCTCTCACCAAGCTCTTCACGTTGCAGGTTTCACACGGTCTCCAGCCTCCTCGGTTGCTTCCATGCAATGTTGTGTTTTATAGGCTATGGTCTCCCTTGCTAACAGGTGTGCAGGCTTGGAGGTTTCCACGCACGCTTCTTTTGTCGCTACACAGGTGGGGATGCTTTAGGAACCACGGTTGGAGGTCTTGCAGGCCTCACACTTCCTTGGCTTTGCCTCCCTTTGTTGCGCAACTTTCTCTGTTTGCACCTCTGGCTTGCCACACTACTCAAGCTCCAACGCTACACTTGTAGGTTTGGAATCTTCAACAGGGTTTGACGACTTTCCAGCATTGGCGGCTCCATGTTGGTTTTGAACTCTCCACAAGATTCCACGTAGGTCTCCCCCCTTTCGCTTTCCACACTGACACTAATACAAATGTAGGCACAAAACAAAAAAAAATACACCACAAGATAAAAATACGCTTTCTTCTTGTTGGTGGCAGATTTGGACTGTGGCAACCTTGGCGCTTCCTTGCTCATGGCTCCTCCTTGGCGGCTTCTACTGGAAGCAACACTGGCTTATGGGGTGGTGGCTGCAGCTTCCTTCCAAAACGGTTCACCTCCTCCACGCACAGCACAAGATCTTTGAGAAGCTCTGATACCAATGATGGCAAGACAAGAATGATTTATTCAATGCATAGACAACAAAACAGAAGAGCCATATATAGGCTGCAGTAGAGAGAGAGGAAGAGAGGAACAGTTAAATAACTGCTCACAAACAAATGAAACTTATTTCATAGAAATGATAAAATGATGCCTCACATTTTGGGATCCATTTCAAACTTATTAAGCTTTCTCTAAAATGAAGTAATAGGGTTTCCCACCTTAGATAAATTGTAAAAAAACTTCTTATAGTACTAAAAAATTCCCACAAAGCAACAAAAACCATTATCATTATTGGGATTAAGAAACTCTTTGATAGATTCAATCTTAGTTGGATCAACATAAATTCTATTTTTGGAAATTACTATACCAAGATAGTGGATCTCTGTTTGGAAAAGGAAAACATTCATATTTTTAATATAATTCATTTTTTCATAGAATTTGCATGACTAATCATAAATGGTGTTCATGTTTTCACTAATTCTTGGATTAGATAAATATTTCATCACAAATGACATAAGAAAAAGGTCTAAATAGTCACTAAAGACATTATTTAGAATATTCATCAATGTTATAGGAGTGTTGGTCAAACTAGAGCTCAGAATCGTGAAATTATACTAACATAAAGAATTCAAAATATATACACAAACAAACACACACACACACACACACACATTAATATGGGGTTTTTGATATCTTGACAAAAGGAAAATATTAGAAAACATAAAAACATCCTTTATTTGATAAAAAAAGACATTTATTCTTGATAATGAGTACCCAATATTGATGGTAACATTAACAAGAATCTTATAGTCAATATATAGCCTCAAATTTCCATCCTTTTGATTCATAAAAACACACAAAAATACAATGAGGTGAAGCACCTAGGCTTACCAACCCTTGATTCAAGAGTTTTTTACATCTATACATTTAACTCTTTGAGGTCATTTTTGTTTAACCTATAAGGATATTTTAAGGAAAGTGATGATCCCAATATAATATCAATTGAAAATTCAAATTTTATAAAAGGAGCAATTATAGGAATGCATTTTAAAAAAATCCCTAAATTCCATAATATTTGGGAATTATTCTATAAGTGGCTCCACATCCTTACTTTACTAAAATAAAATTAGGTAAATTTGGAATACCTTACTTACTTCTTCCTTCAATTACATAACACATATGATTTTATTTATTCAGATATTCTTAACTCTCGAAAGCATAACCCATATTCACCAGTCGTCTATATATCGGATCCTCTTTTTAACATAGTTAATTTTAGTTCGATTGGTCTATAACTAGTCCATACATAGTATAAAATCATAGGATCTTAAGGGAGATATGTACACATCTAACATTTTTAGAATGATCCTACACCCATCTCAATTTGTTTGATATAGTATATCACTGGATTTTGTTTTCCCAATCCAAAATCAACTCCTAACATCTCTCTTAGTTTGGACCAAAAAACATGAATTTTTATCTACTGAAGGTGAAATAAAGCTATCAGAAAATCCTAAATCAATTGAAACTGAAATAGTGTAACTAATTATTATACCTCAACTTTTAATCAAAGTTGTGTTATTTGCATCTTTCTTGTTTTCAAATACACAAAAATATAATAGTTAGATTATTATCTAGAGAGGAAATATGGTTAGTTCTATTTTAAATTCCCCCCCTTTAAAAAAATCCAAAAAAATCTTCAAGTTGGATCAGAACCTTGTTGAAACCAAAAAAAAAATTGTTCAAAATTTTAGAAGGATATCTAGGAAAGTAACTTTTTCATCCATTTTGAAAACCTTCAAATAATAATAATAATAGCAAAAAACTGAAAAACTTGTGGTATCTAACTACCTAATAATATGTATCAAATAGGTGGCTAAATATATAAAGTTAGGACTAGGTTGATATTCGTAAGATCCTTGAGGCTTGTAGGCCCCTTTGTTCATATTTATTTAGCCACAAAAGAATATGGTTCTTATTAAATGTATTATTATGATCCAAATTATTAAAATTATGAAGAGTGGGAGTTGTGAAAATACTTTTTTTAAGTCGTGTTCTTGTTTCCAAATTATTACCTAGCCTTCAACTTTGATTTCTCCTTAGCTTCATATTTATAGGATGTTTCAATGATAGAAACAACCTATTTCGTTTGGTCATATCTAAATCATGCATTATAAAAATTTCAAGGAACACCTTTAATTTGATTATCTTAGTCTCTTCATCTCACATATAGTTAAGATAGTGAAGACATATAAGAAACTAGGCCTCATAATCAAGACATTTATATTGCCTTACTATAACAACTAAAACTAAACAAGATTCCAATTTTATGGCGTACAAATAATTCCTATTGCATTATTTTTTAAAAAATATCCAAAAATAGGGTAGAAAAATCACATCCTTTTTAGGGAAATATGTTTATCCCACCATATTGTTTCATCCCATTCCAATTAGAAGATGAAAATTTAACAAAAATAATATTAGAGATAATTTATTTGAGAAAAAATAATTTCTTCATTCCTACCATTTAGGATTCAATTACATCACTAACTCCCTACCCTCATAGTTGGGTGGGGGTATCTTAAAAATTTCTAAATTATTAACTTATCCCACCCTAGGTCTCAAGTACCACTCATTTTCATCTTGATTGACTACATGGTCAGTTTATGTGAGCTTATCTTATTTTTGTGTTGGGGGTAAACTAGATAAATCAATAGAAATTGTTTTCATCTATCCCAGTTTGAATATAATCTATGATCCATGTTGTAACATCATAGAGCTAATTTTTATTTTAAACATATTTTACATGAATTGAGAGATTGATGTTTTTGGGAATATTCAAGAGTGTTCTTGAAGCCTAAAGCATCTTCACAAATTGGATTTTTTTATGTATATGTACCTTGACATTGTGATCTTATCTGTACAAACACTTATTACCTTCCTATATCAAATAATATCCAAAAATAGTTATGTGCACTACAAGTTGGCTTTCTTCATTTGATTGACTCATCCTAGATTCACAATATTACAATAAACTTTCATTAATCTATTCTGAATTAAATTGACACACATCAAGGTAGTGCATGACACTAAGTAATTATTAGGCATACCTCATCCGGATTGGTTAACTTTTAGTTGAGGAAAAGGGTTAAAGAAACATTGTAACTTTTACATAATATCACCCATTCATATGCTCTTCTACATAGGTTTTGCATCATTACATAATAAAATATTGCATAATCATAAATATTTTTAGCCTTTTAAAACATAAAACACATAAAACATATCTTGCATTCATCGCAATTTCTTTGGAACACTAAAAATATTGTAGTTCAACTCACATATCCTATAATATTGCACCAACTAATCCTATATATTTAGAGAAACTCATATTTTATTACTCACATATATTAAAAAAAATTGTAATCATAAATTTCAATTTTTGGCATCTTACAACAAGAATAACATTTTGTATAAGTTTACACCAATGACCTAGTTGACCATGGTATTCCATGTAGCCTACTTCCTCTACATCACTTGACTTTATCTTTATGATGTATCTTGGTAAGGATATAAAATTACATTATTTTTTGGAATCAACCTTGTTTTTAGTGTAAAACCTAATGACTTACTCCATCTATAAAGCTATAATTAGCTTTGTGAAATATCATAGAAATTAGGAAAAATTTAGTTAACACAAAACTATTTTCACAACTCCATGTAAATTTCTAGTGACAAAAATACATGTCTTTGCACTTAGAATATTTTTTTGATTCCTTTTCCACCTAGTTCGTTACCCCATGGAATCCCTTTCATCTTACAAGATTTCTTCACTAGTTATACAAATATTTCAATCTTGTGGTAGCATTTATAAACTTCACATCTTATTTAATATTATGCAAACCATCTCACATAGCTCATGTATGTAATAATATTGAGTGTCTCATTCTCTACTTTTACAATTTAATGTAATCATTTTCAATATTTTGAACAAAGTATATACACTTTTGGTACTCTTGAAAGATACTATAACACCTTGCAACATACCATAAATCAATCTAGCTCAGTGCATGGCTGGACATCCACATGGAGACTCTTGGTTCTACCCATTTTTCCATGTGCCATCTTGTAGTTTTTTGACAAACCAAATATTTCAATGTATAATCATCAACATCATAAGTTTATTTCTATGCATGACTAGCAAATTTTGAAGTCTCACTTGGCTTGGAAAATGAAAAACATTCTAACCAATCCTCTTGATAACAATCATATTTTTTAACCAATTGATTTTGATTTAATATATTGTAAGGAATCCAATAGAAAATAAATTAACGGAGGTCCTTACTCCATTTTCTTATTGGCTTTACCCTAATAGCTTGATAATTTCATGATTCATGTATCTTATATCATAAAACCATCTCTCCCACATGTTATCATGTTGAGATGATTCATATTACAAAATATAATCCAACAATGAAATATATATGAAATATCCTCTGATAAAATGAAATGGAAATACCTTAATTTATTTGAATATTATATTCATTATAATATTGTATACCAATTTGAGGTAGAAACATCCTTTAAGTAAGATAAATAAAATACAATGTGTGGACATCTTTACATTAGTATATGCATCGTATTTATACTAGTTATACTCAAGTAAACATCCACTTCTAATTCATGTGGGATTATTATTAATAGTTTAAAGGATTGATTATAAATCATACGAATTTGTATACCTAATTAAAATATAGATGATAAAAAGAGTAGGGATTAAGGGGTCATAATATCCCCTCTCCATTCAAAAATATTTATACTCAAAGCTAAAGGTTATGAAATTGCTACTAAATTTGATGAAGGGGATCCCAAATTACATCTTTAGGTTGTAATATGTATCATTGGATTAGAAAATTTATGATGAATTAGGTTTGCAATTTAAGTGATTGATTATTAAAATATTATCTATATGGAGAAAAAAGTATCCTTTGACATCAAGCTTAGGATGTACTATTTGAGTGGTAAACTATTTTGTTTAAACCTTCTTAAAACATGAGATATGAAAAATAGAATTAATATAAGATGAATATTGGAGTTATACCTTATATGATACTCCAAAAATCATTTGAAGAAATTCATAGGGTCATTTTTCTTAGAGAAAATATTTAAGTGACCTTTCATCCATAAGGAGGACTAGTTATAGTGATATAACTAGAGGAAAACCATATCACTCTATTGAAAACATCTCTTTTGATCTAATTTTTATTTCATTTAGTTTTGAAACATGTAGATATTATCTCAAATAAACCTACTGATTTTCCCCCATTCAACAAGGGTAGTGTTAATTGATTATATTGGAGATATTTTTTAAATATAATCAAGGAGATAGGGTGGATTCTAACCATATAATAATACATACGGGTCTTTTTTTTGGTTGTGTGATATGATGTGTTGTATTATGATTCTTTCAAAGGAAACCAATTGACCACATGTTTTCGGTTTCTTGGAGGAAAACAATATAGGTATGTTTACAAACATATTTTTATAGTTTTGATTCAATCATAAGTTTTGGGGTGATGCCAAAATCTCATCTTCAGTCGTGTTCCCATTTAGTAGAATAAATATGTATAGAAGTTGCCTCTAAGAGTTTAGTTATGATTTGAGAAAATAGATTAAGGAATTCCATGGAGGAAGTAAAATTAGTCACCAAATGTTTGGGTGTTATTTGAAAAGGTGTAGGGATGGGCCAAACAACAATAGTTCACATACTTGAAAATGAAAGACGCAATCATCAAAATGCTTGATTTTATTTTATATTTTGGAAGGCCTGTCGACACTAAAATTTTCCTTCGTAATTTCTATTTCATTAATGTATGTATTAGGAATAGGATGTTGTTAAGTATAATTAGTAGTAGCGTCTGATAGAAGATAACGGTGCAGTTAGTACGGTGCCACCAATAATGTGGAGTACAGTAACAGTCAAAGTACAATAGGAATGTTGTAAAAAGTAAATATTTGTCATAAGTGGTCCGGTAATGTTAAAATGTCAAAGTTTGGGTAATTAGAGAAGTAGGGTCTACATGATTAGGAATTAGAAATATTATATTGGTAATAAAGACAAGGAGTGAGGTCATAAATATTTTGTGTATTTTATTTGTAAAAGTCTAAAAATGTGGAACCCATGTAAAATGATAAGGTTTATCTTATCTTAAAAGATAAGCTTACATGTACAGATAAGAGTTAAGGTATGGAATATGATTCGTCAGAGTGGATTTCTTATCCTATCTTAGAGATAGATGGATAAGCCTGGAAGTTCTATAAATAGAGAGGCCACCCCTCTCATTTAGCATAGAAGGAAGTAGTGAGAAATATTGTAGGAAGTGTGCGAAGGAAGCCATCAGTTTAAAGGTGTGTTGAAGAAGCCATTAAGAGGTTTAATTGTAAAGTTTCTCCCATAGTCTTGGTGAAAGGCAAATGAAGTCAATAACACTTGAAGTACCTCATGGGTGAGATTGTAACAATTTCATGTTAATATTATAATTTACTTTGATATTTCAGATTTGTCATCATTCTGTCTTATCATGGTTAATGGTATTCTTGTGTTATGTTGTTGTCTTGTTTCTAGATTACATCCACCAAACTAAAGGCTGTGCATTAATAAATAATCATAGCAAGAGGAGTTCCTGATGAAGAATTATCATAGTGCCGGATTGGTGATGACATTTTGGTTCCGTTGCCGGGACCATTCCTCGTTGGTGGATTTTCTGAAGAGATATTCCCACTTA
This sequence comes from Taxus chinensis, assembly GCA_019776745.2. Classification (NCBI taxonomy): domain Eukaryota; kingdom Viridiplantae; phylum Streptophyta; class Pinopsida; order Cupressales; family Taxaceae; genus Taxus; species Taxus chinensis. Next base: position 797,007,376 of record CM034150.1, read on the forward strand.
GACAAAAATCAATTGGAGGGTAACCTTGTTTTTACTGTGCATAGTAGTTACCATGGTAAAGTCATTTTTGCCATGAATAGTAGTTACCATGGTAAAGTCATTTTTGCTGGGAATAGTATTTACCGCATAGTAAAGTCACTTTTTATCATGAATAGTATTTACCGCAGTAACTTCAATTTTTACCGTGAATAGTGTTTACCATAGTAAAGTCAGTTTTTACCGCAGTAAGTCAAGTTTTACCATAGTTTACCGTGGTCATTTCTATTTTACTGTAGAAAGGTGTAAAGTCACTTTCTAGTATAGTGATTCCAATTATTTGTGCACATAAGTCTTGTTGATTGTACTTGTGGGTTGGTATTTCACGGTGGTTACTTTTGAAAATGGGAAAGATTCCTGTTTTTTCAACTCAATCTAATGAAGATGCTTCTTCTTTCATTCAATAGTTTAAATGATCTTGTATTTGTAATGGCCTTATAAGAAGGGAACAATGGACTGAATTTTTTCCTACCTTTTTGGATGGTTCAACACTTAGGTGGTTTGAAACACTAGGTGATAATGTGAAAAATTCATGGGATTTATTAATTGAAAGTTTTCTTGAAGAATTTGGTGAACAACAGAAATATGCAGATCTCATGATAGAGATCACAAAGCTATCCCAAGGAGAGAAGGAGAATATAAGGGATTATCATGATCGTGTTCTAGAGCTAAGGAGGAAGCTCGATGCCCAGATCCAGAAGGAAGAATTAGCGGACGGGTTGATGAATGGCGTGGATAATCTACTCTGTAAGCACTTCATTCTTGGGATGAAGCCAGAGATCAAACAACGAGTGAAGTATGACTTCCCAGCTACCATTGAACAAGCAAAGGAGATTACAAGAAGGCAAGAAGAAAGAATGGAAGAGGAGCCCAAAGAAATTGTTGCTAAAGTAGAGCCTACACCAGCACCTTTGGTCCAGAATCCACAACCACTCCCGGTGAGCACAAATATTTCTCCTAGTACATCTACTGAGTATGAAGATCTGCTACAAAAAGATGGGTCTGTTAACTATTAATCTTCTTCAAGGAAAAGAATTTAGTTCTCAAGGAGGAGATAGAGGTCCAAAAAGAAATATTTTCTGAAGTTATATGTTATGGTTGTTATAAAAAGGGTCATTATAAGTATAATTGTCCAGATAGAGCTTCTACATCTGGTAAAGGAGATAATGATAAAGGAAAAGCACATGTGAATTCTTTTGATGTAGTAGATAAGAGCAGAAATAATGAAGTAGATGTGTTTGTAACAAAAAGAAAGAAAGAAAAAGATAATCAAGATGGAAATGATCCTAAGAAGATGAAAGGAGAAACTAATAAGAAACACAGGAGAAGAAAACTGGGTGTGCAGGATTTTCTGATATCACAGGGGCAAGGACCATACTCCATCCTGGAAGATCTATCCAAAAGGCCTGCAAATATTACATATGGTCAACTCTTGGCTATGTCTTCTGAGAAGAGGCAGGAGCTGCGAAGTGGACTCAATGCTCGACGAAGAAAGGAGGTTGAGGTCCCTGTTTTGGAGGCAGAGGTGGATCCCTATGCTCCACAAGCTGAGGTATTATGTAATGGTATTTCAATTCATCATGTCTTAGTTGATGGAGGTGATGCAGTTAATGTAATGAACTGAGTCTGTAATGAATATGTTGGGTTTAAAAATTGATCGCCCTTCAACACTTATGTTAAGGTCATTAAATAAAGGAAAAACTAAACTAGAAGGTGTAGTTTCAAATGTGGCAATATCTGTTATGGGTGTTGTATGTGTGGTAGACTTTCAGGTGATGAAAAATGGTACTGTTGTGTACCCAATGTTGCTGGGAAGACCATGGCTAAGGAGAGTTCATGCAAGAAACTACTGGAATGAAGGTTTCATGACACTTGGACGTGGTAGAGAGACGGTGAAGATAAACGTGATCCCTCGACATCATAAGGCAGAACTTGTGGATTCAAGTGATGAAATTGATGGTTGGACATCCTCTGATTACTCTAGTACCAGTGAAGTGGAGACTGAAGATGAAGAAAGTGAGGTTGATGTTTCAGTCATGGATATCCTTCTAGTCACACCAACTCATGACCCCAAAAAATTATCTGAAGAAGAAGTTTATAATCATCTCCAACAAATAAAGATTGGTGATGTTGTGATGGAGAGTGAGAAGGAATCCTACCTCCAGCTCTTTCGAAGGTACTTACACCTATTCACTTTTGATTACAAGGAACTCCATCAAGTAAGTTGGGTAGAACATTCTATTGAGCTAGTAGATGGTGCTAAGCCCATAAAGCAAATGCCATATAGAATGAATCCTAATTTTTCCAAGACTGTAAAAGAAGAAATAGATAAGTTTCTTGATGCAGGATTCATATTTGCTGTGGAGAATTCAGAATGGGTTTCTCCCATTGTGATCTCAATAAAAAAGAATGGGAAGCTACGCATTTGTGTTGACTACAGGAAGCTCAATAAGGAAACAAAAAAGGATCATTACCCTCTTCCATTTTCAGATTAGATCTTGGACGAAGTAGCTGGCTAGGAGTGCTATAGTTTTGCTGATGGATATAGTGGCTACAACCAAGTTCGTATAGCAGAGAAAGATCAGCTAAAGACCACGTTCACCACTCCTTGGGGAATGTTTGCTTATAGAGTTATGCCTTTTGGGTTGTGTAATGCTCCAGCAACATTCCAGCGTTTGATGAATAGGGTGTTCGAACCCTACATTGGGACCTTCATCAGAGTATTTCTGGATGATTTTTGCATCTATGGGAGCAAGTTGAACCACCTACACCAGATGGAGACAACATTTCAAAGGTTAGATGAAGCACAAGCCTCACTAAACCCTATAAAGTGTGTCTTTGGATGTTCTAAAGGCGTTTTGTTAGGGCATGTTGTATCCAGAGATGGTATTGGTACTAATCCTGATAAAGTTTCAAAAATCAAAGATTTACCATTTCCTATGAATAGAAGTAAGTTGAGATCATTTTTAGGCCATGTGGGTTATTATAGAAGGTTCATCAAGAATTTCTCAAAGATTGCACAGCCACTAACCCGGTTCTTGAAGAAGGATGTTACTTATGAACCAGGAAATAAGGCGCATGCAGCTTTTGGACAACTGAAGGAAGCCCTGGTGTCTTCACCTGTTTTAAAGAATCCAGATTGGAGCAAGCCATTCATTATGTACACTGATGCCTCAGATGCAGCACTAGGAAGTAATTTGAGCCAAAAGGATGACAATGGGAATGAACATCCAATTTACTTTGGGAGCAGACAAATGAGCAATGCTGAGGTAAATTATACTGTAACTGAAAAAGAGGCTCTGGCTATCATTTTTGCTGTAAAGAAGTTTAGGAATTACTTGCTAGGGCAAAAATTTCTAGTTGTAACAGATCATCAAGCTCTAAAATATATTGTAAATAATCCTAACCCATCAGGGAGGATAGCAAGATGGATAATTTTGCTACAAGAATTTGAATTTGATATTATAAATAGGCCAAGAAAGAAGCATGTCAATGCAGATGCACTCTCTCGAGCCTATGATGGTTTAGGATCATCTTGTGATGATGATGATTTCCCCGATGCAACATTGTTATCCTTTGACACAATCCCTAGTGAATACATAGATATTTGGAATTATCTGAATGAATTCAAGTTTCCTGATGGTGCCAATGCAAAGACTAAGAGAAATATTACTCAAGTCAGTCATCCATATTCTATTCTGCATGGAGTATTATTTCGAATAGGACCTGATGGCTAGTACAAGAGGGCAGTTGGACGTGATCAAGGGAAGGAACTCCTAGAAGAATTCCATAATGGTACATGTGGAGGGAACTTCTCCTGGACAACTTACAGCAAGAAGGATCTTGGATGCAGGTTATCACTGGCCCACTCTTTTTAGAGATTGTTATAATTATTGTAAGACATGTGATATTTGTCAAATACATGGTAACCGTAAGACTTCATCAGCTCCATTATGCCCTATTCTTCCACTTGGTCCCTTTGAAAAGTGGGGAATAGACATTGTAGGTCCACTTCCAACTACATCATGCCAAAATAAGTATATTGTATTTGCCACAGATTATTTAACCAAGTGGGTTGAAGCTAGGCCATTGAAAACAACTTCCATGGATGAAGTGGCAAGGTTCATATATGAACGCATTGTCACCAGATTTGGTTGCCCATTAGAAATTGTAATAGATCAAGGAAGCCACTTCATTAATGAGGTGGTAGAAGCCCTAATCAATAAGTTTTCTATTAAGCACAGGAAGGCAACAACATACAAGCCAAGCACAAATGGACAAGTGGAACGAACAAATTTTGTGTTGTGTCAAATTCTAGCAAAAGATGTAGCCTTACAGGTACATAAGTGGGATAAAAGGATTCATGCAGCATTGTGGGCATATAGGGCAACATCAAAGTCAGCAACAGGATACTCCCCATTTCTGTTGGCCTATGGCATTGATCTAGTTCTTCCTATTGAGTTTGATATTCCCACTGTGAGAGTTATGAAAAATGAAAGGATGGATGAAAGTGATTCAGTAAAAGAAAGGTTGGTACATCTTCATTTGCTAGAGGAAATGAGGGAAATAGCAAAGGATACAAGCCATAAGAAGAAAATGAAGCAGAAGGAATACTTTGATCAAAAGATCCGGTGGTCTCCATTTCATGTGAATGACTTGGTTCTAGTATATGATTCCAGATACAAAAAAAGAAGACAGAAAATTTCTTCCAAAATGGATGGGGCCCTACAAAATAGCAGCTGTGCATGAAAATGGTACATAACGACTGGAGGAATTGGATGGCACTCCCATTACGTAATGGGTCAACCACGACAAGTTGAAGATTTTCTAAGCACTAGAATAGTCTACTCAGAGGACGGAGTAAAAGCTAGGAAGGGGGAAGATGTCGACACTAAAATTTTCCTCCGTAATTTCTATTTCATTAATGTATGTATTAGGAATATGATGTTGTTAAGTATAATTAGTAGTAGCGTCTGATAGAAGATAACGGCACCATCAGTATGGTGCCGCCAATAATGTGGAGTACAGTAACAGTCAAAGTACAATAGGAATGTTGTAAAAAGTAAATATTTGTCGTAAGTGGTCCGGTAATGTTAAAATGTCAAAGTTTGGGTAATTAGAGAAGTAGGGTCTACATGATTAGGAATTAGAAATATTATATTGGTAATAAGGACAAGGAGTGAGGTCATAAATATTTTGTGTATTTTATTTGTAAAAAGTCTAAAAATGTGGAACCCATGTAAAATGATAAGGTTTATCTTATCTTAAAAGAATAGCTTACATGTACAAATAAGAGTTAAGGTATGGAATATGATTCGTCAGAGTGGATTTCTTATCCTATCTGAGAGATAAGATGGATAAGCCTGGAAGTTCTATAAATAGAGAGGCCACCCCCCTCATTTAACATAGAAGGAATTAGTGAGAAATATTGCAGGAAGTGTGTGAAGGAAGCCATCAGTTTAAAGGTGTGTTGAAGAAGCCATTAAGAGGTGTAATTGTAAAGTTTCTCCCATAGTCTTGGTGAAAGGCAAGTGAAGTCAATAACACTTGAAGTACCTCATGGGTGAGATTGTAACAATTTCATGTTAATATTATAATTTACTTTGATATTTCAGATTTGTCATCATTCCGTCTTATCATGGTCGATGGTATTCTTGTGTTATGTTTTTGTTTTGTTTCCAGATTACATCCACCAAACTAAAGGCTGTGCATTAGTAAATAATCATAGCACGAGGAGTTCAAGGTGAAGAATTATCATAGTGCCAGATTGGTGGTGACAAGCCCTTAACGAGATCCATGTAAATATATATCAATATCCCTATAGGAATGGGTAGTGCTTATAATAAGCACATAGTTACCATCCTTTTACTCTTGTGATATTGGAAATAATCATTCGATGTGACAAATTTATTTATATCTTTCTTGATTCCATGTAAGAAGTTCTTACTAATTGTATCACATGTTTTCAATTACCTAAAATTTCTAGTGTAGGGAGATGTGCATAGTTATAGAATAACTTTATGGTGTAGAAATGAATTGGGAAGTAAACCCATATGTCCTTTATATCATATATAATTTCCATTCTAGGAGTATTTAGGTGATAAGTATCAATAGAGAGGTAGTAGCTGAGTTTTGGTATGGATTGATAATGTTTCCATTCATTTTGCAATTCGTGCATCCATTCAACAAACATCATTAGGAGGATGAAGAATGAAGAAGAAAAACATTCCAATATTTGAATCCTTTTTTTGTCACATAACGAGATAATTATTTAAGTGTGAGAAACTATTTGCAGTGTATGGGTATATAAAAAAACATTTTTTTATGTATTTTGTATAAGTTCATATATTGCATAATATCTAAATTATATGTATAGTCAAGTAGGACAAGTAGAATATATGTAATGCTCTCTAAGGTTAAAGAGAATGTAAAGAGTCCCTCTTTTCAAAAAATGGAAGATGAAGGGATTAGAAATCCAATATACACCTTAAAATAGATAAGTGTATGTAAGTGCATAGTTTGTCAAAGGCCATATTTTAGAATTATGATTTGATTTTAGTTCATGCTACTATTTTCTTACCATAACATAATTCTATTAAATTATGTTTAATACCTCTAGAGCTTTATTTTTCTTCTTTTATATTTCAAGATATATAGCCATTGCGAAAACCATATGCTATGTTTAACACTCTTGATTGCATTTTATTGGAAAATTTAAAATGAACTAGTTTGTAAATTAGATAGAGTACAACTTGTAACATGTCTTAATGAGTGATTGTAATGATTGTTGCTAATATGTGATATCTTGATTGTAAAATGAGTAAGTTTGAATTGCACAAGTTTTGTTTTCTGCATAGTGTTCTTTTTATATATATTTTTAAGTTTGGACCTATAGTTGTATTTACATAATGTTTTGTGTGAATTGCAAGTGCTAAAGATTCTTTGTAATTTTTTACACCATATTTAAAAATGCAATATTTTGTGTTATGTTTTATGCATACTTTATTAGGGGGCCCATGATTATTGTGTTTGTAAATTCCTATGAATATTTACAAACACAATTGTGCACGAGAGAGAGAGAGAGAGAGAGGAGAGAGAGAGAGAGAGAGAGAGAGAGAGAGAGAGAGCATGCCATAATCAAAGCCAAGATAAGTGTAAGATTAATTCTACACAAGCTCGAGATAGAATATAGATTAGTAAGCTCAGGTAGTTGATGTTTATGAGAGGTATACTTGCAAATATTGTGAATTAAAAAAGACATATTTTTGGATCTATTATATTAATGCATATTGGTTTGTTTTTTAATTAGATAAGGTATTAAATATGGTTTTGAGGGGACCAAAAACCCATAAATACAAGGGAGAAAAATATATACTACTGAAGAATAAATAAACCGACATCTACCAATGGTTAAAAGAGATAACCAAAGCACCAATGCAATTGAAACAAAAACCCTCGCATACAACAATGAAGGTCAAGTAAAAGAGATTTGACCCTGAAATAATCAAGAAGCCACCCGAGAACAAATCTGTGTAACTCGAGTGGGCCGAGATGAATTTTTGGGTTGGATCATGGTCCACCCATCCCCATCAACCACGTGATTCATTGAACCTCTCTTCATTCCCCCAAGTAGCGCCCCATATTTCTTCCTGAGAAAAACTAACAACTTCCCCTCCACGTCATCTAACATCCAACTACTCTCCAAAAAACCTTCACCTTCCACCATTTATCTGTCGGGAACAAGACCACCAACCAAAAAATAGTGGGATTCAAAATTTAAAACATCCTACCCATTGGACCAGCTTGACCTGTCATAAGAGGGGCATGCACCGGCAATGCACTGTCTGTAACACCCACATTTTCGACATTCCAAATCACATTAAATCTTAAATAGTTACTTAGGAAATTGTGGATTTTTTTTGTTTACAAGCTTGCAAGGGTGTTAAACGCTAGAGTACATTTAATTAAATGTTACCAAGAATTGTTTTCATTACATTAGGTTTATCCAACTTAGATTAATAATTAAATATTATTAATCTATTTCTAAAGTTATTTTTGTTATAATCTTCTAGCAATGCATCCATAAATTCCTTGCCTAGTCTAAGTTTATTTCCTGAATCAATTAATATCCATACTCCACACTTATAACATTTACCCTTGGTTAAATTAATCCCCTTAAGTCATTAGCTTTAATGTCCATTCACAATACCATTATTTAATTACTATAGTTTTAATTCCATTTAATTATTTACTAAACCATAATAAGAGGGTTACTGTATGGATGAAAATGAACACGTGATCTTCAACCGTACTTGACCCCGTGAGGTCGTGCCAGAGCAACTGATTTTAAATATGTGTGGATAGCTATAGGAGGATCAGTGACTAAGATCTGGTAGTGTGATCTCTTGGTAGCTAAGTTGACAAAGGGGAGATTTAGAGGCTATGAACAGGTAGCGTAAATTCCCTACGATTTGTTTACCTAACTTGGATATAAGTGCTAAACTAGTTTGAAGTGTCCATGTAAACTGAACGAAATTAACAATCTATGCTACTGCTGAAAGGAAACTAATCTAAACAAATCACAAAACTGAAATATTTCAATCACAACCAGAATTTTCTTCTATTTTAAATAATTAATCTACTTTTACACTAAAACTAAACAAGCGAGATAACTCGGTGTGGTTATTCACTTGTACTGAGTGTATTGAATCTAAAAAAACTTAAAACACAAACTTTTCCAAATAATCTATGATATGTAGACAACCTCCTTACAAATATTCTCTCCTTCAGATCCATAGGGATGGGAAAAAAGAGGATCCATCACCGGGGATTGCTATGAAAGATTTAAACCCTCTTGGAAATCAACCAATTACTTGGAAATGAATGGAAATTGATTTCTACTCTATTTGATATAATTAAACAATGATAAATTGTAGAAATGAAGGAAATCAAACAACACATCCAACCTAGAATTCACATAACAGAGGTAAATCCAATTGTGTAGTAGTTATCCCCTCAGTTTGTCTCTTTCCTTTTTTTGATTTTTCATATGAGTCCAAGGGATTGGGAATGCAAGAACAACATTGGGAGGATGATGCTTGAGCAATGATAGCTTGATGGCAGTCTGGATGAAATACAGGTAGAAGAGAGATAACACAAGAGAATAGAGCTTGGCTATGTAATTTCCTAGCAAGATCGTAGAGCAGCAATACAATGCAAGATACACAAAATTCTTAGGCCTTTTGCTTGAATACAGGCATGAAATATATAGGAATGGAGGCTAGGAGGTTACTTTATGCACATGGCAAGAAGGATGAGTTCCAATAAATTAAATCTATTTAAAATAGAAGAGGGAAGGAATACCATGCAAAAAAAGACTATTTTTTAGGCAATTTGGTTCACAAAGGCACCCTAAAAGTGGAGTTAAGTGATAGTGTCATGTGTCATGTGTCAAAAACACACATGAAGAGCTCAGGAAAAAGCATTCAGGACCTTCGTCCTGTGCAGGGAGGTTTTCCTAGAACCGCTGCCCAATCTTAGGAGGCGGTTCTAATACCACCGCCCAAGCTTGGGAGACGGTCCTAAAACCACCACCCAAGCCTGGGAGGTGGTCCTGTCACTAAAGCCAAATAATGAACAAAAATGAGAGGGAACCTGGAAGAAAGAATGGAAAGGCTAACTAAGGATGTCTAGGCTACAAATATACACTGCAAAATGGGTTTTGGAGCTCGAACACCTTCTAAAAGGACATGAATCATCATTGGGGACCTTTGTAACCATTTTTCGACAATGTAGCAGATGTAATTTTGGGTGCGGACAATTAAATTTTAACTTAAAACACTAAGACCCTAAGTGGCCCCATTCACAATTTACACATACATTTAATTAAAACATATATTCCCATACGATACCCTCACCTAAAAGTTGTAGGATTGATTCCTTACCCTTAGATTGATTCATTTTAGACCCTTAGATCTTAAGTTTTCATCCTAACCCTAATCATCCTTATGAAATAATTTTAACCCTTTTTCTTGCCCTAGTTTCCTCATTTGTTCTCTTTTCTTTTCTTTGTTTTGTAGGTTAGAGGAGAGGAAACCATGAAAGTATGAGAGAAACCATGGAGGAATTTCCTCTAGGTTTTAGTATATCAAAGGAAGGAAAGATCTTTCCCCATTTGGCTCACTTATTTGTATGCATAGATCTTATAGAGTGTAGTTATTTTTATTCATTTTATTGGAAAGATTCATCCTCAAATCTGGTTGAAGTTGTTTAATAGTTTTCATTTTCTTGAGTTACATTTGGGGAAAACCCATTTCAAGGATCTAAGTGTATATACATATACATGAGTGCATACACACATACACACACACACACACACACACACACACACACACACACACACACACACACACACATGTATATGTGCTTGTTGATCATTAGATCTAAATTTTGTTCAATTTTTATTTCTTTAAAATCACTGGTTTAGCCTAAAATCACGTTTTTTAACAAACAGTTTCTATGCACAGGTGACTGGTGGCAGTCACTTGACCGGCTACGGTACGAACTAGCTAGCAACACCAGTTCCACTACCGGAGCTGGTTTTGGAAAAAATGGTAATTTTAAAAATAGACTATACAAATGAATATATCCATATGTATACATTCATGGGTCATTTTATAGTTTATCACAGTTTGTGAATTCTCTGGTTTGTTCAGAATCTAAAATTTTATAATTTTAAAGTGGAAAGTGTGTTTTGCATACAGTTTCCAGTGACCGGTGCCAGTCACAGGAATACCGATTGCTACCGATTTGATATATTTTCAATAATATAAGTAAAAATTTATATATTTTCGTTCATACTCTTCTAAATGAATCTCAAACAAGTGAGGAAGATATATACAGTTGTTGTGTACTGTGTTCTAAGTATCAAATTGAGTAACTTAAGCTAGAAGTTAAATTTCCCAAAACTATAACAATAACTAGTGACCAATGTCGATACGGGGTCTACCAATTCTAGTTAAGAAGACCGGTACCAATCACTATGGAAGGAAGAATGCTATTAAAAAATGGATATATATATATATATATATATATATATATATATATATATATATATATATATATATATCAAGAACAAAGTTTTATAAACTGTTTTAAGACAGAAAAAAACTATGAAGAGAATCTAATTCATTTATTTGATTAAAGCGTTAAATTTGCAGCATTTTTCCTTTAAAATAAAATGTAAATTTTTGAGTATAACATCAACTCTAAACCATTATTTTCACATATAATATTTGGAGAACAAGATAAAATACAACATACTTAAATGACTCCTTTTTCCTTTTTAAGCTTGCAACAATATAATCAAAAGAACTCAACAACACTTTCTTTACAGCAATATCATTCCTTTCCAAAGAATACATATTACAACTTGAATATAATCTAGAATTTGGAGAGTTTCATTTCCAACCAAAAATACAACTTAAGCTTAGTCCTTTCAACTACAAAATTGTAACTTGATAAATATAATTACAAGGCTTTATTTTAAAATGCAAGAATTACAAGTCTTCCACTCTAAGTGGAAACAACATGGCTACATTTTACAAATGTAGGATTCCTTTTTGTCTTCTACAAAATACTCTAAGTCCAAATATTCAACTTGAGATCCACCATTTTCTTCAACCTCAAGCACAACAACAAAGAAGGGGGAGTAGGCAACGCTCTCTGCCCAACCAATAATCCAATGAGGAGAAGAATTATCCCCTCCTCATTGGCCCCCGAGCCCCAACCATAGAGCAATAAGAAATGGATACAAGCAATGGACAAATTTCACAATGCTTCCACAATACAACACACATGCCAACAATATTTCAACACTCACACAAGCACAAAAGTAACAATATCAAAGAATGTAAATTTTCCAAACAAGGCTTGAAATCTCTAAGCCAATGGAGCAAGGAACTATGGGGAAATCACTTATGCCTCCCAATGGGATTAGGTTTCCACCTTGAAGCTTCCAAAAACACAAAACACACCCAAAAAAATTCTCTTATGCCTCCCTCAAATTCTCTTATGCCTCCCACAATCTCTTATGTCTCCATCAAATCAAAAACATATAAGATAAGTAAGCATTTTTTCTTATCTAAAAGGTGGGGCACCCAACCCAACTCCCTCCCAAAATGTGCAACAATACTCTTATGCCTCCCTCCAAAATATCCCCATAAACCTTCTCCTACACCATACTTAAGGCCATACTACCCAAGCCCAAAAATATGCACACACAATATTCATTTATTTACATACACACACACATATATATAAAATAAATTTCATGGGTGAAGTTCCCACCTTGTCCATTACAAGAAACTTGATCCAAAATAACAACTCTAAGATCCCCCTAAGATCAAGCCCAAATCCAAGCAAGCTCCAAGACTCCCAAGCAAACAACTTAAGCTAAAACTTTCCAAAATAACCATGCACAACAAAATGAAGAAACCCCAAAATAATCAAATTAACTTAGCATATATAGAAAAAGAGGAGATGAGGGTGAGGTGGCTCCATGTAGGATGCCACATCACTTCTCCTCAACTCCACATCACCAAGTCAAACATCAAACCCCAGGTTAATAAAGTGGTGGTTGAGGAAATGACAAACCTCTTACACACACAAACTCTTACCCACACCTCTAAAGGACACAATTAAAAACTCATCTAAGAAAGTGCAATAAATAACACCTTTTACCTTAAAAATCACATAATGGGGTCTATTTTTGACCCCTTCACTCATAAGTATAGTTGGTAGATGAATTTAAGAGGTGTGGGACAAGCTTAACTAGTCCCACAAGCGTCCAAAAATGACCCTTAAGCCCAAATCCGATTTTTGGCCCTTAAGCCCAAATCCAAATTTGACATGCAAGGTTGAGTACACAAAACTTAAACCAACAAAAATCCTTATAAATCCAAAATAAAATCAAGGACAATCTACCAAAATTAAATACCCCTTGGTCACATCTAAAATTACTTTAATTAACAATATTAATGAACATAAATAAAAGTACATTACTCAACAAAAATGAAGTGAATTACATTACAAAATAAATCACCTACTCCACAAATAATAAAAAGGAAAGGGAAAAAAAACACACAACCCATGGTCACAATTTGAGGTCATCCCCCCATGGGGACCTCCAACAATCTAACGACACACAACAATAAAACTGAACATAAAGATGCCATGGTGACCTTCGTTGTATCCTTCCAATATTGCACTGTGGTTGGTCTCCTATCCCACTTTTGTTTGTTGTGATATAATCACCTGCAAAAATCAAACAATACCTCCTTCGACCTTGTGGCTGCATCAAATACATCAATAATAAAATACATGCACATCCTTCAATAAACACCATCATATCACGAAGTCAACATCAAAGCTAAGCAATGCTACCATTTATTTATCATTTCAAAACATCTCAATTCTACAATTTCATCAATATCAGTGAGATCACAAGATTAGTTCAAACACCAAAACATAGTCCATACGACGGGAATTTAGAATGTTAGTATATATAAAATAATCAACACATCATCATCATCAATGCATAATGTCTATCCATGCATCTAAGAATCCATACAACTATAATATAAATCACAACATATAAATAGTCAGAATATTTCTACCATCTATCATCATGCTAAGCCAAAATAACATAGTAAAGTCCATGTCTATAGTCCATAGTAATCAAAATAAAAATATTATAAGTTTTGAAGAGGAGTGGGCACTACACTGCCCCACCTCCGCCAAACTAGCACTCACTCCATCCCTGCCCAGAAATCAAACGTAACAGATAAGGTTTCATCCTTCGTGAATTCAACTATATCATTCTCCTCCTCGACATTAACTCCATCAAAATTTTAATCTTCCTCCCCCGACTCATCATCCACATGGTTGATCGCATTCATCAGCAGGGATTGCTCGTCCTGATAGCACATCCTTGACTCATCTCTCAACCTTATGCATTTTCTACAAAAAATCGGTGAACTCTCCATTTCAATCGCTTGTTCTCATTTATCTTCCAAGGAGTTAAATATTTAATTAGGTAGTTTGGAACCCATAGAAACATTAATGCATAGGCGAGCAAAGCACAATCTGGAATGGGCCCTGGTGGCAGGGTCGAGTGCAATCAATGCCCCCATAGAGTGAGAAATCCCCTGAAAAACTTTAGGCTCCCAGAAATCTAAGGGAAGAGCAGGGAGGTGAATGTAGACAGGGAGGGACTGAAACATAAGAGCATGTGACATTCCTGGTTCCCATCGGTGGAGGCTCAGAGTTGCACTCTTGTAAAACCACGTCGACCCTTGAAGCAACTTTTGCATCTCTGAGTCATCTTGGAAATAGAAAAAAAAACCTTCCCCTGCAAGTGCCCTGACTTCCACCTTGCAAGCTCATTTCCTCCTACACAAATATCTTACAAAGTCCATGTTAGGTCTAAGTCCAACAAACCTCCCAACCATTATGAATTTAAATCTTGCCTTAGCTTTATCGATGACAAACCCTGGAATCTCCAGTTATGGATCAACATCCCATCAAGTAGGAGAGAGCTTAACAGGTTCTCGATGAGCTTCGCCAAATAATCTTGCTGCCCAAGTCATTCTTCACTAAAGAGAGTCGAGTGTAATGTGAGTGGTGCAAATTGTAAATTTTTAAATAGCTCAAGCATTGATTTTATGGAATTGTATTCATAATTTTTCAAGACATCTATGCATATCAGTTTGTGATATCATTGCAAGTGTGTTATTTGATATGTAATTCAAATTTCTATATAAGAAAATATTTTTTTAGTTATTATTTCATCCCTTGAGTTGTTACATTTTATGCATAATTATGTTGTGCATTTTGGGAGTGGTGGTATACCATATTCTTAATTGTCATAATTGAAACCCCTAATTGAAATTGCATCAAAATCATTCAACATGAGAAACCATGAGACAAATCCAAGATAATCTAAGTACCTCGAGATTGATACATCTTAATATTTTTCATATCAATATATTTAAGACATATATACTAATCAATAATCACCTATCAAAAACCTCACAACATATTGTTAGTATTAGAAGGAATGATTAGTATAAATCATTAATATGTCCAAATCACTTAATACAATTATCTGAAAGTATTAGAAGGAATGATTCGACACAATTTAACTATAAATCTTCACATTAAAAGTTAACATTATGTTGGCATTTCATATATGAAATGGTCTATTGATCTATTGTTATTAGAATTCAATTGAGCGAAGATGAAACCCTTTTTACAAACTAGACTATACTCTTCATAAACCTTTATTTCACACACCCAACCCTTTATTATTTGTTGATTCTACCTTGTGCTAATACTAATATTAATATTTAGATATCTAATTTTCTTACGTAGGAGACGTCTCTTCATTTTTAGGCCACATATTTGGAAAAAGAGAACCCAAAACCTATTTTTCTCACATGCCTTATATGCAAGGGAAATGAGAGGTAACTAACCACCATATATGCAATTTATAGACTTCGAATACGATATAGACCTGCATCTATATAGACCTATATAAGATTTTGGCCTTTCTATGAATGGTGGTACACGCCTTTGACCATCTGCACATCACATTAAAAATTGCCCATTAATACAGCACAATAATTGGTAAGACCAATGTTTCTCAATTTTCACGCTTGATACAGTGTTTTTTTTTTTCAATGCTGCCGGGTCGTGCTTACCTTTAACATTAGGTAGTTCCACATTTCTTGCATGGTGTGTTGAATCAATGCAGAAAAAATTTATTCAATAGTTTTTTAAATGAGAACATTTTTTCAGGGAAGTACATTTATAGGGTTGGCTTTTAATTCATAATATGGTATAGGGCTGGCTTTTAATTCATGAAACAAATGGCGGTCACCTACTATGGGTTTGAACGCTACTCAATTTCAAGTTGGTATTTTAATTTATGGGTTTGCTATTTCAGATTATGCGTAATATATCTCTAATAATGTAATAATACACTAAATGTTATTATATGAGCTCATATTATCAAAATTTCTACGTAAAACTATGGTCATGGACGTACACACAATTTTATAATCAAACCAACCATATTTTTTTTTTTAAATGGAGAAGAAAGAAATGAGTGTTCCTCTGCTCCGAGATCCTTGGCTTTTAAAATCACATTTTTAATCATTTCTTCATAGTTTAATGCAGAAGGCTTTAATATTATCGCTGTTGGAATTGATGTACACAATATTTAGTGGGCAGACGGCTTCCATAAGTCAAATTATTTATTTTTTTATAAGACTATAAATCCCCAGAAGTCCAATAATTTTTAAGTGCTTTGCAGCTTAGAGAGCATTATAAATGTTTTCACTGTAAGTGAGAAAAGATGTTTTTGATCTTTCATTGTTTTGAGAGATTCTTTGACTGTGTACTGAAGCATAAAATAGTATTTTACAATTTGTCTACGTATTAATTATATGATGTAACTAAAACATAATAATTTTTCCAGTTTAGAAAGGACTATAAATGCTTTTTATCTTTCTTTGTTTTTGTGATAGAATATTTATGAGATTCTTTGATCTTTCACTTTTTCTTTTAGGGAATGCTTTCGCTAGATATTGAGGAATACAATACTATTTTACAATAGTTCTAGTTTGTTGCCTGCAAATTAATATATCAATAAAACATATTAAATATTCAACATCATTAACAATTGATTAAGTTAATATACCAGCTATATAATTTATTTATCCCCAAAACAATTCAATAAAATAAATGAACCAAGAACATGTGGTTTGTACTTGAGAAACCCATGTTCCATTTTCATATTCATGATTGCTTTTGGAATAGTAATACCCAAGTCAACAACTTAATGAAAAAGGCTGCAATGTCACTTTGCGGAAAAGTACAGTTGGAACGTGTATTCTCCATGGCAAGACCAAAATCACTTCTATTGGTAGATTGAGAAAGACTACATTAACAAGGCCATTTTAAAGAAGACAATTGGAACAAGTATCCACCTCTGGGAAGGGGCAAGTGTCTCTCTCAAGGACTTGGTAGATCTTATGAGATTAACAATGGCACAGATTCTCAAAGTTTTTTTGTCCCACTCATTGAAAGAGTGGACAGTTTCTCCCTTTCTACAACATGGAGATTTGCCTCCACATGGCCATCTACTTTACCCAAGCCCATATAGAGATTGGGAATCTCTAATAAAAAAAATTCAAGTTAAATAATTATAATTAGCAACTTTATTATTATTATCATCGCCATTGTATTTATAAAACGAGTTTTCAATTTCTTTAAATCAAAATAAGTACATATAAATAATAAGTAATGATGTAGAGGTTTATTTTCTATTAAGTTTGGTTTTAAAAACATATTATGTTTATTATCATTATCATTCTTTTTATTATACAAATACTATAGTCACGTTTAATTTGGGATAAATAATTTTTAAAAATGACAATGTTTTATTGTCATAGAATTTTGTCTTCTTTATCATCCTCATCCACATGATGATCATGGTATTCAATATTACCAATTTTTTGTTATTGGTTTCAATTTCCTCCTCATGACTTCAATGCATACATATAACAAGAACATGTTGCAATAGCTTCTATGAAATTGTAGGCCTATTCGCACCTCCTTGATGATGTGTATAACTACAACTATATCACACATTTGCATAATCATAGTTCTCTCTATATAACATATAATTGTTAGTAAAAAATACATATTTCTTGTAGCCAATCCCTCAAAAGGAAGAGTATTATTGTACATATCTACACGTTATAGGAATCATGTTAGTTTTTAGTAGTGTATTTATTTATATTGTGTTTCAAAATTCAAGTATAATTTAAATTAGACTTTTTAAATCGGATATATACACACACACACACACACACACACACACACACACACACACACACACACACACACACACACACACACACACACACAAAACTACACACACACACAACTACATAATTTGTTATAATTCACAATAATAGTAATAAATATGTGTAATTTACCTCAAACTATGGTAACACTTGTCTCACTCAATTCATACTTTTCTTTCATGTGGAAAGTAATGAAAAAGTATCCTGCAATAAGATGACCTACATATTCCCAGAGGAAATAGATTTTTTGAGATCTTGTTTTAGGGAATCATGTGCCTTGTTGTTGAACTCATGTCCATCTTCCATAATAGCTTCTTAATATTCAACATAAACTTCCCTATTGACCATGTCCATCTCAATTTAAGTCTCATTAATTTCATAATTTATCATTTTGTCATGTTATAAAATGAAATAATTTATCAACATGTCATCTATGTGACATTTTTGCATTTTTGTCTAAGTCTAGCTAGATTGAAAGGGGATAAAAATGGGTATGAATAACATTCTTATTGACATCCATATACTTCTTCCACCAATTGAAACCATGGAAATTGATAAGTTTCTCTTAATGTACTACAACATGGACTAAATTAGGTCACAATTTAAATCACCACATTTTTTTTTGAATTCCCAATCATATCCTTAAAGTTGCATTTAAATTCACCAACATGACTTAAGGGATTTTTAAACTACAACTTTAAACTACACATATAATGTAATATCACCCTAAACATGGGCTAACATCTCCCTAACGTCTAACATTTTGGTAATGTTTTTGGAGATTTCATCCCATCTTAAGTATCACGACTTTAACTTCAATATAATCATGACTTAAAATTTGATTGTTATTCATATTAAATGTCCACTTTGATTTTGACTTCAAATGCAACTTAAATTTGACTAGAATTTTTACTTAAATTTTGACTTTAATTTTGATAATAAAAAAATATTCAACCCCACAACTTAAACAATAACCTTAGTGTTGTCCTCATTTCCAAATTCAATTGTGTAGTTCAATACAAATTTATTTGTGTAGTTGAAGGAGCTTTAAAAAAATTAGTTGTGTAGTTGAATGCAAGTCTAGTTATGACACTAGGACCACATTTATTTGCAAAGTTGAATGTGACTTTATTTATGATTCTAAGTATGACTATATTATAACTTTATGTCAAATTTATTCCTTTTAATGATATTAAAACAATAAAATATTTTTTAATAATTTAATGTTATAAATTCTAGAATTGTGTTATTACATTATGTAATTTTTGTTATACTTTTTATGGTAATGTGAATTGTTTTTTATTTTATTTTTGGCAAATAGTTTTTTGAAAGGGACTATACCCTTGAGAACAAAAGAGGGCCTAGAAGCCAGAATAGGAATGAGAACCAGAACAAAAAGGATCAAGATCCAAATGGGACAAAGAAACCCAAAGTAGCCCAAGAGCAGCTACCCCAACAAAACCAAATCAGTACGAACACTACAAGGAAAGCAGCCAAAAAAAGCAAAAAAAACAACAATAATTACAAAGAAGTGCAGCAAAAGCACCCACAATTACTTCTTGGCGGCTTTGTCGATGTTGGATTTGATATTCTGCCAAGAGGTGAACATAGCCAATGTCATCATGTGGGTAGAGTCAGTAACATCCAGCTGTTCAATGGTCCTTTTGCTTTCCTTATCTGTTCCCCAAAGGGTTGCTGGAACTCTGCTGAGATTAGAGACGCTGCGGACATGCTACTCAATAAACTCTTCAATTGCATTAAAAATGGCCATATTATAATCATGGCGAGTCTTGGCCTTCCCTAAATGGGTGTCTAAGGAGTTCAACTTTTTGTATATGTCTTCAACCTGATTATTATCAATAACCACCTTCTCCTCCTTATTCCTCTTACCTTTTTGCTTTGCTAAGTTTTTAACCTCTTCCTTCAACCGCTTCATGTCAGCTTCTAAGGATTCCAGCCTTTTTGTGGAGCTCTCAATGTGTGCTTCCTGAGAATTAGCACTACTAATATGCAAGAGGTTATGGGCAATTTCAATCTCCTGAGGGACCTTCCCCACAGCAAGGGTATCAAGGTTTAGTCTTCTAGAAGACCTGGTAACAGGTCTGGCTGAAGTGGAAGCGAAGGGGGTGGGAACAGAGGTGGGGGGATGGAAGATGGAGCTGAGAAGGCTGGAAGAGGGGTGACAACAATGGTGGCGGGGACATAAGGTGGAGAGATGGGGCTAGTGCCTGCTGTGATGGGCAGAGGAGGAACAGAGCCAGGGGAGGAAGAGATGCCGGGAGACCTAAGCAGACACAACTTATGTAATAAGAAAATGAGACCCTGGTGCAATGGAACCGCACGTGCATGTTTTTGAAACTCCAAAATGGAGTGCTCAAGAGAGTTAAGTAGATAGTGGGGGAAACATACTGTGAGACACCTACAGAAGTTATTAAGGAACACAAGATGCTTAGAGGGCACAGTGACGAACCTCCCCTCCAAAGAAATGAAACGCACCATCATATGGGTTACCTTGTCAAAGGTGAAGGGATCGAACTGACCTGTAGGCCCGCCATGACAAAGACCAACTTCTCATTACCCTCAACAAATTTCCTCTCCTCAGCATCTCTGTCAACCCTTTTATTAAAAAAGTGGTACCCCTCCATGCTAAGGCCAGTTGCTTTAGAAATTAACTCCTCATTGATCAAAATCTTCTGCCCTCCATAATCCATAGTGCGATCCTTCCAATCCTTCACAAAATGAACTGAAATACTTTGGTCGTGGCCCTGAATCTTCTCAATAAAGTTGGTGATGCCTCCCTGGCTGAGAAGATTCCAAAGTTCTTCATTATTTTTCCATTCCGAATCTGCACTGGGCTCAATCTGGCAAGGGGCTCCTCCCATTATCACTGTGCTTAACTGCTTGCAAATAAAAATTTTAGAATCCTTAAGAGCGCAATTATCAGTCTACCTTTCACTATTATTTTCCACGCGGTGAGAGTGATGATTAGGATAGCCGTTGCTTTTCCCACGAATACCTGAGTGACTACTGTTATGAACCTGTGAAAATCCACATGTGTGAACTACAGTCCTTTTAATAGCCCACTCCAGATCATCATTATCTTTATTACTGGCTTGGGAATCTGTAAAGCCTTGTATAAAATATGTTGAGAGCTCTATATTGCCCGCATGCGCATCTTTCATCTCCATATAAATCCACTTGAAGTTCCCATTATCCTTCATACAACCTTGATTTTCCGTCAAGATTTGCATGAGTGTTGTTTTAAAGTCAGCACGTGTGGGAGTTTTATTATTACAATTCCACTCCCAATGCTCATATCCCATATCTCGAATTTGCAGGTTCATAAATATACAATTGAATGCTTCTTTGAAGCTATTCAGGAATGTTATCTTTATTATCCCAAACAATGTTATTAACATTTATGCCATAATTAGCCAATGCATCTGCCCCCTTGTTACCCTCCTGGTAAGTATGCATGATCCAAATGTTATTGAAGGTTTGGCAAATGCTTATGGATTCCAAGATGAAATCCTTGATGTTCCAACTTCGAGGTGAGCACTGATTAAGATGATTAATGATATTAAGTGAGTCCCCTTCAAGAATGAGGTTTTGGATATTATGAGTCTGAGCAATTCTAAGGCCCCATAAAGCAGATAATGCTTCGGCGAAATGATTGGTTTGAATTCCCATTTTTCCAGCATATGTAGCAATCATACTGCCTTTATGATCCCGAATCACTCCTCCCCCCGCAACAATCCCAGGGTTACCCTTAGAGGCCCCATCAAAGTTCAACTTATACCAGTTAAAATCAAGAGGATGCTATTGAATCAAAGATCTATCAATACTATTACCGGAATTACTACGGCTATTGTCAGCTCCTATCTGCCAGTGGGATAAGACATGTTATTCATTTTCTGGATAACTCTTGTTCTTGGGGGGTTTAAATCTAGCAATATTCTCTTTAATATCATTAGAAATTTTACCAATACTAAGCTTATAATTCTGATTTTTATTTCTAAAGATAATATCATTTCTATCTTTCCATACCCTCTAAATAATATGAGGAATAACCAACTTCCAGAGCCTTCTAACAACACAATGTTTATAGGGTGGGCTCCATTGAGTCCATAGCTGATTAAAATCCTTTCGAACCACCCAGAAAGCTTCAAATTTAGAGAGGGAAAAACTCCATATTCTAATAGCATAATCACAATGGATAAACAAATGACTGATATCCTCAGAGTCTTTTTTACATAGATGACATCTATTAGGAATTATGAAACCTTTTCTCATCAGGTTGTCAGTGGTAAGAATCCTGCCTCTGAGAGCCATCCAAAGGAAGAATTTTATTTTAGGAGTTAACTCAGCCATCCAAATCCTACTCCATTTGAACTCAGTTTGACTATTGTCGAAGCAAGTATTATAACCAATTTTGACAGAGTAGTCCCCATCAATAGAATTATTCCAGACCAATTCATCCTTAATATCCAGCTGACTTAAGGGAATAAGATCTAACTGATCTTGAAGGGAGGAAATATTTTGGATCAGATCATCTCTCTCCACAGAAAGTTTTTTTCCATTTCTTTTTGTTGCCATTTCTCTTAATATAATCCTTGATTTTAGCACCATACTTGTTTACAAGACTGTCTTTGACCATCCCAAATTTGTCCATAAGACTGCCATTAAACCAGTTATCATCCCAGAAATTTATATCACAGCCATCTCCCACTTTCCATTTACTGCCCTGTTTAATGAAATTTTTGCTCTTTACTAGATTGTTCCAAAAAATGGAACCATAGGGAAGGTGCTCATCTTGCAGAAAAGAAAAGATAGTTTGTTGATTTAGGTATTTAGCCTTAATTAAATATATCCATGGTTGTTTCTCTGAAAGCATTCTCTAGCCCATTTTCGCAATGAGAGCCTCATTCATTTTCTTAATGTCTTTTATACCCAGTCCTCCTATAGATTTCGGAGTACAAACCTTATCCCAAACAACTAAGTGAAATTTAAACTTCTCCTTCATGCCCTGCCATAAGAATTTTTTTATGAATCCTCTCAAACTTTTCTCTGAAGGAAGAAGGGATCTTGTAAAGCGACATGATATAAATGGGTAATGTGAATTGTAACACCATTGATTTTTAACATTTAATCATTATAAATACAAATTTGATTTGAAACACATTAGATTTTTTAAAAATTACACTGAACATATATTTAACATCTATAAAATTAAAAGCAATAATAATTTAAAATTATTTTAAACATTTAACAAAACAATAATAACTTAAACATGATAATGAAAAAACATAATAATAAACTAAAAGTCATAATAATATGATTTAAAAATACTGTTACAAATTCACAATATCATACTTGACCCCATAGATTAGGGTTAACTTCATAATATAATTAAAATAATCCTAAACTATTCGTTCATAGGGACTAGGGTTAGAGAGATATATGGAAATGAAATCCTAAGATAAAAAGAGGTGATAACACCAAGAAAAGGGGGATAGACAATCTCTATGGGGTAAATAGGGAGAAAATTATTAAGGAGAGGGGAAACACATGTGCCATATACCAAAACTATATTTTATCCTCCATTTTTCACACAAAACACAAAAAAATGGAAACTTGCAAATGGGAAACACATAGATGACATACCTATTATAAATGGAGAGAAAATAATTGTAACAAAACATTTAAGATAGGGTAGAAAATAACCAAAAACACATAATTTTTATTGTTTAAGAGGCATGCAAAAACCATTCTTAGAGTGGTTGAAGGCTCAAAACACATCTGTAAAGACCAAGTGAAGGCATGTAACTCAGAAAAAACTCTTGCAACTATTTTGGCATGGTGCACTTGCATTCTAAGGTGTCCAACACTAAAAAATGAGAATAATTTTTCAATATATAGAAAGGGGGAGAGAGACAAGCGGGAAAGAGAGAAATTTTTCTACTTTTCATCCAACAACTAACAACATGCAATAAACACCTAGAAATGGACATGGACACCATGAAAAATCCACCCCCCACGTCATTTTCTTCAAGATAGAGTATGGGCATCATTCACCATTAATTCTATGTAGTTGAACTATCAGAATAGTGTTTTCTCAATCCTAAAACCCACGTTTTCCCTTTTCACCCTAAAAAAAAACATCTATTTCTTCATTTCTTGATGCCAAAATGGATCCCTCGTAGATACGGTTCTCGCATCACTAATTTTCGTGTATTTTGGAGCTCTTGATTATAAGTTATGGCCCAAAAACTAGCTCCATATTGGCCCACATGGATTTCTAGAGAATAAGAGGAACTAGGAAATTTTCCATTTAGGACCTCAAAATCCACTTTAATCATTTTTATAGAGTGGGCCAAAGTTTTAGGTGGCCAAGGGTACTGGGGAAGTTGGGAACTATTCAATTTGTGTCGTTTGGGCCATATTTAATTGACTATTATGTGTTTTACAGAGAAATTAGACTTTTGTTGAATCATTGGAACATAGGAACAATGTTCCAATGGTTCCCTTCATGCCTGCCTTGACCGACCTATCTGATGCCTCGTTGCGTTACCCCATCTATCAAAATTTTCTGTTATGCAGTGAAATGATGGAACATTAGAATATTCCACTTGTTCTGATAGTTCTTGATAACCCCAACATGTCCATAGCCTAGTCTTCCCCCACTAATCATATTTTTTTGGATACTCAGAAAACTAGCAGAGCATTAAAAGATTTCATGAGTTCATGAGGTTTTTGATTCACCCAATAGAACTACCCCTATAGGTAAGGAGGATATGTAGTGAACCAAAGGAAGCTTTGAGACCATTCCTTTTTTATCCCTCAGAACCCAATTTCACTGATTAAAGCCCTTAAATTTAATTTTTTTGGCATCATGAGGAAGTGGGGAAAAAGAGGAACAAAGTAACATTCCTCAAGTTCCTTCAAAGCCTGAAAAAATTCCAATTATTTTCCCAATTTGACTTGGTTTCACCAATATTTACAATTTTCAGACTAAGTCCTAATGCACCATCTAGCTCATCTTCTTTCATAATGAGCATATCATTACCTGATACTTCATGATTTGCCTATTCAGGACAACATCATGCATGTTCAAAAGCCCTATTATCATTCTTGATCTTTCACAATGATCAAACAAGGTTAGGACCTTTGTTTTTACACTTATAATTAGGTTCATATACTTGTATCTCTTATATTGTGGAATACTTCACACATAAAATTGATATATGGATAAAGAGAAAGTACAATGTTCAAATTGACTCAAGT
The DNA here is from genome assembly GCA_019776745.2 of Taxus chinensis. NCBI lineage: Eukaryota > Viridiplantae > Streptophyta > Pinopsida > Cupressales > Taxaceae > Taxus > Taxus chinensis. The sequence continues at coordinate 797,032,629 of CM034150.1, forward strand.
TTCCCTTTAAATTGCAATCATACTCTTGTGACAATATTGTTTTGTTCCTCTTGAGTACCCACAGTCCTTCTTAGGGGGTATTGTTTATTCTCAAAACATGATCATATAAAATTCATGTAATTGCATAATTGGGAGGGTTTTGAGAGCTTACTTTAGATTGGTTTTTGATGATAGTAGATAACAGACTAGATCTTAGGTTTGAGGGTAATTACTTTTTATTTTTAAAGAAGTATGATCATAAAAATTGTATAAATGAGATCATTCACCTTGCCCATGAGTTATTTATAGCTCTATCCCCTGCAACATATCATTTTATCCATAATCTATCACTCACACTATACAAGAACTTGTATATACCCTCAATTTTACAAGAACATAACATGGAAGCTTATTCCTTCATAATGTTGTCCTATCTTGAATAGATGAACTCAAAATTGGAATAGGGGAATTTTATAGTATTTCCTACTTGTAAGTGAGGGATTCATCAAGTTCTAGTATTGAGAAAACCTTCCCCTTCTTCTATTCTACATTGATCTCTATTTTAGTCACTCCTTTCTAGTCAACATGCCTCATATTTAATTCTTTATACTCTTACCTTCCTTGGGATTGTGTTCATAGGATTCTAAACACCATGAATCATGGATGAAAGATATTCCCTTGACATTACACTACAATATATGATCATGGAAAATAATCTTTAACCCTGTTCTAGAAGAAGGGAGTGTTCTTATTGAATGAAGATGTATTTGATCCTATTTAATATATAAAAAATGGTCTTCAGGTTGATATCATGCATTTTACATGAACCTTAGAGATCTACCATCACATAAGATGAATTAATTATGTAGATAAAGGTATAAAAAAGTTATCTTACCTTATATGACTTTGCATTAATTGCCATCATTCCCCCTCCAAGAACATTGACTTTCATACATATCTTCTTGATGTCTGTTAAAATTCTGTATGTTCAAGATTTTGAGGTAATATTTGATTAAGAAGACATGATTTCATCACGAAAACATTATGAGGTGCCTTTAAATCACTCCTAACACATTACCCATACAAATATTAATCCTTTGATATGAGAATTAATCAAACTATGGATCAATTACCTGTTAAAATTTGTTTGTTGTATTTTCTCACAGTTGCGTGGAATTTTTGTCATCAAGATATTCCTCTAGACTTGCTCAATCACTCTAAATTTTTTAACCTAGTTAGGAAAAAATATTATTTCCAAATTATAGCAAATTCCATTTAGTAAAATGAGAGATATTGATTTCCCTAGTTTAGGGGCCGCGGGTATAAAAAATAACTTGTAACACTCTTAATACTTTAATGTCAAGCACCCAAGTACATTTCCTCTTATTTGTGATCAAATTATACTCCTTTTCAAAGTGACAGTCAAGTAATTTAAAATTATTTTAACATATTGAGGTTTTTAAACTCACTGCTCAGTCAATAACCCTCTGCATAGTCCTACAACAAGCATATAAGCATTGGAGAGAGAAAACAAAGATTCTAATTTATTTGTCATGCATCATTAAACCATATGCATTGGAGAGAGAAATTAGATCTATATATCTCACAAAATACAAACCAATCCCTTTTATAACTAAAAACCGGTCTTACAACCTTAATTTCATACAACTCTCACTCTTGAGCTCCACATACCAGTTCCTCTGTCTAGAATTACTTACTTCACTATACTTATTGATGGTAATTAGACCTCTCTCCTCTTGAATAAATTGAATTAGTCTTGGTCCAACTTTTAGTGAATCTTATCTAGGACTAAAACTAAATTAGGTGAGATTTTGTCTCAACCATACATGCATGAAAATAGGAATCAGTTTTATCCATTTATACACAATCCTAACAAGATCATGTTGACTTCCTAGAATCAAGGAAACTTCCTACTCACATGGAACACTCACAAGAAATTTTACTTCCTCCTCTAAAACAACTAATGCTTGATTTTTTCACTAATGACCTTTTACTTTACAATTCAACAATTCAAACTACAAGTAATGGAGGGAAACTAAAACAACTCTGTGTATATGCTTCCATCCTAGAATAAGGTTGTTTTCAACTTTCTTATGTCTTTCAGGATCCATGAAAAGATTCTCCTACATCATACTCTTTTAGTCCGAAAATATTTGAACTGCATTAAAATAAAATGTCTTCTTCATTCTTCATTATTTTCTATTAACATGGATCCCAAGGTTTTGTTTCCAATGCCAATGCTTTCATTTATTTGAAATGGTATTTTCCTCTCATGTTCTTAATTTTTTTCTCTGCTTGTATGTTATTCTTTTCATCTCTTTCTCATCTTCACAATTCCATGCCTCAACTTCATATATGTATGCCATGTCTTCTTGTTCTTCTTCATTCATGAACTTTCTTGTTGAATCAGGTACTTGATTTATTTCAATATCCTCCAAACATGTACTCATAACAACAAAATAAATGTTAAATGCAATTTTTTTGGGCCATATAGCCTCTTGAATTTCTTCAAAGTGCTGATCTTCTTCATTTATTCTTGTTTTTTCATTAACCATGTTCAAATTGGTCTTTTTCATTTTTTCTCCCTCTTGATTTGCCTCTTCCTTATGCTGATAACTGAAATATTCATAACTGAAATATTCTCTCATTTTCAACTCTTCACTTAAAACTTCATCATCCATTTATTCATAAATTTCATCATGTTGGTGCTCAATTTGATCTCACCCCCGTTTGTCCTTGAAATTCTTCAATTTACAGGCTCTGTTGTCTTTTCTATCTCCCCATATTGATACATGAAAATTCTATCCTCCATTTAGTTGCCATCATCATTCCCCTCCTTTGGTCGAGGATCACTTAAAATCTAGAATTTTTTTTTGTTCCTTTGTCCACGTGAAAAGATCTGTAACTTGGGCGAAAACTTGGGTTTTTTCCCTTCCTTCCATTTTCCATAGTCACGTTTTGTTTTCACCTTCATTTTTGTCCCAAGTATCTATGGAAACATGATTGGATGGGGCTTGGAAGATCATATTTGGGCCTTATATCATTTCCAAATTCTCTATCCTTGAAGAAAAATTCATTTCCAGGTGCAAATGGTGATTTTCCTGCATTTTACAGTTTGACGAGTGTATTTTTCCTGGTTAAATTCATATCTCAGCATCTATGGAAACGTGGCCCTTTCTGGTTGGATGCAGCTCAACGAGGCACTTTGAAAAATCTAAGGCTCGCTTCAAGTCAAAAATTGTCCATGTGGAGGGTCGGTGCTCATCTGAAAATTTGCCTTTTGGTTTGATCTTGGAGTTGCGCCAGGGAGACATGTGGAGTTTTCCACTACCTTGCCTAGACTTAGACAATTTTTTCATGTGGCTGATATAGATTTGGTAGAGAATGGACACATGGAGGGCCAACACTCATTTGAGGATCAGCCTCAAGGTCCCACCTTAATAATTACGTCGAGGAGACACATGGAGGCTTCTGCTGGCTCTGCACTATACTTAAATTTTTCAAAGAAGTTTTCTAAGACCTGAGACACATGGAGGGACCACACCTATTTGGGAACTGACCCCTACATTTTATTTTGAAGAATCGCTAGGCAGGACACTTGGAGGCTTTCCACTCACTCTACCCTTGCTTTTGACTTTTCAACGGCCAAGGAAAACTATATCGGACCCTAAACACATGGCACCTTCCGTTGATCGTTCAAATTTCTTAACAACTCTGGCTAGATTAAGGACACGTGGTGAGCCCGATCTTGTTTGGGGTCTCCGCTTTATGGGGACCATCTCAAAATGTGCCATTGAGACACATGGAACCTTCCGCTGGCTCCTTTTTTACTTAGAAATTTTCAAAGGCCAAAAGGCATTTTACTTGCGTCCAGGGCACGTGGAAGGCCCACACTTGTCTAGAAAATTGGCCCCTGTACTTCTCCTTTGTAGTTGTCGCCAAGGAAACACATGGACGGCTATAATATAAAGTAAAAAAAGGGGCATAATCAATGGTTGCTGTGCTTTCATCTATTTTTCTACCATTTTTTATCCAAGACTCCTGGAGAAGCGAATACACATTGTTTTTCATCATTTTTGATGAAATTCCCTTGTCGTTTTTGTCTAAAAAAGTGCCATTTAATGGATTTAGAACTTAATTTGTGAGTCCAAGGATTGTTAAGGTTAATATTTTGAAATTGGAATTACTCGGCGCACTTGCAAAAAATGTGAATTACCAAAGAAGATGGATGTGGGGGAAGAGTTGCAGAGGAAACATAGGGAAAAGGATGAAAATGATGGAGGTGGTAGGTGCAAAAGATGAAAAAGGTGTTGCCTCAAGAGTGAAAAGGATTACCTATCAAATCCAGCTGTACAAAACCTCCGAAGAATGATTAAAACAAGGATTTATCACATGATAGAATCATAATGATTAAAAGGGACTATAAAAAAAGGTTGTGGCATGGCATCCTAGTCATTAGTTGAGGGTCTGAGAAGTGTGATCAGTTCATAATTTGTGTCCACTTGGTAGATTTCGGATGTGAATGTGTTAAACGTTGCTTTCTGAGGAAAAATTGGTAATAAGTAAAAGGGTTCCTCGAATATTCTTATTTTTTGGGTGGAAATTTTTTGGATGAGTGAGCAAGTGAAATGTATAAATGCAATCAGAATACTCTTGCAAATGGTCGGGGTTTGAATTCTTAAGAGAAAAAATTTTGAGAGAGCATGTCTTTCTTGAGAGACCAATCAGAGAAACCTGTTAATATCCTGCGTTTTAAATTTCAATCATGTCATGTTGGTTGCGAGTGTACAACCATTGATAAGCTCTGAGACTGTTCAAAGAAACTTTCTCTTGCTGATGAATTTAATCAATTTTGAGTTAATTTGTGTGTCAATATTGGAGCAATTTGTGTCTACTTTAATTTCAAAATGTTTGCAAGTAGTTTTTTCTTATTCCTATTTCAATCTTATGTTAAAGTCCCTCTGAATCACATAGGATCTCTTCCCTCTAACAGTTTAGTGGCATTTGCAATTTCATTTCAAGAATAGCCTTCATCCTACAATGAGATAAACAATTTAAAATCACTTCACTATCATTTGTTGATAAAGATTGTCTGTAAGCCTTTGAGTGTATCTTAGGCATGAGGAACCATGGGTCTTTGATGTTTTATTGAGTCTTTAGCTTGATCCTTCATGCTATAATTCTCAAATATTGTGTGAAACCATGTGCGATCTCTGGGCCTCCATTGAAGCACAACCTTTTGGTTGAAGGAATATCTTAGCTATTTCGAAGCTTTCTGTCATTTAGCCTTCCAATTGTTGTGAAGTATCTCAAAGATCTGGTATAATCAAATTGATCCTTGCTCAATCTCCCACCAAAATTATTGAAAAACCATGAATCCATCCTGAACCACCCCCTATTTGCCCCTATATATCAACAAAGGAACAAAATCTATTTACTAAAATATGCAGAAAAAATCAGGATCCCATAATGTCTTTAGTAACCTTAGCCTTGTTTTAAAAGTATCTCCATCTTTTAGAAGTGAGAACTCTTGAGAGTTAAATTATGGAGTATTGATCATACTTCACAAGGTTTTATTCATAAGAATTTATGTAAAAGAAGGATATCTCCATCTCCTTCATCAAACAGAGGTTACTCTACGGGTCATCTCATCCTCATCGAAAGGCAAAGTCTAAAGTAGTGAGGATAGGTCAATCCTCTTGAAGGTGATATCCATCTCTCCACAAATCTGAGTGACAAAGGGCCAGTTAGATCTCATCCCCGGATACAAAACAACACACATTATGGATCTATCTCTAAGCTCCATGTCAAATCTGTGATGCTGCTCAACTTAAAAGGGAGAACAAATTTGGATACCTACACTCGTGGTGTAGTTTTCGGGGATTATTTGATCTCTGAGATCTATTTGTGTGGCAAAAACACTCATGGCACTGTTTCTGGGGATTATTTGATCTCTGGAATCTATTTGTGTAGCAACAACACTCGTGGCACCGTTACCAGGGAATCTTTGAAGTATTTTACAAATGTAGTACATACAGACCCTAGTAAAGTTTCTTACATGATCTAAGTGCAAAGAAATTGTTGAAACATCATTCTCTATTCAGATATGTAAGAATTGTTCAAAGTTGTAGGTTCTAAGTGCAATATTTCCATCTTATACAGTTGTTGCACTAGATTTTGTATCATCATTGACCTATTTGGGTAGAAGAAGAGCAGATCTTATAAGCTTTGCATGAGTCTGGTATCAATAGACATTTGATAGGTCTTTCATAGTGCATTTGCACAAACTAAGGATAAAATCCTTAGTGGCGACTCCGTGTTGTTTAAATTCTTAATAAATACCAGGGTCCTAACATATATCAAGTAAGATTTTTCATTAATCTCTGCAAAACTAGAAGGAAAAAGATCTGTCTTCACCAGGGACCCTAGTAGAAGGTTGTTTCAAGAGTTGGGAAAATCTAATTCAGAAGGAAGAATAATTTGGAAGGCTGTTAGAGATCAAACATCAAGAAAAGAAATCTCCATTGGTGAAACTAATCAGCCCGTGATTAAAGATTACAATACTTCCTCAAGTGCTTCTGAATCAAGTAGTCTCTTTGTTGAATTGAATTCTCCATCTGGAGAGGGTCCTTCTTTTGTATTTGAAAAATTTACATCTCATTATGTCCCTGTATTCTCTAAAGATGATAGATTTTTTCAAGAAACAGAGCCTTTAAAGGGCAGTCTTTCTGATAATTGCATCCCTATACCACATAGACCTCTCACTCCTCATCAGTTTGCATCTCCTCCAAGGCTCACCTCCTCAAAATAATATAACTCAGTCTCCACCCAGACCTCCGATTTGTTGTTAATACTTTTTGGTCCCATCAATTTTTAGAGGTATGGCTGGCTATCCAAATGCTATGCTACAAGATGTGAGAAATAGATTGCCTAAGTTTCAAGGAAATAATGCAATCACTGGTGATCAGCACTTGAAGCTCTTTGTCAATATGATGGAGGAATTTGAAATAGAATTTGAGGATGTGTACATTAATTTTTTTCTAATCCATACTCTAGAAGAGGATGCAAGGGACTGGTATAAATCTTTTCTAGATAATTCCATTGATTCTTGGTCAAAGATGAAGAATGCTTTTAGATTGCAGTATGGAGATAAAACCAAACCCGAAGTTTCTTTTATCAAAATTTGAAAATATAAACAAATAATCTAATGAATCAGTGCATGATTTCAATACAAGATTTAACAAAACATTAAGAATACTACCTGTTTAATTTGAGGCCATGTGATGAATCATGTCTGATAAAGTATTCAAATGCATTTGATAAGAAAGCTACTTACTATTTGAGGGATAAGAACTCTGGAACTTTGAGGCAAGCCTTTACCATGGCTATGAAAATTGAGAACAACATTAAAGTAGTTTGGGAAAACCTCCTAAGAGGGAGGGTGTTAAACTGATCAACCCGAGAGAAGCCTCAATCAACTAAGGATGTGGATCTTGAGGAAAGTTGTAAGGACTTTGGCCGGAGCTGTCAAAGAAATATCTACTTGGCTAGCCAGTCTAGAGAAAGGAATTGGAGAAGGTTCTCAAAGGTTAGCATAGGCAATAAGGAAAAGACATATTACAAATCATCCTAGAAATGATCAGAGATCTGATGACAGAGGTAAAGGGCCCATGGGAGCTAGACAACCCCAAGCTAGGGAAAATAGAGTAGTGCCTGATCCTCTAAATGCCAAAGTTGCTTATTTTGAAGAGACAAATGAAATTGATTTGTGTGACAAATGTTCTTACCCCACCCTCCATGTGAAGTAGATCAAAAAGTGAAGAAGTTGATGATGATGATAACACTGATGATGATGCATGCATGGTGGACTTCTCTACAAACTCATAACAAGGAGCAACTTCAACTGAAGTAATAAGTGCAAGAATTGCTGCAAGTTTTTGGGATTGCATTCACCGGGTACCTCTTCTTCCTCCCTCTCATACTTAGAAATAGATATGGTACAAGCTTTTGAACTTATTAATAATGATTTTGAGTACCTAAGAGCTCTAATGATTAAGAAATATGATGGAGCAATCCCATTTGAAGAGGATAGACAACTGTTAATGAATGATGTTGTTGCCTAAGAAAAAGAGTATAACACAAGAAGGAAAGTTGTTAAAGGGATAGGGCCTCAAGAAAAACCAAAAACCCCAATTCTCACCAATGTCCCAAAAGAAACTCCAAATAAAGATGCATCTTACAAAGGCCTTGTTGTTTCAAGTAGAACTGGTGTTCCCACCCATGCCAGAAATGTGAAAAATCTTTTGTCATCCGATGAGTTTGTCAATCTTTCTCCAAATGTTGCTTTACCTAAATACATTTCTTATAACATTACCCAAGTCTTAAGTCAGATCAAGATTTCAGTTCCAATTGGTGAACTGCTCTAGGATTCCTGAGCACAAGAAGAGAGGGCCTTTGAGTATTTGGGATTCGAAGAAGATAGGAGTACCCAAAGAAGAAATATTAATAATGTAAACACTCCTCCTCCAAAAATTGCAGACCTAGAAAAACCACTAGGATTGGAGGAGATAGGTGCACCACCTGAAGCTTACTTGGCGAACATCTTTGGTTGAGTCTCAATTAAATGTTGACACATTTTTTACAACGCGTAATTATTAGGGACAGAATGCTACACAATTGTATTTTTGATTTCTGGAGCATCATGTAATGTTATTGCCTCTAGAGATCATGAATGAATTGAACATTAAAGGTGACAAAAAACTTATGGCAAGTGTACTGCAATGGATTCTAGAGAGGTGCCAGTTGTAGGATGTGTAAAAGTTCTGGTGGTATAACTTGTAGCTTATCCGGGTAAGAACTTGAAACTTGATATTGTTATTGTTGATTGCATTACCAAATGGGGCATGTTGTTATCAAGAAAGGGGGCTGCAAGTGTTAGTGGAAGTGTTTAGATGGATATGTCTTTTTTCACCATTCTAATTAAAGGAAGCCTTGTAAAGCTGTATGGAGAGAAGAAGATGTTACACCTCATTGAAGATCCCAACAATGCTTCTTATGAAGTGTTGTATGCTAATGTAGATGCTGATAAATTTGTTGGATTTACTGATGGCAAAGAGCAAAAGATTGATCAATGTAAATTTCTTGAACAAGTAGGTTTTCCTTGGACCTTGTTATTCGATGGAGATTATTCCAAGTTTGGAAATGGTACTGGTCCTGTTATGATTTCTCCATGCCTAGAAGAGTTTTTTTTAATTTCAAAAATCAATTTTGAATGTACTAACAACATTTGTGAATATGAAGCAATGTTATCTGGGTTTGAGAATTGCATGGAAATATGGTGTAAAGGATATCATTGTCAAAGGAGATTCAAAACTGATTGTCAAGCATATTAGAAAAACTGTATGCTACTAAAAATCAGAGAATGAAACAATACAAGCATGTAGTATGGGATTTGATTAAAATGTTTGACTCATTTAAGATTATACACCATGATAGAAAGTTTAAAGTTGTTGCAGATAAGTTAGTAGTGCTAGGATCCCCAATTTGGAAGTTGTACAGTATCTCCATTTTGTGAGTATGATGTTGAAATACTAACAAGGCCATCTATCCCTGACAATGTTAAAAATTGGCAAGTGTGCGATGATGATGCCCAGGTGAAATGGTTTCTGTAGAACCAAGGTGAGTTTGCTGACCAAAATATAGATTGGGAGCCAATGTTGTTTTACTGCTGAAGGAAAGGAAACTTTATTTGGAAAAGACATCATCTAACTGAAGACAAACACGATTACCAAAGGTATGGTGGAACTTGAATCAAACTTTGATAATGTCGATTACATTATTAACAGAAGTATGTTGGTTTTAAGATATGTGGAAGAGCACGACCTAGGCACAAAGGAAAAACCACATAAAATCTGGTTAGGAAGAAATCTGAGCAAGGAAGAGAAGTAGTCCTATGTTCAATTGTTGAAGAAATATCAAGATTGCCTAGCTTGGTCTTACTCTGAGTTAAAGGCATACAGGGAAGATTTGTTCCAACATGAAATTCCTCTTGAATCTAATGCCAATCCCTTTTAGGCAAAAACAGTGGCCGATCAATCCTCTCCTTTCTTTGAAGATGCAAGAAGAATTGAAGAAGTCGAGGGATGAAGGAATCATTCATCCCACAAGGTACTCATCTTGGGTTGTAAATTTAGTACCTGTTAGAAAAAACAATGGTGATATAAGGTTGTACGTAGACTTTAGGAACTTGAATAAAGCATCATTGAAAGATAATTACCCTTTTCCAAACATGGAGAATATGCTACAATTGGTAATTGGTTCTGAATTGTTATCCACTTTGGATGGTTTCTCTGGCAATAATCAAGTTGTTGTGAAGGATTTATAAAGAATAAATACTGTCTTTACCACTCCTTAGGAAACTTATGTCTATGTCAGGATGCCTTTTAGCTTAGTGAATTCTGGAGAAACTTTCCAAAGAGTAATGGATGTGACATTTGTTGGTTATATTAATGATTTCATTGTTTTTTATCAAGATGATGTCACTATGTTTTCTAGAAAAAGAAATGATCACTTACCAACACTTGGAGGGAATGCTGTTAAAAGGTGTAGAGAGTATGGAATATCATTGAATCCCAAGAAGTTCCATTTTGGAGTACAAAAGGTAAAGCTACTTGGTCACATTATATCAAAGGAAGGGGTCATAATTGATCCCGAGAGAGTGGAGGCCATTAGCAAGGTTCTAATTCCGAGAATTAAGAAGGGAGTTTAATCCTTCTTTGGACAAATAAAATTTATCAGAAGATTTGTGTCTAACTTTCTTGAGTTGACCATCCCCATTACTAGCATGTTGAAGAAGGACAAAGTTATCAAATGGGAAGAAGCTTCCATTCAAGCTTTCAATGGGATCAAAGAAGCATTAAAGCATGCCCCTGTTTTGGAAGCTCCAAATTACAAGAAGCCTTTTCAAATGTTTTCTTTTGCTTCAGAAAACACCATTACATCTATCTTGTTGTAAAAGGATGATGAAGGAGCTGAGAGACCAATTGCCTTATTCAGTAAGACATTGCAAGGAGCTGAGTTGAAGTACACCATCATGGAGAAGAAAGCATTTTCCTTGGTGAAAGCAACAAAGGTTTTCAGACCTTACATATTGAGTTCTAAAGTTGGTTTTTATGTTCCCCACACCATGGTTAAAGATATCTTATCAGATATGGAGGTCTCAAGAAAAATATGTAGATGGGTAAACAAGTTGCATGAATATGACATGGATATCCAAACCATGAAATTGATAAGAAGTCTGGGCCTAGCTAAGCTTATGGTTGAGAGAAAACTTGCAAACTATTGAGGTGAATGAACTAGAAGGAGAGAGGGTGGATGTCCTTAAAAATTTTGGTAAGCTCTGAATGGTAAAAAGATATAATGTTTTATCTCAGACATCTATGCTACCTTGAAAATTTGAGTAAAAATCAGAAAAGATCTCTTAAGGTTAGCCTCTCAAAAATATGTCATTACTAATTATGGGTTAGCTTGGAAGAACCCAGAGGGAGTGCTCTTAAGATGCATTGCTAAGGATGAAGTCCTAAGGGTAATTGCTGATATCCATGGAGGATTTTGTGGGGGACATTTTACTAGAAGAGTTACAACACATAAAATCTTCAAAGATACAACTCTATTAGTTAGGAAATGTGAAAGTTGCCAACGTTTTTATGGAAGAATGAAATCTTTAGGCTGCTCCTTCCTTTGCAACCTGTGTCAAATGAAGCCCGCATTTAAGTAATGGGGAATGGATTTCATTGGAGAGATTTCAGATCCTTCCAGTGCTGGTCATAAATGGATTCTTGTAGCCACTGATTATTTCACTAAGTGGGCTGAAGTAGTCCCCAGCCAAGAAAGCAACACACCAAGTCATCATGGACTTCATGTTGAATCAAGTCATATGCAGATTTGGAGTTCCAACTAAGATGATTGCTGATAATGCCATGAGTTTCATAGCCAAACCTTTGGGTGGCAATGTGCAAAGAGTATGGAATCAATTTGACATATGCTTCTAACTACAATCCCCAAGGAAATGGACAAGCTGAGTCTAGTAATAAAAACTTGTTGAAGATCATTAGAATAACCTTGGAGTTGAACAAAAGGAAGTGGGGTGAGCAACTGAAGTTTGTTGTTTGGACTGACAGAATCACTGTCAAAAGAGCTACTGGTAAAATACCATTTGAGTTGGTATATGGAACTCAAGATTTGTTGCCCCTTCATTTGCAATTGTCGTCATTTCAGTTTGTTCAAAAAATTGAAGATCAAGAAGTTAGTCCATATGATGCTTGAATCAATCAGATTATTGAGTTAGATGAATAAACAAGGGCATCCCATCAGTGACATGTGAAGTTTAGAGAAAAAATGAAGAAATTATTTGACAAGAACATGACTCTAAGAGCTTTCAGCATTGGGGATCTTGTGCTATTATGGGATAGTACGCATGAAGATAAGGGAAAGCATGGTAAATTTGATGCATTATGGATGGTCCCTTATTCAATTTACATTTGAATTGGTGAAAATACCTTCTTCCTAAAAGACTTAGATGGGGAACTGTTTGAATTGTCTGTTAATGGCAGGCATTTGAAACATTTCCTTGATTGATTGTTTTTTGGTTTCTTTCTACTTTCGTGTTTTTCTATTTTTTGTTTGTCCTGGTCCTTGGCAGCTGTTTTGTTGGTTTCTTGGTTCGTCCTTGGGGGAGTTGGTTATTATTGTTCTGCTCTGCAAGCTTATTCTTTGACTCTGTTGCCCAATGGTTTATTTTTGGCACTTGGTCTGCTATTTGTTCTTGTGGAACTCACAGGGAGTGCCCATCCCCTAATCGGAGCTGATTTTGGTGCTCAATTTGATCTCGCCCCATTTGTCCTTGAAATTATTCAATTTATGGGCTTTGTTGTCTTTTCTATCTCCCCGTATTGATGCATGAAAACTCTGTCCTCCATTTGGTTGCCATCATCAGTCCCTTCCCTTGGTCAAGGATCACTTAAAATCCAGAATTTGTTTTTAGTTCCTCTGTCCATGTGAAAAGATCTGTAACTTGGGAGAAAACTCAGGTTTTTTCCCTTCCTTCTGTTTTCCACAGTCACGTTTTATTTTCCCTGTCATTTTTGTCCCAAGTATATGTGGAAACGTGATTGGATGCGACTCGAAAGATCATATTTGGGCCTTATATCATTTCCAAATTCTCTGTCCTTGAAGAAAAATTCATTTCCAGGTGCAAATGGTGATTTTCTTGCATTTTACGATTTGACGGGTGTAATTTTCCCAGTCAAATTCATATCTCAGTATCTGTGGAAACATGGCCCTTTATGGTTAACTCCATGACCTAAGACATTAAATATTATGTAACTCATAAAGATGTGAGAAATTACATGATATATTTTGAGAAGTATCTCACATATGATACTTTTTCCAACCATGGGATATATTTTTAGGAGAATTTGTATCCATAGTATCCTTATATTATATTATATTTATTTAGTTTTGAATTTTGTCACTAAACATTGTTCTATTACAATAATGTAAGAATAAAAAAATATCCATAGACCTAGACTTATATAGAGGAACCTAAATTTTTTCAATAATATTGGGTGCATAAATTCTAAGTTAATTTTCCTATATTTCAAAATATTATTATTCTTATAATTTACCCACAGATAGTTGATTTACTAGAATGGGAACATATTGAAAAATCCAGAGATGCTAAGGACTCACATAAGAGTAGTTTCCACCACATGACCAACTAAATCAAGAATTCCCAATTTGAAAACTAGTCATTGAATGGATTCAGGACATTATGAAAAAAAGAAAACACCTATAATAAGCAAAACTATATGGTTTTATCAATAGTATTCTTGGAGTGAAAAACATTGAAATGATGCATGGAGAACGTGGACATAAGATAGAAGGTGCTTATCTATAGATTAAGTTGATCCTGAATAGATATGACTGGAAGATAAATGTGGTTTAAATAGTAGATGTGTAGACTAATAGGGGAAAGTATGCTAGAGAGTAAAATACATGTAAATTGTCATAGGGTAGTGCGTTAGATTTGATGTTTACAAAATAAAAACTACTAAATGTAGGTGTTTACCTTATGTTAGACATACATGCTTTTTTTCCCTATCTTACACATTATGTATGCATTATATATTTTAGATATGTGATTCTAATATTCATCCCCACATCTCAAAAAGGGATATATATATATTTCACCCATTTTATCTCTAGATTCTGTAACATGATACATTAAATATTATTAATTGATATAAACATGTGATAGTATATGGTAAATTTCAAGAGGTATCCAACACATTATACTAGTTCCCACCACGAGATATATTTCTAGGACATTTCATAGCCATACTCTCTTATATTACATCATATTTATTTTATTCTAATATTTTCATTAAAAATTATACTTAGAAACCATTGGGAATCAACACATTCTAATACTCACACCTATATAGGGGGAACCTCATAATTTACAATAAAATTGGGTGTATCATTCCCATCTTGAATTTCCTTTGTTTCATCATACTATCGATTTGAGTATTTATATGTACATATATGTGTGCTTGTAGTTATCATGGTAATATATAAACAAATCTAGAGATGTCGGGGACTCACATAAGGGTAGTTCCCAATAGACCATAAGCTAAATCAAGAATATTATTTGAAATTTATTCTTTCTAGATTTGAAATATTATAATTATTTTGGAACTTATCCTCGTTCAGATGACATTTGCAAGTATTGTGGGCACTTTAGAGTTGTTTTAAGAGGACATAATTTTTTATCCACGTAATAATGCCCCTTGGATATATGTATGCACAAACACACATTCTAATAGGGCATTATGCAGACACTTAATTTTTGTATGTGGGTATTTATTACTAATAAATTTCACTATCTTATGGTACTTGTGGAATTCATTTAATTGTATAAGTTAATATTTTATCCGCAAGTTCACTTGTTTCATTTATGTGGCATGTCGTCTTCCCCTTATTTTATCTCTCTTCTTTTATTTCTCTATCTTCTCTTGATTTTTGCCAATGTTTGATTCTAGTGACTCTTTGTGTGGTTCATTTAAATGCTTATTTGTGTCCCCTAAGGTTTTTGGGTCTTCTTTGTCGAATTTCCCACATATTGTGTTTTGTCTTGTGAGCTAATATGGTACTAATTTACAATAATTAATTGTATTATAGCATTTATAAGAACATAAATGAATATATGAAGTCAAATAATCAAGAGAAAGTCTCATCGTGAAATAAAAAAATTAGAGCATGGGCTTATATGAAACATTTATTTCCTTTACCAAATATTCATTCTAATAAAGTCATATATAGAGTAGACATTGCATGCCAAGAGAATGCCTTATTGAATGACAATATATTTGGCATGCCATTTTTCATATCATGAATTGTCGATTGGCTTAACAAGGAGAAAGAAAGTGATTTTCATAATATTGCTAGCCATGAACAGAGGCCCCAAAATAAATATTTTATTTATTCACTATGTAGCCTTAGTTGACCTATTCAATTTTAGAGAAAGAGTCATACCTATATGTTTGTGAGTAATTTTTAGAATACACATGTAGAATTTGATGTTTCCTACACCACATTTACCATAATCATTCAATTTTCCTTTTAAAAAAAAAGTCTTCATAGTTCTAATAAAACCCTTAACTTTGACACTATTTTTTCATGTGCTCTATTTCACCATAACAAATTTCATTTTATTATTTATTTCTAAATTCAGAAGCCTTTTCTCATCTCTTCTTACACCAAAAACAATTTAAAACAACTAAATATAGCTTTAATTCGTCGGTAGGGCGTTCTCCTTTGAAGATGCTCCTGCTGGAAAGTATCAAATTCCGGCGGATTCAATGTTTACAGGTTGCCGGATTTTAGATATTTGTTTTTTTGCCGGATTTTGGATATTTATAGTTGCAAACAGTATTTTAGATATTTGTTTTTTGGCTGGATTTTGGATATTTATAGTTTGCAATTAATAGATTTGGTGAAATAGTGTGAGTTGTCTTGCATATCTATTTGCTAAAACATTGTTTTTTGTTGAAGAGTGTTTGGAATTAATTAATTAGGTGAAACAACATGAATGCTGAAGTAAATATCAAATACATTACCAGAATCAATTCCCTCCATAATAAATTTACAATCTAACATCACCGGCATTGATTGCAACTCATGTGCAATTACTAGTATTTATAAAATATAAAATAAAATATTATTTAGGACAACCTTACTTATCCCATCGTTTGACAGCTTTGAATTGCCAAGTAATAAATGACAAGTCTTTTCAAGATTTATAAAATTGCAACTTTTCAAACAAAATATATAAGACTTTAATGTGCTTACAAATTTGGTTATTCAACATCTATCCACATCCACAATGTGTCCAACCTACAAAATTTGCCAGCTTTTCCCTTACAAGAATTATGTGGCTCAAAATTAGCCATGAAAGTGATTAAACCAGCACACAGGAAAGCTTAGCAAACAATGTAGCTAAAATTCTCTCATTTCGGCTGCCTCCATTGTGCCAACCCACATGCAGGAAAACTCTGAAGGTCTAAATATATTTGATTCTCTCTCACTCTCTCTCCCACATGTTTCTTGAACTACGAACATTTATTTCAAAAGAGATGAAGTCGCACCGACCTGAAAAAAACATACATCACAAGAAAGCAACTATGGTCAAAGCATACGTGTCTTTGTTACACACTTCACATCAGCTGATAATAAATTTGAGAAAATAGATTCTGCATGAATTTGTTCACATGATTGGGATAATTTGGCGTTTTCTTGATTGGGATAAGTTAGGCATTTTGTGGTTTTGGTTGGAGCATTTATTGCCTTCAAATCTGAAATTTCATGGCTCCTTTGCGTATTAAAATCGGTGAACACGTGCCCTATAAATGGTTGGTAAAAGTGGGCGGATCCTCCCTTGTAAGCTTAAATTTTATGATGTGTAAACCATTGACAGAGGGATAAAGAGATGGTCTTCCCAACTACGAAATGTTTTAAGATTATTGATATGTAGTAGATTTAAGCTTTTTAATGTAAGATTTTAAGAGTAATAGTAAGGTTTGTAAGAGTAAAAGATTTTGTATCAACACAAGAATTTACGAGGTATTGATTAATGGAGAACAAATTCAAACGAGTTACCTTAATATACCATTAAAATGTAGCGTTCTTTTGGGGGATGGGATTTTTGGATTCTTATCATGGTAGGTTTCAATTATTTTATCTTGTAAAGGTATTTATTTATATTTTAAAATGTGATGTTTTTATATAAAAAATTAATTTAGTTTTGATAATTATTTTGATGTTTTTTAAAATTGAAAAGTGCATTATTATTAATAAAAATAAGAGATATATAATGTTGATCATACAAAAGATGGGTGGAAGGAGTAACACTCCAGAATGCCAATCACATCGAGTCAGTTGGGCCTTAAAAAGGAGGCCAATTACATAAAAAACAAAATAAAAATGCATTCATCAATAAAAATGAGCAATCAAAAGGAGCCCCAAAAAAGCCGCAATGGTGAACATGGCAATCGAGGGTAGATTATTTTTCCGTATTTTAATTAAATTATTATATTACTCACCAAAATAATTAATTAATTACATTAGAGTTAATATAAATTCATTTATAAAAATAAAACTTGTTTAAGGAAATGGTTGTCGATATTTGCTTTATTCCCACTAGTAAAAATTGAAATATGAATACAACTTTTAATGTTCTCTTTCACTCATATCTATACATTTTTTTCAAGATACGGAAAACATATTAATATAGACTTGTCTATTGTTATTATAGAATTTGAGATTTGAATAAGTTATTAAAACCACAAATTTCATCAATAGCAAAAATTTGTGAAGTATTTGAAATTATAGTTAATTTGTTAAATAAATGTCCCAACATGTATGTGGTACCACAAAATTTGTGTGAGGTACTTCACATTATTGTGGCAGCCTATCAAATATTTATGTAAAGATCGTAATGTTTTTGGAAAAAAATAAAGATATATGAAGCATATACATTAAATTTAACAGTTGATCATATCCATTGGATAAAAACTTGACAATGGTTATCCATTCAACATAAATGTTTAAAATTGATTTCTTAATATTTCCTAATATATGCGTGGTTTCTTAAATTTGTGGGGGTGTCTCACATTGTTGTGAAGGCCTATCAAATGTTTGAGGAAATATCATAACATTTTGCATAAAATAAAATACATGGAATACATAGATTAAATTTAACATTCGATCCTATCCATTAGGTAATAATTCAAACCTTGAATTTATAGGGATTAGATTGAATTTTTCAAAGGGGTAGATATAATATATTTTAGAGGTGTCCCTTGAATGTTCATGATGTACCTCAATTTATCATAGGGTACCTTAAATTTCCAAAGGGAGTCCATATTTTCATGAGGGAGACTATAGTTTTGATGGATATGTATCAATTTTTATGGGGTGCCTCAAACTAAAAATTTGTAGTACCCTAAATTTGGACCATTTGATTTGGTAGTTATACTTGACATTTATCTCATTCTATTGATCATTTTGCAAATAAATGACTAGTACATGCATATGTCTCACTTTGTTTAACACTCCTTGGCCACTAAGTCACACTTGTTACTCATCATTAAATAATTAAAAATCCACTTTCTTAATATAGAACACATCTTTGAGCATTTGGAAACACTCTCCAACTTATAATATTAAAATTTCTCCTTAGGAGGAAAAACATCCCCATGATGTACAAACCCCTTTAGATGGATTATTCCTCCATTGTATTAACAACCACCTTTTAAAATTCACAAGTTTTCCCTATGAATTGAGTGGAATAACCTTATGCCATAGTCACATATAAAAGAATACATATCCCACCCATTAAAAGGCCATCTTATCATAATTGGGACCGCCTAAGAAATTGTAACAATATATTCGATTTCTAAACCAGTCTTTCAAGAAAATCAACCAATATTAAGTCTATATACATCATATTTAGTTTCCCTAAGATATTAAATTTGTATACATCATATTTTACACAACTATATCCTACATCAAAGATCATTTCCAAGTGTCATGGGTTCTATTGGGGTATTCATTTCCAAATGTATAGTTATTAGAAAATGTACACATATTTGGAGAACTACAAGGGTTTGATTCCTCTAAAAATTAATGTTATGTAAATGTTGCAAGGGAAACATAATTCAAATAAGAATAATACATTGTTTTTTTTTCAATGAAGGAGATTTAGGGTTTGAATAAAGGAGAAATCATAGTCTGTTGAAACATTACAATCATAGAAATTTCAAAGTTTTTTATGTATTAAAATCAGTGTATATTTATTCACATGTGGGAAAAGTTGTTATATTTTTGTTCTCTATAAATTTTAGTTGAAAGTGGGTGATTCCAAGATTAAATTTCAGTTTAATGTATAAATCCTTAATACAAGGATACAAATATGGTCTTCTCAAATAACATATGTTTTAATAGTATTGATAATGGGAAAATATTTAATGGAAGAGTAATGGAATGATTTGTAAGAGTACAAGACTTTATATCAACATATAAAGAACTTACAAAGTAACAAAAGAGAACAAATTCAAATTTTATCTTAACCATAAAATTATAGTTTTCTTCAAGAGATGGGATGTAAGGTTTCTCATAATAATAAATCACCTTATACAGATATAGTCATATTTTAGATTTGGATGTTTTTATATTAGTTTTGTTAATTATCTTGATTAGAATTAAGAATATTCTCCATCTTATAATTATATTATAATAAAAAATCATCAAATTAATTAATTAATCTCACTAGTGTTAATTAAAATTTCATTTTTATAACATAACTTATGTAAGGAAATGCTATTCAATATTTGCTTTATTCTCCATGTAATAAAAATTGAAATCTGAATAAAATTCTTGACATTCTCCTATCACATTGTTGTGGAGCCTTGTCAAATATTCATGGAAAGATCATAATGTTTTTCTTAAAATAAAGACACATGGAGAACATGCATTAAATTTAATAGTTACCTATGGGAATGGCCCTTCTGGTCGTTTCGGCGACTATATTAAATTTGACGGCCTTTTGGACATTTTTCTCAAGGGATTAATTTTGTCGGTCTTTTTGACGTTTTAGATGGGTGTTTTGACGTTTTTGGTTATTTTGGAGTTGTTTGTAGCATTCTGTTTTTAGCTTTCCTTTTTTTAGCACTTGCATGCCGCGGTATATTTAGCACTGTTAATTTGGCTGTGAGAAATGGCAGACAACAATGTGGAGATGTGTGTGACAGGTGACACAGGATTGATTTCGGGTGATCTCATTTGTGGTTTACTCCAAAAGGGCTACATAGTTTGTACTACCGTTCACAATTTAGGTATTCCAATGTCGTACATTTACATATTTACAGATTTAGCTATGAATCGGTAATCAACCACACACATAATTGAAATTGGTTGGGGTTCGAAACAACCGATTTGCCTAAGTGAGCTACCTGTTCAAAAACACTTATATTGGGTTTATGAAAACTCTATTTTTCTTTTTCAAATCCTATATTTTCTTGTAATTAGATATTGTGGAGAAGATTGGGTATCGGTGGGAGATGCCTGGCGCAAAGGAGAGACTAAAAATAATGAAAGCAAACCTGCTAGAAGAAGGCAAACTTTGATGAAACAGTGAATGGCGTGGATGGGGTTTTTCATACTGCATCTCGTCTTCATACCACAAAGTCAAAACCCCAAGGTCTGCTTGTTTTTCGCACTTATGGAAGATGGTTTTTGTTATCTGTTGCAAATTTTCTACATAGACTTAAAGCAAGGAAATACGGTAAATTTTGAAAGGATGTTCTTACATAGAAAACACCAATTTGCATGTATACATACATATATTCGTTCAATAGATGGTTTTTATTTCCTCCATGGCATTGGCACAGATAGGTTCAGCTATGGATCATTTGAATCTCACTGCTCTTGTGAAATCTGCAGTAGCAGTTTTAGAAAGTCAAATGTCCACAAGTGTTGTGAGAATTGCCAGGTGTGTGACTAAAACCCAATTTTCTCTTGGGTATCACAGTAGCTGTGGAAGGAGTGAAGATTATTTAGAAGAAGCTTCAACAGAGAATGCACAACCCCAAAATGGCTACTCTTTCATTAGTGAACAGGTTTGTAATTTGTACAGAAATGGCCTACTTTCATATTCCAATACATATACTTCTCTATTACAAGGTTGTATCAAATTGAAAGCACTGGAAGAAGGTAAGAAAATTCATACCCACACATGTGATCAAAACTGGATTTAGGCCTTATGTTTTTGTCCGCACTAATCTTGTCAATATGTATGCGAAATGTGGTAGTTTGGATGATGCACGCCAACTGTTTGACAAAATGCCTAAACCAGATATAATTTCATGGAATTCATTGATTTCAGGATATGCCCAACATGGACATCATAAGGATGTTCAAGGAGAATTTTCACAGATGCATAAGCTGGGCATGAAGGTGGACCACTTCACCTTTGCTAGCACATTGAGTGCATGTGCAAAACTTGGTGATTTGGCACAGGGCAAACAAGTTCACACCCACATCATTAGAACTGGGTTCAGGTCTCAGGTCTTTGTATCAAATGCACTGGTTGACATGTATGCTAAGTGTGGGAGGCTAGATGAGGCTCAAGGCATGTTTGATGAAGCTTCTGAACGTGATGGAGTTTCTTGGAATGCATTGATTACAGTATATGCCCAGAATTGACATGATGAGGAGACACTGAAACTATTTGGCCAAATGCAACAAGTTGGTTTGAAGCCTTCATTTTTCACATTTGGTAGCATTCTCAAGGCATGTGGTGGTGGTGGAATTCAAGAGCGTGGAAAAGTGGTCCATGCTCACATCATTAAAACTGGATTTGAATCAGATGTCTATGTTGGGTTTGAAATAGTTGACATGTATGCTAAATGTGAGGGTATAGAGGATGCACTTGTAGCGTTCCACAAAATGCCTGAGAGAAATGTGGCTATGTACAATGTAATGATTACAAGGTGTTTTCCAGACTACAGATGTTGAGTTGAGTCAAAAATATGGGAAGGAGGCACTTAATATGTTTATCCAACTGCAGCGGATAGGGATGAAGCCTAACCATTTTACCTTTCTTGGTATTCTTGGAGTTTGCAGCAGCCTAGAATTTCTTGAACATGGCAAACAAGTCCATAATCACGTCATAAAGGGTAAACTTGAATTAAATGAATTTGTGGGAAGTGCTCTTGTTGATATGTATGCCAAATGCCGATAAGTAGAAGATGCACGGAAATGGTTCAGTAAAATGCCAAAACCAGATATTGTCTCCTGGATTGCATTGGTCTCAGGATATATACAGAATGGGGAATGTGAAGAAGCCC
This sequence comes from Taxus chinensis, assembly GCA_019776745.2. NCBI lineage: Eukaryota > Viridiplantae > Streptophyta > Pinopsida > Cupressales > Taxaceae > Taxus > Taxus chinensis. The sequence continues at coordinate 797,055,095 of CM034150.1, forward strand.
TGGAACTCTTTTTCCAAGTACTTAGGGAAGGGGTGAAGCCAGATCATTTGACTCTATGTACTGTCCTAAGTGCATCTGCCATCTTAGCAGCTCAGGAACAGGGCAGGAAAATCCATGCCCACAGTATCAAAACTGGATATGCATTGCTTGTAGTTGTAGGAAATACTCTCATTGACATGTATGGAAAATGTGGAAGCATAGATGATGCAGGGACTTTGTTTGGTAGAATGCTGAAGCGAGATGTAGTTTCATGGAGTGTGCTGATTTCAGGATATGCTCAGTATGGACGTGGGAAAGAAGCTCTCCAACTTTTTGGTCAAATGCAGGAAGAAGGAATGAAACCAAACCACATCACCTTTTTCGTTGTTCTATCTACTTGCAGCCATGTTGGTCTAGTGGATGAAGGTTGTCAATACTTTGATTCCATGATTAGAGATCATGGCATTGAACCAAAAGTAGAGCATTGTGCCTGTATTGTTGATCTTCTTGGTCGTTATGGGTGTCTCGATGAAGCAGAACACTTCATTAATGAAATGAGAGTTGAATCCAATGCGGTTGTGTGGCGTGCCTTGCTCGCAGCCAGCAGAATCCATGGGAACTTGGAATTGGGTAAGTGTGTAGAAGAACGCATCATAGAGCTTGAACCTCACACTTCTGGCACATATGTTTTGCTTTCAAACATCTATGCTTCGGCCAGTAGGTTGGACGATTCAAGAAAAGTAAGAAATATGATGAAAGATAGGGGACTTAAGAAAGAGCCAGGACTAAGCTGGAATTAAGTCAACAATATAATAAATTGTTTTACAGTAAGGGGATATATCACACCCAAAAACACACAACATATACACAGTCTTTGAGATATTAATGAAACAAATTAAAGCAACAGGGTATGTACCTGACACAAACTTCCTCTTCATTAATGGAGCAGGAGCCAAAGGAAACTTCTCTCTACCATCACAGTGTAAAGTTGAGCATTACATTTGGCAGTTGCATGGAACACCAACCAACAATATTAAGAATCTCTGAGCATGCGGTGACTTTCATACTTGTTACCAAGTTCATCTCTGAGAACAATCATTTCCATCATTTCAAGGATGAGTTGGATTCTTGTGAGGGGTCTTGGTCTTGGTGACAGTAAAGGAAGAAAACTAACCACAACTTTGAAGGCTTGGTTATAATTTTTCTGTGTTCTTATACATTCTCTCTGTTGTGAAGAATGCAAACAACAAGTACATGAACCAAATCCATGTACAAATACTTCAAGGTATGAGAAATAATTCTTTGTTTTGAGTAGTTAAAATTAGAAAATGTGCAACTTTTAACCGAAATAAAATCTTTCCAGTAATTATTTGACTCTTATACCTTGAGACATGGATCTTTTTCCTGGTGTATGTGTAATTTTTACTCAAATATCAATGCTCCAGATGGCAGGTGAAATGATGCAAGAAAAGTAAGATATATGATGAAAGACATGGGAGTTAGAAAGGAGCCAGGACTAAGTGGATTGAATCAACAATACTATAAATTTTTGTATGGTGAAGATAGATCACACCCACAAATAGAGAGCATATGCAACATTGGAGAGATTGCTGGTGTAAACTAAAGCAGCAGGGTGTGCACCTAACACAAACTTTATTCTACATGATGTGTATTAAGAACAAAAAGAAACTTCTCTAGCATCATGGTGAGAAACTGGCCATCGCATTTGGGCTAATTAGTGCTCTACTTGTAACACCTATCAAAGTCTTTAATAATCTGTGTGTGTATGGGGACTGCCACACTGCTTCCAAGTTCATTGTTTTTCTACGAAAATACACTACCAAGTTCATTCTTTACTAGGAAAATACAGTACCAGTAATTCATTTACTGAAAATTTGAACCTGCATAATTGGGTTCTTTCATACCCTATGTTGCTAGGTTACGGGTACGGGTACGGGTTCATCAAATGACATCAAGCAAGCTCATGTTGATATAATTTTTGCTACATTGGACGGAGAGCATCGTGTGTAGTTCAGACCAAGATAAACTTAATTGTAGATATAATTACAGATAAATGACAAGAATAATATGCTTATTGGGTTTGTGTTCTCTTTAAATGCTTTGCTTGCATGATCCTAGGTCATGTTGACATGGAAAAGCATGAATGTAGGTTTAGTATGAATCTTGTGATGAACTTCCACCTGGTTGGAGGATTAAACTGATATAACAAAAAAAAGGTATAGTAGTTGATTATTGTATTAATTTTGTGAAGTCAAGAATGACAGTAGTTGGGGATTGAAGTGGAATTTGTAACCAGTTTTTTAAATTTGTTAGTACTCAAACAGAAGTGCAATTACATGCACTCAAAACTGCTCAAATATACACAGAACAATAAGACATGTTTTTTACTCCTCATGATATAAGATATGCAAATGTATATCTACGAATTTGCAACAAATTTGAAATGTAGAGAGAAAACCTTTAAATGTAATGCTTCATCTATATTCCTACACTTACAAAATCAATCACACCCCTTATCAACATCAACTACAAAAGTAATAACTATCCTTCTAAATCAAATAACATATACCGTTTGGCGTTCACATTGCATTGTACACATGCGATTGCTAGTATTTAGAAATATTAAATACATTGTTACGGGTGTCAAATGTAAACCCTATATTTATATATAATTTATATGCCCACATTTTCAGTGGTTTTCCATGATTGTATTGATTATGCCTTGAAGTTTCATGGGGTGCCATGATATTCGTGGGATTAACTTTAATTATAATGGGGGTACCCAATGTTTTGTGGGAAACTTGAAATTTTCATTACGTAACTATAAGTTGTATTTCATAAATTACATATATACTAAATGAAATTAACTAGAATTATATGAAGCTAATTTTGTAGGGGAGCCTCATATGTTCATGGAATTACCTTTAATATTAATAGGCTATCTATATTTTTTGTGGGCTACATTAATATTCGTGTGAGATTCAATATTTTATGGGGGTGTGTAGACACCTAAAATCTACCATGATATTTTAACAGTAAATTGCACATATTGCACAAATTACTATCTTTGATAATTAATTAATGAGATTCTCTCAATTAACTAATCTTTTCCTCTTAAATTTTAATTAACATCATTTTGTTAATTAAAATTGTCGTTACATATTAATTGATAACTCATTATTAATAAACTAATTTCCCACCTTCTTTATTTTATTAATGACCCCTCAGTAATCTCTAAATTCCATCAATTTTCACTTCATTTTTCACATTGAGGTAATTTCTACTATTCAAACTACTAAAATTATGTGCGTAGGTTACCTAATTGCTAGCGAAAGACATTATTGCCAAAAAAAAACAAACCAAATATCCACTTCTTTTCCTTGATTCATTTTCTTTGGATATTTTGAATCTTATTCATTATTTTAGAAATTGTAATTTGTTTATTTTAGTCTTTGAGTAACATATTGTATTTTTCATTATCTTGTTCAGATAGTTTTTTTGTTCCAAACTTTATTGTTGAATAATTCATTATTAGACTAACCCATGTTTTAAATTCATTTATTGAGACTTTTTTACTTTCCACACATTTTTTCTTATTTGTATATGATATTAACTATGTATTATCTTTAGTTACACCATAAGGTGACCTTGAAAATCAATAATATGTAGATGTTTTCTTTTTGTATGGTTCAACGACATGGATTTCACCACCAAGTCACTTAGACAAATCCCGTGTTTTAGCGAGCTAAATAGATTTGTTAGAATACCTTTTATTTTTTGTGAAATGTTGGCCTATTTTATTAGCAATGTGAAGTGAGGGGATTTCATGTTCTAATACATGGGCCTTAGATGTAATCCTATAGGAATTAATTATCATTTTTTGGTCAAGATCTATTGTAATAGATGGAGTGAAGGAAAGAGGTATTTGAACCTACAAAGCACACCATTAGACAAAACTTCCTAATTTCATGGACTAGTTCCTTACATACCAAAATATATATTATGGATGTATCTAAAATATGTTAGTGTAGGTTATTATTTATCCTTTTGTTTATTTATCAGGACAATTCTTACACTTGTGTTAGCCCTACACTTGTTGGATTAGCTTTCTTAGGTGTACTAGTTGTGTGAAGTTAGGTTACTAGTCTTTTGGAGTTAACTTAACTACCAGTATCAGTTAGTGAGAGTTATTCACCATTGATTTAGGTAGTTTTTGCACTTCTCTCCTCCTATTTGTACATTTTTTATTGAGTAATTCAAGTCATTGTATTGTAATCTATTGATCATTATGGATTATGATGGATTTCCATATATGGTATTTTAGCTCTTTTGTTTTGCAAATCCAATGTGGTGTAGTATTATCATCTGAGATCGTGGCTTGGAATAATCTTCTTATCATTATTTTCATGGTATCAGAGCTATAGATGATGTAGACATCCATCTGTAAGTTTTTCTTTGCAAGCAAGGGATTATTATTTTCATGTATGAAAAATTTGTTAAAACATTTCTATAGCATGCATTTTTATGCAAAACAGAGTGCCCCGTTGGATTTGGAAGGTGCCAAAACCCTAGAATTGACTATAAACTTGACCATGTTTTGAGACAATCAAATCTGGACATTTTACAGGGGTTTTTGACACATTTCTCAAAAAATCCATACAATTATGTACATACATTTTTTTGACTCAAAAATTATATTAGCTTTCTAGGTTTTTCAAGAAAATTTATGGGCTTCTATCTGTTTTTTGATACAGATGCCATAAAAATAGATATTTGTAGTCAAAGTTTGTATTAACAATTGTACTTTTCAGATGCATTCTTTTATCTATTAGATATAAGCGTGTACCTTCTGGATGCATTCTTTTACCCTCTAGATATTTTTGTTTTGGATGCAGATATGTACCCTCTAGGTGCATTATTTTATCAATTGGATATAAGTGTGTAACTTCCAAATGCATTTTTTTACCCTTTGGATATTTCTATTTTGGATGTAGTCTTTTATCCACTGGACGTAGATCTATACCCTCTCGGTGCATTCATTATCCATTGGATATAAGCATGTACCTTCCGGATTCATTCTTTTACCCTTTGGATATTTTTTTTTTTGGATGTAGTCTTTTATCCATTGGACGTAGATCTATACCCTCTAGGTGCATTCTTTTATCCATTGGATATAAGTGTGTACCGTCCAGATGCATTATTTTACCCTATGGATATTTTTATTTTAGATGTAGTCTTTTATCTACTAGACGCAAATTTGTACCCTCTCAGTGCATTCTTTTATCCATTGGATATAAGCGTGTACCTTTTGGATGCATTTTTTACCCTTTGGATATTTCTATTTTGGATGCAGTCTTTTATCCACTGGACGCAGATCTGTATCCTCTGGGTACATTATTTTATCCATTAGATATAAACGTGTACCCTTTGGATGCCATGATTTACCCTTTGGACATTTAGGTTTTGGGCGCCAACTTTTATCCTTTAGTCGCAAGCCTGTATCATGTGGATGCACTTTTTAACCCTCTAGACATTTGGGTGTCATGTGTACCTTTTTAAAAAAATTAACATTAAAATATTATTTTAATAGCAAAACCTTCTAGAGCTCATAACTTTTGATCTATAGCTCAGATTAAGGTGATCGATTTTTTGAAATTGTGTGTGTTTTTTGAGATCTATGGATTGGTGAAATTTTCATACACATATTTCAAATTTAAAAGGTACTTCTACTCATTGTAATATTTATATGCACTCAATTATAAAGTTCCAAATTTGAGAGGGTGTTGTAATCACTTGTAGATGTAATTTCAGTTGAGTTCGACATCCTAAAATTTTGGGTGTTGCATTCTTGTATCTACGGGTGTATACATTTATATATCTCTTGTTTGTTGAGATATTTTGAATTTGTATTTTCAACATTTTTGACATGTTGTCCGTCTCTCTTGTGGGGGACCTATTTTGGTGAAGCCCAGTGTTAGTTTGTCAGTGTTCGAGTAGCTGATTTTGGTAACTCATACATATCTATTGTTGAGTGTGGAGCGAAATTGCTTCACTACGAACTTGCTTTTATAGTGTTACTGGTTTGACAGTAACCGACGTCGGTTAAGGAGTAACCGATGTTGGTCAGGTTGTAACCATCGTCGGTTACCTGTGCGAAGTCATTTTTATTTTTGTTCTAAAAATAGAATAAATCAATTGTTTTAAATATGATTTATTATTTGTAAAAAGCAAAGTTAAGTTGCCAAATATAGACACACGTGCATGTATGCATAGTTGGAGTGTAAGGCAAGAAAAACAAGTTGTAGAAAAGATTGTAATTAGGTTGCATGTAAGTTTCCTTGGTGAGCAAGATTGTGTAGCTTAGTGAGGAAAGAACTTTAAACATCCAGAGAGGTGTTGGAAGACATCGGATCTTCATTATATTTCCTCTATAAAGCACTGAATAATTATATTGGCCATTTGTTGGTGGATGTAGCCCACATTGGGTGAACCATGTTAAATCTGGTGTAACCTTTCTTTTGTTTATTTTCATCTGCTGGTTATTTCCACATTGATTGCTTGTAAGTTTTATTTGATTATAGATATGTGAAAACATTGTTATATGGTTTAACCCCAACAACTGGTATCAGAGCTTGTTTGGAGGGTTTGTGTGTTGACAAGATTTAATCATAGATGGTTTTTTAATGGAGTGGGAGTAGAGAAATTTGACGGTCGTAATTATAAACTATGGAGAATGCAGGTGGAGGATTATTTATATCAGAAAGATCTATACTTACCGTTGGACGAGCAAGGAAAGCCGAGCACGATGAAAGATGAAGAATGGAAGGTTCTTGACAGGAAGGCTCTGGGATCTATAAGATTGAACCTAACAGTATTGGTGGCTTCGAATTTTACAGATGTAAAAACCACGGTAGAGTTGATGCAATCTTTAAAAAATTTGTATGAAACTCCTAGTGCTTCGAATAAGATATATTTGATGAAAAAATTGTTTAATTCTAAGATGCAAGAAGGTGGATATGTGTCTAATCATTTGAATGATTTCCGGTCTATTGTTAATCAATTAAAATTAGTAGAAATTTCGTTTGATGATGAAGTGAAAGCACTTTTATTCTTAGGCTCTTTGCCAGATAGGTGGGATAATTTGGTAATGGTTGTTAGTAATACAACAACTACTTCTAAGGGTTTGAAATTTGATGATGTGGTTAGTGTAATCCTTAATGAGGAAATACATAGGAAAATCTCAAGAGAGTCATCATCTGGAAATGCTTTAACTGTAGAAAGCATGGGAAGATATAAGGAGAGATCATCCAAGAGCAAGAACAATGAGAGATCAAAGTCAAGACATGGAAGATCTAGATCCAAGTACAGAGTTTTACTTTGCTGGAATTGTGGAAAGAGAGGACACGTAAAGGAGTGTTCATCCAAGGAAAACAAAGTGAATGTATCAGACAAAGAAAAAGGTAAAGAGGAAAATGTTGCAAGTGAGGTAAAGAAATATGCCCTTATTCTCTCCTTGGATAATAAATTATAATCTTGGGTGTTAGATTCTAGAGCTTCTTTCCATGCTACCCCTAATAAGGGTTATTTTAGAAATTATGTTTAGGGTGATTATGGACATGTTTATTTAGGTGATGATGAGCCATGCAATATTCCTGGTAAAGGTGATGTTTATCTAAAGTTGGAGAATGGAAACCCATGGGTATTGAAAGATGTGAGGCATGTGCCAAGCCTCAAAAGAAATCTAATATATGTAGGGAAACTTGGTGAATGTGGATGCATGGTTACATTCACAACCAACTCTTGGAAGGTTACCAAGGGATCTCTTGTTGTGGCAAGAGGAAAGAAGGTGGGAAATTTATATTTGTCTAACTGTATTACTGATTCCTTTTCTGTACTATCGACTACAGATTCAGATGCAAACATGTGGCATAATTGGCTAGGCCATATAAGTGAAAAAAGAATGCAGATCTTAAAGTCAAAGGGTAAGCTGTCAGATTTGAAACAAATAGATCTTGAATTTTGTGAGCACTGCATATTTGGAAAGCAGAAGAGAGTGAGATTTCTCAAAGTTGGGTCAACAAAGAAGGAGAAAAAATTGGAGCTTGTACACTCATATGTGTGGGGACCAACCCATGTAGCTTCTATTGGAGGATCCCAATATTATGTAACTTTCATTGATGATGCCACAAGGAAGATATCAATCTACTGTATTAAGCGTAAATATGATGTTTTTGAAACTTTTAAAAGATGAAAATCCATTTTAGAAAATGAAACAAGCTTAAAATTGAAGTGCCTTAGATCTGACAATGGTGGTGAGTACTGCAGTAAGGCTTTTAATGATTATTATTCAGAAAATGGAATACGAAGAGAAAGAATGGTTCCTAGAACTCCATGGGAGAATGGAGTTAAAGAAAGAATGAATAGAATAATCATGGAACGTGCTAGAAGCATGAGGATACATATCGGTTTACCTATGAAGTTTTGGGCATAAGTAGTGGATACAACGGTATACTTGATAAACTGTGGGCCTTCAACAACACTAGACGATGGAATACCTGAAGAAGCTTGGTCTAGAAAGGAGGTAAATTATTCTTTTCTTAGAGTTTTTGGCTCAGAAGATTTTGCGCATGTTGATAGAGAAAATAGAAAGAAGTTGGATGCTATGTCTAAGAGATGTACTTTCATTGGTTATGGCTCTGGTGATTTCTGTTATCGATTTTAGGATTTAGAAGATTCTAAGATTGTTAGGAGTCGTGAAATTGATTGGAATGAAAAGAGAATATAAAGGGATCATATTCTGGTGCCTAAACATGAATAGGTTGAGGATATTTTGAAGGAAAATCAACTTTTGGACCTAAAGCAGACTTACAGAGACATCGGCATCGATTCTACAGAGACCGCCACCGGCCAGGCTAACTGGTGCTGGTTGGTAGAACCAGAAATAGAGAAAACAGTGACATAAATTAGTGTTGGTAGTCCCAGAACTGAAATTAGTCAGAAGACAGAGGAACTGTAGTCGGTTATGGGTAACCGACGTCGGTCACTTACAGAAATTGAAACAAATGTACAATAGGCATAGAATGAGCCTCAGACACCCCAGATCTCGGTAATAAGGTCACAAAGGGTAAGTAAACCTCTATAGATATTTTCACCTTCACTTTATTATTTATTACTGACTAATAGTGGTGAACCAAAAAGATTTGAAGAAGCAATACAGGTAGATATCCATGAATAGTGGGAGCATGGCATGGATGAGGAGATGGACTCTTTAGAACAAAATCAGACATGGGATTTCATCAAGTTGTCAGCAGGTAAGAAAACACTACAGAAAAAATGGGTTTACAAGATCAAGGAAGAAGAAGGTGGACTGAAGAGGTACAAGGCAAGGCTTGTTGTAAAGGGATTTGCACATAAAGTAGGTATTGAATTTGATGATATTTTTTCTCCTGTAGTTAAGATGAATTCTATTCGTACTATTTTAATTTTAGTTGCAACAGAAGATTTGAATTTAGAACAACTTGATTTTAAGATGTATTTTCTTCATGGTGATTTGGAGGAAGAAATTTATATGCAGCAGCCGCTTGGTTATGAAGTCAAGGGTAAGGAGAAACTTGTGTGCATATTGAAAATGAGCCTATATAGGCTCAAGCAAGCCCCAAGGCAATGGTATTTAAGACTTGACAGATTAATGCACGAGCATGGTTTTATGAGATGTGAATTTGACCATTGTGTTTATTTTAAAAAGCTTGATGATGGGAGCTATGTTATTTTGTTACTATATGTGGATGATATATTTATTGCAAGATCCAGTATGCAGGACATTGGTAAGCTTAAAGAAAGGTTAGCTCACTCATTTTCAATGAAGGATTTGGGAGCTACAAAGAAAATCATTGGCATGCAAATTCACAGAGACAAGAAAAATAAGAAGTTGTATTTGTCTCAGGAAGCCTATATCAATAAGGTGTCGAAAAGGTTTAATATGCAAAAATAAAAACCTGTTAGCACTCCTATGGCTAGATACTTCAAATTGAGCAAAGATCAGTGTCCTTCATCACAAGAGGAGGTTGATTACATGGTACATGTTCCCTATGCTTCAGCAGTAGGAAGTTTGATGTATGCCATGGTTTGTACTAGACCAGACATTGCACATGCAGTGGGAGTTGTGAGCAGGTTTATGGTTGATTCAGGTATAGAACTTTGGAAAGAAGTTCAATGGATTCTCAAGTATTTGAGAGGGACATAGATCATGGAGTTATGCTATGGAAGGTCGGATACTTCTTTACGTGGCTATGTTGATTCAGATATGGTTGGAGATTTCGATGGCAGGAGGAGTACTACTAGATATGTTTTCATAGTAGGTGGTATGGAAGTTAGCTGGATTTAAAGATTGCAAAAGGTTGTGGATTTATCTACAATAGAGGCAGAGTATGTTGCAACTACAAAATCTAGTGAGGATATGATATGGATGAGTGGGTTCATGAAAGAGTTGGATAAGGAGCAAGAGGATTGTAGGTTATGCAGTGATAATCAGAGCGTGATCCATTTGGCAATTAACTTAACATTTCATTCAAGAAAAAAACACATTCAGTTGAGGTATCACTTCATACAATAGGTATTGGAGGATGGACAACTAAAGTTGGAGAAAATCCATATGGATGATAACCCTGTAGATATGCTAACGAAGCCATTGATAAAGGAGAAGTTAGACCTTAACTCCACTTATGTTGGTCTTCAAGTTTAAGACTTGAAGAGGAAGAAACAGGGCCAAGGAAAAGGAACCAAGGATGGTGATGCACAACACAGTGCAGTAAATGATCTCCAAGTGGGAGATTGTTGAGTGTGGAGATAAATTACTTCATTAAGAACTTACTTTTACAGTGTAATTGGTTTGACAGTAACTGACGTCAGTTAAGGAGTAACTGGTGCCGGTCAGCTTGTAACCACCGCTAGTTACCTGTGTGACGACTTATTTATTTTTTTCCAAAAAATAGAATAAATCAATTGTTTTAAATATGATTTATTATTTGTAAAAATAAAATTTAAGTTTCCAAATATAGACACATGTGCATGTATGCATAGTTGGAGTGCAAGGCAAGAAAACCAAGTTGTAGAAGGGATTGTAATTAGGCTACATGTAAGTTTCCTTGGTGAGCAAGATTGTGTAGCTTAGTGAGGGAAGAACTTTGAACATCCACAGAGGTGTTGGAAGACAACAGATCTTCATTGCATTTCCTCTGTAAAGCACTGAATAATTATATTGGCCATTTCTTGGTGGATGTAGCCCACACTAGGTGAACCATGTTAAATCTGGTGTAATCTTTCTCTTATTTTTTCATCTTCTGGTTATTTCCACATTGATTGCTTGCATGTTTTATCTGATTATAGATCTATGAAAACATTGTTATATGGTTTAACCCTAACATCTATGGTTTCACTCTACTCATTCAGTGGTATTTGAGGGTGTGGTATTGATACTGATTCTTTGGATCTCATGTCCTTGTCTTATTGCCTTAGTTATTGTTCTTGGATTGTGACACACCTATTTGCAGTAGTTGATCGAGTTATCTTTGGTGTTTTTTTTACACTTTTGATATCATGACATTGACAGTATCCTTGCATGGAGATATTCTGGTGAAGCACAATGTCAGTTGTTTTTTATTTCTATGATTGAGAAGTGGATTTAAATCACAGTGCACACAAAAGTTCTTCAACACTGTTGTGAGTTTTTGGAGCCTAGATTCTTAGGATAACTTGCAGCGGGATTTTTTCTCTCTCTACTTTGTTATTTATGGTTTTGGGTACCTTACACTGTCCAATTTTCCTAGTTATTGTACGTGGGTACCTCATCAAGCCTTGTTGCCAAGACCCACCTTCTTTTTCACCCACCTAAGCTATGCTTACGAGAGGGTGTTAGTGTCGGTTATTATTTATCCTTTTATTTATTTATTAGGATAATTCTTACACTTGTGTTATCCCTACACTTATTGGGTTAACTTGCTTAGGTGTATTAGTTGTGTGAAGTTAGCTTACTAGTTGTGTTGAGTTAGCTTCTCAGTTATGTGGAGTTAGCTTACTAGTTGTGTTGAGTTAGCTTCTCAGTTATGTGGAGTTAGCTTACTAGTCTTTTGGAGTTAATTTAATACTAGTGTCAGTTAGTGGGAGTTCTTCACCAATGATTTAGGTAGTAGTTGCACTTTCCTCCTCTCTAACAAAATAAATACCCTTAATCCTAGTAGTAGTAACATGAAATTTTTTTTTCCACTGATTTAGCTATGATTACAGGAGGGTGTTAGTGTAGGTTATTATTTATCCTTTTATTTATATATTAGGATAATTCCTATACTTGTGTTATCCCTACACTTGTTGGGTTAGCTTTCTTAAGTGTACTAGTTGTGTGGAGTTAGCTTACTAGCTGTGTTGAGTTAGCTTCTTAGTTATGTGGAGTTAGCTTACTAGTTGTGTTGAGTTAGCTTCTCAGTTATGTGGAGTTAGCTTACTAGTCTTTTGGAGTTAGCTTAACTACTAGTATCAATTAGTGGGAGTTCTTCACCACTGATCTAGGTAGTAGTTGCACTTCCCCCCTCTTATATGTACTTCCTTCTTATTGAGTAATTTAAGTCATTGTATTGTAATCTATTAAGCATTATGAATTATGACGGATTTCCATATATGGTGTTTTAAATATTTTGTTTTGTAAATGTAATGTGGTGTGCTATTATCATCTGAGATCATGGCTTCGAACAATCTTCTTATCATTTCTTTCATGGTATCATAGCGATAAATGATGTAGACATCCATCTGTAAGTGTTTCTTTGCAAGAAATGGTTTATTATTTTCATGTATTCAGAATTTGTTAGCTCTTTTTTGCAACATGCATTTTTATGCAAAACGGAGTGCACCATTGGATTTGGAAGGTTCCAAAACCCTAGAATCGACTGAAAACTCATCCATATTTTGAGACAGTCAAATATGGATGCAGATCTATACCCTATGGGTGCATTCTTTAATCCATTGGATATAATCATGTACCTTTCGAATGCATTCTTTTACCCTCTGGATATTTCTATTTTGGATGCAGTCTTTTATCCACTGGATGCAGATATGTAACTTTTGGGTGCATTCTTTTATCCATTGGATATAAGCATGTAACTTCCAGATGCATTATTTTACCCTTTGGATATTTCTATTTTGGATGTAGTCTTTTATCCACTGGATGCAGATTTGTACCCTCTCGGTGCATTCTTTTATCCATTGTATATAAGAGTGTATCTTCTAGATGTATTCTTTTACCCTTTGGATATTTCTGTTTTGGATATAGTCTTTTATCCATTGGATGTAGATCTGTACCCTTTGGGTGAATTATTTTATCCATTAGATATAAGCGCGTACCTTTCAGATGCATTATTTTACCTTGTGGATATTTTTGTTTTGGATGTAGTCTTTTATCCACTAGAGTAAGATTTGTACCCTCTTTGTGCATTATTTTATTCATCGGATATAAGCGTGTATCTTTTTGATGCATTTTATCCAATGGAACCCTCTGGGTGCATTCTTTTATCCATTGGATATAAATGTGTACCCTCCAAATACAATGACTTAACCTCTAGACATTTAGGTTTTAGGTATCATTGATTTTTAGCCTTTGGTCATAAGCATCATTAAAATATTATTTTAATAGAAAAACCTTCTAGAGCTCATAAATTTTTATCCGTAACTCATATTAAGGTGATCTTTTGTTTGAAATTGTGTGTTTTTTTGAGATCTATGCATTGGTGAAATTTTTATACACATATTTCAAATATAAAAGGTACTTCTACTCATTGTAATATTTACATGCACTCAATTATAAAGTGCCAAATTTGGGAGGGTGTTGTAATCACTTGTAGACGTAATTTTAGTTCATCTCGAAGTCTTAAAATTTTGGGTGTTGCATTCTTGTATCTATGGGTGTATAAATTTATATTTTTCTTGTTTGTTGAGATATTTTAGATCTGTATTTTCAACATTTTTGGCATGTTGATAGTCTCTTTTGTGGGGGAGCTATTATGGTGAAGCCCATTGTTAGTTTGTCATTGTTCAAGTAGTTGATTTTGGTAACTCATATAGATTTGTGGTGTCACTCTATCGATTCAGTAGTATGGGAGGGTGTGGTGTTGATACCGATTCTTTGGGTTTTGTGTCCTTGTCTTGTTACGTGTTGATACCACTTCTTCAGGTTTCCTTTCTTTTCCTTGTTACCTTGGCTTTTCTTGGATAGTGGAACTCCTATTTATTTGGATCTTCTATCCTTGCCTTATTTCCGTGGTTATTGTTCTCAGATTGTGACACACCTATTTATAGCAGTTGATCTTGCTTCTTCAGATTTTGTGTCCTTTCCTTGTTAGCTTGGATTTTCTTGGATTTTGGCACTGCTATTTATTTATCTCGTGTCCTTGCCTTTTTTCCTTGGTTGTTCTTGGATCGTGGCACACCTATTTGTAGTAATTGATCAAATTATGTTTGGTGTTTTTTAACTTTCCACATCACTCCATTTATAGTATCCTTGCATGAAGTTATTCTGGTGAAGCCCAGTGTTATTTGTTTTTGAGTTCTATGATCGAGTAGTGGATTGAGACCATAGTGCGCATGAAATTTCTTCAGCATTGTACGAGTCTTTAGAGATGACCTTCTTAGGATATCTTGTAGTGGGATTTTGCTCTATCTACTTTGTTATTACTGGTTTTGGGTACCTTATGGTATCTAATTTTCCTAGTTATTGTATGTGGGTACCTCATCAGGCCTTGTTATCGGGACCCACCTTCTTTTTCGACCACCTAAACTATGCTTACGGGAGGGTGTCAGTGTAGGTTATTATTTATCCTTTTATTTATTTATTAGGATAATTATTACACTTGTGTTATCCCTACACTTGTTTGGTTAGCCTGTTTAGGTGTACTAGTTGTGTGGAGTTAGCTTACTAGCTGTGTTGAGTTAGCTTCTTAGTTATGTGAAGTTAGCTTATTCGTTGTGCTAAGTTAGCTTTGCAGTTATGTGGAGTTAGCTTACTATTCTTATGGAGTTAACTTAGCTACTAGTATCAGTTAGTGGGAGTTCTTCACCAATGATTTAGGTAGTAGTTGCACAACCTTATTCACCACTAATTTTGGTAGTAGTAACCTTATTTATCCTAGTTAGGTGCAAAAAAAAATTTGAGGTTGTTCTTACTTTCCTCTCCCCCGCATATTGTTTGAAATAATGATAACATGTTACTCTTACCAAGGAAAAACTTTATTTCCAAAACTAATAAGGAAGAACTCTGTCCGAGAAAAAAATAGCAATAAAACAAGGTGAAATTCAGTCCAATTGAAACCATGTTTACATCACACATCAAAACCTAAAAATTTACATAAATCCACTACTAGTTTTTAAACAAAGAAATTGAAAATTCTATTGAAATTAAACCATCTCTTTTGACATCCAAACTTAAACAATTCAACATAGTTTACACACTTTTGAAATTTACCTAGAAGCCTTAGTGGTATTCACAATATCCAAAACCAAGGTAAAATGACCAATTTACAACCGTTATGTTGCAAAATTGACCTAGGAATCCTTAGAAAACAACAATCATCCCTTAACCTAGGTTAAACATCTAATTTATAGTCATTACACTACCCAATTTCACCTAAAATCCTTATCAGGATAAAAAAATCCTATAAATCTAGGTTGAATTTCAAACCTTATAGCCATTACATTGACAACAGTTACCTAGAGCTTCTACAAACAATAAAAATCCAATCAAATACATTGGTCACGTTTTCTAATAAATAACATGGCACCTATTATATATATAAATGAAAAACATCATGAGAATAACCCTTTCCCACATGGAATTCTTGACCATTTATCAAATGTTGAGCTCATCCTTATAGATCATAGTAGCGAGGAAGAGGAAACACACAACACATTTAAACATAATCCATCTCAAGTAAAAAAACTTGTTTTTAGAAAAAAAAGACACTATCCTTCTTTGATTAGCTCAATCAAGCTCTCAAATTCCTACTAAAGTTTATCCTAATTTCCTAACAATAATGATACCTAGAAAATATACTTCAAGACATGTTCCACTTAATGATGCAACAATATCTTAAACCCATGCCACATATCTACATATATAAACCCTTAACCATTAAAGAATAATCCAATGCTAAAATACCTCTCAAATAATCTAAAAAAATTAATTGAATACTTGTCATGAAGATGAAATGTGATAAAATAAGAGGTTAATGACCAACCTTATACACCGTATAATAAAGAGTTAACAATCCAATACTAATTGCAAAATTTAAGTGTCCAACTCGCAAGTTTGGTTTCTCACATACACATAGAGAAGCCCATAATGAATTATGAAGCACTAAAGAAAATAAAAAATGGTGGTGAAGCCTCTAAATCAAATCATGTGTACATACCATCAACACCTACACATGTCCAGTCATTTAAACAATAATTACATTATATAAAATTTTGACTTATTGGTTTACACAAGAATAGTAGTGGAAAAAGAAAGAAATATAACTATAAAAATCTATGTACCTACTCATCTGATAGGCCCTTTCCTATTTCCTTCAATTGTCCCAAATTTGAAAAATATCATAAGAATGGATACCTTGAGTATCTTGTCAAACACTTGTTCATGGCCCACTAGGAAGTATCTTATAGTGATAACTATATAATTTGATTGTACCCATGGACTTTAGAAGGCTAATATCTAGAATGGTTCCTCCACCTCCATAAAGGGTATATCTCCACATTTGTACATATACCAGAGAGGTTTGTTATAACTTTTCCTTAAACATGTATAGTGAAATCACCATGATAGACCTATGTAGTACATAAAAATGCAACATTGAAAACTTCTCAACAATCTTATACTGATGGAGGGGTTGGACTAGTCACTTCTCATGCTCTATACCTAAAAAATAGTCAAGTTCATCATATTTGTGCCAAAGATACACCCCAATATTTCTTTCTACCTCCAAATGCATTATGTAAATACATTTGAGGACATCATAAAAAAGGAAAGTGAAATTTGTTGGGTTTATAATATTAACTAGGATACTGCTTATTTGTGAAACATTCCAAAGATTGTATGTTTTTAGTTTATAGCATATATTTAAAAATATAAGCATGCTAGACCCAAATGGGTCGACTTTTAAGAGTTGATCATGACCACCCACCTTGTATATAAAAAGGTGATCTCATTAGAGATAAGTTACACATGTTGTAACATGTATGCAAGCTATATGTGCAAGCTGATTATAGATACATGATGCGAATGAGGTGAAAGTCATGAGAAAATGTATGAGGAAGTTTGAAATCCCTTTTTGAAGGTGTAACAACATGTAGAAACAGTGGGAGTACTAGGAGAGAGTTTATTCTCAATAAATATAAGTGATTTTTAGTGGGGATTTTACCTTCCATGGTTTTTCCACATATCTTGTGTCACTATGTTATTTACTTTCTGTTTGTGGTGTTTATATTATGTATATTTCATAATAAACATATAAATCTATGTTCTTAATTACTGTACTTCATAAACTATAATCTTCGGCAATATATATTATGGATTTATAATTTGTAACATTATTCATCCCTTAAATTTCCTAACATGGTATTAAAGTTGGTTTTTATGCATGTACATGATAGATTTGGATCTTTTTTATTTACAAGTGTGAAGAAACTTGAATTTTTCAAAACTGTGAAACCCTAGCATGCTTGAATTTTATTAAGTTCAAAAATATAATTCCCACCAAAATAATGTGACTTTAGATGATCTGAAATGATTGATTAGTTTAGTTAGATTATATTTTGCTTGTGCATGTGTTTTTTTCCTTCACAGTGATTTGTGAGCATAGATCTTTGTTTTAACCATCCACAACTTTCTTATAAGGTTATCATGCCTTCACATAAATTTCTATGTCCTTCATTGATTTTCTAGGCTTCTGTTGCTTATTTAGAGTATTCGTTCCATTAATAACCATTTTATAGTTGTTGGATGACTTATTTGAATATTTCACATTATTTTAGTCATTTGTAGTCTTCTGTAGCTTCTCATAGTCTTCCATAGATTTTTTGACCTATGTGTCTTTTTGCAAGTCTTATGTGACATCCTTATACTTGCTATGTGAATTTTCTTATCCCACAACCTTTCACCTATTTATATTATGGGTGCTTTGTATCACGGATTATTTTTCTTTGTTATTTGGATCCATGTGTCCCACAACCTTTTTCTATGATATATGGCCTTTTTATTTATCATGTGTGTTTCTTTGACCTATGGTCATGCCTTCGTTATGTGGGATTATCCCTTTTTTCTATGGATGTTGGCATAAGTATTCCGCATAACACTAAGATTTCAAGAATCCAAGGAACACTATTTCTTTGTTTCGTGGATTTTAAAATTTGAAAACTTTATAATTTTTTCTCTAATGCATTGCGACCCTCTGTGGCTGCTTTTTTGTGCTTTGTGGCCTCCCTTCTTGGTTTTAGAACCTTGTTTGAGTTTTTTTAATCAAGTTCAATTTTTTTAATTTAAATATTAATCCTCTATGATTCAAACTGTGGTTTCTTGTTACAACTTCTAAAAAATCTTCCTAACACTCTATTATCCAAAAATTGCCAACTTTTCCTTAAAATGGCTAGTTCTATTTTTTCCATGGATAACTTTAAAATTTAAAATGAATCTAATTAGAATATTTGGATAATTAGGATTAAGGCTATCCTTATGACTAGAAATCTATGGGATTTATTTATTGGTGTTGACAATAAACCCAATGGGAGACAAGCTACTCCTAAGAACTTAAGTGTTTTCTCTCAAAAATCCCAAGAGGCTATGTCCTTCTTATTACAAAGTACCCTCTAATGCATCACAACCCTCTGTGGTTGCTTTTTTGTGCTTTGTGGCCTCTCTTCTTGGTTTTAGAACATTGTTTGAGTGTTTTTAATCAAGTTCAATTTTTTTAATTTAAATATTAATCCTCTATGATTCAAATTGTGGTTTCCTGTGACAACTTTTAAAAAACCCGCTTAACACTCTATTTTCCAAAAATTGCTAACTTTTCCTTAAAATGGATAGTTCTTCTATTTTTTCCATGGATAACTTTAAAATTTAAAATGAATCTAATTAGAGTATCTAGAGAATTAGGATTAAGGCTATCCTTATGACTAGAAAGTTATGGGATTTAGTTAGTGGTGTTTATAATAAACCCAATGGGAGATAAGCTACTCCTAAGAACTTAAGTGTTTTCTCTCAAAAATCCCAAGAGGCTATGTCCTTCTTATTGAAAAGTGTCAAAGATGAGTTCTTGTTTCATATTGGACATATGGAATCTCCATCTGATACATGGGATCAATTGAAAACTATGTATGAGGGTATCCTCCTCTCTAAGATAATTAAGTTAATCATGGAATTGTTTACAACACCTATGAAAGTTGTTAGTTATCTATCTAAGATCAAGGATATTAATGCTTAATTAGATGGATGTAATTGTGAATTGTTTCATGATAAGTTACTTTATTTCATTATTCAAATTAACATTCATCAAAATTTTAGAAACTTTATCTCTATTATGAATTATAAATATGAAAATGAAGATGATCTACCTAATTTAGACACATTGTCTTCTCTCTTTATTCAAGAAGAGAGTGTCAAATTTTTTTTGAGTCAAAATAGAATGCCTCTTAGAAATTGTTCTCTCAAATTCATAAGTATTCTAAAAATCAATATATAAGTAATTTGAATCATCAATCAAAATTTATATCCAAATTTAAACAAAATTATACAGAGAAAAGTCTAAACTTACAAAACTACCAATGTTAGAACTGAAACCAAAAATCCTCAGTAGCCCCCCCTCCTCAGCAACCTAAACTTAGAACTAAAAATCCTAGCTTCTATGCCTCCATCTCTGAACCCCAAGATAAAAGGGTTTTTCATAGTGCTACTAAGCTCAAAGATATTTCTGTAGCTCAAAATCTTCATCATATCAGCCAATCTGCCCTTGACCCTCAAACTAACTTTGATTTAAAAGCCCAATTGAAGTAGCAGGATAAAACTATCAAGGGAATTGAAGACAATGTTGAATTTATTCTTAATGAGGGAAGTAAGGAGGAATTAGACCCTTTTGTTATTTCAAGTCTTGAGGAGAAGATGAAAACTCTCACCAAACAACACAACGCCTTGAAGGGGAGAGTGTAACAAGTAGCAGACAAGAAGATCAATCAACTATCCATGCACAAAACACTGTTGGACTTTATTAAAATTCAATTAAAATAGATATGTGATATAAGGGGAATTCCAAAGGATTTTTGGAAGGGTGGGAAAATCAAGAAGAAGCTTTTAACAATGAGTAGCTAGGACCCTGCCCAACAAACTGCCATCAATTTGTACAAGGCCCTGAAGGATGTTCAAATTTTTTTTAACAAGTTTCTCAAGTAGTCCTTTGTTGTTACTTGTTTTTTTTTTGACACTGTTATGCTGCAGTTTTGTAGCTATTGTTTTACTATGTTTTTTCTGTTGTTGGGATTCTTTCAAGAAGTTTTCTTCGGCCTTGATCTTCATTATTTTATCTAGCTTTCTTAGGATTTTTTTTTTGTTGTGTGGCCCCCACTTATAAAAAACACATTACTTTCATTATAAATCATGACTTTGGAGCCTTTTTGTACTACGGGGTATGGTCCCCTTCAAAAGCATTTATCAATAATAATTTTTTTTTGAATTGATACAAAAATCTTCAATACCTATTAGGCATTCCAAACTACTTTCTTGTCAAGTTCCCAAGCACCCAAAACTATGCAATTGATTGATCACTTTGTCTATGGAACTATACTAATCAATTATTCATATTTTTAGGCCCTTAACTACATAATTAACCTTGAAATGAGGAAAAACAATGAAAAATGATCTAGTGACTCACCTTAGGACAAAACTACCCTTTTAACCTTCTTGAGCAACTTGCTCCTTGTAGAGTGATAGTTGAAGCATTCCAAATTTCCACAAAAAACAAATTAATGTTATTTTCTAATACCCTTTAGGGTCCTTGAAGTGTGTGAAAAATTTTAGATTTTGAATCCTTTGTTTACTCACTTTTCCTAACAAGATCCTTTTACCTAGATTAAGGCTTCTTGTAGCCATATCAATGAGGTTTTCCAATCCTAACTCCTGTTAAAATGACTCAACTCACAATTAAAATGATTCAAATCACAATTAAATCACTATTTATAACACCCATTTGGATAATTCACTTGTATACAAGAATTTTTCACAAGGACTTTCTTCTCAATATTCTCTTCAAATCAATATTCCTTGCTTTCTAATTAGGTCTCCTGTCTATGTTGTCACTATTCTCTAGACTGTCAAGGAATTCAAAAGTTTTGTAACATCTTAATCTTATAAATGTTATAATTCTTTAAGATGATGATTTCAAGATGATAAGTTCAAATTGACATTCCTTGATTCAACTTTGCTTCAATTTTGTCATTTTTGGACCTTTTCGGGGCTCTCAATGCTATAATAGTCTTCTTTGCTATCCACTATTAGACACCACAAAAAAAATGGAGTATTATATCCCTCCAACCTTCCATGCATGTTTTCATAGAGGTTTTATGGTATTTATATTAAGAGATTCAACCCAATCTCTCCACTTTCATAGTCATTTATTGTTTGTACATCTAGGTCTTGAAATCATTGTTACACACCTACAGGTATCAGTCAAGATTGTCACACTTTTTCACCAATCATGAGGGGTTTTAAAGAATATATTCATTACATTGTATCTATGTAGGGATTCCCAAGAATTCCATTAATGTGCATAGAACCATTCACCCTTTAACCCCTTCAAATTCCACTTTAAACTCTAAACCCTAACGAGAGTTTTAAAAAAACCAAGAAGGATTAATTACTCACTAATTTGTTTTGAACGAGTTTTGAACATGGAAATTAATCTCTAAGTAATGTACCATCATTCTCTGTCTTCTAATCTCAATAGATGAGGCTAATCACCTTCTATATTTCTATGTCACTCTAAGAATCCTGTATTCTACCTTTAAGAACAGAGTAGTAGGTTTAGAAGCTTAACTAATTGATCTTCAAACAAAAAAGGTTTATATCACTCTCTCCCTTGGTTCCAAAATTTATCTCATTCTTTAAAAAGGATGAAATACCTTCTCAACCAATATTCCATGCCTTGAACTGATATTCTTAGCACCTATCTCTCTTTTCTTAATTATTGTTAACATACACAGTTTAGGTATAATAACAACAAACAATTAGTATCAAAGATTAACTTGAAGGGATATTTTAAAGTGTGAAAAAATCCTTACACATAGTGGAAAACTTTCTCCATTTAACCCTTCTCTACTCTCTCTTAATTTAACCTTCAAGACCTCAAGCTTACTAAATCATACAGATTACCCAGATTGTACACAACTATGCATCAACCTCAAACCTATTTCTAAGCACAAGACTATGAAATCTCACAAAATCAATGTAGCCGCACAGTTTTAAGTACATTAAAATTCATAACCCTTCATACATGTTGCATGCACAGATTTCTTAGATCACCAAAATACAAAAAACTCATCAAATATTTCCCAAGTTGTGTATTTCACAAAATTTACTTATAAAACTTCTTGGAATTCTCTTACCATTTAATGACCATTCAGATAAAACTTTAAAACAGTTACAATTATATTTTAATATGCATTCTCCTATGTTCCTAACTGATTCTTGGTCTATAGGACCCTTCAAATTACATTTTGTCCTTTCGTACATCATTAAAGAACCCAATTTAGCTTAACATTTAATACCTAAGAAATAAGTCACCGTCATGACCACTCTAGGACCTAAATAGGACTTATTACATGCTTATTCATTTTTTAAATTCTCCAAGATGACAATCAAACACCAACTCAAGCCAAAATCACCTTCAAGGGTTCAAATTGGCATTTTGGAGTAAAATGGCCTAATTTGAAAATTTGAAGCTCTTATTGAAACCCAACATGCCTATACAGCTATAGATGGCCTTTGAAACCTAAAAACATACTTAGGAACACGAAATTGATGTTATCAACATATATAAAAACTAGGGAAATGATGCTCCTGTATGATACTCCCAATGGGGAAAAAAGAAGCTTCCACATACTTATGTTAGCTCTCTTGTTCTCCTCCTTTATTTATCTATTTCCAGTTAAAGTTGACCATTTGAAAATGTACCTTAAATTAATACCATATCTGCTTCATTCTTATCAACTATAATTTTCCTTCCACAGTCTGGTTCTTTCTTGAAATTCTCAATTTCTTGATCAAACAATTATTTCTTAGACTGTAGACAACCTCTTGCATCTCAATTTTGAATATATACCCATAATTTATGGTTAAGTATGATGCATCTCCATCAATCATGGTCATGATATTGTTCCTTTCATCTCCCTCTAGTCCTTCTTGAATCTCATTCTTTGCAAAATCATGAAATACTAGCTTTTGTTAGAAATGATCACCTTACCATGTTTTATATTTCTTCATCTCAACTGCTACACTATCATGACTAATTTATTTATTCTCAATGCTTGATTACTCCATGCCTTGGTCACACTCTGCATCTTGTTTATGTTTATCCATATATTATGCTCCTAAGAGTTTTGTTTAGCCTTCACCTTTCTTGATATCTGTAATGCTTTCTTTCTTTTTACCTTCTTTTTTCATTTCCTCTTACCAAGTCCACTTTTACCTCACCATGTTTCTCATTAAGTGATCTACACCTCCATCCCTTTCACATGTACCTTCAAAACTAGTTCTCAAAAATGTGTTAAACTAAATAAAAAGGCTTGCATGCGTCACCTATTTTTCTTCCCCTCCATTCATAGCTTCTTCACACAACCATTTCATTCTATATTCACCTCTCTCAACTTAATCATATTATTTATCTCTTACTAGACCTTTTTGCTAGTCCTCAAGCACTATAACACGTGCTTCTCTTATCTCTCTATCATCTCTTTCCTATCTCTCATCATCATCTTCATATTTCACCGCCCCTTATAATGAAACCATCTCTATCTCTCTACATATCTGATATTCATATCTCTCAAAATCATTGCTCAAATTAGTCTTATGAGGTTTAACAACTCTACTTAGTGTCTGTTTGCATGATTTTGTAGTCTCCACCAAAAATTTCATGGATGTTAGCATCATTAATAGTTTTCTTATTGTTCTAGTTAACCCTTGATAGGTAGATGTTACAAATATATTGTGACATTATTAATAAATTGTAATATTATTAATAATGAGTTAATACAACTCATATTAATAATATAGTTAATAGTTGTGTGTGAGTGAATTTGTTGAATAAACAAATCACGTAGTTATTTTAATGTGAGAGATATCCTAGGGATAAGTTTGAGAGATTCATAGAGAGTGATATGAGGGATTGAAGATGAATTTTGACTCCAACTTTGTAGGAGATCAAACATTATAAAATGTAACCTCTATCATTGTAATTGGTATCTGGAATGAATTAATAAGAAGATCATTATTCTGTGAGTAATAATATTGATTTTTCCTGTGTAAAACTACTCAAAAATTACTAGTAGAAGTGTGTTGCTAACTCCTTTTTCCAAAATAGTATAAGTGTTCTTCTTTGAATTATGTACTTATTTCCTATCATACTGCCATGGCCTACCTATCAAAATATGACAAACATCCATGGGAACCAAATCACATAGCAATCTATTCTTATATCTTCTAATATGAAACTCAACTTGATATTCTTCCCTAACAAAATTATGATGTCCCTTTTGCATCCATGACACCCAACATGGGTTAAGGTGCACAATAGTTTTTAGTTCTAGTTTCTCTACCATCTCAAATGATACAAGATTGTTTGTACTTCCACTATTAATGACCACTTTACAACATTTTCCTTTTACTTTACATGCAGTTCTAAATAGACATCTTATTTGAGTTATGTCACTCACCATATTACTTGGTTTCAAAATAACTCTTCTACAAAAAATAAATTACCCGTGTCTTGAATGATCTCATCAGCAACTTTTTCATCCATTATCGTAATTGTATTCACCTCAATAGACTCATACGAATTATGTGCTACATATCATTGGCATTTTTAAGACTTACATACAAATTGTACCTTCTTGTTTGTCCCATTTATCTACACATAAATTATCTCATCTCTCATATTTTTTTAAATCTCTTCCATTCCTTTTAAACTGCTCAACACAATTTCCATCATCCTTTCCATCTTCTCTTCCTAACTTGAATTCTTTATCTCTATTACATGCACCATTATATTTCCCTTTCCTATATTCACTTTCAAATCAATATCTTTTCCCTTTCAAGAATCATAATCACGCTATGATACCACTATGATGTAGAGAAAAATATAAACTTACATAATTCCCAAATTTATAAATGATACAAAAATCTACAATGCATATTAGGTATACGATATTGCTTTCTTGTCAAGTTCCTAAACACCAAAAACTATAAAATTTATCGATCACTCCCTCTATGGAACTATAAAAATAATTTCATCATATTATCAGGCCCTTAACTACAAAATTCCAACCTTGAAATGAAGCAAAATAAACAAAAAGGTTCTATTTACTTACCTTAGCACAAAACTACCCTTTTAACTTTCTTGAGCAACTTGTTCTTGATAGAGTGATAGTTGGAGCATTCCACATTTTCCCTAAAAAAAGCTCATTTCCTTTTCTAATACCCTTTAGGGTCCTTTAAGTGTGTTTAAAATTTTAGATTGTCAAGCCTCTGTTTACTCACTTTTCATAACAAGCTCCTTTTACCTAGCTTAAGGCTTCTTGTAGCCCTGTTAATGAGGTTTTTCAATCATAAATCCTATTAAAAAGAATTAACTCACAATTAAATAACTGTGTGAAGAGTTTCACAGGGAATTTCTTCTCAATATTCTCTTCAAATCACTATTCCTTGATTTCTAATTAGGTCTCCTATCTGTGTTCTCACTATTGTCTAGACTGTCAAGGAATTTAGAAGTTATGAAATGTCTTAAGCTTATAAATCTTCTAATTATCTAAGAGGAGGGTTTCAATATTATACGTTCAAATTTTCATTCATTGATTCAACTTCCATGCCTTAGTTTTGTGGTTTTTTGACCTTTTCTAGGATCTCAATGCTATAACAATCTTCTTCTCTATCCACTGTTAGATACCAAAACGAAAGGGAGTATTTTATCCCTCCAACCTTCCATGCATATTGTTATAGAGATTTCAGGATATGTCTTAAGAGATTCATCCCAATGTCTCCACTTTCATATTCATTTATTACTTGTACATCTAGGTATTGAAAACATTGTTACACACCTACAGATCGCAATCAAGACTGTCACAATTTTTAAATAATAATGAGGGTTTTTTAAGATTATATTCATTACATTCTATCTAGTTAGGGCTTCCCAATATTTCTTTAAATGTGCAGAGATTCATTCACCCTTTAACCCCTTCAAATTCATCTTTAAACTCTTAACCCTAAAGAGGGGTTTCACATACCCGAGAAGCCTTAATTACTCACTAATTTGTTTTGCATGAGTTTCAAACCTGTAAATAACTCTCTAAGTACTGTAATAGTGTTTTTAGTCTTCAAATCTCAATATATGAGGCCAATCACCTTCTATACTTCTATGTCACTCCAAGAATCTCGTGTTCTTCCTTTAAGAACATGGTAACATGTTTAGAAGCTTAAATAATTACTCTTCAAACTGTAAATGTTTAGATCACTCTCTTCTAGGGTTCAAACATTTATCTGAGTCCTCACAAAGGATGAATGACCTTCTCAACTAACCTTCCAAGCCTTGAACTGATATTTTCATCACCTAACCTTTTTTGTAATTATTGTAAACATACACAATTTGGATATAAGAAAAACAGAAAATTAGATCAAAGCTTATCTTAAAGGGATATTTTAAAGTGTATAACAACCATTACATGTAGTAGAACCCTTTCTTCATTTAACCCCTCTCTACTCTGGCCTAGGTTAACCTTCAAGACCTCAAGCTTACTAAATCATAAAGATTACCTAGACTATATGTAGTTATGCATTAACCTCAAACCTATATATAAGAAAAAGACTATGAAATATCACAAAATCAATGTAGCCACATAGTTTTGAGAACATTACCAGTTATTACCATTCTTACACATTGCACACACATATTTCCTAGATCACTAAAATACACAAAACTCATGAAATATTATCCCAAACTATGTATTTCACAAAATTTACTTCTAAAAATTCCTGGAATTCTCTTCCCATTGAATAAAAATTCATATGATAGCTTGAAAAAAGTCACAAGGATTTTTAAATATGCATTCTCCCATGTTCCATAATGAATCTTGGCTCCAGAACACTTCACATTACATTTTGTCAGGTTTAGTACATCATTAAAGAACTTAGTTTAGCTTAACATTTAGGACCTAAGAAATAGGTCACTATCATGACCCCTTTAGGACCTAACTAGGAATTATTACAAGCTTATGCATTCTTTAAATGATCTAAGATGACAATCAAACACCAATTCAATCCAAAATTGCCTTTAAGGGTTCAAATTGGCATTTTGGAGTAAAATTGCCTAATTTGAAATTTCAAAGGTCTTATTTAAACCCGACATGCCTATACAACTATAGAAGACCTCTACAACCTAAAAAAATACTTAGGAAACCAAAATTTATGGTATCAACCTATATAACAACTAGGGAAATGATGCTCCTGCATCACACAATAACAATAATTAGAAGTTTAAAGTAAAGTTTGATGGTACTTGTATAAGATGTGGTAAATTTGGTCATAAAGGAACTGATTTTCATGCTCACTTGTCTTATAAAAATCCGAAGAATAAGAAAAAAAAGAGGAACATGAACAATAAAATTTAGATTAATACTAATAGCCAACACAATAATGATGAAAACTCCATTGCTCTTCATACTAACCTTTCAGCCTCCTTTGACAATGATTGAATCCTATATAGTGGTGCATCTAGACACATGACATATATGCATGATATCCTTCATGATATCATTGATTGTCGTGAAAATTTTTATTTAGGAGATAAATTTGTCACCAAATCTGAATGTTGCAACAATATTGAATATGGAAATGCAACATTATTAAGGATGTGTTATTTGTTCCCTAACTTAAAGAAGAATATTTTATCTTGGACAATAATGTTGTGTTATTAAAAGATAAATGGTGTGTTAAAAATAATATTTGTAAAATAATTGATGTTGGTTTAAAAAACAATGGACTATACTTTTTTGATGGATTTGTTGTTAAATCTTGTCTTTCCATTTATTCTTATAATATTGTTCAATTATGGCATGAAAGGATTGGGCATGTAAATTTTAAATTTTTGTATGAGATGTCACATATTAGCCTTGTTATAGGTCTTCCTAAGGTTAAATAAGATAATTAATATTTTTAAAGTTTCTTCAGTGGTAAGCAATATGTATAACCATTTCGTAGACACCACGAGTCTTATTCCTCTTACTTGCTTGAGTTAATTCATAGTGATGTTAGAGTTCCTTTAGAAGTACCTTATCTTGGTGGTACCTTATATGCTATCAATTTTATTAGTGAGTTCTCAAAGATAACTTGGTCTTATTATATTAGGAAAAAATCAGATGTCTTAGCTAAGTTTGAATAAATTAAAGTCCTTGTTGAAAACATGGCTAATATGAAAATTAAAAGAATTATACTTGACAATAGAGGTGAGTATGATAATAATAAGTTTGATGAGTTTTGTGTATCTTGTAGAATTCAAAGGGATATAAAAAATTCCTATTATCATCAGAAAAATGGCATAGCTAAAAGAAAGAACAAAATAATATTAGAAATGGCCAGGACCATGTTTTATGCTTCTAATGTGTCTAAATTTTTATGGGATGAAGCTATGATCACTACTGTTCATATCTTGAATAGAGTTCCAAAAAAATATTTACATTAAACCACACCTCATGAAGTAAGGACTAAACAATAACCTGACATCTGTTATTTAAATATAATTGACAACCTTGCCTCTCTTCTTATTCCTAAAGTAAAAAGACTAAAACATGATCCTACCTCTTACTCTTGAATTTTTTTGGGTATGTCTATAAAAAAAAGGATTAAGAGTCTATGACCTAGTTAAGCATGTGATTATATATAATAGGAATGTGCATGTTTTTGAGAAATCTTTTTTAAAAATCTTCCGCTCTTACCTTTTCTGAGCTTCCTAAGTCTGAGACTGAATTTTTAAATAATAATATTTTCTTAGAAAATATGGATACTTATTTGTAAGAGTTTAATCATCCTTTGTCTGATATGATGGATGTATACATTGAGGGATATTTTTCTAAATCATGATCTCAATATAGGATTCCTAAATGGGCTAAAAATATGGTTTCAAACTCTCAACCTAACGATTTAAGAAGGATGACCCGAAGTTAGGATTATTATCATGCCTTGTCAAATTTTTATGATATTTAACCTCAATCTTTTTAATAATCCAAACTAGATGGAAGATAGGTTACAACTATGAAAGATGAATTCAATGCTCTAATAAAAAATCAAACTTGGGAATTAGTCCCTCTTCCTCCTAAAAGAAGGATTGCAGGCTCGAGATGGCTGTATAAAATCAAATATAAATCTGCTGGTAAGATTGATAAATTCAAGGAAGGAATAATTGCTAGATGGTTTACTCATAAACCTAGTTTGTATTATGTTGGATCCTTTTCTCCTGTTTCCAAAATGAGCACTGGTAAAATTCTTCTAGCTTTAGCTGCTCAACATGGTTGGAAAATTCACCAAATATATGTTAAAAATGTGTTTTTAAATGGTGACTTGAAAGAAAAAAATTAAGTCCATCAACCTAAAGATTTTGAAGAACCTAGGAAAGAAGTATATGTGTGTAATCTTAAGAAATATTTGTATGGTATTAAACTAGCTCCTAGAGCTTGGTATGCTAAGATAAATAGTTTCTTTCATGAGATTGATTTCTCTAATTGTTTTGTTGATAATGATTTATATGTCAAGTATGAAAATATTCATGTTATCATTATTGTCTTATATGTTTATGATCTCTTGATTACTAGTAGTGATAAGGATCTAATTCTTAGAATCAAAGATAAGTTAAGAAAACATTTTCAAATTAATGATTTAGGATTGTTAAATCATTTTCTAGGCATGATTATTTGTCAAAGTCACAAATTTATTGTTGCATATCAATCACAGTATGTTGAAAATATTCTTAAAATATTTAATATGATTGGTTATAAGCACGTCTTTATTCCTATGAAAGTTAGTTTTTAATTAGATCCAAAACCTTCTTGTGATAAATCTAATCCTACTTTATATAGACAATTGGTTGTTAGTTTGATTTATTTAACTATCACTAGGAATGATATTCCTATGTAGTTGGAATCATTTATAGATTCATGTAGGATCCTTATGAATACCATTATAAAATGGAAAGAATGATTTTAAGGTACATATGAGGTACAATCAATTATAGTTTGTGTTATTATTCTTGTGATAATGCAATTCTATTTTGTTATTGTAACTATGATGATGTTGGTGATATTGTGGATAGAAGATATACTTCAGGATATGTTTTCAAGGTGGGTGCAAGTGAAATAATTTGGAGTAAAAAGAAGTGATATATCTCTTCTACTAAAGCAGAGTATAAAAGAGCTATGGAAGCAACAAAAGGAGCCATGTGGCTCAAAATACCAGGGAAAATTTTAGTGGCGAATATTCGTTAATTCATGAATATTTCAGTTTTTGAAATCTGAAAGTGGCGAATATTTAGGGTACAAACTAGGACAAGTTCACCAAATATCTCTAGGTACAAGTTAATTATAGGTGTTAATTTGGCATTCCCACAAAATAGAAATTCACTAAATTTCGCTGAATATAGTCATTCAGTAGCATATTTTTATGTTACGGTCAACAACATATAGTATGTTATCTATTGGTAGCATAATAAATGCTACCGACTGACAACATTTTTATGCTAACGAATGACAAGATATAGTTATGATGTCAGTCAGCAACATAAAAATGTTGTTGACCGGTAGTAGTTTTTATGCTAACAGCCGACAACATACGCTATGTTGTCAGTCGGTAGCATAAAAATATGTTGTACTGATCGGTATCATATAAAAAAGCTAATGTCTAGTAGAATTTAATAGTGACTTTGTGATGTCTTGATATTCACCATTTGTGTAAAAGATAATTTTCCCAGATTCACCAAATATTTTTTACGCCTTTTTTTTTGGAGGGACCCTTAAAATTTTCCCTACAAAATATTGTTGGAAGAATTTCATATGGGCATCAATGGAAGAACTATACTTCTATGTGAGAGCCAAAGTTGTATTGCTCTTTCAAACAATCTAATCCAACATCAAATAACCAAATATATATATATATATATATATATATATATATATATATATATATATATATTCATATGTACTTCATTTGGGAAAGATTTATCAATGGTGATATAGATCTAAAATTTTATTCCATTGATGAGCAAGTTGCACACATTTTTACTAAGCCCTTTGGGTGCTATAAAGTTTTGCAAGTTCCATGCTATGCTGGGAATTTTAGATATTATTTCTTATGATCATGTGGATGATGTTGATATTCACCTCTGAATTAGTAGATAATATATTATTTAGATCTTATGATCATATTAATGACATTGATCTTCACATCTGAATCATCTAACTTTTTACCTTTCAAGAGCTACCCTCAAGGAGGAAATAAAAAATGGGCTGGTTGCATGTTTTTTCTTGTGGAATGTCATCTCTTATCAACCTAAATTTGTCAAAGTGGATACTCCCAAGACTATTTATATGTTTTTAAAGTAAATTTTCATGTATGTGAATTTTAATTGTAATCCTTAGTGAAACATTAGATATGTTGAGTGTTATCCATTTTTACCCCTAGTAAAAATGGACAACTTGAGTAAAATGGGCTTGGGGCAATTTATTGCACTATTTTCTAAGTCCCTATGATTGCAATAATTTTGTTTATTTTTATCTCACTTAACCCCATCAAAAATATATTTTCATGATTTCAACATGAAGAGGAGGTCGAGAGATTTCCATAAAGTCCAAGATCTCCAGAAAAGGAGCATCTTGTCAAAAGTTATGGCCTATTACTACTTTCCTTAGTAAAGTGGTGAATTGGAATTACTTTACTTATTTTAACTAAAAAAATATGAAATAAACATAGCTCTAGGGATAAAATAAGTGCTAAGTGGTGAATTATAACTTCTTAACTTAAAAGCAAGTAGTAAGGGGTCAAATTAATGCAGGTATGGAAAAAGTTGTAGTAAGGGGTCTAATCAATGCAGGTTTGGAAAAAGCAGTAGTAAGGTGTCAAATCAACGTAGGTCTGGAAAAATAAGTAGTAAGGGGTTAGGTAAACACAGGTCTAGAAAAATCAGTAGTAAGGGGTCAAATCAACGCAGGTCTGGAAAAAGTAGTAGTAAGGGATCAAATCAATGTAATGAATAGGAAAAAGTTGCATAAATTCAAATGACCATAACTATCTTCTCAGAGTTCCGTTTTGTGCATTCTTGGACTTTTCAGAAAGGTCTTGGAGCCCTCTACACCAAAAAATATTTAAATTTCAGATTTGATGAGTTCAAGGAAGTTAAAAATTTCATTTATTCTGCTGCACGCACATGCACTATTACCGAGAATACATTGTGGCAAAACAAAAAGCTTTTACTTGCCTTAAACTAAAAGAAGTAAATAAAGTGATAATTGCTGATGCCATTACAGGGTGATTCATTGTGTTATGTGGAAAAATAGTGAGATAATACTTGCATTGGGGTGCGGGCTAAACATAGTAAACCAATGTGTATTCAATGCAATGCAAAGGGCAGTAATATACCCTCAATTCACCACAGAAATAGAAGAAATGCAAAATGAAGTAAAGAGGGAAAGTGAAACTGATTTACTTCTCTTAAATGAAGAGAAGTAAATTAATTTGAAATCACCACAATGAAAGAAAATTAAAAAGTGGAGTTATGTGGTAAAGTGAGACTGCTTTACTTCTCTTAAATTAAGATGAATTAAAGTAAAATGGAAGCATCAAACAACTAGAAGGGAAAATAAAGTAAAGGTACCCCAGATCAATGCAAGAAAAGAAAATGAAAAGTAGAGTCATGAATTGAACATGAAATACTTTGATTTTATAAAAAATAAGAAAACTAAATCAGTTGGAAAAGTGTGATGGTAAAGGCAGTAATGGGGGTCAGATTCCCGTAGGTAAGGAGAAGTTGTAGAACTTCAAATGACCATAGCGTTCCACTCAGAAATCTATTTTGCGCATTCTTAGACTTTTCATAAACCTCTTAAAGGAATCTACACACTAGAACATTCAAATTTAGTTATGGGAAGATAGAAAAAAATCTCATTACATATTCTTCACTTTATTACACAGTTACAATCAACCATCGCCATTAATGGGTATGGGATTAAATTTCTTGAACCATAAGAAAGTAGTACACCAATGATGGGATATACAGGTGTACCATGATGTTTTAATCAATATTTTCACTTAGTAGATGGAGAATTAATGCATTTGAGTGTTTCCAATTTCTCTCTCTTCACACATCTAGTGCTATAAATGTAAAGGGGATGCAATTGTAAAGGTTATTGGTCATTTTTCTCCCCATGCTCCCCTCTTTTGGGGCTTCAAGCCTTCATATTGTAAACTGTAATGAAATCATTCTTTTCCCTACATGTAATGCGATGTGCATATTTCAAGGAGCAATAATGGTTTGTTCTGTTTTGAATCTTCTAGCCTCTGCATGATTTTGTTGTTCTATCTTGCCTCTAATTGTAAACCAGGTGTTCTGTGTAAATCTCTTGTTTCATTACAGGATGTGGTATTGTTTTGTGCTTATAAAGGGATGGTGAAATTCATATGATTTGGTTTGTGTTACATTTCCACCCTCTCTAGGTTCATCCTTCTCCATTTTACAAACAAGAAAGTGATTAACACTCCTTTTCTTGGTGTATCACCGCTTCTAGTGTAGATTTTCTTTCATGCATCCTTCTCCTTGTCTCCTTGGAATGTTAGATTAGGTGTAGTTAGTTTATTTGCTTTCATTAGGATTAGTTTTGGAAGGAAGGATTAGGAAAGGATCCAACATTCTCTGGAGAGTTATCTCAATCCCAAAAGTCCCACAACTTGAGGGATAAGTCCATGTTACCGAATTAAAACAAATGCCCCATTCACATGCATGCCATTTAGGGGTGCTTTAATTTTGTGATAATAGTTTTGGCATGCTGGTGGGACAAAAACTGAAGTTAAATCTTTAGCTGGAGTGTAGTTGAAGAATTTCCATTTTGCTGAGTTGATGTGTTGTTGGCAAAATAATTTTGTAGTTTTTGAGCCATGCAGTGAAGACCAGTTGAAGAAAAGAGGTCCTAGATCACCCCAGAAAGAAGAAGAATTAATCAGTGATTTTATGTTGCTTCACTACCAAGTAATCAACAATCAAAACATCACAGGAAGAGGAGTAAGTAATTACACTTCAGATCATCGATAAGAAAAGAAAAAGAAGTAATTTATTCTATTACTTCAAGTTGGAAGTCTTAAGTAGTTATACCTCTAAGTTGTATTACTTCAAGTTATGTAATTAATTCAGATTGAAAGTCTTTACTTCAAGTTGTGTAAAAACTAAGTCAAGTTACTCAAAGTGAAAGACTTAAGTAATTGCACTGCTAAGTTGCATTACTTTAAGTCAAGTCAAAAGTAAAAAAGACTTGAAGATTTACTCCAAATTGAAAGAATTAATAGTTACACTACTTTAAGAAAAGTCATTACTTCAAGTGAAAGACTTAAGTAGTTGCACCTCCAAACACTACAGTACTTCCAAGTTATACAATTACTTCAAGTTGTGTCATTCCAAGGTGATATTACTTAAGTAAAGTCATTGCTCCAAGTCAAAAGACTTAAGTAATGCATGTTGAGAACACCGTAAATGGAAGAAGAAGTAAGTTTAGTTCAAATCAAAATAGTAAAGGGAAGTAAAGAAAGTTCAAATCAACGATGACTAAAGGGAAGTAAAGCAAGTTCAGATATACACAACAGAAGGAAAAGTAATACAGGTTCAAAATTTATAAGAACAAAATGAGAAGTGAGTTGATTACTTTAGGTTGTTCCGATAAGAATACTTTCAAGCAAGTTGTATTACTTCAAGTTATTTCATTTCTTCATGCAAGCTTGATTACTTAGAGTAAGTTGGTTACTTCAAGTTGAAGAATTATTTCAAGCTACAATAGATTGAAAGCTTAAACAATCAAGGATCCAAAACCAAACACATCTGGTGACTCCATTGATCCATGAAATCAACCCATTCTCTAAGTTCATACCTTCCTTCCATCCATCCATCCATTTTCTTTCCATATCTTTCACTTTCTTCCATTCCATGAAGTTGTGAAGTCATGAATTCATTCCCTATATGGAATTCACACTTGCAGTAGTAATACAATCCACCTCCAATGCATTTCTCAACTCCTCCAAATCGGTTTTATGATCAAATTTAGGATCACTATGCTTATCCTTGTGAGCAGTATCATAATCAGTCTGGCTATGAATTTGATCAAGAGGAGGGATATGCATATGGTGACAACAGTTATGTGGAGAATGTTGATTTGCAAAGGACAATTCAAAGTATAAAGGCTAAGATGGTGCATTCAAGAGCTACATCTCAAATCAAATCATTCAAGATTGGCTTCAGGGCACCTTGTCCATGGGTGGGCCCTTTTCCAAGACATTACAGCCTTCAACATTAACTTGACTTCATGGTTGAAATGATTCCACTACTTGCACAATGGCCTGAGGAGATAAAGGCTTATGAGCTTGATGTAAGACAACCTTGTCAATGGGTAAGTCAACCACCTTCTCCTAGTTCTTCCTTTTCTCCCTTCCAATTTTGATCATTTCATCATGAATGTCATAGTTCTAACTTACTTCATGTTTCCACTAATGTGGAATCCATTTCTCCATCTTCTAGTCCCCCATCTCACCTTGAATTTTTCTACCCTTTTCCCTTCCAGGAAACCATCCCTTCCAAATAAATAAGAAGTTGTGCCTCTCCCACCACCTCAAATAGTATAAAAACCAGTTGAATCCCAACCCACCCCTCCTCTTGTAGTCCTAAACCCATTTTGGGAGGAACAAAATAAAGAAAATCAGCAAAGGAGAGGAGAAACAGGAAGAGCTTAGTAAGGAAGAATTGAAAAGAAATTTGAAAGAGTGGGTTGCCAAGTTCAATATCAAGCAAATGCCATTAATGGTTAAGCCTCTAGTGAAGGTTGAGAGTCAAGAGCAAGAGGTGAAGACTGATTTTATAGCAGCAACAAATCATGAGCAAGAAAGTGATGATCATCAGTCCATTTTCTTGGAGTGCAGTGTTCACAATGACACTATATTTGTAGTAGTTGTTGATCCACTACTAGCTGCATAATCGGTTAGAAAGGAGGAGAAACAATCAGCTCCAAGTCCAATTGAAGAGGAGCACATGGAGGAGAATAAATCAGATTTGGAGACATTGAATGAGGATGACATCATTGAGAGATTTTTTCTTTCATTTGGAGAATCTGATTTGGTTAATAAGTCCATGACGGAGGAGAACATCCAATAAGAAATTTCTTCCCAAAAATAGTCCTCTAGAGTAGAAGATTGATGATTTTTATTTATCTAACTTCATGTTAGAAGAGGAGATCATTCAAGAGCAGTTTTGTCTTCAAATGAGGAAGAAAGAACTCTTAAATGAGCAGCAAGTTGCAACTGATTGCAATGATGTGCAAGTAACTCCATTAGATGTTTGCAAGAAACCACCGTGAGATAGCATGTCGAGGAGGAGTTCCATGTGGTCAATAAGGAAGAGGAAAAAGTAAGGATGACACTAGTTTCATAATAGTCATTAAGGCAGAACTTCAGTTGTTTATAGACGAGCAACAATAAGAAGATCAACTCACAGATAGTCACTTTTTCCAGGAAGGCTTGCAAGAAGACTTCTCTTATTGAGAGTTGGAATTCAGAGCATTGGGAAAATTCAATGGATCAGACCTTGCCCCATCAGGTACTTGGCTTCATTGGAGCCAAAGGAGGAGCCAAAACCAGTCATGCTTACTTCCAAGCATGAGGATGAGTTTCAGAGTGCCGAGGATCAACTACAATACTTCTTAGAACCAAATGAAGAGCAACTAGAGGAGGTATTTCTTCTTATTCTACAGTTGATACCTTGATGAGTAGAGTAAAAAATCAGCTTGCAGTTAGTTTTTCACTTTGAAGAATAGCTGTGTCTAATTCCAAATCATCTGCATGGCTATAAATTGTGAGAAAGGGTAGCTACTTTGCATTGTCCATTGTCAGGTTTTGTGTGAAGTTTTTCATTTCTCTGGTTAGAGTAGGGTAGGATTAGGTTTGATTTTAGCATAAGAAGTGATTGTGCACACTCTGTATGTCTTATTTGAGGCATGTATGAATTTGTTTCTTTGTATGTAGCTTTTGTTTATGGTTGCTCCAAGCAGTGCAGTGCATCATGTTCCCCGTAAGTTTTTGCAACAAGAAGATCATAGTTGCATGAAGAAGTTGCAAATCATCCAAGAACATACAAATGTAGAGCAACTAAAATCAGTTAAGGGGACAATTTTCAGTGTTTCATCTACTTGTCCCTTCAAGAATAAAAAAAATAGCTTCTATGCCCTCACAGAAAGTGGAAAATAGCAGCGTCATGCAACTTTCTCAATTTCCGTTCCAGTAGCCCTTTCCAATAGTCCATAGAATCAGCAAGCAGAAGGTATAACTTAGTCTCATAGCATTCCTGACAATGCATGCTTACAAGTTCTGCAGGCTTCATCTTGCCAAGAATGCAGTTTTTCAATGTAATGGCTCAGATCAAGTTCCAAGTTGCTTCAGAGGACTCCATGCCCAATGGATGCTTCAAGGTAGTTTTTCTACTCCATCTAGTAGGTAGATGTCCCTGTGAGGTCGCCAAATTGTTATCTATTTTTACCACCTGGTAAAAATAGACAACTTGAGTAAAATGGGCTTGAGGCACTTTACTACAAATTTTTCTAAGTCCCCATGCTTGAAATATTTTTTTCCATTTTTCTCTCACTTAACCCCCTAAAAACAATATTTTCATGATTTCAACGTGAAGAGGAGGTCGAGAGCTTTCCAGAAGGTCCAAGATCTCAAAAAAAGGAACATTTGGTCAAACGTTATGGCCTATTACTGCTTTCCTAAGTAAAGTGGTCAATTGGAACTGCTTTACTTATTTTAAGTAAAACAATATGAAATCAACATAGGTTTGGGGAGAAAAGTAGTGTTAAGTGGTGAATTAGAACTACTTTACTTAAAAGCAATAGTAAGGGGTCAAATTAATGCAAGTTTGAAAAAATAGTAGTAAGGGGTCAAATCAACACAGGTTTCGAAAAAGCAATAATAAGCAGTCAAATCAACGCAGGTCTGGAAAAAGTAGTAGTAAGGGGTCAAATCAACATAAGTCTCGAAAAAATAGTAGTAAGGTGTCAAATCAACACAGGTTCTGGAAAAAATAGTAGTAAGGGGTCAAATCAACGCAGGTATGGAAAAATCAGTAGTAAGAGGTTCAAATCAATGTAGGTCTGGAAAAAGCAGTAGTAAGGGGTCAAATCGATGCAATGAATAGGAAAAAGTTATAGAAGTTCAAAAGGCTAGAAGTTTCTTCTCAATGTTCCATTTCATGCGTTCTATAACTTTCTAGAAAGGTATCAAAGCCCTCAATGCATAATAATCTTAAAATTTCATATTTGATGAGTTCAAAGTAGTCAAAAATTGTGTTTCTTCTTCTGTATGCCTAGGCATTGTTATAGCCAATGCATTGCAGCAAAATGAAAAGCTTTTACTTGCCTTAAACTAAAAGAAGTAAAGCAAGTGAGAATCACCAATGCAATGTGGAGGGTGATTCATTTTGTTATGTGGAAAACTAGTGAGAGATAACTTGCATTGGGGTGTGGGCTAAAAAAAGTAAATAAATGTGTATTCAACACAATGAAAAGGGTGTTAATACATCCTCAATTCATCGCATAACTAGAAGAAGTGAAAAATTAAGTAAAGAAGGAAACTTAAATTACGAGCTTTACTTCTCTTAAATTAAGAGAAGTAAATTAATCTAGATTCACCGCAATGAAATCAAATGAAAAAGTGGAGTTATGTGGTAAAGTGAGATTGCTTTACTTCTCTTAAATTAATGGTGAAGTAAAGTAAAATGGTATCACCACACAACTAGAAGTGACAAAGATGAAGTAAAACAACCCCATATCAACACAAGCAGAAGAAAATGAAAACTAGAGTCATGTGGTGAACATGAACTATTTTTATTTTCTAAAAAAAGAAAAGTAAATGCAGTTATAAAAGTGTGATGGAAAAGGAAGTAATGGGGGTCAGATTCCTGTAGGTAAGGAGAAGTTATAAAACTTCAAACGACCATATCTTTCCACTCAGAGCTTGATATTGGCACTTTTTCGAAACAGAGCCCTCTATGCACAAATATCTTCAAATTTCAAATTTTGGTGAAGGGAAAGTGGCCAAATGTCTCATTACTTATTCTACACTTCATTTCATAGTTATAGTCAACCACCGCCATTAATGGGCATGGGATCCAATTTATTCTCTCATAAGCAAGTAGTACACCAGATGATGGGCTTTGTAGGTCACCCATGATGCCTTTTAATCACTAGATTTGCACTTGGTAGGTTGAAAATGCATGTATTCAGAGTTTTTCCAATTCTCTCTCTCTTCTCCATAGCTAGTGTTATAAATTGTAAAGGGGATGCAATTGTAAAGATGTGTTGGTCAATTTTTCTCCCCATGCTCCCTCTTCTTCTAGGGATTCAAGCCTTCATTACTATAAACTGTAATGGATTCTTACCTCTTCCCTACATTTAATGTACTATGCATATTTTAAGGAGCAATAAATTTGTGTTCTGTGTTAACTATTCTAATCCTTTGCATTATTTTGTTGTTCTATCTTGCCTCTCATTGCAAACTATGTGTTCTGTGAATATATCTTGTTTCATTGTAGGATTTGGTATTGTTGTTCTTACACAGGGATGGTGAATTTCATGTGATTTGGTCTGTGGTGCATGTCCACCCTCTCCAGGTTCATCATTCTCCATTTTGTAGTTTGGGAAAGTGATTAACAACTCCTTTTCTTGGTGTATCACCACTTCTAGTGTAGGATTTCCTTTCATGCATCTCTCTCCCTATCTCCTTGGAATGTTAGAATAGGTGTAGTTAGTTTATTTGTCTTGCATTAGGAGTAGTTGTGGCAGGTAGGATTAGGAAAGGATGCGGCCTTCTCCAGAGAGTTATCTCAAGCCCGTAAGTCCCACAACTCAAGGGATAACTCCATGTTATGTATATTACACCGAATGCCCCATTCATATGCAGGCCATTTGGGGGTGCTGTAATTTCATGATAATAATTCTAGCTTGCCCAGTGGGAAAAAAGTTGAAGTCAAATCTTGAGCTAGAGTGCAATTGATGAATTTCCATTTTGCGGAGTTGATGTGTTCTTGGAAAAATAATTTTGTAGTTTTCAAGCCTTGTAGTGAAGAGCAATTTAAGTAAAGAGGTCCTAGATCACCACAAAAAGAAGGAGAAGTAATAAGTGATTTCATGTTGCTTCACTGCTAATTAATCAACAATCAAAACAACACAGGAAGAGGAGTAAGTAATTGCACTTTAGATCACCGATAAGAAAAGAAAAGAAGAAGTAAGTTATTCTATTACTTAAAGTTATAAGTCTTAAGTAGCTGCACCTCTAAGTTACATTTGTCTTAAAGTATTGGGAATATGACCACATTCAGGTGATTTGGTCACGTGGACTACCTTGATCTATGTGGTACAATAAAAAAATTTAAGGTGGTTTTTTGTAGTGGATGAGTTATTTTTCTCACGATGCAGTATCGTGGAGTTTAGACTATATTTTTAGGTTGTTTGATGGACCTAGTCTAGATGACATTATATGGAGGCTATATGTAGGTTTTCCCTATGTGTAATGAATATGGGGATGAGCTACAGGTGATGCAATAGGAGTAGTGTTTATAGGGTGGAGATTGGCAATGGTGGAGGTAGTTCAATTTGGATGGGTGCGTCGTTAATTTTTCCTAGTACAAGATGTACCATGCAAACCTATATTTTACATTGGAGGGAGACAAAGGGTTACTATTATTATTGATAAATGGTTTTAAAGGGGACCATACCCCAAGGTACCAAAGGGATCAATAGCTAGAAAATAAAATGAAAGAGCGGTGGTTTTTTGACCAGTGGGGACCACACCCCAGATACAAAGGTACAGACATACTGCCAATGTGGAGAAAAATCATAGCAAAAAAACATTGATACAATAGTTGTACAACTGCAAAAAAAAAATGACAAGATAATTAGAAACCAAAAAAATAGGGGCCGTGAGAAAGTTGAAGAATTTGTGGAAGACCTTTTGATCATCTTCCATAGCCATGAAAAGATCGATAGTTTTTTGTTGTGTAGGGTCTTGGATTCTCAATGCAATAGCCCTCTTCTTATCCTTTCCTTATTTCCAAATATCTTCAAAAATTTCACTTATGTCATAATTTTTTTAACCTGTATCTGGATGAAGTCAAATAAAGCCTTATACATTGAGAGATGATTAATCTACTTGTTGAAAATTTGTTGCATTTTTCCCTCCATGGCCTTCTGCTTCTTAGAAAAATCCTCAACTTTATCCCCAATTTAGAGTAATAAGAAGGCTCATTGTCTTATTTTCAGCCCTCATTGAGAAGAAATCCCACATCCTTTCCAAGGCCCTTAATTGCATCAACCTGTAACTTAAGTTATGCCTTCAAGTCATTTTTGGCTTGGGGATCCATAAAAAATTAGGTAATGTTAAGAATGATTTTTGAAACTACCAAATATTTACGCTTCTCACTTCTTTGTAGCACCCTTTTGGTTGTAGGAGGGGTTGGGAAGGGATGACGAGAGCTCAAGTACTTAGGTATGGGAAACATAGAGTTAGATGAAGCATAGCTGTGGGATATTTAAGAGATATATGAGGAGGAGGTGGTGCCTATAGTGTTATATGATTTCAAACATGGTGGTAGGCATAGATGGTTTCTTGAGGGGATATGATGGTGAGGGTACGAGATGATCGAGGAGATGATGATGTCACATTGGAGGTGGGTGAGGGATAGGAAAGAGGAGGTACAAAGGATGAGTAGGAGAGACTGAGGCATTTACTAATTGAGAGGGATGATCAAGAATATACTTTAAAGGGTGAGGTGGTGAGGCTCACGGGGGTATTGAGGGAGAAGGATTAACTGGTGGCTACCCTAGAGGTAGATATGGGGTAGGATCAACACGATAGAGATCAATATTATAAATAGTGTGAGTTATTGAGGGAGTGGTTTAGTGTTATTGGGAGAACACTAACATCTTGGGTACAAGTTGGGTCTGAAGTGGGAGCACTGGTGGGAACAGGAGTATCCAAAAGGGTGGGTGGAGTGGTGAATAGAGGTTAGGTGATACCACCTGGTATAGTTAGCATGGCTCAATACCAGGAATTATAAAAAGAGATGACATACTACGAGGGGGTGGCAGGTGAGAGGCTTCCAGAGGTTCCTTGGTATGCACAATATGTCATGCACCAATGACATACATCACAACAAGGTCATAAAAATAACATGGGAAGTATATGTGGTCCTCATAGGGAGCCCGGGGGTGGGGAAGGAGGTATGAGGATATCAAATGTAGAGTGTACGATGTGATTATTGTATGGTCCATAAAGCCTAATTATTTATGTACATCAATTATATATATATGATGTTTTTTTGGATATATGGATATGTAAAATGTTTTTACATGAGTTTGATGTGGTGTTTTATATGAGTTTAAGGATAAATTTTAGATATTATGACGATTATGATTATGATTACTTATTTATTCATTTGTGATGAATTTAGATATGTTGATTTTGTATGGATGTTGATATTGTGGATTGGTATATATGGTAATTGTTGAAATGTGTTTGATTGTTTATTTGATTAAATATTTGTATGAATATGATGAGGATTGTTATATGAGTTCCCTTACAACCATAACTATTGGTAATATATAACTAGAAATAGTTAGTCCATTTTAAGGTTGTGTGATGGATTTAGGATGAGATGAGATATGCTATGTATGTTCTGGACATGTATCTTGTATAAGGGACTTGTGTTCCTCTTATAGGTTCTAGGCTATACCATAGCTTTTATTTTGATAGTGCATGGTTTTATCAATGCAGGAAGCTTGCATCTTATTAGATGAAAGCTAATCAATGTGGGAATATTTCTTGCGATAATAAAGTATTGTAGACATGTTTAGAAAGTTTATCAATATGGTAATCTTTTGAATTTTTTCCATATGTATTTGAGATTTGGGTAGCCATCCTTCAAGAGGGTGGTCTATGATGATATTTTATTTTTGTTGAAATAGTTTTGATAGCTTTCCTTCAAGGGAACAATTTATAAGATTTTTTCCATTCAATATTAATTTTTATTCTTGTAGTTGAGGGTGGGCCTAAGAGAACTCTTTGAGGAGGGTGGGTTTGATATACAAGATATCATATGTATCCTTAGCATGTCATTTGATGGATAGGGTGAATTAGGGGGTAAATATTACAGGTTCCCTTACTAAAAAAATGTCTTGTCCATGTTAAATATGCTATGATCAGGGCCTTGGTGCCCATATTTAAGGTCATATTAGGTATAATGATGGAAGAATCAATAATTATAAATCATTAATTTTTTTTATTAATGATAAAGGATTTTTTAACAGGCACCCTACCCTGGTATATTAAAAAAGGTATAAACACCAAAATAAAATAATAAGGGAAAAAACAAAACATTCATGAATCAAATGCAATCACATATTGAAAAGAAGTAGAACCATAACAACATCTCAATAAAACTATATCAAAACTGCTAGAAAAGAGAAACCAAAGCTTTCAAAAGACATAATACCTAGCTGATGCCCCCTAAATTTATTTGGAGGTGCTTTTGGTTCTAGGAGGAGAGTTCCTCCATATATTTCTATTTTTGCTGACCATTTGTGTCCATAATTCCTCGTTAGGGGTGTCTTTAAAGAAGTCCCCATTCACTTTAATATGATTTTTGAAGTAGGGGCCTTGCGAAAAACTCAATATTTTCATCCATTTATCTCTATTATCCAATGAAATAAGACTAGAACCAATAAAAAAGGTTCTTCTTTTAGTAATATCATGTTTCCCCATGAAACATTCTTCTTCAGAAATATTTATCCCAAGTCATTTCTTCTGGTGTTGATCATATTTTTTTCACATACTCAACCATAAACTGTTGGGGTGGGATATATTTTCTCATTTGAATCTGATTATACCACGACTTGGTCCTCTTCATTATGGTATTCTTCCTCCTCTACATCTTCCTCCTCTTCCTCATATTCAATATTATCCACCTCGTACTCTGATGTGGCCATCAAAAAGGATGTATCCTCCTTCTTACCTTCTTCTTATTTAGCCATTTCTACTTATTCTATCTCAATTTCTTCCTCCTCCTCCATGGGTTATC
The DNA here is from genome assembly GCA_019776745.2 of Taxus chinensis. NCBI lineage: Eukaryota > Viridiplantae > Streptophyta > Pinopsida > Cupressales > Taxaceae > Taxus > Taxus chinensis. Next base: position 797,099,794 of record CM034150.1, read on the forward strand.
CATCTTCCCTAGTAGTGTGAGTCCCAACATTTGTCTTTATTACTTCTCTTTCCTCCATTGGAAGTTCTCCTTCTTCTCTAGCTTAATCCTTTTGTAACATGGCCTATTTTTTAGGAGCACCATTTTCCTTCATTTTCTCAATTTTTGATACCTTCTCCCTAATGATATTCTTCATACCTTCCCTTATTTTATTTTTTCCTTCTCCCTATTGTTTTCTAGACAGTTCTAGGATGAGTGGCCTAATTTGGAGCACGTCTTACATTTAATATTGATTTGTTCAAGGAAAACATTTTGGCACCAAGTGCCTAATTTTGAATGCATCTAGATTGAGTAAGGAAGAAATCTATAAATAAAGGAATTAAAAAAAATATGGCATGCATGAGCCTTGTTCGAGATTTGGTGGCTCCATAAAAAGTGATGATACCCAAAATACTTAGAAATATTAGTCAATATATCAACATCCCAAAACTCTATTCGAAAACCAGATAAAATGATCCACATAAAATTAATATTTACATTGTCTAGATCAAAAGATGTAGTCCATTTCATAATAAATAAACCCATATTTCCTAGAAACTAGGGACCATAAACCAAAACATGCAAATAATCTTTGTTATTATTAAACTATATTAAGAAAAAATACCTTAGTCATGAAAGATATCTCCATAAACCGTTTTGGAATCCATTTTATTACTATGCATCTTCTTATGATATCAATATCGAGTCTGAGGTTAAGGAAGTTACCAATAAGTGTATGTTTCAGCCATTGAGTGGATCTATTAACCAGAGAATCTGGAATACTGAAATGGGTCCCCCTGCTCATTCATAAAATGCTTCAAGTCTTTGACCGCAGTTGAATCATATGTAGGTGTCACCTTATTGACTTGTAAGATAACATCCCATGAGGTGCTTAGGGAAGCCTACGAGGGAGCTCGAACCAAAAAATTTATCGAATGTTTCTGCACCAGATCCAGGTTCTTCCTCATCATAGCTTCACTTATTTGAGGGGTTTTGATAGTTATTATTGAGAGTGAAGGGTCAGATGGACTAAGGACTTATATGTAGATATATTAACAAAATAAGGGTCAAAAGTGCACAACATGAAGAGAATCCTTCTCAGGTTTACCATAAAGTGAGGCTAGGCGGTAGGCTCTGGATCCATATTTATGGGTAATTATGTAGGGTCTAAGATAGTTTAGGAGAAAACTTTCCACAATTACTCTTTTCTATATTCATGAAGTGTTAATTTTATTTGAGGACAAGATCACCAAAATTAAATTTGTGTTCTTTGAAATGTTTATTATATGCTCGTTTGACTTGTTCTTGATATATGTTGGTGTGTTCAAGGATAGTCAATCAATGTTTGTCTAATAATTCAAGTTCTGATAGATGTTATTGATGATATTATTCTTCAGTGATGAAATCTTTAAGAGAAACATGTAGAGATAAAATCTAGACTACAAGCGGAATAAAAAAATTTGTGTCATACACTAGGGAGAAAGGAGTAACACCTGTAAGAGTTAAAATGCTAGTTTGATAAGCCTATAACGTAAAGGTAATTTTAAGGTTCCAATCCTTACCAGTTTGGTTGAAGTTTTTGGTAGGGATATTATTAAGGATTTTATTATATGTTTCGTCTTAGCCGTTAGATTGTGAATAATATGGTGTGGAGAAATTGAGTTCGATAATATTCTAAGTGTCAAAAAGTTTGTGAAATTATTTATTTTGAAATGATTTACCATTCTCTATGAAAATTTTAAGAGGGATGCCAAAGGGACAAATGATGTGATGATTGATGAAATCAATGATATTATCTACTTTAGTTGAGATAAGAGGGATAAATTCCACCTATTTTATGAATTATTGAATGGTTGTGACAATGGAATTATGTCTTTGAGAAGATCGAGGGTTGATTAGGCTAATGAGGTAAACTACCAACTGTGAAAAGGGCCATAATTATTGAGTTGGTTGAAGAGCATGGCTAGGGATGTGTGTAATATTAGAATGTTGTTGAAATTTGATGTAATTTTAGACATAATCAGAATAATACCAGTTAAGTGTAGGCCGATAGTAGCCCATATGTAGGATTTGTTAAGTAACAACTAAGTCATTAAAGTGTCCATAACATACCCCATCATGGAATTCTTTGATAGCTCAACTGATCCTCTATAGATTTAAAACAACGACGGAGAATGTTGTCAAACCCTATTTTATAAAGGATACCCTTGGTATGACATATCATGATGTGTATTGTTGGAGGGATCTATTACCATTTATGGATAGATCCGATGGTTTTCTAATTTGAGAGAGATAATTGTAAATTTGAGTATACCCAAAATATAAAATTGGCTATCTTCTATATGATTGATAGTAGGAAGATAAATGTTAGTATAAAATGTTTGATGAAGTTTTTTTCTAATGACGAAGAGTTTAGAATCATCAGGAGATAGAGGAATAGGATTCACAAGGGATGGCATAATATCTGTAAATTGATTAGATGATCATGGAGTTATTTGATAAAGAGTTTTAAGATATCATCAATGATGGATTTATACTTATGTAAGATTTCATTTTTATATTGATATGTTCATTTTATTTTATTTATGACAAGTTGGGAATCACCGTGGATTTCAAGGATTTCTACACCTACAAACACAAAAATTTGTAGACCCATGATAAGGGCTTCTTTATCCACTATGTTGTTTATGAAATTGAAATTTAGTGTGAAGTATAATGGAATAGGATTTCCCCAAGGAGGTATTATGACTATTCCAACACCCCCTTGTTTGCACTTAAACCCTTTAAAAAACAAGGTAATTTTGAGAGGATTGTTTTCATAAAAGACAGTATTGATAGATTCATCAATAAATTGTTTAAAAGGGAGTTGATTAGCTGTAAGGGGAGATTTTGTGAGCTGATTAGCAATAACTTGCCCCTTGATGGATTTTTCACAAATGAATTCAAGATCAAACTTTGTCATGTGAATGAGCCATCGGGTTATATGATCATTATGATATGGTCTAGATTACATGTATTTTAGTGGATTGATGTTTTTGACTACAAAGGTGTTATGATTGAGGAGGTAATGATTAAGTTTGGAAGTTACGATGTATAAGGGAAAACATAAATTTTCTAACTCTGAACAATGGGTTTCATAATCTTGAAGGATATGCCTCATTTAATAAATGCTCATTTTCCCTACCTCAGTTTTGTTGATGTGCTAGCATACTTCCCATGGCATGATCAATAGTGAAGATATACAAATAGAAATGTTCCCCTTTGTGTGGAGGTATAAGTACTAGTGGTGATAAGAGGTATTGTTTGAGGGAGTCAAAATACTATTAACATTCATCATTCTACTTTAAAGTGTATGTCTTTTTTAAGAAGCCAGTGGAAGGGTTGATAGAAATCCGATAACTGAGAAATAAAATGACAGATCTATCTATAGCTTTCCTTGGAGGCTATGAATTTGCTGATGATTATATGGAGGAGGAATTTCAATTATGGCTTTGAATTTGGTGGGGTCAAATTCAATTCCCCTAATGGAAACTACAAATAACAATAATTTCCCTATGAGTACCCCCAAATACACATTTAATAAGGTTGAGCCAAAGGAAAAATTGTATTAGATGGGAAAACATTACATCAAGGAAGATAAGGTTGTATTTTCAGGGTTTTAAATTTGCTAAGATATCATCTACATAGTCTTCTACAATGTTATGTATAAGGTCATGAATGATGTATGTTATGGTGCATTGATAATGTTATCCATATTTTTTCCTCCCTTTTCAAAAATGGATTAACCTACAGTTCTAGGCATTGATAGTTAATGTGGAGCAGTTTAAAGGGTATCTTACAGCAAGCTTGTGAGCCAAGGTGAAGGTTTTGATCCAGAGTTTGTTTTAATGGTTGAGTGGGAAAAATGTACAGATTGTTACATCATTATCACGTATTAACCATATTTTTGACACGTGTCAACCATTATCCTAACACATGTTAATTTTTTCCTCCCCTGACACACATCAATCATTCTCTTGACACGTGTGAACCACCTACTTGACGTGCATCACCATTTTCCTCCTATCACATGAAAACATTCCTCGTTGTCTTGTGAAAATCCTTCTCCCTTTATCGTGCATCATCCCTTCTTTCACTTTCACACAAAAACATTTCTTCTTGTCATGTAACAAGCATTCCCTCATCGGCGGTGACTCTCCCTATTCTTGTTGGGCATCAACTGGTGGTTACTATCAGGTGTCAACAAGGAGTTTTAGTTACAGTGGGACATTAATGAAACCATACAAGGTATCTTAAAAACTAGTTTTATGAGGTATGACACCCCTGTTTACCATGCAATAAATGTACCATTGGAAAAGGGAGCCGGTATAGTCACCCATACCTCTGTAAGATAAATTAATTGAGGTTGGTCGGTTGGTAGCTTCCCTTTCTCTATATATGTAATTTTTCTCTCATTTGGATGGGAGAGATTCTGGATTGTAAAGGAACTCTGCTAAAATTGTTCCAGCGCTCTTGTGAGCCACATGCTTTGAATTTATGCATTTTTTTAAAGGATTTTTGCCTTGTGCCTATATTGTAGTGGATTGTCCATCATTTTAAGCTATAAAATCGGTATTTTGTGGCTTTTCTTTCCCTAGCTTGAATTGTGTTGCCTACTTTTCCTTTCATTGTATTTTTAGGTATATCCTGCATGTTGTATTCTTTTTCCATGATTTTACATTCATTGTGCTCCATAAGAAATTGGAGGTTTGAATGTGTTCCTTGAACTGTGGAACTTATTTTCCCTCTTCTACCTCATTTCCTTCCATTTTCACTCACTAAGGATATCTCCACCCCCCTTTTTGTTGTTTTATCACCTTCCTTAGTTTAGGAATTTCATTTTATGCATATCTTTCTTACCTGGTCCCTTGGAAAATCTAGGTTAGTGTTAGGATAGTTACATTTCCCTTTCTAGGACTAGTGTTAGTATCAGAATAGGTAGAGGAACCAACCTTCTCTGGAGGTTTGTCTCATTTTTTACCGTCCCACACCTTGAGACAATCCCATGTTAGTTAAAAGTAGGGTTTTATAATGTGTAAATCCTAGGGTGCTACTTTTTTGACATAATAGTTTTGGCATTCCCTATGGGGCCAGAAGTCAATATTTTCATGTTTATCAAGATTGGGTGTGTGTCTTGGTGATTTTTTAGCCTTTTGAGGATTTACAGCAACACATCATGGTGACTCTAAATAAGAAAATCAACTTGTTCCAGCAGTGCTAGTGGCTCAAGTACATGAGAAGGATCCAAACAAGGTCTAGAGCAAGAGAAAAAGGTATATTTGAGTGTTTGTAGTTATCCCTAGGAAGAGGAAGGAGATGAAGAAGAATACAAAGATCTACATCTCCACCAAATAGAACCTTATCAACCCCTTCACTAGGTATGCTAATCAAGATGGCCTTCCTTCAATAAACTATGGTTCTCAGGCTAATCAAGATGGCACATCAGCAGCCACCATAAGGAACACCAAATCCTTTTCCAAATTTTACTGGCAGTAGTCCACTTGCCCTTAATACACAGAATCCAGTTCTTATGGTAGCAATTGAAGAATATTCCATTCTTCAATGGGAAGAATCACAAAACACTAATTCATCACATTCAGGACATCACAAATGTTTGTTCCATACATAATATTATTGAAATGGATAGTAAAGCTTCTAGTTTCCTCTTTCAAAGGAAAATCTTTACAGTTGTTCAGAAGCTTGGGAGTAGGGTCAATCCAAAATTGGGATCAACTATGTACATCTCTATGTAGCTAGTTCAGAGAAAAGGTAGACAATCTAACTCTACTGGAGCAAATGACTATAATCAAAAGAGCACAAAATGAGTAGATGGCTGACTTCAATTTTGGATTCCAAAGAACATGGTACTAGATTCTAGTTACTGTGAGACCAATTATTGAAGGTGCATTCCTTTATTTTCTTAAATATTTTAGTTTTGATATATCTATAATGATTCAATCTATGGGATGGATAACCTTACCCATGGCCTTATGCCATAGCCATCAGAGCTGAGAATTTCCTAATCAGAATTTGGTAAACTTACACCTAGGCTACCTATGCCTATCTATCTAGAAATGAGAAATCCTAGTTCTAGTCAAGCTCCTACATTAGCCCCTATTCCTGCCCCCTAAAAATTAGAGTTCCAATGAAGATTCTACCTCTTCTTCTAGTACCTCAACTAAACTCTAATAATTAATGAAGACATTACAGAATATAAGAAATGAATTGGTGACCCACAAGAGACAACATGCCCAAAATTTAAGACCTTATCATCCTCAGGTGTAACCAGATAGGCCTCCATATCAGCCTACTAGACCTCGTGTCAAAGCTGCAAACAAAAATCAAGGACAACCCCAAGCTACTAGGCCATTCCATCCATACACTCCTAATACACTTTCAATATCCCAGGCCTTGGTTCTAGTCCAGAATAACATTGCACATGAATATGAATGGTGCTTTTCTTATGGTCAACCCCATAACCAGGCCTTGATGGTAAAAAAACTATTGGTGTGCTTGAAGTGATAAGCCAAGAAGAAAATCAGCAGCAAACAACTACTCAAGATGCACCTTTAAGTGAAACCACACTCGTGAACTAGAAAGTGGAGGATTTATGTTGTATAAATCAATCTCCTTCTCAGGGGGTAGTAGCCAACACAAGATCTAAGAAGAGGAATATAGAGGAAGGGAAGTCATCTAATCCATGTGCTTCTCAACCTGTTGTCACTCTATATGGAGTCAACAATCCAAGTGTAGCTCTAAGTATGCAAAACCAACCCAAACCACCTTCTAAACTAGCTCATATGCTTGTTGTAGCATCCCATGTACAAGAGAAGACATTGCCAAGAAGAGGGGAGAAGAAGGACAACCCACCTTTATTCAATATCATTGACCACATGAAGAAGACTAATGTAAGAATCTCTATGTGGGAAATATTTGAAAATCCCATGCCAAAGGGACCTTTTTGCAAGAAACCATAACCAACTTGTCCCTCTCAAATGATTTTGTCCATGAATAAAGAAAAGGTTCTCACTAATGCAACTCCACAAGAAGGAAATCAAGGAGGTCAACAGGGAAAAAACATGAATCCTCCTCCATTCTATATATCTTTGATCATCATAAACAATCTTGTACACAAATACATGATTGATTTGGAAGAATTCAGTTCGGTGATGCCCAAAAAAATAGCTGATCAACTAGATATTAAGTATGAAGTAATTTCAATAGGTGAAGTGCAATTAGAGGGAACAACAATGACAATTATTGGAGTAACCAAAAGATTGAGCCTCACACCACACGTATGTCCCAATGTCACAGTATTGCAATATGTATTAGTGATTAACTTTCCACCATTCTTTGCATTGTTCTTGTCAAGAGACTTCACAACTAAAATTGGAGGCTACTTGTCTACTGATTGGTCACATAAGCTTTTCAAAATAAGGTATGGAGCTAAGGATATAATCAGATATGATCCTATTGTAAAATTTCATATTGAGACATATGTACCAAGCCCAATCAATGTAAATTACTCATCCTTTGATCAAGAAGACTACCCAAGCACTCCATAAATGAATACCAAGTTTGGAGGCATTTAAGATTCTGACTCTTCATGAATGGGAAAACAAGAGGAATAGCTTTAATCCATACAAAGAGATGGATGAAGCTGAGCTAGGAATTTATTGTTTACAAGAAAAGAATCCACTCCTCCCCTAACATCATCAAATCAGATGAAAAGGACAATAATGAAGTATGGCGACTATTCTTGATGCCTCGAGGAGTAGAGAAGGTGCTAGAGGAGGTGCAATGCTTTTTTCACCACAAGATATAAAATACTACTCAACTTTCCATTGTTAGTTTTCTCGTTCAAACAATAAAGCTGAGTATGAAGCTTTGATCCATGGATTACATTGGGCAAGATAGAGGGGTATAAAAAACATGCAAGTGTCCGAGGATAGAGAATTGATTGTAAACCAAGTTAGAGGGCTGAATGTTGCCAAAATAGATCTTCTAAAGAGCTACAAGAACCAAGTATGTGATATCATTGCAGACTTAGAAGCATTCAACATTGACACCATAACAAGGAAGAAAAATGAGGTTGTAGACAAACTTGCAGCAGTAAGGGTAACATTTCATGTTGTTGACAGTATAAATAGAGATCAAACTTAGCCTCATATCAGAGTGATTGTAAGGCCGGTTGTTCCATATAACAATAACAAGTTGGAAAGTATTTGAAAGTGATCAACAAATCATAAATTTTATGCAAGAAGAATTTGAGTTCTCCTTAATAAATCAAGACAGATTGGATCAGAAATATAGTGATCACGTGGTCTAGCTAAAGACAAACAAGTTACCAAAAGGCCTAATGACTCTTAAATCCATCTTCAATCCAAATGACCAGTTCTAGAAGGATAAAGCCAACATTCAAGTCAAAGGTGAAGATTCAGAAATAATTTTAGCTGGAGAGGGTAAAGTACTCCAAATAAAAAAGGTGAGCACTCAACAAGAGAAATACGATTTTACCCAACTCTATCAAGAATTTCCAGATGTCTTTTCCTGGAATTATAAATATCTGAGAGGTTTCAATACAAAATCGGCACAACAGACTATTGATTTGGACATACATTCCAAGCTTATCAGATAGAAGAAAAGGCCAATGAATCCTCAAATCAAACCTCTCATGAGAAAAGAGATGAATAAGTTGATAGAGGCTAGCATCATCTTTCCTATCAAGCATTCAAGTTGGGTTTAAAATTTAGTGCTAGTAACCAAGAGAAATGGAGAGATCGGTGTTGTGTGTGGATTTTAGGAATTGTTAGTGTGAGTTATCCTATGTGTCCTCCTCTCATGTTGGAGGGTCATCTCACATGGGTTAGGTTTAGGGTTAGGTTTAGGGTTTCATATGTGTCTTGAATTAGGGTTACTCAACACCCTATATGTACCCCTTTTCTATTCATTTATGAGTATGCCAAGACACTCCGATGTCTTTCCTCTATGCAAGCTTTGTTTCTGTTGATCGAGATCTTCCATTACTGATCATTTTTTCCTTGCTATCGCTGGAGCTTTCACGATTCCGTTGGAGTGCAACTACTTCGTGGTGCCTCATTTTTGATTTGATTCTCACAAACTCTTTTCATGGTATCAGAGTTGAGATCAGGTAAACGTGCACTCGATTTGTTTTTTGTTTCTATTACTCTTACTTGGTTTTGTTATTTTACTCTGCATGCAAGTCTCTTGATCACTATTTTCTAGAAATTATCTTGCTAGTATCACTAACAAGATTTTTTCGAAAAGTTTTTTGTATTTTTTTCTTGTGCATGTGTAGGTTTTTTAAAAATACCTTGAGAAATCAGGTTTTTTAACTGCTTTTTTTAGTTGAACGTATCAAAATCCAAAATAGAGATTCTTTTCATTTATTAAAATGGAAGTGAATTTTTTTTAAGATCTCTAGTTTTTGTAGGATATTTGTCTATGCATGTTGTCTATGGTTGTAGGATATTTGTGTTCTTCAGTAGTGGTTGCTCATCAACAAACTGCTGTCCCTCTGACAAGAAAACCTGTTCAAACTATTCATCATACAATACATACCCATCCCTTTCTTCACTTGGCGCAGCCTGCAACTTCTTTCACATCCACGTGTGTCTATTCTTCAGCCTGCAGTCTATAGAGGTTCTACCTTTCATACATGCAGTATGAAATTCTAACTTTCATACACGCAACAACTTTCATACACACAACAAATTTCATACCTGCTCAACTTTCATACACGCAGTAACTTGTTAGCGGCAGAATACTTTCTAAAAAGGTGCAGTTTTAGTTTTTTTCAATGGTACAGTTTTTAACGCACCAGCCAAAACATGGAAGGAACAGTTCTTGTTGTTTTTTTCAATCATCTTACAAAACGTGGAAGGAACGTAACAACCAAAACCTGATCCATTTTCTTCAAACTATTGTGTTGTTTTTCCAAATCAAAACATTTGTAGTTTTTTTGGAAAGAAAGGATAAATCAAAACCTTTGCTCCAGTAGCTCATGGAAAGATAGGGTAAATTAGGTTCTTTCTATTTTTTAAAACTAAGGAAAGCTTTTTTCACAAAATTCCTTTTTTACTCTCATTGTCTTTTTCAACCACGTGGAAGTCTCTTTAAAAGCTTTTTTTTAAAACACAAACAAATCAAAACTCTTTTAGTAAGTTTTTAAAATTCTTGACTTTAGAGTTTTTTTAATTATAACAAGTTCTAAAACCATTTTAGCAATTTGTTTTAATTAGAATTTTCATCGAATATTTGAAAAATCTAAATTAAAATTCTGATCCTTTTTTTATCTTTTTTAGATCTTAATTATTTCTTGAAATTAATTAGATTTAATTTAATTAAATATATCTTTTATTAATTTCACATTATCTAAACACAATATTTCCTTGGCATTATAATTTGGTCTTTTGGCTTGTTGTTTTTTTAACCTTCCATCGAGTGCCGAAGATGAAGGGTGAGGTCCGGGATTGTCAGGTGGCTAATCCCCCATCGTAATACAAACAAACCCTATCTCAAATTCCATGTCATTTCCAACGGGCATACATACGACACCTTTTGCATGCATTTAGGGCACTTTTTTAATCCATTTGTAGGCTTATTGGCTTTTTCTCATCAATTGCAGGAATCGGTTTTTGCTATAAATTTTGACTCGTTGCTCGGTTTTGAGCACTTCTGTAGTAAAAATTGCATGTTTTTTCACACTCTAGATGATGGGATCATTAGCTTTGTAAATGAAATAATTTTATAAAGTGCCACATTTTGCGGGGGTGTCTTTGTATTGCTTATTTCAGCTCATTTTTTTTAGCTTTGTTCTATTCCTTTTTTCGTGGACTTGTGAGCGCGTCCACCACAGTCTTACGAAAAAGGGATTATTTCGTGCCATGTGAGACACTTTTTCTCACCACCAGTGTTGGCTTTCACCTCCTTTATTTTTTTTGCTTATGCTTGTTTACAGTGTCCTTTTTTTGTGCTACACGAAACACTGTTGTGGTCTCCTCTCTTGCGTGTTATTACACTAACTGCAAAATGAGTTACCAAGTGTTTTAAACCACACGCACGGATTCGATCGTAATCAACGTACTAACCTATAAAGTGCCGAAAGTAGGGGGTTGTTATTGTCCTGGATGGTTGTGTTTCTTTTCTGCATTTCTTTTTCTCTCTCACTATGGATGCACTTTCAATTCCTTTGCTTACGCCGTTCAAATTTTTCGAATGGAGATCAAAAATAATAATGAAACTAAGGGGTAAAGGGTTATACCACATCACCATGAGAACTGAGACTAAACCAGACGATGAACTTGAAACATCTAAGTGGTTAAACTATAGTGATGAAACTTTAGGTCTTCTTTGCATGTCCGTTTCTCCTGACTTGCTCTTCCACATTGAGGTGTCTGAAACACCTACATCTATGTGGAAAATGTTGGATGTGATGTTTGGACAACTAGATGACATGAGAGCACACGAGTTGGAAAACGAACTACTAGGGTTAAATCCTTGTGACTTTGAAAACCTACAAGCCTTCTTCTCGAAATTTGTCCACATTAGATTATTGTTAAAAGGATGTCAAGTAGAAAGTAAAGATTCTCAACTAATTTTTTTGATTCTCTCTAAGCTAGGTCCCGAATATTTTGTCTTCGTGTCAACTTTCTACGCTACAAAATTTGCTTTAGGCGATACTTGGACAATACCCTCCTTTGACTTTTTTTCGTCCCAACTCATTCTAGAACAAGACAAACTAATTAAAATGGGGTCTCTCAAGTCCAAGTCACATGCCCTTGTAGCAAGTACTAGCAAGGGAAAGAAGACTAAAAATAAGAAAGAAAATAAGGATCAACCTAAGAAAGAAACCAAGATCAAACCTAAAAATGACACAAACACTTCAACTTCTGAGCCTAGGGCACAAAAAAGCAAGTATTTGTGTTTCTATTGCAAGAAGACTGGTCACGACGAGCAACGTTATTTTAAGAAATAGATTGATCACTTATCTCATTTAGTTTAGAAAAATAAAATAAGTGTTCCCGAATCCATAAAACAAAATGCTCTGAAGGCTGAGTCTTCTGCTACAAAAGGTGCTAAAAATGATAAGAAGAAAGGAAAGGCCCTTGTAGCCAAAGTTGCTCCTTCATCGACATGGATTATAGATTCCAGTGCCTTGCACCACATGGGTTCTTCACATGTTGAATTTTCCAACATCGAACCTTGTGGAATGTCCCAAATCACGATGGGTAATGACATGATAGTGTCAGTTTCTGGTAGTGGATTGGTAGAGATGGATGCATGAACATTTAATCAAGTGTTGAGTGTTCCTAATCTCTCTACCAAACTCCTATCAGTTTACCAAATTACTCACCTTGGTGAAGGAATGTGAGTGGAATTTGGTCCTAACTCGGTGATTATTCATGAGCTTAACAATGACACTACAGTGGCTGAGGGAAAGGCAGATCACTGTTCATAGTTGTACACCTTCTCCCACTTTACTTCTAATTCTACGCCCACTGCCTTGCTCACTCATGCAAATGAGGTTAGTAAGCTATGGCATGAGTGTTTTGGACATCTAAATTATCACTACCTTGAACATTTGAGTGAAAATGAAATGGTCAATGGGTTGCCTCGCATCAAGTTTTCTAAGGGTCTTTGTGAGGGTTGTACCCTTGGAAAGCATCTTGAAAAGAAATTTGACAAAGGAAAATCTTGGAGAGCCACTTGTCCCTTGGATCTTATTCACAGCGATGTTTCTGGTCCATTTCCTTCTCCTTTGTTTACTAGATATCTTTATGTGCTAACCTTATTTGATGACTATTCGTGATATACTTGGGTATTATTTCTTAAGCTTAAGTCTGAAGTCTTTGAACATTTTTAGGACTTTAAGGCTCTTGCTGAGAAACAGGTGGAACGGTCTATCAAGGTTCTTCGAATTGATAATGGAGGTGAATATGTAAACAATAGTTTCATGGATTTTTGTACTTCTAAAGGGATCTCTCTGTAGCATACATTTTCTTATATTCCTTCACAGAATGGAGTCGCAGACATTCAGAACTGTGTTCCACACAAGGTAGTAAGAGGGATGACACCCTTTGAAACCTGGTTTGGATGCAAGCCTGATGTTGAGCACTTTCAAGTCTTTGGATCCAAGGCTATGGCTCAGATTCCCAAGAATAAACACAAGTCCTTGGAACCACAATCCAAACCTTGTATCTTTTTAGGGTATCCTAATGGCGTGAAGGGATATCGATTGATGAATTCTACTTCTCATGAGCTATATATTGAGAGAAGTGTTAAGTTCGACGAGTCTTCTTCGACTTCTACTTCTCCACCTATAGAGGTTCTTCAGCTTGTAGATTTGGATTTTGACTCATCATATGATGAAACTGTTGAGCATGCTCCTCTTCCAGATCCTCCCGACCATCGGACCTTTGAGTCTTTTGATTCTGACAATAGTGATGATGAGGAGTATGTCCCTTCTCACTCAAGTGAAGAATCTTCCAACTCTGAGCCTAATCCTCCTAGTCCCCTTTGGGCCAAGAAAAATTTGCAAAGTGCTAGAGATTTAGTTGGAGATACTTTGGATATGATAAGTACTCGCTCATATTTCATTGGACCCACTCCTTCTTTTCCTCTGCTTCTAATCCAAATGTTTATATCCTATGGTAAGATGACTCCACACTCATTCTTGTCCTATATGTTGATGACTTGTTGATCACAGGAAGCTCTTCCTCTATTATTGATTATGTGAATATCGCCTTAGCCAACAAGTTTTCCATGACTGACTTAGGTCTGCTTAATTACTTTCTTGGGATCCATATTTCACAATCTAACTCAGGAATCTTGATTTTGCAACCTAAGTATGCTCTTTATTTGCTAGCTCAGTTTCAAATGTCCGATTGCAAGTCTTCTCCTACTCCTTCTCTTTTCAGGGTTAAGTTGGTTTCAGATTGCTCTACTCCCTTGGTTGATGGTACTCTTTACCGACAGTTAGTTGGGAGCTTGATATACTTGACTCACACTTGACCGGATTTATCATATGATGTTGGGATCGTGTCCAGATTCATATAGGAGCCACATGATCTGCATTGGAAAGTAGCTAAAGGGATCCTTCATTATGTTCGTGGAACTTATGCTAATGGCATACACAATCATGGAGGGGTTGATATTGACTTGATTGGGTTCATAGATTTTGATTGGGCTAGTGACTTAGATCATCAGAAATCTACTTCTGGCTACAGTTTCTCTCTTGGTTTGGGTCCTATTAGTTGGTCTAACAAGAAGCAGAATGCAATTGTGATATAATCTATAGAGGTAGAATACAGAGGAGCAGTCAACATTGCCACATAAGCTATTTAGCTTTAGGGTATTTTGATAGAGTTTGGCATCCACTTTTAGTGGCCTACCATTATCTACTATGATAACATGAGCACTATCTCTATTTGTAGAAATCCAGTTTAGTATCAGTGGACGAAGCACATTGAGATCCATGCGCACTTCATATGGGAGCTTATTCATGATGGTATCATCGACATTCAGTACATTTACACAGCTAATCAGATTACAGATTTATTCACCAAGACCTTCACTGAGATGAAGTTTCTTCACTTACGGTCTCTTGGGGTGACGTCTTTTACAGCTTCCCATCTTCTTAGGGCTATGTAGTCCTTCTTTTCTTCTTCTTCTTCTAGGAAGATTGTGTTTGCATATGGGCACCTTTTTAGGCCTTTAGTTGTTAGGTCCCATTGACACATCTTTCTTAGTTGTTTAGGAGTGTCTTCCTCTTTCATCTGACTCATCACAGCCACTACCCCAACTTCGATGAAGGGGGGGTGTTAGTGTGAGTTATCCTATGTGTGCTCCTCTCATGTTGGAGAGTCATCTCACATGGGTTAGGTTTAGGGTTTCATATGTGTCTTGTACTAGGGTTACTCAACACCCTATATGTACCCCTTTTCTATTCATTTATGAGTATGCCAAGACACTCTGCTGTCTTTCCTATATGTAAGCTTTGTTTCTGTTGAGCAAGATCTTCCATTTATAATCAATTTTTCCTTGCTATCACTAGAGCTTTCACGATTCCATTGGATTGCAACTACTTCTTGGTGCCTCGTTTCCGATTCGATACTCACAAACTCTTTTCAGGAATCTCAATAGAGAATCACTCAAATACCATTATCCACTCACTTCAATGGAGCATATTTTACAGGTTGTAACCAATTCAAAAAGGTTTTCACTACTGGATGGCTATTTAGGCTATAATCAAATAGTGGTCAAAGAAGAGGATTATTTCAAGACAACCTTCACTATGAAGTGGGGCACTTATGCTTATAAGAAGATGTCATTTGGACTGTCTAACACCAGAGAAAAATTTTAGTGAACTATTGATATGGTGTTCAAGGGATTTATCAACAAGATATTTATTATTTATCTAGATGATATCACCGTGTTCTCAAAGAACACAACAAGTCACCTCTTTCAACTCAAACAAGTTTTCCAAAGATGTAGGAGATTCGAAGTGCCCATGAATCCCAAAAAATTCATATTCTTGGCTCATGAAGGAAAGATATTAGGCCACATCATTTCAAAGGAAGGGATAACGATTGATCTAGAAATATTTGAGGCTATCCACACTCTACTGTTTCCAAGTCATAAGAAGGCTCTCCAAAGATTTTTGGGGAAAATAAATTTTGTTAGGAGATTTGTTCCTAACTTTGCTAAGTTGGTCAAGCCATTAACATTGATGTTGAAGAAGAGAATGGCTTTAAAATAGAATGTTGAAGGAAAATAAAGCTTTGAATCTATAAAGCATGCCATTACATAGGCTCCAAATGTCATTAATCTAGATTTCTCAAAGGATTTCACCCTATATGCTTTTGGTGACAGAGATGCAATATTTGTAGTACTTGTACAACTAAACCAAGAAGGAATATAGTAGCCCATTATGTTCTTTAGTAAGGGACTTGAAGGTTATGAGGTGAGATATTCATTCATTGAGAAATATGTCCTTGTTATGATTATAAGTTTAAAGAAATTCAAACATCTAGTGTCAAATAATAGAATCCATTTACTAGTTTCACATGCAGGTGTGACTCATTTTATTTTGAACAATGATCTCAATGAGAAGAGTGATGGATGGATAACCAAGATTATGGAATATGAAATTGATATCAAGGTGACCAAATTGGTTTGGGGAAAAGGTTTATGTGAGAAACTAACTTCATGTTAGCATGATGAATTTAGAAAGGAAGAAGAAGTTATTTTCATGTTACAAGATGATTAAGGACAAACATGAGATGGTATACCCATTCCTTGTTGGACTTAGGATGTTTTATATTTCCTTCTAATGGGTCAAAATCCTCAAGGATTGAGTAAATCCAAAAGGAGGTATTTCAATCTTCATTGCATCTCATATGTGTTTTAGATAATATTTGGTTCAAAAGGGATGTGAATGGTGTCCTCCTATGGTGGATCAAGATAGATTAGATAGAGATGGTATTGTACGATTTTCACAATGGAGAGGCAGGTGGTAATTTTTACCCAAAAGAAACAACTATTAGAATCATGAGGGTTGGTTATTATTGGCCTAATTTTTTCAATGATTACTACTCATGGATCAAGAAATGTAAGAAGTGTGCCTTCTTCACAAGCAATAATAAACTAATAGCCCTCTCACTCCATCCTATCTTAGTTAAACAACCTTTCATCTAATGGGTGAAGTAACTGAAGCCAACATTATGGATTGTTATGAAGGTATTGCAACAAGGTCTGGTGTCCCTTCCACTATAATATCAAATAATGCCTTAGCTTTTCTTAGAGAAAATATATCTAATAGGGCTATTAGAAATGACATCTACTTGAGAACTTCTTCTAACTACTAACCCCAGGGTAATGGGAAAGAAGAGTCCACGAACAAGAAATTGTTGAGAATTATAGGAAGAACTTTCGATGAAAATCAGAGGACTTGGCATACCAAATTGAAATCAACATTGTGGGCTGATAGCATCACTCCCAAGAAGTCAACTGGTTATTCACTTTTCAAGGCAGTTTATGGAAGGGAAGCACAAATTCCAATATACCTTGAGTTACCAGCCTTGGATCTTATTAAGAAGTTGGATTTGTTTGAACTTCTAGCTATGGAAGTCAGGTATGCAAATCTCATGGAGCTAGAAGAGATAAGAAACCAGACCATAAAAATAATGGAGAAGGACCAAGCTCAAATTCAAGATGAGCATGGATAGAAAGACCAAAAACAAAACTTTCTAAGAAAGAGACTTGGTTTTAAAATAGGATGCACAAAAAGCCAAACAAAGAATGCATTCCAAGTTTGATGCAATATGTAGTGGCCCTTACTTGATTTTAGGGTGAAAATAAAACAATGCTTTCCAATTGTCAAATTTGGATGGAGAAGAATTATAGATTCCAGTCAATGGGATCTACTTAAAGCATTGTTACTAAGAATGAATCTCATTTTTGTACATACTAGTTTAGGTTCTTAATTCCTCTAAGTGATTGTGACACATTGTTTTATTGTAGTTAGGTTTGCTTTCAGATAAGTGCTTATGCACTCTCTCCATGTTCCATTTGGGATATTTATGATATTGTTATTTGTACATAGTTGTGATTTGTTGCAGTTACACCATCCAGTTTTAGGTAAGGTCCAATGATGAAATAATTTCCCAGCAGTGTTTCACTAGTTTAAAGGTTTCGAGCATTAGACCAGTTCCAACAATAAGAATGACTGCATGACCAATGCATACAACATCACTTGTTTTTCGAATCTAGCAAGTAGATCACCCTGGAAGTTGCCAAATTGTTATACATATTTGCACCCCACTTTTTAAAAAGAATTAACCTACATGTCTTGGAATTGATAGTTAATGTTGAGCAGTTTACATGGTATCTCATTGTGAGATTGCAAGCTAGGGACAAGGTTTGGAGTTGAGTTTGTTTTAATGGTCAAGTTGGAAAAATGTATGGATTTTCACCTCGTTGTTACACACCAACCATTTTACTTACGTGCGTCAATTTTTTCGTCCCTGATGTGCATAAACCATTTTCCTTACCCACGTCAACCGCCTTCTTGACACATGTTAACCATTTCCTTCCTATCATGCATCAACCATTCTCTTGACGTGCGTTAACTACCACTTTTGATTTGCATCATGATTTTTCTCATGTCACGTGACAACATTCCTTGCTATTGTGTGGCAATCCATTCCCCCTTGTCTTGCATCATCCCTACTTTTACTATCGCGTGATAGCATTTATTCTTATCATGCAACCATCATTCCCTCGTTAGTAGTGACTCTCACCATTCTTATTAGGAGTGAGATGGTGGTTCCTTTTAGGAATCAAAAAGGAGTTTCAGATATGATCAGGCATTAATGACACTATACAATGTAGCTCAACAACCAATTTTACGAGGTGTGGCACCCCTATTCATTGTGATTCATTGTGTAAGAAAAGTACCATTAGAAAGTGAACTGGTATGGTTTCCCATACCTCTATACAAGAAATTAATGAAGGTTGTCAGTTGATAGCTTCTCTTTCTCTATATATGTAATTTTTACCTCATTTGAGAGGGGAGAGATTCTGGATTGTAAAGGAGCTCTGCTAATATTTTTCCAACACCCTTGTAAGCCGCAAGCCTTGAATTTATGTATTTTGTAAATTATTTTTGCATTGTGCTTATATTGTAATGGATTATACATCATTTTAAGCAATAAAATCGGTGTTTGTGGCTTTTCTTTCCCTATCTTGAAATGTGTTTCCGCCTTTTTCCTTTCATTACATTTTTAGGTATATTATACATATTGTATTTTTTTACAGGACTTAAATTCACTGTGCTCCAAGAGATTGGAGGTTTTAATGTGTTCCTTGAACTGTGGCACTTTATCTTCCCTCTTCTACTTCATTTCCTTCCATTTTCACTCACTAAAGATATCTCCACCCCCTTTTCTTGGTGCTATCACCTTCCTTAGTTTAGGAATTTAATTTTATGCATCTCTTTCTTCCATGGTCGCTTGGAAAATCTATGTTAGTGTAAGGATAGTTGCATTTCCTTTTCCAGGTGTAGTGCCAGAATGTAAGCTAGAAAAAATACACTACTAACAAGGAAATAAAATACCAATAATCGTACCTTCTCCTTCGCGTTCCGTAGCAAACCTCGGAATGGGCTAAGAAACTTGGATTAAGCCCTAATTTTGTGATATGTAGGTGCTTTTCTTCAAGACGGAGCAAGACCTTCCTACAACAACGATCTTATTACTTTGCACTAGATGGGAAAAAGGATTATGAGGCTATTTTGGCATTAGGACGAGGCAAAATGATTTTCTTTGCTCAAAGGATGCAAGAACTTAGATATGGCATGAAAGATTATTCTCCATGTGTTTAGAGGGAGGGGTAAGGTTGTATTTATAGCCTGAGGGAGTGATTAGCTTAGATTAATTTAAGTAATCATGGTTTGAAAATGTGGGCAAGATTAAGTGGGTGGTTTGAAAATGTGGGCAAGATTAGGTGAGTGGTTTGAAAATGTGGGCAAGATTAGGTGAGTGGGGACCACGAAGAATGGGTGAGGATTTGAATTATATTTTTAATTCATAAGTGGAGGATTTTAGGTGAGTGGGGACCACGAATGGTGGGTGAGGATTTGAATTTGAATTTTTAATTCAATAGTGGAAAAACATGGAGAATAATGACATGTGGTGCAGATTGGATTATTTTTTAGATTTTGAAATGGATAATTAATCAAATTATATTTGATTAATTTGAAGTGTATTTTTGTGGGAAATAAGGAAGGGGAATTAATTGATTTAGGATAGATGTGAAATTTGGGTGTCTACATTTGCCCCTCTTTGGAAGGGTACTATGAAAGTAGTGTCCTTTCAAAGAAAGTAGATGGTATGGGGGAAGAATTCAATCTACTTTTTAAAAGGTAGAGCGAATGTTTGTTGGGGAGAATAGAAAGTGGTGAGTGACGGATGTCATAGTATCCTCCAAGACAAAAATGTCATGAGAAGATGTGATTATGGATAGATGTGGTGATGCCCCCTTGAGAGGACTGACGAGAATGAAATATACGACAAAACTCTCGAAAATAAGGGAAATGGATTTGGTGGAGAAGAGGATGATAATGGAGTGGAAGAGACTGGAATGACCACATGACGTAAATGGAGGAAGGATTCAATCGACCTTGAATGCTAGGTGTGAGGGTGTGTGGGAAAGAGAAAAGGGAATGGATAGGATTGGGGGTTGATTATGAGAAGAGTAAGGGAAATAGGGGAGGGGAACAAAAGGAATGAAAAAAGTAGAAATAAGAGAAAGGGATGATAGGGGAAGAAGGGAATGATGAAGGAAAAACAAGGAAAAAGTAAAAAAGTGACAGAGTAGAGGGTGAAGGAGATAAAATAGAGAGATGTGCAAAATGAAGGAAGCAACAAAGATAGTAAAGAGGGATGCGTGGAAGTGAAAAAGTGGGAAACGGGAAAGGATAAATAAGAAGGAGAAAATGAGGTGGGAGTAGGGGGTGAAATAGAGGAAAATAGAAATAGGATGAAAGAAGAAGTAGAACGGAGAACAAAAAGAAACTATGAGGGGCGATGAAAGTGTGCTAAATAGGAGAGAAAGGAAGAGAAACATATACATAATGAACAAAAAGGTAGGGGTGGTAGAGAAAATGAGAAGTGGTCAGAAGAAATGTGAAAATTAGGGGAGAGGAAAGGAAGATAGAATGAATACAATGAGAAGATTGAAGGAATCGTGTCATTGTGAGGAAGACCAAGGCCAAGAATATAGAACAGACCATATGGAGATGCATGTGGAGGGTGGTATGATAAAAAAGATAGGACAACGCTGAACAACCAGGTTATCGATGGGGAAGTAAGGAGGAAACGTGATGGAAAAATGGGAAGAAGATGATACAAGGGAAGGGAAATAAGACGAGGGGTGGGAGAGAGAAGAGGATAACAAATAAAATGAGCTAGAAGGAAGGGAATACAGAAAGGGGGTAATAAGTGGAAAGGGAACGATATAAGGAATGTTCAAAGAAGAAAGAGGGGAGGAATGACATCGATTGGAAAAGATGTGGAGATGCACGAAATGAGGATACTAGGATGACGAGAAAATAGGAAAAGGATGTATGATGAAGACAGTAAAGATATTGAAGAGGGCAAAGAGGAGATGAAGAGATGGGTAAAAAGCGACAAGAAAGGGTGGGAGTGAGGGAAAAGAATAGGAGAGAAAAGATAATGGGGGATAGAAGAGGCAATGCCAATGAGGGGACGTTAGGGAAATCCCCTTGACAATGAGTGGTGGGGAAGGGTGAAAGAAAAAATGAAGAAAAAGAGAAAGAGAATGAGGACTGGAAAGGGTAACCCCAACAAAGGGATGTTAGGGAAAACCCATTGACAATGAGTGGTGGGCTTAGAGGAGGGAAGGAATGAAGGGAAACTCTAGAAGGTCCAAGGGAGTGAATGAGGTCGTGTGGAATGAGGATTGATAATTTTTAGGGAAAACCTGTTGACAATTATTAGCGCGGGAAGAGAAGATGATGATGAAAGAATGATATAGGAGTGTTCACAATAATGGTGAATATGTGTGTGGGTAGAAATGTGGGGGGAATTTGAGAAGATGAAGGGGAAAGAGTGAAGAAGATGGTAGGGATGAGTTGGGACTAAGGGAAAGTGAGGAGAGGATGTGGGTGATGAGGATGAATGAGGTGAGGATGAAGAACCAAGACATGAAAATAATGGGAAGAAACGGTATGAAGGGTGATGGATCAAGAACGGGAAAATAGGGGAAAAGAATGTGATTGGAGGTGGAAGAGATGAGTTGTATGTTGTAAGCGGATATGTGGAGAAAGGATAATAGTAGGAGGAAAAAGTGGGTAATAAGAGATACCAGGTGGAAGAAGCGATCAACAAAGTGAACGAAGAATGAGGCGGGGGAGAAGTTCACGATGACAAGTTAAGTGTATGGAGGACCCTGACATAAGATTGTCATGTGATAGAAGTGGTTAAGTAAGATTGCCATGTGAGCAAAACTGGAGATGAAAAATGGTCAAGCGAGAAGTGGTGTTTATGAGAATCGAAAAGGAGGTGAAAGGATGTGAAGAAGATGATTGTGATGAGAGGTGGGAGAAATAAGAAGGGGGAAATATGATGGGATGGAGGAAGGCCACAGGGAAGATCAACCTTAAGTGGAAGTATTAAGTAAGATTGCCATGCGGCTGGAATGGTTAAGTAAGATCGCCAAGCTGAGGAAGAATAAGGATGATGTTAGAGTTGGTGAGAATAGGTTATGACAAAATGGACTGAAGGGGAACCCTCAAGTGAATTTTCCATACTATGAGAGCGTGTAAGTAGGATGACCAGGCATAAGGTGGATTTGGGGAAGGATGAGAAAAGAGTGAGTGAGGTATGCCTAAGTGGTATATGATATGAGATGAGGTGATAATAAGAAAGAAAGGATACAAAGGAGTGTAACATGAATGGATGAAGGAATATATGGAGTGGAGGGCAGAGAGTGCGAGGGGAATCCTTAATTGGGATGCCCACGTGGTGAGAGTAATGATGCGGGAATGGGAAGTAGAAGAGGTGGAGTTGGAAGATGTGTTTGGTGGTGATGGTTATTTGATGAGAGGGCAGGTGGTGAAGAAGCTTCTACAATGGGAAGATTTTAGGGAGAGGGTAAACCTCCACTGAGGATTCCATATAGAAGGGGTTATTAAGTAAGATTGTCAAGCGGGAAGCAAAAGTGTGAAAGGAAAGAATACCAATGGGTGAGAGGGGACAGGAATGGTGAGAAGGGTAATATGGGTATAAGCAACGAAGGAGTAAAAATGAGGAGTGAGAATGAATGGATCAAATACATGGTGATCATGGTGGGGGAGAAGGAGCTGCTGGATAGTGAATGCTACTTGAGAAATATTGTCAGGTAGGATTCGCAAACTGTAACGGTGATCAAGTAGGATTCGCAAACTAGAGAATGTAGTAGTATGGGTGAATGGATGGGGTGAAAAGTAAGATGTGGATCATGCAAGAAGATACTCACGTGACAAAAAGCATCTTAATTTTAATATAGCACATAACAGGATGCATCATGATATAAAAGATTGGGATGACTAGACTATAATATGCGTGATAGCATAGACAGGGGCCATAAAAAAGTTTTGATGCCCTAGTACGATATGCAAATAGAAGAGAGCATAGACAGAGGCCATAAAGAAAGTATGATGCCCCAATACGACATACAATCAGATAACATAAGAATGTAAGATAGGAAAAATACACTACTAACGAGGAAATAAAATACCAATAATTGTACCTCCTCCTTCGCATTCCGCAGCAAACCTCGGAATGGGCTAGGAAACTTGGATTGAGCCCTGATTTTGTGATATGTAGGTGATTTTCTTCAAGACGGAGCAAGACCTTCCTACAACAACGATCTTCTTACTTTGCACTAGATGGGAAAAAGGATTATGAGGATATTTTAGCATTAGCACAAGGCAAAAAGGATGTTCTTTGCTCAAAGGATGCAAGAACTTAGATATGACATACAAGCTTATTCTCCTTGTGTTTAGAGGGGAGGGGTAAGGTTGTATTTATAGCCTGAGG
This sequence comes from Taxus chinensis, assembly GCA_019776745.2. Classification (NCBI taxonomy): domain Eukaryota; kingdom Viridiplantae; phylum Streptophyta; class Pinopsida; order Cupressales; family Taxaceae; genus Taxus; species Taxus chinensis. The sequence goes on from CM034150.1 coordinate 797,123,475, forward strand.
GAGTGATTAGCTTAGATTAATTTAAGTAATCACGGTTTGAAATGTGGGCAAGATTAAGTGAGTGGTTTGAAAATGTGGGCAAGATTAAGTGGGTGGTTTGAAAATGTGGGCAAGATTAGGTGAGTGAGGACCACGAAGAATGGGTGAGGATTTGAATTATTTTTTAATTCATAAGTGGAGGATTTTAGGTGAGTGGGTACCACAGATGGTGGGTGAGGATTTGAATTTGAATGTTTAATTCAATAGTGTAAAAACATGGAGAATAATGACATGTGGTGACTATTAGATTATTTTTAGATTTTGAAATGGATAATTAATTAAATTATGTTTGATTAATTCGAAGTGTATTTTTGTGGGAAATGAGGAAGGGGAATTAATTGATTTAGGATATATGTGAAATTGGGGTGTCTACATTTGCCCCTCTTTGGAAGGGTACTATGAAAGTAGTGTCCTTTCAAAGAAAGTAGACGGTATGGGGGAAAAATACACTACTAACAAGGAAATATGTTATTCCCAAATCAAAAAAGTATGCTTAGCGGTTGCCTTTGCATTCCATAAGTTACATCATTACTTGCTCAATCACACAACTAAGTTGATTACCAAAATTGATCCTCTCAAGTATTTGTTGTCCAGACCCATTCTCATGAGAAGAATGTCTAGTTGGGTCATATTACTTAGTGAATTCGATGTCGAGTTTGTTCCGCAAAAGGTAATTAAAGGACAAGCCCTTTCCGACCAACTTGCCGAGGCACCCCTTCCTGGCACAGAACCACTTCAGTTTTCTTTTCCTGATGAAGATATTCTACACATAGACATCGTGCCATCTTGGACTCCATTTTTTGATGGATCTTGTAATCTGCATGGCTCAGGGGCTGGTATTTTGCTTATCACACCCAGCAAACATGATATCCATAAATCATTTCACTTAGCATTCTCATGTACCAACAATATCGTATAATATGAAGCTCTCGTCGCACAGTTAAAACTGGCTATGTCTTGGAATCTTACAGAATTAGCTGTATTTGGTGATTCTTTACTTATCATCAAGCAAGTTACCGATGAATACCAGGTCAAGGATGAAAAACTTATCCCATATAAACACATGGTGGATAGTCTTCGAAGCTATTTTTAATTAATTATCTTTTATCAAATTCCCAGAATTCAAAATAAATCTGCCGATGCTATGGCAACCATTGGATCCCTATTAGAAATCACATCTAGTCAACCCCAGGCACATTTTCTAGTTGAACATCTCTTAATGCCTGCCTATGATCTTCCTAAAAACACTATGGTATGTGAGATCGTGGGTCCGAATAACCCTTGGTACCATGATCTTTATACCTTCATTTATGATAAAACATTTCCTGTCAATATGAAACCAATGCATAGACGTGCTTTAGCAAAACGTGCTTCTCGTTACACCATTTTAGAAGAAACTCTTCATAAACAAGGATACGATGGCACCTTGCTCCGATGTCTTAATCAGGAAGAATCCTCGAGTGTCTTAGCTGAAGTCCATTTTGGTATCTGTGGAGCACACACGAATGGTATCGCCTTAGCCAAGAAAATCCTGCGAGTTGGATATTATTGGCCCTCCATGGGAAAGTGAACGTTCTGAACTTCTCGTCAGTTTGATACTACGGTACATACTTGAGGAGTTTTGTAAACCGCTCCCAGTATTCAGTTACCGTTAGCTTCCCTTGAGATAAGTTCTGAAATTCTGTCATTTTCTGATCATAGAAAAGTTGTGGCAGCCAACGATGCCTAAAATAGCCTTTAAATTGATCCCAAGTAATATTGGTCTCATCAATGTTTAGTTCAGCTTTACGGCTATCCCACCACGAAGATGCTTCGTGGGAAAGCTGATAGGCTCCCCAAATAGCTTTGGTTTCCTCTGAGAAGTTCCTTATTGCAAAGTACTTCTCCATTTCGCTGAGCCAGTTCTCAGCTCCATCTCCTAATGTGGTGCCATCATACTTAGGTGGACTTATCCTTTTTATATCATTAGTGAGTTCTGCTGCCAATCTGGCCTTTTTGTTTTCTGGTTGGACAGGTGCATTCCCAGCATTAACATCAACACCCATGTCGGGGTTGTCCTCAGGAGGTTGCTGATTATTATTATCAGCTTCTTCATCCTCCTCATTTCCCATCACCTGCTGTTCAAGTACAGCTAAGCGATCTCTTGTGTCCAACAGGGCAGCAAGGATCTCATCAAGTTTCTGGGTTGTTGCTGCTCCTCCTTCAGGTGGAGCATTACTCGCAACGTTCCCCCTTGTTCTAACCATTTTCTGTTACAAGAAAATTCAGGTTTTTATCAGATTATGGACACAATAGGTCCAAGAGCTGCAACCTTCAGCTCTGATACCAAGATGTAACATCCTCAATTTATACCTTAGAACAAGTGAATTTTTTTTTTGATAATTGCATCCTGGTTCTAAATACATAATTTAGAACTCACAAATCAAATAACCATTCTTATAACAGACAACCATATGCAGCTGTAATGACTCGGAGTACCTCCGATCTATTCATTCCATGACTCGGTAATCTACCGATCTATTCATGAGTAATAAGAGTTGGCGTTTTTATTTAACACTTCACTCTTGCGGTTCTCTTCCCTACTCTGGGATTCAGAATGCTCTGTCCAAGGAACCTAACTGAATAATTGTTACCATTATTCATCGGCATCTCATCCCTTAGACTAGGTGAATTAGGACAACGCAATCAGCAGCTTGCGATACTTTGGCCAAAGATTTGAAACATACTGTTTATGTCTCGTATTCCTTAACGGCATACTCGTCAATCTGGAATACGCCCTTCACCCCATTCTTATGTTATATAGAATGTCTTATACCGACTTCTGTCAGTCCTTCCTATCACAACTTAATCACTCGGAGACAGATTATCAAGGTGATAATGTTATATGGATGCCCACGAGGATTAGGGATACGATGACATACTGGTTTAACCCTGCAGTTAAACCAGTGTGTCATGATACCCCGAATCTCCTAGGCAGCCTTATAACATGACCACCTTCCTAATCGGTCCCTGAGTAACTCGTTCGAGATCAAAGTGTAAATCTTAGCGATCAATGCAAAGGGTGTCGCCATAAGTCACCTGCATTGTTGTAACTTCAAGAAGATCCTAATCTTCTCGGAGGTACAGCCCTGCAGTTGACTTGTGCCGTCAACCTTTAAATCCACCTCGAAAAGATTTACTTAATAATATGCGTTACGCACGTTGAGTTTTAAATTACATTAAAGACTTTCCCCTAAGGTTAGCCTTTCCCGATCCCTGGATTCTTCGTCTTAAGACGACCTTCCTCAATAAAACCCATTACATGGTAGAGGTAATAAGGTCAAGATCTCATCAAGGAGTTATTAGAATATACATGATTCTAAAACAACAGAATTGGACAATATCTCATAATCTTCACATGAGATTGTCATCTGAACCCCATTAGATTTATATCAGTTCTCTTAACTGAATTTATATCATTCTTATTAGCATCAAGATATAAATGGTTAAGAATCCAATTTAATGTTGTCCTGTCATGCTCAGGACTAGGGATTAGTAATTTAATTCAGCTTGATTATTGTTCTGCTTAAGTTCATTTTAGCCCTATCTTTTAGAAAGACAATGATTTAAATTTCAATTTAGCTTTCGATAGAACAAATTAGAACTACTAAACACTCATAAGAATTCAATCACATTTTCTTATAAGCTTTCATTGACAATCACAAAAGCATCCAAATTACACAAGATAACATTGCCACTCTGGTATATAAACTACAGAAGGTCAACTATCAGAATTAAGAATACAACACATAAGTAACAAATACTTATTTCCATTCCTTTCAGAACTATACAAATACATTTTAGGCATTCAGCATACTTGATACAATGCTCAACGGAAAAGAAACATCTTTCCACATTTAGTACATTTAGAAAATCAAGCTGTAATTCATTATAAATCAAATTAAACAATCTGATCATCCGGTCAGATCTGCATTGCTTTTACCACTTACGGCAACCATCTGCAAAAATAGTCAACATGAGTCAGTTCGATGAACTGAGCATGATAAGCACTAACTTTTAAAACAATTGCAATCCGTCAATTGTTTTCATTAAACACCCTGTTTAAATGAGATCAATTCTCCAAACAAATAAACATATTCAGACTATGCCTTTTGAAATACAAAAATGGCTACAAATGTGTAACTCTATCATCGTTACAAAATAGTCTTAAACACTTCTCAATTATTTCATCAAATATTAGAAATCAAGAACGAAAGTATCCAAAGCAATTATCTTGAATCCAAGATCAGCAATATTGAACAAATCGTTACTTTCATCAGAAAAAGGAATATCATAACAAATCGTGATTCCATCAATATGATACAAAAACAATTCCAACTGTTAAACAGATATCGACATGCATTGTTATGATAGAAGAGAAAGAAACAAATCATTCACATTTCCCTTCACACAAGCTCATGACTGTACCGTCTCCTCATATGGAAAGCCTTCATCCTACATGCATACGAATAAGTCCGACGAGCCACAAGAAAAATCACTGTTTAAATAAAAATCAAACACAGCAAAGCTTCTGTACAGTAGCTAACACGCCTATAGTGATGACTATCAACCAATAGACTCACAAGACCTTCCACAAGAAGCGGCAAACTAGATGGGTATCTCCACATTGCCTGTCGAGGTGCAGTCGACGGCTTAGTTCAGTCTAGCTTAAAACAGGATAGTTTTGCAACAAAGACTAACATGCTAACAATCCCGCACATAAACCTATAGCCCAAGCTAGTCCCTTCTAAACACAGTAAGGCTTTTCGACCCAAGGTCGAAATCAAGAACTTTTATTATATCGCGGCCAACAACAAACTTCATCACATTAAGCAATTTGATGTTTCCATAAGACTATGCGAAGATTATCCTACAAATTCCGTAACATACACAGCCTCATCCAACTAGGAAAAACAGAAAGGAAACATATCATTCTGTATTTACATCTGTACGCAATCGGAATCAGACGTATAGCATTCACGATTCATTTATACAAGGCCGCATTACTTGATATAAATCATTACTCAGGAAATCCCACAATGTCAAAACAACAGTATACCAAGTCAAGTTTTAACTGAGGAAAAAGAAAATACAGGATAACTTCCACGAATTCAACTGAACCCGAACAACAGTGGCAAGACAAATTGTTGCAATGATTCCATCTGGGCAAATCAATGGTGTACATAAAAAAATCAGGCAAAAGCAAATTTAAATACTGATTTCAACACAAGGAACCCGACTGACCCTTTGCCAATTCTTCGCACAAGTTTGCACAGAATGTAAACGTAAAAATACACCCAAAGAATCTGTACCATAAAATCCTTGCAACACGAAGGTATTCTTACAAATAACAGAGGTCTTAGTACATGTTATTCCCTCAAGTCACTGGCTCATCAATCAATTACCAATATTCAATTATATTTAACTTGAACAGAGGTCCAAATATAAGTAAATCATTCAATCGACTCCGCAGAGTCGTTCTGATTACAACAAAATATGAATATATACATATTGCATACTGATAACGGGTTGAAACCCATAACCACAAAGCAAGGAATACACAATTTCCAAAAAGGGCGCAATGAAATACTGAAACACAATAAGTTATTCGTTCAAAATAACTTAAAATACCATAGCGAAGCCCTACTAGGTTCTGTAACCTTCACCAATGATAACCACCACAAACTTGCAAAGAAGTCCAATAAGACTGAACATTCACACAAAAGTCCAACAGTATCTTTTCCGACAAGAATCAACAACAAGCCTCATCAACAAGTTTCAATCAACAAGTTTCTATCAACAACTTCTATAAACAATTTTCTACTGTATCCTGAACCCAGCAAGAGAAGCATGCACGGGTTCTCACGGAGCCGAGAAGATACCCTTCAAGCACATGTTACACAAACTTACGCCAGAATGTGAAGCACAAAAAATAGAGAACAGTTCGAAATACATCACACACCCATTAAGGGTTAAATTTGAAAAACGAACAGCATAAAGATACAGTACCAAATCACACAAGACAACCATAGGAAATCATCTATTTCCATAAGTCATTTGAACAGAGTTGTTCTAATGAAATCACTTGAAAGACAGCAAGATTTTTAAAGGTTAGGGCCTAACATGCCTGGATTTTTGCTCAAAATTCCGAAGCAGACCACTGAAAGAGCTCAGACTTCCTTTTCCTTTTCCAAGTTAGAGCGACCAACAAGATTTTGTTATCTCCATGACATATATACTTTCCTTGCCAGAGAAAAGAGCTAGATACCCTCATACTCGCCATGCAACTCCAAGAAGACTGGTGCGAAGAACCAGTGAACAGGCAGAAGGAAAACCGAAATTCGCGATAAGCCAAACAAACCAACAACTTTCCAATTTGCATGCCTTCTCGTGAGTTCCGAGCTCGACTTCCAAGCTCATTAATTGCATTCACTCCAATTTTCCTGCTTAAACTCAACTGCCACCGACCGCCAAAATTGGCGACAGACAAATAAAATCTCCAGACCATTTTCAGTCTTGGCGACCTGCCACGTCGGCTCAGGTTAGCCGTTTCTAAAACCTCCGCCAATACCTGTCTTCATACTTATCCAATGCATTTAATTACATAGAAAATGCCGCCCATGGTTCGCACCCCTCCATAGGCCCCTTTACATTCTTGCTCACTAGTTAGGTTAGTAACTTAGGTTAGAATTTAGGATAACACCTAGTCTAACCACTTTACACATAGATACTAACTTAGAACATCAGCTCTTAGCCTAGGTCTAGGTTAGATTAACACTAATCTAACCCCTAGGTTAGGTTTAGTTTTAGGTTACTAATCATTAATAATTCCAGTTAGGTCTACATTCTGTACACTCAGAAAAAGACCTACAACATACATTCTCGAACAGGGTTAGCTCCTGTTCTGCCTTAGGCTACAGAATTATATGAAACCGAATTATTATCTGGTCCACGATTGAGACCCTCCAGATATACTTCGATATCGGGAACCAATCCATTTCACATGATCAACCTGAGTCATACTCCGGACTAGCTTATTCAATGCTTCTAGACCTTGCAACCTGTTCAAGGTCTGTAATTTTAATTCATCACGAAAAAACTTAAAGCAATACTTGGATCAATTCAACTGATCCAAGGCTAGGTATTATAGAAGGGTAACTCTGTAATTCATTCCGAGATAAGATTAAACTCAGATACAAAATGAAAGAAATAAAAGAGTCCAATCATATTCTGACTCAGTCAAGATCTGCAATCTGCAAAGAAAATACAGTACATATCAAGCATGATTTCTTAATCGAGGAACACATCCTTTTACAAGAAATCACATATCAACACTTGTATGCTCAGGAGGAAGTAACAACAGTTCAGGGTGTTACATGAGTGCATGATTTCCATAGCCACCTGTTCCTTCTCCTGCACCTACAAAGGGTTCCAATCCAATACATGAGAAGGATTTGGAATATATCTTCGTAATACAGAAAAATGGAAAACTTCATGGATACGAGACAACCTGGGTGGCAAGGCTAAGTGGTAGGCTATAGGACCAATCTACTCCAAGATCTCAAATGGACCCTAAAATCTCAGAGCAATCTTAGATCCTTTTCCATAACAGATGGGGATATTATGAGGTTATGAATCTTAGGAACACCTTCAAGCCCACCTCATAAATGTGGTCAACTCTCATCATCTTATCTACATACTTCTTCTATCTATCATGTGCCTCTTGCAATATTTGTCTAATTAAGGTGAGTTGTTGCTCCATATCCTACTAAACATGGCTAGACAAAGAGAAGCCCTATCCTCTAGCATGTCCTAGCTCAATGGATTCGTGTACTCTGTGCAGTAAAAAATATGTGAAATGGTGTTTATGCTGATGGAACTCTAAAAACTTTCATTATATGCAAACTCTACTAGATAAAGATAAATCCTCCCATCATGACTAATGAATCCCATAATGTAACATGTGAAGGATATTCTAGTATCTAAAGATAATCCTCCCATCATGACTAATGATCCATCATGTACATGTGAAGGATATCCTCTAGTATCTAGTTCACCTTCTCAGTCTAACCATCCGTATATGGGTGATAAGTTGTGATGAAATTGATGCTCGTCTAAAGAGAAAAATGCATGGTGGTCCAAAGATGTGATTTATAAAAAGGATTGCAATCACAAATAATCTTCCATGGAATCCCATGAAATATGAATATCTCATACAAGTAAACTCCTGCCATTGCACTAACTATATAGATGGTCTTTACCAGAGAAAAAAATGAGCCACTTTCATCAATCTAGCCACACTTCTCTAGGTTACCATAAATATGTTTCTCTAAAGCAGAAACTACAGAAACTGTCGAAGGTAATCCTTGTGCTCGTCACGTGTCCGTGAGAAAATCAACATGTCATCCAAGAATATGAGCAAAAAAAAGTCTAAGAAATTACTAAACACCCCATTCATCAAGCTTATGAAAACTATGAGAGCATTCGTCAAACTGAAAGGCACAACTATGAAATCGTAGTGGTCATATCTTGTGCGAGAAGGTTTTCTTATGAATATCTACCTCCATAATCCTCATCTGATGATAGCAACTATGAAATCGTAGTGGTCATATCTTGTGCGGAAGGTTTTCTTATGAATATCTACCTCCATAATCCTCATCTGATGATACCTTGACTTAAGATCTATTTTGGAAAACATAGTAGCCCCCTTAATCTCATCAAAAAAAATCATCAATGTGTGGAAGGGGGTAACGACTCTTGATCTTTAATTTGTTCATTTGTCAATAATAAATACACAATCGCATGGATCCATCCTTGTTATTCACAAAAATGAATGGTGCACCCCAAAGAGATACACTAGGAAAGATTAGGCCCTTTCTCAATAGGATCATTTAACTAAAGCTTGAGCTCACAAATCTCAAGGGTAGTCACCATACATGACGCGCGTGAGATAGGATCAACTCCAGGAACCAAATCTATATGAAAATCTATCTCACACGGGGGAGGTAAACTAAGTAACTTGTCAGGAAAGATATCCTAAAATTTTGTAAAAAAGTGACGATAATCAAGTGACGGCGCCCACTAGTCTCATCCTCTGACCTGCCACTGACTGTAATAGCATACAACTGACATCCCTAATGCACACACTACCGCTTAAGCTACATAATATATATAGTACAAATGAAAATAGGCCTCTCAACCCAAAATATCACTAAATCTATCCCCAAATCATCTACACAAGAGATCACCATGTTGTAACAGTCCACTGTAGCCCTATCGTGTATAGATATCCAATCCATAAATAAAATGACTCCATAAGAAACCCAAGTGGATAATACGAAGATCCAAGGTCGTGGTGAAGGGTCCTAGGTCTAGTACACTCTCCTTTGACCAATGAGTCTACTGTGAGCTTGGCTCCAAAATCTATCTCAACGTCTAAAATATGACCTTGCCTAACTGTCATTAGCCTGCATCTCTCTACTCAAGATGGAGAAATAAAAGAATCAAAAGATCCTGAATCAAACAAGACAGAGGTAGGAATACCACCAATACTACCTAAAGTCTCTATCATGGTACCACTGGTGCTCTTCATGGCAGTTCTTGACCGTTATAATAAGTTTGGTGGCTTTATTCCCAGTCACCATCTATCGGCTTTAAAATGGGGCCCTTACCCTTATTACCAAGGGTTTTGTTGACAATCTCTCTAGTGACGCCCTTGTGTATTGCATCAAAAAAATACTACATACTACATGTGTCCCCTCCAATGCGAAGAAACCCCTCCTGCTTACCGAATAGTCCATTTTGTAGACCTCGATCATCTCGTTACAAACTATTGTTCCTACAATAGATGAGCTCTAAATTATTGGGATTTGAGTGGATAATGTTTCTTGATGGGTCCCCTAGTTGGAGGCCACATAGTACACTCTTTATGAGCATAATATCTTTGTGGAGGCCTGAAAGGTGGGAGGGTATGTTTCTACTACCTTTGTGGCTACTATTGTGTCATGAATGAAGACTATGTGGATCCTTTCCCGCCAAGAGGGGGAGGGGTCGCCCCCTTCAATCGACTGTCCTGCATCTGCTATAGGTGAATCCTCATCATGTCTCATTCCTAGTGCATCTTCACCATGTTATCCTCTATAATATAGGCCATCTCAATGGTCCTCAACTAAAGTCTGTGGACAATGTGTTTCGCACAGAATGTTTCAGTTCTTGGAATAGAGTTGCTTCTATCCTTTCATTCTTTTGAGAAACAGATAAGGGTTAGCGCTAGGAGGAATACCTGTTGAATGCTGGGAGGGTGTGCGTGTACCATAGAGAGAGATCAAATCAATTGCGAAGAACTCCTTTTTTTCTGGGAAGGACTACCTATGAATAAGAATGCAAGACCACCAGATTATAGTTAGACAATAAATGAGGGAACTGCCTTGGGCCCAGGAAATATTAAACTTCCTTTCGAAGGTGGTCAGTTCCCCTGCTAATATGAATTAACACAAATTATTGCAAAATTACAATTTAATTACCCTCGTTAAAACAATAGAGGAAAGGCTGGTTTTGGTTTTGAATCATAGTGACCAATGCCGATCACTGTCACCGGTACCGGTTGCTGATAACCGATATCGGTAGGGGCAGTGTTTTAGGGGCTTTTAGTGAAGGTTGGCCATAAGGTGGCTATAGGGTTTATAAGGCTGGTAAATGATTAGGGATAGGGTAATGGGGTGATGGAGAAGACACTCAGAGAGTATGGGGGCTGTTCTTGGGGCAATGTACGGGTAGAGGAATGACAGTTAGATGTAAGGTGTTTCCAGGTAGTGGATCTAGGAGTAGACTTAAAATTATTGTGATTCAGAAGTTCAAGAAATGTTATTACAAGAATGTACAAGACACTACTTACTATTTTTTGATGAAGATACAGGTCCAGGGACTGTGATGGCGAAGGTAGGGCTCAGGTGGGATGATCTGACAGTCAAAGATGTGAGCTATCTTCTCTCCCTAATGCTTGGATGAGTGTCACTGGGCTTTGGTTACTCAGTTGCAGTCTTGGGCTTGATGTCCTTCTCTGCAAACTCGTTTCTTTCCTTCACTTGTCTCTGCTCTGTCACGTGAATCCTTGATCTTTCCAATGAATTCCAGATCCTTTCTTTTTGGTTGGGGGGAGGTTCATTTACAGGGAACCGATGGCGGTTACGTAACCGACGGTGGTCGTGTAGGAACCGATGTCGGTTAAGTCAAAGTGGGCTATTTTTAGTAAAATAGCCAACTTTCCCTTCTTTTCTCCCAAGGAATTAGTTATGGGCTTGGTCAAGTCATTATTAGGTTGATTTTGGTGCGGGTGAGGAGTAATTAGTCATGGGTGTGGATGTAGACCAAGTTATAGGTCTTAATTAGGTTAGTTTTTAGGGTTAGGACTAGGTCATGATGAGGTGGCGAAATGAGAGGTGGCAGGTTTGGAGATGTGGATTTATTAATTATACAAGGTAATTAATAAATAATTGTGCATACATAGGAGATATGCACCATTTCCATAGTCCTTCATGAATCGGTATGGGCCCAACCATTTGGGTCGGAACTTCCTTCCTTCGCTGGTCTTTTTGTCGATCTGGTTGTGTAGCCTTAGAACTAGATGTTTCACTCGGAAATGCTTTGTTCCTTTTAGAAACAGATAAGGTTAGGGTTAGGAGGAATACCTGTAGAATGTCGAGATGGTGTGCGCGTACCATAGAGAAAGATCAGGCTGACTGCGAAGAACTCCTTTTTATCTTGGAAGGACTACCTGCAAATAAGAACACAAGACCACAAGATTTGATTAAACAATAAATGAGGAAACTGCCTTGGGCCCAGGAAATGTAAAACTTCCTTTCGAAGGTGGTCAGTTTCCCTGCTGATATGAATTAACACAAAATACTGTAAAGTACCAATTAAATTGTTTCGTAGAACTAGGTAGGGGAAAGGCTGCTTTTCTTGGTTTGGATCAAAGGAACCGATGCCGGTTACCTATAACCGATGGCGGTCACTGATAACCGATACCGGTTGGTTCTAGGATCTTCTGGGCTGGTTGTGGTGTTTGCAATGGCTGGTTTTTGGATAGTATTAGGAAATGGGATGGTTAGAAGCTAAAGATTGATAGTTAGAGGCAATGGTACGTTGGGTAATGGATTCAGAAACGGATTTGGGAAGATTGCAATTCCAAAAGCATAAGAAATGTTATAATGGAGGACATGCAAGATGTAACTTACTGGTTTTGATGAAGGTGCAAGTTGATCTCCTTTGCTGTAAGCACGTCTAGTATTTTCACTCGTCTCTGCTTGGTCAAGTGAAGATCTGGAATCTGTTCCTCGCTCGCAATGCCCTCTGCTGATCCAGAAATCCTTTGACTGATCTCCAAAATGAAATTCCGATCCGTTGTTTTTGGTTCGGGGAGCCCATTTACAGGGAACCGATGGCAGTTGGCGTAACCGACGGCGGTCGAGTAGGAACCGGCATCGGTAAGGAAAAAGTAGTCTATTTTTTAGTAAAATAGCCCACCTTCCCTGCTTTTCTCCCGAGAGGATCAGTTGCGGGCTTGGTCAAGTGGCTAGAAGGTCGGCTTTTGGTGCGAGTAAGGAGGCATTAGTTATGGATGTGAGTCTAGGACCAAGTCATGGGTCTTAATTAGCTTAGTTGAGGGTTAGGGCTAGGTCATGATGAGGTGGCAAAGTGAGGGTGGCGGGTAAGGTGAGTGGATTTATCAATTACAAGGTAGTTAATAAATAATTGTGTAAAGTTTAGGTAATGAGGTTAGGTTGCGAAATGGGATGCGGGTCACAAGGGGTCGTGAGACACGAATTTGGGTCTACATTAGCCCCTTATTGTCGTGTAGCTTGTTTTGTAAAGCTGCGCGGACAATAATATGAAGTGGTTTCTCATGTTAAGGATATAGGTAATCCCCCTCAAATCTATCACCGATTGAGTGAACGGGAAATCAGGGATAGGGTTGATAAAGGGTACATGTTGTAGAGAGGATGGTAAGGTGGTGGGGTAGGTCCAAGGAAGCAGACGCATGTTGAAATGCAATAGTACGACTAGGGTACATGATTTGACTAGCAAACCAGCAATGTATAGGCAAAGGTCGATAGTTTATCCAAACAAGGGTGATATAATCCTGGTATCCAAGGCATAGGAAGTAGCTCTAGGGTATATAACAGGTAAGGTACCGGAACGTTTAGGCATGTTCGGCAGTACCAAAAGGTTGGTTTGTTGAGATAAACGTCACGTCTAGGTTGGGCAAAGCTGGGTCGAACAAGATAAGTCAGGACCTAATATGCTTAAAACACGAACAGGTTGAGCTTGATGAACACAAGGTAATGATGGATGTATAAAATAAAACGTTGATTGTGGGTCATGGTATGAAGTGGATTACGGCTTTGGTCAGGCAAGTGGTTTGGGCGTGGCCCTGGGTCCTAGGTTAGGTGGGTAGGTTTGAGCTTGGGTCTGGCTAAATAGGTAGGGCGAGCTTGGGTCGGGCCGAATGGTAGGTTGAGGCCTTGATCGGGCAATAGGTGGTTGAGGCTTACAGGTCGGGGAAGGTAGTTGAGGCCTTGGGTCGGGCCAATAGGTAGGTTTGAGGCTTGGGATCCGGGCATTGGGTTAGGTTAGGCATTAGGTCGGGCAATTGGTAGGTTGAGGCTTAGGTCGGGCCAAATAGGTAGGTTGAGGCCTTGGGTCGGGCCAATTGGTAGGTTGAGGCCTTAGGTCGGGCCAATTGGTAGGTTGAGGCCTAGTGTCGGGCCAATGGTAGGTTGAGGCCTTAGGTGGTCGGGCCAAATAGGTAGGTTTGAGGCCTTGGTCGGGCGCGAATGGTAGGGTTGAGGCCGTAGGTCAGGCTGGTCAGGGAACAAATGTTGTGGCAGCAAGGTGGACAAGAGGCGATATGGTGAAAAAGAGGCAAGGAGTAAAGAAGGGCAAAGAATGGGGTGAAAGTTGGGTATCGAACCGATGTCGATTCTTCATGACCGATATCGGTCAAGGGGACCGATACCAGTTTCTTAGGGCAAAAAATGAAACCGACATCGGTTAAGGTCGAAAAACCTATAAAAAGAAAAAATACGCCTTCATTGTCACTTTGTTATTTGCAAACCAAAGTGACTTGTCTGACGTGGAGAGTTGATTTGGAGGTTTATTGAGTGAGGGTGTAGCTATTTGATTGGCGGAGAGAGTGTGGAGAGGGGCCCGAGGGAGAGGAGGCAGCAGTTGATTGGCCGGGGGACCCAGCAGATTAGGATTGGAGCCATGGCACAGGCAGGAGGAGCTGGAGGGGCTGGCCCAGCTGGACCGCCACCACCCATCCCACCACGACGATGTGTGTCGTACCGGTAGGTTCTAAACTCTTATTTTATTGCATTTGGTTGGATTAAGTGAGATTGGGGGTTTGGGTAGGAATTTAGTGTTTTTAGGAAATGAGGAGTAAATAGACCGTAATTTGAAAAAGAGAGAGGATAGATAGGTAAGATAGGGTAAGGCGGCTAGTGTAGGTAAGGTGTAAAAATTTGGGGGTGTTGGGTGGGTAGATGGGTTAAAAATAGGTGAAAAATGGTCTTTGGGGGCCGCGCGGGGGTTCGGCTCAGGCAGGAGAACAGTGACCGATGTCGGTCACTAGGCGACGGCCATCGGTCGCAAAAGTATAGGGTGAGGTTGAAATGGGGGACCGGCATCGGTCGCGTTTATCGGCCGGTATCGGTGGGGAAAGGGATGGGTTGAGGGTGGAGTTGGGATGGGATTTAGGGTTTATGGTTTAGGTTTGAAGGTGGGTTGGGTGGCTTGTTTGGGGTGTGGTTGGAGTGGGGTTTGGGTGTTTGGGTTTGGGATGGGGTTTAGGGTTTAGGTTTTAGGTTTGAAGGTGGGTTGGGTGGCTTGTTGGGGTGTGGTTGGGTGTGGGTTTTGGGTTGGGTTGGTTGTTTTTTGGGTGGGTGGGTGGGAGTGTGAGTGGGGGTTGGTGGATTGTTTTTGGGGTTGTTGGTGGGGTGGAGGGTGGGGGTTGGGTGGATTGTTTTTTGGGTTGTGGGTGGTGTGGGGGTTGTTTAGGGGTGGAGAAGGGGCAAGTGTGGGGTTAGATTTTGGGGCTTTTTGGGTGGGTTGGGTTGGGTTTGGGTTTTGGGGTTGGGTTGCGGTCGGGTGTGGGGGTTGGTTTAGGGGTGTTGAGAAGGGTTAGGTGTGGGGTTCGGTTTTGGGTTTTACCAAAGGGGGGTTAGATGGTAAAGTAGATTTTATAAGAGTAGGATCTTAAGATTGTGGGTTGGTTTGCCAGGCTAGTCAGCAAGTTGACGATGCGTGATAGGATGCCTCACTATTGAGTCAGATGAGGCCCACGTATCTGCGGCGACTTGGGCATCATCGCGGGTGGACTCGGCGGGGTCCAGAGGTACGAAGCGATGACGAGGGAATACAGCCTGTGGTTGCCTCTCATTCGCAGAGTATGGGATTCGGCGGCAATGTGTTTCCATCTGCGACCGGAAGGGAGAATGACCTCACATTGAGGATGTGTATCGCATCCTGTGGCTAAGATCGAGGGAGAGGCAGTTTTCTAGGTAGATTCAGAGACTGCCATGGATAGCATACTGAGGTTTTTTGGGCAGCCGCGCTTTTTAGTATATAGCGCGAGCATTGGATTATGGTGATATGTACCGTGCACACAATAATGAGACACGGCTTGCCGTGTTGATGATGATAGGGATCACCTGCTTCGCCCTCCCGGATTCAGAGGGAGGCCGCTTCCCATGGGCATTGATGGGGGTGCTGCTGGAGATGGTGGAGGAGCCACACCTGTTTCGCATGGGCACCAGTGTATCTGGTGCAATTATACAGGGAGTTTATGGGGCTATCGCCGGAGGGAGGTGATTTGGTATTTGTTCTACATTTTTGTTGCACTGTTAGGCATACGAGCACATCGTATGCATCAGGCCCAGTAGGGCTACCCCAGCAGCCAGGGCCACAGGTCGTATACCGATATGGCTTTCAGAGGTGGTTGGGGGTCGTGGGCCAGCCACGAGCAGTTGTTGCAGGTCGGGATGTGGCCTATTATAGGACCACTTGTAGAGGGCCTTACAGCAGTAGACATTATATGGAGACCCTACAGAGGTCATCAGCCTGGCAGAGGAGCCCACGTACAGCTACGCCTGATCCAGTATACATTACTGGATAGCAGGACGGAGGCCGGGAGAGTACGATCGGATACCCCTAGAGAGGGTACGTAGGCAGACTGGGTTAGACAGGACGAAGCCACCCTCCCCTTCCCTCTACCGGCAAGGGATGATGTGAGGCTTAATGCAAGCGTCCACAGCCTTTTGGATCCAGACTGTGGTGCGGAAGAGAGGAGCCCAGCAGGTGAGGGTGTGGATGATGCGGTGCACGGGAGAATACCGGGTGTGCTGGGCGGGAGAGTTAAGCATGCGAGGATAGTTACCGCCTGCGCAAACAGACTTGGCTGCAGTTATGAAAGAGAGAGATGAAGATTAGCTCGGGGAGGGTGCAGTAGCTCTTACAGGGACAGTTGGCTGCTGCCACAGGCCAGATAGGTGTCCTACAGGGGCAGTTAGCCCAGGCTCAGGTACAGGCACAGGCAGCACCACCACACCAGCACAGCCCACAGGCACAGGTCAAGGTACATCAGCCGTAACAGTAGCAGTACAGCCACAGCCACAGATACACCACGGCCACAGGTGCAGGTACAGGGCACCGGTCGCACCACCTAGCACCACAGCCAAAGGTGCAGTACAGTCAGGGGGGTGGGGTATTGGTGTTAGGTTCCAGGGGACCAGCCCCATCCTTCAGTGGCGCGAGATCGTTTATATGGCAGGTTGAGCAGAGGCCCGTTATTATCCAAGATATTCTTGATTAGTACCGGGGGTCGAGTAAGATCAGGGTATGTAGCACATAGGGCAGAGACATCGTCACAGGCCAGAGATTATCAGGGAGGGGCAGGGGCAGCAACAGCTGGCATGTCATGTGGACGGGCAGGAGTGGAGAGGCACCATAGGGACAGCGGGGAGAGGGCGGAGGGAGGTGGGGAGCGCTTGATAGCTCCCCGACAGGTTTGTATAGGGACATGGGCCGGTCTGCGACACATTTGTATTGATAGAGGCCTGCGTGACGACACTTATTCATTGGATTGATGCATTTATTTATTATTATTACCGGCTGCGAGCGAAGTAGAGGTTGTAACATTTGATACCGGCCTGCGAGCGAGTATAGTTTTTGATATGAGAGACCGGCCTGCGAGCCGAAGTCGAGATTTTTGTAGGTATTGCGGCCTGCGTGCCGGCTTTGGTATATTATGAGATCACAGAGGCCCTGATGTAGGACACATTGTATTTTGAAAATTGTAGATATATAGAGACGATGTTTTGATCCATATGCAGTGTTCAAAATGTGTTTAAATATTTGGTTAATGGCTGATAATATATAGAATGTGTGATGAGTTTAATTGACATGTTGATAGATGGATGATGGTGATGTTTTTCTTTTTTGTGTACGTATATATGAATGTCATGTTATGTGATGAATTGGTGGTTTTGTGACATTGTGATATATGTAACTGA